>OX940915.1:12646231-13936231 GCA_954871355.1 Cabera pusaria | reverse complement strand
TTTCGTAACTATACCTAAATAGTTGCACGAAAAGGATTATTGAATTAAATATTTTGTGGGATACAAATTACAAATATAAGTGGGAGCGTGTGCGTGCGTGTGTGTGTGTGTGTGTGTGTGCGTGCGTGCGCGCGTGCGTGTGTGTGTGTGTTTGTGTTAAGTGTGTGTGTCTGAACGTATGCGTTCGATGCATTTTAGTAAGTGATTAAATTAGTATCTAAATTGTATTATGTTATATTGCTCGTGGTTTTATTAGATCTTCAGTATCTGAATAACCTAGAGATTGAAGCCATTGTAATAATATTGGATTGAGCTTAAAGGTTGGAATCGAATATATTTTTAAGACACTATTAGCTTTATTATACAGCCTGCTTGATAAAACTTCAAAGTGTCTATCAGCTTATGTGGTTCGATGAGACGTCATGGGACATATGAGACGAGTAGTTCTATGCTGTGTTATGGAATCTGGATTGTAGGGTGTATTTTTATGCTTTCGTGAAATATGTATAGTTGCCTAACCGTGAGAACTTTAAGTTCTTGGTAAAGAATAATGGTAGGGTATCGTAGAGGTTTTTTAAAAGCTACTTTAAGAATGGCTCTTTTGGCGCGTTCGAGTTTTATTAGCGTGGTAGAAAAAGTGCCACCCCAGACAATGTCACAGTAAGTTATAATGGATTTTGCTAAAGCATGATAAACCATTTTTAGTGTTTCATGATCTGCAGAAGATCTAATATTTTTTAAAATGTATATTAGCCGTCTGGCTCGTAAGATAAGAGTCTCGATATGTTCCTTCCAGCTCAATGTTTGATCAATTAGGATGCCCAGATATTTGATTTCGCGAGTCCTTATGAGGGTATAGCAGTTGCAGCAATCTGTACATTCTATTTGTTGGTGAGAAATAACGGAGAACCCGCTAGGTTGAGATACTATGGAAGGTGAGAAAGTCATATATTTAGTTTTTTCTAGGTTAAGGGTGAGCAGATTATCAGAAAGCCAGTCCTTAACTAAAGCTATTGCATTTTCATTCATCTTTTTTTTTATCAGCGTGTATTTTGGCTCAGTCCCAGGTTTGTCCGCGTATGATAAGTGCCGTATCATCAGCATACGTAAAAATCTTACAAAACGGTATTTTAAGTTGGCAGAGGTCATTCACATATATTAAAAAGAGTATAGGACCAAGTATTGACCCCTGCGGGACACCAAATTGCAAGGGTTTCTCGTCACTGATGATGCCTTCAACTTTAACGCATTGGGAACGATCTGTAACATAGTCACGGAACATGTCGAGTGCTAGGCCACGAATTCCAATGTTTTCTAGTCTCAAAAGCAGGGTTGGAATAGAAACAGTGTCAAAGGCTTTAGAGAGGTCTAAGAAGATGCCTATCGTTTTAACATTATTGTCAATCTGATGAACTATAGTATTTACAAGATCAGAAACAGCGTCCACGGTAGATATTCCTTTTCTAAACCCGTACTGTCTATCTGAGAGTAATTTATATTTATTTAAAAACATTATTAGTCTATTATTGAGCAGTTTTTCCAAAATTTTTGAAATCGACGATAAAATTGATATAGGTCTATAATTTGTGACACTGTCTCTAACCCCACTTTTGAAGATTGGAATGACAAGGGCTTTTTTTAAAGATTTTGGGAAGACTCCTGTGGAAAAACACAGATTGAAGATGTATGTCAAAGGTGGGACTAACGATCGCCGTCCATCAATCAAAATACTGGAAGGGATGCCGTCAAATCCTACTGCTGAGTCTCTTCGTAACGTCATGATAGTACTTTCTACCTCAGAGCAGTCTGTACTGAAAATAGCCATAGAACTTTTATTACCTTGTGTGAGTTTTAGGTGTGATCGGTGCAGAATCCTACTGTTTGTAATTTGGTTTGCTAAATTACTGCCAATATTAACAAAATAATCATTGACTTTGTTTACTGAAATGCGTGGTTCAATAGAAGGGTGAATAAGAGAAGTAGCAGTTGTAGGAGGCTGCTGAAAGTTGCCGATTTTTTTGACAACTTTCCATGTTGCCCTGGTTACCCTTGGCCTTCTGAAATTCTTTTTTTTCATAATCACATTTAACTCTCTTCAATAAGTTATTGCAGAAATTTCTGTATCGCAGATAGGTCAGTTTGTTTATGACATGTTCAGGATCTTTAGATTTTAAATGTAGTTTGTCACGATTTTTAATGCATCTTAGAAGGCCAGGAGTAATCCAGGGTTTTAGAATTTGTTTCCTTCTTGGAGATTTAAATACTATTCTATTGGATAGGATAATAGAAGAAATAATTCTTATGAGTGTATCCATCGCTATGTTAGCATCATCAATTTGGAAAAGTGTACTAAAATCCGTTGTTTTTAATGTTGATAATACTTTAGGAAAATCTATCCTAGATGAAATTGTTTTAGATTTAATATTATTAAGATATTGTGAACAGCAAAACAAAATAGGGGCGTGATCGGTAACAGAACAATCCAAAACAATCGTGGTGGATATAGTTCGTGAACGCAAGATGATGTGATCCAAACAAGAAGAATTATATGACCAGCCCACTGCCACTTCAGCTTGCTAATCCGCTGAGCTATGACTGTCCACGTCTCGGCTCCGTACGTTATGACAGGTAGGACGCACTGATTAAAGACTTTTGTCTTTAGACACTGTGGTAAAGGCGATTTAAATTTTAACGAAATCGGTCGAGCCGTTTTTAACCGACTTCACAAAAAATGAGGTTTTCAATTCGTCGGAATCTTTTTTTTATATATCAACATTTGTATTACGATGTATTTACTGGCTACTTTGACTAGCGCGACGTTTGAAGTCGGTTCTTTTAGTTTTTTAAACGATCTTAAATTATTATTATTATATTATATAAGCTAGCGTTTGACCACTATCTCACCTATCACTATCTTGCTCTGCAAATTTGATGAATAAATACCTCAGTAGATATTGTATCTAATAAATTATAAGATCGTTTAAAAAAACTAAAATAACCGACTTCAAATGCCGCGCTTTTAATTTTCAGTACCAGGTTTGAGGTGTTTATCTCCATATCTCTGAAGATACCAATCAGATCTTGATTAAATTACTATGGTACTACCCCTGGAATATCTCCTTAAAAAATAATCGTCAAAATCGGTTTATAAACAATGAAGTTATCCGCGAAAAATATTAAATAAAAAATTATATATACGGTCGAATTGAGTTACATCCTTTTTTGGAAGTCGGTTAAAAATACATAATATTAGTACGTAATAGTAATAAAATACTTACCGCTGCCCATAGCTATTCCAGTGGGCCCGTACATATTATCGAGCCAGCATTTTAGAGGTTCTTTGGCACTTGAAGTAACTAAAACATACATTATATTAAAACAACATTTTAGGTCGTTGTTACACACAAATTAAAATGTCATTGTACTGACAGGATTCGAACCCGCACCCTCCTGGGAAACATTCCCATGTGCTCTAACCGTTACTGCATTATAAATAGGTGAGCGTTTGACCTATCTCACCTGGGGCCTTATTCAGTATGACCAATGAGATAACGCGTTCCTTAACGCGTCACGTTACGTTATTGAAAAATTGTATTCTGTATGCCACACGATAGGTAAATTATACAAAACGCGCGCGTTACACGTCCTCATATGTCACGATATTTTGACAGCTCAAAACGCGCTCATAACCTTACTCTACTACGTTTTAATTGGCATAGAGAATACCATAACGCGGAGATAACGTAACACGGCACGGTAAGACTTTAAAATGGTCATACTGAATAAGGCCCCTGATGGTAAGTGACGACGTGGTCGACGCTGAGGCTCGCTTATCTAAAATATTCCTGTTCACTCGCTTTGAATAGATAGTTTGTAACCTGGATTAATACAAAAACACTTTTGAATGCAGTTTATCCGCTATAGCTAAATAGTACACTATTTTCTTAACCTCCTTTCTGCACTCAACTTCTCTGTGGTGTCAACTTCCTTTCAGGGGTGGAAGTCTCTACATAGATAGCGATGCGTCTTGTCATCGCAAGCGTCTGCTAGAATGAGATGCAGCTACACAGTTGTTATCTACATCTCTTTTCATATCGACGATTTCCGCTCAAAATTCATCGCTATGCATATAGAGACTACCGGCCCAGGTTACCTCAAACATCTAGGTTTATGAATGTAATTTCAGTGTCTCAAACTGACACCAATCTTGGTAGGAATGCGCCGCTCAACCGAATTATTCGTGAACTTGGAGTAACGACAAAACAATCAAATGTTGATCTATTTACAGGAAATATCCGTGAATTCAGGAAAGCGATTGAATTAATATAGTTTATCTCAATTTTTTTTTTATAATGTAATTATAACATGATTATATACATAGTCATGTATTTTTAATTTTAAGCAATTATAAATATTTTAATTAATTTTGTATTTGTTTAAGTTTTAGTTTTTATTATCGCTTAGCTTTTACTTGAGGGCCCGGTGGCGTAATCGGGAGAACGTTCGGCTTTGATGCCGTGAATCGGGAGAACGTTCGGCTTTGATGCCGTGGTACCGAGTTCAAACCGCCGTGCACCAATGGATTTTTCTATCGAAAAATTTATGTGCGCTTCTCACAGTGGCCCTCCGGTGAAGGAAAAACATCGTTAAGAAACCAACAAAACCCCCGCATGGTGGTAGGACACTATCTAGTGTCCGCCTGGCCAGCTACCACCCTCAAGATAGAAAATCTGTCACCAAACATCTAATGTGTTCCGGCAGCTATCCTTGAGAGCCAGTTCCCATTGTAGGCCTAGCGTGCTTACCATCTTCGACCGCATCATCACTTACCAACAGGTGAGATAGTGGCCAAACGCTAGCCTATAACGTATTAAAAAAAAAAAAAAAAAAAAAACTTGTTTGTTCGACTACGCGTGCAGTCTGCATCTATAATTGCGATTAAAAAGGCTAGCGTCTGACCACTATCTCGCCTGGTGGTAAGCAATGATGTTAAAGTCAGTTGTTTAGTGACTGAGTTTGTCGAAATGCAAAACTTGCGCCCGTAGCACACCTCCGCTGCGAAACCATAACAGCGGAACCACAGTTATTTCGCCATATTTTGTCCGTTTTTAACCGACTTCACAAAAAAAGAGGAAGATCTCAATTTGTCGGAATCTTATTTTTTTTGTATGTTCACCGATTACTCGACGATGCCTGAACCGATTTGGAAAATTCTTCTTTTATTTCAAAGGGTACCCTCCCCAAGTGGTCCCATTTAAATTTTAACGAAATCGATCGAGCCGTTTTTAATATATCAACATTTGTATTACGATGCATTTGTATACTTCGATGACATCATACTGACTACTTGCTACTTTGACTAGCGCGACGTTTGAAGTCGGTTTTTTTAAATTTTTTAAACGATCTTGAATCATAGGAAAAGCGAAACACTAGCGAAACTGTCTGTTCTAACGCATAGATTTGACTATAATTCCGTCTCATTCTCGGCACGATTTCGTCGATCTGCTCCGAAGCTAGCCACACTGCCGGAAATGTGGCTGGCGCAACCGCGAAGCTGACGTTCCGCTTTTTCTACAACGGACAAGTCATAGCGAAACTACTGCAGTTCCGCTGTTATGGTTTCGCAGCGAAGGTGTGATACTGGCGTTAGTAAGTGAAATTATGTAAAGTGTCAAGAAACTTGTAAAGTTTCTAGATTTTGCAAGCAGATGAGATGGTACATATGGTGATGAGACCTATAAATAAATAAATAGATTAGTGTATTTTTTATAATTCTAAAATAAGAACAGTAAAATATTAATGATTAATTAAATACCTAATATTAAGAAAGTTAATATTATTAATATTTATAGTTAATGTCATAATAAGTTGGGTAAAAGTTAGGTTTGTCTATTTTTATATTGTAGTAAACCTAATTCTATGATAAGAAAATAAATAACATTAAAAACTATTTTTAAAATAAATATTTATATAAATACCTGGGTTTTCCTCCATGCGTTTTACAAATGAAATCAAGAGAAGGCTGTAATATCTATTATGGTATAAAATATTATTATCGAAAGCTTAATATAAAATAATGAAATATGAATATTATTTGCGCTATAAATAAATGCATTTATGTATTTTTATATATTAAAGCCAAATTAAAAACAGTTGGAAGTAATTAATATAAATATGTATAAACCAATTAATCAAATATTATATTTAGAATATTTTATTATTACTTACGTCAAGTAACAACATAAAATTAACTCGTACAAAATAATATTCTTAGGGCCAGTTTCACCGGTTCCAGATAGCGCTAAATATAAAATAATAATAATAATATGAAGAAATCTGACAGATTTTTGACAGCTTTTATATGGCGTCATGTGTCAGATAATGCGTTAGGCATTATCAGGAACCGGTGAAACTGGCCCTTAGTGTAATATAAATATATTATATAAAATATTAAAATAAAAAAACGTACCAATGGCTGGTCTAAATATACCGACAGGTAATCCCCCAGCGTTGATCCTGAGTTCCTTTTCTGCGAGAGCTTTTGTAAACGTGTACGTATTAGGCCATGGCCCAAGGACACTGTAAAATTATAAAATTAAAATATTTTTAACACAAGAGAACAGACTTCAAACAATATAACACATAACATTTAAAAAAAAAAACATACAGACGAATTAAGAACATCCTCCTTTTTGGTACACGGTTGAAACAAATTGTCAAAAATGCGAAGACTGCGGAAATTGCTTTTTTTTAAATTTGCGTATCATTATTGCGTATTTGAACGTTACTGACATTGCAAGTAGGTTTAATCTCGCATAATTGCTATGAGAGAGTGAGTCATCTGCACGTAGTACTATTAAGTTATTCTGTGATAATAGCGTTAAACTTTTAAATTGTAGAGAGGGCCCGAGCCTGGCTGCTTTCTGACAGTTATCATCATAATCAGCCGGTGTCAGTCCACTGCTGGACGTAGGCCTCTCCCAAGATACGCCACTGAGCCCAATCTTCAGCTCTTCTTTTCCAGTCACTGCCCACCACTTTGCGTATTTCGTCACTCCATCTAGTCACAGGACTACTCTACGTTTACCGATTCGCGGTCTCCACTCTAGGACAAGTCTACCCCAACGGTTATCAGTCCTGCGGCAGATATGACCAGCCCACTGCAACTTCAGCTTGCTAATTCGTTAAGCTATGTCGATAACTTCATTTCTCTGGCGAATTACTTCGTTCTGGATTCAAACAAACAAACAAACACACAGTAACACACTCCCTACATTCATTTATCATCTCCCACACTAACGAACATTTCACACACCAATACAAAAACACACATTTATACTTACTAGTACTTACAGTAATATCTACAAATTACAATTACTTTAAGGTTTTTCAGTCATTTATTGACATCTTTTAAATAAGTTACATGAGTTATTCTAGTTCGGGAGCCTATGGCTATGGATTCAAAAATTGTAATGTACACTAAGTTATGTCAATAAAATTATTTGTATTTGTATTTGAATTCGATCCCGCAGAGAAACACCGAGCATAGCTCTCTCCATAGCTCGCTGTGCGACTTTAAATTGGTGGACCAGTCGAACTGTGAGTCTCGGCTCCGTATGTCATCACAGGTAGGACGCACTGGTTAAAGACTTTTGTCTTTAGACACTGTGGTATAGGCGACGAGAAGACTCGACGGAGTTTTCCGAATGCTGCCCAGCCCAGCTGAATTCTTCTCTGGATTTCTTTCTCATAGTTGTGTTTTTTTTCTAGTTGGAGAGACTTAAATTTAAGTAAAGTTGAAGTAAAAAAGTAAAACTTACTGTGGTAGTATCTTATCAATCTCAGCGTCAGACAGTTTGTCCAACTGTCGTTGTAACAGTTCACAGTCCGCCGAACAGTCGTAATACCTCTCCTCTATCATCGATAGATGAGAATTTGAATAAGCTGTTGATATGTGCATGAACACCTGAAAGGTAATCATTTCATTAAAATAATTACTAAAAGTAATATTTATTTCCATGTAAAACAATACTTACAAATAGTATCTACCTATATACTAAATTAAGATAAAAACTATTTTAACTGATATATAGATATACTGGCCAAGTGCGAGTCTCGCACAGTAGGGTCCCGTACTACAGTTTACTATGACGCCATCTAACGAATACCTAACGAACGTCTAACGCCATCTAATTGAGCATTTAATTAAGAGGAAACGCGGGGTTCACTTTTCCATACAAATGTAAATGTCCCCCGTTTCCTCCCTGGAAAATGCTTCTAGAGGTAAATTTTTTTTTACAAAAAATCAAGGTGTGCTTTAGCTACGCCCCTAGATAGAAACATGAACCTTCAAAAATCTTAAGGAAAGATTAAAAGGCTTTTTGAAAGAAAAAAATATTTTTGAAATTAGTGGTCAAAAAAAGCAAATGATAGGAACGTGGCTACATCAGACCTTGATATTTTGTAGAAACAAATTTTGCTCTAGAAGCATTTTCCAGGTAGAAAACAGAGCAATACATTTGTATTGAAAAGTGCACCCCGCGTTCCCCCTTAACACAAAGGTATAAGGTTAGGTAAACGTTCCTAGATGGCGTTATAGTGAAATTCCGAAAAACCACGTTTCTTGTATGGGAACCCTCTTTAATTTTCAACTTTATTCTGTTTTTAGCATTTGTTGTTATAGCGGCAGCAGAAATTCATTATGCTAACTATCACGGTTCATGACATACTGCCTGGTGGCAGACGGACAGACAGACGGACGGTGGAGCCTTTGTAATAGGGTCCCGTTTTTTACCCTTTGGAAAGAAAGAAAGAAAAGAAAGAAAATATATTTATTTTGCATCAAATACAATGAATTAATTACTACTTTGGGTACAGAACCCTAGTGATGAGACCTTTAGACCTATTATTTGCGGTTGGTGCAGTACATTTTCTATGGATCGAACTGCAAAGTTAAGTTTGTCCTTAAACTTAGTTTGACAAATTTGTACGGAAGCATCGGTGCGCGAGTCCAACCCGCACTTGGCCGGCTTTTTAGTTCATTATAGTCATGCGTTTAACTGTTATCTCACCTGATGTTAAGTGACGATGTGGTCAGCGATGTAGCACCACAGAATACATAATAGTACTACGTAGTAGCACGCTTGCCTAAAAGCATCTATGTCATAACAATATGACGTCGATGCCTAAAAGATACCCATTCACTGATGTTACGTGACTTGAAGAAGCGATGTAGTCTAAGATCCTGAAGGAATACTGTAAGGCTAGAAATGGTAAACCTCTGTAGGTACTTACATCTAACTGTCTCATATCCGCAGCTAAGCTTAGCAGCTGGAGTGGCGCCTTTACGTTTATCGCGAGAGCTGCACGGAGATGTTCATCAAACTTAACCGTCGCTGCTGAATGGAATATTATATTCACCTGCAAATAAAGATAAGGCAATTGTAGCTTAATAATTTAAAGGTACGAACACACCGCGGCGACCTGCATGCGCTATCTAGGCGGCGATCAGATAGCGCAGTACTATTTGTACCGACTCGTTCACACCTAACGCGATCTACGGCGATCAGGGGCCTTATTCAGTATGACCGTTTTAAAGTCTTACCGTGCCGTGTTACGTTATCTCCGCGTTATGGTATTCTCTATGCCAATTAAAACGAGGTAGGATAAGGTTATGAGCGGGTTTTGAGCTGTCAAAATATCGTGACATATGAGGACGTGTAACGCGCGCGTTTTGTATAATGTACCTATCGTGTGGCATACAGAATACAACTTTTCAATAACGTAACGTGGCGCGTTAAGGAACGCGTTATCTCATTGGTCATACTGAATAAGGCCCCAGAAAAAGATTGAAAATCAGATCGCAAACGCGCACTTGGACGCAAGATACTAAAAAAAGTTTGTGTGGATGTGATGTTTGTTACTCTTTCACGATAAAACTACTGGACCGATTGAGCTGAAATTTGGTATGTAGATAGCCTAGACCCGGAATAACACAGGGTACTTTTTATCTCGATATTCTCACGGGAACGATGTTTACGCGGGTAAAACCACGGGGTACAGCTAGTTATCTATATAAAATATTATGTTTCAGTGTTACTCACTTTATATTTTTTGTACATTGTTACACACGATCCAAAATTTCAGCTTCGAATCCCTAATATAAAAATCGTAAGGCGGTTTACAGAATACAGTCGCCTGCCTACCAAGTTTCCACTGTGTAGTCCTAATAGTTTCGGAATAAAGTGGCTGTAACATACGGACGGACAGACAGACAAGACGAATCTTTAAATATCGGTTTCTTAACGATGTTTTACTTCACCATAATCGTCGATACGAAAATAGATGCAGAACAACTGTCTAGCTGCATCTCATTCTAGCAGACGTTTGCGATTTCAAAACGCATCGCTATCTATGTAGAGACTTCCACCCTTATAGATTCGTCATTTCTGTTCGTCTATCTGTCCGTATGTCACAGCCATTATATTCCGAAACTATTAAGACAACACAGTTGAAACTTGGTAGGTAGGTGTATTCTAGTAGTTGTAGAACCACCTTACAGTTTCTATACTAAAATAAATAAAAAAGATTAAGGGGGAGCTTCCCATACATGGAACTGCTAAAAATATTTTTTCATCAAACCTATACGTGCGTTTGAGGTTCCGAGAACCATTTTTTCTCAATGTCAATCATTTGAAAGATAGACACTTCTTAAAAGTTAAGTGGTAAAATGTGTGCCCCCCCCCCCCCCCTTCTAGAACTTTTAAAGTAAGGGAGTGAACAATCTAAAAATTCAACGAAATTGGTTTGAACGAGATAGTCAGCAGTTTTTAAGATATAGCGACCGCAAATATAACTTTTTTTTTATACAAACACTACGAAAAACAAAGTTATTTTTTGCTGGCGAAAAAATATAGTTATAAAATACTCTACTGTGTTACAGAACCCTATAATTGCGAGTCCGACTTGCACTTGGCCAGTTTTTTTGATAGAAAAATACAATGGTGCACGGCGGGGATTGAACTCTGTAACTCTTGCGTAGTTGCGTAAGCCGACCAATCTCTCACTACACCACTTAACTAGGCCCTCGATATAAACATTAGCAATTTACTGTATTGTATGAGATTGTCAAAAAAATTTATATATAATTTTATATACTGACCCGGCAAACGTTGTTTTGCCATATAATACTAAAATGGCTATTAAAAATTAAAGGTTGATCGTAGAAGGGTGAACATTGAGGATTGTATGTATTTTTGTATGTTGTATCATAAAAAAATAGAAATTAAAAATTTTGTCTAAAAAATAAAATAAAAAAATTTAGGGGTGAATACCCCTAACATTTAGGGGGATGAAAAATAGATGTTGGCCGATTCTCATAGATACCGGATAAGCACAAAAAATTTCATCAAAATCGGTCAAGCCGTTTCGGAGGAGTATGGCAACGAAAACTGTGACACGAGAATTTTATATATTAGATATATAATAATTTTATATATTTATGTTATCCAACACTCCATTTTAATTTCAGCTACAGAAATAAATTATTAATGATGTACATTTGTAGCACTGTGTGACCTAAACCCGCACTTTACGCACGCTTTTCCGTGACTTAAATAGTCGATTATTGCACGACCTTTAGCACCCTCACTGCGCTCGGGTGCCAACTTTACGCTGTGTAATAATCTTCTATTTGACGGAAAAGCGTAGCAAGCGTAGGCGCAATATTGTTTTGGATTGCGCTGAAATTTGGCATACAGGTGGTTATTATGACGTTAGTATCAGCTACGAAAGGATTTTCTAAAATTCACCCCTTAAAGGGATGAAACGGGGGTACAAAATTTTATGGAGAAACAAGATTAGATAGACTTTTTTATTCAAAACTTCACACAAGCACACAAGTAAATAAATACGTAAATACGTGTTTCAGGCTTATTCGAAATTCTACCTCTAAGAGAATGGGGTAAAAAAGTCTAAAAATCAATACCGATTCGGATTGCGCTGAAATTTGGGATGCAGATGATTATTATGACGTAAGTATCCGCTAAGAAAGGATTTTCTAAATATAATCCCTTAAAGGGATGAAACGGGGTTTCAAAGTTTGTATGGAGAAACAAGATTAGATTGTATTTTTTATTCGAACTTCACACAAGTACTTCTATAAATTAATAAGTAAATACTTGTGTCAGGCTTTTTCGAAATTCCACCCCTAAAAGGGTGATGTAAAAGTAACCATATTAATAATTACTTTTGATTATAGACTTCACATCCACCCAAAGGTTGTCTGGAAGAGATCACTCTTAGCGATAAGACCGCCCATTGTACCTTTAATTGAGTTATGCAAATTGTATTCATTATGTAATTAAAGAGTTATTGTATTGTATGATATGAATATTATAATTATTAATACAACTAAAAAAATAATTACCCATATTATATTTATTTATTTATATTTATTACAATATGCAATAGGCTGAGCTGCGCCATCTTAAAATCAACTCCATACAAAAACACCGGTTATAGTTAAGTTACATGGTGCAACACAACCTTAATCTAATACCATAAAGAATCTTTGTCCTGACATACTGACTGACTGACAGACAACGCACAGCCTAAACCGCTGGTCTAGAGACTTGAAATTTGGAGGGTATATTTGTCTTAGTACGTAAAGGTGTACTAAGAAAGGATTTTCCAAAATTCACCCTTTTAGGGTATGAAATGGGGGTTCAAAGTTTGTATAGAGAAACAAGATTAGATAGTATTTTCTATTCGAAACTTCACACAAGTGCTTCAGTAAAAAAATAAGTAAATACGTGTTTCAGGCTTTTTCAAAATTCCACGCTAATAGGTTGAAATGGGGTAACAAAGTCTGAAAACCAATATTGTTTCGGGTTGCGCTGAAATTTGGCATGCAGATAGTTATTACAACGTTAGTTCTCTCTGAAAAATGATTTTCTAAAATTCACCCCTTAAGGGGATGTAACGGGGGTTCAAAGTTTGTAGGGAGAAACAAGATTAGATAGTTTTTTTCTATTCTAAATTTCACACAAGTGCTTCAGTAAATAAATAAGTAATACGGTGTTTCAGGCTTTTTCAAAATTCTACCCCAAGAAGGTGAAGTGGGGTAACAAAGTCTTAAAGTAACAAAGTCTAAAATGCGCTTAAATTTGGCATGCAGATAGTTGTTTTGAAGTAGGTATCCGTTAGAAAGGATTTTTCAAAATTCACTCTTTAAGGGGATGAAGCGCGGATGCAAAGTTTGGATAGTCTTTTTATTCGAAACTACACACAAGTACTTTAGTACATAAATAATTAAATACGAGTTTCAGGCTATTTCAAAATGCCACTCCAAAATGGGTGAAGTGGGGTAACAGTCTAAAAATCGATCGCAATCCGAAACAATATTTGTTTCGGATTGCACTAAAATTAAGAATGCAGGAAGTTATTATGACGTAGGTATCCGATAAGAAAGGATTTTTCAAATTCAACTCTTAAGGAGACGGAACGGGGATTCAAAGTTTGTATGGCAAAACAAGATGAGATAGTCTGTTTTATTCAAAACTTTACTTAAGTACTTCTGAAAATAAATAAAAAAATACGTGTTTCAGGATTATTCGAAATGGGGTAGGTAACAAAGTATGTAATAAATGGGGTAGGTAACAAAGTATGAAATGGAGTAGGTAACAAAGTCTGAAAATCAATATGGTTTTTCGGGTTTTAAAAATATGAATCCCTATTTCCCTTAGTCACGTGATAACTTGAAAACGGATGAACCGATTTGGCTAATTATTTTTTGATGTCTTTTACGATAGAAAGGTTTTTACAAAAGAAACGTTATAAGTAAATAAAAGTTAATAACGCGGGCGAAGCCGCGGGGCACTTCTAGTTAAACTATAAATAAAAGACCTAGGTTCTGTCTTTTATTCACGTTCATTCTAGGTAGTTTGTCGCTACCTGCCGGATTTGTTACCAAAAAGCTAGCAACGTTACCTCGTTGAACAGGTTTTTTTATAGTTTATAAGCAAGCGTTAGCCCACTATCTCACCTGATGTTAAGTGTAGATGTGATCGACGATGCACGCTTGCCTAGAAGATACCTGTTCGCTCGCGATTTGAAGACCCCTGGATTGTTGTTAACAGGAAACACAGACTCTGGCAGGGAATTCCATTCCATCGCTGTGGGAATGATAAATGTGGATGCAAAGCGCTTTGTGCGCCTGCACTGGTAGGATGGTAGAAGGGGGCTAAAATAATAGGCTAATATGTTGGCCGAGGTAAGCGCCAGCTCTTTGGTCACGGGTGATGTCCAATAATATTGTATTGTATACCTTCTCGATGAGCATCTGTCGATGATCGATGGTAAGTCCGAGGCCTGCCGCCTCGCACTCTGACGGCACCACCACGATCTTGTGACGAAACTTTGGTACTTCTTCTTTTAGTCGGTTGAACACCTGTAATGAAAAATATTTTATAATAAGTTAAGATTGTTTAACAGGTAACAAAATTAAAATTTTGAATAAACACCCACGACAATGTCCTTTAGAAAATTAACGTCATAACATCTAAGAACCACCACTGATTATTTACGAACCGTTTAAAAACAAAATCGAACTAGTTTTGGAGAAAAATGCCAACATGGATTTGCACAACCAAATGTTCACTGCAGCGCCCCCTAGTGAGTTGACACCGTAACTGTAACACCTATTTAAGAACATACACCAATCAAACACAAACCTTTAACTGAAAACTGCATCAAAATCTGAGCAGTCGTTTTGAAGAAAAATGGCAACATGATTACTGCAGCGCCCCCTGGTGAGTTGTCACCGTATCACCTATCTTAAAACATGCACCAACTACACCCGAACCTATAACTGAAAACTGCATCAAAATCGGACTAGTAGTTTTGGAGAAAAATGGCAACATGGATTTGCACACACACACAAACAAACAAACATCCTCTCACCCCAAACGCATATACAGTCTCCGTTCCGTCGTGGGTAAAAAACTAAAAGAACCGACTATAATCGTCGCGCTTGTAATTTTCAGTAATATTTTTGAGGTGTTAATAGAGCATATACATAACTCCTGCAGATACTAAACATATCTCGATGAAATTTAAATGGTGACATAGACCTCCTGGGAAGTATAACCCTTTCAAATAAAAAAAAATATTTTTCCCAATAAAACGGTTCAGGCGTGTCAGAAAATATTTTCCGACCAATTGAGAACCTCTTCCTTTTTAGTGAAGTCAGTTAACAAGAATAATAAAATAGAATAAGGTGGAGAACAGCGTGATAAGGGAACGTTGTGGTGTCGTAGAAGATGTTGTGACAAAGATAGAGAAAGGGATACTTAGATGGTTTGGACATCTAGAGAGGATGGATGAAGAAAGATTGACGAAACAGATTCATGACACGGGTGTGAATGGGGCAGCCGGTAGAGGCCGACCTAGGCGAACGTATCACGACCAGATCGGAGACGTTTTAAAGAAAGGCCAAGTCAGAAGTACCTATAACCGGCGAGCATGTATGAAGGCGCTCATGAAAATGGAAGAAGCGAAAGAGTTATGTCAGGATCGTAGCATGTGGAAAGAAGTAGTCACTGCCTACCCCAACGGAAAAAAGACGCGATTTTATGTATGTATGTATGTATATCTAGCAGTGCCCTGTGATTTTACCCGCATAAGCATCGTTCCCGTGGCAATATTGGGATACAAACGCTATGTTATTCCATGGTCTACGCTATCTACATACCAAATGTCAGCTCAATCGGTGGAGTAGTTTTAGCGCGAAGCGATAACAAGCATACACAGAAAATTTCGCCTTTATAATATTAGTAGGACTAGCTGCACCCCGCGGCATTGATCGCAATCAATCCTGGTTATAAACCTTCCTTTTGAATCACTCTATCTATTGCTGAAAACCGCATCAAATTCCGTTGCGTAGTTTTAAAGATCTAAGCGTATAGACGGCGGGAAGCAACTTTGTTCATTGGTGACAGCTGTGATATGTTGTGTTGTCAAACTTCAAACTTAAAATAATTTATTGTTCATACTACAGGTAGGTACATGGTGACTTAAAATAAAATTATCTCTGTAGTTTGCCTTTAAGGCGTACAATATTTCGGTTAATTAGATAAAATTAGTAGGAATCATAAGATGTCGCAGAATACAATTAAATCACATATTTATTACATTATATTTCAGAGTAACAACGAACACGACTATATAAATTATGTCAAAATCTAGCACATAAAATCATTACTAAATTTTAACTTTCTTTACTTTCATATTGACAAGTGGTGATGTGTTTTCAACCGACTTCCCAAAAAGGCGGTTCTCAATTCGTCTGTATGTTTTTGTTTTGTGTGTGTATGTTACACGATTACACCGTCAATTGTGAACAGATTTCAATGATTCTATTTGTAATCGGTAGGGTTCGTTTTCGAGGTGGTCCCATTACAATTTTATCGAGATCTGATTAGTATCTACAGAGATATGACGATAAATGTCTCCAACTTGCTACTCAAACTGACTCGCGGGGCATGGAAGTCGGTAGTTTTAGTTTTTAAACTATTATAAATAATTATAATATAATTTACATATAATAATTTACATATAAATAATAATTTACATAAGTAAATTAAAATTTCCCACGCATGTAATTCAACTTCAATTCAAACGCATTTTTCATATAATATTTCAACCAATTTAAGAGTATTTTATTAATAAAAAATATTTAACATACAATACCAGAACAATAATACTATGTATTAGAGATTATGTACATAACAAGTGTACGAAAAACTAAATCGACTTTAAATGCCACGCTCGTCATTTTCACTAAATCAAAACCTAGGTATTTCCATTGTTCTAGAACCTTGTGGTAAGAAGCAAGGTCTCACAGCAAAAATAAAGGAAATCCTACCACATAAACTGCGATTGCATAATTTGTTTTAAGAATACACTATGACAAATCATCATTCGTGGGGTCAATGTCATCCTTTGCCTTTTTTACCCGACTTCACAACAAGGAGGAGGTTCTCAATTCGTCTGTATGTTTTTATTATTTGAATGTATGTTACGCGATTACTCCGTCGATTGTGAACCGATTCGAATAATTCTTTTTAGGGTTCCGTAGCCAAATGCCTAGAATTCTTGTCTAAGTTTATATGTTAAGTAATTGTTCCTGATCAACTCAAAAATGACTAAATAAATTTAGATGAAATTTGGCACAAAGATATAATAATAATTATGTAGTAGATATAATTCATTTTATAATACACTAGCAGCACCCCGCGGCTTTGCCCGCATTTAATTCTGGTTATTAACAAATGAAATTAGTCTATCTATTGATCAAAACTGCACCAAAAGCCGTTGCGTAGTTTAAAAGATCTAAGCGTAGAAACACCTGGAGCAACTTTGTTTTATACTATGTTAAGTTATATGTATATATATTGTCTGAAGTACTGAAACACACAGTTACATGTATGGTTGGTTTTATCCTACTTTTTTTTTTAAATATTCTGACGTAAACGATTGAATGACAGCTGAATGGTTCATTACTTTTGTTCTTTTTTTTCTAATTCAAAGCGTTAAAATTCTGCTTTTGCTATGTTTACTTGATAATTGGTTATGATTTATGATTTTGACGTGTATATGTGCGTATATTAATACTGCCTACATACTGAATAAATGCTTTGATTCTTGATTCTATAAATACTATTTAACGAAGTCGCGGGATACAATTTGTTTAAAATATGACACAGACATTTTCGCAATCGGTTAAAACGACCGTGGTGATTTCCAATACAGTATTATATTTAACGATTATTTATATTACGATGACATTGTGTCGTTTTACTCAGAATTTGCGAAGGTGAAGATGCATTATATATATTTACCCCCGTATTTACACACTACACTGTGAGGTCTTAGGCTGAGTTGCACCATCTGACTTTAACCGTAACTTTAACTATTAACCGGTGTTTTTGTATGGATTTTGACAGATTTTTGACGTTTGCTATAGTTAAAGTAAGATGGTGCAACTCAGCCTTACAGTGTTTGAAAACGGATAGTGTCATTCAAGAAAATTGCTCAACAGAGGCTCAGACTGTCATAAAAAAGGCAGACAGATTCGTGCCGAACACCGTAGTGACCGCAAGTTCAGTAATACTACATTCTTGAGTAATAAGTTTCCACGCTCAGTCCGGCATAGTCAATACAGCATGATTACTACGTAAGCAACGCTGCGAAGTCATACTGCACGAAAGCGTCCGACCCAGCCGCTGCTGCCGCTTGGTAGCAAACTGAGCGTGGAGGCGTATTACTCAAGCATTTAGTATTACTGAACTTGCGTTCACTCGGATGTTCGGCACGAATCTGTCTACTTTTTTTATGATAGTTTGAGAATGGAGGTTGCGTAAGAGCGGTGTGCACTTTTCCATACAAATGTATTCCCCCGTTTCCTCCCTGGATGCTTCTAGAGCAAAAAAATTTTTACAAAAAATCAAGGTCTGCTGTAGCTAAGCCCCTATCTTTTACTTTTATCTGACCAACCAATTGTAAATAGAAATATGACCCTTCACAAATCTGAAAGAGGAGATACAAAGTATTGTATTTCTTTTTGCAATTGGTTGGTCAAAATAAACTGGCCAAGTGCAAGTCGGACTCGCACTCTTAGGGTTCCGTAACACAGTAGAGTATTCTATGACTATGATTTTTCGCAACTACAAAAATAACTTTGTTTTTCATAGTGTTTGTATGAAAAACAAAGTTATCTTTGCGGTCGTTATTATCTCAAAAGCTACTGACTGTATCTCGTTCAAACTAATTTTCGTTGAAAGTTTTTCTTTCTTTTAAATGATTGACTTTGAGAAAAAAATATTTTAGGAACCTCAATATCATTTTTAAAGACCTATCCGTAGACACCCCAAACGTATAGGTTTGAACATTTTTTTTTTGTTTCAGTTCCATGTATGGGGTGGGCACCCCCTTAAACTTTTATATATTTCATTTTTGTATAAACCCACCTACTGAGTTTCAATTCTGTAGTCCTAATAGTTTTGGAATAAAATGGCTGTGACATACGGACGGACAGACAGACAGACAGACAGACAGACAGACATGGCGAATCTATAATGGTTCCATTTTTTGCCATTCGTTTACGGAACCCTAAAAATGATAGGGGCATAGCTGCTCAGCAGACCTTGATTTTTTGTGGAAACAAATTTTGCTCTAGCAGCATTTTCCAGGGAGGAAACGGGGGAATACATTTGTATAGAAGAGTGCACCCCGCGTTCGCTCTTAACTTTTGAAGACTTAATATATGTTCAAACATGTAATGTGTTCCAGCAGCTATCCTTGAGAGCCAGTTCCCATTCTAGACCTAGCGTTCTACCATTCTCGACCGCATTACTTGCCAACAGGTGAGATAGTGATCAAAGGCTAGCCTATATGATAACAACAAGAAAAAAAACTTGTGTGTACTTATGTACACGCGTTACAAGTTATACTTCTGTGGCGTATGGAAAAAAAATAACTAAAAATAATAAATAACATAATAAATAAAAATAACTAAAATATAACTAAAAATAACTAAAAAAAATAACTAATCCTCCTGTATCATCGTCTACTAGAGTAAACATCGGCTCCTGTAATATTTATATTTATAAATAGTTTTAAAGTGAATTATCTTATAAAAAAGTATTAAACGTAATAAAAACTGTGCAATTAATAACATAAAACGTTTGTAGTCCTCAAGAACTAATATTTATTGTGTTTTTCTGAAATAAAAGCGGCCCAAAAATTCGTGATGTAAATCTCAAAGGGACAATACTAAAATATAATTAATACCTATAAAATGCAATTGGTGATTTGGTACTGTAATATAATTCACATTCTAAATGAGGGGAATTAGCTCAATTAACTAGCAGTGGAAATAAGAAGTGAAAGTGTTATTTCAAACGAGTGCAAAAATTCAAACGGTCATTTTGTTTACATCTAAATTTGAATTTAGAACATTATGGTAGAGTTATCTACTAATTGACTATTTCGACACTCATCTCAAGCGACGAACTGGCCGATTGGTGTAAGGTCTTGATTCAGACGCCGCACGTCTAGAGTTCGGACCTCTGCTACAGCTTTCTTTTTCCGAACGTTTTTATTTCAAACCTGCATTTTAAAATACTGTCAGTCAAAATACAGTCAGCTGCCGTAAATAATAACAATAAAAATGGAATAACACGACAGTTCATCGTCCTATGAACCTAATATCATTTATACAAAATCGGCGTCGAAAAGATGGCGCTTTCAACAAATAGTGATGTGTTGTTGAAATGTAATGGATGTCCCGAAGTAATTACAAGTCGTCAGTACATGAAGTGTTCAGAATGTGATTGTATTTATGATCTACTTTGTGCAAATGTATCTGAAAGAAGATTTTATTTGATGGACTCCGAGAAAAAACAACACTGGAAATGTATGCCATGTGTTTCAAAAAAACCTAAAGTTTGTAATGTAAATACTCCTGTTGGCAATCAGGACGTAATTAAATGTAAAAATGTAGACGAACATGTGACTTTAAGAAAGCCAAAAACATTACGCCGGCTATCACTAGATCGTCTCTCCTTATCGAGTAACATTGCGGATGAAAGTTTTGAAGATGCTTCCAGTACGTCGAACTCTAAAACTACTGAAATAATGCAACTAAAAATTGTTATTGAAGACTTAACGAACCATCTTATAGGGACTAAAGAAGAAAATAATAAACTTCTATTGGAAAATAGCGAACTAAAACTAGCTATAGAAAAATTATCATTGAACAATATTCATAATAAGGAAGAGCACTCAAAAGCACAAGAGCATACACAAGAAGTGCATATTACAAAATCACCATTACTAACCACAAAAAGCAAAAAGAAAACATCAAAAAAGAAGAAATCTGTCACGCCAGTGTTATCTCAAAGTGAAAATGCTATACTCACTAGCGTAAACGATGGAAACGATAAAGATCTCAAGGAATTAGAAGATTCAGCTGATAGATTCTCAAAAGATAATCTTTCACCAACCTGCGAATACAAAGAAAAGGGAATGTGTTCTCCAATAACACCAAAATTAAAGACCTGCTCAACATATTTAAACCCGACCGGTGTCAAAACGACTGGTGCAACACTTTCGTCGCAAACATCAGAAGACAAGGCCAAACAAAAACCCAAAATAGTAATAGTTGGGGATCAGAACTGCCAGGGTTTTGGTTCATTACTTATCAAACTTCGAGCGAAACATCGTAACTCAAAAGATTACGACATTATTAACCTTACCTACCCGGATGCACCCACTGATTATATTCTGCGAAACTTCGAGGAAAGCAAACACAACTTACAAGAGGAAGATTGGCTCGTCTTGTGTATAGGGTCAAATGACACTAATCCCATACAATTTTTTATCGAAATATCATCAATATTAAAAAAATATTGTAAGCCTCATGTCTTAATTTCAGGAATTTACTCCAACCACCACTTAAATGAGGATAAGTTAAACCGAAACCTGCGTACCATTACTGGTAACTTCCAAAATAGCAAATATCTAGATATCACAAGACATGGTGGTGCTAAACGTATAGTAAATACAATGAATCATGAAATAAACACGTGTGATTACGATTGCACCTATCTTGGTAAAAATATTAATAAATTATCAAAATTTAATTCAGTTCAAAAATCCAAAATGTATGCAAATCCTATACCAGGGACAATCCCATTCTACTTTCAGCAGATGAACAAACGAAATAATAGTAACCGTTCAAAGAAAACAGACAGTGTGTATGGCACTGATGATGTGACAAAAAGTACCACAACATCTCTTAAACCTGGTACAATTCCATTTTACTTTCAGAGGATTGCTTCCAAGCAACGAAAAGTAAATATGATTGAGAACAATGAAAATACTCAAGCAAATGAAACACAGCTTTTTCGTCACCAAAAACAATAACGACTTGAGCATTATGCACCTTAATGTACAGGGAATAAAATCTAAAGTAGACCAATTAGAAATTATCGCAGAAGAACAAAATATTGACATTTTATGTTTGAGTGAATTTTTTTTAAGGAAATATGAGATTGATATTCTCCAAATAGATGGATTTAAAAATGCAGCTTATTTTTGCCGAAGAAATAAGTCACGAGGGGGCGTCGGTATCTATGTAAAAAATTCTATAAATGTCAAAACTCTTGATTGGATTGCAAAAATGTCAATTGAAGAACATTTTGAGTGCTGTGGTATAGCACTATCTGAATTAAACTATGTAATTGTATGTATGTATAGAACCCCAAAAAGTAATATCAATTTATTTATACAATATTTAGAGTCTCTATTACATAAACTAACCATTAGAATCAGAACTACAAACAACAAGGTACTTATACTAGGAGATTTTAATATAAATTTACTACAAAAAAATAGGAAGAGTGAATTGTTTATTAATACTCTAAAAGCATTTAATTTTAACCCAACGATTTCCGATGCAACCAGATGTACTGAACGCTCTCAAACCTGTATAGATAATATATTGACTAATTTCAAGCAATTTAAAACTGCAATATTACATTTGGGTATTTCGGACCATACAGCTCAAGTAATTAGATTAACAACAAATCTCAGCTTTCACGAAAAATTCTGGTACAAACTGTCAAGAAATGTAGATAAATATTTAGATATTTTTGTCAAATACATTCAACAAGTACACTTTAATGACGTATACGAATGTAACGATGCAAATATTGCATATAAAACCTTTATTGAAATGTATGCTTGCATATTCAACTTATGCATCCCTATTGAAAGACGTAAAATTACTTACAAAAAAAAGCAAAACTGGAAGAGTAAAGGTATTAAAATTTCAAGTTCAAACAAAAGAAAGTACTACTTAAAATATCTTAAACGTGTAACTAGTGAAAGCAATGATAAATATAAACTATATTGTAAAATTCTAAAAAAAGCTGTACGAGTTTCTAAAAAAATGTCTAATATAAAATACATAAACCAGAGTACCAATAGAACAAAAGCCACCTGGGGACTCATCAAACAAAATACATCACCGACGAATACTATAAAATCTACTATTGAACGTTTACAAGTTGGAAGTAAAGAAATTTGCGAACCACAAGGCATTGCCCAATCATTAAACGATTATTTTATCAAAATGCCCAAAATAAATTCTAAAATCAATGCACAAACACCTAAATTATGTATGCGAAACTGTAGTTCAATTTTTCTTAGCCCAGTAACTTTAAAAGAAATAGTAAATATTGTAAAAGAATTGAAAAACAAAAAAAGTGCAGGCTATGACGATATATCTACCCAAGTCATAAAACATACTATCAGTTACATTGCTAAGCCACTAGTTTATATTATTAATTTGTCAATTGAAACTGGATCATTTCCAGATGACTTGAAAATAGCCCATATTAAACCCATTTACAAAAAAAAAGGAACAAAAAGCGACATGGTTAATTATCGTCCAATCGCTTTATTGCCAAGTTTCTCTAAGATATTCGAAAAAGTAATCTGCGACAGATTAACCTCGTTTCTTGCCCAAAATAAGGTTTTAAATGAAAATCAGTTTGGCTTTCAAAAAGGTAAAAGCACTTCGTTAGCAGTATTCAAATTACTAAAACAGGTATACGATAACTTTAATCAAAAGAGAACTGGCATCACTCTTATGCTTGATTTGACAAAAGCTTTTGATTGTGTAGTTCCTGATATACTGCTTCACAAGCTAGAATTTATTGGTATTAGGGGAAATGCTTTGAACTTACTCAACTCATACCTAAATAATAGAACCCAAGCAGTAATTACTGAAACCTACAACAAAAGTTCCAAAACGATTGAAAAAAACATATCTCAATACAAAAATATAAACCTAGGCGTTCCACAAGGCAGTGTACTAGGGCCCCTACTATTTTTAATATATGTAAACGAACTGCCGCTTGTAGCGAAACATCCGTGCGTGATGTTTGCAGACGATGCTACAATTTATATTCCACAAAATAACTTCAATCGCATTCAATTCGAAGAGGAGATAAATAAAACCCTAGAATCGGTGATAAATTGGTTGGAAATGCTTAATCTAAAAGTCAACATAACAAAAACTAATACATTACAATTTCGAAATTACAAAATGGTTCCACTGAATCTAAATAATATTAATAATAAAGGAAACTCAATAAACGAAGTAAATGAAACCAAATTTCTAGGACTAAACATAGATTCTAATTTAAACTGGAAAAGCCACATCAGTTACATAAATAATAAGATATCAACATTTCTCTATGCACTTTCAGTATTATCAAACATATCTAACAAGGCAACTGCACTTAATGCATACTATGGTTATATTTATCCTCATCTAAGCTATGGAATAATATTTTGGGGCAACTCTGTTGATGTACCATTAACTTTTTTACTACAAAAAAAATGTTTACGGTGTATTTTCAATTTACATTACACTCAGACTCTTCGCGATACTTTTAAAAATTATAATTTGCTAACAGTTACTGGTCTCTATATTTTAGAAATATGTGTGTTTGTGAAAAATAATAAGGAATATTTTTTCAATGTGGAGTCTGTTCGTGCAGGTAGTCAACGTAGCAGGTATAAACATAATATATGTATCCCACAAAGTAATAATTCAATGTATCACAAAAGCCCATACATAAGCGGCATAAATACTTACAATCACCTTCCCTTACATCTAAAATTATTAGACGGAAAGCAGTTTAAAAAAGAACTAAAGGACTGGATTATACCTAAAGCATTTTATAGTCTTAAGGAATATTATGATCTCAAAACATATTAAATACCTGTAATTATATAAATAGTTAAAGTATAATAAATAGTAAGTTATCTAAGAAATGTAAAAAGTAGTTATATATATACATAAGATTATTAGAACAAGTAGAACATATTTTGTACCTACCTAGTTATTAAGAATAAACTCATTTATTTGTATTACTTACCATAAACATTGCACGCCCGAAATGGGAAAAACTGTTGAAACGCATCTAACATAAGACCTTGTTTGTACCCATGTTACTTTACACAGTTACTGCAATAAAGAACATTCTATTCTATTCTATTCTAAAATGCAGTTGTGATTAACGATAAATATTAAAATTAATCAAAAAGATTTTATATAAATAAAAAAGGTTTTATTAACGTAAAAATATGACGTTAAATATGACATATACAACTTGAACATAGTCATGCCACCTAGAACTAACTTCACGGTGTAGAATTTAGGTGTCGGTGTGCGCGCGCATCGTATCACCTAGAACTAACTTCACGATGTTAAATTTAGGTGTCGGTGTGCGCGCGCATCGTAAAAATTCACTCTCATCATTTTTCTCTATCGCGCCAAAAGAAGTATAACTTCAAAAAAAATTACCATGACTTTTTTGGAAACTTTTTGGATTACAATGATTTTAGGGTTCCGTAGCCGAATGGCAAAATAAGGAACCCTTATAGATTCGTCATTTCTGTCCATCTGTACTCACAGCCACTTTATTCCGAAACTATTAAGACTACAAAGTTGAAACTTTTTAGGTATAGATGTATTCTGCGAACCGCTTTACGATTTATATACAAAAATATAAAAGTTTAAGGGGGCTCCCCATTACATGGAACTGAAACTATAAAAATATATTTCATCATGCACTTATACTTGCAGTTTGTCTATAGATAGGGTCTTTAAAAATGACTTTGAGGTTCCTAAAACTATTTTTTCTCAAAGTCAATCGTTTGAAAGATTTTTACTTCTAAAGAGATAAAAAGTGTGTTCTTAATTCTAACATGTGCAAATATATATTCTAATTATAATAATAATAATAACTTCACGACCAGATCGGAGACGTTTTAAAAAAAGGCCAAGTCAAAAGTACCTATAACCGGCGAGCATGTATGAAGGCGCTCATGAAAGTGAGAGGTCGAGAAAGAAGGTATGTCAGGATCGTAGCATGTGGAAAGAAGTAGTCTCTGCCTACCTCAACAGGAAAAAGCCGTGATTGTATGTATGTATGTATATAAATTCTATTTTTTAAAATAAGAGAATGAAAAATCTAAAACAAAAATATGCTATAGGACTCAATTAACACATAAAAATCAATTTAAACGAGACTTAGCAGTTTTTGAGATATAGCACATTCAAAAAACGGCATATATAACTTTGTCATTTAAAAACAAACACTTTGAAAAACAACGTAATTTGGGTATATTTTGGTCAATATTTGTATTTAAACTATTAGGTAGCACGACGAACAAGACACTGTCCTGATGGTAAGCGATCATATCTGCTTGTAACCGAAAGTGCGGCACAAAAACTCTAGTTTGACAGAATTTTTCGCATCCGGCACTGCACTCGATACCTTGAGGAAACAGGACAATGAGTCTTATTTGGCCTGTAAATAATTTACAAGCCAAACAAAATGCATCGAGTACCTCATTCAATGAAGTCCGTTGAAGGTCCAAAGTAAATATTGAAAGTCTAATATTTACCTACATTAAGTAAATAAACTTAGGTCGTACGTGTAAATTACTATTTGCTAGGAAAAACTTAAATAAACTATATGAATAAATTCTTGCAGGAAACTGTGTGTAAAGCAGCAAAATACATCTTAAATACACAATCACTTATCATAACTATTAATACATAGGGTTGGTTCACTATGATCTAGATCCAGGGTTGCCTATTACAGTGGGATTATGCAGCTGATAGACGGACAATCAGTTCCATTCGGGATATGATTTGTACTGCAATTAGTCTGCGTTTTATTTATTTATTGTGTCTCATTATTTCACAATTTTTTGGGTAAAAATTGTCTGAAGTAAGTACTGAAACATGCATTGGGGGTGCACGTAATAGTACGGCTGGCAACCCTACATTAATCAGGGGAATTTTTAAGCGTGATGTTCGACGTTTAGATGAAAGCTGAATGGCTCATTACTTTTGTTTTTTTTTAATTCAAAGCAATAAGTTATGTTTTTGTTATATTTAGAAAAAATATTATTGACATGATCTATTTAATGTTATTTGACGTGTGTAAGTGCAGATTTTTAATTTGCCCATATACTGAATAAATGTTTTTACTTTTGACTATGTTTTTTTAGAGTAAAACTTGTTTAGCATATAGTATCCGTTGCAATTTCACCCCAGTGCGTTGAAATTGCAACGGATGTGACGTAGCGTCACGGTCCAAATGCAACGGAAGTGACGTTCGCGTAAATTTAAATTGTCAATATTTCAATGTGATGGAAGTTTCAGTTTGCTAGCGTTTGACCACTATCTCGCCTGGTGGTAAGCGATAATGTGGTCGAAGAAAGTGAACACGCTAGGACCTAGAACACTCCGACTCTCAAGGGCTGTATGCTGCCGGAACACTGTAAGGTTATGGCGGCAGATTTTATCCTTAATAGTGGTAAGCTTACTTTTTGGGAGCAAGTCAGGCGAAACGTTGATATAATATCATAAATTCGATGGAATGCTACAATTTGTTAACAAACATATGCCTTTGATACCCATCAAGACAAACAGAAGACTAACTTCAATGAATGGGCTACCAAAGGAATATGTATTTCACGTAAACGACTTTATGAACTATATAACGAACTAGCAATGGACGAGAGCAGCAGAGAATATGTCAGAACATACAGTAAACTATTTAAGAATGTATGTATCATAGCTAAACGTAATTTTCTAGCAAGACAAATCAAAGATTCAAGTAACAAAAGTAAAACATCCTGGCAGATTATCAAAGCTGAAACCGGTACAACACCTAAACGAAATTATAATAATAACAATACCCTATCTCCGAATAAGTTTAATAATTATTTTAACACAATAGCAGAAAAGTTGATCAACGGCCTGGGATGTATTCATACCGCGGAAAAATATTTAAACTTGTGAGAGTTTAAATATTTAAAGTAAGAAAACTGACCACACTTTCACATTCACTAAAATTACATATAGCGATGTAATAAAAATATATAGACAAATCAATCCTAAAAACTTGCATGACATATCTGGTCTTTCAACTAAATTTATTAGTAAATTCATAAAAGATATAGCACCATACCTTGTCATTATTATCAATGATTGTATGGACAAAGGAATATTTCCTGATCTATTGAAAGTAAGTAAAATAATTCCTCTGCGTAAAGGAGGCGCTCAAAGCGAACTCAATAATTACAGGCCTATATCACTATTGCCCGTTATAAGTAAAATATTCGAAAAAATAATACTCCAACAAATGGTATCATATTTCGAAAGTCATGGTCTGTTAAACTCTTGTCAGTTTAGGTTCAGACAAAAAAGAGGCACGATTGATGCCGTATCCATGGTGACACAAACCGTTATTATGTCACTGGATAAATCACAGAAAACGCTAGGACTTTTCTGTGATTTATCCAAGGCATTCGACTGCGTTGATCACGAAATTCTCCTCAGCAAACTAAAACACAACGGTCTGACGTTGAGTGCTCTTAGTTTGGTGAAATCTTACCTAAGCGATAGATATCATACAACGCTGGTGAATGGTGTATACTCTGACAAGTTAGCTCTTAGGTGTGGTGTTCCTCAAGGATCGATACTGGGTCCTTTTTTATTTAATATTTATGTTAATGATATGCCATCTTGCCTCAAAGACAGAGGAACTGTTATAATGTATGCAGATGACACTTCCGTCGTCTTCTCACACAAAAGTATGAGTCAGCTCAGTATCTTGGTAAACGAATCAGTCGCTATTTTAAGCGATTGGTTCAGTGCTAATAAACTCATATTTAATGTTGAAAAGACGAAGGCAGTCCTATTCTCACTAAGTGCCAAAAAATGTAACGACAATTTGATTATTAAATACAATGATAAAACAGTAGACTTAGTTGACAATATCAAGTTTCTTGGAATATACATGTATAGTAAATTAAAGTGGGATGTCCATATAAAAATCCTAGCTCCCAAGCTTTCTTCGGCAGTGTATGCAATTAACAAGATTAGAGCACTATGTGGGACTGCGGCTGCCAGGCAAGTGTACTTCGCATATTTCCATAGCATTATGAGTTACGGGATCAAAGTGTGGGGCTCAGCGGCAACAGCAAATAAAATATTTATTTTGCAAAAAAGAGCTGTTCGTGCAATTCTTGCAATGTCGACTCTTGCTTCTTGTAGGGGTAATTTTAAGAAATGTGGAATTATGACATTTTACTCGGAATATGTTTTTATAATATTGTGCACGCCGCTATTAATATAAAAAACACACCACTAGTCGGAAGCTGGCATAATTACAATACAAGAAACAGACACAACATTTCTTTTCCATGTAGTAGACTTCAAAAAAATCTAAAAGTTTTATTTGCAATAGTCGAACACTATATAATATACACTTTTATAACTTATTTAATAAGAAAAATTGCAGAAATGACAAGGGTTCACCGCTACAATTTAAAATTAAACTAAAGAAACTACTGACTGAAATGGAACTTTATGCGATAAATGACTTAACATTTAATAAAAATGATTGTATTTAATAATTGACTTGCTTTGCTTGTGATGACTTTTTGAAATATTTTTATTGATGTAAGACTAATTTTTAACCGACTTCACAAAAAAGGAGGAGGTTCTCAATTCGTCTGTATGTTTTTTTTTTTTTTTTGTGTTTGTTACGCGATTTCTCCATCAATTGTGAACGGATTCAAATGATTATTTTTTTAATAGGTAGGATACGTTTCCGAGGTGGTCCCATTTTAATTTTATCGAGATCTGATTAGTATCACCAGAGATATGGAGATAAATACCTCAATAATAGGAGAATGTACTAGTTTTAGTAGAAGAGTCCCAAGAAGATTATACACAATGGAGGTTGCTATAGCATATAAGATATTCTTACGGTAACTGTGAGCGAGATAGAAATAAAGGTGGGGATAATTTTTTTTTATATCTTATAGGCAAGCGTTTGACCACTATCTCACCTGTTGCTAAGTGATGATGCGGTCGAAGATAGAGAAGTGGACTAGAATGGGAACTGGCTCTCAAGGATAGCTGCCGGAACACATTAGATGTTTGGCGACAGATTTTCTGACTTGAGGGTGGTAGCTGGCCAGGCGGACACTAGATATGTTCTACCACCATGCGGGGGTTATTAGTTTCTTAACGATGTTTTCCTTCACCGGAGGGCCACTGTGAGAAGCGCACATATATTATTCAATAGAAAAATTCATTGCTGCACGGCGGTTTGAACTCAGTACAGCGGCATCAAAGCCGACCGTTCTCCCAATTACGCCACCGGGCCCTCAATAAATAATTATATATTAATAATTATAATAAATAATTATATAAATAATTTGTCTTCACAGGAATGTTCTACCGGGCAAAGTCTTGTTAGGGTGCAAACTATTTTAAACATACCTAATATTTTTTGACATGACATGACATTTGGCGAAGATGGCAGCCATTTCAGTCCCGCGACACTGCATACATAATTAAATAACTCAGAATTATGAACGTACTTTGTACCAATCAACACAGCAAAAAAAAATTATAAGCATAAAACCACATATTATACAATAGTTACTACGTAAATAATACTTTCCGTTGTTAGGTTGGCTACACAGTGCTTTCATAATTCGGGTATCCACAATATAGGGAAGTGCCTCTTATAACGTAGTAGTGTGATTCAGTACTCTGTTGGCCATATGGCGGCAATTAATGTTAATAATCGCAAATAATACTTTATAATATTCATTTTGAAATACAACTAGTCCGTGTTATAAAAGTATTTGGAATTATTGTAATAAAATAGACAATTAATTATCGTGTGTGTCAGATGCTTTAATTCTACAGGGCCATTTTGGATATTGTCCTTTGATACCTTGATGACATCATTATTACTAGTGAATATTTTCACTTTAACGCGGCATTTAAAGTCAATTTTTTTAGGGTTCCGAACCCAAAGGCTACCAAATGAACACTTTCTGAGACTTTGTTGTCTGTTTGTCCGTCCGTCCGTCCGTCCGTCCGTCCGTGTGTCTATATGTGCGCACTTTACAGATCTGTATCTTCTTAACCGTTATAGGTACATACTTGAAATTTTCAAAAAGTATATATCCGTCAGTGTATAACGGCCCAGACACGAAATTTAATACATGCATGTAATTTCATTAAAACTTTTTTTGCACTAAAAAGGGTAAAATAAGTTATTTTTCAAAAAAAATAAAACCGACTTCATAACCACAAAAAGGCACTCAAAAGCGAAAAATAATTTACATAAAATTATTATAAGCGTTACCCACTTCTCTATTTGAAGTCGGTGCCAGCCAAGCCTATTGGATATTAGATAGACACTATGTATGTAGTAGTAGTAAGTAGGTTAGTAAGTAGGTAGATACATGTAGGTATTATCTATCTACTACCTATTATTAACCAAGATTAGACTTGGCTGGCACCGACTTCAAATAGAGAAGTGGGTAACGCTTATAATAATTTTAAGTAAAATATTTTTCGCTTTTGAGTGCCTTTTTGTGGTTATGAAGTCGGTTTTATTTTTTTTGAAAAATAACTTATGTATGAAACAGTTTATTTACTTTTATTATGTAACTTAATATAATTATTAAGTACTTCAATTGTATACTTTGTTACACTTTGGACATGTCTAAGTGTGTATAGTTGCACCTAAAGATGAATAAATGAATACAATATCCGAGAATCTGCTTTTTTACTTATAAAAAAATATCGAAATGAGTACATTTATTAGAAACCTGCGATGCTACACACATACACAGATACACACGTCCAACTGAAAATGATGGATAATATACTCTTTCAAAACACTCCTTATTTTTAACAGACTTCACAAAAAAGGAGGAGGTTATCAATTCGTCGATTTTTTTTATGTATGTTCACCGATTACTCGAAGATGCCTGAACCGATTAGAAAAAATATTTTTTTGTTTAAAGGGTACCCTTCCCATGTAGTCCCATTAAAATTTTAACGAAATCGGCCGAACCGGGTTTAATATATCAACATTTGTATTACGACGCATACTACATACTATTGGCAAAGATTTTATAATAGTTACTGCGTCTACTGGCTACTTTGACTTTTGAAGTCGGTTCTTTTAGTACGATCTTAAAGTTTCATCCGATATAATAAAACATGAATCGGATCAAATATATTATAAGTAAATATATAATAATATATAATACATACATACATACAATCACGCCTTTATCCCGTTGGGGTAGCCAGAGACTACTTCTTCCCACATGCTACGATCCTGACATACCTCCTTCGCTTCTTCCACTTTCATGAGCGCCTTCATACATGCTCGCCGGTTATAGGTACTTTTGACTGCCCGTGGTGCATACTGCTGACCAACAAACGAGGCTCTGGCGACCGTCAAATGGCGGTATAACCATTTCAAATTATGGCGTAGCTAAATACTACAGGCCGGTGACGGGCAGCAGCGTCACCGGTGCGAGGAGCTACGTCCTGTGATCGCTAACCCGCCTTAACAGCTAGAACTCGAAAGTCATTCGTCAGAGATCCAAAGTTATCAATACAGCTCAAAGGATTAGCAAACTGAAGTGGCAGTGGGCTGGTCACATCTGTCGTAGAACCGATAACCGTTGGGGTAGACGTGTTCTAGAGTGGAGACTACGGCTCGGTAAACGTAGTGTAGGACGCCCTCCAGCTAGATGGAGCGATGATATACGCAAGCTGGCTGGCAGCGGTTGGAAACAAGGAGTTGAAGATCGAGCTCAGTGGCGTGTCATAGGAGAGGCCTATGTCCAGCAGTGGGCGACTACTGGCTGTAAATGATGATGATGAAATGTTGATTCGTCCACTGTAGGCTATAGACTTCTCCCATGGCATTACCCTCCCAAAAGTAAGATGGTATTCTCATAAATATCGCTATGAAATTTAAAAAATCAAAAGTCAAAGCATGAATTCAGTATGTGGGCAAATTAAAAATCTGCACTCACACACATCAAATAACATTAAATAGATTATATCAATAACAATAATTCTGAACTTAACAAAAACATAACTAATTGCTTTGAAATAAATAAATAAACTGGCCAAGTGCGAGTCGGACTCGCACACGTAGGGTTCCGATTGAACAAAATTTGCCGGAAAAATTAAGTATCTACATAGTTTTAACATCGATATACTCGTATATAAATACCGTATCAATACTAAACATATTTACTACAACGCCATCTAACGAATGTCGAACGAACTTCTAACACCCACCACGTGAACGTTAACACAAAGGTCAGTGAGCTTTTTGTTGGTTACCATCGTTCATAGATGGCGCTATAGTAAAAACACGTTTTTTGTATGGGGACCCCCTTTAATTTTTAACTTCGTTCTGTTTTTTGTATTTGATGTTATAGCGGCAACAGAAATACATCATCTGTGAAAATTTCAACCGTCTAACTATCACGGTTCATGAGATACAGCCTGGTGACAGACGGACAGACAGACAGACAGACAGACAGACAGACAGATAGACAGACAGACAGACAGACAGACAGACAGACAGACAGACAGACAGACAGACAGACAGACGGACAGCGGAGTCTCAGTAATAGGGTTCCGTTGGTACCCTTTGGGTTCGGAACCCTAAAAAAACAAAAGTAATGAGCCATTCAGCCTTCATCCAATCGTCGAACGTCACACTTTAAAAAAAATGTTTAAATAATCTTGCCTACCTACCATTTTTTTATATCATAAAAGTTAGCGTTTGACCACTATCTCACCCGTTGGTAAGTGATGATGCGGTCGAGGATGGTAAGTACGCTAGGCCTAGAATGAGAACTGGCTCTCAAGGACTGCTGCCAGAACACATTAGATGTTTGGCGACAGGTTTTCTAACTTGAGGAGGATAGCTGGCCAGGCGGAAACTAGATAGTGTCCTACCACCATGCAAAGATTATGTATACTTACGGGATCTTCGAAGATCTCTTCCATCCTAGTGTAAATGTCCTTCCCTCGCTTCTGCCTGACCAGGAGGTAAAGGTTCTCCACCCCTGGACAGCATCTCAGGAGCTTCTCCACCAGGATCTTACCCAGGAACCCTGGAAGATAAGGAACATCTAAATCTTCATCTTATTTAAAGTGTTTGTAACCAACTTCCAAAAAAAATATTTCTTAATTTGACCCTATATATATATTTTTTTAATTATATTTGTTTGCTGATAACTTCGTTGTTTATGAACCGAGTTTGATGATTCTTTTTTTTTTAATAAAAGGAGAATCATGGAAATCTCAAGGGTACCACAGTAATTTCATTGAGATCTGATTAGTATCTCTAGAGATATGAAGATAAATACCTCAAACTTGGTACTTAAAATTAATAGCGCGGCATTTGAAGTCGGTTCTTTTAGTTTTTTAAACGATTTTATTATAATATAAGGTAACAGGACAAGCACGATGCTTGCTTGATGGTAAACGATGACATCTACCTATTACAGATACAGCGGCATGCAACATTCTGGATAGCCATAATACTCCATGTCACTGCACTGCGCCTGTTACCTCGAGACATAAAGATGTAAAGTCTCACATGCCCTGTAATTCCACTTGACATTTTGCCATTTCAACCGAAAACATTCACATTCAACGGCCATATTAATTAGCAAAGTGTCGGTACCGCCCAAGGTGGACTAACAGAAGTCCTACCACTACTTTTATTTAACTTGCCCTATTAGTATCTGTGGGTCAAAACTTGGAAGCTAAATTAGAACCACTTCCGAAGTTTTTTTTAAATATCTTATAGGCTAGCGTTTGACACACCTTCATCATTTGAAGCGGTCGAAGATGGTAAGCATGCTAGGCCAGGCCTCCCTCACTCGCCCATAGCTACTGCGATTTATACCTAAACTTTCGTCACCTGCGCCGGTACTATCTGCCAGTCGGTTGTCACTGCTCACGCGCGCGCAACGTATGTTATTATTCAAATGACGGGATAACTGCGCATTCGTATTCTATATTAGAAACGATTTAAGTTTTTCATAGTCATTTTGCGGGTTTGACAAAAAACAAGCACACAATATGTTTCATTTTTTATGCTACCGATACTAAAATGACAAAACGGCGTAAAATTCACTTTTCCGACATAATATTCGACTCTTAGCTAGGAACTTTGATGTAATTTTGTGAGGTAAATAAAAATAATTCGTAAACTTTTTTTTTAGTTTATTGAGTCAACCCTTTACTGTATCGGGGCGCGCCGCGCGCGCTGAACGAAGTAATAACAACGCTAGGTCGAGCGCCTTAGAAACATTTTTGCTTGTATTGTCTGAAATAAACGTTGGTATTGTGTTTTTGTAGGGGAGTGAAGTATCTATTACGTAGTAACTATTATATATTTTGTGGCTAGGCCTAGAATGGGAACTGGCTCTCAAGGATAGCTGCCGGAACACATTAGATGTTTTGGCGACAGATTTTCTAACTTGAGGCACAGAATAATGATTAGTACAAGTCACTCCCTGAGAGCAAAAATGCGAGTTAATTAAATTTAAATTTAAAATTATGCTAAACACCAACGGGAATGACGACATTACATTTCATACACTTCCTAAGAATCTCGAGAGGTAAGACATTAATAAACTTAATATTATTTATAAGTAACGTAAATCTAGGTAGTGAGGCTATCTAGGTACTTTTTGTTTAACGATCCGGTCGTTTAGTAGTAGTTTTCGACTTTTTTTCGCGTAAAAGTCATGACCTTAAACATTGTTCACTGTAAGTAGACCTCCCGGGTACTAGTGGCCGCCTTCTAATGCAGGGTCAGTGTATACTAGTTTTATTTCAATACTTATATCAATTGAACAATAAAAGAAGGGGATGATAGAAAATGACAATTTTATTTTGCCTATTTTCATTTTATTTGTTAATATTGTCGTCGCGCTGCACATGTAGGTACTTATTTAAAAAGCAAAGAATGTCACACATAAAATTGTAGCTAGGTATATGTCAGCTGAGTTTCATGTTTCAAGGGAATTCACGTTAAGATCTTTAGGGAATTTCTGTCGACATTACATCCTGCAAAATATTAATTTTAACCTACTTGAAATTGGTAGGTTATTTTATTATTTACTGTAGGTAGGTTACGTAGATCCTATAGGTAGGTACCTACCTAAAAGAATAAATCTGACTGACTGATTGACTGACATATCAGTGCACAGCTGAAACCAACAAAGTTATACCTACCTACCTACTTATTTGAATTTACTTGGCCTTTTCTTTGATTAACGAACCTTACAATACGATTTTATCTTTTTTTAATCGGTAGGGTTCGTTGCCGAGGTCGTCCCATTGTAATTTCATCGAGATCTGACGAGTATCTCCAGAGATATGACGATAAACGTCTCAAACTTGCTACTGAAACTGACTCGCGCGGCATGTGAAGTCGGTTTTTTCGTTTTGTACAAAACATATTTTTTTAATATTTGTTAGGCTAGCGTTGGACCAATATCTCAGCTGATGTTAAGTGACGATGCGGTCGACGATGTAGCACGGTTACCTAGAAGATACCTGTTCACTCGCGATTTGAAGTCCCCCGGGTTGTAGTTACTGGGAAACACAGACACTGGCAAGGAATTCCATTCCTGATAAATTCCATTCATGATAAATGATGAAGCGAAACGTTTTGTGTGGGTAGATGGAATGTCTACCATGAAGCGATGGCGCACATCGGTACGTCTGGTTGTCTGAGAGGATGTTGGGACATACATCTGTCTTGCCTGGTGGTAAGCGATGATGCGGTCGAAGATGGTGAACACGCTCGACCTAGAGACTCTTTTTTAGGGTTCCGTACCCAAAGGGCAAAACGGGACCCTATTACTAAGACTCCGCTGTCCGTCTGTCTGTCTGTCTGTCTGTCTGTCTGTCTGTCCGTCTGTCACCAGGCTGTATCTCATGAACCGTGATAGTTAGACAGTTGAAATTTTCACAGATGATGTATTTCTGTTGCCGCTATAACAATAAATACTAAAAACAGAATAAAGTTAAAAATAATAGAGGGTCCCCATACAAGAAACGTGTTTTCTTCGGCAATTCACGTCATCTATGAACGCTTAGTTAGGTAAACGTCCCATAGATGGCGTTATATTGAAATGTCGATCCCTAACTCCTTTGTTAGACGTTAGATGGCGTTATAAGAAATAAAATGTTTATTAATGATTATTATTTGCTGGCGAAAAATGATAGTTAGTTGCTCGATCTTATAAAATACTGTATTGTGGTACGGAACCCTACTAGTGCGAGTCCGACTTGCACTTAGGCAGTTTATTTTTGTTTCAAGACAAAGAAATAGAACTTTTAAGTAAGTGCCACACCTTAAAATCGATGGAAAATTTTCATTCTAATTTATATGTGGTAGACAAACTTTTTTGTATGTATAATATTTTTTGTGTCATAGAATGAATTAATACAATTTAAGATAATTAGTTCCTTGCTTCAATCACCTAATTAAAATATTACCTAAGTTTTTTACTTTTGTTTTTTTAACGCAATAAATTATGGCTGCTGAATATATTTTTCTTTTTCTTTTAGTTAGAGATTATAAATAAACTGGCCAAGTGCAAATCAGACTCACAGACGTAAGGTTCCGTATCGCTGTACAATATTTAAAAAGATTGCTGAAATAACATTTTTCTGGTATTATATTATTATATTCCCCATTTAATGTAATTACATTTTTATGAGATAGTTGTTGCTAAAGCAGCTACAGTAATACACATGAGTAAATTTAAAGTGTTTTTCTATTATGATTTATTAGATCGAGCAAAAGACGCCGAATTTTTTTTTAGTATTAGGGGACATTGGTTTTTACGAGTATGCTTTGCGAATATTTTTAGCGTCTACCTATCACGGTTTAGATGATATAGCTCTGTGACAGACGGACGGACGGACCGGGAGTCTCAGTAATGAGGTCCCGTCGGCACCCATTGGGCACGGAACCCTGATAATTAAATATTCAGTACCTAGTTGAGATAACTAATGTGATTATTATTGAATAATTATTATAATCAGATGCTCAGGTTTTGTCGAGTTGCTTGTTTTAGCCACAAATGAGGAGCAATGAGAATACAATTATGGTCTCCTACCCATAACAACTAAGTATCTATCAATATCAAATATGTCAAAATATACTATGCGCACATTTTTAGGGTTCCGTAGCCGAATGGCAAAAAACGGAACCCTTATAGATTCGTCATGTCTGTCTGTCTGTCCGTCCGTATGTCACAGCCATTTTATTCCGAAACTGTTAGGACTACAGAATTGAAACTTGGTAGGTAGATGTATTCTGTGAACCGCTTTCCGATTTTTATACAAAAATAAAAAATATAAAAGTTTAAGTTTAAAGTTCATCCCATACATGGAACGGAAACAAAAAAAAATTGTCTTCCAACCTATACGTGTGTCTATGGATAGGTCTTCAAAATGACATTGAGGTTTCTAAAATCATTTTTTCTCAAAGTCAATCATTTGAAAGATAGGCGCGTCTAAAGTGGTAAAATGTGTGTCCCCCCCCCCCCCTCTAACTTTTAAAGTATGGGAGTGAAAAATCTAAACAAAATATATGCTGTAGATCTTAATAAAAACTAACAACGAAAATTGGTTTGAACGAGATACAGTCAGCAGTTTTAGAGATATGGCGACCGCAAAGATACCTTTGTTTTTCAAACAAACACTCTGAAAAACAAAGTTAATTTTGTAGTTGCGAAAAATCATAGTTATGGAATACTTAACTGTGTTACGGAACCCTACGAGTGCGAGTCCGACTTGCACTTGGCCAGTTTTTGTTTTTTGGAGGATATGTTTAAGACGCTGTACTGGAAAGATTGTGGCATTAACATCAACGGCAAGTACATCTCTTACTTACGATTCGCAGATGACATCTTCATTATAGCAGAGACGCTGCAGGACCTACAAAGGATGTTGAATGGCCTAGCTGATTCTTCTGGTTGCATCGGTCTCCGGATGAATTTGAATAAAACCAAAGTCATGTACAACGAGCATGTTGTTCCGGACCCGATTGCCTTAGGGAATCCCACTCGAAGTTGTTACGCAGTATGTTTAACGCGTTAGACGCTCCAACTAGGCAAATGCTACTTCGAGAAGGAAATCCAGAGCTGAATTCAGCTGGGCTGGGCAGCATTCGGAAAACTCCGTTGAGTCTTCTCGTCGCCTATACCACAGTGTCTAAAGACAAAAGTCTTTAAACCAGTGCGTCCTACCTTTAATGACATACGGAGCCGAGACGTGGACAGTCACAGTTTGACTGGTCCACCAATTTAATGTCGCTCAGCGAGCTATGAAGAGAGCAATGCTCGGTATTTCTCTGCGGGATCGAATCCGGAACGAAATAATTCGCTAGAGAACTAAAGTTATCGACATAGCTCAACGGATTAGCAAACTGAAGTGGCAGTGGGCTGGTCATATCTGCCGCAGGACTGATAACCGTTGGGGCAGACTTGTCCTAGAGTGGAGACCACAAATCGGCAAACGGAGCGTAGGATGTCCTGTGACCACGTGGAGTGACGACATACGCAAAGCGGTGGGCAGTTACTGGAAAGAAGAGCCGAAGAGCGGGCTCAGTGGTGCATCTTGGGAGAGGCCTATGTCCAGCAGTGGACTGATGCCGGCTGATAATGATGATGTTTTTTTTTAATCTAAGGAAACAGGACAATCACGACGCTCGCCTGATAGTAAGTGATGACGTCTACCTATGATATACAGTACCCTTAGTACGAGTTTTCATTCCAAACCCGATATCGTATATCGAGCAAATGTTGTATAAAAAACAGTACAGCGCCTCTAGCGGTTACTACACTTAACTAAATTTAGACCAATCAGGGAGCTAGAATAAGTCGAAAACTATGTGAGATCTGTCAAAAGCGTTTACGATAAAATCTCATACTAGGGGTACAGGAAAATGCAATATTCTGGATATTGTAGCCAGAATGTCTATATCATTTAGATGTCCCTGCACTGCGCTTGTTACCTCGAGACAAAGATATTAATTTTCACTGTAATTTCACTGGACATATTATAATTTGAGTATTTATGTTATTTAAATAAAAATGTTCTCATGACTTGAGATGCTTATCTCCATACCTCTGGAGATACTCATCGGATCTCGATAAATGTTCCAATGGGATGACTGATTTTAACCTGATTTTTAACCGACTTTACAAAAAAGGAGGAGGTTCTCAATTCGCTGGAATCTTTTTTAATTTATTTTTTTATGTATGTTCACCGATTTTCACAAATTCGAATTTGGAAACTGCCTTTACGTCGACTTGGATCTTTGCAATTCACAATACTCCGATCGATTACTTTTTAACCGACTTCACAAAAAGGAGGAGGTTCTCAATTCGTCTGTATGTTTTGTTTTGTGTGTATGTTACGCGATTACTCCGTCAATTGTGAACGGATTCAAATGAACGGATTATTTTTTAATAGGTAGGGTACGTTTCTCGATGAAATTACAATGGCGGTCCCATTGTAATTTCATCGAGATCTGATCAGTATCTCCAGAGATATGGAGATAAATACCTCAAAAATAGGATAATGTACTGGTTTTAGAAGAAGAGTCACAAGAAGATTATGGAGGTTGCTATTGCATATACTTTACTAAATAAATTAAAAAAAAAAACCGACTTAATAACCACAAACAGGCACTCAAAAGCGAAAAATAATTTACTTAATATAATTATTATAAACGTACCCACTTATCTATTAGAAGTCGGTGCCAGCCAAGTCTAATAGGTAGTAGATAGATACTACCTACATGTATGTATGTATGATTAAAAAAAGTATCATTCAGATCGGTTCACAATTGATGGTTTAATCGCGTAAATTTCATACAAAAAAAAACCTACAGATGAATTGAGAACATTGAAAATCGGCTGAAAAAATGTATTTATTTATTTATTTATTTAATTATTTATTTATTTATTTTTTTATTTAAAAAAAGCTAAGCTTTTATAAGCTAAAAAATAAAAAATCACATTCTCACCCTAGGGCGGAAAAGACCTACTTTGCGCGCACTTATCGAGTAACCAACCATCACTTTTCGAATCGATGGGATGAAAAATAAAATAATATAACGTGACGCGTCGCGAGCGACAGCCCTGAGATAAAGCACCTGCCGAGCCACTATAAACCGGTTTCACTCCGTACGTGACAGGCGGCACACAGGCCGCTGGTGCTCACGCACTCACGTGCGTCTACGTCATCATCACAGCGCAGTTGTATGAAAGCTTTGTCTCTGTACCTTCTTTACTCATGTGACGCGGCTTCGTTTCAGCATCATCATTATCCCACGTGTAAAATATACATTAATTAATAATTTCACGGTATTAATTAGATTAATGCGGTAGGTAATTAATTACAAATTAATTAATTAAACCGTAAAAATATGTATAGCTGTACCTAATCATAAGGATTTATTATCTATAATAAATAAAAATGATTCTCGTTGCGTAACTTACATAAATAAAAAAATAATTTCTAGGCTATTTTTATTTATTATACAATACCACGGCAGCAAAATAATACATTGATTTTTAGGGTTCCGTACTTTAAAATGAAAAAGGAATCTTTATAGGATCACTTTGTTGTCCGTCTGTCTGTTTGTCTGTCCATCTATCTGGTCGTCTTGTCTATCTGTCCGTCTGTCAAGACCCTTTATCTCCAGAACGCGTTGAGGTATCAAGTTTAAACTTATACTACATACTTGGGTCTACGGTATCTGTCGGCTGTGAAAAAATCAAACCTGTATATCAACGCGATCAAAAGATATGACCGTTTATGTCGCATATTTTGTTATTTCATAAGGGAATCAAATCCTACAGTAAGTATATACTTCCCGTTGACCTAGGATCATTAAATTTGGTAAGAAGCAAGGTGGTAAAGCACTTATATTGGAAAAAATCTGAAAACCGTAAATATGTTGTTTTCATGCAAATATAATATCGTTTAAAAACTAAAAAACAACCGACTTCAATGCTGCGCTATTCATTTTCAGTACCAATTTTGAGATGTTTATCTCAATATCTCTGGAGATACTTATCATACCTCGATAAAATTACCATGGTACCACACTTGGGATATCTCCTTTTGAACAAAAAAAGAATAATCGAAATCGGTTCATAAACGACGAAGTTATCCGCGAACAAAAAAAAAAAAAAAAAAAAAAATACGGTCGAATTGAGAAACCTCCTCCTTTTTTTGAAATCGGTTAAAAAGACTAATTAATCATTACAAAATTATTATTTGCGGTTGGTTGCATGAACAGAGTCTAGGTATTGGGGTAGGGTTCGAACTGCAATGATAAGTTTGTCCTTTAACCTAGTTTGAGAAGTTGGTACGGAAGCCTCGGTGGGCGAGTCCAACTCGACTTGGCCGGTTTAATTTATAATTTAAGGTCACTTAAAAAAACTAAAAGAACCGACTTCCAACGTCACGCTAGTCAATTTCAAGCATAAGCTTAGATGTTTTTCTCTGGAGATACTGAACATATCTCGATAACCTGTGAAAGATATCATCATCATCAGCCGGTATCAGTCCACTGCTGGACATAGGCCTCTCTCAAGACACGCAACTGAGTCCAATTTCCGGCTCTTTTTGTTTTTTTCAGTAAGTTTGTTGACATACATTAATGATATCATAAAATCATCAATATAATCCATGATTTTTGTTGATTTATTAAAAACCGCTCGACCGATTTCGTTAAAATTTAAATGGGATATACCCACTTTGGGGGTATACCCTTTCCAATGAAAAAAAATTATCAAAATCAGACGACTCTGTAAAAAGTTATGCGTGGCCATATATAGACACATAAAAATAACCGGCCAAGTGCGTGTCGGGCCACGCACAGTGTAGGGTTCCATAGTAGCCTGTTATTCAATGCAAGTCTTTACCCGTTATAAACAAGCAACTAGGTACTCCGTCTTTGTCACTTTAAAGCATTTATTCTAAGGATTTTGTATTTGGTACAAAATTATCCAACACCCAAGTTCAACGACTATTACTGCTGAACGAATAAAGTTATCTTAACCGCTATAATTTTCCTTTAAAGTTCATAAAATGCACTATTATCACGAATTTTTCCAGATTTTTCAAGCCAGCAGTTTAGTTTTTAGAGGGGGGGGGGGGGGGGGAAGCTCTACTGGAACAAAAATTTCTTTACAGATCTTCAAGTATGTGACTACTGGTATTAGACTTTAACCGTGGCTGTAAGCTCTCACCGAACAAACACATTATTTTTTCGCGAAACTGTTTGCCACGGTCGGAGTTCAATATTTCGTAAATGGAGCATTCAATCGACTTTAGGGTTGCTAATAGCAACCCTAAATTCCACACATTCTACGTCTGACGTCTGCGTTTATTGAATTACAAGCTGCACCACGCTAATCTATTCCTTTCCACCCTATGCTTGTCTGGAAGAGATCACTTCAAGCGATAAGACCGCCTGTTTCCACATTGTTTTATTTACAATTTTTCACTTTTAATTTGTATGGTGTAATAAAGTGTTTATTTATCTATCTATCTGCACCCCGCGGCTTCACCCGCGTTTTAAAGTATCCTATGTTTTCATCCAGTCAGTTTAAAAGTATCTGTATTTACGTAGTAACTATTATATAATCTATATCTATATGCTAATTTCCATCCGAATCCATTCGGCTGTTTTTGCGGAAATAAGTAACAAAAATCCATTCTTAAATATATAATCACTAACATTACTTAATATACCTTTTTTGTATCTTATAGGCTAGCGTTTGACCACCATCTCACCTGTTCGTAAGAAGATGGTAAGCACGCTAGGCCTAGAATGGGAACTGGCTCTCAAGGATAGCTGCCGGAACACATTAGATGTTTGTCGACAGATTTTCTAACTTGAGGGTGGTAGCGGGCCAGGCGGACTAAGTGTGACACTAATTACTAGATAGTGTCCTACCACCATGCGGGGGTTGTTGGTTTCTTAACGATGTTTTCCTTCACCGGAGGGCCACTGTGAGAAGCACACACATTTTTCTACAGAAAAATCCATTGGTACACGGCGTGGTTTGAACTCGGTACCTCTGGCATCAAAGCCGACCGTTCTCCCGATTACGCCACCGGGCCCTCATATCTACCTCGGGCATACCTAAAACCTACCTTTTGCTTTTTCTATAAGTATTTAAGGTATGTCTATGGATCACTTTTTTGTGTCTGCAATAAATAAAATTTATATTTTTTATTTTATTTTTATTTAGTGGCGCATTTAGATGGCGCTGGAGTAGGTTTCACAGTTGCTCGGCGGTGGGGGTCTTGAGTTCTTATTTGGTCTAAGACAAAAGGATTGAGTACCTCCGCCTTTTTGGAAGTAGTAGTTGAGTGAAAGTAGTAGTAGTAGAAAGGTTGTATTATAAGATCGTTTAAAAAACTAAAAGAACCGACTTCAAATGCCGCGCTATTCATTTGCAGAACCAAGTTTGAGGTGTTTATCTCCATATCTATGGGGATACCTATCAAATCTCGATGAAATTACGATGGTACCACCCTTAAAATACTTCCTTTCTAACAAAAAAATAATCATCAAAATCGGTTCATATACGACGGAGTTATCCGCGAACAAACAAAAAAATAATAATACATTCGAATTGAGAAGCCTCCGTTTCTTAAGTCGGTTAAAAATGTCAAATTTTGCATTTTTGAGCTTTTAACGATGAGTCACGTTTTGTGTTAACGCGGACACGTGTCCTGACGCGAGTTTTACATTTTTTACCCCATCCCAAAAAGTTAACAACGCCGCTAAAGAAGTTTTCAGTTCAGAAATAAAAAAAATTTGCACGAATTGAGAACGTCATCCTTTTCGGAAGTCGGTTTTTCAACCGACTTCAAACGCCGCGCTACTCATTTTGAGTAGTACTGAGTTTGAGGTGTTTATCTCAAAATGACTCGTGTGGTATGTGCAATCGAGTCTTTATACTTTAACCGACTTCCAAAAAAGAAGGATGTTTTCACCAGACTTCCCAAAAAAAAGGAGGTTTTCAATTCGTCTGTACGTTTTTTTGTGGGTATGTTACGCGATTACACCGTAAATTTTGAACCGATTTGAATGATCGTCATCGGTCGTCCCATTGTAATTTCATCAATATCTGATAAGTATCTCCAGAGATATGACGATAAACGTCTCAAACTTGCTACTGAAACTGACTCGCGGGGCATTGAAGTCGGTTGTTTTAGATTTTAAACTATGTTAATTATTAAATTCGTCTGTATGTTTTTATTGTATGTATGTAACGCGATTACCCCGTCAATTGTAAACCGATTCTAATGATTATTGTTTTAAATGATAGGGTACATATTCAAGGTGATTCCATTATAATTTCATCGAGATCCGACTGGTAAAGTATCTCCAGAGATATAGAAGCACCTCAAACTTAGAAACCTCTGAAAATCACTAGCACGGCATTTAAAGTCTGTTTCTAATTATTAAATAATACATTTGTCGTTTACAAATTACTAGAAAATATTATTTTTATCATTATTGTACTTACGGAAAAATTGTACAAACTTAATGATGTTATATTTATTAGTTTTTATTATAATATTATATTATTTATAAATTTATAAATATATTTTATTTATATATAATATTAATGTAATTGCGGCATTGCACGCGTGTATTCGTCTGAATACATTTATCATTTACAGCCTAATATTTATTGTATTATGGCAGATTTTTTTTTAGTTAGGTACTTATTAAAATTACGCATAAAAATATTAATAATAAAAATTTAGTTAGGTCGCAGGTTGGGTGTACATTTCTATTGGGTATATATATTATTTATTACATAACTTTTAGTTACAAATGAAATAAGTTTTACTTAAGTTTGTATTTTAATAAGATTTTCGTTAAAATTTTATTGGTAATTCAATGAGACCGGCACCTGTTTATTATAAGTATGTTTTTTTAAACATATTAATTTTATTCTATTAATTTTTATATAATTTACGATATACTGATAAATTAAAATGCCATAAACCATAAAGCAAACAATTTTAACTCATTATATAATTAGCAAATAGGTATTTCAAAATTCTTAAAAATAATGAAAATATTTTTTATCTTACCTGTGGCTCCAGTAATAAGCACATTCTTCCCGTTGTAAAACTGTTGTATTTCCGACATTTTTTTATTCATATTTACATCCACTTCTTTTTCACTGCACTCATTACAACTCTCTGCTTGTGTGTGCATTCCATCTGACGATTCCATTCTTAAATTCAACGAAGAAATATCTAGATTTGACGTTGACAGGTCCAAATTTGATGGTGACAGCTCCAAATTTGAAGTTGACAGTTGTAAGTTTGACGTTGACAGTTCTATGTTTGACTTTTCGTTTGACAGCTTCCGGTAACCATTGCGCGGGAAGTCGAGGGGGCAAGGTTCGCAATTGCAAGTGGTCGTTGGCGGCATTTTGCTTGTTTTTCATTGACTGGCCATTTTTCTGTGGAAAAAAGAAAAACCTTTATGATTTGGCGGTACGGTTGAGGTGAACAGTAACTAGGTCTGTCACAAAACGCTAATTTGCAAATTAAAACACTACGGCGTTAACGGAAAAGCACTTGATCTGGTCTCATCCTACCTCAGTAATAGAATACAGATGGTTGAGGTCAATGGCGTCAGGTCATCTGGATCCCTCATAAAAATGGGAGTTCCGCAGGGATCGATCTTAGGACCATTTTTATTTCTAGTTTATATTAATGACTTGCCGTCTTTCGTGCAAAACTTATGTGACATTGTTTTGTTCGCGGATGATACATCCTTAATATTCAAAATAGATAGGATTGCGCCTGGATTTGACGATGTTAACAAATCAATCGCACAGGTTTTGAATTGGTTTACAACCAATAACTTATTACTGAACGCCAAAAAAACTAAATGTATTAAATTCTCGCTGCCAAATGTAAGAAAGGGTGTCATTAATAGCAGGATATTAATAAACGATGTACCGATAGAATTTGTTGAATCCGCTACATTCTTGGGCATCACCCTGGATTCAAAACTACAATGGGGTTCTCAAATATCGGCTCTGGCAGGTAGATTGAGCTCCGCTGCATACGCAGTACGTAAAATCAGAAACTTGACTGACGAATCCACTGCTAGATTGGTTTACTTTAGCTACTTCCATAGTATAATGTCCTATGGCATTTTATTGTGGGGGAAAGCCGCCGAAATCCAATCTATATTTGTTTTACAAAAAAGAGCTATTCGATCTATATATACCATGAAGTCGCGAGACTCACTTCGTGAAAAATTTAAGGAGATTAAAATTCTCACAGTGGCATGTCAATATATATATGAAAATATTATGTATGTACGCAAAAATTTGAATGAGTATGATAAGAGGTCCGATGTACATAATTTCAATACAAGACACAAAAATAGATTAATTCTACCTCAATTCAGGTTGTGGAAAGTTAGTGGTTCTTTTCTGGGGAACTGTATACGATTTTATAATAAACTTCCTAAAGATATTGATCAACTGTCTATAAGCAGATTTAAACCTTTGTAAAATCCAATTTAATGAAGAAATCGTACTATACAATAAATGACTATATGAATGACAAAAATGCTTGGCCTGAATGCCCCAAGCTCCAAGATATTATATAAATTGTATGATAATAGAATTACTTATTGTACATTAAACATTTATTTAATATGAATTAAAAAAAATGAATTAAAATAAGTGACAAGCCCCATAGAGTTTCTTGGTGTTTCTTCTCTGATGGGAGTACTTCCGAAACACCAGTAGATTCAACAGTCAATCAGTTTTCATCTTTTGTTTGCTGATCTAGGGTTGCCTGTTACGACGGTATTATGCGGCTGATAGTCGGACAATCAGTTCCATTCGGAACATGATTTGTACTGCAATTAGTCTGCGTTTTATTTATCTATTATGTTTCATTATTTCACAATTTTTTGGATAAAAATTGTCTGAAGTACTGAAACATGCACTGGGTTGCGGGTGCACGTAATGGTACGGTTGGCAACCCTACATTAATAAGGGGAATTAAACATGTGTTTTAAGTGTGACGTTCAACGTCTAGATGAAAGCTGAATGGCTCAATACCTTTGTTTTTTTTTTGTAAATTCAAAGCGTTATGTTTCTGTTATATCTATATTTTTTGTTGAATATGATCTATTTAATGTTATTTGACGTGTGTAAGTGCTAATTTTTAATTTGCCCATATACTGAATAAATGCTTTGACTTTGACTTTGACTTTGACTAGGTGTATCCATACATGATTAAGGTAACCGTTTACTGGTGCTAATCTACGGGCAGCCCAATTAGTGCTGTCGCTATCGTGTACGAATACGCCGCTAGAGGTGCTAGTGTAGCATGAGGTCCGCTAAATGTCAAATTTTCTTGTTAAATTTGGGCTTAGGTATCGATCGTATTTTATATAAACGCGCACATGTCTTATATAATATTATGTACAGGATGGTCCATGCATTCTGCTAATTTTAAAAACTGTATGGATTTCTAAAACCGTACAAAATCACTAAAAAACAATGAAAATTAAACAAATCATCTATCCCACTAGTCCCATCGTGTTGTCCCATGATTGGACAACTGTCACTGTTTTGACCCAGTAGTCCCATGGGACAAGTGACATCAATATTTCATATCTAGAAATTGAAAAAATCGCGAAACATACATGGAGTCCAATCGATAGGTATTGGTATCCCTAGACCACAGACCTTCGCTGGTACAGGTTGCATGGGACAACCTGTATATAAACTTGATTATAACGAACAATTCTTGTACCTACGTTTAAATAAATTGCGTCTGTATGTTCCCCGATTTCTCAAAGACGCCTAAACCGATTTCGAAAATTCTTCTTTTGTTTGAAAGGGTATACTTTCTCGGTAGTCCCGCTTAAATTTCATCAAGATCTGATAAGTATCTCCAGAGATATGGTGATAAACACTTATAATTGCTATCGATATACATGAGTTAATTATAAATAAAAATTGTTTTAATCATGTTCTAATTAATAATGTTCATAATAATATAAATGTATCAGTGCTGTGTATGAGTGCAAGAATAATGTAATGTAATCTTGTTCTGGAATTGTTTTAATTTATTTATTTTATGAAGATTTTGCTTGCAAAGTATTTGTACACCGGCAACGGTAGAATATGTGGCTCAACTTTAGTTCTACTCCAATCGATTTTAGGGATGGGAGGGGGGTTAGGGGGTGGGGGGAAGGGCCAGAGCCCCCCCTTAAAGGAAAAGTTGCGGAGACCCCCCCCTTTCGGAGATATGATTTTTTTTGTTTTGAACATTTCACAATGAAATCATCTAAATAAGTGAAAAATTGGTAGGAATGTTACATTAACTGACATCAATTTTAGAGGAAGAAGAAGGCGGGGCATGGACAGAGCCACCCCCTGAAGGGGAAGTTGCAGAAACCCCCCTTTCGGAGATATGAATTTTTTCTCCGAAAGGGCGGGTCCGCAACTTTTCCTTCAAGGGGGGGCTCCCTTCCCCCCACCCCCTCATCCCCCCCACCCCTAAAATCGATTGGAGTAGAACTAAAGTCGTACCGAATATATTGGCTAAAAGAATATGAAGACCTATTTGTACCATATTCTGGCAAATAAATAATTTTGTTTTCGATTTTGATTTTGATTTGATTTTGGTAAAATCACTCGCACGGCGTATAAAGTCGGTCTATAATTTTCAAACAATAGATTAATTATTTAATTTTTGAACAAGATGGGTGTTATGAACACTGCGTTTTACTCAATGGTTTATTTAATTACATAAATCAAGAATCAAGAATCTAAGCATTTATTCAGTATATACGCACATATACACGTCAAAATCATAAATCATAACCAATTATCAAGTAAACATAGCAAAATCAGAATTTAACGCTTTGAATTAGAAAAAAAAAAGTAATGAACCATTCAGCTGTCATCCAATCGTTTACGTCAGAATATTTAAAAAAAATTAAAGTAGGTTAAAACCAACCATACATGTTACTGTGTGTTTCAGTACTTCAGACAATTTTTAATATAAAAAAAATAAAAAAAGTGAAATAGTGAAACACAACATAGAGAAACGCATACCGATCACAGTACATATCATGATCCAAATGGAACTGATAGTCCGTCTGTCAGCTGCATAATATTGTTGATTAACGTTTTTATACATTATTTAAATTAAGATTATACTTTCGCGCGCGTAATTACAACTTTTAACGCCTGTACCTACTATAACCACATGAATAAAGAAAAGAGTATATATTAAAGTCCGGCAAGTATAACTTGGCGTGCCTGTGCGCCACTGTGCTTTTACTTTGTATTTTGATAACAGTTTCTCTTAAACCACTTTACATTACTTTTGGCATTATTGAACTATTTTAATGTAGCAGATTTATCAACAATAATGTCGCGGTAATCTCTCAAACGTCAAACTCACAGTTTCAATTAAAAGAATTAGTTCCAAAAACCACCACCGCCAAGTTATACTTGTGGCACTGTATGTTACTCTTTGAAGAAAAGTCTTTACTCATGTGCTACAACGTAGTAGAGTGATTCAGAACTCTGTGGTACCTATTTTTTTTTTTTAGTTTCATTATGGATCCACACGATTAGTGTATTTAGCCAGTGTCAAATATTAAAATTCTTCAAGATCTTGAGAATTGAAGACGTAAAGATGTGTCAAAGTCACATTTCTGGTCAAGTTGAAATCAAAGTCTAGTCCAAGTCATATTGTTTCCCTACACTTGCACACATTCACCGACACTTAATGGTTAATAATCCACATTTATTACACATTAACTCGCGGAAGAACACAAGTTTTAGGAAAAATACAATGAGAGCACACACACTTTTTCACGTTCCCGCCAAAACTCGGTACTTACTTCAAGACCATCAAACCTATTCTAAATTTAATTGGATTATATTATACTGAGGATTATACATTTAAATTAGGAAACGTCATTTCTAATTTTGAATATTGATTATTCCGCCACAGATTATATAATAGTTACTACGTAAATCCGTGAGCTTATTGGTAGTGGAAGCCTTTCCGATTGTATCTTAACATCGTTTAAAAAGGAACCGACTTCAAATGCCGCGCTAATAATTTTCAGTACTAAGTTTGAGGTGTTTATCTCCATATCTCTGGAGATACTTATCAGACCTCGAAATCGGTTATTTTTAGTTTTTTCAACGATCTTATTATTAATCGGTAGGGTACATTCTGATAAGTATCTCAATTGTAAACTGAATAATGAATGAATCTAATAAGCAACTCAACTGAAATATGCATCTTTGTTAAAAACAAAATAAACTTCTTTTCTGAAATGAAATCATGTCGTGCTGATAACTTAAAGGTTAAAATTAATTTATGTTCACCACAAGTAAATAATAATATGTACCATAAAAGTGCTTGTATAGCGACAATTAAAATTTATAACAACCTACCTTTAGGCCTCAAGATTTTGGACGAAAAAAAATTCAAAACATCCTTAAAATCCTGGCTTATATCTAAAACGCATTATAGTCTTAAGGAATATTTCAATATAATGTAGACTTATTGTTATGCTTTCTTGTATATATAGATATGTAGTAAATGTCTAAATATTTGTAAAGTAGCCAATTAATTTAGTAATTAAGTACATTATATTATTGTAATGTAAGTTAATTCATAAACTTTTATATTGCACGCTCAAAATGGGCAAGCTGTTGGAACTAATTAGCATAAGTTATACCATCTTGTTTAACACCCAGTTTTGCAATAAATATTTTCTGATTTCTGATTTCTAATTTCTCCAGAGATGTGGCGACAAAAATCTCAAACTTACTTCTTCAAACTACTGAAATCGTTTCGTGCGGTATGTGAATTCGGTTTTTTTTCATCATCATCATCAGCCTATTTCCGTCCACTGCTGGAGATAGGCCTCTCCTATGGCACACCACTAGGCTCGATCTTTAGCTCTTTGTTTCCAACCGCTGCCGGGCTAGCTTTTCTTAACCGATGTCACAAAAAAGGAGGACTTTCTCAATTCGTCGGAATCTTTTTTTATGTATGTTCACCGATTACTCGAAAACGCGTGAACCGATTTGGAATATTCTTTTTTTGTTTGAAAGGTTATACTTCACATTATTAACTATCTTAAGTATTTAATTCCGTAGACACCAAAAAGTTCACAAAGTATGTTTTACTGCCATCATCATCATCAGCCTATTTCCGTCCACAGGTGGACATAAGCCTCTCCTATGGTACACCACTGAGCTCAATCTCTTAGTTTCCAACCGCTGCCAGCCAGCTTGCGTATATCATCGCTCCACCTAGCTGGAGGGCGCCCTACACTACATTTACCGAGCCGTGGTCTCCACTCTAGAACACGTCTACGTTTTGAACATATCCTCTTCAGCGTATGTAAACAATTTGGGGGAAATAACGTCCCCTTGTCTCACTCCTCTATGTAAGGGCATATGTTCAGTCTGCTGATTTTGTACTTGGACGGTCATAGTCGCGGCGTCATATAGGCCTCTCAACACTTGCACGTATCGCCAATCAACTTGGCACCGTTGCAGAGACTCCAGAATTCAATGGAGTCAAAGGCTTTCTTAGTCCACAAACGCTAAGCCCTGTGCTTAGCGTTTGTTGCTGCTGGCTGCCCCAGGGGCTGGGCTAGCCTCTGTGTTAATGTAGTGGCTATAATTTAATTTTTCGGCGGTTTTGTTCGATTTCAACTCCCAGTTGATCGGTTGACTTTCCTAGAATTTTCTTGATTATATTATAACTTTTCCGGTAACGTAACACATTTATGCAATCAATAATTTAATTCATTACACACATGCATTTGAAAACTTTACACTTGGATGGTGCATAAAACTAAAATTATACGGATAATTTAAAACCTCAAACTATCATAAAAAGGCAGACAGATGTGTGCCGAACACCCGAGTGAACGCAAGTTCAGTAATACTAAATGCTTGAGTAATACGCTTCCGCGCTCAGTTTGCTACCAAGCGGCAGCAGGGTCGGACGCTTCCGTGCAGTATTACTTCGCAGCGTTGCTTACGTAGTAATCATGCCGTATTGACTATGCCGGACTGAGCGCGGAAACTTATTACTCAAGCATTTAGTATTACTAAACTTGCGGTCACTCGGATGTTCGGCACAAATCTGTCTGCCTTTTTTATGATAGTCTGAGTTTAAAACAGTATAATTTAAGATTGTTTACAAAACGAAAAAAAACGACTTCATATGCCGCGATAATCATTTTTAGTACTAAGTCCAAGATGTTTATCTCCATATCTCCGGAGATAATTATCAGATCTCGATAAAATTTGAATAAGACACACGAGAAGCATACTTTCTTAAGCAATAAAAAGAAATTTTCAAATCGGTTAAGATTTGACTTAGATCTGAGATAACAAACATAAAAAAAATGAAATACAGTTGATTTGAGAAACTCCTCCCTTTTCTGTGAAGTTGGTTGAAAAAAGAATCATTCGGATCGGTTCCCAATTGACAGAGTAATCGCGTAATAGACTAGTAAAGAAAAAAAACATGCAGACGAATTGAGAACCTCCTTCTTTTTGGAAGTCCTTTGAAAATGCTTTCGTATGTCTGTCCGTATGTCTGTTCACCTCTACAGGTCGCAGTTTTCAACAGATTTGTGATGGCATATATATATATATATATATATATATATATATTGATGTTTAGTATTTGCGCAAGTTTTCAACACTGTTAATCCATGTTGTGTGCAATGTAACTTTGGTCTACAGAATCGGTTTAATTCACTTATGTATGTTATTTAAAATGTATGTTCTGTATGCTGTAATATGAATCTAATAAATAAATAAATAAATAAAAAGATTCTCGTGAAATTTTGTCAACTGGTTCGATATTTAATACAGATATTTTCGGAAATTTTTCAAAATGGCGGAGCTATGGGGGTTTAAAACAAGGAAAGTCAATGACGTTTGCTGCTGAAACACCGTAATTTTATGGCGGCAGATGTTCTCCTTGCGGGTGGTAAGCAACTTTTTGCTTGCGAGTCCGGCGGAACATCGATATACTGCTTCTATGACCTGTGAAAAAAATGTTTTCTAAGTCGATTCAAACTACAAAATGTAGGTATTCAAAATGCAAGATTTCGAAAATAAAACTAGTCAATAGAAATGGAGGAAAGTTAAAGTGAAACGGTAAATGTATTGTATTTACGTATTTGTCACGTCTATGACCCTAATACATGGATTTAGCGTAATAATTAGGATAGTTTGAAAACTAAAACAACCGACTTCCATGCCCCGCGAGTCAGTTTTAGTAGCAAATCTGTGACGTTTATCGTCATATCTCTGGAGATACTTATCATATCTCGATCAAATTACAGTGACACCACCTCGGACACGTACCCAACTGAATAAAAAACCTACCGATTAAAAAGATAATCATTCTAAACCGTTCACAATTGACGGAGTAATCGCGTAACATACAAAATAAACTGGCCAAGTGCAAGTCGGACTCGCACTAGTAGGGTTCCGTACCACACTACAGTATTTTATAAGATCGAGCAAAAAATACCACTATCATTTTTCGCCCGCAAAAAATAATAATTAATAAACATTTTTTTTCTTATAACGCCATCTAACGTCTAACCAAGGTGTTAGGGATCGATATTTCAATATAACGCCATCTATGGGACGTTTACCTAACTAAGCGTTCATAGATGGCGTGAAATGCCGAAAAAAACGCGTTTCTTGTATGGGGACCCTCTATTATTTTTAACTTTATTCTATTTTTAACCGACTGCAAAAAAAGGAGGAGGTTTCTCAATTCGACCGTATATTTTTTTTAATTTTTATTTTTTATGTTTGTTCGGGGATAACTTCGTCATTTATGCACCGATTTTGATTATTCTTTTTTTGTTCGAAAGGAGATATCCCAAGTGTGGTACCATGGTAATTTCATCGAGGTCTGATAAGTATCTCCAGAGATATTGAGATAAACATCTCAAAATTGGTACTGAAAATGAACATTGAAGTCGGTTCTTTTTAACCGACTTCAAAAAAAGGAGGAGGTTTCTCAATTCGACCGTATATATATATAAATTTTTTTTATTTTTTTTAATGTTTGTTCGGGGATAACTTCGTCGTTTATGTACCGATTTTGATTATTCTTTTTTTGTTAGAAAGGAGATATCCCAAGTGTGGTACCATGGTAATTTTATTGAGGTCTGATAAGTATCTCCAGAGATATTGAGATAAACATCTCAAAATTGCTACTGAAAATTAACATTGAAGTCGGTTCTTTTTTAGTTTTTAAACGATATTATTTAGTTTTTAAAAGATATTATTAGTATTTGTTGTTATAGCGGCAACAGAAATACATCATCTGTGAAAATTTAAAAAAAAAACTGGACAAGTGCGAGTCCGACTTGCACTTGTCCAGTTTTTTTTTTTTAATGTATCATCAGTCTTTATTATGCATCACTATCTTGTAATTCGCGTCGCGTCGCATCTCGGTGTGAACTGACCCTTATAAGTTGTTGTGGCGATGCTGGGACTTGAGGTGGTGTAAAATGAAGGCAAAGACACGTTGAATTAAATACTATGTTGATGAAATTAGATTTACAAAAATGCGATTTAAATGAAATAAATTAGAATTGATGCGTACGTAATAACGGATGGTAGCGAATCTATATTAAAAATAACGGTCACTTTTTGTGACGTGTATGTGACGTTTTGCGCTTGATGTTGACGTTTTCATCTTTGACATTGACATTTAAGGAGATTTTCTGAAGCGTAAATGTGAGTAGGCCTGCCGCAACATAAGTACAGTGCCCCAAGTATAACTTGGCGGTGGTGGTTTTTGGAACTAATTCTTTTAATTGAAACTGTGAGTTTGACGTTTGAGAGATTACCGCGACATTATTGTTGATAAATCTGCTACATTAAAATAGTTCAATAATGCCAAAAGTAATTAAAAGTGGTTTAAGAGAAACTGTTATCAAAGTACAAAGTAAAAGCACAGTGGCGCACAGGCACGCCAAGTTATACTTGCCAGACTGTAATTTGTTTTCTCCAACAACATACAAAGTACCATTGTAAGTATCATTGTAATATATATATATATATTGTATTACATGATCTAGAACTACTACGCAAGTAAAACTGGTGTGGGGAGAATAATGTTTTATGTATCACTATTTACAGCCTACACTTACAGGCTTCGCTTGTGTTATTATATTATATGACTAGTAATCCCCGCGACTTTACCCGCGCTAAAAAGCTAATCCTTTGCTAATCCAGGTCATTCTGAAGCTGTTAGCGAACGATATTTTTTAAGTCGATCAAATATAAAAATGTTTTTACATATACTTACATAAAGAAAACCAAATCGAGATCCTCCTCTTTTCAAAGTATGTTACAATACTATTGTTTTTACTTAATACATATGAACATAAACACAAAAAGTACACATTAATTTAAACCTCCTTATTTTTGACGTCGGTTAAAAATAGGTATGTTTTGACCTCGTGATAGAACCGGATGACATTTGCATTGCAAGTGCGTATTATTGCAACGATGATGGACCAGATGTGGGCTATACTTTCTTCGATGTTAAACAGGTGTTGTCAACTCGCGGCCGCGGACGAGGAATTCTAGTCTGTGGTATGTAAAGAAAATATATATATCGTCTAAAAAATAAAAAATCATACATAATAATACATAAAAAAATATATATATATATATATGATCGTTTAAAAAATTAAAAAAACCGACTTCATTTGCCGCGCTATTAATTTTCAGTGCTAAGTTTGAGGTGTTTATCTCCATATCTTTGAAGATACTTATCAGATCTCAATAAAATTACTATGGTATCACCCTTGGAATATCTCCTTTCCAACAAAAAAAATCATCAAAATCAGTTCATAAACGACCAATTCATCCGCGTACAAACATAAAAAAAGGTTTTATATACTATTATGTATATTGTGTAATTCTACCTCCTTAACCTTAAACCTCCTTTTTTGAAGTCAGTTAAAAATATATTGGATAAAACTCCTCATTTTCATACAAAAAGAACAATGTACAATTTTATATTACTAGGTGTGCTCCGCTGCTTCGCCCGCGTTAAAAAGTATCCCATAGCCTATTCCATAGTACTCTGGCTATCCCTGTACAAAATTTCAGATACCTAAATCTCTCCAGCCGTTTCACCGTGAACAAGTCCCAAACAAATAAACAAACTGACTTTCGCATTTATGATATTGGTGTTAATCATAATCTTAACTTACTACTTAGCAAAGTCAAAGTCAAGTCAAAGCATTTATTCAGTATATGGGCAAATTGAAAATTTGCACTTACACACGTCAAATAACAACATTAAACAGATCATATTCAATAAAAAATATTATAGATATATCAGAAACATAACTTATTGCTTTGAATTTACAAAAAAAAACAAAGGTATTGAGCCATGCAGCTTTCATCTAGACGTCGAACGTCACACTTAAAACACATGTTTATCTCCCTTGATTAATGTAGGGTTGCCAACCGTACTATTACGTGCACCCGCAACCCAGTGCATGTTTCAGTACTTCAGACAATTTTTATCCATATATATATATGGATAAAAATAGCTTGCAAAGAGCGGTATTATAGCTTAAACCAATTTCTCGCAGACAACCGAACAGTAAAGAAAAATGCGAGACCAATAAGAATGGCGGTGTATCAATACAAACACTATAGAAAAAGATAGAAATATATAGACTGTATGACTGCATCTCAGTCAATCTATACCTATTGAGGTCAATTTAAAAATATATCACGATTATTGTTGCATGATCGGGTTATTGATTTTGCTTAATTTTATAAATGTGAAAGTTTGTATATTTGTTATACAATCACAGCTAAATTAATAGGAAACAGCTGAATGTATTCGGATTTCGGCTGCACTTTTGTAGACAGACAGTGTGTAAGCTGGATTAACACATAGGATACTATGTACCTTGATTTCAGATAGATATACATTTTAACGTAGGCGGAGCCGCAAAGCACAACTAGTATAGTATAGTGCTCGCAATATACACTTATTTTTACACTTACACTTATTCTGGCCAACTACCCTTCTCAAGATAGAACATCCGTCACCAAACATCTAATGTGTTGCGGCAGCTATCCTTGAGAGCCAGTTCCTATTCTAGGCCTTGCGTGCTACCATCCTCAACAGCATTATATCAACAATAATAACACTCAAAATTATTTTTTTTATTACAATTGAGCTGCAATATTATTATAATCTAATTAAATTGATTTCTCATGAATACTATTATCTAATACTATAAGAATCTTTGTCCAGACATACTGACTGACTGACTGACTGACAGACAACGCACAGCCTAAACCGCTGGTCGTAGAGATTTGAAATTTGGAGGGTATATTTATCTTAGTACGTAAGGGTGCACTAAGAAAGGATTTTCCAAAATTCATCCCTTTAGGGGATGAAATAGGGGGTTCAAAGTTTGTATGGAGAAACAAGATTAGATAGTCTATTCTATTCGAAAACTTCAACCAAGTGCTTCAGTAAAAAAATAAGGTAATACGTGTGTCAGGCTTTTTCAAAATTCCACCCTTGAAAGGGTGAAATGGGGTAACCAAGTCTGAAAATCAATATTGTTTCGGATTGCGCTGAAATTTGGCATGCAGATAGTTATTACGACGTTAGTTCCCTCTGAGAAAAGAATTTCCAAAATTCACCCCTGTAGTAGATGAAACGGGGGTTCAAAGTTTGTATGGAGAAACAAGATTAGATAGTCTTTTATATTCGAAACTTCACACAAGTACTTAAGTAAATACGTATTTTATTCTTTTTCGAAATTCCACCCGTAAAAAGCTGAAGTGGGGTAACAAAGTCTGAAATCAATGTTGTTTCGGATTGCGCTGAAATTTGGCATGCAGACAGTTATTTTGACGTAGATATCCGCTAAGAAAGGATTTTTCAAAATTCACTCTTCAAGGGGATGAAGCGGGGGTTCAAAGTTTGGATAGTCATTTTATTCGACATTTCACATAAGTACTTCTGTAAATAAATAAGTAAGTACGTATTGTAGGATTTTTCAAAATGAGGTCTGTAATAAAGTCTGAAAATTTAGGTCTTTCGGGTTTTATAAATATGAATCTCGATTTGCCTTAGTCACACGATAACATAAAAACGGGTGAACCGATTTGGATAATTCTTATTCGATGACTTGGATGATAAAAACGTTTTTACAAAAGAAACGTTTTAAGTAAATAAAAGGAGTTTTTAACGTGGGCGAAGCCGCGGGGCATTTCTAGTAGATATATATGACAGATATTACTAACACAATTGATTTAATTTTGTTTTTTTATATCTTCAACGCTAGCGTTTGACCACTATCTCACCGCGGTTGAAGATAGTAAGCACGTTAGGCCTAGAATGGGAACTCGCTCACAAGGATAGCTGTCGAAACACATTAGATGTTTGGCAACAGATTTTCTAACTTGAGGGTGGTAGCTGGCCAGGCGGACACTAGATAGTGTCCTACCACCATGCAGGGGTTTTTGGTTTCTTAACGATGTTTTTCCTTCACCAGAGGGCCACTGTGAAAAGCGCACATAATTTTTTCGATAGAAAAATCCATTGGTGCACGGCAGGGTTTGAACTCGGTACCTCTGGCATCAAAGCCGACCGTTCTCCCGATTACGCCACCGGGCCATCAAAAATAAATAATAGCTCAGAAATAAATAATAGTACACAAAAAATATTATATTAATATTATATTTTATTGCAAACGGGCCATAAAGCCCTACATTGTAATGCCAAAAAATTTGAATGCAGACCTAAGCTTGACAACACGTGCAAGTGATGATCCAAATTATAGTGAGGCCCTACAGTCACGTCTCACAGTACCTACTACACAATCTGTGACAAGCTTCTGAACACATACTGACCTACTTGCATGGACACTTTAGTCGTCCGCAACTGGCCAGTAAGAAACTTCCGTTGTGTTCAGTTTTTTTTTCAATACAAAGTCGCTTCCCAGTCTGTACGCTTAGATCTTTTAAGCTGCGCAACGGATTTTATATTTCTTTTTGCTATTAGTTGGTCAAAAAAAGCGAATGGTAGGGGCGGGCATAGCTACAGCAGACCTTGATTTTTGTGGAAACACATTTTTCTCTAGAAGCATTTTCTAGGGAGGAAACGGGGGAATACATTTGTATGGAAAAGTGCACCCCGCGTTCGCTCTTAATCACTCTATCTGTTGATAAAAGCCGCATTAAAATCTGTAGCTTAGTTTAAAAGATCTAAGCGTACAGACTGGGAAGCGACTTGGTATTTAAAAAAAACTGAACACAACGGAAGTTTCTTACTGGCCAGTTGCGGACAACTAAAGAGTCCATGGAAGGAAAGGAAAAGCCAAAGGAAGGTTTATAACTAGGATTAAACGCGAGCAAAGCCGCGTGGCGCAGCTAGTATATAATATAAGATCGCTCACTTTCAAATGCCACGGTGATCATTCTCAGTACCAAGTTTGAGGTGTTTATCTCCACGCAAAATCAAATCTGCAAATATTTGACAATCCAGAGTATTGCGTAGGCTCAGACTATCCTACCTTTTTTTAATAATAATCTGAGTGCGTAGGTATCTGTGTTAGACATCACCACTTACCATCAGGCTAGCATCTATGCTCATCTCTTTAGCTTATATAATAAAAAAATATCTAGTTTCGACATTAAAAAAAACATTAGTAGGCCGGTTGTTTCGTATAAAAAATGCAATTATAATATCGTTTAAAAACTAAAAAACAACCGACTTCAATGCCGCGCTATTCATTTTCAGTACCAATTTTGAGCTGTTTATCTCAATATCTCTGGAGATACTTATCGTACCTCAATAAAATTACCATGGTACCACACTTGGGATATCTCCTTTCGAACAAAAAAAGAATAATCGAAATCGGTTCATAAACGACGAAGTTATCCGCGAACAAACATAAAAAAAATATTCATTTTCAGTACCAATTTTGAGATGTTTATCTCAATATCTCTGGAGATACTTATCATACCTCGATAAAATTACCATGGTACCACACTTGGGATATCTCCTTTCGAACAAAAAAAGAATAATCGAAATCGGTTCATAAACGACGAAGTTATCCACGAACAAACATAAAAAAAATATTCATTTTCAGTACCAATTTTGAGATGTTTATCTCAATATCTCTGGAGATACTTATCATACCTCGATAAAATTACCATGGTACCACACTTGGGATATCTCCTTTCGAACAAAAAAAGAATAATCGAAATCGGTTCATAAACGACGAAGTTATCCGCGAACAAACATAAAAAAAAAAAAAAAAAAAAAAAAAAAAAAATATATACGGTCGAATTGAGAAACCTCCTCCTTTTTTTGAAGTCGGTTAATAAAATACCGGCACGGTACAACGCAAGACGAAAACTTACGGTCGAGCCTCACCCAATCATTGTAGTTCAAGTTCACGCAGATTATATAATCTGTACTGCTGGTTAGTCTGTGGCTTAACCGCGTTTCACTCTTTCGCAAGCTATGATCGACTGGTGAAATTTTTGGCGCGAAATTCTTCCTCAATGACGCTTGTTTATCTATGATATTTTTTTGTTTTTTTTTCGCTTGTATAATATCGTACACCTATGTACAACGTAGATGGTAGTTCTACGATGTATACAAGTGTCACAAGTATAACTTGGCGGTGGTGGTTTTAGGAACTAATTCTTTTAATTGAAACTGTGAGTTTAACGTTTGAGAGATTTCCGCGACTTTATTGTTGATAAATCTGCTACATTAAAACAGTTCAATAATGCCAAAAGTAATTAAAAGAGGTTTAAGAGAAACTTTTATCAAAGTACAAAGTAAAAGCACAGTGGCGCACAGGCACGCCAAGTTATACTTGCCGGACTGTAGCTATCAAATTCGAAGAGTCTATTCTCCGTGCCATTAACCATAGAGGACATTGACATATATTTATTAACTGTGCGACTTCGCCCGTATTAAACAGAACTTTTATTTTAATCGATTAAATCAAATGATAACTCTCTGTCTCTAACGGACTGACAGACAAACGGACGGACGGACAGCGGAGTCTCAGTAATAGGGTTCCTTTAATACCCTTTGTGTACAGAACCCTGAAAATAAAAAAAACACCATGCCCCGCCGTCCACAGAAGTGCGTTAGCCTGAATCTGATAGGTATTTATATATTTAACTAATTTATATAACTGAGAAAAATATGCTGATGAAATGTTTCAAACTGTAAACATGTTTGACCGCAATAAACGAATTGAAATCTGAACTCGCGTGTTTTTAACATGAGGTGATTTTGAAGACCTTTTGCGGTTTTCGATGTTATTTTGATCGACTTCCTATTAAGAGAAGATACCTTTTAATCGACTTCCAACGAGGGGAAGGTTCATTCGCTTGTTTTTAGGGTTCCGTACCTAAAGGGTAAAACGGGACCCTATTACTAAGACTCCGCTGTCCGTCTGTTATCTGTCTGTCTGTCTGTCTGTCTGTCTGTCTGTCTGTCTGTCTGTCTGTCTGTCTGTCTGTCCGTCTGTCACCAGGCTGTATCTCATGAACCGTGATAGTTAGACGTTGAAATTTTCACAGATGATGTATTTCTGTTGCCGCTATAACAACAAATACTAAAAACAAAATAAAATTAAAAATAATAGAGGGTTCCCATACAAGAAACGTGTTTTTTTCGGCCTTTCACGCCATCTATGAATACTTAGTTAGGTAAACGTCCCATAAATAAACGTTCCCGCCACCGTCTGACACCCCGCGGGACGGTCGCGCACGAGATTGCCGGACTAAAGTCACAGGGCGTCTTAGATAGATAGATAGATAAACACTTTATTGATCACCAGTTACAGAAAGAAAAATGCTTAGAACTAGAAACACATATTTTAAATGCTGCCATTTAAAATATGTGTTTCTAGTTCTATATTCTGTCAATGGGCGGTCTTATCGCTCATAGCGATCTCTTCCAGACAACCATGCACGGAATGGATTATACATTATGGAAGACGGAGGTTTCAATATCTTGAATATGCAGAAATGATATATAAATTTATGACACATAAATATATACATACACATTACTTACATAAAGCCTATCTATATAAAACTTATAATACATACCTTAATAAAAATGTACAATATATATAAATAAATAATATATATGCACATACAGATACATATACAGCAATATTATTACTATATAAACAAGTAGATGACAGAGACCACTAGTTTGTCAACAGTTGCTAGGCTGAAAGATAGTGAGCTTTAACACGATGTTTAAAGATATCCAAAGATTGATTTTTTCTGATTTCTACAGGCAAGGAATTCCATAACACCACAACTTCAAAATTAAAGGAACCACAATAGAAAGTTGATTTGTATGTAGGAATCTTGAGCCTTAAATTTTAGATAGCGAAGATAGCGTGGGCAAGAAGAATTAAAGAGTACAGTGAAGAGAAGTGATAGTATATGTGCATCCCGGCGACGGCGGATGGGAAGCCACTCAAGCTTAGTGCGATATTCGGAAATATGGTCATACTTTCGAAGTCCGAAAATGAACCTTATACAAAAATTTTGCAAGCGCTCGAGTTTATTTAGCTGTTCTTGTGTAAGGTCGAGGTAGCAGACATCGACGTAATCTAGGATAGGTAGAAAGAGCGAAAGCAGTAAGCTATTCCAGTCAATTCGGCTGATAAATAGGGAGCTGCCAATTATAATAACCTGTGTCTTTGAGGGGTTAATTTTTAAACCATATGACTAGCTCCACTCGGAAATTCGGCTCAAATCGCTGTTTGTGTTGGAAATCGCATCAGGAAGTTCATTCAAAGTTGCTTGGCGGTATAATTGAAGATCATCCGCGTATAGATGATATGAAAAAGAAAGATTGATAGAGATTGAATTTATGAAGACGGCGAAAAGAAGAGGTGATAAGACACCGCCTTGCGGTACACTGGCAGTTGTGTCACACCACGAGGAAAAACGATCCTCGAGGCGGACCTGTTGCCGACGCCCGCAAAGGTAGCTGCGGAACCAGTCAATAACTTTGAAGTGTTTCACACTTTATATTTTTGTAAATTATTAAACACAATCCAAAATTTCATCGTACCGACGGGACTTCAACCCGCAACCTCCGGAATAACATGTTCCGGTGCTTTGCCAATTAAGTCACGGTGCGAAGTATCGTTACGACGAAATTACATACAAAAATATAAAGTGTGAAACACTTCAAAGAAACATAATATTTGATTTACGCAGTGCAACATCTCTCGTCGGATTTGAAAACTGTAATGATTTCTTCCGAATGATTAACTTACGTAATAAGTAGTCATAGATGGCGCCACCAATGCATAATTGGTTTAACAAATGCAATCCACTAATTTCGTCGTAACGATACTTCGCACCGTGGCTTAACTGGCAAAGCACCGGAACATGTTATTCCGGAGGTTGCGGGTTCAAGTCCCGTCGGTACGATGAAATTTTGGATTGTGTTTAATAATTTACAAAAATATAAAGTGTGAAACACTTCAAAGAAACATAATATTTGATTTACGCAGTGCAACATCTCTCGTCGGATTTGAAAACTGTAATGATTTCTTCCGAATGATTAACTTACGTAATAAGTAGTCATAGATGGCGCCACCAATGCGTAATTGGGTTAACAAATGCAATCCACTAATTTCGTCGTAACGATACTTCGCACCGTGGTTTAATTGGCAAAGCACCGGAACATGTTATTCCGGAGCTGCGGAGGGATAAGCATATTACGACTAATGCTATCGATACCAACGGCTTTAGAAGTAATAGCAAGTATGCTCTTTCTAACTTCGCAAACAGTAAAATGACGAAAGATGAAAGAGTGATAAGTGATCTATAAGTAAATTGTTAGAAAGAAGATTTAAAGTAGAGGTAGAGGTTAATCAAATATTCACATTTCGCACGCTTAGTGCTAAAACCGTAATTACATACCGTACACAACCGTACCTTCACACGGTTCGTTCGTCACTGCGGCGCAACTAAATTTATCGTGAGTTGCGTACCGAATGTGTACCGAACTCGAGGCGCGTAGGCATGACGCGCGTTCCGACCGTTACTATGGAGTCACAATACTGTTTATTATATTACCGTGATTTTTTTATACTTTATAGGCTAGCATTTGACCACTATCTCACCTGTTGGTAAGTGATGATGCGGTCGAAGATGGTAAGCACGCTAGGCCTAGAATGGGAACTGGCTCTCAATCAAGGATGGCTGCCGGAACACATTAGATGTTTTGGTGACAGATTTTCTTACTTGGTAGCTGGCCAGGCGGACACTTGATAGTGTCCTACCACCATGCGGGGGTTGTTGGTTTCTTAACGATGTTTTCCTTCACCGGAGGGCCACTGTGAAAAGCGCACATAAATTTTTCGATAGAAAAATCCATTGGTGCACGGGGGTTTGAACTCGGTACCACGGCATCAAAGCCGACTGTTCTCCCGATTACGCCACCGGGCCCTCAGATTTGGTCATCAATCCTTTCGCAGTCCATCACGGGTGACCAATCAATCTTTTGGTACACTACGTTTACCTATTCGCGGTCTCCACTCTAGAACCAATCTACCCCAACGGTTATCAGTCCTGCGGCAGATATGACCAGCCCACTGCCACTCCAGTTTGCTAATCCCACAGATATATATATATATATATATACATAGATAACGCAAATGCATGTAACTACTTCCCGTGTCCGAACCCGGCTAAAGCGGCCAGTACAGTCCGCGCGCGTCTGTTGTTGCAGCCGGACGGCCGCGAAAACTACAAAAATGCCTCGTTGCGTGATAATTAACTGCGATAGCCCAAAAATGTGGAGCCCCCAAAGGCAAGGTCATATTTCATATCCCAGATAAGTTATTTTAAAATTATATTATGCGTAAATTCAATTTAAAACTAATTTTAAATATTTCAAGCTATGATTCCAAGAATATATCTAATTAACTATATATTAACGTTAAGTAAAACTATTTACATTACATTGCTGCGTTTTCTTTGAGCGTTTAATATGGGAATAGCGATACTCTCGCGATCACTTCGACTTCGTGGTACAGGCAATTTCTCATTCGTCTGTCAAATTTCGCGACTAGTGTTGTTCGTTCTACAACATATAGCAATAATCGATTGTACCTGATATCGGACAGACGAATGATATAAACCATTATAAAAAAAGATAATTTACTAGTTGTTAATAAAAACAAGGTCATAAATAAATAAATGTTCTAATTTTACTCTTCTTTTGTGTTCTGGTTTCTCTGGTTTTATTTCGCGATGTTTTTGTTTCGATAGCCCACAGCACGTAAAATATGATTATTCATAAGTTACATCTCATATGTTAGTTACATCTTAAGAACCATTTTTTTTAAGAATAATAATAGTATTTTAAAATTCAATGAAATATACATATTCAAAGATAAACTTGATTAATAATCAAATTTTCAAATTATTCACACTATCAAAATTAAAATAACCCAGCCCTATTAACTGTACCCGGTGTGCAATGGTACCCATTCCGCGTAAGATAGCAATGCAACCAACAAAGCAGTGCAAGCAATGCAAAAGCAACCAACCTTTGTACCAGGTAATGAGCCGGAGCGGAATTCAATTAAAATCAAAGAATCAAAGAATCAAAGCATTTATTCAGTATGTAGGCAGTATAAATATACGCACATATACACGTCAAAATCATAAATCATAAAATAAATCATAACCAATTATCAAGTAAACATAGCAAAAGCAGAATTTAACGCTTTGAATTAGAAAAAAAAAGTAATGAACCATTCAGCTGTCACCCAATCGTTTACGTCAGAATATTTAAAAAAAATTAAAGTAGGTTAAAACCAACCATACATGTAACTGTGTGTTTCAGTACTTCAGACAATTTTTATATAAAAAAAATAAAAAAGTGAAATAGTGAAACACAACATAGAGAAACGCATACCGATCACAGTACATATCATGATCCAAATGGAACTGATAGTCCGTCTGTCTGTAAATATTCTTTATTTTATAATTCCGTTTAATATCATTCGTCTGTCTATATCATTTGTCTGTCAGAAAATCGATGTCATTCATGTTAATCGATTTGTGATTTTTAGGTTATCAAAAGTTTTTGATAACTAAAATAAAACTGGCCAAGTGCGAGTCAGACTTTTGTCCCGCACACGGAGGGTTCCGAACGCCATCTAACGAATATCTAACGAACTTCTAACACCAACTAAGTAAAATAACACTAAAGCTACTTCTACTCGCCAATAGATGTCAGGGAGAGTCATATTATAAGTTGATTATCGATAAAGTTGATTATTGATAATATCGTTTAAAAACTAAAAAAGAACCGACTTCAATGCCGCACTATTCATTTTCAGTACCAATTTTGAGATGTTTATCTCAATATCTCTGAAGATACTTATCAGACCTCGATAACATTACCATGGTACCACACTTGGGATATCTCCTTTCGAACAAAAAAAGAATAATCAAAATCGGTTCATAAACGACGAAGTTATCCGCGAACAAACATATTATATATATATATACGGTATATATATACGGTCGAATTGAAAACCTCCTCCTTTTTTTGAAGTCTGTTAAAAACACGAATTAAACAATTTTTTCTGAAAATGAATCCTAGCTAGATCGATTAATCGCCTCCGAAATTCCTGGTATGCTACATTTTATTTAATCGTTGGAGCCGTTTCCGAGATTCAGATTCAGATTCCGAGATTAAGGTAAACACGATAGCGCTATCTAGATGGCGTTATCGTAAAAAACACGTTTTTTGTTTTAAACCCTTTAATTTTTCACTTTGTTCTGTTCTTAGTATATGTAGTTATAGCGGCAACAGAAATACATCATCTGTGAAAATTTCAACCGTCTAACTATCACGGTTCATGGGATACAGCCTGGTGACAGACTGACAGACAGACATACAGACAAACGGACAGCGGAGTCTTAGTAATAGGGTTCCATTGGTACCCTTTGGGTTCGGAACCCTAAAAATCACGACTATTTCTTACCATGCATGTCTGTACTAATAATCCCATATTTTTCACAGAAATTTCATTAATAAATTTAATATATTTTTATATTATATTATCATACTCTACTGGTGATTGTTGGCGTGGACGGCGGGGGCAAGCGCGGAGTCACAGATACATAAAAATGTATGAGTCTGAGCAAGACGATCTCGGCGGCGGTTCCAGTAGAATCGTTTGAATCGTAGCGAGACGGAGGGGCATCGGCGGCATCGGTGTCTTTGAATCGGTTTGGATTTACCATCAATAAATTTCGGCTGTGACGTAACAGTAGGTGTTAAAAAGTTGCACGCTCGGGGTCGATACAAATCGTGATACTAGGCGTTATCTATTGTATATATGACATCTGTGGCTAATCCGCTGAGCTATGTCGACCACTTTAGTTCTCTGGCGAATTACTTCGTTCCGGATTCGATCCCGCAGAGAAACACCTAGCTCTTTCCATAAATTGGTGGACTAGTCGAACCGTCAGGGAGATGCTATGTTTAGCAATGTTATATTTTATGTATAGTAATTAAATAAGTACTTACCGGTATTTAGGTAAGTATAACGAAGCAAACATGCCAGATTATTAGAGCCTTAAAATTTCGAAATAGCTCGCCCACCTAACACAACTAAATCATATTGCAAAATAAAAATGCGCGTAACCATAACGTTAGTAAGTAGAATTAGCTGGCTGCGACATTCTGTGATATAATATAACTATACTATGTGTAGGCAGATATAATTTTTTGTACGTAGGCTTGTAGGCGTACTTAGGCTAGTTCATTCAGGCTTGTAAAATGTAAAATGGTACAAATTTACTAAGAATAAGTTGAAACATAATTATGTAGTTCCAATACCGTATTCATTATAAAGAAATAATATTATTATATAATTCAGATTTTTATAAATTATGCACAATACTGCCACATGAGTACTGCTACACCCCAAATAGTACAGGGTACATGTCAATAGTAATAAGTAGATTAGTTTTAGTCTAAGATACAACAATTGTGCATTATGTTGCAAATAAACAATACTGCATACTTAGTCATTATAAAGTGTAATAATTGAGATAGTTTAAAAACTAAAACAACCGACTTCCATGCCCCGCGAGTCAGTTTCAGTAGCAAGTTTTTGACGTTTATTGTCATATCTCTGGAGATGCTTATCGCATAATTACAATAGGACTACCTCGGAAATGTACCCTACCGATTAAAAAAAGAATCATTCAAATCGGTTCACAATTGACGATGTAATCGCGTAACATACATAAAATAACTGGCCAAGTGCAAGTCGGACTCGCACTCGTAGGGTTCCGTAACACAGTTAAGTATTCCATAACTATGATTTTTCGCAACTACATATTTAACTTTGTTTTACATGGTGTTTGTATGAAAAACAAAGTTATCTTTGCGGTCGCCATATCTCAAAAACTGCTGACTGTATCTCGTTCAAACCAATTTTCGTTGTTAGTTTTTATTGAGATCTACAGCATATATTTTTTTTAGATTTTTCACTCCCATACTTTAAAAGTTAGAGGGGGGACACACATTTTACCACTTTAGACGCGCCTATCTTTCAAATGATTGACTTTGAAAAAAATATTTTAGAAACCTCAATGTCATTTTTGAAGACCTATCCATAGACACCCCACACGTATAGGTTTGAAGAAAATTATTTTTTTTTGTTTCAGTTCTATGTATGGGATGCCCTTTTATATTTTTTATTTTTGTATAAAAATCGGAAAGCGGTTTACAGAATACATCTAAATACCAAGTTTCAATTCTGTTGTCCTTACAGTTTCGGAATAAAATAGCTGTGACATACGGACGGACAGACAGACAGACAGACAGACATGACGAATCTATAAGGGTTCCGTTTTTTGCCATTCGGCTACGGAACCCTAAAAAACATGCAGACGAATTGAGAACCTCCTCCATTTTGGAAGACGGTTGAAAAATAAAAAGCAGCTACTTAGTTAAAAGTCACGATCTAAGTTTAGAAATTATTCCCAAATGAATATAGGTATACATATTTATAATTAACAATACTATAACAATAACAATACCATTTATTTAAAAAAAATGTCTATTATATAATCTTAATTGTATAAATATATTGTTTAATCACCGATCTTCGTAAAACTGAGCAGAAAAGGGTTTGTCTAAAGCCATGGTGCTTTCTGCTAATTTGTCCCTCACTCTATCGGAAACTGAGTATATGCCTCCGACCATTCTTCTCACACCTTTTTTGATATAGAATTTAGGACTATGTTTCTGGAAAAACGCCCTCATTTTCCTATGCCGGATGAGAATCTTTCGTCTCATAGGATGAGGTCTTCGGAAGACTGACTTTTTCTTTTTATATAGTAAAGCCGCGAGTAGCACCTAAAAATTTTATTGACAATTTGATACCCAACGCGGCATTATTTGAGTATGACTGTCTACCACCGAAACTCTTAAGTGAGGGCATATAAGGGCATCAGCATAAGTGTATGACCGTCTGCCATCCAAATCTAAGCGTGGGGGTTCATAGGCATAGATATACCTTTCTGCCCCCACGTGGGGGCAGTCTGTGGGGATGGACGGGAATAAACCATTTTTTATTTTTGATATTATATCTATAGAGGGCGCCATATTCATAGTAGCGTGGCCGTCAGCGTACATTTTACATATTTGACGTACCTTTTTAGCCTCCCATGTGTAATGTGTAAAATGGTGGTAATATGTATCTTTTTGAAACTGCTGCCAAAAAATTATATTAACTGCTGCACGTAATGGATTGTAAAGTAAAAGTATTCAAAAAACCTGGCAGTTTAATGTTACGACAAAACTAACAGGTTACATCTCACTTGCTCTAGTAGTACTCCATAATAAAGCATCCCATTCAGAAAAGTAAAGTAAAAAAATTGCCTGTGTACCTTTTTACCCCAAAATTTACCTTTTCCGCGCTGGATATGTACTTTTTGGGAACTTAGTTACAGCAACAGTCAACACTGCTAGTCACATTACCAGCAGACGATCAAGACGCTTCAGTCGGGTAAAAATAGATAGATTCTATATAATTATGGATTTAGTGGTAACGAGGATGGTAGCACGTGAAACCTAGAATAAAAAAATGTATAAGCTATCGAGCATAAATAAACTTTTTAACAAAAAATTAAACCGCCGAAAAAACTGAAAAGCAAAAATATGTAAACTTTTTATTTAACCTTAATAACGAAGTTCTTAAACTACTGTTTGTATACCATTGTATATTTTTGTAATTGTTTTTAAGTTTTTAACTAAACATAATAACTAAGTTCTCAAACTAATGTAAGTATGTATACCTAAGTAATTTTGAGTCGGCGCCAAACAAGCAAATTAATTAATTACGTAAAACGTAATGGGCGGCGGAGGCATGGCGGGACACGCTAGTTCGCCGGAAAATGCCGAGTGTTGCCGAAGTTAATTTCAGCGAGACTGCAACCCGAACAGGCACCACATATAGTAATGCGAGTGGTCGTGCATCTCTATTTAGATTGTGGGTCGTGTGGAAGCGCATTTTATGGAATGTTTATGTTCATCGCTGGAGATTTCACGTTGCATTGTTAATTTGATTTGATTATTTCTTTATATTTAAGAGGTTATTTAGTGATATTTGCTTATTGATTGTTTGGCGCCGACTCAAAATTACTTAGGTATACATACTTACATTAGTTTGAGAACTTAGTTATTATGTTTAGTTAAAAACTCAAAACAATTACAAAAATATATACAATGGTATACTAACAGTAGTTTAAGAACTTCGTTATTAAGGTTAAATAAAAAGTTTACTTATTTTTTGCTTTTCAGTTTTTTCGGCGGTTTAATTTTTTGTTAAAAAGTTTTATTTTATTATTTTTTGAGGTCATTATCTACTATGTTAAAAGCAGGCGCCATTGCTTACCCCTGGCCTAGACAATCTTTATATAGAATATTTATGCTCTATACCTAATAATAATAAAAATATTTTAAGATCACTTAAAAAACTAAAAAAACCGAGATCCAACGTCATGCTTGTCAATTTCAATACTAGTTTGAGGTGTTTATCTTCATATCTCTGGAGATACTGAACATATCTCGATGAAATTTAAATGGTACCACCTGTACAATATCATCATCATCATAATCAACCGGTACATATACCTCTCTCAAGACACGCAACTGAGCCCGATTTTCGGCTCTTTGTTTTTTCCAGTGTTTGTTGACATAAGTTGATGATATGATAAAAACATCAAAAATAATGATACTTTTATCCATTATATTTGTTGATTTATTCAAAAGGGCTCGACCGATTTCGTTAAAATTTATATGGGACCCCCTTGGGAGTATACCCTTTACAATAAAAATTATCGAAATCAGACTACTCTGTAAAAAGTTATGCGTGGTCGTACATAAAAAAAAATATATATATACACGTCGACTTGATAACCTCCTCCGTTTTTTTTTTCGTCGGTTAAAATAAAGTTATTGACCGAGCGAGCGCAGCGAGCGAAGTCTCAATTTCGACTAGGCCAAAAATGCTATTGTCCAGATGTTTGTCTGTCTGCCTGTTCTCGCTTATTAGCCGAATTTTTAACCGATTTTGACAAATATTGGCACACGAGATCCTTGAATAATAAAAAAATTGACGATCGCGTTTTTTTGATTGGGGGATTGAAATAGGGGGGAATGGGGATAAATTTGCTGTAGCCATCGAATTATAACCTAGGTTATAATTCGATGGCTGTAGCGTTATTTATCAACGCGGATTTCAGTAAAATTATATATAGGAGTGTTGTACATGTACGTAGGATACGACATAAGATGTGGCGAAAAAATTGCCAAGGCAGGGGGAGTGAAGAGGAGAAAGGGGGTGAAGTTGCTGTAACGTTACTTATATGGACGGATTTCACCCGGCACTCGAGGTCTACTGGGCTCCTAGACAAAATCCAATTTCCTGTTTCCATTCACGCCAACGCAAGTTCAAAATGTATGGGAATGACATCTTTGCTGCGAAAACATATATACATAGATGTTATTCCATACATTTTGAACTTGCGTTTACGTAGTAACTATTATATAATCTGTGCTTGCGATAGCGTGAATAGAAACAGGAAATTGGATTTTGTCTAGGGGCCTTGTTCTCACAAAACTACTAGTATTTATTGAAACCACAGATTACTATATGTGTACATTGAAACGCAGCTTGAATGTGAGCGACTACATCGTCATTTTAATTTATCTATGACGTAACTTACCAATGCTAAAAAAAAACTTGTCTGTGTTTTAACAATGCCAATAGCATTATGGCGGGCTTTGCTCTTCTGTGTGTCGCGCCGTGCGGTCTCGTTCGCAAATTGCTTTGCAATTCATCTTACTTATAACATAATTTTATGACTTCAGTACACAATGAATAACGGTCACTATTTATGTGACCGAAGTCGTAAAATACAAACAGGTTTGTGTACTGTACCCCTAGTACGAGTTTTCATCGTAAACGCTTTTGACAGATCTCACATAGTTTTCGACTTATTCTAGCTCCCTGATTGGTCTAAATTTAGTGAAGTGTAGTAACCACTAGAGGCGCTGTACTGTTTTTCATACAACATTAACTCTATATACGATTTCGAATTTGGTATGAAAACTCGTACTAAGGGTACTGTTCGCATACCTTCTACCGTTTCTATTAAAGATCGATATTTATATAAAAAGGGAGATAAAGTACCCAGTGACTCAATGTGGACCACTTGAATTAGGTTCGTGAACCTAATTTCACTTCAGTCACAATCGAACTGGCGTTTGTGTAGCACGTACAGAATTACATGTGCAATTATCGCAGATCCATTTTAATAATTAGCAACAATGCCTTTTATATCGATGTTTTTATATTAGTCGTTCGTCGGGGCTGTACCACTACTTTGTAAGTGTCTTAAGAAGTTAGTACAGGGCCTGTGAGATCGAATCTTATGCAGCTGTGAGCTGACAGACGGACAATCAGTTCCATTCGGATCATGATATGTACTGTTACCGGTTTGGGTTTTTTTTAGTAGTGTTTCACCATTTCACATTTTTTAAGTGAAAATTTCTTTAGCGGCGTTGTGCACTTTTCTTGGGATGGTAAAAACATGTTAAACTCATGTCAGGGTCACGTGTCCTGATCGTGAGACGGACATTCGTAAAACAGAGCGCAGAGCGCTTGCCCGAGATGTCATTCCAACGGAGCGCAGGGCGCTTGCGCTTGTCATTCCAAAATATTCAAAAATGACGTGTTCAAGTTTTCACTTGTGCCGTGCCCCGGAGTGCAACCCGTTGCTTTTTTTTAATAAAAATTGTCAGTACTGAAACAGACGTACCTGTAATAAGTATGGCTGGCAACCCTACTTTAATTTTAAATGAACTGGCCAAGTGCAAGTCGAACTCGCACTCGTAGGGTTCCGTAACACAGTGAAGTATTCTATAACTATGATTTTTCGCAACAAAAAAAATAACTTTGTTTTTCTTAGTGTTTGTATGAAAAACAAAGTTATCTTTGCGGTCGCCATATCTCAAAAACTGCTGACTGTATCTCGTTCAAACCAATTTTCGTTGTTAGTTTTTATTAAGGTCTACAGCATATATATTTTTTTAGATTTTTCACTGCAATACTTTAAAAGTTAGAGGGGGGGCCACACATTTTACCACTTTAGACGCGCCTATCTTTCAAATGATTGACTTTGAGAAAAAAATGATTTTGGAAACCTCAATGTCATTTTTAAAGCCCTAGTCACATAGGTTTGAAGAAAAAAATGTTTGTTTGTTTCAGTTCCATGTATGGGATGCCCCCCCTTAAACTTTTATATTTTTTATTTTTGTATGGAAATCGGAAAGCGGTTCACAAAATACATCTACTTATCAAGTTTCGATTCTGTAGTCCTAACAGTTACGGAATCAAATGGCTGTGACATACGAACGGACAGACAGACAGACAGACATGACGAATCTATAAGGGTTCCGTTTTTTGCCATTCGGCTACGGAACCCTACAAATTAACAGTGTAGCGTCAACGAATGACTCATTATTTTTCTTTTTTTTTCAATTCAGAAACGTTAAATTATGCTTTTGCTATGTTTACTTGATAATCTAATACTATAAGAATCTTTGTCCTGACATACTGAATGACTGACTGACTAACTGACTGACTGACTGACAACGCACAGCCTAAACCACTGGTCGTAGAGACTTGAAATTTGGAGCGTATATTTGTCTTAGTACGTAAGGGTGTACTAAGAAAGGATTTTCCAAATGGGTTCAAAATGTGTATGGAAGAGACAAGATTAAATAGTCTTTTCTATTCGAAACTTCACCCAAGTGCTTCAGTAAAAAATAAGTAAATACGTGGTTCAGGCTTTTTCAAAATTCCACCCCTAAAAGGGTGAAATGGGGTAACAAAGTCTGAAAACCAATATTGTTTCGAGTTGCGCTGAAATTTGGCATGCAGATAGTTCTCTCTCTAGTTCTCTCTCAAAAATGATTTTCTAAAATTCACCCCTTAAGGGGATGAAATGGGGGTCAAAGTTTGTATGCAGAAACAAGATAAGATATTATTTAATATTCAAAACTTCACATAAGTACTTTAGTAAATAAATAATTAATAAAGTATTTTTCGAAATTCAACTCCTAAGAGGGTGAAATGGGGTAATAGTGTTTGAAAATCAATATTGTTTTAGATTGCACTGAAATTTAGCATGCAGATAGTTATTATGACGTTGGTGTCCGTTAAGAAAGGATTTTCTAAAAAATCACCCTTTAAGGGGATGAAATGAAGGTTCAAAGTATGTATGAAGAAACAAGATACAGTACTTTTTTTAAACTTCACACAAGTAATTTAGTATATAGATAAGTCAATAGTCTCAAGCTTTTCAAAATTCCACCTCAAGAAGGTGAAGTGGGGTAATAAAGTCTGAAATCAATATTGTTTCGGATTGCGCTGAAATTTGGCATGCAGATAGTTGTTTTTACGTAGGTATCCGTTAAGAAAGGATTTTTCAAAATTCACTCTTTAAGTGGATGAAGCGGGAGATGCAAAGTTTGGATAGTCATTTTATTCGTAACTTCACACAAGTACCTCAGTAAATAAATAATTAAATAGGTACGAGTTTCAGGCTATTTCAAAATGCCACTCCGAAGAGGGTGAAGTGGGGTAACAAAGTCTAAAAATCAATATTGTTACGGATTGAGCTAAAATTTAGAATGCAGATAGTTATTATGACGTAGGTATCCGATAAGAAAGGATTTTTCAAATTCAACTCTTAAGGAGACGGAACAGGGATTCAAAGTTTGTATGGAAAAATAAGATGAGATAGTCTGTTTTATTCGAAACTTTACTTAAGTACTTCTGAAAATAAATAAGTAAATAGGTGTTGCAGGATTTTTCGAAATAGGGTAGGTAACCATGTCTAAAAATCACTATGGTTTTTCGGGTTGTATAAGGGGCCCACCTGATGGTAAGAGGTCATCGCCACCTATCGACAATTTTTTAATAATATCTAATAGGCTAGGCTAGGCGTTTGACCACTATCTCGCCTGTTGGTAAGTGATAATGCGGTCGTAGATGGTAAGCACGCTAGGCCTAAAATGGGAACTGGCTCTCAAGGATAGCTGCCAGAACACATTTAGATATTTGGCAACAGATTTTCTAACTTGAGGGTGGTAGCTAGCCAGGCGGACACTAGGTAGTGTGTCCTACCACCATGCGGGGTTGTTGGTTTCTTAACGATGTTTTTTCCTTCACCGGAGGGCCACTGTTAAAAGCGCACATCAATGTTAAGATAGAAAAATCCATTGGTGCACGGCGGCGTTTGAACTCGGTACCTCTGGCATCAAAGCCGACCGTTCTTCCGATTACGCCACCGGGCCCTCTAGAATACCTGAAGTTTTGCCGGTGTGTCGCCTACCCACATTAGTTAGAACTCTCATTACTCTTCCTTTGAAGGAATTCAAACAGTATTTTGGTGGGAAAATTCTTGTTGGCAGCTCATTCCACAACTTGCAAGTAACTACTACTTACGTGGAAAAAAGAGGGTGCGTTGAAAGCTACGTGTTGGAAGTGAAAATTCAAAGTTCATTCAATTTATTCCTCATTATCAATAATTATTTTTTGTACAACTCCATCTGTTGAACTTTAAGCAAATACGTCTTCGTAGTTACACCGTTCTACAATAGAGGGCGTTTATAAATATATATCTATACTAATATTATAAAGAGAGAACATTTGTATTTTTGTATTTTTGTATGTTTGTAATGAGTAAGCTCAAAAACTACTGAACTGATTTAAAAAATTCTTTCACTAATACATAGAATGGACTTTCGGAATGAAAATAGGCTATATATTATCCCGTTTAAATCAAAAGTACATTCGTGGAGACCTAATTTGTAACCTAAATCGGCAAATAAACGGTCGAAAAAACACGTTTCTTACGAACGCTGCTTAATTGAAAATATATAGAAGAATATTTTCTATGCAAGAGTTGTACAACTTAATAAGACCTACAAAAAAGTCCGCGACTGCATATGTCTATCTCTTAAGGTTGACTCACAGTAACCATTTTAATCTTAAAATTTTTGTTAAAAAATATTACATAACTTCCAAGGCTATTTTCAAGTATATAGTATTAATCCTTATCCAAATAATTACGTTAATTAGCTTGGCCACATATTATAGATTAAAATTGTCCTTTACAGTATATAATTCAAATGAAAACTCTAGAAGATATCACGAATTTCACAAACACGCATCGCAAAATTAATAAAATATTTGCAGTGAAACCACAGATTAGGTCATAGTTACTTAACTTAATAGTTACTTAATATTATTATAAGCTTAGCTATGCTGTAGATCCCCACCGATCACAATCAATTTGAAGTCAATATAGTATAATAATATGATCTATTGTATAAAATAATATTCATCTATATATATAATAATGTAATATAATATTTTAAACCACCCCGACTGATCTATGTATAATAGCTTTTTCCAATGACTCTAAACACGACATTTAAAATCTGAGCTGTAAGTTGGTGAGGATTTGAGTATTCTGTAGAGTCCAGGAGGCTTCCATGTTCTTACAATATCGTTGAAGAAGAAGATTTTCGAATTGATCAGACCTATGAAAGTTGATTTCATAGCGCAATTAACTAGAAAAAAGCTCATAATTTTATAACGATTGAACGAATTTTCATGAATCAAAGCTAAGAAAACTCTCGATTAAGACATCTATCAAACAAAAAAAAACTATTAATAATAAAAACAAAATCGGTTCATCCGGTTAGGTGCTAAGATGCTACAGACAGACACACAGATACACACGTTAAACGTATATTACCCCTACATTTTGCGTCGGGGAACGCCGTATGGTTACGGCGGCAGATGTACTCCTTGGTGGTAGGTAAGCTACTTTTTGGTAGATTTAATGATTCCACTACCACTGTACGAAAACTCATGATTCATGAATGCACATAAAACTTTCATTGGTAGGTATATAGCTAGGATTAGAACCAACGACCGTCGGGTCAGAATCAGGGTAACTATCCTTTACGCCAAAGGGCCGTCCAATATCAATACGTAAGTATTATAAAACAAACTTCATCACTGCGTCTGTCTGTCTGTTCGCAATAATCTCAATAGCTATTGAACGGATTATCATGCGGTTTTCACCAATAGCCAGAGTGTTTATGAGGAAGGTTTAGGTGCATAATTCGTTAAGGTTTTGTGTAAATTGGATGAAATATGACGATGGTTGTTAAATATGTTTATATTTTATATTCGATGCAACAAACTGATGCAAATTTTGTAGGCATATATGTTCTACCCGTGCGAAGCCGGGGCGGGCTTCTCGTATTAAATATAACGTTAATTTTAGTTCAATAAATAGCAAAATTAATTTTAAAATTCAATTCAAAGGTTTCAGCTTTTTCAATCTGTCTAATAACGCCATTCAGTAGTAGTCGCTAGTAGTCGCCAATCGCCATGTTATTACGTCATACGGCCTGTGTAAACTTAGAAGTGTCAACTGTCAACTATCATATTACTGCATTTGTTTACTAGCACACTGACGTCATGACCACAGAGCAATATGGCATCCACTGCGTCCAGCGTTTTCGTCAAATTACGCGCGAAATTTGAAAATGCAAAATTTAAATGCATTTTTATGGCACTTAACGATTAAACAAAATGTTTGTGAATTTTTGAGTGGTTCATTAGCACTATAGAATCTAATTGAGACACTTTTCAAAAAATGGGTGTAATACACTCGGACTATCCAGACGGAGCCGTGCCTAACACCCGTGTGAACGCACGTAATACTAAATGCTTGAGTAATACGCTTCCGCGCTCAGTTTGCTACCAAGCGGCAGCAGGGCCGGACGCTTCCGTGCAGTATTACTTCGCAGCGTTGCTTACGTAGTAATCATGCCGTATTGACTATGCCGGACTGAGCGCGGAAGCGTATTACTCAAGCATTTAGTATTACTGAACTTGCGTTCACACGGGTGTTAGGCACGGCTCCGTCTGGATGATAGTCTGAGGCAATACCCTATTCGAGCAATTGGATAGCACGCTCTCCGAAATGTATCCGATAGAAAACCGATAAACAAGCGACTTTGCGAAATTGCATATTCTTAAAGGTCACGTAATCAATTAATATTATTAACAAATAACATTTCACCTATATTTTAGACAACGTGCCACTTATTAAATATGTAAATGACGATTCTTAGTGAATATATTATGTAGTATTGCATAAATTGTTGCTTAGTTTACAAGATTTAGAGTTCCTTGTACTTGTTTTTTGTTGATACAAACGGCGAAAATTTGCTTTTCATTTTATGGTCTCACGTCTTTTGGGTAGTCGTATCCGAAAAGGTAAATAGTTTTGTATTTTTAACCGACTTCCAAAAATGGGGAGGTAATCAATTCGTCCGTATATTACTATTCTCCGAAAATTGTGAACAGACTTGAATTATTATTTTTTCATGGGCACAGTTTCGTGATGCCCTCATTATATAATACATCAAGTAAATGACGTTCCGAAACCCTTGGCACGTGGTAGGCCAAACATCTAACGTGTTCCGGCAGCTATCCTTGGGAGCCTGTTCCCATTCTAGGCCTAGCGTGCTTACCATCTTCGACCGCATCATCACTTACTAATAGGTAAGTTAGTGATCAAACGCTAATATGATATACAAAATAATGTAAAAAAATCTGTAATAATTCATTTTATTTTATTTATTTATTGAATAAATAATACTTAAATGATTAATTTGTTTTATGTACACAACATAAAATAATCATTAAAGTATATCTGATCTAGATTTTAATTAAAATATATGCGTATCTAAAAATAAGATAAACGGAAAAGAGAAAGGTTCGAGCATTCTAAAATTAAATAAATTAAACATATTTCAACAAGTTAGACTAAAATATTCACTACAAGTTGAGATTCAGCCGAGAGATGTCGGATTTAACTAAATGAAGTGACGTTAGTTTTTAGGGTTCCGTACCCAAAGGGTAAAACGGGACCCTATTACTAAGACTCCGCTGTCCCGTCTGTCTGTCCGTCTGTCCGTCTGTCACCAGCCTATAGCTCATTAAACGTGATAGTTAGACAGTGATAGTTCACAGATGGTGTATTTCTGTTGCCGCTAGAACAACAAATACTAAAAACCAAATAAAGTTAAAAATTAAAGGGGGTCTCCATACAAAAAACGTGTTTTTAAACGCCATCTATCTATTTAGTTTCGGCAAAATGACATAGATGGCGCTTGTAAACGAGCCCCGTCTTTCTAGATCGCGACTAAACCAAATATTCTTGGTAATATCAATTAATCAAATATATGAGGTTGAAACTCTGTTATGTTTCGTACTGTACGGAACCCACGTCTTTTGGGTAGTCGTATCCGAAAAGGTAAATAGTTTTGTATTTTTAACCGACTTCCAAAAATGGGGAGGTAATCAATTCGTCCGTATATTACTATTCTCCGAAAATTGTGAACAGACTTGAATTATTATTTTTTCATGGGCACAGTTTCGTGATGCCCTCATTATATAATACATCAAGTAAATGACGTTCCGAAACCCTTGGCACGTGGTAGGCCAAACATCTAACGTGTTCCGGCAGCTATCCTTGGGAGCCTGTTCCCATTCTAGGCCTAGCGTGCTTACCATCTTCGACCGCATCATCACTTACTAATAGGTAAGTTAGTGATCAAACGCTAATATGATATACAAAATAATGTAAAAAAATCTGTAATAATTCATTTTATTTTATTTATTTATTGAATAAATAATACTTAAATGATTAATTTGTTTTATGTACACAACATAAAATAATCATTAAAGTATATCTGATCTAGATTTTAATTAAAATATATGCGTATCTAAAAATAAGATAAACGGAAAAGAGAAAGGTTCGAGCATTCTAAAATTAAATAAATTAAACATATTTCAACAAGTTAGACTAAAATATTCACTACAAGTTGAGATTCAGCCGAGAGATGTCGGATTTAACTAAATGAAGTGACGTTAGTTTTTAGGGTTCCGTACCCAAAGGGTAAAACGGGACCCTATTACTAAGACTCCGCTGTCCCGTCTGTCTGTCCGTCTGTCCGTCTGTCACCAGCCTATAGCTCATTAAACGTGATAGTTAGACAGTGATAGTTCACAGATGGTGTATTTCTGTTGCCGCTAGAACAACAAATACTAAAAACCAAATAAAGTTAAAAATTAAAGGGGGTCTCCATACAAAAAACGTGTTTTTAAACGCCATCTATCTATTTAGTTTCGGCAAAATGACATAGATGGCGCTTGTAAACGAGCCCCGTCTTTCTAGATCGCGACTAAACCAAATATTCTTGGTAATATCAATTAATCAAATATATGAGGTTGAAACTCTGTTATGTTTCGTACTGTACGGAACCCTCCCTAAGTGTGCGATAAGAGACGCGATGCTGACTCGCACTTGGCCAGTTTAATTTTTTAATGTTGTACAGTGGCAGCAGTCGGGTTTGACGAAATCTGACTGCTCCCTGTCCCTGTCTGGGATAGAGGATATTATTTTCAATACTTCTTATAGCTACATTCAGGGTTAGCAATATCAATTTCAGTATTATGTTTGTACAAAATCCGCACGGAAAGCGACGTCAAAAAAAGAAACTGTAGGTATCATTAAACATGATTTATTAGTTACAAGAGCTTTGCGCGTCACCGCACTGCGTCCCTTACTCATTACTCTGATGTGGGGTAGACAGCGAACGAACGAGAACGAACGCTAAATAGAGGGAGATGGCGCTATACGCCTCTATAGATACGTGTAATGAGTATAAACGCCAGTATCATTTTGTACTATTATTTACTTTGTAGTATTAATAATCAAATCGACTTCCATGCCCGCGAGTCAATTTCAGTAGCAAGTTTGAGACGTTTATCGTCATATCTCTGAAGATAACATCGAATTGAGTACCTCTTTTTTGAAAGTCAGTTAAAAACATTTAAATGTATCACTCTGTCACTGCTTCACATATTTATTGAACCTAAATATCTTTCCCAACGCAATATTCTACGGAACCTCATTGATAATTTAGTCACGCACTTGACATTACCGATGTAGGTTGCGGCATAATGGCCGAGCGGTCAACAGCCCAATTCGCTATAAAAAATTGAGTAACATATTCTATAATTATAGAGACATAATAAAATAGCCTGTGATATTATAGGGCGTGTGTGATATAATTTACATAATCCATGGATATAAATAGTTGTAGTATTGTAGGTTTTTTATCTTTCTCTATTGTAGGTAATTTTACCTATTTAACACATGTATTATGTTGTATTGCTATTTGTTATCTGTTGCATTATCGCGGGAAGTTATGGTTGAACCAAGGACTTTTTTATGTACACGGTTCACTACCGGCCCGAAAGAGAGAGACCTTGAAAGGAGTTTGTCCCTTTCTTTTGTATGGACCTCATATATATCTGTTTAAATTTCGCATATAGTATAAGTACATAATATATCACTTGCAGGTTGTTAGACAATGAAACGGACTGACTGATGAAATTTTGGATTGTGTTTAACAATTTATAAAAATAATTTTTCAAATCAAACAAACATTAAAAAAAATACAGTCAAACTGAGACCCTCCTCCTTTTTTGTGAAGTCGGTTAAATAAAATAATAATAATATAGTCGAATTGAGAACCTCCTCCTTTTTTAACCAACTTCAAAAAAAGGAGGAGGTTTCTCAATTCGACTGTATATTTTTTTTGTAAAGTCGGTTTAAAATAGCCTTCAGCCGAATAAAGAACCTCCTGGTGTTCCTTCTTTTAAGAAGTCTGTAGAAAAATATTAAGAAAAGGTGAATTCATACTATATCGAGAATAACATACGAACAACGAAATACAGCGACGTAATACGAAATACGATATTTTTAACCGACTTCAAAAAAAGGAGGTTTCTCAATTGAACCGTATATATATATATATATATATATATATATTTATTTTTATATTTGTTCGCGGATAACTTCGTCGTTTATGAACCGATTTCGATTATTCTTTTTTTGTTCGAAAGGAGATATCCCAAGTGTGGTACCATGGTAATTTTATCGAGGTATGATAAGTATCTCCAGAGATATTGAGATAAACATCTCAAAATTGGTACTGAAAATGAATAGCGCGGCATTGAAGTCGGTTGTTTTTTAGTTTTTAAACGATATTTTCAGTTAGCATAAGTATCCATTACACGTTCTCATTCCATAATGATCCGTAAGTGCTAAGGTAACTCGATTTTTACTCGAAAGCGAGTGAAAATCAACACAAATAATATAATATCGTTTAAAAACTAAAAAAGAACCGATTTCAATGCCGTGCTATTCATTTTCAGTACCAATTTTGAGATGTTTATCTCAATATCTCTGGAAATACTTATCAGACCTCGATAAAATTACCATGGTACCACACTTGGGATATCTCCTTTTGAACAAAAAAAGAATAATCAAAATCGGTTCATAAACGACAAAGTTTTCCGCGAAAAAACATTAAAGAATATATATATATATATTTTCTTAGGGGGTATTATAGGGGGTATGTATATATATATACGGTCGAATTGAGAAACCTCCTCCTTTTTTTGAAGTCGGTTAAAAAAAACGCGATCCAAATTAAAAAATCAACGTGAACTGTTTTTCTTTCTTTTTAACTTCATCGTAACATATAACAATAACTTCGTCGTTTATAAACCGATTTTGATTATTCTTTTTTTTGTTAGAAAGGAGATATCCCAAGGGTACCATGGTAATTTTATCGAGGTCTGATGTGTATCTCCAGAGATATGGAGATAAACACCTCAAAATTGGTACTGAAAATTAATAGCGCGGCATTGAAGTCGGTTCTTTTTAGTTTTTTAAACGATCTTATCTTTCTTTTTTTTTTGTAAAAAGGTAAGCGTTCTTCCACCATCTCACCAGCAGGGCTACCATGGCAAGGGGACTATTTTATCTTTCCACCTATCCGTGTTTTGTTTGGTGGAGAAGGCAAATTATAAGTAAAGTTTTTAGAAAATTATAAACGCTCGCTGACTTTTAATCAATTCTTTTTTAAACTTTTTAATACGAAACAAAATCTAAACTCGTGTTTAAACTTCACCAAGCATTTAAATTGTTGTGTTGATCTCCTGTCAGTGGCGAGAAATAATTTTGTCTTTCCCCCGGGGATAAGGCCATGCTAGCCCTGCTGATGTTAAGTGATGATGCGGTCGACGATGTAGCACGCTTACCTTCCACACGTAAACTTTACTCGCATTCTAATACCGTATTTATGAATAGATTTTTAGTCGATTCTCCGTTATGTACCTAAATAATAATTTACATATATTGGTAATAAATAAAAATGAAAATGTTTGTATACAATGAAGCGTCGATAATGTTATAATTTACTTCTTTGTATCCTGAATATGAAAAAGCTATTTTGCAGATATGCACAACCTCCTTTTTCAGGTCAGATAAAAACAACAGACTGCGTGGCGAGAGGTCCTAGCACGGGTGGTAGATAGATAGATAGATACAATTATTTATTGTACCACCTTTTAATATAGCATAAAAAACAGTTGTATACATAATATAATTATTAAAAACGGTTGAGCACTCACGGTTTTTTTTATCGGAATTGTTGTAATTGTAGTCGGTTTTATTGGAATTGAATCGTACAACCGTTTTTAGGGTTCCGTAGTCCTGACAAGGAACCCTTATAGTTTCGTCATGTCCGTCTGTCTGTCTGTCTGTCCGAGGTTTTGTTAAGAGACCGTTAATACTAGAAAGCTGTAATTTTGTGGGGGTATGTAAATAAATGTATAAGTGACGCCGACAAAGTGCTGAAATAAAATTTTGAAAAATATTTTTTTTAGGGTATATGAGAAGTGGGGATTAATTTTTTTTTCATCGTCTGCCCCATCGTGTGGGATATCGTTGAATAGGTCTTTTAAAATGACTGAAGGGTTGCTAATACCATTTTTCGATTGAATGCTCCATCTACGAAATATTAAACTTTAAAGTACAAATTTTTGTTCCAGTAGGTAGTAGGGCGTCTCACCCCCCCCCCCCCCCCCCTCTAATAAACTGCTGGCTTGAAAAATCTGGAAAAATTAAAGGAAAATTATAACGGTTAAGATAACTTTATTAGTTTAGCAGTAATAGTCGTAGAACTTGGGTGTTGGATAATTTTGTAGCAAATACAAAATCCTTAGAATAAATCCTTTAAAGTGACAAAGACGGAGTACCTAGTTGCTTGTTTATAACGGGTAAAGACTTGCATTGAATAACAGGCTACTACGGAACCCTACACTGCGCGTGGCCCGACACGCACTTGGCTGGTTATTAATAATGATATTATGTGTGATCCTCACGATAGATATTATAATTAAGTAGTATACATGTAAATTATAGTGTAACACTGGGCGGCCTTATCGCTTAAAGCGATAAATAAATTTCTTCCAGGCAACCCTTGGATGGAGAGGACAGAAAAACTTTTATTCGGAGGTGTTTATGATAAAAACATACCAAAATAACAAACTTTATTTACTTACTATCCAAATATTACCTATCTAAGTAACTAACCTAGTTTACATGAACGATTTGGTAGGAGCATATTGATGTTCCGCCTGACTTGATACCAAAAAAAAACTAGCTTATCATCATCAAGGAGAAAATCTGCCGCCATAACCTTACGGTGTTCTAGCAGCACACAGCCCTTGAGAGTCAGAATATTTAGGTCTAGTGTGTTCACCATCTTCGACCACAGCATCGCTTACCACCAGGTGAGATAGTGGTCAAACGCTAGCCAATAAGATATTTAAAAAAAATCTTAAATTGCCGTAAGTTAATTTGCCGCTTAAAGTATACGGGCCTAGCGGCAACTAAAATAGCTAGCTGTGCGTTTCGCCACAGACTGTTAATTTTACGCCAATATTAATTTTACAAACATTATGACCCGCTAACAGAGGCCTGTTTACGCCAATTGCAAACGTAATATTTCATAACGCAAACACGATCTTAGAAAAACCTTGCGAAACGCATAAATTAAAAATGATATAACTGTTATGTACTAAATCTTACCTAAATCCGCTTATTTTCATACACAGATCAATCCAAACAGCAAAAAAATTTAAAAGTTTTTTTTTAAAGTCACACACTGGCCACAACACTATCACAGACCACACACGAATTAAAAAAAAAGTCACTGTCAAATGGAAAGCGCGCGAACCGCCATGATCACAGACTAAAATATGAGGTCACGGAGATTATGTAATTATTACAGGTATTACATAAAAATCGCCGCCGGCACTCTTATGCAAAGACCTGCTTTTTGGGTTGTGTTATTTTTTACTATAGCTCGCAATGGTGACCGAATGAATGGGTATTTTGCTTGAAGACAGTCGAGAGCATCTTTCCCCCCCACTTTTTCTAGTGGGGATGTCTTAGCGGTCAAGCAAAAGGAAATGGCGGACGTCATCGTCAATCGTAACGCAGATGGCAGTGTAGTGAAAGGTATCAAAAACAGTTCAGTGTTTTACGCAATCATAATGATATTTACACCGTGGACTGATGAACTTGAGTTACTTTTAGATGAGACATATAATGTAATCATCTAAATTTATCGTTGAATATTAAGTAGATGGTGGTAAGACACTGTTTAGTGTCCGCCTTGCCAGCTACTCCTCAAGTTAGAAAAATCTGTCGCCAAACATCTAATGTGTTCCGGCAGCTATCCTTGAGAGCCAGTTCCCATTCTAGGCCTAGCGTGCTTACCATCTTTGACCACACTATCACAGACCAACAGGTGAAATAGTGGACAAACGCTAGCCTATAAGATATAAAAAAAGATACAGAAAGGTGTGTAGGAAACTTATTAAAAGTAACTCAAAATGTTACCTTGCGTGCCAATACTATTACATTTAGTACTATGAAGATGGGAATAAGGTTTTCATCATCATCATCATCAGCCTGCTAGTCCGATACTGGACATAGGCATCCTCAATTGTACTCCACTGAGCACATTTTGCGGCTATTCGCACATTACTAGTAATGTGCAACCCATATTGCTACGTAAGCTTTTAAAAAAACAAATTGTAGTAACGAGGATAAAATAATATCGTTTAAAAACTAAAAAAGAACCGACTTCAATGCCGCGCTATTCATTTTCAGTACCAATTTTGAGATGTTTATCTCAATATCTCTGGAGATACTTATCAGACCTCAATAAAATTACCATGGTACCACACTTGGGATCTCTCCTTTCGAACAAAAAAAGAATAATTAAAATCGATTCACAAACGACGAAGTAATCCGCGAACAAACATAAAAAAAAAAAATATATATATACGGTCGAATTGAGAAACCTCCTCCTTTTTTTGAAGTCGGTTAATAATAATAAAAAGATATTAATTTTAATTTATTTCAGAAAAAAAACGTAACATAACAGATATCTACGAAAATCGTTGCATTCTGATGGAATCGGCATTTGACAAATTAAGTAGGTATGTTATTGAAAAAACAATTAAAATCTTTTCTATACAAAAATATTTAAAAAACGCAACTAAAACTTATATCTACAAACAATTAAATACAATTGATAAAGCTTTGATGATAAAAATTGTAAAAACAAATATTATTACCTGAGTAGGTACTAGGTACCTATTTATATTCACAAATAACCGGCCAAGTGCGTGTCGGGCCACGCGCAGTGTAGGGTTCCGTAGTAGCCCGTTATTCAATGCAAGTCTTTACCCGCCATAAACAAGCAACTAGGTACTTCGTCTTGGTCACTTTAAAGGATTTATTCTAAGGATTTTGTATTTGGTACAAAATTGCCCAACACCCAAGTTCAACGACTATTACTGCTACACTAATAAAGTTATCTTAACCGTTATAGTTTTCCTTTAAAGTTCATGAAATGCACTATTATAACGAATTTTTCCAGATTCTTCAAGCCGGCCGCCCTACTGGAACATAAATTTGCACTTTAAAGTTTAATTCCGTAAATAGAGCATTCAATCGCAAAATGATATAAGCAACGCTAATACCTATTCTACGATACCCCACAGGATGGGGAAGACGACGAAAAAAAAAATCATCTCCATCTTCTCATATAGGGAAGCTACCCTAAAAAAAAATATTTTTCAAAATTTTGTTCACCAGTTTGTTGACGTAATTTATATATATATACATATCGCTACAAAATTACAGCTTTCTAGTACTAACGGTCTCTTAGCAAAACCTCGGACTGACAGACAGACAGATAGACGGACATGACAGACTACGGAACCCTAAAAATAACTCCCAGAGGCTGGGTAAACACCTTCGACCCACGATTCTGCTCGATTGATTTTTTAATCAAGAGCGAGTTAGAGGATCGGAGGTCGCGTCGTACCAGCTTCTTTATGGATTTGTTGCGCACCTGGTTAGTTGACAAAGCTAACAAAGGGTCTGTTCGTCTCTCTTCCATTAGCCGAAGTGTTTCTGTCGAAAGTTTGGACCTTTTGCCCAGCACAGCCTAAATAATAAGTTTCAAGCTTGTAGCTCTAAAAATGACGATACTTCCATACAACATTTCATCCCCCCTTTTAACCCCTTACAACCCTTGTTTCGCATTAAAAAGTAGACTATGTCCTTTCTCAGGCTCTAGACTATCTGTGTACCACATTTAATTTAAATCGGTTCAGTGGTTTTGGCGTGAAAGTGAGATAGACAGACAGACAGAGTTACTTTCGCATTTATAATATTAGTTAGGATTAGGATAAGTGCTTCAAGACCTTGCTTCTTGCTGAATTTCTTGATTCAAGGGCAAAAGGAAGTACCAAGGTTCTATTTCCTTTTTGAAATCGCAAAATATGCGAAAAATGCTACTTAAACGGTCATATTTTTTTATTGCATTGACTTACAGGTTTGATTTTTTCACAGCCGAAAGATTCCGTAGACCCGTGTATTTGATATAAGTTTCAATTTGATACAATTACGGGTTCCTGAGATAAAGGGTCTTGACAGACGGACAGATAGACAGACAGACGGACAAAAAAGTGATCCTATAAGTTTTGGGGAGCCAAAAGTTCAAACATCCAGTTATTCCATAATAAAATTATATTTCACATTCTTTGATTAAACTCATAGTCGTTATTTTATCCTAATATCGCTTTTCAGTAAAAACAATACCTAACTTATGAGAGCGTGTTGTCTCGTTGTGACTACATAGCGAATGACTGCTTCCCAGATCTTTTCCAACTGTCAGGAAAAGTAGCTAACCGGAAGTTGACATTCATATAAACAAGAGTAATATTTTTTTAACTACTCTAAAATTAATAAAATTATTTGTAAATACTTAATCATAATTTAGATTAATATTACATTTCAATAAACATCAAACAATTGTTCAGTTAGGAGTAAGAAACATTAATAGTAGGTAAGTTTTACTTTACATTCAAATAACTATTCCTACCTAACGTTATTTATTAAAATGACCCTTACATAAGGGTTCCTTTTTTCCTTTTATGGAACGGAACCCTAAAAATACAGGTAAATTGAGAATCTCCTTCTTTTTTGTGAAGTCTGTTACAAATATTCAGAAATTCGACCCGCACTTCAGTGTGATAAACCCAATTTTTTTAATATCTCATAGGTTAGCGTTTGACTACTATCTCACCTGTTCGTAAGTGATGATGCGGTCGAAGATGGTTAGCACGCTAGGCCTAGAATGGGAACTGACTCTTAAGGATAGCTGCCAGAACACATCAATTGGCTGAAACGAGTCGCAAGATCTATGCATCTGCCTCTTCTCTCAGAAGATTGCGAAATTTTCTACCAACAACCACTAAAATTGCGCTAGCACAAACTCTTCTTCTTCCAATATTAGACTATGCTGATGCCGCATATCTAGACATTACCGAAGAACAGCTTAATAGGCTTGAACGCTTACAAAATGTATGTATACGGTTCATATTTGGATTAAGGAAATATGACCATGTTTCTGCATTTCGAAAAAAGCTGGAATGGTTGTCAATCCGTCTCCGCCGGAATGCTCATATTCTCACTCTTCTTTATACTCTCCTTTTTATTCCCTCCTCTCCTTTCTATCTCAAACAACGCTCCACCTTCCAATATCTCTCACATTCTCTCTTCTTGCGCTCATCTGAAACTCTTGAACTTCAAATGCCTCTTCACTCTTCCCAATACTATGATAAATCGTTCACTGTACAAGCTATACGTTTATGGATTTCTCTGCCTTTAGATATCAGACGTGCAAAATCTTTGCCTATTTTTAAAAATATGGTAAAGAATTATTTTCTATCCACTGTCAAATGAAAGCTATCGATCTGTCTTATTTTCCGTTTAGTAATACTATACCTATATATATTAGTATATTTTTATTATGCCATTTTCTATTGCCATAGGGTTGCGTCTGGGCATCTCTAGGACGGAACCTCACAATTGTCACTGCGGCAGTGAAGTGGACAGATTAGGCCACCACGGCCTGTCATGCCGCCGCAGTGCAGGGCGTCTCTCACGCCACGCCACAATAAACGACGTCATCCGTCGGGCCCTTGCCACCGTGAACGTGCCGGCCATATTAGAGCCGAACGGTATATCACGTGACGATGGTAAGAGGCCCGACGGTATGACGTTGGTGCCATGGTGTCGAGGAAGACCATTGGTGTGGGACGCCACATGTGCTGACACATTAGCGGCGTCCCATATATGCGGGACCTCACGGTCAGCGGGCGCGGCAGCGGATGCTGCAGAAAACCTCAAACGGAGGAAATATGCTACCATTGGTGATGGATACATATTTCTTCCGTTTGCGGTCGAAACAATGGGCCCATGGGGTCGAGATGCCCGAGGTTTTGTTAAGGAGTTGTCCAGACGCCTAATTGACATCACCCGTGACCAAAGAGCTGGCGCTTACCTCGGCCAACGTATTAGCCTAGCTATACAACGAGGTAACGTCGCTAGCTTTTTGGGAACATTACCGGCAGGTAGCGACCTAGGTTCTGTCTTTTATTTATAGTATAGATATTATTATTGTAGTTTATATAATCTTGATATTGTCATTAGGTAATTATTTTTAAGTTGTTAAAATAAAGTGTATATTTTATTATGCCTATATATGTATTAGAATCAGAATTAGATTGTAAGTAGACATTAAGTAAAATATGTAGCAGATTTTTTTATTTTTTATTTTATTGTGCACCGCCGTCCATTCTTTAATTTTACTCCAGTCCATCCTAAGGTTGTCTGGAAGAGATCGCTCTTAGCGATAAGACCGCCGATTGTATTACCATAGTATAGTTATATTACTTTAAGTTGTTTTTTTTTTCTGGTGATCAATAAAGAGTTATTGTATTGTATTGTATTGTATTAATTAGATGTTTGGTGACAGATTTTCTAACTTGAGGGTTGTAGCTGGCCAGGCGGACACTAGATAGTGTCCTACCGCCATGCGAGGGTTGTTGGTTTCTTAAATATGTTTTTTCTTCACCGGAGGGCCACTGTGAAAAGCGCACATACATTTTTCAATAGAAAAATCCATTGGTGCACGGCTGGGTTTGAACTCGGTACCTCTGGCATCAAAGCCGACCGTTCTCCCGATTACGCCACCGGGTCTTTTATGTTTCAAAAATTATAATAAATAATCCAAAATTTTGCAGTAACACAAATTTGACTATACACATGGTAGAGGATACATACCTCTCCGTTTCAGCTAAAGTAAAACATTCTGAGAGGACGGTCTACTTACCAATGTTGGACTAAATATCGAGCTGCAATTTCAGAATTAAAAAAAAATATAGTCTGTAAGAAAATCGGCAATTTACACAAAAACTTTTTTGATATCATACTTGCATTGCTTTTTTTAAATTATAAACTACCTGCGCCCCGCGGCTTTGCCCGCGTTTAATCCTGGTAAACTTTCCTCCTGAATAACTCTATCTATTGCTGAAAACTGCATTAAAATCTGTTGCGTAGTTTAAAGATATAAGCGTACAGACAGCGGGAGCGGACTTTATTTTTAACCGACTTCAAAAAAAGGAGGAGGTTTCTCAATTCGACCGTATATATATACATATTTTTGTATTGTATTGTATTCATTTATTCATCTTTAGGTGCAATTATACACACTTAGACATGTCCAAAGTGTAACAAAGCGTACAATTGAATTTTAATGTTTGTTCGCGGAAATCATCGTGAATTTTGAACCGATTTTGAATATTCTTTTTTGTTGGAAAGGAGATATCCCAAGTGTGGTACAAAGGTACTTTCATCGAGGTCTGATAAGTATCTCCAGAGATATGGAGATAAACACCTCAAACTTGGTACTGAAAATTAATAGCGCGGCATTTGAAGTCGGTTCTTTTAGTTTTTTAAACGATATTTTATACTATGTAAAGATATTGGTGCGTTGCCTGCTCTTTTGAAACATGTAGTTTAATATTTTGTAACGCCTGCTAAATTGAAACAATCGGTGTCAATCGCAATTTAAATTGCTAAGGTAAAATGTGTTGTCTTACATTATTCGGCAGATTTTCTTCTAAATGGTGGTAAGCTACTTTTTGGTAGCAAGTCAGGCGAAACATCAATATCTATACTAATATTATAAAGAGAGAATATTTGTATTTTTGTATTTTTGTGTTTGTAATGATTTGGCTCAAAAACTACTGAACCTATTTAAAAAATTCTTTCACTATTACATAAAATGGACTTTCGGAATGAAAATAGGCTATTTATTATCCCGTTTAAATCAAAGGTACATTCGTGGAGACCTAATTTGCAACCTAAGTCGGCAAAAAAACGGTCGATAAAACACGTTTCTAACGAACGCTGCTCAATTGAAAATAGAATACGAGGGTCATTCAACAAGTACTTAGCCTTATCGCCCAATGGCACTGCGATTACAAAAAAATGTTACCATAGTACAGTGCAATGTTTTTGAAGCCTATTGTCAAAGTTTTAAACAATGACCTCTATTAGTTTTGTTTTAATAGCCTTTGAAAGCGAACGTGTCGGTCAGTTTAACAAAAATGGAAAAAGAGCAGTATCGTTCGGTGATTCGATTTTTATTTTTGGAAGGGAAAACGCGCAGTGAAATTAAAATCGCTTGGATGCTGTGTACAGTGACTCTTCTCCTTCGATGGCAACCTTCAAGAATTGGTTTAACGAGTTTGCTCGTGGCCGCAAGTCGGTTTTTGATGAGCCACGCCCAGGTGCCCCGAAAACGGCTACTACGGAGGAAAACATAAAAAAATCCACGATCTCGTGTTGGCAGACCGCTGATTGAAGGTTCGCGAGATAGCTGACACTGTGGGCATTGCAGAAGGAACGGTGCATCATATTCTCCACGAAGAACTGGGCATGAGAAAGCTGTCAGCGCGATGGGTGCCGCGTTTGCTCACACTGGACAACAACCACGACAACGCGCCGGCTCACACATCTGCCGTCGCCATGGCCAAATTATTCGAATTGCGCTACAATTTGCTGCCCCATCCACCTTACTCTCCAGACTTGGCCCCCTGTGACTTCTTTTTGTTTCCAAACCTGAAAAAGTCACTCGCCGGAAAAAGATTTGGGTCGAATGAGGAGGTCATCACCGCCACGGAGGCCTATTTTGCAGACTTCAGGAAAACGTATTTTTTGGTAAAAAGTTGGAGCGTAAAAAAGTTGGAGCATCGCTGGGCCAAGTGTATTGAGTTAAAAGGAGATTATGTAGAAAAATAAATCGGCACTTTTCGAAAATTTTCGTTTTTCTTTTGTAGGCTAAGTATTTATTGAACGACCCTCGTAAGACCTACAAAAAAGTCCGCGACAGCATATGTCTATCTCTTAAGGTTGACTCACAGTAACCATTCTAATATTAAATTTTTTGTTAAAAAATATTACATAACTTCCAAGGCTATTTTCAAGTATATAGTATTAATCCTTATCCAAATAATTACGTTAATTAGCTTGGCCACATATCATAGATTAAAATTGGCCCTTACAGTATATAATTCAAATGAAAACTCCAGAAGATATCACGAATTTCACATACACGCAAAATTAATAAAATATTTGCAGTGAAACCACAGATTAGGTCATAGTTACTACGAAAATATTATTATAAGCTTAGCTATGCTGTAGATCCCCACCGATCACAATCAATTTGAAGTCAATATAGTATAATAATATGATCTATTGTATAAAATAATATCCATCTATATATATAATAATATAATATCTTAAACCACCCCGACTGATCTGTGTATAATCTTTTCATTAAAAGAATTCCAATGACTCTAAACACGACATTTAAAATCTGAGCTGAAAGTTGGTGAGGATTTGAGTATTCTGTAGAGGCCAGGAGATGTCCCAGCATCAGATCAATGTTTCATGTTCTTACAATATCGTTGAAGAAGAAGATTTTCGAAATCAGACCTATGAAAGTTGATTAAAGCTCATAGTTTTATAACGATTGAACGAATTTTCATGAATCAAAGCTAAGAACACTCTCGATGAAGACATCTATCAAACAAAAAAAAAAGATCAATAATATAAACAAAATCGGTTCATCCGGTTAGGTGCTAAGATGCTACAGACAGACACACAGATACACACGTTAAGCGTATATTACCTCTACTTTTTGCGTCGGGGAACGCCGTAAGGTTAAGGCGGCAGATGGTCTCCTTGGTGGTAAGCTATTTTTTGGTAGATTTAATGATCCCACTACCACTGTACGAAAACTTATGATTCATGAATGCACATAAAACTTTCATTGGTAGGTTAACTTTCATAGCTAGGATTAGAACCAACGACCGTCGGGTCAGAATCAGGGTAACTGTCCTTTACGCCAAAGGGCCGTCCAATATCACTACGTAAGTATTATAAAACAAAGCCCATCACTGCGTCTGTCTGTCTGTTCGCAATAATCTCAATAGCTACTGAACGGATTATCCTGCGGTTTTCACCAATAGCCAGAGTGTTTATGAGTAAGGTTTTATGTTTAGGTTTTTTTTAAATGTTTAGGTGCATAATTCGTTAAGGTTTTGTGTAAATTGGTCGAAATATGACGATGATAGTTAAATAGATATAAATATGTTGATATTTTATATTCGATGCAACAAACCGATGCAAATTTTATAGGCATATTTGTTCTACCCGTGCGAAGCCGGAGCGGGCTGCTAGTAATATAATAAAGCGGTAATAGTCCAATGGATAAGGTGTCGGCCTGGCGATCGATAGGTCGTGAGTTCGATCCCCACCCTTTGTACTGTTGACGTGAACCCAATCCAGACTCGAATCAAGCATATTTAGCTTAGTTGGAGGGGTTAGCAGTACCCTTAGTTTGAGTTTTTATCGTAAACGCTTTTGACAGATCTAACATAGTTTTCGACTTATTCTGGCTCCTTGATTGATCTAAATTTAGAGTAACCACTAGAGGCGCCGTACTGTTTTTCATACAAAATTTGCTCGTTATACGATATCAAGTTTGGTATGCAAACTCGTTCTAAGGGTACAGTACCCCTAGTACGAGTTTTTATTAACCGACTTCAAAAAAAGGAGGAGGTTTCTCAATTCGACCGTATTTTTTTTTTTTTTTTTTTTTTTTTTTTTTAATGTTTGTTCGCGGATAACTTCGTCGTTTATGAACTGATTTCGATTATTCTTTTTTTGTTCGAAAGGTGATATCCCAAGTGTGGTACCATGGTAATTTTATCGAGGTATGATAAGTATCTCCAGAGATATTGAGATAAACATCTCAAAATTAGTACTGAAAATGAATAGCGCGGCATTGAAGTCGGTTGTTTTTTAGTTTTTAAACGATATTATCGTAAACCCTTTTGACAGATCTCACATAGTTTTCGACTTAATCTGGCTCCCTGATTGGTCTAAATTTAGTTAAGTGTAGTAACCACTAGAGGCGCTGTATTGTTTTTCATACAAAATTTGCTCGATATACGATATCGAGTTTGGTATGCAAACTCGTACTAAGGGTCCAGTAATACTTGTAATGTGCATCCCACATTGCTAGTAAGGTAAAAAAAAATGCTTCTACTACCGGACAAACAACCGTGCTAGGATTTGAACCAGCAACCCCTCGCTTAGTAGTCAAGCCGTCTCTTATAAGTTTACACCAACGCAAGGGATCTCTGAAATTTATATCTCTATCAGTAGATCATTAAATTAAAAGTGAAAAAAAATTAAGATAGTTTAAAAACTAAAACAACCGACTTCAATGCCCCGCGAGTCAATTTCAGTAGCAAGTTTGAAACGTTTATCGTCATATCTCTGGAGATACTTATCAGATCTCGATGAAATTACAATGGGACCACCTCGGAAACGTATCCTACTGATTACAAAAAGAATCATTCAAATTGGTTCACAATTGAAGTAGTCATACAGACGAATTGAGAATCTCTTCCTTTTTTTGTAAAGTCGGTTAAAAATAGGGTGCTTAAAAAGCTACGCGTTACAATTGAAAATTCCTGTTATTCAATTAATTTCTCAACATAACTACCTAATTATTTTTGTACAACTCCATCTGTTGAACTTTAGCTATAAGAGTATGTACCTACCAAGGTATCAAATTACGTAGTATTTATATTCTTTGCTTCGAGCATTTACCAATGGAGATGTTAACGCAAAGCGTACCCCTCTGCTGGCCATATAAGCGTGCGTAACTACGCTGTATTTTTAATACTGTGTGCGTGTTTCAAGCTAGCGTGCGGGATCGTTAAAGTGAGTGATTTGTGTGTGTGCAATGCGTGTTTACCTCGTCCCCTGTAAGTATCGGCAGAAAAAAATGTTTGCGGATTACAACGTTAACATCTCCATTAGTAAATGCTCGAAGATTCTTTGGTATCAAACATTTTTAGTCGTATTGGCAATGTTGTCAACGCAACAAAAACAGTAAATTAGAACAATCAACACGTGCGCTCTCAATTTATACAAAGGTTCTCTTTTTGCACTCTATAAAAAATATTGGTTGTCTGTAAAGTTGGTTTACTGACGATCTAGGATGATGGATTTGACGATAGTTTAACGTGACAACGTCATAACAAAACATTGATGTTCATATTCACATTCATACAAAAAAACATTGATGAAATCGGCGCATGCGTACAATGAGATAACGGGACATTTTTCATGCATGAAGCCGGCGTTCATCGACACGTCATGTCAAAAACTTTACGAAAAAATTTGCAGGGTAAAATAAAACCAATTACTAATTTATACAAAATTACTTTATTTCAACAAAAATGTCATGCACTAGGATAAGAAAAAAACACGATATGATTATTCTACAGAGATTCACAAAATAATAAATATGCTTTTGTTAGCTGCCATGATTTTATAATAAGCTACCTTCTTGTCTATAAATACAGAAAAACCCAGAAACCACGTCCAACCGTAAGTTCAAGCGACGCTCGAGTACCTTTAGAAGTACTAAGGGTACTCGTTTTTTTCAGTTTCATTATGGCTTAGCACGATTAGTGTATTTAGCCAGTGTCAAGTTTTTTAAGTTTCTGAGAATTCAAGTCATAAAGATGGGTCAAAGTTAAATTTCAAATCAAATTGAAGTCAATGACTAGTCCAACTCATATACTCAGAAAAAATGTGGGCTTTACTGAAGATTTTCAGTGGAATTTTGGTGAGAACGCAAATAGCATGTTTTTCAACATTGTGCTGTTTCTCTACACTCGCACACATTCACCGGCACTTAATGGTTAATACATTCACATGTATTACACATTAACGCGCAAGTTTTAGGAAAAAATACAATGAGAGCACAAACACTTTTCCATGTTCCCGCCAAAACTCTTAGTACGAGTTTTCATCGTAAACACTTTTGACAGATCTCAAATTGTGTTCGACTTATTCTGGCTCTCTGATTGGTCTAAATTTAGTGAAGTGTAGTAACCACTAGAGGCGCTGTACTGTTTTTCATACAGTTCGATATACGATATCGATCGTAGAAGTTTATAAGTTTTCATGCAAATATCGACGATTTTGGTACGCGTATCGTAATAAGTGTACTGTACCCTTAATGCGAGTTTTCATGCCAAACTCGATATCGTATAACGAACAAATTTTGTATGAAAAACAGTACAGCGCCTCTAGTGGTTACTACATTTAACTAAATTTAGACTAATCAGGGAGCCAAAATAAGTCAAAAACTATGTGAGATCTGTCAAAAACGTTTACGATGAAAACTCGTACTAAGGGTACTGAGTGGCTAGATTTAATTATGCCGAGTTCACACAAAGCGATTTTAGTTGTCCAACTGCCTAGGTATGTACTTTTATTTCGTTTCTAAGTACTTTTAGTATCGATACTGAGTAGGGACCACACTATTCAATAGTCGTTTCAGTAGATGCACTTTAAGGTGAGTTGACGCCTTCTGGTTTATTCTGTATTCAGCTTCTTGTTTACAATTTTACAATAAAATAATGCTAAGGTTCAAATGAGCATTATACAATTTTCAACTAGCAATTCGAGTGAAAATTCTTCCGACGGTAGTCAACAAGATGTTAACAAACGCATTAATGAATATTAATTTCAATTTCTTTAATATAATAAACTAACTGATACCCGCGACTTCGTTCACGTACACCAAGAATTTAGTAACCTATGTTCATCCTCATACTATAAAGTATGTCCTTGTTACATTTCAGTAAGATCGGATCGTCCGTTTAGGTGTGATTAGGTAACAAACAGACAGAGTGACAGAGTTACAAACGTTTTTATAATATCAGTCTGGATTATCTGACCGTTTTAACACACAAAATAGCGTCACGTTTGTTTTATTAAATCCATGGATGTAAAATATACGGATGGTGCACAGCAGATATTTTGACAAATACAGTTTAAGCCGTATGCTCTGAACATAAGGTTGTAAATTCTACGTACATCAAAACGGCCCCAACGAAAGGAACCTAGACGGGAGTGTGTCCTTGTCTAACAACCTGCCAGAACGATTTAATTATGCACTATACTATATGTATTGTACATAATATATATATATATATATATACATATATATATATACATATATATATATATTGTATATATATATATATACATATATATATATATTGTATACACATGGACCATACATAAGAAAGGGACAAACTCCGTTCAAGGTCGGTCTCATCGGGCCGGAGTACACAGTCTCATAAACATCGTTGTTTAAATCAATTAACATGGGTACAAAGTCTTTTAGCCGGAATATAATCTATCGGACTAAACCGCGAAGTTAATTTTGATTTAGCGTCAATAATTATGCCTTTCAACTTATTTTTTGCCATTGCCAAGTCTCTTGATCTTTAAAAAAAATTTGCTTTAAAAGTCTTAATTGGATGGAATGAATTTATTAAAAAGTCCAAATAATTTAATACAACCTTAAAATTAAAATACATTTTCCTAAACATTTTATAAAAAATCAAAAATCACGTAAATGCGAATCATTGGAATGCAAATATATATATATATATATATATATATATATAAAATAACACATCAAAATTGATTCAATACTAAAATGTTAGTAGATCACAACTAGTAAATGCTAAATACTTATTATTATAATTATAATTAATTTATTAAAAGTGCTGAGATACACAATAAAGCGCAATATAAATAAATAGACAGGACACAACACAAAAAAAATTATGTTGACTACAAATTTTAAAGGATTTACATATGGCGATTATTTCACGCGCAGTCAAAATGTCAGATGTTACCAAGAAAATAAAAAAATACCAGCCATTATAATTTTAAGTATATATAAGGTAACAGGACAAGCAAGACGCTCACTTGATGGTACGCTATGATATCTGTCTTATAACACGAACTAAAATATACAAAAATCTGATTACTTTAAATTTTTTGGCGTCATTGCATTGCACCTGTTTACCAAATACTACATTATTTAGACGTTTATTCTTATTTTAAACACTTTGGGTGTCTGTAACAAACTTTCTAATGACATTCTTATTAGGCCGTATTGTTGGTACACGCTCTCTTGATCGTAGTAAGACGATAACATTTTTGACCTCATTTACTGGAGACTTGAAACTCAAAACTTGTTTTTACAGTTGTATAATGTTACATTAGGGTACATACTTACATACAGTTACGGTTGAATAAGATTAAAGCTGCCTGAAGATGACACAAATTACGATTTGAAAGCTACACAAAATTGCTTAATTAATATTTGTAGCGTTAAAAACGCGCGTGAAAAAAGTCGCCATGTATAAAGGAAAAAAAATGGCCGTTAAATTTTAGATTTCGTATTACATTCACAACTTGATTATCTTATTTACTAACAATATAGGATTTTTATAAAAATACAAAATTACACACAGAATTGCTTAGAATAAATATATAGAAAAGACAAATGTGTTTTAACCTCGACACGTTTATATACATATATATACTTCAGGTGTCAGTCAAATGCTGATTTTAGACCATTTTAGTCACTTTTTTTTATATATATTTGTTTATATATAATGCGGGGCAGTCTGGGGACTGCCGATAGATTACTTGAGTCTTTGGATTGTTGTTATGAGACAAGATAGTTAAGGTTTATAATGATATACCTAATTTGTTAAAGTTAAGGTATTGATAAAGATAAGTCACTTGTGAATTGTATCGTCGAGATACACAGTATACATATCGGTGACAATGACGCGAGTTAAACACTCTCAACTTCAAAAATGCATCTATTTTTATACTTAAGTCTAAAACTAGCTGCATAAGCTGCCTTTCATGGTTTTTACCCAAACGGAGTAGTCTTATAAACAAAATAGGCTTAAGTCAAATGTAATTTACAACAGTACAAGATTCAGATCTTAAAATTTAATTGTGAATATTGTTAGACACAATCCAAAATGTCATGGTACCGATGGGATTTGAACTCACGCCTCTGGCAAACATGCCCTGGCGCTCTAAACAATAAAGCAACAGTACGATCCTAACCATAGGACGTAACTAATGGATTGCATTTTAACCAATAATGCATTGGTTAAAATTGGATTGTGTGTAACAATGTGCAAAAATATAATGTGTGTAAACACTTACGGCCTTACTAATAAAAATTTGCCTATACATCTGTTAAACGGTTGTACAGTTGCACAGTGAATGAGCGCTAAACACGCGTCAATCCATAGTTTGACTAATAAACGTTGAATAGGCGGTGGGTATCTACATAGACGTTTAACACTTTTTTCTTTTTCATCTGGCAACTATTAGTCAATTCGTTTAGAAACTGTTTACGTCTTAAATAGTTCCGTCAATTATTATTTCATAAAGTTTACTAATTATTAATATTAGTCATGAAATTTTATTTTAGGAATGCAATATTAATCAAATTCCGTTGTTTTTGGAACTTTTTATTGAAATTAGTTGACATAATAGAAAATATTTTCTTTTAGTAGGAGTGAAAGAATTAAAACAAATTTTAGAACGAAACACTCAAATTGACTGTTGTCCTCTGTCTACGCTGTTGACATTGTAGCCATCTTTGAATAAACTGTCAATTTGCAAAGAGAATGTAATCACTGCGTTTAGTTTCTTCCGCATAGCTTTTCGTAAACCCGTTATTTGTATTTAAAATGGAAAATCTGAATTGTTCAAAATAATGGATCTGCACGGTCTTCATAATGTTTTCGATTTTTTTATTTGCCTCTTCTATCTCCCAATGGTCAAATATGTCGAAATAATTTATGTAATCCATTTCAACGAGCAAACGATCCTCAAATGACAGCATACTTTTTGAAGTTTGAAGAATCAAAACGTTTATTCACATAATACTAGACACAGATTCAATAATAGTTACTATGTCTAGACATGATTTCGATCAGCTGATAATAGAGAAATCCGCCATTTTAATCCATTACACACTCGCTAAACTAGGGTCCCAGGCTGTTTAAGAAATGGACAGCCTCCTTTGATAATGGCACATCTGTATACCAACTTTATCCAAGGCTTACGTCAAAAATATTTTTATTGGTCAGCTTTTGTGGTATACAACGTGTGTACAGAGTGAAAAAAACTTTATTAGTAAGGCCGTTAATGTGTGCAAACACACACAAAACTTTAATGTACATGTATTTATGTCAATTATTTTCTTATTTCATAAAAAATGTCACAGGTAGTGTAGATGTAAAATGTTTAGATCTTAAAATTAAATGTAATTGTTTCTTCTTTATACAATTAAACATATACATATTTGTAAAGATACAAAAATGATTTGATTTAATTTTACATGATTTATTTTTTAGTTTAGTCAATTATTTTCTTATTTCAAGAAAATTCAAATTCAATTGAATTAAAATTTAATACATTTTATTTTTGATTTATTTATGTAAATTATTTACTTATTTCTTAAATATTGTCATGTAAGTAATGTAGATGTAAAAAAAATTAGATCTTAAAATTAATTGTGTTATAAAATATTACTTGTGAAAATACAAAATGATTTGATTTAATTTTACATATCTTGTATGTAAAATTATTTTATTTTCTTATTTTATACATATCGTCATGAAATGTAGAGATAAATCGAGAAATGTAAATTTTTTTAAAATTATTAATTTATTGCTAAAAATTGAATGTAATTTTTATGGTATTAACGATAAGCACGACGCTCGCCTGACTGTAAACGATGACAGTTACCTATGTCAGATAGTGTGGCACGCATTAGACGTGCAGATTTTATGTCAGATATTAAGTTTTATAAAATTTAAACGGAATTTTCCGTCAATTGTAAATTTTAGTCTTATAGAATTTCAATTTGTACTATGAAGACAAAAATGAGATATGTTATGTATATATACTTGGAGATATGTGTTCTTATACCTCCATTGGCCCAGTGCGAGTAGTGTGGATCATATCTCAAGCCGGGGTAGTTAATATCTGGGATAGGCGATTCTGAAAAGAAAGCAAAAAGTATTTTTTGTAACATGTTTCCTCACGAAATTATTAGCTGTGTTCGCCCGCGTTAAAAGGTATCCTTTAACCTAATCCATAATACTGGCTGTCCCAGTGCAAAATTTCCGTTAAATCGGTCCAGCCGTTTAACCGTGAAGAATTCCCAAAAAAAAACAAAATTATACAAACTGACTTTCGCATTTATTATATTGACGTTGATACTGTTTTTCTTAAGCAAGAAAGTACAAGTAATACGCATAATTACGCACGCACAAGCACGCACGCACGCATACAAGCACACACACACGCACACAAGCACACACACAAGCTTTATTCTTACAATTTAGAGCTGAGAAAGGCGCAGTATATTCAAAACTACTCAAAAATAGTGTAATGTACAAAAATAGTTTCTACAAATTTGAATTAGCTAGACATGCAAAAAAAAATTACGAGCATTAGAGGAAGATTTAAGTACATTTACAAAACGAAAATACGGACTTCAAATGCCAGGCTAGTCATCAACCGACATCTAAACAGGAGGTCTAAATTAATCTGAATGTTTTTTTTTTCAGCAGCAAGTTCGAAGTGTTTATCTCCATATCTCTGGAGATACTCGTCAAATCTCGATGAGTAGTAGCAGTAGTAGCTTCACTTTTAGTCAAATTGACGCCTTCTAGTTGATTCTGTATTCAGAGGATGTGAAAATATTTTCAGAAAGAAAGTGTAAGAAAAAGTGAAACATTGCGGGTAGTACGACAAAAAAAACTTACCTGACAAAAACAAGCGCAGTATAAGTCCCAACCAGAGATATAATGGTTGACATAGAGGGCGCCACAGTGCCCGCAGCGCCGTATCTCGCTTGCCCACAAGCAGGCGGACAAACGGGTATTATCGATTCTATAATATAATAAATTGTACATGCTTAGCAAGCGATCAAACAAAAACAAAATAACTAATAATAAAGCCTTACAATAAAGCTTTGTTTATACCTTAATCTTTTTTTTTGTTTATTTTACTTTAATCAAAACGGTACAAGAACCAATTACATCAAATAAGGATTATTATAACTAAGTTATAATCGAACATTTTTAGAATAGAATAGAAAAATTCTTTATTGCACACCATTTCAAAAAACAACAGACAGCAAATTAACCTACTTAAATTACTTTAGGTAATACAATGGGCGGTCTTATCGCTTAAAGCGATCTCTGCCAGACAACCTTTGGATGGACAGAATTTTTAGGAGTTGCTGGTGGTACAATGCGTAACATAATACTAACTACAGTGCTAGTAAATGAATAAATAAAATAATCGAAACTCATTTAATCATCATAATAATATATAAATACATCTACATACTACATACCAATACAAAATACAAACATACTTATACATACACAAATATCCATATTCCATACATACAAATACACATTTTTAATAATAGACGATATAATTATATATATATATATATATATATATACTAGCTGACCCGGCAAACGTTGTTTTGCCATATAAATAAATGGCTATTAAAAAATAAGGGTTGATCGTAGAAGGGTGAAAATTGAGGATTGTATGTATTTTTGTATGTTGTATCATAAAAATATAGAAATTAAAAATGTTGTCTAAAAAATAAATAAAAAATTTAGGGGTGGACTACCCCTAACATTTAGGGGGATGAAAAATAGATGTTGGCCGATTCTCATAGATACCGGATAAGCACAAAAAAATTCATCAAAATCGGTCAAGCCGTTTCGGAGGAGTATGGCAACGAAAACTGTGACACAAGAATTTTATATATTAGATATATCATTTTAATTATTATACATGCAGATTTAATTAATTATTTAATTGCAAAAAAAAAAACCGCACCTATCGATCACTGCCGCCAATCTACATCTGTAAAACCAGAGGTATTGCCGGTATGTTGCCTACCCTTATTACTTGCATTACTCTTCGTTTGAAGCTACCCAGAAATGTTTCTAGGAAGGTTTCAGATGGGAGCTCATTCCACATCTTACAGCTACGTGGTACATTCCACATCTTACAGATAGTGTTGTGTAATACACCTATAACTTTAATCATAAGCCGGCTTTTCACTATGGGATATAATGTAAATTACATCTTGAGCTATATGTTACATCCCGCAATTGCTGTTCACACTGTAAGATATATACTCGTAGTTCAGCCATCGAATTGGTAATAATTCGATGAGTTCAGCTTTTGTTTTTTATGGTTTTATTCAAACACTGGCTAAATAATACCCTAACGGCCTTACTAATAAAAATTTGCCTATACGTCTGTTAAAAATTGTGCAGTTGCACAAAGAATAAGCGCTAAACACGCGTCAATCCATTGTTTGACTAATAAACGTTGAATAGGCGGTGGGTATCTACATAGACGTTTAACACTTTTTTCTTTTTCTTCTGGCAACTATTAGTCAATTCGTTTAGAAACTGTTTTTGTCTTAAATAGTTCCGTAAATTATTATTTCATAAAGTTTACTAATTATTAATATTAGTCATGAAATTTTATTTTAGGAATGCAATATTAATCAAACTACGTTGTTTTTGGAACTTTTTATTGAAATTAGTTGACATAATAGAAAATATTTTCTTTTAGTAGGAGTGAAAGAATTAAAACAAATTTTAGAACGAAACACTCAAATTGACTGTTGTCCTCTGTCTACGCTGTTGACATTGTAGCCATGGAGACTAGCGGTCACCATGGCTACAATATTAACATGATTGTAGCCATCTTTGAATAAACTGTCAATTTGCAAAGAGAATGTAATCACTGCGTTTAGTTTCTTCCGCATAGCTTTTCGTAAACCCGTTATTTGTATTTAAAATGGAAAATCTGAATTATTCAAAATAATGGATCTGCACGGTCTTCATAATGTTTTCGATTTTTTTATTTGCCTTTTCTATCTCCCAATGGTCAAATATGTCGAAATAATTTATGTTATCCATTTCAATGAGAACAAATCTAACACATACAAACGATCCTCAAATAACAGCATACTTTTTGAAGTTTGAAGAATCAAAACGTTTTCTTACATAATACTAGACACAGATTCAATAATAGTTACTTTGTCTAGACATGATTTCAATCAGCTGATAATAGAGAAATCCGCCATTTTAATCATTAACACACTCGCTAAACTAGGGTCCCAGGCTGTTTAAGAAATGGACAGCCTCCTTTGATAATGGCACATCTGTATACCAACTTTATCCAAGGCTTACGTCAAAAATATTTTTATTGGTCAGCTTTTGTGGTATACAACGTGTGTACAGAGTGAAAAAAACTTTATAAGTAAGGCCGTAAATGTGTGGAGCCACAATAAAAATAAAAAACAACAAAAAAAAACTAAGGGCGAGGCAGGGGGAGGCGCGGTATCCGGGGACGTGAGGTAAAATATAAACTGTCAATTATCGCTCAGTCGATCGAATCAATATTTATAGCTTGCGATGTAATATACAGAGTGAAAACGGTCTCATACAAAATGTATGATGAGCGATACAATTTTCAATCTCAAGATATAATATACATTATATCATATCCCATAGTGAAAAGCCGGCTTAATTCATATAAAGCAACAATCCCAAATCGTATAGAGTAAAAGAAATAACTCAGCAATACCGCTCAATAAAAACAAACATAATAAAATACTCAAAAATGCAAATACCTACAGCAAAATGCAGGGATTTATCATAAAATATTTGTTTCACTACTTGTAGTACTACACAAGATAAAAAAAATATCATGCTTACAAGAAATTCTTACAAAACGGAAATATGTAACTTTTGAAACACAGTGTTATAGAATAGTAAAAGTAGAAGAGTTTCCTGTTAACTACAATTCGGGGGGTCTTCAAATCGCGAGTGAACAGGTATCTTCTAGGCAAGCGTGCTACATCGTCGATCACATCTTCACTTAACATCAGGTGAGATAGTGATCAAACCCTTGCTATGTACTATAAAAAAAAATAGTACTAATTTGGACTTAGCTAAAGCATAGCAATGATATAAATATATATTCATTATTATTTTTTAAAGCATATACGCTAGCGTTTACCACTATCTCACATGTTGGTAAGTGAAGATGCGGTTGAAGATGGTAAGCACGCTAGGCCTAGAATGGGAACTGGCTCTCAAGGATAGCTGCCGGAACACATTAGATGTTTGGCGACAGATTTTCTAACTTCGACGTCAGACAATAATGAAAATGTATTCCCCTACTAAGGTAGGGTAGGTAGTAGGTACCCTACTAAGTGTAGCCAACCAAATTACACGGACCCTGGTTTCAGTAATTCAGTAAACTTTTTGGTGTAATTATGAAAAATTGAGCAATAGAATGGTATATATGCTCAGAGTAACTCTAAAGGATCGAATTCCAAATTGTTAGTTATTCCAAATTAAAAGTTATCGACATAGTTCAAAGGATTAGCAAGCTGAAATGGCAGTGGGCTGGTCACATCTGTCGTAGAACCGATAGCTGTGGGGGTAGACGTGTTTTAGAGTGGAGACCACGGCTCGGTAAACGTAGTGTAGGGCGCCCTCCAGCTAGCTGGAGCGATGATATACAGTGCCACAAGTATAACTTGGCGGTGGTGGTTTTTGGAACGAATTCTTTTAATTGAAACTGTGAGTTTGACGTTTGAGAGATTACCGCGACATTATTGTTGATAAATCTGCTACATTAAAATAGTTCAATAATGCCAAAAGTAATTAAAAGTGGTTTAAGAGAAACTGTTATCAAAGTACAAAGTAAAAGCACAGTGGCGCACAGGCACGCCAAGTTATACTTGCCGGACTGTACGCAAGCTGGCTGGCAGCGGTTGGAAACAAAGAGCTGAAGACCGAGCTCAGTGGCGTATTATAGGTGAGGCCTATGTCCAACAGTGGACGGAAATTGACTGATACTGATGTTAAAACATAGTGTTAACGTGTTCAATATAAAAAAGAGGGTGCGTAGAAAGCTACGCGTTAGAAGTAAAACTTTCTAGTTCATGCAATTTATTTCTCAACATCACTAATTATTTTTTTGTACAACTCCATCTGTTGAACTTTAGCGAATACGTGTTCGTAGTTACGCCATTCTACAACAGAGGGCGTTAATATAAAATATAACATGACGCGTACGTCACTTCCGTTGCATTCGGACCGTGACGCTACGTCACATCCGTTGCATTTTTAGCCGTTTTTTTTTACCCTAAAGCAGTTTCACTTTAAAAACAAAACAAAATGTCCCGGTGACGGTCATTCGAAATTGTCAATGGGCTTAATCAATATTTCCATCATTCGCTTTTTACCTCGCAGTTGCGAATGACAATGGCTTCAATTGCCTCTGTAGGCGATAATTTGATCCATCAATGAAATGAACATTGTCAATTGCGAATGACCGTCTCCGGGGCACTTATAAACATAATTTTACCTGTTAGTTCAACTTTTCCCTCATCAGTGCCGAGCTTGTTCTGAGCCTTGCATGTAAACAAACCAAACTGACGTTTCTCTATGGTAATGACACGGAGTGTTGTGTCTGTGAATTCATCTGCGGTGGCGAAATGGGAGATTCTGTAATAAAAGACAAATAATACAATACAAATACTGTTTATTGATTACCATGTAAAAGATTACATAAATACAATTTTTTAAATACTGTAAAGCAATCGGCGGTCTTATTGCTTATAGCATTCTCTTCCAGACAACCTTTGTAAGGACTGACTGTTGATAATACTATGTCTATATCTAATAACTAAGATAAAATAATATCGTTTAAAAACTAAAAAACAACCGACTTCAATGCCGCGCTATTCATTTTCAGTACCAATTTTGAGATGTTTATCTCAATATCTCTGGAGATACTTATCATACCTCGATAAAATTACCATGGTACCACACTTGGGATATCTGCTTTCGAACAAAAAAGAATTATCGAAATCGGTTCATAAACGACAAAGTTATCCGCGAACAAACATAAAAAAAAAATATATATATATACGGTCGAATTGAGAAACCTCCTCCTTTTTTTGAAGTCGGTTAAAAAACTAAAATAACCATCTTTAAATGCCGCGCTATTAATTTTCAGTACCAAGTTTGAGGTGTTTATCTCCATATCTCTAGAGATACCAATCAGATTTTGATGTAATTACTATAGTACCACAACTGGGTTATCTCCTTTCCAACAAAAAAATTATCATCAAAATCGGTTCATTAGCGACGTAGATATTCGCGAACAAACATTTTCAATCCCCGCCGTGCACCAATGTATTTTCTATCGAAAAATTGATGTGCGCTTTTCACAGTGCCCCTCCGGTGAAGGAAAAACATCGTTAAGAAACCAAAAACCCCCGCATGGTGGTAGGGCACTATATAGTGTCCGCCTGGCCAGCTACCACCTTCAAGTTAGAAAATCTGTCGCCAAACATCTAATGTGTTCCGGCAGCTATACTTGAGAGCCAGTTCCCATTCTAGGCCTAGCGCGCTTACCATCTTCGACCGCATCATCACTTACGAACAGGTAAGATATTGGTCAAACGCTAGCCTATAAGATATATTTAAAAAAAAGTCGGTTATAAAAGAAAGTACCCTGTGTATTCATTCAGGTTATATACTATCTACTAGCAGCCCGCCCCGGCTTCACACGGGTAGAACATATATGCCTACAACATTTGCATCAGTTTGTTGCATCGAATATAAAATATTAACATATTTAACAATCATCGTCATATTTCAACCAATTTACACAAAACCTTAACGAATTATGCACCTCAACCTTCCTCATAAACACTCTGGCTATTGGTAAAAATCGCATGATAATCCATTCAGAAGCTATTGAGATTATTGCGAACAGACAGACAGACGCAGTGATGGACATTGTTTTATAATACTTAAGTAGTGATACTGGACGGCCCTTTGGCGTAAAGGATAGTTACCCTGATTCTGACCCGAGGGTCGTTGGTTCTAATCCTAGCTATATACCTACCAATGAAAGTTTTATGTGCATTCATGAATCATGGGTTTTCGTGGATCATTAAATCTACCAATAATTAAGATAGTTTAAAAACTGAAGCAACTGACTTCAATGCCCCGCGAGTCAATTTTAGTAGCAAGTTTGAGACGTTTCTCGTCATATCTCTGAAGATACTTATCACATCTCAATGAAATTACAATGGGACCACCTCGGAAACGTACCGTACCGATTACAAAATAATCATTTGAATCGGTTCACAATTGACGGAGTAATCGCGTAACATACATACACAAAAAAAGAAAGAAAAATAAAACTGGCCAAGTGCGAGTCAGCATCGCGTCTCTTATCGCACACTTAGGGAGGGTTCCGTACAATACGAAACATAACAGAGTTTCAACCTCATATATTTGATTAATTGATATTACCAAGAATATTTGGTTTGGTCGCAATCTAGAAAGACGGAGCTCGTTTACTAGCGCCATCTATGTCATTTTGCCGAAACTAATTAAATAGATGGCCTTTAAAACACGTTTTTTGTATGGGGACCCCTTTTAATTTTTAACTTTATTTTGTTTATAGTATTTGTTGTTCTAGCGGCAACAGAAATACACCATCTGTGAAAATTTCAACTGTCTAACTATCACGGTTAATGAGCTATAGCCTGGTGACAGACGGACAGACAGACAGACAGACAGACAGACAGACAGACGGACAGCGGAGTCTTAGTAATAGGGTCCCGTTTTACCCTTTGGGTACGGAACCCTAAAAAGAAACATACAGACGAATTGAGAACTTCCTTCTTTTTGGAAGTCGGTTGAAAAGTAGCTTACCACCAAGGAGAACATCTGCCGCCGTAACCTTACGGCGTTCCCCGACGCAAAAAGTAGGGGTATTATACGTTTAACGTGTGTATCTGTGTGTCTGTCTGTAGCATATTAGCACCCAACCGGATGAACCGATTTTGATTTTATTATTGATAGTTTTTTTTTTATAGATGGCTTCATTGAGAGTGTTCTTAGCTTTGATTCATGAAAATTTGTTCAATCGTTATAAAACAATGAGCTTTAATCAACTTTCATAGGTCTGATCAATTCGAAAATCTTCTTCTTCAACGATATTGTAAGAACATGGAAGCATTGACCTGATGCTGGGACATCTCCTGGACTCTACAGAATACTCAAATCCTCACCAACTTACAGCTCAGATTTTAAATGTCGTGTTTAGATTCATTGGAATGCTTTTATTGAAAAGATTATGCATAGATCAGTCGGGGTGATTATATTATATTATATATATAGATCATTATTATTTTATACAATAGATCATATTATTATACTATATTGACTTCAAATTAATTGTGATCGGTGGGGATCTACAGAAAAGCTAAGCCTATAAAAATATTTTCGTAGTAACTATGACCTAATCTGTGGTTTCACTGCAAATATTTTATTAATTTTGCGATGCGTGTATGTGAAATCCGTGATATCTTCTAGAGTTTTCATTTGAATTATATACTGTAAAGGACAATTTTAATCTATGATATGTGGCCAAGCTAATTAACGTAATTATTTGGATAAGGATTAATACTATATACTTGAAAATAGCCTTGGAAGTTATGTAATATTTTTTAACAAAAATTTTAAGATTAAAATGGTTACTGTGAGTCAACCTTAAGAGATAGACATATGCTGTCGCGGACTTTTTTGTAGGTCTTATTAAGTTGTACAACTCTTCCATAGAAAATATTCTTCCATCTGTTTTCAATTGAGCAGCGTTTGTAAGAAACGTGTTTTTTCGACCGTTTTTTTGTTGACTTATGTTGTAAATTAGGTCTCCACGAATGTACTTTTTATTTAAACGGGATAATATATAGCCTATTTTCACTTTGAAAGTCTATTCTATATATTAGTGAAAGAATTTTCAGGGTTCCGTAGCCGAATGGCAAAAAACGGACGAGTCTATATTCGTCATGTCTGTCTGTCTGTCTGTCTGTCCGTCCGTATGTCACAGCCATTTTATTCCGAAACTGTTAGGACTACAGAATTGAAACTTAGTAGGTAGATGTATTCTGTGAACCGCTTTCCGATTTTTATACAAAAGTAAAAAAAATAAAAGTTTCATCCCAACTGAAACAAAAAAAATTTTTCTTCAAACCTATACATGTGGGGTGTCTATGGATAGGTCTTCAAAAATGACATTGAGGTTTCTATAATATTTTTTTCTCAAAGTCAATCATTTGAAAGATAGGCGCGTCTAAAGTGGTAAAATGTGAGTCCCCCCCCCCTCTAACTTTTAAAGTATGGGAGTAAAAAATCTAAAAAAAATATATGCTGTAGATCTCAATAAAAACTAACAACGAAAATTGGTTTGAACGAGATACGGTCAGCAGTTTTTGAGAAATGGCGACCGCAAAGATAACTTTGTTTTTCATACAAACACTATGAAAAACAAAGTTAATTTTGAAGTTATGGAATACTTAACTGTGTTACGGAACCCTACGAGTGCGAGTCCGACTTGCACTTGGCCAGTTTATTTATATCGGTCCAGTAGTTTTTGACCCAAATCATTACAAACATACAAAAATACAAATGTTCTCTCTTTATAATATTAGTATAGATGAGCTAAATTTCATCCAAATAATTTCAATTGTTTTTTTTTTATAGTAGCGTTGTTATTTTTGCGTAAAATTGTTTAATAGTTTTTGCGTGAGAGATTAACAAACTATCCATCTATTAATATTTACTAATTTTCGCATTTATGGTAGAAAGTAATATAAATATCTTTAGATAGTAGGTTCAGTGCGAAAATATGCGACATAAACGGTCATATCTTTTGATCGCGTTGATTTATAAGTTAAATATTTTCAGTCAAAGAGACCGTAGACCCGAGTATTTGATATAAGTTTCAACTGGATATCTCTACGCTTTCCTGAGAAAAATAGGTCTTGACAGACGAACAGACAGACAGACGGACAACAAATTGATCCTATAAGGGTTCTTTTTTCTGGTTTGAGGTACGGAACCCTAAAAAAACCATTAGAAGTGGGGGTAATACCTGTAATGTTGATTGTTAGAGAGCTGTACTTCATCCTTCAGCCAAGTGATAGCTGGTGGCGGGTAGGCTTCCACGTGACACTCCAAATCCATGTCGTATTGTAGAGCCTGTACAAAAAAATTATGATCGTACAAAAGGTATACAATTTTTTTTATATTGTTGATCTCCATATCTTCGGAGATGATTATCAGATCTCGATAGAATTTGAATGCGACCAAATGGGAGGCATAATATCTCAAACAACTATTTTTTACAATCGGTTAAGATTTGGCGGAGTTCTAAGGTCTACCAACATAAAAAAACGTCGAATTGAGACCTCCTCCATTTTTGTGAAGTCGTTAAAAATAAACATATAAGCAGCGCCTTGCGGTTTAGTTCCCGTTCCCGTGAAAATACGGGGATAAAATATAGCCTATGTTACTCGCTGATAATGTAGCTTTCCGTCAGTGATAGAATTTTTGAAATCGGTCTAATAGTTATTGAGTTAAATCACTACAAACAATCAAGTCTTTCCTCTTTGTAATATTAATTTAGATACATTTCCTTGGGCCTTGGCTTTACCTACAATTACTTGGGAAAAAAGGATTTTCTGTCATACCAACTTTTTGTCTAACGTTTTTACCGTTTCGCAATTGACATTGTCACTTTAAATAATGGTAATAACACGATATTATACAGCCACGGACCCAACTTGCCTGCTTTGCAGACGACCTTATCATACGATCTTATCATAGATCGTCTTCAACTTTCCATTGTCCAGTTGTTGCATTATTTTCACAGATGGAAACTAAAAATCAACGCTTCTAAAACAGAAGCCATTTTATTTTCAAGAAAACGGACATTACCATCTGGAACATTAATAATTGACCGGTTTCAGATTCCATGGCATCGCTCTGTTTAATATTTAGGTATTACCCTGGATAACAAACTTAACTGGACTGAAAATACCTCCAAGTTTTGTGTCAAGGGAATAAAAAGCCTTTAATGCCCTAGGCCCCATACTAAACCGACGTTCCTGTCTTAGCAGTCATACTAAACTCCGTGTGTACGCAACCTTGATTCGACCGTGCATTACATATGCCTGTCCGGTGTGGAGCAGTACATGTCAAAGCAATATTAATAAACTCCAGGTTATACAAAATAAAGTTATCAAATATGCTTTTAACACACCATTTAAAACTAATCTCAGCATTTTGCATCATAAAATACGGTTCCCCAGTATACAAACATTTATTTTTAACCTATCTAAAACATTTTATCTTCATAAAAATCATCACAAAACATAAAAATAAACTAATTAAAAACTTATGCAAAACCCGCAGAAAAAGTGTCACTTTTATCGATAAATATAATCGGTATAAGTTACCGCACCACTTATTTCTCGACTTTGGACCCGAGGAATAGGCAGAGTGAAGCGCGCTCACTCATCGCTTGCCGCGGGCGCGCGCCATTACCACTCTTATTATCAGGTGCTTTGAAGAGCGGATATGGGGCGCGCATCGTGCGTCGGAGCGCATGCGCCTGCGCGTCACTCACTCAACCAGTTCTTGTTGCTATTGCGTAGATACCTGCATTTTTCGGTTATCGCCACAAGTTAATTCATCTGCCGCCGTTTGGTATTATTTATCAAAATTCGTTTGAAAATGTAATGTTAATTTTAAAACTTACATAGTAAATTGTTTAACTACTTAGTAGATCTAATGTTATCATCTCTCATGTCTAGTTTTATAGTAAATGCCTGTTTTAAATATTATATAAGTTTATAAGCTTGAAAAACATGTAATAGCCATAGCTTTTATACTCCTAGGTTAATTAATTACACTAGTAAGTATAATAATAAAAATGTTTCATATGACCAATAAAAACATTTAAAAAAAAAAAAAAAAAAAAATAACACGATAAAGGGTCATTAGCCTTTTATTGTGTTATTTTCTGTGTTGCGACGTTTTTTAACATATTTTTTCTTGTAACCATTTTCTGATTATTATTTTTTTGTAACTTTTTTCTGACGCATTTTTTCTTGTTACCCTTTTCTGACGCATTTTTTCTTGTAATCCTTTTCTGACGCATTTTTTCTTGTAGCCCTTTTCTGACGAATTTTTTCTTGTAACCCTTTTCTGACGCATTTTTTCTTGTAACCCTTTTCTGACGCATTTTTTCTTTTAACCTATTTCTGACGCATTTTTCTTGTAACCTTTTTCTGACGCAGTTTTTCTTTTAACATTTTTCTGACGCATTTTTCTTGTAACCCTTTTCTGACGCATTTTTTTCTAGTAACCTCACCTGCGCAAGTCTGGGCCTGGGCACGGTGACGACGGGCGCGAACTCGACCTCCAGGTTGATGTTACGACGCGCGCCCTTGCCGACGCCGTTTTCAGCGACGCAGTAGTACGTGCCGCGATCTTCCTTGTGCACAGCCGCGATCTTTAAGATGTTACCTCTGGGGAAATATAATAATACTTTTATATAAAATAATAATACGTTTTGTAAGTACAGCTAATTGCTAACCTTTGGGGTGAGCGCTGTATGCTGAAACACAGGTGATGAGCCTATCTCAGCAGAAGATACTCAAGAATTAACATGATCATAATAACCTCACAACTTCTAGTAATAATTATTGTAAATTTTTTTTCGAAATAAACGATTTATTTATCTTTACTTTAACTCAAAATTGACAACAACTCCCGACTGATTTATGTATAATCTGTTCATTGAGACCATTCCAATGAGCCCAAACTCAACATCTCCGCTGTTAGTCGGTGAGGAGTTGAGTATTTTGCAGATTCCAGGAGATGTCCAAGCATCAGGTTAATGCTACCATGTCCTTACAATATCGTTACCGTAAAGGGTACAGAATTTCGAATTGATCAGACCTATGAAAGTTGATTTCAAAGCGCCATCAACTAGAAAAAAGTTCATAGTTTTAATACGGCTGAACGGATTTTCATAAATCAAAGCTAAGAACAGTCTCGATTAAGATACCTATCAAACAAAAACCACTAAATCAAAATCGGTTCATCCGATTGGGCGCTAAGATGCCACAGACAGACACACGGCTATAACTTAGAACACCCCTTGGCGCGGCCGGCGAGTGCCAGAAACGAATCGGCCCTGCTCACTAGTCTAAGCCAGACCAAATATTATGTGTATAAACCTTATCTTAAATAAACAAGCGTTTTATAAAATTTAATTTCATTTATATTTGTTTCTCTACAAATATAAGTTCGAAATAAAAGCTGAGCTCTTCGCCTGGTCTGAACTTTACAGATAAGAGCGCCTCGTTGGCGTTATGGATAGAAGGCGTCACTTCTAATCGAGAGGTTACTGGTTCAAGTCCTAGCACGGGTATTGGTCCACAGATGGGAGGCGCATATTATAATATCAACGTTCCGCCTGACTTGCTACCAAAAGTACCTTACCACCATCAAGGAGATAATCAGCTGCCATAACCTTACGGTGTTCCGGCAGCACACAACCCTGAGAGTCAGAGTATTCTAGGCCTAGCGTGTTCACCATCTTCGACCACATCATCGCTTGCCACCAGGCGAGATTGTGAAACATTAGCGTATAAAAAAAACCTAACCATCCTTCCCATGATATAGGTAAAAGTTGAAAAAAATACCTATAAATAGATCCACCAGTGGGCAATATAGCGTTGTTCTCCCTCCGCCAGGATATCTTGGGCTGAGGGAAACCCCCCGCATAGCATTCCATTTGGACACCTGTAACAAACACGATTTTAATATATTTACAACAAACAGTTATTTCGCATGGTGAAAATAAAGTGTACTCAGCGAGTTTTTGGCGGGAACGTGAAAAAGTGTGTGTGAACTCATTGTATTTTTTCCTGAAACTTGTGTTCTTCCGCGAGTTAATGTGTAATAAATGTGGATTATTGACCATTATGTGCTATTTAATGTGTGCGAGTGTAGGGAAACAGCACAATATTGAAAAACGAGCTATATTATTATTTTTTGCTGGCAAAAATGATAGTGGTATTCTTTGCTCAATCTTATAAATATACTGTTACGGAACCCTATGAGTGCGAGTCCGACTTGCACTTGGCCAGTTTCATTACTAAGGGGTATGACTAGGACTAGACTTTGACTTGACCTAAAATGTGACTTTGACTAGGGGTCGCAATTTCGAACTGTTTTTTCAAAACCGGTATTTTCGGTACTGACTTCTGATCAATACCGGTATTCCGGTATTTCGGTATTTTCGATATTGCCGAGATCTGAACAATTTTTCGGTATATATTGAAATATCGATTAATTATAACACTAACTAGTTTAGTTTGTAAGTTTTCTTTAAGGATTTCAGAGGAATAACAAAAAAAGAATAAGCAGATATAAGAATTTTAATGTTTTTCTACAATGATAATAAAACTTTACAAAGTATTTTAAAATTAAAGTTTCTTTTGAGATCAAAATTAAATAGTCTCCAACGAAAACATACATTTATGCAATACTATAATAATATATAAGTAGTAATCTTTAATCTAGTCTCACTCAGTCAGTTATCTTACCATACCACGTTTGAGTATACATACAGCTACGGCTAGTCGCTGCGTGATTGGTCGGCTGTCGGCACCAATTACCCCGCGCGAATTTTAAACTTGATAATCGTCGTAAATGTTTTATAAAACTACTTCTCGCGAAATATAGTTGGAATTATGAAATTACGCGCGGTTTTCAATTTTCATTTTGTTTAAACATAAGAATTACAAAAGTTTTATTTAATTTTTAATATCGAAAATACCGAAAATCCCGGTGTTGGTTAAATCAAAACCGGTATTTATAAATCCTTAATTTAGCTCGGTATCCCGGTATTTTCGATATCCGGGATCCCGGTTTGCGACCCCTAACTTTGACCCATATTTACGACTTAAATTCTCAAAAACTTGAATTTTAATTAAAACTGGCTAAATACACTAAACGTGTGTAGCCTTAATGAAACAAAAAAAAAATGAAAATTGTACTTACTCTCTCCCTCGGAAGCCACCACAGACCGAGTGGAGTTATCACTGACGATGGGAGGACGTCTGACTTGGAGCTCCACCTCTGCAGCTATCTTGTTACTGATCGAGATCAGCACCTGGCATTGATACCAACCAGCGTCGTTCTCTTGGATGTCTTTGATCTGGAAACAAAGAAACATTCTCAAAAGCTTAAAGAGAACTAACGGAAATTGCCCATTGAAGCGGGTTATTCCACAAAGCCCATTTTAGTCCATTGAAATGTTATATTTCTTAAAGCTTAGCGCGCTATGCTATTGTATTGTAAAATTGCTACCTCTGATGAATGCAACCCCATATGTAACTTTGCATTGGACAAATTGACATTCCCATAAATGGAGATTTGTTTTCCACAAAGTCCCCTTGTCTTTTTATAGAGCTCTTAATGGATATTTGAGAAAAAATCATTCCACTTAGCCCCATTGATGGTGAAGGTCAGTGAAAATTCTTGAAGGTTTTTCCAAAAATCCCAAGTAACGTCTTGTAGAGCTCTTAATGGGGACTAGTGGAAAATATATTCTACTGATCCCTATTGATTGCGAACTTCAATATTTCTTTTTATCAATGGTGACTTGTGAACTTTTTTCCACAAATCCCTATTGTCGTTTTATGGAGCTCATAGTGGGGATTTATCATCGAAGAGTTCTCTTTAAGATTTTATTTTAAAACTTACTACTTAAGGCTGCTCACCCATTCAGTACACAATAAAAACAGTCAATAGGCTAGATTCCTAAAAAAAATGCCCGTCATTTACATTATCAAAAAATATTAGATACGTGTTTTTAGGGTTCCGAACCCAAAGGGTACCAACGGAACCCTATTACTGAGACTCCGCTGTCCGTCTGTCTGCCTGTCTGTCTGTCCGTCTGTCACCAGGCTGTATCTCATGAACCGTGATAGTTAGACGGTTGAAATTTTCACAGATGATGTATTTCTGTTGCCGCTATAACAACAAATACTAAGAACAGAACAAAGTTAAAAATTAAAGGGTTTAAAACAAGAAACGTGTTTATTACGATACGAAATTAATTCACCTCGACGCAGCTAGAGGGCAGCACAGGAAAAATTAGCACGCGCAAGGGTCTCATTTGTTAAATTTGTGGGCCTGTAGTGTACAGTATTGAATAATATATCCACAATTTTAGTACTTAAAGAGCTTCAATTAGTTAGAATCAGTAGAAAGTCAGTCGTACGAACACTCGGTCTTCCAGATATTTAATTATATTAATTACCTTTGTTTGTGTTAATACTGACTTATTAAATACTCAGTTGGTGTTAGAAGTTCGCGGCGTTCGGACTTCGGAAATTCGGAAATTCGGAACCCTCCGTGAGCGGGACAGAAGTCTGACTCGCACTTGGCGTTTTATTTTTTATTTTGTCAATTAAACAAAAAATGACGAAGATACAGAACAACGAAATTCACTAGTCTATACTCCTAAACGTTGACTCTCTTTATCTTTGTCAATCTCTATTGATTTGTAAAATAAAAAATACGTGTCCAATATTTTTTGATTATCCAACGGATGTATTTTTTTTTACGCAGGCATTATCCCTTACCGAAAGTGTATATGTAGCCGTAGCCTCGTCAAATCTGAGAGAAAATCTGGAGTCTTTGATAATCAGTCCAGCATTATTTGACAGCGGTATAGATTCGATGGTCTTCAAACGGTCGAATTTAGCCTGAAACAAAGAGATAAATCTGTACTAATACTAATCTATATATATAAAAGAAAGTCGTGTTAGTTACTACACTTATAACTCAATAACGGCTGGACAAATTTTTATGATTTTTGTATTTTTGGAATGGTCTTTGTCAGGAATAGGATAATAAGTATTAAATACAATGAATAATTGACCTGAAAAAAATATATAAGACAAATTATTTTGCCAAAATGTTCCTGGGTTAAAAAACTGCCAATCATTTGATGTTCAATTGTTTATTCCGTTCCGTCGATACGGTAAACCGCTTTATCGCATATTTTTTTCTGTATATTATGGCTCCACACGATTAGTGTATTTAGCCAGTGTCAGGTATAAAAATACTTAATGTTTTTGTGAATTCAAGTCATGTAGATTTTAAAAATGTCAAATACTGTTAATAATGACAATTGTTTGACATATTTATTGATTGTCAAATATGCGTGCCAAATATATGTATGCTATAACTTATCCATAACTAAAATTACATAAATACCTAAACGTCTAGCTGACACGGGGTTGAAGTACTTGATTATTGTATTTTAATTCTATATCTGTATTACCATTATAAACTTAATATCTCTTTTGTAATCATTTATTACGTTCATAAAAGCCTAAATTAAGTTCATCTAAAAGGTAACACGACATTAATTGTCTGTTAGTTGGTACGAAGTTCGCCGGGCCTGCTAGTCATATTATAAAGAGAAAACATTTTATAATGAGTTCAAATTTTAAGATGTTTGATGACGAAGCAAGTGCATCAGGTTCCAACATCGCGGGAAATATCGTTTGCGCGATGCAGGATCTCATACATTTAGATAATATTTACAAGGAGAGCTATTCAACCTACTCTAGCGCCATCTAGATGCTTTTACCTAAACTAATATTATAAAGAGAAAAGATTTGATTTTCTGTTTGTTTCGATTTAACTCGACTAAATCGATTTTAAAAATTCTTTCACTAATGGAAAGCTACATTATCAGCAAGTAACATAAGCTATATTTTATCCCCATGTTCTCACAGGAACGGGAATTACGAGGGTGAAACCGTGAGGCGCTACTAGTATATAATGAAATGACATACCATTCTTAGGGTTCCGAACCCAAAGGGTACCAACGGAACCCTATTACTGAGACTCCGCTGTCCGTCTATCTGTCTGTCTGTCTGTCTGTCTGTCCGTCTGTCACCAGGCTGTATCTCATGAACCGTGATAGTTAGACGGTTGAAATTTTCACAGATGATGTATTTCTGTTGCCGCTATAACAACGAATACTAAGAAAAGAACAAAGTTAAAAATTAAAGGGTTTAAAACAAAAAACGTGTTTTTTACGATACGATACGATACGAAATTAATTCACCTCGACGCAGCTAGATGGCAGCACAGGAAAAATTAGCACGCGCAAGCGTTTCATTTGTTAAATTTGTGGGCCTCGGTCGATTTGTTTACTTAGTTAAGGTTTACTTGTACACTAGAAGTACCCCGCGGCTTCGCCCGCGTTAACAACTTCTTTTATTTAGTTAAAACTTTTCTTTTGTAAAAACGATTCTATCATTCATCAAATAAGAATTAGCTAAATCGGTACACCCGTTTTCATGTTTTCGCGTAACTAAGGCAATTCGGGATTCATATTTACAAAAACCGAAAAACCCAAATTTTTAGACTTTGTTACCTACCCCATTTCAAAAAATCCTACAACACATACTCGTACTTTATCTCATCTTCATTCGCCATACAAACTTTGAATCCCCGTTCCGTATCCGGGAGGAATTTTTTGAAAATCCTTTCTGAGCGGATACCTACGTCATAATAACTAACTGCATTCTAAATTTCAGCGCAATCCGAAACAATATTGATTTTTAGACTTTTTTACCCCAGTTTATCCTCTTAGGGTGGCATTTTGAAAAAGTCTGAAACTAGTATTTACTTATTTATTTACAGAAGTACTTGTGTGAAATGTCGAATAAGATGACTATCCAAACTTTGAACCCCCGCTTCATCCCCTTGAAGAGTGAATTTTGAAAAATTCTTTCTTAGTGGATACCTAAGTCAAAATAACTATCTGCATGCCAAATTTCAGCGCAATCCGAAACAATATTGATTTCAGACTTTGTTACCCCACTTCACCCTTTTAGGGGTGGAATTTCGAAAGAGCCTGAAACACGTATTTACTTACTTAAGTACTTGTGTAAAGTTTCAAGTATAAAATACTATCTAATCTTGTTTCTCCATGCAAACTCTGAACCCCTGTTTCATCCCCTTCAGGGGTGAATTTTGGAAAATACTTTCTTAGAGGGAACTAACTATCTGCATGCCAAATTTCAGCTCAATCCGAAACAATATTGATTTTCACACTTTGTTACCCCATTTCACCCTCTTAGTGGTGTAATTAAAAAAAAACCTGAAACACGTATTTGCCTACTTATTTTTTTACTGGAGCACTTGTATGAAGTTTCGAATAGAAAATACTATCTAATCTTGTTTCTCCATACAAACTTTGAACCCCCGTTTCATCCCCTTCGGGGGTGATTTCGGAAAATCCCTTCTTAGAGGGCACTTACGTCGTAATACTTAACCCTCTTCATGCCAAATTTCAGCGCAAGCCGAAACAATATTGATTTTCACATTTTGTTACCCCATTTCGCCCTCTTAGTGGTGTAATTAAAAAAAAACCTGAAACACGTATTTGCCTACTTATTTTTTACTGGAGCACTTGTATGAAGTTTCGAACAGAAAATACTATCTAATCTTGTTTATCCATACAAACTTTGAACCCCCGTTTCATCCCCTTAAGGGGTGAATTTTGGAAAATCCTTTCTCAGGGGGCACTTACGTCGTAATAACTATCTGCATGCCAAATTTCAGCGCAATCCGAAACAATATTGATTTTCACACTTTGTTACCACATTTCACCCTCTTAGGGGTGTAATAAAAAAAAACCTGAAACACTTATTTACTTATTTTTTACTGGAGTACTTGTATGAAGTTTCGAACAGAAAATACTATCTAATCTGGTTTATCCATGCAAACTTTGAACCCCCGTTTCATCCCCTTTAGGGGTGAATTTTGGAAAATCCTATCTCAGGGGGCACTTACGTCGTAATAACTATCTGCATGCCAAATTTCAGTGCAATCCGAAACAATATTGATTTTCACACTTTGTTACCTCATTTCACCCTCTTAGGGGTGTAATTAAAAAAATACCTGAAACATGTATTTACATATTTTTTTACTGGAGCACTTGTATGAAGTTTCGAATAGAAAATACTATTTAATCTTGATTCTCCATACAAACTTTGAACCCCCGTTTCATCCCCTTCAGGGGTGATTTTTGAAAATCCTGTCTTAGAGGGCACTTACGTCGTAATAACTATCTGCATGCCAAATTTCAGCACAAACCGAAACAATATTGATTTTCACACTTTGTTTCCCCATTTCACCCTCTTAGGGGTGGATTTTCAAAAAAACCTGAAACACGTATTTATTTATTTTTTTACTGAAGCACTTGTGTGAAGTTTCGTATAGAAAAGACTATCTAATCATGTTTCTCCATACAAACTTTGAACCCTTGTTTCATCCCCTTAAGGGGTGAATTTTGGAAAATCCTTTCTTAGTACACCCCTACGTACTAAGACAAATATACCCTCCAAATTTCATGTCTCTACGATCAGCGGTTTAGGCTGTGCGTTGTCTGTCAGTGAGTCAGTCAGTCAGTATGTCAGGACAAAGATTCTTATAGTATTAGATGCGTAGTGTACAGTATTGAATATTATATCTTCAATATTAGTACATAAAGAGCTCAATTAGCTAGAATCAATAGAAAGTTAGTCGTACGAACACTCGGTCTTCCAGATATTTAAGTTGTGTTAATATCTACTTAGTTGGTGTTAGATAGCAGTTCGTGGCGTTCGGACTTCGGAAATTCGGAACCCTCCGTGTGCGGGATAAAAGTCTGACTCGCACTTGGCCAGTTTTATTTTTATTGCAGATTGTCAAGCATTTAACCAATATCTCACCTGATGGAAAGTGACGAATTGATCGAGGGTGTAGCACGTTTGCCAAGAAGATACCTGTATACTCTTGACCTGAAGAGACCCAAGTTATAGCTACTCGGAAAGAAGTCAGCCGGCAATGTGTTCCGTTCTTTTGCGGTTCGGATGTTAAATCCTTCGTATTTTGTGTCTCACGAATTGAGACATCGTTCGTAGTCTGTTAGCCAATCGCAACAGAGTATTGACATATTGCTGGCTCGGCCATTTGTCCTCTGGCTTATAGAATGTGGGCGATCGCATGAGTTTGCCGCTAGGGGCGCCAGTGGACATTAGAGGTCCGCGTATGCAAGAATTCAAACTTTTATGTATTATTTTTTTTTTAAATCTAATTTTGCGGATTTTTTTCTAAAATGTAAAGAAATTGTTACAATACATTATAAGGATATTTCGATGAAAGAAGTCCAGAAAATGTTAAGTCATTTTCAGTTTGTGATTCATGCCAAAGTGACATTGACATTTGATATCATTAGCATTTGTAATTTCACAGAAAAAAATATAGCTTTACTGGGCTTCGTTCACATCCTCCGGAGAAGGTTTTTTGGTTGTTTTGCAACTCGGTCGAAGGTCCGGAACATTTTGCGCAGACTAATTTCGAGGTAATGTTCATTTATTTTTATTTTTCTGAATATTATCCGTTTGTTTTTACGATTAATGTCTCGTCATGTCACGTTTTTGTCTCGACATTGCAGTTTTCTTCCGATTCCCTTAATCTGTAACAAAATTAGAGCATTTCCCGCCAAATTTACTGTCACAAACGTCAGAGCGTTTTGTAACCATTGAATTTGATGGTTAAAAAGTTGCAACCGGAGTGAAACAACCGAGGTCGTGAACGACACAGTTGCGCTAACCGAGTGCGACGCTCTGAGGTCGTGAACGGGGTTAGAGCGTTTGGTTGCACTCCGAGCGTAGGTCGTGAACGCAGCCCAGCGATTATCAGGACCATGTTACTCAATGGCGCCGCCTAGTGAGTAGCAAGTAGCAGGGTATCACGATAAAAGTTACGCCATGAGTTAACCTTGGCTTTTTAATCTAGCAATATATGAAACACACGCGTTTCTATATGACAGGATGGAGCGGAAAACTACAATTTCAATCATAATTCATTTTGTTCGCAGATGATACTTCCTTGATATTCAAAATAGATAGGACTACACCTAACTTTGACGATGTAAACAAATCAATAACACAGGTTCTGAATTGGTTTACAACCAATAACTTATTGTTAAACGCAAAAAAAACTAAATGTATTAATTTCTCTCTACCAAATGTAAAAAAGGGTATCCTAAATAGAAGTATATTAATAAATGATGAACCATTAGAACTTGTTGAATCCACAACATTCTTGGGCATCACCCTGGATTCAAAGCTTCAATGGGGTTCTCAAATATCGGTTCTAGCAGGTAGGTTAAGCTCCGCTGCATACGCAGTACGTAAAATTAGATTTTTAACGGACGAAGCCACTGCAAGATTGGTCTATTTCAGCTACTTCCACAGTATAATGTCTTATGGCATTTTATTGTGGGGGAAAGCCGCTGAAATCCAATCAATATTTGTTTTGCAGAAACGAGCTATTCGCTCTATATATAGTATGAGGTCGCGAGATTCACTTCGTGAAAAATTTAAGGAAATTAAAATTCTAACAGTGGCATGTCAATTCATTTATGAAAATATTTTGTTCATACGCAAGAATATAAATGATTATAAGAAAAGGTCTGATGTACATAATTTTAATACAAGACATAAAAATAGATTAATTATACCTAATTTCAGACTGCAGAAAGTTAGTGGTTCATTCATGGGGAACTGTGTACGCTTTTACAATAAGCTACCTAAAGATATTGATCAATTGCCTATGAGCAAATTTAAAATCTATGTAAAATCCAATTTAATGAAAAAATCATACTATACAATAGGTGACTATATGGATGACAAAAATGCATGGCCTGAATGCCCCAAGTTCCAAGAACAAATATAAATTGTATTATAATTAATAATATATTGTTAAAATTTTAAAGCTGACACGTACAATTAATTAAAAAAAAAAAAGATAAAATGACAAGACAAGCCCCATAGAGTTTCTTGGTGTTTCTTCTCTGATGGGAGTATTTCCGAAACACCGGTAGATTCAACAGCCATTCAGTTTTCCCCTTTTGTCCGCAGATTTTCTTTCTAGGCTTGCCATTTTTATTTTTATTTAAACAATATTATGCAGCTGACAGACGGACTATCAGTTTCATTTGGATCATGATATGTACTGTGATCGGTATGCGTTTCTCTATGTTGTGTTTCACTATTTCACTTTTTTATTTTTTTTATATAAAAATTGTCTGAAGTACTGAAACACACACTTACATGTATGGTTGGTTTTAACCTACTTTAACTTTTTACCTACTTTTACCTACTTTACCTACCTACTTTTTTTTTTTTTAATATTCTGACGTAAACGATTGGATGACAGCTGAATGGTTCATTACTTTTTTTTTCTAATTCAAAGCGTTAAATTCTGCTTTTGCTATGTTTACTTGATAATTGGTTATGATTTATTTTATGATTTATGATTTTGACGTGTATATGTGCGTATATTTATACTGCCTACATACTGAATAAATGCTTTGATTCTTTTGATTGATAATAAAAGCCAATATGTAGGTGGTTTCTTAGACGTAGATAAAAGGGGTTCAGTATAAAAATATGTTTTTTCTTTATTATATTTAACCAGAATAATATTATAAAAACGTTTGTAACTCTGTGTACGAATCCAAAAAACCCTCGAGGTAATAAATAAATAAAACTCGGGAAACAAGATTCGCTGAACAGTCAACAGCTGGTATATTTGCTCATACAAACTTACATTAATTCGACAAATGAAACACCACCGCGAGCTATCTTGCATACTAACGCCATCTAGTGGTGACGAGTACAAACTAAAACAAGCGGTAAGATTGAAATCTTAACATTCCGCCCGCCATGGACTAATGTCCATTTACAACAAATCTTATAAATTTGGAACACTGGGGCAGGAATTAATATATTACCATTTATTATGTGAATTAGATACCACAGTACAATTAAAAACTACAATATAAATTTTTACGCCATTTGAATCACATCTACGAGTACATAATGACATTGTCACCAAATTAACAACAAAGTTTTTGAAAAATAAATCAAAATTTTGTAAGGTATATAACATTGTACAAAATATAAAGTGTAGACAACACTTACAGACATGTAAATATACAGCTTTTAAAAGTTTTTAAACAGTATGGTCAGAAACAGGCAGCACACACAGCTTGGATACAGGCCGTTTGATTACTGCACCGTTGCATCGCAAGCTGACCACGCGCGTAACTTTGTCAGAACCACCATGTTTATCGGTAATGATACCGTAAAGCCACCTAGCCGGGGGCATACCGTCTTCTTTGACTAAAACAACATCGCCAACATTGGGCTCAGATGTGTTGGTCCTCCATTTGTGTCTCTGTAAAAACTGCGTGAGATACTCGGTCGACCAACGTTTCCAGAAGTCTTGAACCATGCGTTGTGTCAATTGCCAACGTTCGAGACAATTGATATTAGACTTTTCATAGTTTACGTCTGGCGCGAGGATCAGAGGTTCTCCAACGAGAAAATGTCCAGGTGTCAATGGAGAGGGGTCGTCCAAGGAATCACTTAAACGTGAGATTGGTCGCGAATTGAGGCAGGCTTCAATTTGTGCCAATACCGTAGAGAGTTCCTCGAACGTCAATGTCGTCTCTCCTATAGTTCGTTTAAGGTGCTTTTTTGTTGACTTGATACCAGCCTCCCATAGTCCACCAAAGTTGGGACTATATGGTGGTATTCTATGCCAAGTCGTACCATTATTGGATAACCAATCACCGATTTCAGAAGCGATGCTAGACTTTTCTGCCGCTAACAACGACTTCAGTTCACGGTCGGCACCTACGAAGGTGGTAGCGTTGTCGCTCCACAAGTCCGTGCATAGACCACGTCTTGCCACAAAACGTTTGAAAGCTGCGAGGAACGTACTAGATCTAAGATCGCTCACAGCTTCCAAATGGATGGCTCTCGTAGCCATGCAAACAAAAAGGCAGATGTACCCCTTAGTGGATCGATGTCCTCTACCTTTTGTAGTCCTAACCACTATTGGACCCGCATAATCCAGTCCGCTTTTTTGGAAAGGCCTGCTAGGAGTGACTCTAGCTGAGGGCAATTGACCCATGAGCGGATGAACAGGTCTTGATGAATAGCGCAGACATTTAACGCATTTGTGAATGTAGGACTTCACAAGATTGCGCAAGCTTACTATCCAGTACTTGGATGTGATGATATTCATCATGAGTTGGGGACCGCCATGGAGAGTACGTTCATGAGCGTCCGCGATTAGCAATTTTGCTAAATGTGAGTTCCGTGGTATAAGAATGGGGTGTTTCCTATTTTCTGAAAGGTCAGTACCCTGTAGTCTTCCACCCACACGCCAAATTCCATCACAGTCTCTATATGGATTGAGAGAAGAAAATTTGCTTTTCTTACTCTTGATCTCATCAGTGAGGTATTGACTTTGACATCTCTTTATGCAGAGAGTCAATACTTCTTGCAATTCCTTAGAAGTCAACCAAGATTCTGCTGACGGATTGCGAGGTGAGTAAAATCTTCTACACCAGGCCAGCACACGAAGAAGTCTCCGTAAAGAAGAAAATCGGTCCAAAAATGGATCTTCAATGCTGTCATCACCGGTAAGTATATGACATTTAATTTTATGCTTTTTTAGTTCCAAAGTTGTTTCTTGCACTTTTCCCTTGTTAATCTTTACATGTTCCAGGTGCAGCCAGTGAGGACCTTGATTCCAGAGTTCGTTATCGACCTGGTCAGAAGGTTGAATACCACGCGACGCGCAGTCAGCGGGATTGTCTTTCGACTGTACGTGTGACCACTGACTTGCGTCGGTTACGGTTAGTATTTCTGACACTCTGTTAGCAACGAATGTCTGCCATCGACTAGGGTGACTGCTTAACCACGCTAAGACGATCGACGAATCTGTCCAAGCATGCAGATGAAGCTTGGGAATGTCGAGCGTTTCAGCTACTTCATTTAACAGCTTGGCTAGCAGTACCGCACCACATAACTCTAGTCTTGGAATTGAGACTTGTTTTATGGGGGCGACTCTAGTCTTTGACGTGATCAGGTGCACATGGACATTGCCATTGTTGTCTACAACTCGCAAATAGACAACCGCTGCAAAGGCAAGATTAGAGGCATCCGAAAAACCGTGGAGTTCACGACACTTGTCATCTTGACGTGTTTGGACCCATCGGGGTATGCGAATCCTAGTAAGGTCTTGGAGACCATTACGAAAAGTTGTCCATTCTTTGAACAGAGAAGAAGGAACTTCTTCGTCCCATTCGATTCCAGATAGCCATAATCTCTGGATGAATATTTTCGCCGTAGTAATGAATGGAGCCAGCCAACCCAGCGGATCGAACAGACGAGCAATGTCGGAGATCATGCGTCTTTTGGTCACTAGGACTTCAAGCGGAGGAAGCTGTACCGTACACTGGAATGTATCAGCTCTTCTGTTCCAAGTCAGACCAAGAATTTTCATGATCTCATCTGTCTTGAGTTCTAGATCTGATTCTGGCTCAATCGATTCCGTTTTGATGTAGTTCATAAGTTGTTCGGCATTACTTGACCACTTTTGTAGTTGAAAGCCTCCACGATTCAACAGAGCAGTCATTTGCTCGTAGATGTGAATGCCTTCACTGTCAGAGAAACATCCTGTCATTAAGTCGTCAACGTAGAAATCTGTCATGACGCGGCTGGCTACTGAAGGAAAATCATCGGCTTCATCCTTAGCTAGCTGTTGAAGACTACGTACAGCCAAGTAAGGGGCTGAGGAGGTACCAAAGGTTACCCGTAATAGGCGGAGATGCTGCAGCTTAGCATCTGGATTTTCACGCCAGAATATGCGTTGAAAATCTATATCCTCTTCAGCCACTTTGACTTGTCTGTACATCTTAACGATGTCGGCAACGATTGCTATCGGATAGCACCGCCAGCGCATAACTAGATGTCTCAGGTCTGGTTGGAGAGTGGGACCCGTCATCAGATCATCGTTCAGTGAAACTCCATTTGATCCTGTGCAAGATGCATCGAAAACTACTCGCACTTTGCTGGTAGTTTTATCTTGACGTACCACTGCGTGGTGAGGTATGTACACAGCATCAGATTTATCGGGGTTGATGATCTCTTCCGCGTGACCCAAACTGACGTATTCATTGATCACCTTAGAGTACTCAATCTTGAGATCAGGAGACTTGCTCAAACGTTTTTCAAGCATGAGAAACCGCCTTCGAGCAATGTTCTCAGAACCACCGAGTTTAGAGAGAGGTTCGTTAGTCTTGAATGGTAGACGAACTACGTAACTACCAGACTCGTCTCTTGTTGTAGTTCGAGAATATAATTCTTCGCATTTTTGCTCTTCAAGAGTCAAGAGCTTATGCGTATGGGACGATGGCTCTGACTCCATCTCCCAGAACTTTTTTAACAGTTCATTTACAGACTGATTGATATGCGTTATATGCATATTGACTACATTGCGGCTCTTCACATCTTGGTTGTTTTCATCGGCAGTGTGTACTGTGCCAGATAAGATCCAGCCTAGTCGAGTGTTTTGTGCAACCACTGACTCAGGCGAACCTCTGATCAAACCTTCTAACAAGATCTGGCTATACACATCCGCCCCCAATAGCAGATCTATTCGGCTTGGCGTGCCAAACGAAGGATCTGCTAATTCCAATGATGAAAGAGCTGGAAAGTTTTGTACACTCGGTACAACTGAAGTGGGTAAAAGACATGTGAGCTTGGTCAAAACATGAGCTTTTACTGTGACGGTGAAAGTGGGATCATGGCGAGACTGAATTTTAAAAACAACAGTGGCCTTCGACTTAACAGTCGAGGCCCGGTCGCCGCCTAACCCGACTACTACACCAGATTCATGAGACTTTTTGAGTCCTAGCATCTGCACTGCAGATTCTGTAACAAAAGATGCCTGGGAACCTTGATCGAGCAAGGATCTCAATACGACAGTAGTTTTCTTACTGGATTCTGCCTTTACTAGGGCAGTAGCCAATAGGACGTGACTGGACGCATTAGCAAAACAAGACGTAATCTTGGGGGCATCTGATGGATTGCCTTGAGTCTCAGAAGATGTTGTTGCTAATGTTGATGTAGCAACAACACTCTTGTTGACAGGCCGATCCGACTTAGCGGCTTCTGAGGTTGACTGTTTGTTTTTGGGGTGCAATAGTGTATGATGCTTCTTCTTACATAATCGGCATCGAGTTGACACATTGCACTGGTACACTGAGTGCTCAGTGCCTAGACAGTTAAAACATAGGTGGTTTGACTGGGCAAAATTACGACGCGAGTCTAAGGTCTCTTGGGAGAACTTTTTACAATTGCTTATTCTGTGGTTATCTGAACAAAATGCACAAGATACAGAAGTTGTGGCAACGTGAGAACAATTCATTTTGTCCTGTTTTAGGACCTTAGGATCTAAGAATTCTAGAGATCTAAATCTTTGTTCCAGAAACTCCTCAAACATTACAAGAGATGGCAACTCAATTGTGGTTTCTGAAACTCTTTGTTCCCAAAGCTTGCGAGACTCAGGGTCGAGTTTTTGACTAATCAAGAAAATGACTATGATATCCCAAGAATTGATATCAATACTTAAATTCTTCAATGCAACCATACATTCTTTGGTTGTGTCTAACAACTGTTTTAGCGCACTCGAAGATTCTGAAGTCAATGATTTTTGAGTAGTCAATTTCTTTAAGATACAATTAGCTAGATACTTCTTGTTATTGTATCTGTTTTCTAGCTGAGTCCAGCAAACCTGGTAATTGTCTGAAGTGACTGGAATGTGTCGCAGCAATTGTTCAGCTTCTCCAGTAACACAGCTTTTTAAATAATGAAGCTTTTGTACAGGATCGATACTATTACTGTTGCCGATTAAGGAAGTGAACAAATCTCGGAAGCTAGCCCACTCAGAATATTTGCCTGAAAACTTAGGTATTTCAATTTTGGGTAGCTTCACGTTACGTTGTTCCATTCCTCGACTTGCAGCAGGAGTAGCCGAACATGACGCTGCAGACTCTGGTTTGAGATTCAAAATTGCCTCTTTCAATAAAGTTTTACATTCAATATAACTATCTTCCGTTTGATCATATAAATTAATAGACTCATAACGATCTAATTCTACACCCTCAATCTCTGAAATAATTTTTAAGTGGTTATTTTGAAACTCATTCCAATGCTTCTCTAGCACTTCTAACCTTGTAGATACATATGATGTAGTTACCCGTTCTCTAGGTGATTTCTTAAAGTTAATATTTGATTTATTAATAAGCGCTGCAAGACGATCTTGTAGTTTAAAAACAGACATCTTTAATAAACAATAAAATAATCACACCAAAATAAAATTCAACAATAATAATTAATAATAGCAAAACAGTATTGAATAAGACACACACAAATTACAAGTTCAGTTTTAGAAATGACTTAGAATATTTGCCGACTTCATATTAACTAATAGTATACGAGTGTAATTCTTAAAATTTTACAAGTCGATGAGAAAATCATCGAAATTTTTCTAAGTGTTTGAGAATTGTAACACCTCGGTCAAAAATCGGGCATAGGTTCCCCGTCTAACCACTTTAAGAGAAACTATTCTAAGTCCTAACTAACACTTGTAATATTTTTCAAACTATACTACTATTACAAATTTTTCTAATTTAAATTGTTCTTTAAATTATCACTAGTTCACTGATATGCATATTATTTTACTAAGTTAAAATCTTCACGGAATTAAAGTTCAAATTTGCACCAATCTAATAAATCAAAAGTACTCACAGTTTGTCCACGTTATACTACCAACTTCACTTTAGTGTTGCGTCACTTCCATATGTGACGTACCGGAACTCCAATGGAAAGGTCTCTTTCACTCGTTCCACAGATCCTCCTCGATGTATGCCAATCTTCTGTCACTGCTAGATTAGACAGTGACGGTTGTCAAACTCCAAAATGGCGTCACTTTGGCGCCAAATTTAAATTTCACTTGCAGGTTTCAATTTTGACGTTGACAGCTGTCAAACTTCAAAATGGCGTCTCATTGGCGCCAAAATCCAAATTTTACCGCCAGGTGGCGCTTCGGTGCCACGAGAAGTCAGTGGTAGTATGTTCCGCTACCACGACTTAGCTGAAAAGATTTGGCAAGGCCGAGTGGACCGTACACAGTATCAGGAAATACCCAACAGAGTTCTCCTTCGCGTCTTTGCCTTGACGGCTAACGAAGGACCATGTACGAATCCAAAAAACCCTCGAGGTAATAAATAAATAAAACTCGGGAAACAAGATTCGCTGAACAGTCAACAGCTGGTATATTTGCTCATACAAACTTACATTAATTCGACAAATGAAACACCACCGCGAGCTATCTTGCATACTAACGCCATCTAGTGGTGACGAGTACAAACTAAAACAAGCGGTAAGATTGAAATCTTAACACTCTGTCTCTGTCTGTTTGTTACCTAGTCACGCCTAAACGGACGATCCGATCTTACTGGAATTTAACAAGGAGATACTTTATAGCATAAGAATGAACAAAGGCTACTTTTTGTAAAAATAAAATCATGATTTTTACACGTAACTTAAATCAGTGTTTTTCAACGTGGCGGTCTTTATAAGGGGGGAAATGTCGCGAAGCCTTAGGAAAAAAACAAAACACTTAAAAAATATATTTGTTATACAACAAAATACAGCTTATAAGCAGGGGAGGGTAAGACGTCGCGATTTTTTTTTTTAATTAAGTGGGTCTCGTCATGAAAAAGGTTCAAAAACACTGACTTTAAATAACTCCCATCATGCAAATGTTGATTGGCAGAGCTTTCGTTAGCTCTTTTAATCTGTCTCCTAAAACACCGTTTTCAAAATAGTTTATATCTTCCTCAAAACTAATGATAAAATATGTATATTTGTCTTACTCATACACAAAGTACTTTAGACATTAGTGCCTCCCTCCCGCACAGAGAGAAACAACACGATTTTAGTCGCCGCACAATACGAGTCTTGCAAGAGATCGAATAAATCTCCTAACGCAACGAGTGTTAAGCAAGGTTTTCTGCAATGGTTAACAGAACTCTAAAATGTATAAACTCTATGTGGGTACATAGCAGAGATGGGCGTTCATTAAACGAACTAGTTGAAAAAACCGACCATCGACTGTCAACGTTTCGACCGTTAATCGTTTACCGATCAACTAGTTGAATCCATAGACGGCAAATTTCAAGAGTATAGAGAAACGTATCAGTTGACGTCAACGAACGGAGGCGCGTTGCGCGATTAACTGTCAACGTGATTTCGAACGGTAACATTAGTTTTTAGTCTGAGGGAATTTCAACTGCGTAAGTATTTTTTATAGAAAAACAATAGCTCTTTATTCAAAGATTTAGTATTTTAATTTCTTAGAAATTTACGTCATGAGTATAACTAAAACTTAAAATCAAAGTATGTTTATTGTTAAAAAAAAAATTACAATTAACGTACAGCGCTATTTGGATTAAACGATTGAATTATCAATACTTCGTTAGCGGTTGAATTCATACTAGCATATGTGAAATCGACTATAGTTGAAGCATTAACTAGTTCAACTAGTTAATCGACTAGTTGACGGAGGTTACTTTAACGGACTAGTTGCGTTAACGAGAAATACGTCAACGACCCATCGCTAGTAGGCCTATCGCCTACATTGCTCAGTGTAACAATTGTACACAATATAAAAAGGCATTGCGCAAAATACCTACGGTCATTTTCTAATGGTGATCTCATATTACGGTTGTGTTTGTGAACTTTTGTGTTAGCAGAAAGATTGTTAAAGGTAGGTTAATAATTAATATATTTTTTAAAATCTTTTTATATATATTTTAAATTTTTTTTTTTTTTTTTTTTACTAGTTGTCAAACGCTAGCCTATATGATCATCATCATAACAATCAGCCGGTATCAGTCCACTGCTGGGGCCTTATTCAGTATGACTAATGAGATAACGCGTTCCTTAACGCGCCACGTCACGTTATTGAAAAATTGTATTCTGTATGCCACACGATAGGTAAAATATACAAAACGCGCGCGTTACACGTCCTCCTATTTCACGATTATTTTGACAGCTCAAAACGCGCTCATAACCTTACCCTACCACGTTTTAAGTGGCATAGAGAATACCATAACGCGGAGATAACGTAACACGGCACGGTAAGACTTTAAAATGGTCATACTGAATAAGGCCCCTGAATTTAGACCACTCCCAAATCATACCACTGAGCCTGATCTTCGGCTCTTTTTCACAAATAGCCTAAATGATATACATATATAAAAAAGGGATGTAAGGGAGTACAAATACCACCTCAGTGCTCCCAGCCAACTTCAACTGCCCGTGATGCATCCTGCTGACCAGCAAAAGAGTCTCTGGCGACCGACAAATGGCGGTATATAAACATTGCAAAATAATGGCGTAACTAAATACTACAGACCTATGACGGCCAGCAGCGTCACCGGTGCGAGGAGCTACGTCCTGCGATCGCCAACCCACCTGCCCAGCGTGGCAATTAGGGCATATCCCTCCCAATGAGCCGAAGATCGGGCTAAGTGGCGCATCTTGGGTAAGGCCTACGTCCAGCAGTGGACTAAGACCGGCAGAAGTTGATGATGATGATGATATAAAAAAAATCTCCCACTACACCACTGGCTCCTCACTTACCCATAAAACGGGATACTCTTGGGCGTAGTGCACCGAACAGTCCAGGTCAACTTGGCTACCAATATCTCTTATCTGCTCCTGGGTTATGTGAGATATGGTTGGAGTTCGTTGTGCTAATACTGGAAAAATATTGTGAACTTTAAACTTTCGCGATTTAAACACATAAGTATTAAAATATGGGACTATGAAGAGCTGTAGTGGTAGGACGTCTGCTAGTCCGCCTGGGGCGGTACCACCACTTTTCCAATTAATTTTCAGCTGTGAAATAGGAATGTTTTTCGGTTGAAATGGCAAGGTTTTCAGTGAAATTTTGGATGCCGCTGTATCTGTAATAGGTAGACGTCATCGCTTACTATTAGGCGAGCGTCCTGCTTGTCCAGTTACCTGTTACCATAAGAAAAAAAAAACTTATCGCGTTAAAACATTTTATTTTCCTTAAGGTCGTCGCCCACTTACACGACCCTGATCCAACACCGCTCCCGCACAATACCGCCTTAAACGGAGGTGACTACTCGATAACCACGAGCGGACAGCTAGCAGGCCACCAGCTATCCACGCGCTTACAGCTGTCGTCTACAAAACGTAACGTGCTCCAAGCGAAACAATCTGCGCGCGGTCGCCGCGCGGGCCGCTCGCTTTCAGCGCGCAGTAAGCGAGACAAGTAGTACGATGGCGGTAAGCTCGGCTACAGCGAGCTGTCTGCTAATTTGTGTTGTCAATGTATAGTCTGTCTACAGAGGACGTTCTAAGGCTCACATTTTAATGAACATTATTTTGCCGTGTAGGAGCGGGGTCATAGAAAAGACAATAATAGGCGGGGTCGTGTATGTCAGCGACGACCTTTAGTCTTTTCATGACCACGATTAATGCATCTTGGTCGAAACGTAGACTCAAATCTATACTAATATTATAAAGAGAGAACATTTGTATTTTTGTATGTTTGTAATGATTTGGCTCAAAAACTACTGGACCGATTTAAAAAATTCTCTCACTAATATATAGAATAGACTTTCGGAATGAAAATAGGCTATATATTACCCCGTTTAAATCAAAGGTACATTCGTGGAGACCTAATTTGCAACCTAAGTCGACTAAAAAACGGTCGAAAAAACACGTTTCTTACGAACGCTACTCAATTGAAAATAGATGGAAGAATATTTTCTATGGAAGAGTTGTACAACTTAATAAGACCTACAAAAAAGTCCGCGACAGCATATGTCTATCTCTTAAGTTTGACTCTCAGTAACCATTTTAATCTTTAATTTTTTGTTAAAAAATATTACATAACTTCCAAGGCTATTTTCAAGTATATAGTATTAATCCTTATCCAAATAATTAATTAGCTTAGCCACATATTATAGATTAAAATTGTCCTTTACAGTATATAATTCAAATGAAAACTCTAGAAGATATCACGGATTTCACATACACGCATCGCAAAATTAATAAAATATCTGCAGTGAAACCACAGATTAGGTCATAGTTACTAAGAAAATATTATTATAAGCTTAGCGATGCTGTAGATCCCCACCGATTACAATCAATTTTAAGTCAATATAGTATAATAATATATTTTTACTGTATCATAGAATAATATGACTATACAATTCTATTGTATAATATATTTATGATCTATATATAAACCACCCCGACTGATCTATGTATAATCTTATCAATAAAAGCAATCCAATGACTCTAAACACGACATTTAAAATCTGAGCTGTAAGTTGGTGTGGATTTGAGTATTCTGTAGAGTACAGGAGATGTCCCAGCATCAGGTCAATGCTTCCATGTTCTTACAATATCGTTGAAGAAGAAAATTTTCGAATTAATCAGACCTATGAAAGTTGATTTCATAGCGCAATGAACTAGAAAAAAACTCATAGTTTTATAACGATTGAACGAATTTTCATGAATCAAAGCTAAGAACACTCTCGATGAAGACATCTATGAAACAAAAAAAAATATCGATAATGAAATCAAAATCGGTTCAGCCGGTTGGGTGCTAAGATGCTACAGACAGATACAGATACACACGTTAAACGTATAATACCCCTTCTTTGATCCCATGATTTGATTGATTTTGATTCAATGATCCCACTACCTCTGTACGAAAACCCATGATTCATGAATGCACATAAAACTTTCATTGGTAGGTATATAGCTAGGATTAGAACCAACGACTGTCGGGTCAGAATCAGGGTAACTATAATATCCTTTACGCCAAAGGGCCGTCCAATATCACTACGTAAGTATTATAAAACAAAGTCCATCACGTCTGTCTGTCTGTTCGCAATAATCTCAATAGCTACTGAACGGATTATCATGCGGTTTTCACCAATAGCCAGAGTGTTTATGAGGAAGGTTTAGGTGCATAATTCGTTAAGGTTTTGTGTAAATTGGTTGAAATATGACGATGATTGTTAAATATGTTGATATTTTATATTTGATGCAACAAACTGATGCAAATTTTGTAGGCATATATGTTCTACCCGTGCGAAGCCGGGTCGGGCTGCTAGTCTAGTACCTAATAAGTTTGTATAGTAAATTCGTATTTTTAGGGTGCCGTACCTCAAAAGGTAAAAAAGGAATCCTTATAAGATCACTTTCTTGTCCGTCTATCTGTCCGTGTGTCACCACCGAATACATTTCCTATGGATCGAACTACAAAGTTAAGTTTGTCCTTCAACCTAGTCTGAGACGTTGGTACGGAAGCCTCGGTGGGCGAGTCCAACTCGACTTAGCCGGTTTTATTTTTATTTAACTACAAATTTACGGTTATCGGATTTTTTCATTAAACGTACTTCAAGAGCTTGCTTCTTGCCAAATTTTGCAAAATATGCAAAAATATGCGACATTTACGGTCATACCTTTTGATCGTTTTGACTAAAAAAAATGTTTCACCGCTAAAATATATTGTAGACTAAGACTAAATTGACTAAATAAGACTATATTGTGCAATAAGTATTTGATATCAGTTTAAGCTTCATATCTCTAAGGCTGAGTTGCACCATTTTACTTTAACTATAACAAACGTCAAAAATCTGTCAAAATCCATATAAAAACACCGGTTAATAGTCATAGTTAAGCCAAAAACAAAGAAAATAATAGTCGTAGTTACGATTACAGTAAGATAGTGCAACTCAGCCCAACCGTTCCTGAGAAAAGGTCTTGACAGACGGACACGAAAGTGATCCCATAAGGGTTCCTTTTTTCCTTTCCCTAATTAATGTTTTAGCCGTTAGCCCCTTCGAGCATTTACCAAAGGAGATATTAACGCAAGGCGTACCCCTCTGCTGGCCATATAGCCATTTTTGGCCATATGAGCGTGCGTAACTACGCTGTATTTTTAATACTGTGTGCGTGTTTCAAGCTAGTGTGCGGGATCGTTAAAGTGAGTGATTTGTGTGTGTGCAATGTGTGTTTATTTCGTCCCCCGTAAGTATCGGCAGAAAAAAATGTTTGCGGATTACAACGTTAACATCTCCATTGGTAAATGCTCGAAGGTTAGCCCAATAAGTCCAATATTATAATATTTATAACTATATCAAACTATATAATACTAAAAGCTATTTCATTATAATTGTAGCCTTGCTCTTCGGAATACAAATTATAATAGGTACCAGAATAAATCTCATCTGTCTTTTATTTAAATAGCATCTTGTTTTTTTTTTTAATATTTATAGGCTAGCGTTTGACCACTATCTCACCTGGTGGTAAGCGATGATGTGGTCGAAGACGGTGAACACGCTAGGCCTAGAATACTCTGACTCTAAAGGGCTGTGTGCTGCCGGAACGCTGTAATGTAAGGCTATGGCGGCAGATTTTCTCTTTGATGTTTTTAAGCTACTTTTTTGTAGCATGTCAGGAGGTACAGATATTCTATTTCACGATGAAGGTTTGATCTTGTTTGTTGTTAGCCGTGCATATGCACATTGAGTTAGTGTGCGTAACCTCGGGAGCGCCCAGTCACGATCGCGACGCGGTCCGAGTCACTAGTGTTCTGTGCCCCGCGCAAGATGTCAGCACAAAGTACCGTCAGCAAGGCAACTAAACGCAGAAAAGTCGTCCACAGTGAGGTAATTTTTTTTTTTTACATTCAACTAATTTGTTGAATTAGTTGAAAGTCACTAATTCCGATTTGTTTTATTTTAGGGTCGAAGAATGATAGCTAGCGTTTACCATTTCCTAAAAGAGAAGTTTGAATGTACAAAATCGGTTATGGAGCCTAGCTGTGATTTGTCTCATTTACGTAATATTACACAGCGTACAGCTGAGGCCACAGGTGTTTCTCTTTCAACTGTCCAACGGATCTTAAAAGAGGAGAAGCAAAGAGCAATAACTACTAAATGCTCTTTGAGGAGAAGGAATTGCCATGCGCTTCCTCAGAGTTTACTTCTCCCATGAAGAAAAGAAGGAAACGAGATAATAAGATAGAAATAGACAGTTTCACAGCCGATGTTATCCGGAGTACGATACAAAGTGTTCATGTGGTCCATAAAGAAATTCCAACGTTGGCAAAATAAAGAGAAGAAGCGGCAATAGCCCAATGGATAGGGTGTCGGACTGGCGATCGAGAGGTCGTGAGTTCGAACCCCACCCCACCCATTGCACTATTGACGTGAACACACTCCAGACACAAGCATATATAGCTTAGTTGGAGGGGTTAACAAGAATACTAGTAATGTGAAACCCACATTGCGAGTAAGCTTTAAAAAAAAAAAAAGAACAGTTTTAAATGAAAAAATTGGCTTCGAAGGTTGTCTCGAAACGCTTCGTCAGTTATTGCTGAAATTAGGATACAAGTGGCGTAAAACAGAAAATAACCGTAAAGTTTTGACTGAACGTCATGATATACAGATGTGGCGCCTAAAATATTTAAAGTGTGTAAAAAAGGGTATCCTAAATAGAAGTATATTAATAAATGATGAACCATTAGAACTTGTTGAATCCACAACATTCTTGGGCATCACCCTGGATTCAAAGCTTCAATGGGGTTCTCAAATATCGGTTCTAGCAGGTAGGTTAAGCTCCGCTGCATACGCAGTACGTAAAATTAGATTGTTAACGGACGAAGCCACTGCAAGATTGGTCTATTTCAGCTACTTCCACAGTATAATGTCTTATGGCATTTTATTGTGGGGGAAAGCCGCTGAAATCCAATCAATATTTGTTTTGCAGAAACGAGCTATTCGCTCTATATATGGTATGAGGTCGCGAGATTCACTTCGTGAAAAATTTAAGGAAATTAAAATTCTAACAGTGGCATGTCAATACATTTATGAAAATATTATGTTCATACGCAAGAATATAAATGATTATAAGCAAAGGTCTGATGTACATAATTTTAATACAAGACATAAAAATAGATTAATTATACCTAATTTCAGACTGCAGAAAGTTAGTGGTTCATTCATGGGGAACTGTGTACGCTTTTACAATAAGCTACCTAAAGATATTGATCAATTGCCTATGAGCAAATTTAAAATCTATGTAAAATCCAATTTGATGAAAAAATCATACTATACAATAGGTGACTATATGGATGACAAAAATGCATGGCCTGAATGCCCCAAGTTCCAAGAACAAATATAAATTGTATTATAATTATTAATATATTGTTAACATTTTAAAGCTGACATATACAATTAATTTAAAAAAAAAATCACAAGACAAGCCCCATAGAGTTTCTTGGTGTTTCTTCTCTGATGGGAGTATTTCCGAAACACCGGTAGATTCAACAGCCATTCAGTTTTCCCCTTTTGTCCGCAGATTTTCTTTCTAGGCTTGCCATTTTTATTTTTATTTAAACAATATTATGCAGCTGACAGACGGACTATCAGTTCCATTTGGATCATGATATGTACTGTGATCGGTATGCGTTTCTCTATGTTGTGTTTCACTATTTCACTTTTTTTATTTTTTTTATATAAAAATTGTCTGAAGTACTGAAACACACAGTTACATGTATGGTTGGTTTAACCCTACTTTATTTTTTTTTAATATTTTGACGTAAACGATTGGATGACAGCTGGTGGCAATGATGACAATGGTTCATTACTTTTTTTTTTCTAATTCAAAGCGTTAAATTCTGCTTTTGCTCTGTTTACTTGATAATTGGTTATGATTTATTTTATGATTTATGATTTTGACGTGTATATGTGCGTATATTTATACTGCCTACAAACTGAATAAATGCTTTGATTCTTGAAAGAAGATTTCAGAATATCGCTCTCAAGGGCGACCAATTGTCTACACCGATGAAAGTTATGTCCTTTCAACACACGTGCGAAACAACACCTGGGCACAAAAAAAAGAGAGCACGCCATTTTTGAAGAAGATTTAGCACAGGCAGTCGATTTATATTGGTGCACGCGGGAACAAAGGATGGCTTTATTAAAAATGCCTGTTTGGTTTACAAGGCCAACTCAACAGCTGGCGATTACCATTCGAATATGAGCTATGATAATTATATTAAATGGCTCAACGAAAAACTTTTACCCAATTTACCCGAAGGCGCAGTCATTGTCTTAGACAATGCTTCTTATCACATTACACGAGCTGAAAAACTACCAAACATCGGCAACAAAGAAATAGCAGATATGCAGCAATGGCTCAGAGATAAGGGCATAGCATTTGAACAAACTTGCCTTAAATTGGAATTGTACGACATAATTAAAAAACACAAAGATCAACACATAACATACAAAATCGATAACTTTATCAAGACCAAAGGTTTTGATGTCATACGTCTCCCCCCTTATCACCCAGAATTAAATGCGATTGAAAATATTTGGGGAATTGTAAAAAATTATATTTCTTCAAAGAATATTGTGCAAAACATGACATATACAGAAAAACATATCAATGAAAGCTTGAACAAAGTTACTAGCGAATCATGGCATAAAACCTGTAGTCATGTTGAAAAAATTGAAAAGGAATACTAGAAATATGTTGACCTGGATTTTGAGTTTATGATTAATCTGCTAAATGATTCCGATGACAGCGAATCAGAATCCGAAGACGAATCTGGCAGTGATTAAAATAGCTAATTATTTCAACTTTGTTTTTTGATCCATTCTTTATTCTTTTTGCTAAATAAAAATTTATGAGATGACAACCTGAGTATTTCTAGTAACTTATCATATTTTATTCCCTTTACATAAAAAATATATTGTAGGAGCTAAACACTAATTATTTATTAAATCGCAGTAAAAAAAATAAGGCTTAATTTAAAAATGTGTTTCACATTTCTTTGCTAACGCTCCTTCAGTTTACACACACAAACGCGCCTGTCTGTACATGTCACTACTACAACCATGGCCAAACCTTCATCGTGAAATAGAAAGTCTGTACATCAATATAATGCTCCTACCACAATGCTGGTACCGCCCCAGGCAGACTAGCTGAAGTCCTACTATTAATAAAATCATGGCATCAGCTATTTATTATTATTATTTATTTAATGTACATCACGGGCCATAAATCGCCCGTTTAGAAGGCACTGAAGGAGCCAAAGCCAATGTCAAGAGGCCCTTTACAATGTTAACTTAGATACACAGACTTGCTACATATTAAACTTGATCGCGTACACCGGTCCCCATGAGACCGACCTTGAACAGAGTTTGTCCCTTTCTTTTGTATGGAAACTTATATATATACCATACATATAGTATAGAACATATATAGGACTACCAGGTTGTTAGACAAGAACACACTCTCACCCTGGTGCCTCTCAATTGGGCCGTTTTGTTCTACAAAGCAATTACAACCTTATTGTTAAAGCATACGAATTAAATTGAATTTGTCAAAACATCTGCAGTGCACCATCCTTTTATATTACGTCTATGCTTAGATACTATGATTTGTGAATGGAGAGATGATAAACTATAAAAAGATGGTACATTTTATTATTCATTTATTTGCTGTAATCTCTCGGGTTGTACCGTCGTAATACGCCCGGACCTATGGAAGGCATTGACAGAGCCGAAGCCAACATCAAGAGGCCCTTTACAATATATTAACTCAATTATTAATTGTTGTATATTGATGGCAGGACATGATAAACTATGGAAAGATAGTACAAAATATAGGCTATTGTTATAAATTCTTAATGGTCAGTGGTCTGGACTATGGGATGAGGTACGGCACCCGCCAATTATATCTCATTACAAAATATTTAGGTGGGTGGTGACTTGCCATCCACTGAACAGGAATGCATAAAGACGGACCGTTATATTGCCCCGAAGGGCAACATTAAATTAATGTTTTGTGAGTTTGTTATTGTTATTGGTTTCCAATAAAGCGTTCATTGACATTAATATTAGTTATTATCTTCCAATAAATCTTATTAATAATCATAATATTATGAACTTTACACATATAATAATATAATAATTTCTACATACAATAATAACATTTATATTATATCTGAAGGCACGCAAGCCAAGCGGAAGCAATCAAAAGATAAACATATGTGTTGTGAGAACTTATAGATAATTATTTAATTTGGTACCTGATGAACCATTTTGATATTAATATTTCTTTTTTTAACCGACTTCAAAAAAAGGACGAGGTTTCTCAATTCGACCGTATATATATATATTTTTTTTTTAAATGTTTGTTCGCGGATAACTTCGTCGTTTATGAACCGATTTCCATTATTCTTTTTTTGTTCGAAAGGAGATATCCCAAGTGTGGTACCATGGTAATTTTATCGAGGTATGATAAGTATCTCCAGAGATATTGAGATAAACATCTCAAAATTGGTACTGAAAATGAATAGCGCGGCATTGAAGTCGGTTGTTTGTCGAGGATGTCCACCACAGCATTGGGTGGACGATACAAGCAGACACGCAGGACAAGACTGGATCAGTCGGGCTCAAGACCGTCTGACATGGAGAAGAAGAGAAGAGGCCTTCTGCTAGTCCACTCAGGGCGGTACCACCACTTTGCCAATTAATTTTCATCCGTGAAATAGGAATGTTTTTCGGTTGAAATAGCAAGATGTCCAGTGAAATTACAGGGCATGTGAGACTTAACATCTTTATGTCTCAAGGTAACAGACGTAGTGCAGTGACATGCAACATTCTGGCAGTCCTGAATTTTGCATGCTGTTGTATCTGTAAAAGGTAGACGTCATCGCTTACCATCAGGCGAGCGTCGTGCTTGTCCTGTTACCTTATAACATAAAAAAAGGCCTACATCCAAGAATGGATCACCCACAGGCCGCCATGATGACTCATTTAATTAATTCAGTTTTAATGTATTAATAGGAATTCGACTCCAAAAGCGAACGGTCACGACTATGGCACACATCCCTTAAGATGGATCGGCTAGGCCATCTTTTTCCAGATTGGGAATATTAACCCTCCCTTAACTCCTCATACTTCACGTTGCGCTGTAGGTACGTTCGGCACAACTTAGAGTTAGATACACAAGGGGGGGAGACTCGCATGGGTACAGCACTAGAAACGCCCATAAATTTGTTAGTGTCCCACGGAGGCTCGTAAAGACAGCGAAAACACTTCACGTGATGGGACCTGATGTCTTTAATAACCTACTTGATGCTGTAATTGAGGCTCCAATTCGGGTCATTCAAAAGAAAGTTAAAATGTTGGCTCATAGAGTGCACATTTGTTCTTATGAGAAAAGATTCATAGAATGGAACAGAAACGCAGTTCTCAAATGAACATAGTACTTACAATACATAATATGTAAATTGTTACACTCAATCCAAAATTTCATCGTACCGATGGGACTCTACCCCGCACCCCCCGGATAACATGTTCAGGTGCTCTGCCAATAGGGAATATGCATGTGGTATAAATTTGCTTGAAATCATTTATTTTCGAATCATTATTGTTCTGGTGTTGTATGTTAAACATTTTTTTATAAATAAAATACTCTTACATGTGTTAAAATATTATAAGAAAAAAGAAAAAAAAGCGTGGGAAATTTAAATTTGCTAAACACATCACCACTTGTCAATTAGAAAGTGACGTCACAGTGCACCACACGGTCTCCACAGATTAAATCTTTTTCATAGAAATAGTATGCACTGTAGTACGAATGCGTAGTATTTATATTAAAAATATTTAATCTGTGGAGACCGTGTCGTGCACTGTGACGTCACAAAAGCACGCGAAAATTTGGCAGCGTTTTAGATACCTCATATTTTTAGGATTCCATAGTCCTGACAAGGAACCCTTATAGTTTCGTCATGTCCGTCTGTCTGTCTGTCTGTCTGTCCGAGGTTTTGCTAAGAGACCGTTAATACTAGAAAACTGTAATTTTGTGGGGGTATGTATATATATTACGCCGACAAAGTGCTAAAATAAAATTGTAAAAAATATTTTGGTTAGGGTAGGTCCCCCCCTATATGAGAAGTGGGAATGATTTTTTTTTCAACATCTACCCCATCGTGTAGTGTATCGTTGAATAGGTCTTTTAAAATGACTTAAAAGGTTGCTATTATCATTTTTAGATTGAATGCTCCATTTACGAAATATGAAACTTTAAAGTGCAAATTTTTGTTCCAGTAGGGCGTCCCACTCTCTAAAAGCTAAGCTGCTGGCTTGAAAAATATGGAAAAATTCGTGATAATAGGGCATTTCATGAACTTTAAAGGAAAATTATAGCGGTTGAGATAACTTTATTAGTTTAGCAGTAATAGTCGTTGAACTTGGGTATTGGATAATTTTGTACCAAATACAAAATACTTAGAATAAATCCTTTAAAGTGACAAAGACGAAGTACCTAGTTGCTTGTTTATAACGGGAAAAGACTTGCATTGAATAACTGGCTACTACGGAACCCTACATTGCGCGTGGCCCGACACGCACTTGGCCGGTTATTTCAATGCTAAAACTATATTTTGTAGCTTAATTTGAACACTTTCAGTATTATTTAACTTTTTTACTGTGTTAAATGGATGTATTCAGTGAAATAAACATATAAAAAAAAATTATGCATATTGATGCTATCCGTCCACAGTCCGATACTAACGATATGACGAAATTAGTGCATTGCATTGGTGGCGCCATCATGCCGGTTCCAGTCCCGTCGGTACATTGAAATTTTGGATTGTGTGTAACAATTTACAAAAATATAAAGTGTGTAACACTTCAAGAAATATAATATGTAATTTTATAATTTATTTATTTTGCTTTAAGCAACATTTTATTGTATTAAATATTTTGAAGGGCCCGGTGGCGTAATCGGGAGAACAGTTGGCTTTGATGCCGTGGTACCGAGTTCAAACCCCGCCGTGCACCAATGGATTTTTCTATCGAAAATTTATGTGCAATTCTCACAGTGGCCCTCCAGTGAAGGAAAACATTGTTAAGAAACCAACAACCCTCGCATGGTGGCAGGACACTATCTAGTGTCCACCTGGCCAGCTACCCTCAAGCAAGAAAACCTGTCACCAAAAATCTAATGTGTTCCAGCAGCTATCCTTGAGAGCCAGTTTCCATTCTAGGCCTAGCGTGCTTACCATCTTCGACCGCATCATCACTTACCAACAGGTGAGATAGTGGTCAAACACTAGCCTACAAAATAATTAATTTTATTTTAACATATTCGGTATATCTATACTTTGATATAGGTATTAACTTTATTATAAAACTAGCTGACCGGGCAAACGTTGTTTTGCTAAAACCCAAATATCTTACGGAACCCTATTTTTTTCCAAAATAAAATTTAGCCTATGTTACTCGTGGATAATGTGGCTTTTGAATGGTGAAAGAATTATTAAAAACGGTCCAGTAGTTTTTGAGCCTATTCATTACAACCAAACAAACAAAGTTTTCCTTTTTATAATGTTAGTGTAGACATGTACACCTGTCATTTTAATTATCAATTAATGACTATGAACTATGAACGTCCCCCGTCACGTCTGTCTGTTCGCAATAAACTCAAAAAGTACTAAACGGATTTACAAGCTGTTTTCACCAATAGACTATCTTCTTAGGCTTCATGAGTAAGGTTTATGTGTATAATTCGTTAAGGTTTTGTGTAAATTGGTTGAATTATGACGATGATTGTTGAAGATGTTAATTAACTCGACGCTACAAACTGATGTCAATAATAATGTAGGCATTATGCTCTACCCGTGCAAAGCCATCCTGGCTTTACACTTCACATGGAGAAAAATAAATGGATTTTATTGAGTCATTCCACTTGGGAATACAAATTATATTACCAGAATAAATTTCAGCAATCTATGTTTTATATCAGTATCTTGGATGTTCTTAACCGACTTCAAAAAAAGGAGGAGGTTTCTCAATTCGACCGTATATATTTATTTTTTTTATGTTTGTTCAGGGATAACTTCGTCATTTATGCACCGATTTTGATTATTCTTTTTTGTTCGAAAGGAGATATCCCAAGTGTGGTACCATGGTAATTTTATCGAGGTCTGATAAGTATCTCCAGAGATATTGAGATAAACATCTCAAAATTGGTACTGAAAATGAACATTGATGTCGGTTATTTTTTAGTTTTTAAACGATATTATTATTTTTATATCTCATAGGCTGGCGTTTGACCACTATCTTATCTGGTGGTAAGCGATGATGAGGTCAACGATGGTGAACACGCTAGGTTAGAATACTCTGACTGGGGGGAGACTTTCTCCTTGATAGTGGTAAGCTTAGTTTTGGTAGCAAGTTAGGTGAAACATTGATATAATATGGCACTACTACCAGTGGTTACCATCATCAGCTCTTTTTAACCAACTTTAAAAAAAATATTTTTAAATCGACCGTATATATATTTTTGTGTTTTCACGGATAACTTTATTGTTTACGAACCGATTTTGATGATTTTTTTACATAAGTTAAGCGATAAGTATCTCCAGAGATTTGGAGATAACACCTCAAACTTGGTACTGAAAATTAATATTAGCTGCATTTTAAGTCGGTTCGTTTAGTTTTTTTTTAACAATTTTATCTAGTTAATGATAAGGGAGTTAGGGTAAGAACTTTGATTAGCTGGACTGGCATACTTTTGGTGAAATTTGGTACAGTCTTGGTTCTAAAGCGCCCTGTAAACGATCAAATTGTTTGTCAAATTATTTCATAGTGTGCAGCTGTGTTTGACACGTTTGTCAAACAGTCTACGTGTTTGATGAAAATCTGGATTGATGTTGTGTTTGTGGAATGTTTGACAAATGGTTTGATCGTCTACGCTGTTGTTTGATGAAAACGTAAAGTTTGACAAGCAAATTTGTCAAGTAAATTTGATCGTTTACAGGGCACTTAAGTCCAGTGCAAATAAATTCTGATGTGAGGCATAATAATTTGAATCCTGCGGCAAGCCTGTGGATAATTTTCCTAAAAACACAGACATAACTTTTCTGATCATATAGCTAGGTAGGTATTATATCTATTTTTGCAAAATTAAATATTGGAGATTGTTTGATTTTAATTCATCCAGTCAATTTTGATTTCATTCCTGAAATAGTGAATAGATTTTCACCAAGGATTGTGATCGACACAACCGGCTTCCAAATTACATGAATGAAACTTAAAAATAGGCCGCACGTAAATATATACGTTTCTGGGTATTATTTCTACAGTATAACAAAGATTTCTATGCTAGATGTCTCAAAATTTAGTCAATTATAGACTGTAAACAAAAAGTTCTAGGGCGTGTCATCTTGAAACATTTACCACGCATTCAAAATGTTTACAGAATGGAACGGCACCAATAATGGCTGGTATAACAAGCTTGTAGAGAAAATACATAAACATTTTCACTTACCATTACACGTAAAACACAGTAAAAACGTTAAACAACCGTAGTTTGCCATTTTGATTTGAACACAATGTAACGTTTCGATTAGACTTTACAAGTTTACAAATTAAATTCGCGCTTTGGTTTTTTTTCGTTTCGTTTCGTTTGATTTGTTTGAGCGAATGAATGAATGAAATCAAGAATGAAACTTGACAGCAGTTGACAGACAGTTATATCAGTTAGGGCATAGATAAAGGAATAAAAAATAGATCGATAATGTCTAATGAGCTTTTAGTACGACAATCAAATCTGATCGAGATGGCGTTACTAGTTCCGAATGACAAAAAGTTTTTTAGGAATAAATGAAAAAACGTTTTTTACTTTACTGATTTAACATATATATTAATTTTAGGAACAATATAAATATTTAGTTGTATTACATCCACAAAAATAAAGCGAATTCATATTTTTAATTTTTTGTGTTCGATTTGTTAAAACATCTTGAACTATTTTTAAAATCAATACAAAGTAAGCTAGTAAAGCATGTTGTTACACTAAAATCCGGTAGATGGCGCAATGTTCAAAGATTGTTATTTAGGTAATTTTAGGTGTGACTAGTCAAGTCAGTTCGACTAGACTCAGGCGCTATTTTTCGAAGTTACATTTTGATTATTTTTTTAAAACCTAAACTTATATAAAATAAAAAAAAATCTATTCTTTTTACAGTTAGCAAAATTTTAAAAGCCTATGTCTATAATTTTCATCAACATTATCATATAATTCGCATCAGATAATTTTATTGGAGATCTAAGTCAATGGACACCTCAAAACACATGCAAATATTACACTCATAAATGCAAACTGAAAACGATAGCAAATCAACTGTAAATTTCAACTTAATGTAAAACGACATCGTAGCTCAGCGGTTACAGTGTTGCTAATTTACATTACGAACGTGAAGTCAAGGGATTGAATCCGAGGACAAGAAACTTATCGTGCTTTTTTCAACCAACTTTCAAAAAGGAGGAGGTTCTGAATTCGTATTTTTTTAAATATTATGTTTCTTTGAAGTGTCTCACACTTTATATTTTTGTAAATTGTCAAACACAATCCAAAATTTCATCGTACCGACGGGACTCAAACCCGCACCCTCCGGATTACACGTCCAGGTGCTCTGCCAATTAAGCCACGGTTCGAGACATCGATACGACGAAATTAGTGGATTGCATTTTGTTAACCCAATTATGCATTGGTGGCGTCATCTATTGCTACTTATTACGTAAGTTAATCATTCGGAAGAAATCATTACAGTTTTCAAATCCGACGAGAGATGTTGCACTGCGTAAATCCAATATTATCGTATCGTAATCGTATTTTTTTTGTTTTTTGGCTGGCTGCGGTTGGAAACAAAAAGTTAAAGATTGAGCTCAGGCGCGTGTGCGTGAGCTAGGCCGATGATGATTTAGATAGGTATATGCAGTATATGGAAGTACCAACCAGAATACTTAGTACTGATTATACTAATACTGATACGGTAACAACTATTTGTTATTTTCTTCTAATTAAGTATAACACGTGGTAGGTAATTTTAATTAAAAATAGTAGTAGTAGTTAAAAATACTTTGTTACCTCAGAACTCCGTTAAATCTTAACCGATTTGAATTTTTTAGGGTTCCGTAGCCAAATGGCAAAAAACGGAACCTTTATAAATTCGTCATATCTGTCTGTCTGTCTTTCTGTCCGTCCGTATGTCACAGGCATTTTATTCCGAAACAGTTAGGGCTACAGAATTGAAACTTGGTAGGTAGATGTATTCTGTGAACCGCTTTCCGATTTTTATACAAAAATAAAAAAAATAAAAGTTTAAGGGGGGGCATCCCATACATGGAACTGAAACAAAAAAAAATCTTCAAACCTATACGTGAGTGGTGTCTATAGATAGGTCTTCAAAAATGACATTAAGGTTTCTAAAACCATTTTTTCTCAAAGTCAATCATTTGAAAGATAGGCGTGTCTAAAGTGGTAAAATGTGTCCCCCCCCTCTAACTTTTAAAGTATGGGAGTGAAAAATCTAAAAAAAATATATGCTGTAGATCTCATTAAAAAATAACAACGAAAATTGGTTTGAATGAGATACAGTCAGCAGTTTTAGAGATATGGCGACCGCAAAGGTAACTTTGTTTTTAATACAAACACTATGAAAAACAAAGTTAATTATGTAGTTGCGAAAAATCATAGTTATGAAATACTTGACTGTGTTACGGAACCCTACGAGAGCGAGTCCGACTTGCACTTGGCCAGTTTATTTTAGTTTGAGAGATTATGCCTCTGATTATGTTTGGTTGGTCTTTTTCAAATTTTATCGAGATATGGCAATTATCTCCGGAGATATGGAGATAAACAATATAAGCAAATTTGTATACTTGATACATGATTATTACTTTGACTATCGCGGCATGTGAAGTTGGTTTTTTTGTTTCGTACGATCATAAATTATTGATGTCTCGCATCGCATCTCGTGAGTCGAAACGGCCATGCAACGTCGCACTTGCGATTCCGCCGTCCGCAGTGGATTGGATGCGACCTCTCTCTCTCTGTCTCTCGTCCTATCTGGCAACGTCGCGTGAGTCGCGTCGTCGCTTACCTATCGAGTGGGTTACTTGCAACCACGGTAATATTACCTATATACTTTTCACCAGAGTAGGTACCTATATACAAAGGTATTTAGTAAACACCAATAAAAACTAACTTAAGAAACAGTAAACACTAAACTTAACACAATAGTACAATGGGTGGACTTATCGCTAATCTTCCAGTCAATCTACGGATCTAGATAGGGAGATGCGTGTTGAGCAAGGTCGGAGGTCTGTATTTCTTTGTACATAGAAATTTGCTAATAGTGTGAATTTCTATGGCTGCTATAACATTAAAGATCGTTTGCTAAAAGAGAAAAACCGACTTCACATTCCACGCTAGTCATTTTCAGTAGGTACTAAGTCTGAGGTGTTTATCTCCTATCTCTAAAGATACTTACTTATCTGATCTCAATGAAATAACAATGGCACCACCGAGGAAATGTACTCTACCAATTAATAAAAAATCATTTGAATCGGTTCAAAATTGACTGAGTAATCGCGTAACATAAATAAAAAAACATACGAATTGAGAACCTCCTCCATTTCAGAAACCGGTTGAAAAAGAGGTGACCCCCTTATTAGTTATTAAAAACAACAAGAAACTTATTTTCTCGGCAAATTTTGTTCATACTCATCACATATTGTATTATATTATACTAAAAGAGTCCCGCGGCTTCGCCCGCGTTATAAACTCTTTTTATTTACTTAAAACTTTTCTTTTGTAAAAACCTTTATAATATAAAATACATCAAAAAAGAAATAGTCAAATTGGTTCCATCGTTTTCAAGTTACCGCGTGAATAAGGCAAATAGGGATATTGATTTTGATTTTCAGACTTTGTTACCTACCCCTTTCGAAAAATTCTGCAACACTAAATGAAATGAAATGAATGTTTATTCCACAAAAAATAGAGTCAACATTAGGATGTTCCGAAATTATTCATAGTCCTTCTATTTTGTCATATTTATGACATGTGAAAATTTATAACATAAGTACTAATACATATTATTGATAGGTATATGATTGATGATTTTATTTCAGTAATAATATTATGATTTCAGTTATAATGTCAACTTATTGAAAATACAGTTTGACAATATTGAAAATTTCTGTTAACGTCAAATGCGTATATATATTTCATCGTATATTTTAAAAATCATTTAAAAATAGAGTTCTATTTTATATCACTGTCTTTAAAAGTGCGCGCTGCGTCGCGCTCTGTGTGAACTGACCCTTAGGAAACACGTAAGGTTTTATCAAAATTGGTTCTTTTTTGTGAAAAGGTTAATTCGTGTAAATACCTGGCTAATAGATATTATAAGATGTATTTATATACAAGATAAGATTAGGTAAAGTGAATTGGGAAACTGTGATACTCATCCTAATTGTTAGCTATGAAACAAAAAAAAAAAAAAAAAGATAAGAGCTACGGGTGGCGTCCCAAAACCAAACCATCTCAAGACCTTAACATTGTATCGTCAGACATATGCGGAGTATTAACTCCTCAAACGAACCTCAAACTTGCTACTGAAAATAACTTGAACGGCATTTGAAAATAGTTAAATTCACAGTTTAAAGTCAAATTTAATTAACCCACAAGCTGAAAAGAAGTTTAGTAGGATCATCATCTATGGTAGGATTTACTTCATTAACAAGTAACAATAACATTAACAAGGACATAATTATAACCAGACTCGGAAAAATCTATCGAAAGAATTGGCCCGTGTGGGTTTCGAACTTTCGACCTTTGGTTTCGTGGTTCGACCACTAACCGCTAGCCCACGTAGTTATATTACCGCCACCTATCGCTTATATATAAATATGGATTCGATGGACCTTAAGCCAAGTGTCGCCGGTAACGTCAAATAGATGGCACTAAAAAATAACACTTTATTGTACATGTTACGCCTCTAGTGGCGTTAAGCGGAACTACGAGGTACCAGCGACGATATTAAGTCTTAGGCTAGGTCTTTACGAAAGCACTAAATAAGCATTCTATGTTGTTGTTATTCTATGGTTAGGGTTACCATACATCATCAAATCATAGTTTACTAATAAAATAACAACCACCGACAATTTAATTTTACATGCCTAAAGTCTGTGTAAAATGAGAACCGTCGTAGAAATTGAGGTCACGTCGGTCGTTGGTCGTTTTAATTTACTGTTTTTGTTGCATTGATAACACTGCTGTAATTACTAGTATGACTAAAAATAAAATAAATAAAATAAAAGTTTATGATAAGCCACATTTACAAGTAATTTTACAAGTAATATAATTATGTTTATATTAATGTAGGTACATTCAAGACAATGTTTGTTTAACGTACTTGATCAAATAGGCTGTTACAATATGTTAAACATGGGACCCCTGAATCCAAAACTAGGAAAACCTATATGATCAGATTCAGTAGTTCTCCGAAGCTAACGGTGCCGTTACAGCAATAATAAACAATGACAAGCTTGAAGCAAATGTTTGATACTTGGTTAGTACATACTCTTATTCATTATCGTGTGCTACTAGGTAGGTATGTACCTTCCTTCCTTACCTTTGAATGTTAGTTCATCTTAACGCCACGATGGTTCTCTTTTTGCACAGACCTTATATGTAGTAATTTGTGACTCAAGGCAAAGGAGGTGCAAAAGGAAAAATGAAATTGACAGTGATGTTAATTATCGAAATGATAGATAGAGCTATACAGCCTATAAAGGTGCATCCCGTAATTTCGCTCATATTGTATATTCAATTATATTAATTGTCATTCCGATGCGCTACTAGTAGCTATACAAATATATAGCGGATATTTCATTAAAACATTACATTTTCTAGCTGCTTATCACTATCACTATCACTACATAGTATAAAACAAAGTCGCTTCCCGCAGTCTGTCCCTATGTATTGTTACGTCTAGCACGTAAACAGAAAAGAAATGAAATACTATATTACAGACAGAATAATTTTACTATATACAATAAGAAGAACTTTTGAAAAAAAAGGAAACATGAGAATATCTCAAGGCGTGGATCTAATCGTTCTATCGGTTACTCTTGTACCGCACCACTCCCCTGTTGTCTTCATATAATGTCTCGGCAGACTTCCAGAAAGTTTCTCTGCAGCCACCAGTTTCCACAGACAATGGAGGGAGTTGAGAGGTGAAGTAGAGCCCTGAAATCCACGAGGGTGGACAATTAGTTCCACATCGGAATTGTGGCCTTGGATGCAGTAGAGAGACCGAGTGATGACATGATAGGTAATGAGTGCAAATGTAATAACTATTATCAAGGATGACGCTGCCAAGGTTTAATAATGAACATAAATGATAAAAGCAATAGAAAAGGAATACATGAAATAATCCATCACACAAAGCTACATTACAACAATCTTAATTTTAAAATATTACAACAAGGTATCGCGGCGTGTAGAGGCTTACCATACACGTCATGAAAAATATTGATCATATCATTATAATTTATAACTGCTAATAAAAATATTATTCATTAACTAGATGCTTAAGTAGTAGTAGAAATATATTTAAGATGTATTTTATTATTAAAATTACATTTCAACTATGTTCGTGTGACGGCCTTATGCTCCAAGACATACATGAACTACCAATGACTTTATATGATAAAATATCGGTAATCATTCACAACTCACCCAAGTCCGGGGGCTTGCACTATTTGAATTATTAATATTAGTTAATTTCAAGTATTTAATCTATTATTTACGTATAAATAACTAAATGAAAAGAGATGATCTTCAATCTCTCGTATCGCAGTCTTTTTCCGACACCGTCATTATAGATGACACTAAAGGTTTTATTTTATGAGGTTTTATAGGTAAAACAAAGTTAATTTTGTAGTTGCGAAAAATCATAGCTATGGAATACTTGACTGTGTTACGGAACCCTACGAGTGCGAGTCCGACTTGCACTTGGCCAGTTTATTTTTACATCTGGCAACATATAAGTGTCAAATACGAAGGAACGATTTCTATTGTCGATAAAGCAGCAGGCATATCATAGGCATTGAATTGAACGAAATGACAGAGATGAATCTATAAGGTGGCTACGTAGACGGAGAATATTAAAATGGACTTGGCATTAAAATAACAATGATAATATGAGAAGGGTAAAACTATAAAATCACGAGTATGAGAGAGCGAGATAGACAAGATTTATTTTTATCCTTCTCTGCATATGCGATTTTATTGTTTGACTCCAGCTCTAGTGGCGCCAATTGACTTTCACCCGCTGTCATGTATGACCCAACCAAATTACGTTGTTCCTTATAGTTGGCATATAATAATATGTATCACGTGTTGATCATTTTAGTCGGGTTACGTCTCTATAGCTATTTCATCCTATACACTAATGTCTTGGTCTTTTTAATATTCTGTCCACGGGTGGATTTAAGCCTGCCCTAATAATAGTTAGTTACTCTAATTGAGTAGTCCACTTGCAAACCACGCTATGTTAAAAAAAATCATTTTTTTTGTAATGGTGGTACTCGGTTAACCTTTTAAAATATTAACGTCTGTATTTATCATACTCTGTCAAAACTCGTTATGTTAGGAATAAAATGGGATAGAAAAGTCAATACTCTTGCAAAAGCCGCTATGGTGATCGGAAGTTTATCATACTCTGTCAAAACTCGTTATGTTAGGAATAAAATGGGATAGAAAAGTCAATACTCTTGCAAAAGCCGCTATGGTGATCGGAAGTCCACTTTCAAAAAACATTTTAATCTGTTTTCTCAACTAATTCCTTAATTTAACATAGCTGGCTTTGAAAGTGGACTACTCAATTATAGTAGTATAATTTAATTCGTTCAATAATCAAATCACCTGTCAACAAAAAGTTTGCGTGTCGTTGATCTCCTCGCCACAAGATGGCGCATATAAAAAGATTATAGCGACCACTGACATCTAGTGTTAAAAAGCGTAGCTAAGTTTATTGTTACCCCACATGATACAATTCATTCACTCAACAAATTTAGGAAAACTTGTTTTCCAACATACATACCTACTAACTTACATCTAAACGGGGTATTACACTCACTAAATCAGGTTCCCTAATTAAGGGTGTGCGTCGCCCCTAATTAGAGGTGTTCTATATTGCACCACACTACATTGATTTTAGGAACCTTGCTTTTAACCAAAATTGACAATTTCTAGGTCGACCGGAAGTATCCTATAGGTTTTGTATCGAAATCCTATAGGGTACTTCCCGTTGACCTAGAATCATGAAATTAGGCAAAAAGCAAGCTCTTAGAGCACAAATAAAGGAAAAATTCCAAAAAAGTAAATATGTGGAAAATTAAAGGGTGTCCCCATACATACGAGTACATAGTGACGCCAATTAATTATAATTAAAGGCCTCTGAGTTATATGAGCGCTCTTACAATTCAGAGGTCTAGCTTAGTTGGCAACTACTTTTGAGGGCCCGGTGGCGTAATCGGGAAAACAGTCGGCTTTGATGCCAGAGGTACCAAGTTCAATCACCGCCGTGCACCAATGAATTTTTCTATCAAAAAAATTATGTGCGCTTTTCACAGTGGCCCTCCGGTGAAGGAAAAACATCGTTAAGAATCCAACAACCCTCGCATGGTGGTAGGACACTATCTATCTAGTGTCCGCAAACGTAGCGTCCAGCATTATGGGCGGGTTGATCATGTACATAGTCGGTCTGGGCCGGTAGTCTCTCCATGAATAGCGATGAATTTCGACCGATAATCGTCGATACGAAAAGAGATGCAGATAACAACTGTCTAGCTGCATCTCATTCTAGCAGACGTTATCAATGTAAAGACTTCCACCCCCAAGACTGCGAGTCAAATGGAATGTGGAAGGCCGTGGATGAAATATTATATATATATATAATAATACTTTCTCTATGACCGAGGCGAATCGTAGGTAGAGTCTGTGCAAAAAGAGATCCGTCGTAAAAATTGAGTTCGCGTCGGTCGGCGCTGGTTTTAATCACAGGTTTTAATTTACTGTTTTTGTTGCATTGTTAACACTGCTGTCATTACTAGTACGGCTACAAATGTTTGATACTAGGTATGTACTTACCTTCCTTCCTTACCTACCTTTGAATGTTACTTTATCGTAACCACATCGTAACACCACGACGGTTCTCTTTTTGCACAAACACTATTATTTGAGAGAGAGTTTTTCATACAAAGACTGACTATGAAAAACTAAGTTATTTTTTTGCTGCCGAAAAATTATAGTTATAAAATACTCTACTGTGTTACGAACCCTACGAGTGCGAGTCCGACTTGCACTTGTCAGTTTATTTTAAATACGTAACAAATAAGCAAGCGATTGTCCACTATCTCATGCCTAGTGATATAGTTAAGTGCCAATGCGATAGAATTAATTAATTAAATCAAAAAAACATTAAAATGCTTTGATTATATTTAAGTACATGATTTGCACATCATTATATGTGGTAGGATGTAAGGGTAACGAATTAACATCTACAAGCATGTAAACCTACATTCTAGCAAATAAATTAATTTTGATTTGATTTGACGATGGTAATCGTTCGAGAATCGCATTGTACTGTTTCTTCGGCAAGAAAATCGGGAGCTTTCGAATTCGACTGTATCCGATTGAAATTAGAATCAGCCCCTGATTCTCAATCATTCGAAAACCTATTCGGATTCGGAAGCTTCATTTTTAATTTAGAATATTGATAAATCCGTGAGCTATTTTGTCGCGGAAACCTTTCCGATTATAATCACTGATTTTTTAGAATTGAAATATCAAAAGTAAACGATCGGAGCATTGTGAATTGCAAAGATCCAAGTCGAAGTAAAGGCAGTTTCCGAATCCGAATTTGCGTTTGAATGATTGAGAATAAATGCATTGCACTGCATTTTTTTTGGGATGTAAGGGAGCACAAATACCACCTCAGTGCTCCCAGCCAACCTCACCTGCCCGTGGTGCATCCTGCTGACCAACGAACGAGGTTCTGGCGACCGACAAATGGCGGTATAACCATTTCAAATTGTGGCGTAGCTAAATACTACAGACCGGTGACGGGCAGCCGCGTCACCAGTGCGAGGAGCTACGTCCTGCGATTGCCAACCCGCCTGTCCAGCGTGGCGATTAGGGCATACCCTCCCAATGCGCCGAAAATCGAGCTGTGGCGTATCTTGGGAGAGGCCTACGTCCAGCTGTGGACTGACACAGGCTGATTATGATGATGATTTTTGGCGTAGCTAGTTCCGACTGCAAACATTTCGGAATTCGAGATGTTGGATTTAGTAACTTCAACAGAGACAGAGGGTGGTACCTGTCACATACGTCGAGACACGTTAGACTCAAAAATAGAAGTACACAATAAATACATATCTGATCTTAAAGCTGAAAGGGAACAAATGCAGACAGACCTGCGGTCATTGGAACGACGTCTTAATGCGAGTGAGAAAATCTCCCGAAGCATGAATTTAGAGATACAAGCGGTGACTGAAAGGCGAAATGAGAATGTTTTGAGCGTACTTAAGAATTTATGTGACGTCATTAAGCGCCAATTGCCCAATCTCCAGCACAGACATCCTGGCTTGCCGTCGAGTGGCTAAAATAAATCCTGCTTCCGACCGACCTCGAAACATATTAGTGACGCTGCCATCATCACGTCACCGCGATAACATCATCTCCGCCGTCAGAAGATTTAACAAGGCGCACCCTACGGATCCGCTCAACAGCTCGCACCTGGGTATACCCGGCGAGAAAAAGAACGTGTATATCGTTGAGCATCTCTCTCCCGAATGTAAGGAACTACATGCTACCAGGAAGATGGCGAAAGACAAGTCATATAGGTTCGTGTGGGTCAAGTATGGCCAGGTATTTGTACGTAAGGATGAAAAATCGGGAGCTATACTAATCAAAAGTAAAGAATGTTTGAGTAAGTTAATATGATTACGTAATTATTAGTTTGTTAAGTTATTATTTTATATGTTTGATTTATTTTAAGCAAGTATTACTAACACTGTTAATAATTTTTTTTATGTTTGTTTATTATCAGAATGTAAACCGTTTTAGATCTAAGACTACCGAATTTTACTTGAATTTATTAAATAATGACTACGATGTACTTTGTTTGGTTGATACTAATCTGAATTCTAGCGTTTTTGATGAGGAGCTGTTTGACGCGCGATACAACGTATTTCGCAAGGATCGTTGTCAACCCACCGCGTCGGAAAAAACTGAGGGTGGGGGTGTATTGATAGCAACTAAGAAACATATCAGCATAATTCGACAGAGTTCATGGGATAGTTGCTATGAGGATATTTGGCTGACACTACATGACCCCAATAAAAAAATATTATTTAATATTTGTGTGTGCTACTTGCCACCTGACATGACCGTGCAAAATATTCATGTGTTCTTTGCTCACTTACAAAATATAATAATAAACACGTCAAGTGCGGGTCCGTTCCTCATTGTGGGAGACTTCAACATACCGAATATGAGCTGGGATAGGGGCGAAGGCTCTTTTGATCTGAAACCTAGCGGGGCCTCAGGCGGTAAATCACTACCTCTGCTTGAAACACTTTCTACCTGCAACCTTTCACAATATCATCACATTTTAAATGCTAATGGCCGATTACTAGATCTTGTATTGTATGATCACAGCAATATCAGCGTTAATAGCTGTGAACCGCTGAGCCGGTTAGACGTCCATCATCCCGCTATAGCTTTTGAAATTGAACCGATAAAATGTACTAAAGGCATTTCCCAAAACCCATTCGCGCAAAAACTAAATTTTCGTAAATGTAACTACGAGCTTATTAGGCATGACTTATTAACGACGGACTGGGTAGATCTTCTATCAAATCTAGACACAAATACTGCTATTAAAAAGTGTTATGAAATATTACATGTAATTATTGCTCAACACACCCCTACAATGAAAATCAAGCCTTCTTTTTATCCTAAATGGTTTAGTTTTCCACTTATAAAATGCCTCGAAGAAAAACTCAAATATCATAAATTGCATAAAAAGTATAAAACCCTAGAGACTACGACACGTTCGATCTACTTCGTAATAGAAGCAAACGGTTGTTAAATGAATGCTACCGAGCCTATACATCATCCGTTGAGGATGGTTTACAAGATAACTTGAAACTTTTCTGGAGTTACGTGCATAGCAAGAAGTCCAGTTACACCATTCCCCAGACCATGACGTATAAAGATGATACCGCCAATAATACCCAGATGATCTGCGAGCTATTTGCCGAGTATTTCAACTCTACGAAGAGAACGACAGTCCCGTTGTGCACCCTGACACTAATTTGATATTGTCTCAGGTAAACATTTCTAGAGGTGATATCATTAAAGCCATTACTAAACTGGATCAAAATAAGGGCGCCGGGCCTGACGGCATACCATCTTATTTTGTTAAAAAATGTGCTCAGGAGATGAGTGTCCCTTTAGATATTTTATTTAAAAAGTCGCTTACGACAGGAGTATTTCCTGATATGTGGAAGTGCGCATTCATAATACCAGTACACAAGTCTGGTGACAAGTCGAAATGCGAAAACTACCGACCGATTAGCATTTTGTCTTGCTTGGCTAAATTATTTGAGTCGCTCGTATACCCCTACATTTATAGTCATGTAAAACACCTTATTGCACCCGAACAGCACGGCTTTATAACGGATCGATCTACGATTACTAATCTATTAACTTACAAACAACATATTTGCTCAGCTTTTGAAGATCGATATCAGGTAGATTCCATTTACACTGACTTCTCTAAGGCCTTCGACAAAGTCAATCACGTTTTGCTCGTTAGGAAGCTGTCTATGTATGGTATCCATGGCGATTTACTTCGATGGGTGGAATCGTATGTTACCAACCGCAGTCAAGTGGTTGCTTTAAAAGGATACTTCTCGGCACCCTCTGCAATAACATCTGGCATCCCGCAGAGCTCCCATCTCGGTCCCTTATTTTTTGTTTTATTTATAAATGACCTAGTTCAGACTATACATAGCAATTGTCTTTTATACGCCGATGACCTAAATTTTCCGAACGATTAAGAGTGAAAATGACTGCATTACCCTTCAAAGAGATATCGACTCCGTCAATAGGTGGTGTCAATGGCACGGGATGTTCCTCCACATCAATAAGTGCTTCGTGATATCTTTCGCAACCAGACAATGTAACTTTATATACAACTATAATATTAATAATTCGACGTTAGAACGAAAAGATGTAGCAAAGGATCTGGGTGTCTACATTGATTCGGAGTTGTCTTTTCGCCCTCACTATGACCATATTATAAAAAAAGGTAACCAATTACTCGGTTTTCTACTTAGAATCACGAAACAGTTTGCTAATGCCAGGACTTTAATATACCTATACCAGAGCCTCATCCTGCCAGTCGCCGAGTACGGCTCCATCGTATGGTCACCATATTACATAACGCACTCGGATAACGTCGAGCGCATTCAGCGCCGATACACGGCTGCGGTATGTCGTCGATTCGGTATCGCTCGTAAGTATCATACCTATACATTACGAAATGAACATTTCAAATTAAACACATAATCCACCAGAAGGCAGGTGAGTGAATTAATTTATCTTTATAAAATTATCCATGCTAGAATTGACTGTCCCTATTTGTTGGGACTAATCGATTTTAATATAAAGATTCGCAGTAGGGTTCCTCGTATATTTATTGTAGGTACGTATAGAATCAATATATCGTGGCATGGTCCCATCCCACGCATGTGTCGATCTTTCAACGACCTGCACCGCGCCGTCGTCCGTGCGTCCAAGCCCTCCGATAAAGACCATGAGGATGATAAAGTTGTTGATCTAGATATTTTCGGTATTGGTCTCAATCAATTTAAAAACGCAGTATATAATGTTATATCAAATACTTTTACTACAACATGATATTCATGTTGTATTTTATCAAAATATCTGTTTTTTGCGTTATTATTGTCATTGAATTAATAATTTTTAATACTGTATTTTTACTTAATTTTAATTAACTATTTGTATATATTGCTATTTTTCTATTTAAATGTATTCAATGCTATGACTATATGTATGCTAAATTATAATTTTAATTTTTAATCTTAGTTGACATTCTTTCTTAGGTATTCAATTCTTAGGTATGACTATTATTAAATGCAATAAATCTTCGGAACATAAATATTGTATTCGTATTAATTTATTAAATTTGAATCACAAACAATTGTAATGGTATAAAAGTTAATGTTTAATATTTGAGCAAGTCTTCAACACTGTAACTCCATGTTGTGTGCATGTAACTTTGGTCTACAGAATCGTTCGATTTCACTTATGTATATGTTATTTAAAATGTATGTTCTGTATACTGTAATATGCACCTAATAAATAAATAAATAAATAAAACATACGTGGAAAACCGTTCTTCATGGAAAGCACGTCACCAGTGGCAACAGTGAGGAGGACACCTTGAGTTCCCTCTGCCGGTTAGATGTGGTTTCGTCTGAAGAAAACAGCAGTGATGAAGACGAAGCCCTCCAACCTAATCCCGCGCCTCCATGTACACCGCATCATCAGCCCCCACCAACACCACCGCCGCCTCCGCCGCCGCCGCCCGCTCCGTCCGCCCGCGCTGCACGAGCAGCGGCCCGCAGTGCGAGGCTGAACGCGTCGGCGAGCGCCCCGCACTCAAGATCCTGAAGAAGGCCTCCGGATGAGGCCGAAACATATGTCGATCGCTATATCGACATCGCGTAAGTCACGTTAAATTCCCGTCTTAAATCTATAAGTTTAAAATGAACGTGAGTTTTTAAAATATCTTAACTATTATTTAAATTATTTTTATCATTAAATATAAACTGGCCAAGTGCAAGTCGGACTCGCACTCATAGGGTGCCGTAACACAGTAGAGTATTCTATAACTATGATTTTTCGCAACCAAAAAATTAACTTTGTTTTTCATAGTGTTTGTATGAAAAACAAAGTTCTATTTGTGGTCGCTACATCTCAAAAACTGCTGACTGTATCTCGTTCAAACCAATTTTCGTTGAAAGTTTTAATTTAGTAATTCCCTTACTTTAAAAGTTAGAGTGGGAGAGGGGGGGGGGGAGGGGGGGGCACATATTTCACTACTTTAGACACGCCTATCATTTAAATTGTCGACTTTGAGAAAAAATGATTTTAGAAACCTCAATGTCATTTTTTAACCGACTTCACAAAAAAGGAGGAGGTTCTCAATTCGTCTGTATGTTTTTTTTTTTTTTTTTTTTCTATTGTACTAGTTTTAGTAGAAGAGTCCCAAGAAGATTATACACAATGGAGGTTGCTATTGCATATAAGATATTCTTACGGTAACTGTGAGCGAGATAGAATAAAGGTGGGGAATTTTTTTTTGTAATATCTTATAGGCAAGCGTTTGACCACTATCTCACCTGTTGCTAAGTGATGATGCGGTCGAAGATAGAGAAGTGGACTAGAATGGGAACTGGCTCTCAAGGATAGCTGCCGGAACACATTAGATGTTTGGCGACAGATTTTCTGACTTGAGGGTGGTAGCTGGCCAGGCGGACACTAGATATGTTCTACCACCATGCGGGGGTTATTGATTTCTTAACGATGTTTTCCTTCACCGGAGGGCCACTGTGAGAAGCGCACATATATTTTTCGATAGAAAAATTCATTGGTGCACGGCGGTTTGAACTCGGTACCACGGCATCAAAGCCGACTGTTCTCCCAATTACGCCACTGGGCCCTCAATAAATAATTATATATTAATAATTATAATAAATAATTATGTATAAATATAAATAATTTGTCTTCACAGGAATGTTCTACCGGGCAAAGTCTTGTTAGAGTGCAAACTTTTTTAAACATACCTAATATTTTTTGACATGACATGACATTTGGCGAAGATGGCGGCCATTTCAGTCCCGCGACACTGCATACATAATTAAATAACTCAGAATCATGAACGTACTTTGTACCAATCAACACAGCAAAAAAAAATTATAAGCATAAAACCACATATTATATAATAGTTACTACGTAAATAATACTTTCCGTTGTTAGGTTGGCTACACAGTGCTTACATAATTCGGGTATCCACAATATAGGGAAGTGCCTCTTATAACGTAGTAGAGTGATTCAGTACCCTGTTGGCCATATGACGGCAATTAATGTTAATAATCGCAAATAATACTTTTTAATATTCATTTTGGAATACAACTAGTCCGTGTTATAAAAGTATTTGGAATTATTGTAATAAAATAGACAATTAATTATCGTGTGTCAGATGCTTTTATTGCACAGGGCCATTTTGGACATTGTCCTATGAGACCTTGATGACATCATTATTACTAGTGAATATTTTCACTTTAGCGCGGCATTTAAAGTCAATTTTTTTAGGGTTCCGAACCCAAAGGCTACCAAATGAACACTTTCTGAGACTTTGATGTCTGTTCGTCCGTCCGTCCGTCCGTCCGTCCGTGTGTCTATATGTGCGCACTTTACAGATCTGTATCTTCTTAACCGTTATAGGTACACACTTGAAATTTTCAAAAAGTATATATCCGTCAGTGTATAACGGCCCAGACACGAAATTTAATAGATGCATGTAATTTCATTAAAACTTTTTTTGCACTAAAAAGGGTAAAATAAGTTATTTTTCAAAAAAAATAAAACCGACTTCATAACCACAAAAAGGCACTCAAAAGCGAAAAATAATTTACTTAAAATTATTATAAGCGTTACCCACGTCTCTATTTGAAGTCGGTGCCAGCCAAGTCTATTGGATATTAGATAGATGCTATGTATGTAGTAGTAGTAAGTAGGTACATGTAGGTTAGTAAGTAGGTAGATACATGTACTCGTAGGTATTATCTATCTACTACCTATTAGACTTGGCTGGCACCGACTTCAAATAGAGACGTGGGTAACGCTTATAATAATTTTAAGTAAATTATTTTTCGCTTTTGAGTGCCTTTTTGTGGTTATGAAGTCGGTTTTATTTTTTTTGAAAAATAACTCATAACGACTTATCGATAGCACACCCGTATAGGTTTGAAGAAAACGGTTTACAGAATACATCTACCTACCAAGTTTCAATTCTGTAGTCCTAAACGTTTCGGAATTAAATGGCTGTGACATACGGACGGACAGACACACAGACAGACATGACGAATCAATTAGGGTTCCGTTGTTTGCCATTTGGCTATGGAACTCTAAAAACTACAATGTTGTTGAAATAAAATAATAGTTCAATGTATAAAAATGTAACATATAAAAGAAAATTATGTGATACCATTTTTTTAATACATTTCTCCTTAGCATGAAAAGTAGCCAAACACCATATAGTACATTTTTAGGGTTCCGTACCCAGAGGGTAAGTATCTCCAGAGATATGTCGATAAACGTCTCAAACTTGCTACTGACACTGACTCGCGCGGCATGGAAGTCGGTTGTTTTAGTTTTTAGGGTTCCGTACCCAAAGGGTAAAACGGGACCCTATTACTAAGACTCCGCTGTCCGTCTGTCTGTCTGTCTGTCTCTCTGTCTGTATGTCTGCCTGTCTGTCTGTCCGTCTGTCACCAAGCTGTATCTCATGAACCGTGATAGTAAGACAGTTGAAATTTTCACAGATGATGTATTTCTGTTGCCGCTATAACAACAAATACTAAAAACAGAATAAAGTTAAAAACAATAGAGGGTCCCCATACAAGAAACGTGTTTTTTTCGGCATTTCGCGCCATCTATGAACGCTTAGTTAGGTAAACGTCCCATGGCGTTATATTGAAATGTTGATCCCTAACTCTTTTGTTAGACGTTAGATGGCGTTATAAGAAATGAAATGTTTATTAATTATTATTTTTGCTGGCAACAAATGATAGTGGTATTTTTTGCTCGATCTTATAAAATACTGTAGTGTGGTACGGATCCCTACTAGTGCGAGTCCGACTTGCACTTGGCCGGTTTATTTTAACCAACTTCACAAAAAAGTCTTCGTCTTCGTCTGTAGTTTCCATGTCGGCTATCTCAGAACTCCATCCTTTCCCAACCGATTAGAAAAAATATTTTTATTGTTTGAGAGAGTATGCTTCCCGTTTCAATGTCATTTTATCGAGATTTGAAAAGTATCTCCAGAGATATGGAGATAAACACCTCAAACTTAGTACTGAAAATGACTATGGACATGCACTGGGTTGCGGGTGCACGTAATAGTACGGTTGGCAACCCTACATTAATCAGGGGAATTAAACATGTGTTTTAAGTGTGACGTTCGACGTCTAGATGAAAGCTGAATGGCTCAATACCTTTGTTTTTTTTTGTAAATTCAAAGCAATAAGTTATGTTTCTGTTATATCTATAATATTTTTTTATCGAATATGGTCTATTTAATATTATTTGACGTGTGTAAGTGCAAATTTTTAATTTGCCCATATCTAATACTATAAGAATCATTGTCCTGACATACTGACTGACTGACTGACTCACTGACAGACAAGGCACAGCCTAAGCCGCTGGTCGTAGAGACTTGAAATTTGGAGGGTATATTTGTCTTAGTACATAGGGGTGTACTAAGAAAGGATTTTTCAAAATTCACACCTTAAGGGGATGAAATGGGGATTCAAAGTTTCTATGGAAAAACAAGATTAGATAGTCTTTTCAATCCGAAACTTCACACAAGTGCTTCAGTACAAAAATAAGTAAATACGTGTTTCAGGTTTTTTTGAAATTCCACCCCTAAAAGGGTGAAATGGGGTAACAAAGTCTGAAAATCAATATTGTTTTGGATTGCGCTGAAATTTGGCATGCAGATAGTTATTAAGACTTTAGTTCCTTCTGACAAAGGATTTTCCAAAATTCACCCCTGAAGGGGATGAAACGGGGGTTCAAAGTTTGTATGGAAAAACAAGATTAGATAGTCTTTTCTATCCGAAACTTCACGGAAATGCTTCAGTAAAAAAAAAAGTAAATATGTGTTTTAGGTTTTTTTTAAATTCCCCCCCTAAGAGGGTGCAATGGGGTAACAAAGTATGAAAATCAATATTGTTTTGGATTGCGCTGAAATTTGGCATGCAGATAGTTATTACGACTTTACTTTCTTCTGAGAAAGGATTTTCCAAAATTCACCCCTGAAGGGGATGAAACGGGGGTTCAAAGTTTGTGTTAATGGATCGTCCATGGTGAGGAAATCAGTGATTTCTGTACTCGCTAAAAGGTTGTTTTATTTACACCTACCTAGGGGTTTTTTGGGATCGTCCAGTTTGTATGGAAAAACAATATTAGATAGTCTTTTATATTCGAAATTTAACACAAGTACTTAAGTAAGTAGATACGTGTTTCAGGCTTTTTCGAAATTCCACCCCTAAAAGGGTGAAGTGGGGTAACAAAGTATGAAATCAATATTGTTTCGGATTGCGCTGAAATTTGGCATGCAGATAGTTATTTTGACTTAGGCATCCGCTAAGAAAGAATTTTTCAAAATACACTCTTTAAGGGGATGAAGCGGGGGTTCAAAGTTTGGATAGTCGTTTTATTCGACATTTCACACAAGTACTTCTGTAAATAAATAAGTAAATACGAGTTTCAAACTTTTTCAAAATGCCACCCTAAGAGGATAAACTGGGGTAACAAAGTCAAAAAACAATATTGTTTCGGGTTGCGCTGAAATTCAGAATGCAGATAGTTATTATGACGTAGGTGGATACTCAGAAATGATTTTCTGAAAATTCCTCCCGGATACGGAACGGGGATTCAAAGTTTGTATGGCGAAACAAGATAGGATAAGTACTAGTTGTAGGATTTTTCGAAATGGTGTAGGTAACAAAGTCTGTAAATTTAGGTTTTTAGGGTTTTATAAATATGAATCCCGAATTGCCTTAATCACGCGATAACATGATAACGGGTCAACCGATTTGGCTAATTCTTTTTTGACGTGTTTAATGACAGAATCGTTTCTACAAAAGAAAAGTTTTAAGTAAATATAAGAAGGTTTTAACGCGGGCGAAGCCGCGGGACACTTCTAGTACTGAATAAATGCTTTTACTTTTGACTTGACTTTTGACTAATGCAGCATTTGACGTGGTTTTTTCCGTTTTGTAAACAATACTAAATTATCCAGTTATCTGAATCTGACAGCGGGCCAGTGGCCCACACTAACATATGCTTCAGCCGCTGTTGAATAATATTACGTCCTTTACTTTTTTACCCACGACGGATCGGAGACTGTATATGCGTTTTGGGTGAGAGGATGTTCGTTTGTTTGTTTGTGTGCAAATCCATGTTGCCATTTTTCTCCTAAACTACTAGTCCGATTTTTATGCATTTTTCAGTTATGGGTTTGTGTTTGATTGGTGCATGTTCTTAAATAGGTGTTACGGTGTCAACTCACCAGGGGGCGCTGCAATAAACATTTGTTTGTGCAAATCCATGTTGCCATTTTTCTCCAAAACTAGTTCGATTTTGTCTTTAAACGGTTCGTAATTTAATCAGTGGTGGTTCAGATAGATGTTTTTTAGGGTTCCGTACCCAAAGGGTAAAACGGGACCCTATTATTGAGACTCCGCTGTCCGTCTGTCTGTCTGCCTGTCTGTCTGTCTGTCTGTCTGTCTGTCTGTCTGTCTGTCTGTCTGTCTGTGCGTCTGTCACCAGGCTATATCTCATGAACCGTGATAGTTAGACAGTTGAAATTTTCACAGATGATGTATTTCTGTTGCCGCTATAACAACAAATACTAAAAACAGAATAAAATTAAAAATAATAGAGGGTCCCCATATAAGAAACGTGTTTTTTCGACATTTCACGCCATCTATTAACGCTTAGTTGGGCAAACGTTCCATAGATGGCGTTATATTGAAATGTCGATCCCTTACACCTTTGTTAGACGTTAGAAGGCGTTATAAGAAAAAAAATGTTTATTAATTACAAATTATTTTTTCTGGCCAAAAATGATAGTGGTATTTTTTGCTCGATCTTATAAAATACTGTAGTGTGGTACGGAACCCTACTAGTGCGAGTCCGACTTGCACATGGCCAGTTTATTTTTTTTAAATATGTTCCGCTTTGTTTTATTCCCCCGACATGGGTCGGAGACCTTTTCAGAGCGGGTTTTGATGTAATATTATTAATTATAATAACTCCAATAACCAGTCATGCTATTTAGAGCAAAATGGTTTACAAATTGCAAGTGACATAGTAAAAGTTAGAATACATTATTCTTAATAATAAATACTATTGTATTAACAATACTTATAAATAGTTATTGATGTTTATGTTACATAGTTAATTCTTAAATTATTAACACAATATTTCATTATTAAATGTATCGTGAGGATTACACATAATGTTATTATTAAGAACGGTTGTACACTCATGGGTTTTTTATCGGAATTGCTCCGACCAGTTTCGGACACGTTTGGTGTCCTTCTTCTGGGAGCCACGTCTACCGCAAGCTCCTCACGCAACGAGCTTCGGCACGTAACGTTACGTGCCGCTTATTAATGCTTAATAATAACATTATATTAACACAATATTTATACACTAGTATAAATATTGTAGGCGTTAAGTATTGTTAATAAGTACTTCTACTCGTTCCGTAGTCTTGCTCCGAAAATATTAACGTCACAATCGGCGCTCATGATTGGTCTGTCTAATGACAGGCTTTCGTAAGCGCCGAAGGATGCCGATGTATCCTGACCGACGACAGGGACAGAGAAGTCTGGTTTTTATCCTACGAATATAAGTCGAAAGCAGCCAGGCTCGAGGCAGTATTATTTTAAAGTTCAATTCAATAAGACTATGTCTGTTTATAAAATAAGTTTAAATATGTACACGTTGATATATTGTATAGTGATTATAATACCCCGTAATGGAAAATATGAGTACAGTGCTTATTATTTCACCTACCTACCCCATAAATAAGTGTAGGTTAGTAGGAAAATATGGCATACCTACATAATCTTCTAAATTTAGCGCGGGTGTGCCATCATTTATAATATTAGTTATATATCTGTTTACTGTAAAGTTTTTTAACCGACTTCAAAAAAAGGAGGAGGTTTCTTAATTCGACCGTATATATGATTTTTTTTTTATGTTTTTTCGCGGATAACTTTGTCGTTTATGAACCGATTTTGATTATTATTTTTTTGTTGGAAAGGAGATATCCCCATGGTACCACATGGTAATCTTAGCGGGATCTGATAAGTATCTCCAGAGATATGGAGATAAATACCTCAAAATTGGAACTGAAAATAAATAGCGCGGCATTGAAGTCGGTTCTTTTTTAGTTTTTTTAACGGTCTTTTTCTGTTTTTGTGCATTTTTCTTTATTCTATTTTATTTATTATCTTCTAATATATAAAATTCTGGTGTCACAGTTTTCGTTGCCATACTCCTCCGAAACGGCTTGACCGATTTTGATGAAATTTTTTGTGCTTATCCGGTATCTATAAGAATCGGCCAACATCTATTTTTCATCCCCCTAAATGTTAGGGGTAGTCCAGCCCTATTTTTTTTTTTTTTTTTTTTGACAACATTTTTAATTTCTATTTTTTTATGATACAACATACAAAAATACATACAATCCTCAATTTTCACCCTTCTACGATTAACCCTTATTTTTTAATAGCCATTTTAGTAATTTAATCATTTCCTCTCCGGTCGAAAACTGATCAATCGTCATTTAATTAGTTATTTTATTTATATGGCAAAACAACGTTTGCCGGGTCAGCTAGTATATATATATATTTTAAATATTGTACCATCATTTAAAATGTTCTAGTAATTAATATATTTACATCATTATAGATATAATATCATACACAGTTACAGTTACATTTCATTGATTAAGTACAATATTAATTTATTAAATACTACACTTAACTTACTAGTATTATTTATTTTGCGCTCATAATTATCTCCTTACTTAACTAAAATGTTATTGAGCCCATCTAGCGGTGCTTCCATTAGCCTTACATACCTTTCTTATAACCGTTGTAAAATTTAAACTTTCGCGATGTGAACACATAGTTATAAATATAAAAATACGGGACTTATCACGCCTAAAACATAAATCTTATTTACTCGACGTTTCGACCAAGTTGCATTGATAGATAGATAGATGAACTCTTTATTGCGACACCAAAGATACAGACACATATAACATTTACAGCTTAAATTTAACGTGTAACAATGGGCGGTCTTATCGCTAACAGCGATCTCTTCCAGACAAACCTTTGTATGGATAGGATCGAAATAGTAGCCTAATGCAGGGTGCGCCTAATTTAAATTAAAATGAAAAGAATAACAATAACATATTATACCTAAACTAACATAATCATACCTACTTACCTACAACAATAAACACAGATACTTACATAAATTCCTAAACACGCATTCTATAAATTTTAAACAGATTGACAGAACAGACAGAAGCAGCTTAACACTATTTATAATGAAAGATAAGCTTTTAGACGGCTCTTGAAAATATGAAGGGATTGTGAAGATTTCACAGGTGATCGTGGTCACGAGACGGTAGTACCTATTTATATTCTCTTTGACGAGACGACTGAGTCGTCTCGTGACCAAGATCAATGCAACTTGGTCGAAACGTCGAGTAAATAAGATTTATGTTTTAGGCGCGATAAGTCCCGTATTTTAATATTTATAACTATTTCTTATAACCGTTTTACAGAAATCAACGAATATACGTTCAGTCTCGCCAAGTCGCCATTCTTCAGCAGCTCAAAGAAAGATAGCTCAGATGTTATGACGTTAATTTCCTAAAGGATATTGTCGTGGGTGTTTATTCAAAATTTTAATGTTGTTACTTGTTATGTCTAAGACTTCTGTTTGTGTCATTATTATACATATTTAACGCTTCAAAATAAGTTTGTACAGTTGGTTAGCAACTTTGTTATCAGTGCACAGTATTATTATCTGTTCTATGTTATTAGTTAAAGTTAGTCAGTGGTTACTTGCAATGTTGTTTATTTGAAAATGCTTGACAAGTTTTGAATGGCGTCGTGTCAGAATTGTCAGATAACTAACTATCTGAAATGTTATCTGGAACCGGTGCAATTGGCCCCAATAATCATAAAAAAGTGTTAATTTTTTATCAAAATTCGGTAAACTGTGTTTTTTAGTGGATAAATGAAGTGCTGAAAAATTTGTAAAAGACGACAAGAAAAAAAACAGGACCTAATAAAAGGTTATTATAGTATAGTGCCGCAGGCAGAAGGTACCTATGCAATTAAATATTTTTTTATCGATTTCAAAAAACAGGAGGAGGTTTCTAAATTCGACCGTATATTTTTTTTAATGTTTGTTCGCGGTTAACTTCGTCCTTTATGAACCGATTTTAGTAGATAAAGGAGATATCCCAAGGGTACCATAGTAATTTCATCGAGATCTGATAAGTATCTCCAGAGATATGGAGATAAACACCTCAATCTTGGTACTGAAAATTAACAGCGCGGCATTTGAAGTCGGATCTTTTCGTTTTTTTTTAAACGATCTTATTATAGCATATACAGTTTAGGCTAGCATTCGATCGCTATCTCACATGTTGGTAAGTGATGATGTGGTCGAAGATGGTGAACACGCTAGGCCTAGAATACTCTAACTCTCAAAGGCTGTGTGCTGCCGGAACACCGTAAGGTCATGGCGGCAGATTTTATCCTTAATGGCCACCAGTAAACTACTTTTTGGTAGCAAGTCAGGCGAAACATTGATATAATGCTCTTGCTCTTGTGGACAAGCACCCAATAGTAAATATAGAATAATAGAAAATGTATTATTAGTCTTGGATTTGCATCGGTGACTTCCGATTTACTTCATAATCATCATCATCATCATCATCATCATCATCATCATCATCAGCTGGTGTCAGTCCACTGTAGGCCTCCCCCAAGATGCGCCACTGAGCCCGATCTTCGGCTCTTCTCTTCCAGTCACTGCCCACCGCTTTGCGTATGTCGTCGCTCCACCTGGTCACAGGACGTCCTACGCTACGTTTGCCGATTCGCGGTCTCCACTCTAGGACAAGTCTACCCCAATGGTTATCAGTCTTTTTTTTTTTTGACCCAGGAAAATTCTTTTTGGATACCTCTCGCCCGGGGGAGCGAGATAGTTATGTGGGACTCGCTGCCTGAAGGGCAGGATACCGCACTAAAAACCTGGGGTGAGCCGTCATCCACCGTGGTGGGGCAAGATGGGGTTGCGCTAGCATTCACCAACTTGCCCCGGTGGCAGACCCAAATGGGCCTCTGCCGCTGCGGAGGGCTGACCCTGCTCACCAAGGTCAACCCTCAACCGTCATGTGGGGAGTGCAAGCCGTTGGAGAGTCCCCCGACCCTCCAACAGTTACCCCACAATGACAGAGGAGTGGGGCACCTGGCCTCACGTCCTTCGTCCCTCTGATGACATGTGTGCGAAGAGCAAATACCCCTACTCGCACACCGTCCGCTGTTCGACCCGCATGCCAGTGCCAGTGGCATGCGAGACCCCACTCTTCGACCGTCGCCGGCCCCACCACTCGGCCCATTGGACCCACGGCCTGGTACACAAATGCACCCCTCTATTACAGAGGAATGCGGCACGCGCACTTCTGTGCAACGCCCCACACCCTCCGTCCCTCAAATGACTAGTGTGCGAAGGGCACATACCCCTACTCGCACACTGTCCACCGTCCACCTCGCACGCCAAAATGGCATGCGAGAAACCCTCCATCGGCCGTCACCAGCCCCTCCACTTGGCTCGAGCATATGCTCGGCCCCACCACCGGGCGGCTCCCACCACCGAGCCCGCCCTGCTCCGTCACACTGTGCCCTCTGCTAATATCAGACGGACACGCGGAGGAGCCCCTCACGTCGGAACTTCGCTATCGGTCGACAACTTAGCCCAGTAGACTAGGAAAAGTTGTCGGCCGATACCCAGGGTACACCACGAGGAGGTGTTCTGACCCGCACCCCAATGGTTATCAGTGCTGCGGCAGATATGACCAGCCCACTGCCACTACGTTAATTAGTTGAGATAAGTCAAAGTCAAAGCATTTATTCAGTATATGGGCAAATTAAAAATTTGCACTTACACACGTCAAATAACATTAAATAGATCATATTTAATAAAAAATATTATTGATATAACAGAAACATAACTTATTGCTTTGAATTTACAAAAAAAAAACAAAGGTATTGCGCCATTCAGCTTTCATCTAGACGTCGAACGTCACACTTAATACACATGTCTATTCCCCTGATTAATGTAGGGTTGCCAACCGTACTATTACGTGCACCCGCAACCCAGTGCATGTTTCAGTACTTCAGACAATTTTTATCCAAAAAATTGTGAAATAATGAAATATAATAAATAAATAAAACGCAGACTAATTGCAGTACAAATCATATTCCGAATGGAACCGATTGTCCGTCTATCAGCTGCATAATACCGTCTCTACAGGCAACCCTAGATCTGCAAACAAAAGATGAAAACTGATTAGCTGTTGAATCTACTGGTGTTTCGGAAGTACTCCCATCAGAGAAGAAACACCAAGAAACTCTATGGGGCTTGTCACTTATTTTAATTCATATTTTTTTTAAATTCATATTTATTTATTTTTTTTAATTTACAACAAATAATTATGTTATCATACAATTTATATTATATCTTGGAGCTTGGGGCATTCAGGCCAAGCATTTTTGTCATTCATATAGTCATTGAATGTATTAACGATTACGATTTAAGTGAGATAAGTGTTCTTCTTAACCTACTTCACAAAAAAGGAGGAGGTTCTTTATTCGTCAGAATCTTTTTTTTGTTTATGTTCACCGATTACTCGAAGAGGCCTGAACCGATTTGGAAAATTATTTTTTTGTTTGAAAGACACTTTAGGACTTCCCTTGTAAATTGTTAGTACCTCCAGAGATATGCAGATAAATACCTCAAACTTGGTACTAAAAATGACTAGCGTGACGACTGAAGTCGGTTCTTTTAGTTTTAAAACGATCAAATATTATATTTAGTTTTCGATAGAGAGTCCACGCCCAGCACTGGACTGACACCGTCAAATTATGATTATTATTCAAATGGATTGAAAGTTATCTATTTATTTACATTCTTATATTTACCATTTGATAACTTCGACTTGTTTTTTAGGGTTCCGAACCCAAAGGGTACCGAAGGAACCCTATTACTGAGTCTCCGCTGTCCGTCTATCTGTCTGTCTGTCTCTCCGTCTGTCACCAGGCTGTATCTCATGAACCGTAATAGTTAGACGGTTGAAATTTTCACAGATGATGTATTTCTGTTGCCGCTATAACAAAAAAATACTAAAAACAGAACAAAGTTAAAAATTAAAGGGTGTCCCCATACAAAAATAAACTGGCCAAGTGCGAGTCGGACTCGCACACATAGGGTTCCGATTGAACAAAATTTGCCGGAAAAATTATTTATCTACATAGTTTTAATATCGATATATATAAATACCGTGTCAATACAGTGTCAATACTAAATATACTTATTTACTACAACGCCATCTAACAAATGTCGATCGAACTTGTAACACCCACCATGTGAACGTTAACACAAAGGTCAGTGAACTTTTGTTGGCTACCATCGTTCATAGATGGCGCTATAATAAAAACACGTTTTTGTATGGCCTATATGCGTATGACTATACCCCCTTTAATTTTTAACATTGTTCTGTTTTTAGTATTTGTTGTTATAGCGGCAACAGAAATACATCATCTGTGAAAATTTCAACCATCTAACTATCACGGTTCATGAGATACAGCCTGGTGACAGACGGACAGACAGACAGACAGACAGACAGACAGACAGACAGACAGGCAGACAGACAGACAGACAGACAGACAGACAGACAGACAGACAGACGGACAGCGGAGTCTCAGTAATAGGGTTCCGTTGGTACCCTTTGGGTTCGGAACCCTAAAAAACGTGTTTCTAGGGTTCCGTACCCAAAGGGTAAAACGGGATATTACTAAGGATTATAACTAAGACTCCGCTGTCCGTCTGTCTGTCTGTCAGTCTGTCTGTCTGTCTGTCCGTCTGTCACCAGGCTATATCTCATTAACCGTGATAGTTAGACAGTTGAAATTTTCACAGATGGTGTATTTCTGTTGCCGCTAGAACAACAAATACTAAAAAAAAAAAAGTTAAAAATTAACGGGGGTCCCCATACAAAAAACGTGTTTTTAAACGCCATCTATCTAATGAGTTTCGGCAAAATGACATAGATGGCGCTAGTAAACGAGCCCCGTCTATCTAGATCGCGACCAAACCAAATATTCTTGGTAATATCAATTAATCAAATATATGAGGTTGAAACTCTGTTATGTTTCGTATTGTACGGAACCCTCCCTAAGTGTGCGATAAGAGACGCGATGCTGACTCGCACTTGGCCAGTTTTATTTACTATATCACCATCTATGAACGATTGTATACCTCAGTGTTTTTCCGTTTCATGACGTAACCCCCTTAGTATGAAAAAAAAATTCGCGACTCCCTACTTGCACTGTTTATAATCTGTATTTTGTTAAATATTGCTAGTTACTACCCGCGGGTGAAAAAAAAAACCTGTGTTTTTCAACGTGTGGGTACACTATAAGTTTTAAGGTTTTCATGGTCACTGACAATATTATTAGAACTACTCACGGGATATTTACCATTTGCAATCTACAGTTCATCCGTGATCATGGCGCTTGCAACAGAGCCGAAATATCGTAAACTCATAATTAATTAAAAACATGGTAAATATCCCGTGAGTAGTTCTAATAATAGTGTGGGTAAACGTTGAAAAACACAGGTTTTTTTTTATAAAAATTATAAGATTACGCGCAATGTGGGTTGCACATTACTAGTATTCTTGTTAACCCCTCCAACTAAGCTAAATATGCTTGTGTCTGGAGTGGGTTCACGTCAATAGTGCAATGGCTGGGGCGGGGATCGTACTCACGACCTCTCGATCGCCAGTCCGACACCGAGGTTTACCTTATTATTACCTACCCTAACACCTTTGTGTTAACGTTCACTTAGTAGGTGTTAGAAGTTCGTTAGATGGCGTTGTAGTATATAAGCATGTTTAGTATTGATACGGTATTTATATATATCGATGTTAAATCTATGTACCTTATTTTTCCGGCAAATTTTGTTCAATCAGAACCCTACGTGTGCGAGTCCGACTCGCACTTGGCCAGTTTATTTTTTAATATCATAGGCTAGCTTTTGACTAGGTACTATCTCACCTGTTGGTAAGTGATGATGCGGTCGAGGATGGTAGCACGCTAGGCCTAGAATGGGAACTGGCTCTCAAGAATAGCTGCCGGAACACATTAGATGTTTGGCGACAGATTTTCTAACTTGCGGGTGGTAACTGGCCAGGCGAACACTAGATAGTGTCCTACCATGCGGGAGTTGTTGGTTCCTAATGATGTTTTCCTTCACCGGAGGGCCACTGTGCAAAGTGCACATACATTTTTCGATAGAAAATCAATTGGTGCACGGCGGGGATGAAACTCAGTACCTCTGGCGTCAAAGCAGAATATTATCCCACTACACCACTGGGCCCTCAAATTATAATTCAAGTGGATTGAAATTATTTATCTATTTATCTCTTCGAGCATTTACCAATGGAGATGTCAACATTGTAATCCGCAAAAAAAATTTTCTGCCGCTACTTACGGGGGACGAGGTAAACACGCATTGCACACACACAAATCACTCACTTTAACGATCCCGCACACTAGCTTGAAACACGCACACAGTATTAAAAATACAGCGTAGTTACGCACGCTCATATAGCCAATAATGGCTATATGGCCAGCAGAGGGGTACGCCTTGCGTTAACATCTCCATTGGTAAATGCTCGAAGATTTATCTACGTAATATGTTGTTTACAATTTGATAACTTCGACTTGTTTGGCTTCAGATAAACTTGTTTATTATAGTATCTACTAAACTTCATAATAATATGCATATTAATAATATCTATCTAAGATAAGAGTTATTAATGATGTTTAAAAGCTGATGCCATGATTTTCTTATTAGTACCTGTCTACCGCCTGCTTAAATCTGTCGTGTGTCGTTTCCGAATAATTGAGAGTCAGGGGGTTGATATGGAGATTAACACTTTAAACTTGGCACTCTTACGCGTTCCGAAGATGAAGGGTCTTGACAGACGGACAGACGGACGGACAGATGGACAGACAGACAGGCAACAAAGTGATCTTATAAGGGTTATTTTTTTCCTTTTAAGGTACGGAACCCAATAAAACATAGAAAATCGGTCCAACATTGAAAAAAAACCGGCCAAGTGCGAGTCGGACTCGCGCACAAAGGGTTCCGTACCAATATCTATAAAAACGGCAAAAAAATCATGTCCGTTGTATGGGAGCCCTACTTAAATACATTTTATTACAAGCTTTTATTTAACTTGCAATGTATGTATGTATGTCACTATGTATGTTCGGGTGGAATATTGGAAGCTAAAGTAGACCCACTTCCCGATGTCCGATTGGACTCAAATTTGGTGAACTTATGAATCTTCGGTGACAACAATGATATGGTACTATGGAGCTGGTCTGATGATGGAGACGGAAGGTGGCCATGGCATCTCTGTGATAAAACAACATAAACCCACCTAGTTTTGGCTCGATTGATTGGCCACCGCATCTCTGCGATAAAACAACATAAACCCACCGATAGAGATTGGGCTCGATTGATTTGTCATAAGGAGAACATTACACCTAGATAATATCTAGGGTCTGATGATGAAGCTAGAAGGTGGTCATGTCATTTTTAATAAGAAGACGGTATTTATTTAACTAGTAGGTACCTATTATTTATATTTATGCAAATTGCACAGTTAACTAACTTACGTAGTTAGTTACGCAAGTAATATCACCTAAATACTACAAAGTTTCTATAATTAAACCAGAAATAACCGAAATTTCAAGTAGCAAATTGCAAACTTATAGGCAGGGTTTCGAAGCGCATCCGGACAGCATGACGATTGACGAAACTCGCGCGAATACGCGCAGCTATGGCTCGCTGCGTGATGTTACGTTACTCCCCCCGCTACCTGAGCGAGCGGCAGAGCGACCGTTGCCTAACAACCGCCTCGCGCCCCACCCACCCCACGCCGCCACCGGCGCGCTCGCACCGCGTTTTTGTGGCACGGAATAAATTCTAACTAATTATTATTATTTACGTATTTTTCGAAGGTAATTTTGCGAATGTAGCGTCACCACAATAATTTCATCAACATTTTCACGAAACATCTATAATATTATTTGTAATACCTTTAAACGAGAAAACCTTGTTTATATATGTATATAATCGGGATCTCGGAAACGGCTCCAACGATTTACATGATATTTAGTATGCAGCTGGTTTCGGGGGCAATAAATCAATCTATTTTTTTAGAAAACGTCATTTTATCCGTGTTTTTAGGCATTGAAAAACTGCTACAATATCATTAGAATACAAAGGGTAATTTCGGCGTATTTAAAGACGTTATGATAGCTCGGTGGAAGATCGATAGGACGGCTCTTTGGCGGTCCCTGGTTCGAGTCCAGATAAGGGGACTAATTTTCCTTTTTTTTTATCAAGTTCTTTTCTTTCTTTTGTGAGTAAAACTACTATTAGGAGCCAAAAAAAATGCAAAAAAACTCGATTTAACAAAAAAAATATATATATATAATACCGAGCAAAGCTGGGTCATCGAGATATTTTTCATTTAAACTTAACATTTATAAAATGTTAACGAGTTATGGTTGCGACGCTATTTTCGCAAAATTACCTTCGTAATAAATATTTATTTTATTAGACAGTAGGTACCTGTATCACCATGCTTTGCTCGGTGTTATTTTTTTGTGAATCGTGTTTTTTGGCAATTCTTCGGCTCCCAATAATAAAAGAAGGAACTTGTAAAAAACGTAAAAATGACCATCTTGTCTGGACTTGAATCGGGGTCCTCTAGCACAGAAAATATAATATACCTAGTCCCCTCTAGTTTCGTAACCGGCTTTGTTTTCTTATCGAGCTATAGACTTGTAGAAAGTGGCGAAACTTACCTTCGTATTCTAATAATATTGTAGCAGTTTGTCATTGGCTGAAAACACGGATAATACGACGTATTCTAATAAAACTGACCAAGTGCGAGTCAAACTTGCGTCTCGCACACGTAGGGAGGGCTACAAAAATATTAATGCCTGTAAACACAGTACAATACGAAACATAACAGAGTTACGTAGTATTATTATTATCTTATCTATGACAGAGTTGTGAACCGCGTGCTTGTTTACTTTAACACCATCTAACGAACGCTATTATTAACACAAAGTTGTTGTTCGGTTGTTGATCTCAGAGTAACTATTACTAGAGTCACTAGAGTAGTAATAGCATTGAGGTAAAACCATAGACGTATTAAAAATGATGGTGCACTGCAGATGTTTTGTCAAATTCAATTTAATCCGTATGCTTTAACGATAAGGTTGTAATTGCTTTGTAGAACAAAACGGCCCAATTGAGAGACACCACGGTGGGAGTGTGTCCTTCTCTAACAACCTGATAGTCCTATATATGTTCTATAAAAGTTTTAAAATCAGTGGCTTATCAAATCTGTGGCCCTTTAAGTCATATACTAAACGTATGTATTAGTACTGGTGTGTATCCCAATGCGTTAAAGATATCAACTATCAAACCGCTTTTTAAAAAAGGTAGCAGAGAAGAAATGTCTAATTATAGACCTATATCGCTGATACCTGTGATATCAAAAATCTTTACGAGATATATTTACAAGGAGCTGTACTCTTTTATTGAACAAAAACATATATTATGTGATGAACAAAAAGGTTTCCGTGAAAATAAAACAATAAACATGGCAATATATGAGTTTTTAGATACAGTACTTACAAATATTGATATAAGAAACCCCGTCTGCGCAATATTCTGTGACATGACACAAGCCTTCGACTACGTAAATCATGACATATTAATCAATAAACTACAGACCTATGGCATTAGAGGTAATATTTTAAACCTAATACATTCCTACTTAACTAATAGAATTCAGTGCACCAAAATCACGAATATTGACATAAAATCGAATAACGAAGTATCCTATGTATCTTCAGAACGATCACCTTTGTATGGTGTACCTCAAGGTAGTGTTCTGGGACCGCTGTTATTTATTTTGTATATTAACGACTTACCTTTAGCTATTGACCATCCCACAACACTCTTTGCAGACGATAGTACAATCACCATTAAATGTAGAAATAAAGACACTTATCAACAGGACATTAACAAATCTTTGACATGTATAATAAATTGGCTAGAGCAAAACAATTTGAAAATCAATCTGGATAAAACACATGTGATGCATTTTAAACAACGAGACCAGAACCCTACAGACATAATGATCCACTATAATGATAAAACAGTATGTGAGGTCCACTCCATTAAATTCCTAGGATTAGAAATTGATAAAAAAATCAATTGGAAGGCCCACATTGAAAATCTCAGTAAACGATTAAGTACTACATCATACGCCTTATATAAATTGTCATCGGAACTAAATACTCAAGCGCTTTTAACAGCATACCACGGGTTAGCTGCATCTATTCTAAGGTACGGTATAATCTTTTGGGGTAATTCCACTGATAAAGAATTAATTTTTAAAGCCCAAAAAAGATGTATCCGTGCAATGTTTCATCTAAAATCGACAGACAGCTGTAAAGCATACTTTAAGGGACATTCTATACTGACATTACCATCTTTGTATATATTCGAAATAGCAACATTTGTTAAAACGAATGCCAATTTATTTCCACGCATATCTGCCAAGAGCAATCGCAATAGACGTGACAACAGCAAATTATGCTTGCACAGTGCTAAGACAAGCCTCATGAGTAAAAGTGTTATGTGCATGGCACCAGCTATTTTTAATAAAATACCGAATGACATAAAATCACTAAATCTGCATTTATTTAAAAGAAGACTGAAAATTCTATTATCTGACAAATGTTATTATAAAGTAAGTGACTTCCTGACGGACAAATTATGATTGTATTCTTAGTTGTAGGTATGATTTACATTAGAATATTTGTTTGTGACATAATAATACATTAATTTTAATCAATTGTAAATTTACTTGCTGGTTTTGATTTTTTTATTTTTTATTATTTTTTTATTTTAATATTATTATTATATAATTACATTTAATATATGCGTATGGTTGTTGGTTTAAAAGATTAATTATAAACATTATAATATAATAAAGATGTTAAACTAAAATTTGTACGCCTATGTGGCTCAAGCATGTATGTTTCTCAAATATTTTTGTCTACCAGATTGCATGCATAATCTTAATTTTGTGTGCATACTCATTTTTGGACAAATAAATGATCTTTATCTTTATCTTTATCTTTATACTATATGTATGATATATATGTAAGTTGTCCATACAAAAGAAAGGGACAAACTCCGTTTAAGGTCGTTGTCATGAGGGCCGGTGTACGCGATTGAGTTTAATATATATAAAGAAGGTCTGAGGGTAAAACAAAGAGTTGTCATCCCGAGCAAATAAATTTTGTCGAACGGTTATCATTCACGCGGGGGCACGGGGGAGTGGTTGCCGCCGCCGGTTGTGACAAATTATAGATAAAACACATATCGCCTTACCGTCCTTACCGACAACGTCCAATATATTTTTGTTAAGAGAAAAGGATAGAATACGATATTATATAAAATGGCACCAATCCGTAAGTACTTAATACGCATTCAAATAAAAAAGATTTTTCCAAATCGGTTAATAAATTACGGAGTTATGCGGTAATGTAACACACATTCAAAAAACACAGTCGAATTGAGAACCTCCTTCTTTTTATGTCGGTTTTATAGAATAGTATGAATAAAAAACATAAACAAAACTAAATTAAAATCCGGTCCAGTCACTTGGGTTGGGAGCTAAGATACCACAGACATAATTATACAGTATACACACACATGTCAAACTATTTTCTTCAAAAGTTAAAAATAGGCAATTTAATTTCGCTATAATGTCACATCTGTTTACATAATCTACGAACATGGCGCCAGCAAACATGGCGCCGCGTCGTGAAGTGTCATTACAAATTAACAAAATAACGTTTTATGTATGCGGGTTTTAATTCGGAAATCTGAACGTAAATGTGAAAAGTGACTCCATCGTCTTAGTTTGTTTTTCCTGACTGATTTTTGCAGTATCTGAGGACACACGATGGCATTCCGGATACGCATATTTAAACATAAGCGCGTGCTGTTGTTTCGAGTGCCGAGCTACGTGTGAGCGAGAATATGCCAGCCAGCTTACTCGCGGTATTCGACAATGCCAGTTCGAGATTTTCGTATATGTCTATGAGTAATAGTTACTCTGAGGTTGTTAACACGCAGATGACACCTTGACCAGATGGCGCTATACAAAATACACGTTTTTTGTATGGGGACGCCCTTTAATTTTTAACTTTATTCTGTTTTTAGTATTTGTTGTTATAGCGGCAACAGAAATACATAATCTGTGAAAATTTCAACAGTCTCACTATTATGGTTCATGAGATACAGCCTGGTGACAGACGGACAGACAGACAGACAGACAGACGGACAGCGTAGTCTTAGTAATAGGGTCCCGTTTTACCCTTTAGGTACGGAACCCTAAAAAACCATACATACAGACGAACTGAGAACCTCCTCCTTTTAGAAGTCGGTTAAAATGGTCTGACTCTCAATGGCTGTGTGCTGCTGGAACACCGTAAGGTTATGGCAGCAGATTTTTTCCTTGATGGTGGTAACTGTGGTAAGCTACTTTATTGTAGCAAGTCGCGGAACATCGATATAATGCTCTTACCAACATGCTGGTATCGCCCCAAGCGGACTAGCTAAAATCTCCGCCTGTTCACATCTGTCGTGTGTCGGATGGGATGTTCCAGTGGCAGAACATTTTTTAACCAACTTCACAAATAATATCGTTTAAAAACTAAAAAACAACCGACTTCAATGCCGCGCTATTCATTTTCAGTACCAATTTTGAGATGTTTATCTCAATATCTCTGGAGATACTTATCATGCCTCGATAAAATTACCATGGTACCACACTTGGGATATCTCCTTTCGAACAAAAAAAGAATTATCGAAATCGGTTCATGAACGACGAAGTCATCCGCGAACAAACATAAAAAAAAAAAAAAAAAAAAAAAAAAAATATATACGGTCGAATTGAGAAACCTCCTCCTTTTTTTGAAGTCGGTTAAAAAGAGGAGGTTCTCAATTCGTCGGAATCTTTTTTTTAATGTATGTTCACCGTATATTCGTAGATGCCTGAACCGATTTGGAAAATTCTTTTTTTGTTTCAAAGGGTACCCTTCCCAGGTGGTCCCATTTGAAATTTTAACGAAATCGTTCTACGTTTTTAATATATCAACATTTGTATACTTTGATGACATGATACTTTGACTAGCGCGACGTTAGAAGTCGGTTCTTTTAGTTTTTTAAACGATCTTAAATTATTTTGTATCTAGGTTGAGTCAAATAATACCTATATCTACATTCTGATACAAAACAAACATTTGATTTGGCTCTAACACATCGTCCAAAGATATAACAGTGGAAAAGATATAACAGTGGAGTTCAAAGATATAACAGTGGAGTTCAAAAATTTTTTTTTCTTTAAATCATATCGATTGGTGTTTCATATTAAAGAGCTTCAAAGGGCGATTTAAAAATATAATTTATTTTGTCTAAAAATAATGTGATCATACATACGTAATAAGGAAAAAAAATTCAAGCATTTATCCGCAGTCGGGTTCTTTGATTTCAACCAACTTCCAAAAAGAAGGAGGTTCTCAATTCGTCTGTATGTTCTTTTTTATGTGTATGTTACGCGATTTCACCGTCAATTGCAAACCGATTCAAATAATTCTTTTTTAAATCCGTTGGGCATATTTCCGAGGTAGTATAATTTGTCCCATTGTAATTTCATCGAGATGTGATAAGTATCTCCAGAGATATGACGATAAACGTCTCAAATTTGCTACTGAAATTGACTCGCGGGGCATGGAAGTCGGTTGTTTTAGTTTTTAAACTATCTTTATTATTATGTATTCTATCAAAAAAGTATATTTAATAGTACAATTGTATTGTAAAATGGATAAACAAAAATGATATATTAAGATAAGCTAAGTTCTTGGCTAATAATATCTATTATCACATTGTATAGTTATCATATTATATATAACAGGCAATTTACTCTTGGGGTAACTAACTTTGACAATATTTCGTGGAATTTATATACCATCTACTTTAACTGTATGTACCTTATCAACCGACTTCCAAAAAGAAGGAGGTTATCAATTCGTCTGTATGTTTTTTTTTTTCTTTTTTTTTGTGTGTATGTTACGCGATTACTCCGTCAATTGTAAACCGATTTGAATGATTCTTTTTTTAATCGGTAGGGTACGTTTTCGAAATGATCCCATTTTAATTTCATTGAGATCTGATAGGTATCTCCAGAGATATGACGATAAACGTCTCAAACTTGCTACTGAAATTGATTCGCGGGGCATAGAAGTCGGTTGTTGTAGTTTTTAAACTATTTTAATTATATATGTTACTTAGTTTGATATATAACTAGGCGTGCCAGTGCGCTACTGTGCTTTTCGAATGTGCCTTGATAACAGTTTTCTTGAACAACTTTTAAGGTACGGACATACCGCAGCGTCCTGCGATCTGCGGGCGCGATCTCAGTACATTTCAATTGTTTTCTGATCGCGTTTGGTGTGAACCAGTCGGTACAAATACTACTGCGCTATCTGATCGCCGCCTAGATCGTGCACGCAGGACGCTGCGGTGTGTCCGTACCTTTAATTACTTTCGGCATTATTTAACTGTTATAATGTAGCAGATTTATCAACTATAATATCCCAGTAATCATTTAAACGTCAAACTCACAGTTTAGAATTAGTTCCAATAATACTTATATTTCAAATTTTAAATCAAACGATTGATTTGTATATGTACTTTTAATTTATTATTGAGGCCATTCCAATGAACCTAAACACGACATCTCAGAGTGGCAGGTAAGTAGTGCGCAGAAGCGCCATGTTGACTTTTTTGACAAAGGGCTACGAAAGTTGCAGGCGTCATTCACTCGCCTTTTATGCCTACCGCTTCGCGTATCGTCCAAGATACAACCAACAGTCGTATTTTCAATGTTGTCGACGTTGTAACTAGGTTCTCGCAAGTTTGCCGTCAGACTTGTTGTCGGAGAGTGCATGTTTTGTCCGTAGGACTATCAAAATCGGTTAATCCGTTTGGGCGCTACGATGCCACAGACAGACACACACATACACAGATACACATACACACGTCAAACTTATAACATCTCTTCTTTTTGCGTCGGGGTTTAAAAGCCACCATGGCTAGGTTAAACATGTGACACTCTAAGGTAAAACATATCCCCCGCATGGTGACACGGACACAGAAAATATACTATAGTACGGCAATCAAATTAAGTAATCTAATTAAGTAATACAATAGAAGTTAATATGTACACTATTTTTTAATAATTATATACTTACTTATTACTTAGATACCTGATAAACCTGTCATGTCAAGGTTTATTATAAATGCCATACCCTAGTTACAGGGTCCATGTAAATAGTATACTTATAATAAGGACACTTTTATATGGTTTGCATAAATAAATAAATAAATCGCGTGCGCGACCGTCCCGCGGGGTGACAGACGGTGGCGGGACGAGGTACCCAAGATGTCAGCGGGTAGCGGGTGGTGTAGCGGGGAAGGGCAGCGTGTGTAGCCGTGTGCTAGAATGACGCGCAACCTCGTCCCCTCCACCGTTTGTCACCCCGCGGTCGCGCACGGGATTGCCGGGCTATAGTCCAGACACGGAGACGTGTCGCTCGTACTCGCACTCTCTCTCTATCAATAAAATGTAAGTAGAAATAACAATACTAATCTCTCCTCCTGTAACCTACTGCTAGGCTATTCTGTAAGCTATCTCGACAGCGGAATCCGCGGTGAGATTTGAATTTCGTAATACGAAATTCAACCGTATTACGAACGTGATACGATTGAATTTCGTAGTACGAAATTCCAATCTCACCGCGGATTTCGCTGTCGAGATAGCTTACAGAATAGCCTAGCTGTTTACTAAATATTTTCAATGTCATGGCGACCCTAGCGACCCCCAGTAATCTCGACACCCAGTATATCAGTTGTTAAACACCAGTTAGATTGCAGACACTGTCATGTAAGTACGCTATTTACTTACTACACAATTGATTTAACCCTCGACGCAAAAAGAAGAGTTGCTATAAGTTTGACGTGTGTATCTATCTGTAGTCTATGTCTATGTCTATGTATGTCTGTCTGTAGCATCGTAGCGTCCAAACGGATAAACCGATTTTGATTTAGTTTTTTTTTGTATGTGTCTTAATCGAGGGTGTTCTTAGATTTGCTTCATGAAAACTCGTTCAGCTGTTTAAATATTATCAGCTCTTTGATGTGACTACTATAGCAACTTTTGTAGTCCTTTGACCGAGAACGTCAAAAAAATCAAAAAGGCGTTTCTGCGCATTATCACCCGCCACTCATAGATATAGTAGGGGGTGGTTTTATTTTTTATCTTCTATTTATATTAAAAATACCAAAAATTGTTTCTACTTTTGTCTTGTTATAGACTTTGAAACCAGTAAACCGATGTGCCTTAAACCGGTTTATTTAGAAATACAGTGAAATAAATTTAATAAATAAATTACGGAGATGGTCCTCGGCCACAAAAAAAATGCATTAAGAGCGAAGGTGCACTTTTCCATACAAAGAAATATACCTTTTTATCTCCTCTTTTAGATTCTTGAAGGGTCATATGTCTCTTTGCAATTGGTTGGTAAAAAAAAAAACGTGTGTGTACTTATGTACACGCGTTAGAAGTTATACTTCTGTGGCGTATGGAAAAAAAATAACTAAAATGCAGTAGTGATTAACGATAAATATTAAAATTAATCAAAAAGATTTTATATAAATAAAAAAGGTTTTATTCACATAAAAATATGACGTTAAATATGACATATACAACTTGAACATAGTCATGCCACCTAGAACTAACTTCACGGTGTAGAATTTAGGTGTCGGTGTGCGCGCGCATCGCACCACCTAGAACTAACTTCACGATGTTACATTTAGGTGTCGGTGTGCGCGCGCATCGTAAAAATTCACTCTCATCATTTTTCTCTTTCGCGCCAAAAGAAGTATAACTCCAAAAAGCAAATGATACAGCGTAGCTACAGTAGACATTTTACTTGCTTGCTTGCTTGATTTTTTGTAGAAACAAATTTTACTCTACAACCATTTTCCAGGGAGGTAACGGGGGAATACATTTGTATGGAAAAGTGCACCCCACGTTAGCTCTTAAGCACATTCAGTCACATTTCTTTTTCAACCGACTTCCCAAAAAGAAGGAGGATCTCAATTCGTCTGTATGTTTTTTTCTGTATGTATCTTACGCGATTACTCCGTTAATTGTGAACTGATTTGAATGATTTTTTTTTAAATCGGTGGGGTATATTTTCGAGTTAGTCCCAATGTAATTTCATCGAGATCTGATAAGTATCTCCAGAGATATGACTATAAACGTCTCAAACTTGCTACTGAAATTGACTCGCGGAGCAGCGAAGTCGGTTGTTTTAGTTTTTAAACTATTTTAATGATTTGTGGATGAATTCGAAGGATTTAAAATTGTTGAATGGACAGCGGTCTAATATTAATATTTAAATAAGTAAATTCTTAACCGCTTAACTATTAAATCATACATATTCAAAATATATGTGTAATATTATGCATAGTCAATATAAAAAATAAACTGGCCAAGTGCAAGTCGGACTCGCACTAGTAGGGTTCCGTACCACACTACAGTATTTTATAAGATCGAGCAAAAAATACCATTATCATTTTTCGCCAGCAAAAAATAATAATTAATAAACATTATATTTCTTATAACGCCATATAAAGTCTAACAAAGGTGTTAGCGATCGACATTTCAATATAACGCCATCTATGGGACGTTTACCTAACTAAGCGTTCATAGATGGCGTGAAATGCCGAAAAAAACACGTTTCTTGTATGGGGACCCTCTACTTTTTTTAACTTTATTCTGTTTTTAGTATTTGTTGTTATAGCGGCAACAGAAATACATCATCTGTGAAATTTTAAACGACCTAACTATCACGGTTCATGAGATACAGCCTGGTGATAGACGGACAGACAGACAGACAGACAGACAGACAGACAGACAGACAGACAGACAGACAGACAGACAGACAGACAGCGGAGTCTTAGTAATAGGGTTCCGTTTTACCCTTTGGGTACGGAACCCTAAAAATTAAGATCGTTTAATAAACTAAAAGAACCGACTTCAAACGCCGCGCTAGTCATTTTAAGTACCAAGTTTGAGATGTTTATCTTCATATCTCCGAAGATACTGAACATATATCTGAATGGGACCACCAGTGAAGTGACCATTTCAAATAAAAAAATAATTTCCAATCGGTTCAGGCGTCTTCGAGTAATCGGTGAACTTACATATAAAAAAAAAGATTCCGGCGAATTGAGAATTTCATCCTTTTTTGTGAAGTAGGTTAAATTCCGTCTATAGTCATTCCGTACCAACTTCTCAAACTAGGTTAAAGTCATCGATGTATATGTAGTTACCAGATGTGTCGTCGCGAACTAGCTTTACGTTCAAATAAAAAGCAGTGCTGAATCTACATCTCGCTTAGTTTAGTAAGTACTTTTCACGCCCGATCGCGCGCCGCTCGGCACATAAGTCAGCTTATGATGGGCGCCTCTGGTTTACATGTACCTCGATGGTTAAAGTACAAACTTAAAGTGCCTTGTTTCTTTTTGTTTCTGGGCATGTTTTAAAGTTTTTTAAACGACATCATTTTCTTTGTTTCAGAAACACAAAATGGAAGCAGTAGTGTTCGACGGGAAGACCCTAACCCTCAAGTATGAGAAGCAGTACCCACTGCCGAAGATAGTAAACGATGATGACGTCATCGTGAGGGTAGAATACAGTGGGATATGTGGCACTGATCTACATATCATTCAGGTACAATTATTTTATGATATAAAGTAACAGGACAAGCTCGACGAATTTCACTGGACACTTTGCTATTTCAACCGAAAAATATTCCTATATCACGGCTGAATTAATTGGCAAAGTGAAGTCCTACCACTACATAAGCAGAAGGTACATGCATTATGATGATACATTTCGGTGAGTGTGCGATTGGATATCACAATCTTATTCCTTCTTCCCCATGGCACGCCACTGAGCTCGATCTTCAGCTCTTTGTTTCCAACCGCTGCCAGCCAGCTTGCGTATATCATCGCTCCACCTAGCTGGAGGGCGTCCTACACTACGTTTATCGAGCCGTGGTCTCCACTCTAAAACACGTCTACCCAACGGTTATCGGTTCTACGACAGATGTGACCCACTGCCGCTTTAGGTAGCTAATCCTTTGAGCTCTTCGAGCATTAACCAATGGAGATATTAACACAAGGCGTGCCCCTCTGCTGACCATATAGCCATTTTTGGCCATATGAGCGTGCGTGACTACGCTGTATTTTTAATACTGTGTGCGTGTTTCAAGCTAGTGTGCGGGATCGCTAAAGTGTGTGATTTGTGTGTGTGCAATGCGTGTTTACCTAGTCCCCCGTAAGTATCGGCAGAAAAAAATGTTTGCGGATTACAACGTTAACATCTCCATTGGTAAATGTTCGAAGTTTGAGCTATGTCAATAACTTTGGTTAGATTCTCAGACAGATGACCTCATTTCGAATACGATTTTTCAGAGAAACTCCGTGCATAGCCCTTTCTATAGCTCGCTGCGCAACTTTGAATTCACCCATTTAGCATCACACAATATTACGTTTAGGAACATCAATCAATTGTATGCTTGCACCCCGTGGCTTTACTCGCGTTTAATCTCTGTTATAAACCTTCCTCTTGAACCGTTCTATCTATTGATGAAAACAGCATTAAAATCCGTTGCGAAATTAAAAAGATCTAAGCGTACAGACAGCGTGAGCGACTTCGTTTTATACTATGTAGTTGAGATAAAGATGGTTATACAATATAACATTTTGTTCCCAGGGAGAGTTCCCAGCTACAAAGGTCAAGCCCATTCCTCTCGGCCATGAGTCCAGCGGTACCATCCACGAGGTCGGCAAAGCTTCCATCTACAAGAAGGGACAAAAAGTTGTCATTGATCCTAACAGGTAAGGAAGATCCTATAGCATCGATAGCTTTTACAGACTGGTTCTGGAGTGGTAAGGTGGTAGAGGACTGTCTACTGTCCGCTTGGCCAGCTACTACCCTCGAGATGGTACGTCTGTCGCAAAATATCTAATGTATTGCGATAGCTGTCTTTGAGAGCCAGTTCCCATTCGAGACCAAGTGTGCTACCATCTTTGACCACATCTTCACATTTTTTTTATTAACCGACTTCACAAAAAAGGAGGAGGTTCTCAATTCGTCTGTTGTTTTTTTTTTTTTTTTTTTTTGCGTGTATGTTACGCGATTTCTTCGTCAATTGTGAACGGATTCAAATGATTATTTTTTTAATAGGTAGGATACGTTTCCGAGGTGGTCCCATTTTAATTTTATCGAGATCTGATAAGTATCTCCAGAGATATGGAGATAAATACCTCAAACATAGGAGAATGTACTGGTTTTAGTAGAAGAGTCCCAAGAAGATTATACACAATGGAGGTTGCTATAGCATACCTATACTTTTAAAGACTAAAAAATATGACCTTGAATAATGTTTTTACATCTTTCTTCTCGTTGATTTTGGTTTTTGACAGATATTCTTACGGTAACTGTGAGGGATAATAAACTTGGCTGGCACCGACTTCAAATAGATAAGTGGGTAGCGCTTATAATAATTTTAAGTAATTTATTTTTCGCTTTTGAGTGCCTGTTTGTAGTTATGAAGTCGGTTTTATTTTTTTTGAAAAATAACTTATAATATCTAAGAAGACCAAGAAGATCGTTTGACCACTATCTCGCTTGGTGGTAAGCGATGATGATGTCGAGGATAGTGAACACGCTAGGCCAAAAATACTCTGACTATCAAGGGCTGTGTGCTGCCGGAACACCGTAAGGTATGATGGCAGATTTTCCCCTTGATCGTGGTGAGTTACTTTTTTAACCGACTTCAAAAAAAGGAGGAGGTTTCTCAATTCGACCGTATATTTTTTTTTTTTTTTTTTATGTTTGTTCGCGGATAACTTCGTCGTTTATGAACCGATTTCGATTATTCTTTTTTTGTTCGAAAGGAGATATCCCAAGTGTGGTACCATGGTAATTTTATCGAAGTATGATAAGTATCTCCAGAGATATTGAGATAAACATCTCAAAATTGGTACTGAAAATGAATAGCGCGCGGCATTGAAGTCGGTTGTTTTTTAGTTTTTAAACGATATTATTAACTTTTTAATACGAAGCAAAATCAAAAGTCTGGGTTAAACTTCTCCAAGCGTTTGAATGGTTGTGTTGATATTCTGTCAGTGGCGAAAAACAGGCAAATAATTTTGTCTTTCCCCCGGGGATAAGGCCATACTAGCCCTGCTGGAATAAAACATGGAGTAGTAGTGTATAGTGTTTATCCTGATATGCCAATAGGCATAAGAGTATGACCGTCTGCTCCTACGTGGCGGCAGTCTTCGAGGGTGGACGGAAATAAACCACGGGAACGATGTCTACGCCGGTAAAACCTCAGCACAGCTAGTTCAGCTATAATCCTGTAAAGTCTCATCATCCTGTAAAGTACCTTCATTCCTTCTACTCCGCCTTACCTAAAAGAACGCTTTCAATTTCTACACCAATCACATTCTCTCTCCTTAGGTTCCGATGAAAACCTCCTTCTAAAAATCCCAACACACAGTACCGAATACCTCGCAAATTCCTTTACTGTGCAAGCTTCAAAACTCTGGAATGATCTGCCTTTAGATATAAGACGAGCCAAGTCTTTATCTATCTTTAAAACTTCGTTGAAAAATTATTATTTGTCACTCGTGTAAATATAGTATTTATTTGATATTATTATTTATAAAACTTTTTTTTTAAAATTTGTTCAAGTATGTTTTTTTTAGTGTTATATATTATTGTATGGTATGTACGTATATGTAACTATATGTAATATGTATTAGTAATATATCATGTTGATATTTATATTTTGTGAATATTGTTTTATATTATTATTATACAGTAACTATTTATATTTTACATTTATTTATTGTATACCACCGTCTACTACTTCTTGCAATTCTGTCCATCCAAAGGTTGTCTGGAAGAAATCGCTGTTAGCGATAAGACCGCCCATTGTACTACCTTAGTTATTATTTTCTCTGTACATTGTTTTATTTTCTTGTTTTCTGTATGTTGGTATACAATAAAGATTTTTTGTATTGTATTGTATTGTCTCAATAACCTACGTCTTCCAGGGCCTGTAACCTCTGCGATTTCTGCCGCAATGGTAGCTACCAGTACTGTCTTCGAGCTGGCATCAACAGCACCGTTGGAATATGGAAGGAAGGTGGATGGGCGCAGTTCGTCAAGGTTCCACAGGATCAGGTGTACCTACTGCCTGATGGAATTACTACGGAGCAAGGTGATCAGATTCACAAGAATTGTTTGCTCCTCCACTTGGGGGGTTCCACCACTTTGCCAATTAAATCAGCCGTGAAATAGAGATGTTTTTCTTTTTTAGGGTTCCGTAGTCCTGACAAGGAACCCTTATAGTTTCGTCATGTCCGTCTGTCTGTCTGTCTGTCTGTCCGAGGTTTCCTAAGAGACCGTTAATACTAGAAAGCTGTAATTTTATGGGGGGGGGGGGGGGGGGGGGTATATAAACTACGCCGACAAAGTGCTGGGCTTCGTTCACGTCCTCCGGAGAAGGGTTTTTGGTTGTTTTGCAACTCGCTCGAAGGTCCGGAACGACCACGGGTGTTTTTCACTCAAATTGTGACTTTGACATTTTGCGCAGACTTGAATTTCGAGGTTTTGTTAATTTATTTTTCTATTTCTAAATATTTTCCGTTTGTTTTTACGATTAATGTCTCGTCATGCCACGTCTTGGTCTCGACAATGAAAAACTTCTTCTGATCCCCTTAATCTGTAAAAAAATTACGGCTTTTCCCGCCAAATTTACTGTCACAAACATCAGAGCGTTTTTTAACCATCGAATTTGATGGTTTCGTGATAATAGCGCATTTCATGAACTTTAAAGGAAAACTATAGCGGTTAAGATAACTTTATTACTTTAGCAGTAATAGTCGTTGAACTTGGGTGTTGGATAATTTTGTACCAAATACAAAATCCTTAGAATAAATCATTTAAAGTGACAAAGACGGAGTACCTAGTTGCATGTTTATAACTGGTAAAGACTTGCATTGAATAACAGGCTACTACGGAACCCTACACTGCGCGTGGCCCGACACGCACTTGGCCGGTTATTTTTATATCAGATAGGCCAGCGTTTGACCATCATCTCAGCTGTTGGCAAGTGATGATGCGGTCGAGGATGGTAGCACGCTAGGCCTAGAATGGAAACTGGCCCTGAAGGATAGCTGCCGGAACATATTAGATGTTCGGCGACAGAGCAAAATTTTCCAATGAAATTACAGGGCATGTAAGACTTAACATCTTTTGTGTCAAGGCGCAGTGCAGTGACAATACTTAGTTCTGGCTATCCAGGATTATGCATGCCGCTGTATTTGTAATAGGTAGACGTCGTCGTTTACCATCAGGCGAGCGTCGTGCTTGTCCTGTTACCTTAAATAAAAAACTTTAATTAGTTCTGGGGTAGAGAACACGACAAGTGAAGTGTAAAGGTACGGCCTCACCGCGGCGTCCTGCGTCCTGCGTGCGCGATGTCAGTACTTTTCAATTGTTTTCTAAACGCGTTTGGAACCAGTCGGTACAAATACTACTGCGCTATCTGATCGCCACCTAGATCGCGCACGCAGGACGCTGCGGTGTGTCCGTACCTTTAAGTACCTGTAAAGTAATCTTTGTTAATCCCTCAAACTAAGCGAAATTATGCTTGTGTCTGGAGTGGGTTCACGTCAATAGTGCAATGAGTGGGGATCTAACTCACGACCTCTCGATCTCCAGGCCGATTCCTTAGCCATTGGGCTGTTGCCGCTTTATAATCATAATCTTAATTATAGTAAAATGAAGTTGTTACATTTCAGGAGGATTATGCGAGCCATACTCGTGCGTATCACACGGCTTCGATCGCGCCTCCCCTCTGAAGGTTGGACAGAAAATACTCATTGTAGGCGCTGGGATTATTGGTAAGGAACAATTTATTTATTTTCAACTTCTTACAAACAGAAGGAGGTTCTCAATTTGTTTGTATGTTTTTTAGAGAGAAAAAGAAGAGAGTAAAAACTAGTTAAAGAGTGAAAACTTCTTTGGCGGCGTTATGCACTTTTCTTGGGATGGGTAAAAAATGTTACACTCGCGTCAGGGTCACGTGTCCTGATCGTAAGACGAAAATTCGTAAGACGCAGCACAGGGCGCTTGCCCCAGGTGTCATTCTAAAATATTTAAAAATAACGTGTTCAAGTTTTACTTCTACCGGCACTCCCGGAGTGCAACCTGTTGTATTTTTTTTGTATGTATGTTACGAGATTATTCCGTCAATTGGGAACCGATTCGAATGATTCTTTTTTTAATCGGTAGGGTACATTTCTGAGGTTATCCCATTGTAATTTCATCAAGATCTGATAATTATCTGCAGAGATATGACGATAAGCGTCTCAAACTTGCTGCTGAAACGGACTCGCGGGGCATTGAATTCGGTTGTTTTTGTTTTAAAACTGTCTGAATAATTAATAATACAAACAAGGTGAGCTAATTAATAAAATATTAAAAGCTTGTATTTGTACTTACCTAAATTCAAAATTAAACCACCCCCGAATGATCTATGTATAATCTGTACATTGAGACTATTCCAATGAGCCCAAACTCAACATCTCTGATGTAAGTTGGTGAGTATTTGAGTATTCTGCAGACTCCAGGAGATGTCTCAGCATCAGGTTAATGCTACCGTGTTCTTACAATAGCATTGAAGTAAGAGGATACCGAATTTTGAATTGATCAAAACTATGAAAGTCGATCTTACGGCGTCATCAACTAAAAAAAAGTTTTTTTTTTATTTATATATTATAGGCTAGCGTTTTGACCACTATCACACCTGTTGGTAAGTGATGATGCGGTCGAAGATAGTAAGCACGCTAGGCCTAGATTGGGAACTGGCTCTCAAGGATAGCTTCCGGAACACATTAGATGTTTGGTGACAGATTTTCTAACTTAAGAGAGGTAGCTGGCCAGGCGGACACTAGATAGTGTCCTAACACCATGCGAAACGAGTTTAATCAAACGGCTTAACGGATTTTCATTAATTAAAGCTATGAGTAAACTGTCAACCAAAATAAACTAAATCAAATTAGAGAATACGTTTGGGCGCTATGATACCACATACATACACACAAAGATACAGAGATACACACGTCAAACTTATAACACCCCTTTTTTTCGTCGGGGGTTAATAAGGCGGTGGACAACTGACTTTTATTCATTTCACAAATTGCAGCTATAATCGTTTTGTTATAAATTATCTTCTCCTTGTCCTGAATCTTGTCCTTGAGATTCCCAGTCACAGTACTGGTTTTTATGACGGATCGTTTGCTGTGCGTGCTTCACGTCTGTGGAACGCACTGCCTGTAAACATTAGAAAAGCGCAGTCTCCAAATACATTCAGGACGCAGGTCAAAGATCACTTTCTCCGTCAACAATCCTATACATTTGCTACTGCAGATATTATTATCTATGTATCAATTTATTATTTATTTTTATTATTTTATTTACAAATATTTTCGCATTTTTTTCATCACCCGCAGGCTTGTCTGAAAATCAGCGTCCAGGTGTAAATCTAGACATAATGTGCTGAGATAAGCCTTTTTGACACCTCACATTGTTTCTTGTTTTTTCTTGTTTTATTGTTTTAGTAAGTATTTTAATGTGTTATGTCAAATAAATGATTTTTCTTTCTTTCTTTCTATTATAAAGTTGAAATCGCTATTTATTTATCAAATGTTGTAAATTTTCCCCTATATTGGTTTGTATATTAAACTTAGTTAGTAAGTCTGTAATTAGTAGGGTAGGTTAGTATCTTTAGGAAGTAAAGTTAGTAGGTATATTCGTTTTTTGCTTTTAACTTATATTAGAAACACCTCCGTCTATTGTCTTCTTTTCTATAAGTCCTCTCCATCCAAAGGTTGCCTGGAAGAAATCGCTTTCAGCAATAAGGCCGCCCATTGTAACACTAATAAAATGAATGATTTGTATGTTATTTTTTAAGTTATGAGGTGTGACAATAAAGAATTTTCTATCTATCTATCTTGTTTTGTTATTACGGAATGTTTATAATCTTTATTATTTATAGGTAATAAACATAATAAAACTGTGTTTTATCTTTATTACTGCGTGTAAGTTTATATAACACTACCAGCTGACCCGGCAAACGTTGTTTTGCCATATAAATAAATGGCTATTAAAAAATAAGGGTTGATCGTAGAAGGGTGAAAATTGAGGATTGTATGTATTTTTGTATGTTGTATCATAAAAAAACAGAAATTAAAAATTTTGTCTAAAAAATAAAATTTAGGGGTGGACTACCCCTAACATTTAGGGGGATGAAAAATAGATGTTGGCCGATTCTCATAGATACCGGATAACCACAAAAAAATTCATCAAAATCGGTCAAGCCGTTTCGGAGGAGTATGGCAACGAAAACTGTGACACGAGAATTTTATATATTAGATGTCATCTGTTTACAATCCTATTAATATTATAATAATTAAGATAGTTTAAAAACTAAAACAACCGACTTCCATGCCCCGCGAGTCAATTTCAGCAGCAAGTTTGAAACATTTATCGTCATATCTCTGGAGATACTCATCAAATCTCAATGAAATTACAATGGGACGGACCACTTCGAGAAAAGGCTCTACCGATAAAAAAAAGAATTATTTGAATCGGTTTGCAATTGACGGAGAAATCGCGTGACATAAATACAAAAAAAAAAATGAAAAAAAAACATACAGTCGAATTGAGAACCTCCTCCTTTTGGATGTCGGTTTAAGATGCGAAAGATTGTGAGGATATATGGACGGATGAACGTTGATGGCTGCATGTGTGTTTATATTCGTAACTCTACTACTCGTAACGTACTCGTTTGAGGGCCCGGTGGCGTAATCGGGAGAACGGTCGGCTTTGATGCCGTGGTACCGAGTTCAAACCGCCGTGCACCAATGGATTTTTCTATCGAAAAATGTATGTGCGCTTCTTACAGTGGCCCTCCAGTGAAGGAAAACATCGTTAAGAAACCAACAACCCCCGCATGGTGGTAGGACACTATCTAGTGCCCGCCTGGCCAGCTACCACCCTCAAGTTAGAAAATCTGTCACCAAACATCTAATGTGTTCCGGCAGCTATCCTTGAGAGCCAGTTCCCATTCTAGGCCTAGCGTGCTTACCATCATCGACCGCATCATCACTTACCAACAGGTGAGATAGTGGTCAAACTCTCGCCTATAAAGTAAAAAAAAACTCGTATACATTTATTCGTTACAAACACAATCTAAAGTGTCATCGTACCGACGGGACTTGAACCCTCACCCCCTGGATGACACGTCCAGGTGCTCTGCCAATTAAGCCACGGTTCGATACATCGATACGACGAAATTAGTGGATTGCATTTTTAACCCAATTATGCATTGGTGGCGCCATCTATGACTACTTATTTCGAATGTTAATCATTCTCTTTTTATATAAGTTTACCTTAAGCTGCCCTACGTTAAATTCAAGAGACAGTTAAAAGATTGGTTACTGAACAAATTGTTCTATACTGTAAAATATATGTCCAATCAATAATAGTTAATTTGTAATATTAGGGTAGTTACTATTATTATGTACGATTATATTGATACTTTCTATTTATTATAAAAATGAAATAATATTGTATTTAATTTAAATTTTGACATATAGATTATAAATTATTATGACTGCAAATTAATTTTGCTAAACTTCACATGCTCACCCAAGAGCTGAATAGAAGGATCTTCTTATTCTTGTCATACCATCTAAATTGTACTCTATTAATGGTGAATAAATATTTAATTTAATTTAATTTCAGGGAACCTGTGGATCACCACCCTTCATCATCACGGCCACCGTGACGTCACCGTCTCAGAGATGAATAAAACTAGACTGGAAATAGTGAAGAGACTGGGTAAGGATAATATTGTTATGTCAATGCTACCTGTGACCAGTTTCTTGACTTATGTGCTGAGACCATCAATGCGGAGAGAAGATATGTGTCAATATTCAATTGCAGTTTGACTCGTTGCGAAAATTGATAGCTCGATTTTTTTATATCTAACAAGCTGGCGCTTGATTACTATCTGCTCTGGTGGTAAGCGATGGTGTGTCGAAGATGGTAAGCACGCTAGGCTTAAAATACTCTGGCTCTCCAGGGATGTGTGCTGCCGGAACACCGTAAGGTTATGACGGCAGAATTTCTCCTTGATGGTGGTAAGCTACTTTTTGGTAGCAACTCAGGCGGAACATCGATTTAATATGCTCCTACCACTTGGGAAATATACGTTTTCAAACAAAAACAAAGAATTTTCCAAATCGATTCAGACCAGTTCATCTTCGAGTAATTGGTGAATATATAAAAAAATGTTCCGAATTTGAATTTGACTAATTGAGAACCTCTTCCATTTTTCTTCTTTTCCTCGTCTAAAACAAATATGAATTGATGCCACCGGTAACAAAAGGGCTGGCTTATTCCTAGCACAAATAATTCTTTAGCGATTCAACGCGGGAATGTAACCAGCGTTCTTGGCTCTTTACCACACGGTCATCCCTTAATTTTAGTTTAGTTTAATTTTAATTTTAAATAATTAAAAATAATTTTGAATTTTGAGGGCCCAGTTGTGTAGTGGGTTTGACGTCAGAGATACCGAGTGCAATCCCCGCCGTGCACTTTCTTTCGAAAAATGTATGTGTGCACTTTCACAGTGGCCTTCCGGTGAAGGAAACACATCGTTAAATAAAACTGGCCAAGTGCGAGTCAGACTTTTGTCTCGCACATGGCGGACACACACGGAGGGTTCCGAACCGCAGTATATAAGTATAGCATTATATTATATTACCGTGTTAATACCAAACATGCTTATTAACTACAACGCCAGCTAACGAACATTCAACGAACTTCTAACACCAACTAAGTGTACTTTAACACAAAAGTAGGTAATTAATATTATTTATTTATATTAAGTTATATTATTATATTTATATTATTAAGTTAAACAATCGTTCACATAGATGGCGCTATAGTAAAACACGTTTTTTGTATGGGGACCCCCTTTATTTTTTAACTATGTTCTGTTTTTAGTATTTGTTGTTATAGCGGCAACAGAAAAACATCATCTGTGAAATTTCAACCGTCTAACTATCACGGTTCATGAGATACAGCCTGGTGACAGACGGACAGACAGACAGACAGACAGACGGACAGCGGAGTCTCAGTAATAGGGTTCCGTTGGTACCCTTTGGGTTCGGAACCCTAAAAATCAACAACCCCGCATGGTGGTAGGACACTATCTATCTGTGCGTCTGACCAGCTACCACCCTCAAGTTAGAAAATCTGTAGCTAAACATCTAATAAGTTCTGGCGGACATCTTTGAGAGCCAGTTCCCATTCTTTATTTTATATTTATATTTTATTCTAGGCCTACCGTGCTACCATACTCAACCGCATCATCACTTACCAACAAGAGAGATAGTGGTCAAATGCTAGCCTATATAATATAAAATATTAGAAGGCTCAAAAAAAAAATATTATTTTTCTTTTCAGATACTGGCTTTAGGTTGGTGACTCCTGATGTTCTGGCGAGCGAGAAAGCTTTGTATGACGTCATCGTTGATTGTACAGGTAATTAAATCTTTATATATAAAAATGAATCCCAATTGCCCTTGGTCACGGCATCACGCGTGAACGGCTGGACCGATTTCGCTAATTCTTTTTTATTGTGTTTTTTATAGTCAGGGGATGGTTCTTATGAAAAAAAAAGTTGTTTTTAACGCAGGCGAAGCCGCGGGGCACAGCTAGTAAAAAATAATTATAATGATTATTTTTCCGACCCAAATATCGACCAATAGAATTGCACCATTCGACGTCACGTGGTACAACCTACATGGTATTATACTGAAAATTTTTTGAAAATTTTCTCTGTTGTACCACGTGACGTCGAATGGTGCAATTCTATTGGTCGATATTTGAGTCGGAAAAATAATCTCCCGAATACCACACGAGCTTCAAAATTTATCTGGCATTTCCCTCAAGGTTCCCTGCAAACAAATGAAGTCGTCAAGTTTTTCAAGAAAAATCACTCGCGCTGCTCGTGATTTTTTAACCTGAAAAACTTGACTCCTTCATTTGTTTGCAACGAACCTATCGGGAAATATCCGATAATTTTGAAGCTCTTGTGGTATTATAAGTGAATATTATTAATTATTTCGTTACATTTCTCGGGTTGTACACGCCCGGTCGTTTGCAAGGCATTGATGGAGCCGAATTCAACATCAAGAGGCCCTTTACAACTGTTACTTCACTATGGATAGTGGATGGAAAGATATGTAAAACTATGAAAAGATGGTACATTACCTAAATCATGATTATTGTATGAGCTGATTGATGTCTGATTTCTGGTCTATGGGATGAGGTATTGTGGGATGTAAGGGAGCACAAATACGACCTCAGTGCTCCCAGCCAACCTCACCTGCCCGTGGTGCATCCTGCTGACCAACAGACGGGGCTCTGGCGACCGACAAATGGCGGTATAACCATTTCATACCTATGGCGTAGCTAAATTCTACAGGCCGGTGACGGGCAGCAGCGTCACCGGTGCGAGGAGCTACGTCCTGCGATCGCCAACCCGCCGCCCTGCTATTCCTGACCACGGCGGCGGTCACGGTAACGGCAGACCAGGGGGTGCTAAGAATCCCCGGGCTACGGTAGGCCGCCAGAACAAACTGACCCTGGCTACGTATAATGGACGCACGATTCGGCTGGACGATCATCTGGCGCAGCTGGAGGAGGAGCTGGAACACATAAGATGGCACATACTGGGGTTATGTGAAGTCCAAAGAAAGGGAGAGGTCACCATAACCTTAGAATCGGGATATCTTATGTACTACAGAGAAGGAGATCAGCCATCCCAAGGCGGCGTCGGGTTTCTGGTCAACAAGGTTCTCAGTGACAACGTTGTAGAAATCTCCAGTGTGTCGAACAGGGTAGCGTACCTCGTAATTAAGTTAACCAAGAGGTACAGCCTCAAGGTTATCCAGGTTTACGCACCGACCTCGACACACTTGGATGATGAGGTGGAGAGCATGTATGAAGATATTTCCAGAGCTTTACACACCACCTCCAAGGCTCACTACAACGTTGTCATGGGAGACTTTAACGCCAAAGTGGGAGTACAAACTTGCGGCGAATCGTCTATTGGACCACACGGATTTGGGAGTAGGAATCACAGGGGGCAAATGCTAGTCAATTTCCTCGAGAAAGAGGGGCTTTTCTTGATGAACTCGTTCTTCAAGAAACAGCCCCCAAAGGAAGTGGACGTGGCAAAGCCCCGACACTGACTAAAAACGAGATTGACTTTATCATTACGGACAAACGGCGCATATTCAGAGACGTCTCAGTGATCACTAAGTTTAATACTGGAAGTGATCACCGACTTGTACGAGGCTCTCTGGATATCGACTTTAAAGCTGAGAGATTCCGAATGATGAAGTCTACGCTCCGTCCAAACCTACTCCAAACCGTTGTTGGGTCCGAAACATTCCAATTACAATTAGAAAATCGATTCGCTGCCTTGGAAACCACAGACGTAGATCAAAAACTTGAAGAAGTGGTGGAAATCCACAGCGATGAAGGGACGAAGTTTTGCGAGAGCAAGCGTACGGGCAAAAAATCCAAACATTCGGCAGAAAAACTTCGGCTAATGGAAGAGAGACGAACATACCCTTTTTCAGCTTTGTCAACTAACCAGGTGCGCAACAAATCCATTAAGAAGCTGGTACATCGCGACCTCCGATCCTCTAACACGCTCTTGATTAAAGAATCAATTGAGCAGAATCGGGGGTCGAAAGTGTTCGCCCAGCCTCTGGGCACAGAATAATGAATAGTACCTCTGGGTAGAAGCCACCTCACAAAGCTGACAACGACAACGTCAACGGCAGGTACATCTCTCACTTACGATTCGTAGATGACATCGTCATTATGGCAGAGACGCTGCAGGACCTACAAAGGATGTTGAATGGCCTAGCTGATTCTTCTCGTCGCATCGGTCTCCGGATGAATTTGGATAAAACCAAAGTCATGTACAACGAGCACGTTGTTCCGGAACCGATTGCCGTAGATGGAATCCCACTCGAAGTTGTCACTAAGTATGTTTACCTAGGGCAGACGCTCCAACTAGGCAAACACAACTTCGAGAAGGAAATCCAGAGAAGAATTCATCTGGGCTGGGCAGCATTCGGAAAACTACGTCGAGTCTTCTCGTCGCCTATAATGCAGTGTCTAAAGACAAAAGTCTTTAACCAGTGCGTCCTACCTGTAATGGCTTACGTAGCCGAGATGTGGACACTCACAGTTCGACTGGTCCACCAGTTTAAAGTCGCTCAGCGAGCTATGGAGAGAGCTATGCTCGGTATTTCTCTGCGGGATCGAATCCGGAACGAAGTAATTCGCCAGAGAACTAAAGTTATCGACATAGCTCAACGTATTAGCAAGCTGAAGTGGCAGTGGGCTGGTCATATCTGCCCCAGGACTGATAACCGTTGGGATAGACTTGACCTGGAGTGGAGATCGCGAATCGGCAAACGTAGCGTAGGAAGTCCTATGACCAGTTGGAGCGACGACATACGCAAAGTGGTGGGCAGAGACTGGAAGAGAAGAGCCGAACATCGGGCTCAGTGGCGCATCTTGGGAGAGACCTTCGTCCAGTAGTGTACAGGCACACAGGCTGATGATGATGGGATGAGGTACGAGAAAATATTAAGGCGGGTGGTGACTTGCTATACACTGAATGCCACCCGACCCCATGAAGGCGGACCGTTATGTTGGCGCCAAGGGGAAATATTATTGAAAATGTTAATGGTTTTTCGGCATAATATTTTCATAAGTTTAATTTTTTTTTAATTATTATTCGTCAGTCATCGTTCCCGTGGGAATATCGGGATAAAAAGTGTGAAGTCGCAGATGGTGAACACGCTAGGCCTAGAATACTTTGACTCTCAAGGGATGTGTGCTGTCGGAACACCGTAAGGTTATGGCGGCAGATTTTCTCCTTGATGGTTGTAAGCTACTTTTGGAATCAAATCGGGCGGAACATCGATATAATACGCTCCAACCATCTGAGGTAAATTTGTTTGTGACCTCTCCACGGTCAAACGGCTGGGCGGATTTGGATACAATTTTTTTTATCGGCAAAAATACATAGGATCCTTTTGAATGCTTTTTTCTTCCCCAGGCGTGGGCAAAGTGATGGAAATCAGCTTCAACTATCTGAAGCAAGGAGGGAAGTACGTACTCTTCGGATGCTGCCCCCCCACTCATCAGGCTTCGTAAGTACTTGACACTTTTGTAGCCGACTTAAAAAAGGGAGATTTTTGACGTGAAACCACAGAAAAGATACAAGGTGAAACTGCTTAAGGCGCACTGGACTAAAATTTGAGGGAAGTGACGTAGCGTCACGGTCCGAATGCAACGGAAGTGACGTAGCGTCATGTTATATTTTATATTTATAAACGCCCTCTATTGTAGAACGGCGTAACTACGAAGACGTATTCGCTATCATTCGAGCATTTGTCCCGCTAAGTTCAACAGATGGAGTTGTACAAAAAAATTAGTGATGTTGAGAAATAAATTGAGTGAACTTAATACCTCTGAATTCCAACTCTGTGAAGGAAGTTCTAACGCGTAGCTTTCTACGCGCCCTTTTTAAGGTTCCGTACCCAAAGGGTAAAACGGGACCCTATTACTAAGACTCCGCTGTCCGTCTGTCTGTCTGTCTGTCTGTCCTTCTGTCACCAGGCTGTATCTCATGAATCGTGATAGTTAGACAGTTGATATTTTCACAGATGATGTATTTCTGTTGCCGCTATAACAACAAATACTAAAAACAGAATAAAGTTAAAAATAAGAGGGGGTTCCCATACAAAAAACGTTTTTTTCTGTATTACAATATAACGCCATCTATGAACGCTTAGGTAAACGTCCATAGATGGCGTTATATTAAAATGCCGGTCCCTAACACCTTTGTTAGATGTTATTTAGTTAATTAGTTTAACCCTTGTTATAACTTAGTTACTAAATAGTTAGCGTTTTGGCAATGCTGTTAGCTTACTATTTTCTGAAACAAATAAATAAATAAATAGATGGCGTTAAAAGATATAAAATGTTTATAAATTATTATTTTTTGCTGGCGATAAATAATAGTGGTATTTTTTGCTCGATCTTATAAAATACTGTAGTGTGGTACGGAGCCCTACGAGTGCGAGTCTGACTTGCACTTGGCCAGTTTATTTATATTCGCATTATTTTTTGTAATACGCTGCTATAAAACCGTTGTTTACGCCCGCCGCAGATGCTCACACTCGCATTGGCCGTCACGAGCCGCGTGCGAGTGGCTGTATAAAACGTATGGCGCAGTACCAAACTCCGCATTTGCTCTCACGCGTCGACGCAGGCACGTACATGAGCGTGCACGCGCGTGTCGGCTAGGTGACGAGACATTTGTTTCGAGTGGCAGTGTCGCGAGTGTTCAAGTAATCTGAACTTATATCAATCGCGTCCATCTTGCTTCGTTTTCGTCTACGAACGAATGGTAGGTAGAGACTCTGACTGATGTACGACTCGTGAAAGCAATTGCGGACACACACGTGTCTACCAATGCCAATGCGACATTGGCGCAGTGTCGTGAACGAGTGCGAGTGTGAGCATCTGCGGCGGGCGTTATAAACCGATATTAAGAGGGAACGCGGGGTGCACTTTTCCATACAAATGTATTCCCCCGTTTCCCGTCTGGTAAATGCTTCTAGAGAAAAAAATGTTTCTACAAAAAATGATTCTACAAAAAATGTTTCTACAAAAAATGTTTCTACAAAAAATCAAGGTCTGCTGTAGCTATGCTATATAGAAATATGAACTTTCAAACATTTCAAAGAGAAGATTAGAAAGCTTATTTTTCTTTTTGCCATTGGTTGTTTGAAAAAGCAATGATAGGGGCGTAGCTAGAGCGCACCTTGATATTCTGTAAAAACAACAAGATTTTTATTTTATTTTATTTTTCAAGGTTAACAAGAATACTAGTAATGTGCAACCCAGACTGCGAGTAGTCTTTAAAAAAAAAAAAAAAAATTGCTATTGAAGCATTTTCTTGGGAGGAAACGGGGAATACATTTGTATGGAAAACTGCACCATGCGTTCGCTCTCAATGATTATTTCCAGTAATATTATTATTTTAAGATGCGGTCAAGGGTGATATGGTAGCACGCTAATCCTTGAATAGGTCTGGCTCTCAAGGATAGCAGCTAGAACACATTAGATGTTTGGCGACAGATTTTCTAACTTGAGGGTGGTAGCTGGCTAGGCGGACACTAGATAATGTCCTACTACCTTACAAATGCAATTATTTAATAGCTCCTACATTATACCTAAATTGTATTCTGTGTGTTTGCTATGAGTTTTCTAATAGGTTATCAAATTATTATCTACACTTTTTTATAAATCAACTAGCTGACCCGGCAAACGTTGTTTTGCCATATAATACTAAAATGGCTACTAAAAAATAAGGGTTGATCGTAGAAGGGTGAAAATTGAGGATTGTATGTATTTTTGTATGTTGTATCATAAAAAAGTAGAAATTAAAAATTTTGTCTAAAAAATAAATAAAAAAATTTAGGGGGATGAAAAATAGATGTTGGCAGATTCTCATAGATACCGGATAAGCACAAAAAATTTCTTCAAAATCGGTCAAGCCGTTTCGGACGAGTATGGCAACGAAAACTGTGACACGAGAATTTTATATATCAGAGATAATAATTATTTTTTTCATAATTTTAAATATCAATCATGTATTATTAGTGCAATATAACTTATAAACTTTCACATGTCATAAATATGACAAAATAGAAGGACTATGAATATTTCGGAACATCCTAATGTTGACTCTATTTTTTGTGTAATAAACACTCATTTCATTTCATTTCATTTTAATAACTTTAGATAGATAGATTAACACTTTATTGAACTTAAGGTATAAATATAATAGTTAACAAACAATTATAGATTGAATTGACATTGACTTACATCACCCGTGACTAGGGTTGCCAGATGTACGGTTTTCGACCGGACAGTTCGGTTTTCTTTAGGCATGTCCAGTCAAGAAAATCTTGGTAAACCGGACAAAAGAGCACTAAATATATAAAAAAGTAGTACGATGTAAAATTTGTTACTTAATAAATAAAACTTAAAAATTTGTCCGGTTATTTTTTCAACACATCTGGCAACCCTACCCGTGACCAAAGAGCTGGCGCTTATCTTGGTCAACGTATTAGAAAGAAAGAAAGAAAGAAAAATCATTTATTTGACATAACACATTAAAATACTTACTGAAACAATGAAACAAGAAAAAACAAGAAACAATGTGAGGTGTCAAAAAGGCTTGTCTCAGCACATTATGTCTAGATTTACACCTGGACGCTGATTTTCAGACAAGCCTGCGGGTGATGAAAAAAGCATATTAGCCTAGCTATACAACGAGGTAACGTCGTGAAACGTCTACTCTTTGAAAAATTACCGGCAGGTAGTGGCTAGGTTCTGTATTTTATTTATTATGATCATAATTAAATAATTGTTACCAGAAAAAAATAAAAATAAATTATTATAAAATACTAAGTACATTCGGCGGCTTTATCGCTAAGCAGCGATCACTTTTTAGGGTTCCGTAGTCCTGACAAGGAACCCTTATAGTTTCGTCATGTCCGTCTGTCTTGTCTGTCTGTCTGTCTGTCTGTCCGAGGTTTTGCTAAGAGGCCGTTAATACTAGAAAGCTGTAATTTTGTGGGGGTATGTATATAAATTACACCGACAAAGTGCTGAAATAAAATTGTGAAAAAAAATTTTTTTTAGGGTAGCTCCCCTATATGAGAAGTAGGGATGAATTTTTTTTTCATCGTCTGCCCCATCGTGTGAGGTATCGTTGAATAGGTCTTTTAAAATGACTTCAGGGATGCTCATACCATTTTTCGATTGAATGCTCCATTTATGAAATATTAAACTTTAAAGTGCAAATTTTTGTTCCAGTAGGGCGTCCCCCCCATCTAAAAGCTAAACTGCTAGCTTGAAAAATCTGGAAAAATTCGTGATAATAGCGCATTTCATGAACGTTAAAGGAAAATTATAGCGGTTGAGATAACTTTATTAGTTTAGCAGTAATAGTCATTGAACTTGGCTGTTTGATAATTTTGTACCAAATACAAAATACTTAAAATAAATCCTTTAAAGTGACAAAGACGGAGTTGCTTGTTTATAACGGGTAAAGACTTGCGAATAACAGGCTACTACGGAACCCTACACTGCGCGTGGCCCGACCCGACACGCACTTGGCCGATATAGGCAAGCATTTGACCACCATCTCACCTGTTGGCAAGTGATGATGCGGTTTGGGATGGTAGCACGGCATCGAGGTATATATATATATATATATAAATATACCTCGATGTCATGCTACTAACTTACTACTTTGACTAGCGCGACGTTTGAAGTCGGTTCTTTTACTTTTTTTAAACTATCTTAAATTATTTTCTTTCAGTGTGAACCCGTTCCAAATCTACGACAAAGAACTGACGATAATTGGAGTAAAGATCAACCCATTCAGCTTCCCCAGTGCTTTGGGGTGGCTGGCAGCCATGGGTAACAGGTAAGGACTCTGATCATGTATAATTTTATCACCTTTACTTTGGTAGTTCCATCGGCAAGGACTAACTTAGTAAAATTCGCACCATTGTCACGAGCCACGGCTGATTAACGATATATCTTTAAATATAGACATATTTTTGTGCAGCCTGCTGATATTCAAAGAGGTGGCTCGAAATTCTGTGGAAAATTAATTAAAATATTGTTGTACTAGCTGTGCCCGCGACTCCGTCCGCGTGGAATAGTGTCTTTGTGTAGCATTAACTAATAAGACACATACGTATCCCAAATACACCGCACCCTACCACGCCACGCTAATCCTCCGTTCTCCTCCCCTCACTTACCCTCCCCTCCCCCCCCTCGCCCTTCCCCTCACTTCCACCTCCCCTCCCATCACTTCCCCCTCCCCTCCCCTAAGTTTCAAGCTTCTAGCTCTAAAAATGACTATACTTCCATACACATTTTCATCCCCCATTTCAACCCCTTACAACCCTCTTTTCGCATTAAAAAGTAGACTGTGTCCATTCTCAGGCTCTAGACTATCTGTGTACCAAATTTCATTTAAATCGGTTCAGTAGTTTTGGCGTAAAAGCGGGACAGACAGACAAACAGATACTTTCGCATTTAATAGTAATGACAAATAAAACCCAGAGATGGCGCTAGTGTAGATTTTAATAGCTCTCCTTTAAATATTGCCTAAATGTATGAGATCCTGCATCGCGTAAACGATATTTTCCGCGATATTGAAACTGATGCCCTTGCTTCGTAATCATTTATCTCGAGAGTTGAACTAATTAGTCTGGATATTCTGGATTACTGAATTTCTCATTTTAATTTCAAATGTTATTATTTCTGATCTTAATTAATAATTACGTTTTCATTGTTTCTTTTGTAATCTCGTCTTGTAATGTCATCGAGATCTGATAAGTATCTCCAGAGATATGACTATAAACGTCTCAAACTTGCTACTGAAACTGACTCGCGGGGCATGGAAGTTAGTTGTTTTAGTTTTTAAACTATCTTAATTGTTTATCTATATTCTATACCAGCTGGCCCGGCGAACTTCGTACCACCTAACAGACAATGAATGTCGTGTTGCTTTTTAGATTAACTTAATTTAGGCTTTCATGAACGTAAAAATGAATACAAAAGAGATATTAAGTTTATTAATGTATTATGGCAATACAGATATAGAATAAAAATACAATAATCAAGTAATTCAACCCCGTGTCAGCAAGACGATTAGTTATTTATGTAATTTTTGTTATGGATAAGTTATAGCATACATATATTTGGCACGCATATTTAACAATCAATAAATATGTCAAACAATGGTCATTATTGACAGTATTTGACATTTTTAAAATCTACTTGAAGTATGTTTATACCTGACACTGGCTAAATACACTAATCGTGTGGAGCCATAATATACAGAAAAAAATATGCGATAAAGCGGTTTACCGTATCGACGGAATAAACAATTGAACAACAAATCATTGGCAGTTTTTTAACCCAGGAACATTTTGGCAAAATAATTTGTCTTATATATATTTTTTAGGTCAATTATTCATTGTTTTTAATACTTATTATCCTATTCCTGACAATGACAATTCCAAGAATATAAAAATCATAAAAATGGGCCCAGCCGTTCTTGAGTTATAAGTGTAGTAACTAACACGACTTTCTTTTATATATATACAGTGTGGAAATTAAACTCAGGCTCTGGAGGGAAACTACTTTAAATCCTTAAGCTAGCTCATTTTACTTAAAGGAGACATTCCTTTATTTTTGAAAAGAAACAAATCTGCATTAAAAGATTTTTTAAAACTCGCTTGATTCGCCCGGGACTCGAACCAACTAAAATTAAAAAAAATAAACACTCTTTATTTTAATATACTAATCGGTAGTATTAATATTCAGGATAAAGTTTCTCTAACAAACATTAGGTCTTAAAAATAAAAATAATCGTTAAATCTAACATCAACTTTATTTTACTATCAATTTTGTAACACTTAAATTATTTAACTGATAAATTGTTCGAAATGAGCCCCGTCGTTCCGGCTACACAACATTAGTCGCCGTTGAAATTCATTTCTTGTAGCCTTCAGCAAAGTGTTGTGGTGTATGCCCCTAATAACATTTTCTATCGCAATCCTTAGCTCTTGAACGGTTTCATAGCAAGTTTCATAAACAACATTTTTTACATGACCCCATAAAAAGAAGTCCATGGGCGTCAGGTCTGGACTTCTTGCAGGCCATCTAATCGTCCCGTTTGTACCTATCCAGGCATTGAAATTTTCATTAAGGTATGCCCTGGCAATTCTGCTGTTGTGGGCAGGTGCACCATCTTGTTGAAAAATGATATTATTTCGTTCATCTTCTGGCAGAAGGTTTAATTGATTTTGTAAAAGCTCCAATATTTCAATGTATTTTGCTGCATTCAGATGTCCTTCGTAAATGTGCATCAAAACAACCATGTTACTTTTGATTCCACACCAAACATTAAACGAAAATCTGACCTGATTGTTCGTTTCACGGACACGGAATGGATTTTGACGAAACCAATAATGATTGTTATGTCTGTTATACATTCCATTATTACTAAAATTTGTTTCGTCAGACCATACAATACAGTCCAAGAAATTTGGGTTGCGGGCTATTTCTGTTTGAATATTTTCACAAAACTGTAATCTCCTATCTCCGGGATGTAGTTTCTGCACCAATCGCCCATCACGATAACATTTGTATTTGTATTTTTTCAGAACTTTAAGTATACTAGTATGGTTGATGCCTATCTCTTGAGCAGCTTCCCTGCTTGAAGCCTTCGGGTAACACTCGAAGTATGTCAAAATGTTTAACTCAACATCGCTATAGTCCAAATTTTGTTGCTGTGGGCGTCCAGTCTTCTTTTTAAATCTTCCAACGGTCAGTAAATTATTCACAATTCGAGACAAAACTTTTCTAGATGGTAGTTCTCTGTCTGGATACTTCTCGCGATACCACTGCAGAGCTAAATCGTAGCTCTTGTTGCAAACAAAGTAAGCTTCTAATAACTCGAATTGTTCTTGATACGCCATTATGAGATACTTTAATTACGTAAGGAAAGCAACACTACTTAAATAAAATCTGTTGATAAAAATCGTTCGAATTTTAAAATTATTGTCCCGCATTGCAAACAAAGTCAAACGTTCCATTTTTAAACTTCTCCACTGAACGCCTCGGATCATGTAAGAAGGAAATGTGCATAGAGGTATTACCACCATTGAACAATTTTCTTATCGAAGATTTCAACAAGGTACTTAACGATAAATTAGCAAGCGTGTACTTCATACGTAGTCTTTGAGTGTTGGAGAGATAACAGAACTGTTACGTGTCTTTTACTTGTTAAAAGTGAACAGTAACCAAACATTTTTTAGAGAAACTTTATCCTGAATATTAATACTACCGATTAGTATAATAAAATAAGGAGTGTTTATTTTTTTTAATTTTAGTTGGTTCGTGTCCCGGGCGAAGCAAGCGAGTTTAAAAAAATCTTTTAATGCAGATTTGTTTCTTTTCAAATATAAAGGAATGTCTCCTTTAAGTAAAATGAGCTAGCTTAAGGATTTAAAGTAGTTTCCCTCCAGGGCCTGAGTTTAATTTCCACACTGTATATATATAGATAACATCGATTTGGTACTTACTGACTGTTATATTTTTATGTTTGATTTTTGTAAATAAATAAATAAAATGATCATTAAGATAGTTTAAAAACTAAAACAACCGAACCCCGCGCCCCCAATGCCCCGCGAGTCAATTTCAGTAGCAAGTTTGAGACGTTTATCGTCATATCTCTGGAGATACTTATCAAATCTCGATCGAAATCACAATGGGACCACATCGAAAACGTACCCTTCCGATTACAAAAAGAATCATTCCAATCGGTTCAGAATTGACGGAGTAATCGCGTAACATACACTCACAAAAAAAAACATACAGACAAATTGAGAACCTCCTTCTTTTTTGTGAAGTCGGTTAGTAAAAAAATTTATCAAGAATAACAATAGGACCAAATTGGAAGCAAAAACTCAAAAACTCAACTTCAAGTTTCTCAAAAACAAATCGAAATTAATCAAGAATAACAATAGGACCAAATTGGAAGCAAAAACTCAAAAAACTCAACTTCAAGTTTCTCAAAAAAAAAATCGAATCGGTTTATAAATGACGGTAACAAACATAAAAAAAAATACAGTCGAGTTTAGAACCTCTTATTTTTAACCGACTTCACAGAAGGAAAAGAAGGAGGTGCTCAATTCAACTGTATTTTTTAACCGACTTCAAAAAAGGAGGTTTCTCAATTCGACCGTATATGTTTTTTTAAAAAATTTTTTATGTTTGTTCGCGGATAACTGATTCGTTTATGAACCGATTTTGATTATTATTTTTTTGTTGGAATGGAGATATCCCAAGTGTAGTACCATGGTAATTTTATCGAGGTCTGATAAGTATCTCCAGAAATATGGAGATAAACACCTCAAAAATAGTACTGAAAATTTGCGCGGCATTGAAGTCGGTTCTTTTTAGCTTTTTAAACGATCGTATTTATTTTTTAATATTTGTTATCTCAGAACTCCGTCAAATCTAAACCAATTTCTAAAACTTCAGCTTAATCGGTTATATACAAACTTTCGCTTTAACATACGATATTAGGATTTAAATAATGAATATCGTATGAAGAAAATAAGATATTTTCAGTGAATAGTATATTTCGATACGTGTGTCTTATGTACTCGATTATTGCACGCCGTGCAATAATAGACAACTTAACTGACGAGTATCGTATATTATTTTATAACTGTCAGTGTGACATAAACCCGCACTTTACGCTTGCTACGCTTTTCCGTCAAATAGAAGATCATGGCACGCTGCGCTCGAATGCTAAACGTCGTGCAATAGTCGAGAAAAGCGTGCGTAAAGTGCGGGTTTAGGTCTTAGGCTATAAATTATTAAGTTAAAGCAATCATTATGTTTCAGGTATTTAAGCTACGAAAAGCTGGGAGTGAAGACTTATGCTCTATCTGAATATCAAAATGCTTTGGATGACTTGAAAACTGGATCAGTCGCTAAAGCCATGTTTAAAATTGTTTAACATGTTGTTTGTTTCTTTATTTTGATGTTATTATTAAATTTTATAGATTAGTTTAACAAAAAAGAGTTTTTTTTAATAATAAAAATTTTACCAAAAAAATAAACAAAACATTTTGCAGTGAAATTTTTATTAGATCGCCTTGAATATGTTTCGTCCATCTATGGCATGTCGCCAACATCCCGTGGTGATTGGAGGATACCCAACTAGCAAAATAGTGATAAATAAAACTGGCCAAGTGCGAGTCAGACTTTTGTCTCGCTCATGGAGGGTTCCAAACCACAGTATATACTATATAGTATATAATTATAATATTATATTATATTATCGTGTCAATACCAAACATGCTTATTAACTACAACGCCATCTAACGAATGTCTAACGAACTTCTAACAACAACTAAGTGAACGTTAACACAAAGGTAGGTAGGTAATTAATATTATTTATTAATAAGGTTATTATAATCGTTCATTGATGGCGCTATAGTAAAAACACGTTTTTGGTATGGGAAACCCCTTTAATATTTAACTTTGTTCTGTTTTTAATATTTGTTGTTATAGCGGCAATAGAAATACATAATCTGTGAAAATTTTAACTGTCTAACTATCACGTTTCATAAGATACAGCCTGGTGACAGACGGACAGACATACAGACAGACGGACAGCGGAGTCTCAGTAATAGGGTTCCGTTGGGTTCGGAACCCTAAAAACCATAATATTACAGTCGTATATAAGTAACGCTTATGACTGCTAGTGATATATAAGTAATTTATAACATGCTTTAGCTGTATAAGGATATACAGCTAAACTTTGATATAAACATATCACATAAACGTTTACCCAGCTGTTTATACAGCATATATATCACAGCTGTAAAATGATAACTCACAACTTCGATTAAGAGCAATTATATAGTATAGCAGGGCTTCGTGTAACTATTATAACGCAAAAGTGAACTAATGTGGCTCCAAGATCACTTATAGAGCTGGTGTTATATTGATCACTAGTGTGACTGTAATACCCCAAATATGCAGTATATAAGCATCCGTTAACACCTGTGCTAAATAAATGATTTTTTAATACAGTTGCTCAAAAAGTGGCGTATTGCAGGGACGTATAGCGTTCGGGATGTGGGCTATTACACACTCGTGCTTTTTAGGGTTCCGAACCCAAAGGGTACCAACGGAACCCTATTACTGAGACTCCGCTGTCCGTCTGTCACCAGGCTGTATCTCATGAACCGTGATAGTTAGACGGTTGAAATTTTCACAGCTGATGTATTTCTGTTGCCGCTATAACAACAAATACAAAAACAGAACAAAGTTAAAAATTAAAGAAAAGTTTAAAAAAAGTTTTTTACAATAGCACAGCGCCACCTATCTAGTTGCTAAGGTGGCGCTATCGTCTTTACCTTAATATGAATCTCGGAAGCGGCTCCAACAATTGAATAAAATGTAGTATACCTACAGGGGATTTCGGGGGCGATAAATCGATCTAGTTAGGAGTCATTTTCAGAAAATGTTGTTTTACTCGTGTTTTCAATAATCAACTTTATTGATAATCAACTTAAAATATGACTCTTCCCAACATCTATTGGCGAGTAGTAGTACTATATCAGTAAAGCAGTTAGTTGCTCTCAATTAAAAAAAATAGTATCATTATTCGTCAATAGATGTCGGGAAGAGTCATATTTGTCTGTTTAAGTGGCAAAAAATACCGAGCAAAGCCCGGTCAACCAGATATTTAATAATATTAATTACTACAATTACTATTAACACTATTACTATTACTACTATGTACGAGTAATACTATTCTACCTTTGTGTTAACGTTTACTTAGTTGGTGTTAGAAGTTCGTTAGAAATTCGATAGATGGCGTTTGTAACCCTCCGTGTGCGGGACAAAGTCTGACTCGCACTTGGCTAGTTTTATTTTTTTACCTTTCCCGAACTCTTGCGTTCTCTTTCCCAACTGTCAAAATAATGTCTATTAAAAAGAAAAACCAACCATGAAGTTTTTACTGAAAAAAATCATAGAAGTTTTTATGATTCATGCAAATACGTATATTTCTAAAAAGAAGCTACTAATTTGTTTCAATATCAGATTTAATGATTTGACTGAATGAGTTAGGTTTGGTTTCATTTCATTAAATTTCATTTTTATTTCATATCAATATAAAAATTCTACTGAAGACTTGGCTGTATGGGCATAGTTCCCTTTGCCTACCAGAATGGGTGAAGAAAAAAAAACTCTGCTTATATTCTACGGTTGGCGCCATTTTTCAGAAATGTTCTATGCGAGTTTAGTTGTTTGTTGCAGAAAATGTGTAATTTCGACCCTAGTTTTTTTTTAATTAACACCACCGGAACTCAGTATAATTGCACAAAATGCTTCGGAGAACATTTTACCGGAAAAGTAAAAAAGTCGCTACATATCTGCATACGACGAATTTATTGCGTGGAGAGAAATGTTAAGTTAGTTGAGTTTATTGTGTTTTTATTATTTTATTAAAGTTCTTCATTTTTTCGCAACTGTATTAAAAATAGTCGTTCAGTACACGTGCGGAACCGTCATTGCAACTAGTTCCGACTGTCAACCCTCGCCTTCAGCTGCGCCTCGGCTCGGGTAGACATTTGTCGGAACTCTTTGCAATGACAGCCTTTCCGCACTTGTAATGAAATATACTAATTATACCTTTAATAACACTCAAAAGATGCAGTAAAGCGTTGACCAGAGCTCATATATCACTAGTAACATAATAACTGTATTATTGCATATATAAAGCTAAAAAGATGCATATTATTCTCGAATCACGGTTATAAAACCTTTCTGCTCTATATAAGAAATTCTATTTCCAAATAACGACATATCATTGATGGCCGGCTACCGTACATTTTGGTGAATTTTACTACGACTTGTTTTTACGAAACATGGAGTATGACTGGAGTAAATACAAGAAAAGTGGTACGTTTACACGTAAAGGAAGGAACATTATCAAGCAGCATGTTTTTCCATGGATGAGTCTAACTCTTTTTAACCGACTTCAAAAAAAGGAGGAGGTTTCTCAATTCGACCGTATATTTTTTTTTTTTTTTTTTTTTTTTTTTTTTTTAATGTTTGTTCGCGGATAACTTCGTCGTTTATGAACCGATTTCGATTATTCTTTTTTTGTTCGAAAGGAGATATCCCAAGTGTGGTACCATGGTAATTTTATCGAGGTATGATAAGTATCTCCAGAGATATTGAGATAAACATCTCAAAATTGGTACTGAAAATGAATAGCCCGGCATTGAAGTCGGTTGTTTTTTAGTTTTTAAACGATATTATATAATCATTTCGTTTGTCAAGTCAATATCTAAAATTATGAGAGAAGTTCAGTACAAGCCGAAAATGTATACAACTATTAATAAGAAATTTCCAGTTCAAAGTAGAAGTGTCAGTCCATGGCCATTCCATTTTTAAAAGATGGTCTTTATTTGAAAAACAGTTAACATCCATAATCAAAACTATTTTCAGACTGGAAAAAATAATAGTTTCATTTATTTCTTTAGTAAAGGTTTTTTACTTTGCTCCTGAGGAACCCTAAATAGATATGGCTGCTAGATGTTGTAAATCGATTGTACAGCAGCAACCGTATCTCTATTTAGTTGCTTAGAGGTGTATACACAAATACTTAATAAATAAAATATTTTTTATTTAATTAAATACTGAAAATTCAAGGGGGGCATTGAAAAAACAATAGCAATATATAATTAATTTATCAATAAAATTGCAAGCGCATGTAAAGTTGCACTAAACATTGTTCACAGAGTGATAAAACAATGGAGTAAACGGATGTGGAATTATATAATTCCACCAATATGTAATTCAATACATAAAATATTACTTACAAAGAATATTTTTAAGTAAAATCCAAAGAGTTCTTGCACTTGCACGTAACACGATACATAGTGTTATCTATATCTATACTAATATTATAAAGAGAGAACATTTGTATTTTTGTATTTTTGTATGTTTGTAATGATTTGGCTCAAAAACTACTGAACCGATTTAAAAAATTCTTTCACTGATACATAGAATGGACTTTCGGAATGAAAATAGGCTATATATTATCCCGTTTAAATCAAAGGTACATTCGTGGAGACCTAATTTGCAACCTAAGTCGGCAAAAAAACGGTCGAAAAAACACGTTTCTTACGAACGCTGCTCAATTGATAATAGATAGAAGAATATTTTCTATGCAAGAGTTGTACAACTTAATTAGACCTACAAAAAAGTCCGCGACAGCATATGTCTATCTCTTAAGGTTGACTCACAGTAAACATTTTAATCTTAAAATTTTTGTTAAAAAATATTACATAACTTCCAACGCTATTTTCAAGTATATAGTATTAATCCTTATCCAAATAATTACGTTAATTAGCTTGGCCACATATTATAGATTAAAATTGTCCATTACAGTATTTTTTACATTACACGAATTTCACATACACGTATCGCAAAATTAATAAAATATTTGCAGTGAAACCACAGCTTAGGTCATAGTTACTACGAAAATATTATTATAGGCATAGATCTATGCTGTATCTATGCTGTAGATCCCCACCGATCACAATCAATTTGAAGTCAATATAGTATAATAATATGATCTATTGTAAAAATAATATTCATGTATATATATAATAATATAATATTTTAAACCACCCCGACTGATCTATGTATAATCTTTTCATTAAAAGCATTCCAATGACCTTAAACACGACAATTAAAATCTGAGCTGTAAGTTGGTGAGGATTTGAGTATTCTGTAGAGTCTAGATGTCCCAGCATCAGGTCAATGCTTCCATGTTCTTACAATATCGTTGAAGAAGAAGATTTTCGAATTGATCAGGCCTATGAAAGTTGATTTCATAGCGCAATTAACTGGAAAAAAGCTCATAGTTTTATAACAATTGAACGAATTTTCATGAATCAAAGCTAAGAAAACTCTCGATGAAGACATCTATCAAACAAAAAACTATCAACAATAAAAACAAAATCGGTTCATCCGGTTAGATGCTAAGATGCTACAGACAGACACACAGATACACACGTTAAACGTATATTACCCCTACATTTTGCGTCGGGGAACGCGTAAGGTTACGGCGGCAGATGTTCACCTTTTTTTTTTATATCTAATAGGCTAGCGTTTGACCACTATCTCACCTGTTGGTAAGTGATGATGCGGTCGAAGATGGTAAGCACGCTAGGCCTAGACTGGGGAACGGACTCTCAAGGATAGCTGCCGGAACACATTAGATGTTTTTGGCGACAGATTTTCTAACTTGAGGGTGGTAGCTGGCCAGGCGGACACTAGATAGTGTCCTACCACCATGCGGGGGTTGTTGGTTTCTTAACGATGTTTTCATTCACCGGAGGGCCACTGTGAGAAGCGCACATAAATTTTTCGATGTAAAAATCCATTGGTGCACGCTAAGGTTTGAACTCGGTACGGCATCAAAGCCGACCGTTCTCCCGATTACGCCACCGGGCCCGGGCTCCTTGGTAGTAAGCTACTTTTTGGTAGATTTAATGATCCCACTACCACTGTACGAAAACTCATGATTCATGAATGCACATAAAACTTTCATTGGTAGGTATATAGCTAGGATTAGAACCAACGACCGTCGGGTCAGAATCAGGGTAACTATCCTTTACGCTAAAGGGCCGTCCAATACTACTACGTAAGTATTATAAAACAAATTCCATCACTGCGTCTGTCTGTCTGTTCGCAATAATCTCAATAGCTACTGAACGGATTATCATGCTGTTTTCACCAATAGCCAGAGTGTTTATGAGGGAGGTTTAGGTGCATAATTCGTTAAGGTTTTGTGTAAATTGTATGAAATATGACGATTATTGTTAAATATGTTCATATTTTATATTCGATGCAACAAACTGATGCAAATTTTGTAGGCATATATGTTCTACCCGTGCGAAGCCGGGGCGGGCTGCTAGTTATAGAATAAAAAGGTATAATATATCATTAAACAACTCTATATCAAGTGTAGCTGTGACCCTTGTTACTTTATTGTGATACAACTGTTATAAAGTAACTGAGATAACACCAAAAAGTTGTAAAGGACACAGATACATCACATATATGTATCTAAGTAGTTCTAAGCGGAGCTGTAGTAGAACCACTATATCACTTAATAGTGATAAAAGTGGGGACAGATCCGCATGATAGAAACGTTTCTATCACACATATACGACAATTTCCGTGACCGATATACAGCTACTTTTAGCTCTATATGAAAAATTTTGCTAGTTGGGTATTATGTATGACATTAAGGTCTAGCTGTGATTGGTGGACGCTTCCGCAGCCATATTTGTATGCATGCAAATGTGTCATGACTGTCATGTCAACTGCTGTCATAGTAGCTAGCTACCATAACTACACATAAACAAAAAGTGCATTGCATCGTGCTTTCATAAAACCACACCACACTTTTTTAGGGTTCCGTAGTCCTGACAAGGAACTTATAGTTTCGTCATGTCCGTCTGTCTGTCTGTTTGTCTGTCCGAGGTTTTGCTAAGAGACCGTTAATACTAGAAAGCTGTAATTTTGTGGGGGTATGTAAATAAATGACGTCGACAAAGTGCTGAAATAAAATTTTTAAAAATATTGATTTTTTAGGGTAGCTCCCCTATATGAGAAGTGCGGATGATTTTTTTTTCATCGTCTACCCCATCGCATGGGGTATCGTTGAATAGGTCTTTTAAAATGACTTAAGGGTTGCTAATACCATTTTTCGATTGAATGCTCCATTTACGAAATATTAAACTTTAAACTGCAAATTTTTGTTCCACTAGGGCGTCCCCCCCCCCCCCCCCCCTCTAAAAGCTAAACTGCGGGCTTGAAAAATCTGGAAAAATTCGTGATTCACAAACTTTAAAGGAAAATTATAGCGGTTAAGATAACTTTATTAGTTTAGCAGTAATAGTCGTTGAACTTGGGTGTTGGATAATTTTGCACCGAATACAAAATCCTTAGAATAAATCCTTTAAAGTGACAAAGACGGAGTACCTAGTTGCTTGTCTATAACGGGTAAAGACTTGCATTGAGTAACAGGCTACTACGGAACCCTACACTGCGCGTGGCCCGACACGCACTTGGCTGGTTATTCAAATATCATATAGCCTGGCGTTTGACTACTATCTCATCTGTTGGTAAGTGATGATGCGGTCGAAGAGTAAGGTAAGCACGCTAGGCCTAGAATGGGAACTGGCTCTCAAGGATAGCTGCCGGAACACATTAGATGTTTGGCGACAGATTTTCTAACTTGAGAGTGGTAGCTGGCCAGGCGGACACTAGATAGTGTCCTACCACCATCCGGGCGTTGTTGGTTTCTTAATGTTTTTACTTCACCGGAGGGCCACTGTGAAAAGCGCACATAAATTTTCGAGACGTTTTTCGATAGAAAAATACATTGGTGCACTGAAAGGATTGAACTTGGTACGGCTGGCGTCAAAGCCGACCATTCTCCCACTACACCACTGGGTATTACTGTAAGTAAAACTAGTCATCATGATTCTAAAATAGTAATTATGCAAAAATGTGTAATTTTACCGTAAGCACGGTAATACGTTAATATATTACCGTGCCGTAAGCAATCAATTGATCTTATAAAATAAAATCAATCAAAAACTGTTTCACAGGAAAGCTGATCTTCTTCAATATAAAAAATCCGATCATAAACAGCTTAGCAAGTCTTACTTTGACAAAGTTCTAAAATATATTAAAAGTGCTTATATTGCTTTTAGTTTAGAACTATATCTAAGTGTAATGTGTATTTAATTGGACAGTTTTTAGGGTTCCGCTTCTACAAGAATGAACCCTTCCGAATATAATTAAATAGTAACAGTTTTATGTGCAAATTAGAAGTGCCCCCTCCCTCGCCCGCCCGCCCCCTTCTGCGCCCGCGTTAAAAACTTCTTTCATTTACTTAAAACTTTTCTTTCGTACAAACATTTCTATCATAAATACACATCTAAAAAGAATAAGCCAAATCGGTTCACCCGTTTTTAAGTTATCGCGTGACTAAAGGAAATAGGGATTCATTTTTATAAAGCCCGAATAACCATATTGAATTTCTGACTTTGTTACGCCATTTCACCCTCTTTTGGGTGGAATTTTGAAAAAAATCTGAAACACATATTTATATATTTACAGAAGTACTTGTGTAAAATTTCGAATAAAAAACACCATCTAATCATGTTTCTCCATACAAACTGTGAACCCCCATTTCATCCCCTTAAGGGGTGAATTTTGGTAAATCCAAATTTCCAGTCTCTTCGACCAGTGGTTTACGCTGTGTGTTGTCTCTAACTCAGTCAGTCACCTCAGTAAGTATATCAGGACAAAGATTCTTATCGTATTAGATAAGCGGCAATAGCCCAATGGCCAAAGCGTTGTCCTGGCGATCGAGATGTCGTGAGTTCGATCCTCATCCATTGCACTATTGACGTGAACCCACTCTAGACTCAAGCATATTTAGCTTAGTTGGAGAGTTTAACAAGACTATTAGTAATGTGTGACCCATAACTATTAATCATAAAATAAACTGGCCAAGTGCAAGTCGTACTCGCAACAGTAGGGTTCCGTACCACACCACAGTATTTTATAAGATCGAGCCAAAATACCACTATCATTTTTCGCCAGCAAAAATAATAATTAATATACATTTTATTTCTTATAACGCCATCTAACGTCTAACAAAGGTGTTAGGGATCGACATTGCAATATAACGCCATCTATGGGACGTTTACCTAACTAAGCGTTCATAGATGGCGTGAAATGCCGAAAAAAACACGTTTCTTGTATGGGGGTTCTTCTATTATTTTTAACTTTATTCTGTTTTGTATTTGTTGTTATAGCGGCAACAGAAATACATCATCTGTGAAAATTTCAACTGTTTAACTATCACGGTTCATGAGATACAGCCTGGGGCCTTATTCAGTATGACCAATGAGATAACGCGTTCCTTAACGCGCCACGCTACGTTATTGAAAAGTTGTATTCTGTATGCCACACGATAGGTAAATTATACAAAACGCGCGCGTTACACGTCCTCATATGTCACGATATTTTGACAGCTCAAAACGCGCTCATAACCTTACCCTACTGCGTTTTAATTGGCATAGAGAATACCATAACGCGGAGATAACGTAACACGGCACGGTAAGACTTTAAAATGGTCATACTGAATAAGGCCCCTGGTGACAGACGGACAGACAGACAGACAGACAGACAGCGGAGTCTTAGTAATAGGGTCCCGTTTTACCCTTTGGGTACGGAACCCTAAAAAATTATAAAAATTAGAGGGCAAGACCTCAATGTTTAAGCAAATACGTAGGTATGTATAGCTTAAGTCTATAAAATATGAAGTCTTCATGCTGCTGATAGCCCGACGCAGTCCCAACTGCTCAAGCGGATGTTTATATCCATATCTCCGAAGATACGCATAAAATCTTTATAAAATATATTAAAAGAACACATGAAATTATTTTTCTTATAAGTAGGGCTGATCTACTTATTAAAAGTAATTAAAAGTTAGTTATAAAAAATGATTAAATTAGTTTAAAAACTAAAACAACTGACTTCCATGCCACGCGAGTCAGTTTCAGTAGCAAGCTTGAGACGTTTATCGTCATATGTCTGGATATACTTATCAGATCTCGATGAGATTACAATGGATCACCTTTGAAATGTACCCCTACCAACTAAAAAAAGAATCATTCGAATCGCTTCACAATTGACGGAGTAATCGCGGGAGCCTATGGATTCAAAAAACATGTAAGCAGAAATTTTGTCAATAAAGATATTTTGTAAATGTATTTGTATTTGAGCTGAGCAATCGGCTGAGAAATCGAGCAGCTTTCACACAAAAAAAACATATTACTAATTGATAACTTTCATTTTTAAGTCTGTTTAAAAAATATAGTTCTAGTGGTCGGTACGGAACCTTCCGTTACTTAGAACGTCACACACTTAACCATTCATTTCGTATTAAGACGTTTTTTGTAACACCTACGAGAGATTATAACAATGAGATTTTGTTGTCACCTAGCACCTAGCATAGTGACCGAATTTCTCGCCAGAGGTCGTTGTACTACATTTATTAACCGACTTCAATAAAGAAGGTTCGCTATTTGATATTATGATAATTGTTTACTAGCTATTAGATGTATAATCGCTCTTAAATAAATGAAATGAAAAAAAATAAATGAAATTAAATGATTTATTTGCGTTGTTTCTTTGAAGTGTCTCACACTTTATATATTTGTAAATTGTTAAACACAATCCAAAATTTCATCGTACCGACGGGACTCGAACCCGCACCCCCCGGATTACACGATTTATTTGTTGATATTTATTTTACGTATTTATTGTTATTGACCCCGGATCACGCCTAAACGATCCGATCTTACTGAAATTTAACAAGGAGATACTTTAAGACTATTGGTTACTTTATGTGAAAATAAAATCATGGTTACACATATAACTCAGATAACACAAATGTTGATTGACAGAGCTTTACAGTAGTAAAATTCTTAGTGTACGTGAACGAAGTCGCGAGAAATATATATATGTTATGTATGTCATTATGTATGTTCGGGTGGAATCTTGGAAGCTAAATTAGACCCACTTCCCGATATCCGATTGGACTCAAATTTGGTGTACTTATGTATCTTCGGTGACAATACAATGATGTGGTACCATGGAGCTGGTCTGATGATGGAGACGGAAGGTGGCCACGGCATCTCCGTGTTAAAACAACCCTGTGTTAGAAGTTCGTTAGAAATTCGATAGATGGCGTTTGGAACCCTCCGTGTGCGGGACAAAGTCTGACTCGCACTTGGCCAGTTTTATTTTTTTACCTTTCCCGAACTCGTGCGTTCTCTTTCCCAACTGTCAAAATAATGTCTATTAAAAAGATAACCCAACCATGAAGTTTTTACTGAAAAAATTCATAGAAGTTTTTATGATTCATGCAAATACGTATATTTCTAAAAAGAAGCTACTAATTTGTTTCAATATCAGATTTAATGATTTGATTGAATGAGTTAGGTTTGGTTTCATTTCATTAAATTTCATTTTTATTTCATATCAATAAAAAAAATCTACTGAAGACTTGGCTGTATGGGCATCGTTCCCTTTGCCTACCAGAATGGGTGAAGAAAAAAAAACTCTGCTTATATTCTACGGTTGGCGCCATTTTTCAGAAATTTTCTATGCGAGTTTAGTTGTTTGTTGCAGAAAATGTGTAATTTCGACCCTAGTTTTTTTGAATTAACACCACTGGAACTCAGTATAATTGCACAAAATGCTTCGGAGAACATTTTACCGGAAACGTCAAAAAGTCGCTACATATCTACATACGACGAATTTATTGCGTGGAGAGAAATGTTAAGTTAGTTGAGTTTATTGTGTTTTTATTATTTTATTAAAGTTCTTCATTTTTCGCAACTGTATTAAAAATAGTCGTTCAGTACACGTGCGGAACCGTCATTGCAACTTGTTCCGACTGTCAACCCTCACCTTCAGCTGCGCCTCGGCTCGGGTAGACATTTGTCGGAACTCTTTGCAATGACAGTCTTTCCGCACTTGTAATGAAATATACTAATTATACCTTTAATAACACTCAAAAGATGCAATAAAGCGTTGACCAGAGCTCATATATCACTAGTAACATAATAACTGTATTATTGCATATATAAAGCTAAAAAGATGCATATTATTCTCGAATCACGGTTATAAAACCTTTCTGCTCTTTATAAGAAATTCTATTTCCAAATAACGACATATCATTGATGGCCGGCTACCGTACATTTTGGTGAATTTTACTACGACTTGTTTTTACGAAACAAGTTTCATACAAACGTTATTGTATGAAAAACAAAGTTATCTTTGCGGTCGCCATATCTCTAAAACTGCTGACTGTATTTCGTTCAAACCAATTTTCGTTGTTAGTTTTTATTGAGATCTACAGCATATATTTTTTTAAGATTTTTCACCCCATACTTTCAAAGTTAGAGGGGGGGACACACATTTTACCACTTTAGACGCGCTTATCTTTCAAATGATTGACTTTGAGAAAAAATGATTTTAGAAACCTCAATGTCATTTTTGAAGACCTATTCATAGACACCCTACACGTGTAGGTTTGAAGAAATATTTTTTTTTGTTTCAGTTCCATGTATGGGATGCCTTAAACTTTTATATTTTTTATTTTTGTATAAAAGTCGGAAAGCAGTTCACAGAATACATCTACCTACCAAGTTTCAATTCTGTAGTCTTAACAGTTTCGGAATAAAATGGCTGTGACATACGGACGGACAGACAGACAGACAGACAGACAGACATGACGAACCTATAAGGGTTCCGTTTTTGCCATTCGGCTACGGAACCCTAAAAATGGGTCTGAGTTGGTGTTGTCCCTATCGCACTCTGTTTAGTTGTTCGGGCACTGCGCGACGGCAATAGTTTATTTAAAATACCCATTTTTCAAATTTTCGCACCCGCGTTTCCTCTTAGCGAGAACTTTCAAACGAAAGTATCATCTTTATAATAAATTCTAATTCTAATAATTATGGACAATGTCGCAGCCCACGCTTGGGACTGAATGTGATTCATCATCGTGACCCAGTGATATTATGAAGTCGGGCCGAGAAACTGGATATTTTTAAACCTTTCTCTTGAGAAGGGCTGAAGTCATCTCAAACGTTTTATGTTACGTCTTATAATATTATAATTTAAGATCGTTCAAAATACTAAAAGAACCGACTTCAAACATAGCGCTAGTCAAAGTAGCCAGTAGACGTAGTAAATATTATATAATCTGTGCCAGTAGTTGTAAGATATCGTCGAGATAAGTAAATGCGTCGTAATACAAATGTTGATATATTAATAACAGTTCGGCCGATTTCGTTAAAATTTAAATGGGACTATCTGGGAATGGTACTCTTTAAAACAAAAAAAGAATTTTTCAACTCGGTTCAGGCATCTTCGAGTAATCAAGTCAAGTCAAAGCATTTATTCAGCATAATACTCGTATGAGCAAATTAAAAATTTGCACTTACACACGTCAAATAACATTAAATAGATCATATTCTATAATAATTATTACAAATATAACAAAAACATTACTTATTGCTTTGAATTTACAAAAAAACAGAGGTATTGAGCCATTCAGCTTTCATCTAGACGTCGAAAGTCACACTTAAAACAAATGTTTAATTTCCTGATTAATGTAGGGTTGCCAACCGTACTATTACATGCACCCGCAACCCAGTGCATGTTTCAGTACTTCAGACAATTTTTGTTCAAAAAATTGTGAAACAACGAAACACAATAAATCGGTGAACATACATAAAAAATAAATAAAACTGGCCAAGTGCGAGTCAGCATCGCGTCTCTTATCGCACACTTAGGGAGGGTTCCGTACAATACGAAACATAACAGAGTTTCAACTTTGATATTACCTAGAATATTTGGTTTGGTCGCGATCTAGAAAGACGGGGCTCGTTTACTAGCGCCATCTATGTCATTTTGCCGAAACTAATTAGATAGATGGTGTTTAAAAACACGTTTTTTGTATGGGGTATTCCTTTAATTTTTGACTTTATTTTGTTTTTAGTATTTGTTGTTCTAGCGGCAACAGAAATAAACCATCTGTGAAAATTTCAACTGTTTAACTATCACGGTTAGAGCCTGGTGACAGACGGACAGACAGACAGACAGACAGACAGACAGATAGACAGACAGACAGACAGACGGACAGCGGAGTCTTAGTAATAGGGTCCCGTTTTACCCTTTGGGTAAGGAACCCTAAAAAGATTCCGATGATTTGAGAACCTCCTCATTTTTTGTGAAGTCGGCTAAAAATGAGTCACATACTAAGTATGTGATTCATTTTAATGTAAGTGAACCTTTTTAATAGGTGACTGAGTAACAATATTTCACAATTTTTTGGCCAAAAATAGTCGGAAGTATTGAAACATGCACTGGGGGAGAACTATAGAATTAGAAACTAGAGAACTATAGAATTGCCAAACGTACTAATACGTGCACGTATTAGTACGTTTGGCAATTCTAAATGGCTTGTTTTTCCGTACCTTAAAAGAAAGTAATTAAGATAGTTTAAAAATTAACACAACCGACTTCCATGCCCCGCGAGTCAGTTTCAGTGAGTAAGTAAGTTTGAAACGTTTATCGTCATATCTCTGGAGATACTTATCAGATCTCGATGACATTACAATAGGACTACTTCGGAAACGTACCCTACCGATTAAGCGCAATTGGTGGAGTAATCGCGTAAAATACATACAAAAAAAGATACAGACGAATTGAGAACCTTCTTCTTTTTGGAAGTCAGTTCTAGTCGGTCTGTCTAGGTCTAGAATCATGAAATTTGGTAAGGAGCAAGGTATTGAAGCGCTATATAGGAAAAATTACCTTAAAATGTAAAAAAAAACGAATAAACGATTACAAAATTATTATTTGCGGTTGGTTACATGAACAGTGTCTACTGTCTAGGTATTGGCGTACGGCTCGAACTACAAAGTTAAGTTTGTCCTTTAACCTAGTTTGAGAAGTTGGTACGGAAGCCTCGGTGGGCGAGTCCAACTAGAACCCGACTGCGTGATTTATATATAAATTTTTATAACATTAACCGCAAAAAATCATTAATTTTGTTTTTTTTTTTAATTTTGATGTACCCAGTGTCACTCTCACGACTCAGACGAATCTATTGACACATTTCACGTAAAAATACGACAAGCCGTTTAGGCTCTAGGGCATACCGAAGAAATATACATACATATATACATACATACATACACTCGAACAACATAACCCTCCTTCTCCTTCCATAGCTATACATATCTAACCCCCCCCCCTCAAGGTACCTCACCCCCTGCATCTTATCTTGTGAACCCGTGAAGTTAGACCCCTAAGTTTGGGCTCATTGGAATTGGAAAAAGACAAAGAACAACTTGGCCCCGACAGAATCCTGATTCACTGCTATCCCGATCCCGATACGTCCTGTGGGAATAACATTCATCTGAAACACAAATACCCTGAGATTCGCATACGTATAAAAACATATTCTACGTTAGTGAGCAGTCACGCACAGTCAAAAAGTGAAAAAATCTTTTTGACGGTAAGTCGACCACAACAAAAAAAAAACCTCCTTCTTTCGCAGTCGGGTAAATGCTATGCTCCTACCTCCTTAATAAAATATTTTCATAAATTTCAGCTTGACATGCACTCGGCTACTATCGCACCTGGGGCCTTATTCAGTATGACCAATGAGATAACGCGTTCCTTAACGCGCCACGTTACGTTATTTAAAAATTGTATTCTGTATGCCACACGATAGGTAAATTATACAAAACGCGCGCGTTACACGTCCTCATATGTCACGTTATTTTGACAGCTCAAAACGCACTCATAACCTTACCCTACCGCGTTTTAATTGGCATAGAGAATACCATAACGCGGAGATAACGTAACACGGCACGGTAAGACTTTAAAATGGTCATACTGAATAAGGCCCCTGATGATAAATGACGATGCTATGTATGCCTACTTGCTATTCTATTTACGTTTAAATCTCAAGATCGCGGTCAACCGACATCAAAACAAGAAGGCGTTATGTCACAATTGCATCCTCTGATTGATCATGTTTCGAAACCCAATCACACATCACGCCCAATTTATGGGACGGATTTACATGTAGCAGTTTTTTAAACGCGCCGATTAAAACGCCCATTTTTTTTTATTTTTTTTTATTACATATTTTTACCGTTACTGTTAAATGCAACGATTGAGTACAATAATTCAATATTTACTTAATATATTACTGGATTACTACTAGTTTAATTCTATCCTTATTAACTAAACTAAATAAAAAATACATAACTGAATACTAAAATCTAATTAAATGAAAAATAATCTGTGCATCATTTGCCTTTACAGCTACACATGCGGAGTACAGATTCTGCGTAAGCAATGAAGTTGTTCCGACTGTCGTTATTGTCAATTAATAAGTGGAGATTATCATATCTTATTTGATGATTCATTCTCCACTCGCAGGTCATTTTCATAAGGTCATACTTTGGACAACCTACTAAAATGTGAACCATAGTTTCGGGAGTCTGGTTATCGCAAGTACAGAATGGGTCATCAACGAGTTTAAATCTATTTAGATAGGCGGCGTCCATAATTTACGTGAGGTGTTTTTTTAATTTTCTGTCCCTCCCTCCCCCCTGGTGAGACGTCGTGAGATTTTATTCAACCCCCTCCCCCTCCCCCAATCTCACGTGAGATTTTTCAAAATGTGGGTTTCTTACGTAAACGCGTTGGATTGTTATTGTAAAAAGAAAAAAAAAATTGTTTCGTGCTTTTATTTACGACTAGTTAAGACTAGTAATCAATATTGCTGAGAGTTTAATTATAAGTGTAATAAAAAAAAATTGTGTCAATCGGATAAAAAATTGCGTGATATTTGCCGAGACCTCCCCTCTCTCCAACGTAAGATTAGATGAGATTTGACTCGACCCCTCCCCCCCTTAAACACCTCACGTAATTTACGGACGCCCCCATACGAACGTAGCCCGCAATGGCTAGTGAACAGTTGTGTTATTAACACTTACGTCATCTAAAAAGATTGAGGCCGTTGGCGTAAAGGTTAGATGGCTTGACTTATAAGCGAGAGGTCGCTGGTTCACATCCTAGCACAGGTGTTCTTTATGTTTTAGTTATGCTTTTTAACCCACTTCAAAAAACCGTGTTTTCTCAATTCGACCGTAAATATATATACGTATATATATTATTTATTTTATTTTTGTTCGCGGATAACTTCGTCGTTTATGAACCGATTTTGATTATTCTTTTTTTTGGAAAAGAGATATGCCAACGGTGGGCTCATTGTAATTTCATCGAGACCTGATAAGTATCTTCAGAGATATGGACATAAACATTTTTTTTTCTCAATGTCCATCGTTAGAAAGATATATTCTTCTTAAGTGGTTAAATGTGTCCCCCCCCCCCTCTAACTTTTAAAACAAGGGAGTGAAACATCTAAAAAAATTAAACTGGCCAAGTACAAGTCGAACTCGCACTCGTAGGGTTCCGTTACACAGTAGAGTATTTTATAAATATGATTTTTCGCCACCAAAAAACTTACTTTGTTTTACATAGTGTTTGTATGAAAAACAAAGTTATCTTTATCTCGTTAAAACCAATTTTCGATGCTATTTTTTGTCATTTATTTTTTTACATTTTTCACTCCCATACTTTAAAAGTTAGAGGAGAGGGGGAGCACTCATTTTACCACTTTAGACGCGCCTATCTTTCAAATGATTGACTTTGAGAGAAAATGGTTTTAGAAACCTCAATGTCATTTTAAAGACCCACACATACGTGTGGGTCTTTAAAATGACATTGATTGAACCTATACAGGTTTGAAGAAAAACATTTTTTTTTGTTTCACTTCCATGTATGGGATGCGCCCCTCCCTGAACTTTCATTTTTTTATTTTTGTATAAAAATAGGAAAGCGATTCACAGAATACATCTACCTACGAAGTTTCAATTCTGTAGTCTTTATAGTTTCAGTCATACGGCTGTGACACACCGACGGACAGACAGACAGACAGAAAGACAGACAGACATGACGAATTTATACGGGTCCCGTGTTTTGCCATCTGGCTACGGAATCCTGAAAATTGCTGTAGATCTCAATTTTACCTTCAACGAAAATTGATTTGAACGAGATATAGTCAGCAGTTTTTGAGATATAGCACATTTTCAAAACCGCAAATATAACTTTGTTTTTCATACAAACACTATAAAAAACAAAGTAATTTTTTTCAATTTAAATTTTAAAAGGTCAAACTATCGTGTCAATAGTGGTCCCACTAGCAATATGCCCGTTCTCCATCGAAGCGGAGTGTGAGAAATGTTTTTCAGCTAGGGTTTATGATCCACCATAGCTGTGCGGAGATGCGTACTGACTAGAATGAAGCGAAGAAGGCGTAATTTCCATTAAAATAAAAATAAAACTGGCCAAGTGCGAGTCAGAGTCGCGTCTCTATCGCACACTTAGGGAGGGTTCCGTACTAGTCGTACTACAGTACAATACAATATGAAACATAACAGAGTTTCGACCTCATATTTGATTAATTGATATTACGCACAATCTATTCTTCTACCTATCCTCGACTACGCTGACGCTAGCTATCTTGACATGTCTGAAGAGCAGCTAAATAAACTTGAGCGACTACAAAACCTTGCAATCAGGTTCATATTTGGCCTACGCAAATATGACCATGTTTCTTAATTTCGCTCTAAGCTCAAGTGGCTGCCAATTCGCCTTCACCGGAATGCACATATATTGTCTCTTGTTTACAACATCCTATTTAATCCTACTTCCCCTCCTTACCTTAAGCTCATGTTCCAATTCCTTCGCGACTCCAATACCCTGTGTTTACGGTCATCAGAGAATCATACACTTTCCATGCCCAGCCATCATAGCTCATTCTATGACAAATCATTTGCAGTACAAGCTGTCAGACTCTGGAATGCGCTTCCATTGGAAGTAAAACGCTCACAAACACTTGCTACTTTTACACACCGCGTCAAGGCCCACTATCTCTCCTAAACTGCTACTGTTTTCTATCTAAGTTCTCTTATATATTTTATTATATTTATATATGTATAATATGTATATGCATAGTTTTGTATATATATATTGTATTGTAAACTTTTATTGTGTGTACGGTATTGTTATGTATGTGTATTGTAATGTATAAAATATGTACGTACTTTTGTTATAATGTACTTATTACCTATTCTGATTTATTTATTTATTATTTTTGTTCATTTTTAACACCTATATACCGCCATGTATGCTAAGTTTTTCTTTCTCCACCCTAAGGTTGTCTGGAAGAGATTGCTTTAAGCGATAAGACCGCCTGTTGTTACACCTTTTGTTAAATGTTTATTTTTTAAGTTTTATTTGTTTGGTGTTCAATAAAGAGTTTCTATCTATCTATCTATCTATTACCAAGAACATTTTGTTTGGTATACGAGTTCACGGAGAATCTCGTCACCGCAATCTCTAGATCGCGGTGACGAGATTAGAAAGACGGGGCTCGTTTACTAGCGCCATCTATGTAATTTTGTCAAAGCTAATTAGAAAGTTTGTTAGCTTAAAAAACACGAAGGAGTTGTTAACACCCAGATGACTCCTAGACCTGCATAGATGGCGTTACACGAAAAAACACGCTTTTTGTATGGGGCCTTTAATTTTTAACTTTATTTTGTATAAGTTGTTCTAGCGGCAACAGAAATACACCATCTGTGAAAATGTCAACTGTCTAACTATCACGGTTAATGAGATACAGCCTGGAGACAGACGGACAGACAGACAGACAGACAGACAGACGGACAGCGGAGTCTAAGTAATAAGGTCCCATTTTTTACCCTTAGGGTACGGAACCCTAAAAATATCCTTATAACCCAAGCGTACAAAAACCGCTCTATGAAAGGGCTCCTATTCATCAGTGTCCCACTTTATGTGACATTTGAGATTAACTGTACTGCGCGCGCGCATCATTGTATGCAACTTTACAGAGGTTGGGCTCTGTTTCGAGGAAATACGTTTGTTGTTTAACATTTTAATTTATAAAGAAAGGATAAGCAGCTACGCTATGAAGCGAAGATATCATTGGAATAGTTAAATCCCCGCCGTGCACCAATGGATTTTTCTATCGAAAAATATATGTGCGCTTTTCACAGTGGCCCTCCGGTGAAGGAAAAACATCGTTAAGAAACCAACAACCCCCGCATGGTGGTAGGACACTCACTATCTAGTATCCGGCTGGCCAGCTACCACCCTCAAGTTAGAAAATCTGTCGCCAAACATCTAATGTGTTCTGGCAGCTGTCCTTGAGAGACAGTTCCCATTCTAGGCCTAGCGTGCTTACCATCTTCGACCGCATCATCACTTACCAACAGGTGAGATAGTGGTCAAACGCTAGCCTATAAGATATAATAATCTATTATAAGATCGTGTAACAAACTAAAAGAACACACTTCAAATGCCGCGCTATTCATTTTCAGTACCAAGTTTGATATGTTTATCTCCATATCTCTGGAGATACTCATCAGATCTCGATGAAATTTAAAAGGGACCTCCTGGGTAGTAGTATACACCAAGTAATACCAAATATACACTTTCAAACACAAGCAGAATTTTCAAAATCGGTTAAGGAGTCTTTGAGTAATCATATACCGACAACATCAAAATACATTCGAATTGAGAACCTCCTCATGTTTTGTGAAGTGTGTTAAAAAGAAACATAGAGTCTCCTTCTTTTTTGAAGTCGGCTAAAATTGAATGAGTGACTACAGATGTCATGTGATTATTTTTAAAAGTTTGAGGTGTTTTAGTTCATAGCTCTGAAGATATTCATTAGATCTTGATGAAATGTATTAAAGGACCTCCTCTACTCCTGAAAAAAAGGCAAATGCGAGTTGGACTCGCGCACCGAGGCTTCCGTACAAACTTGTCAAACTAGGTTAAAGGACAAACTTAACTCTGCAGTGCAATTCCTAGAACGATACCTTAGACACTGTTCGTGCACCAACCGCAAATAACAAGTTTGTAATAATGCTTTTTTTACCGACTTCACAAAAAGGAGGAGGTTCTCAATTCGTCGGAATCTTTTTTATTATTTTTTTATGTATGTTTACCGATTACTCGAAGATGCCTGAACCGATTGGAAAATTCTTTTTTGTTTCAAAGGGTACCATTCCCAAGTGTCCTATTTAAATTTTACGGAATCGGCCGAGCCATTTTAGGGTTCCGTACCCAAAGGGTAAAACGGGTATTACTAAGACTCCGCTGTCCGTCTGTCTTTCTGTTTTAAACGCCATCTATCTAATTAGTTTCGGCAAAATGACATAGATGGCGCTAGTAAACGAGCCCCGTCTTTCTAGATCGCGACCAAACCAAATATTCTTGGTAATATCAATTAATCAAATATATGAGGTTGAAACTCTGTTATGTTTCGTATTGTAAGGAACCCTCCCTAAGTGTGCGATAAGAGACGCGATGCTGACTCGCACTTGGCCAGTTTTATTAATATATCATAATTTATATGTTTTTTTCTTTTATTGTATATTGTATGATGCATTTACTAATCTCGACGACAAACTACTAACTACTGGCACAGATTATATAATAGTTATAACGTCTACTACTTTCACTAGCGCGACGTTGGAAGTCGGTTCTTTTAGATGTTTAAACGATCTTAAATTATTGTTTTACGCTTCAAGACCTTGCTTCCTAACAAATTTCATGATTCTAGGTCAACGGGAAGTACCCTATAGGTTAATCGAGATATGGTATCTATTGGTATATCTTGGTACTTAACTACTGACTAGCGTAGCATTGAAGTCGGTTTTAAGGGTTCCGTACCCAAAGGGTAAAACGGGACCCTATTACTAAGACTACGCTGTCCGTCTGTCTGTCTGTCTGTCTGTCTATCTGTCTGTCCGTCTGTTACCAGGCTGTATCTCATGAACCATAATAGTGAGACAGTTGAAATTTTCACAGATTATGTATTTCTCTTGCCGCTATAACAACAAATACCAAAAACAAAATAAAGTTAAAAATTAAAGGGGGTCCCCATACAAAAAACGTGTATTTTGTATAGCGCCATCTGGTCAAGGTGTCATCTGCGGGTTAACAACATCAGAGTAACTATTACTCATCGACATATACTACTAGACGGAACATCTCGAACTGGCATTGTGGAATACCGCGAGTAAGCTGGCTGGCATATTCTCGCTCACACGTAGCTCGGCACTCGAAACAACAGCACGCGCTTATGTTAAAAATTGCGTATCCGGAATGCCATCGTGTGTCCTCAGATACTGCAAAAACCAGTCAGGAAAAACAAACTGAGACGACGGAGTCACTTTTCACAATTAAGTTCAGATTTTCGAATTAAAACCCGCATACATAAAACGTTATTTTGTTAATTTGTAATGACACTTCACGACGCGACGCCATGTTTGCTGGCGCCATGTTCGTAGATTATGTAAACAGATGTGACATTATAGCGCGAAATGAAATTGCCTATTTTTACATTTTGAAGAAAATAGTTTGACTGTATACTGTATAATTATGGCTGTGGTATCTTAGCTCCCAACCCAAGTGACTGGACCGGATTTTAATTTAGTTTTGTTTATTTTTTTTATTCATACTATTCTATGAAACCGACATAAAAAGAAGGAGGTTCTCAATTTTACTGTGTTTTTTGAATGTGTGTTACGTTACCGCATAACTCCGTAATTTATTAACCGATTTGGAAAAATCTTTTTTATTTGAATGAGTATTAAGTACTTACGGATTGGTGCCATTTTATATAATATCGTATTCTATCCTTTTCTCTTAATAAAAATACATTGGACGTTGTCGGTAAGGACGGTAAGGCGATATGTGTTTAATCTATAATTAGTCACAACCGGCGGCGGCAACCACTCCCCCGTGCCCGCGCGTGAATGATAACCGTTTGACAAAATTTATTTGCTCGGGATGACAACTCTTTGTTTTACCCACAGACCTGCTACATATTAAACTCGATCGCGTACACCGGCCCTCATGAGAACGACCTCGAACGGAGTTTGTCCCTTTCTTTTGTATGGACAACTTACATATATATCATACATATAGTATAGAACATATATAGGACTATCAGGTTGTTAGAGAAGGACACACTCCCACCCTGGTGTCTCTCAATTGGGCCGTTTTGTTCTACAAAGCAATTACAACCTTATCGTTAAAGCATACGGATTAAATTGAATTTGACAAAACATCTGCAGTGCACCATCATTTTTAATACGTCTATGGTTTTACCTCAATGCTATTACTACTCTCAAAGTCAAAGTCAAAGTCAAAGCATTTATTCAGGATATGGGCAAATTAAAAATTTGCACTTACACTCGTCAAATTACATTAAATAGATCATATTCAATAAAAAATATTATAGATATAACAGAAACATAACTTATTGCTTTGAATTTACAAAAAAAAACAAAGGTATTGAGCCATTCAGCTTTCATCTAGACGTCGAACGTCACACTTAAAACACATGTTTAAATAACTTTAGTGAGTAATAGTTACTCTGAGATCAGCAACCGAACAACAACTTTGTGTTAATAATAGCGTTCGTTAGATGGCATTAAAGTAAACAAGCACGCGGTTCACAACTCTGTCATAGAAAAGATAATAATAATACTACGTAACTCTGTTATGTTTCGTATTGTACTGTGTTTACAGGCATTCATATTTTTGTAGCCCTCCCTACGTGTGTGAGACGCAAGTCTGACTCGCACTTGGCCAGTTTTATTAGAATACGTCGTATTATCCGTGTTTTCAGCCAATGAAAAACTGCTACAATATTATTAGAATACGAAGGTAAGTTTCGCCACTTTCTACAAGGCTAGCTCGATAAGAAAACAAAGCCGGTCACGAAACTAGAGGGGGACTAGGTACATTATATTTTCTGTGCTAGAGGACCCCGATTCAAGTCCAGACAAGATGGTCATTTTTACGTTTTTTACAAGTTCCTTCTTTTATTATTGGGAGCCGAAGAATTGCCAAAAAACACGATTTACAAAAAAATAACACCGAGCAAAGCATGGTGATACAGGTACCTACTGTCTAATAAAATAAATATTAATTACGAAGGTAATTTTGCGAAAATAGCGTCGCAACCATAACTCGTTAACATTTTATAAATGTTAAGTTTAAATGAAAAATATCTCGATGACCCAGCTTTTTTGTTTTACTCACAAAAGAAAGAAAAGAACGTGTTAAAAAAAAGGAAAGTTAGTCACCTTATCTGGACTCGAACCAGGGACCGTCCTATCGATCTTCCATCGAGCTATCATAACGTCTTAAAATACGCCGAAATTATCCTTTGTATTCTAATGATATTGTAGCAGTTTTTCAATGCCTAAAAACACGGATGAAATGACGTTTTCTAAAAAAAATAGATCGATTTATTGCCCCCGAAACCCGCTGCATACTAAATATCATGTAAATCGTTGGAGCCGTTTCCGAGATCCCGATTATATACATATATAAACAAGGTTTTCTCGTTTAAAGGTATTACCTATAATATTATAGATGTTTCGTGAAAATGTTGATGAAATTATTGTGGTGACGCTACATTCGCAAAACTACCTTCGAAAAGTACCTAAATAATAATAATTAGTTGCTCCTGCTTGCCGCTTGCTCGGGTAGCGGAGGGAGTAACGTAACATCACGCAGCGAGCCATAGCCGCGCGTATTCGCGCAAGCGTCGTCATGCTGTCCGGATGCGCTTTGAAATCCTGCCTATAAGTTTGCAATTTGCTACTTGAAATGTCGGTTATTTGTGGTTTAATAATAGAAACTTTGTAGTATTTAGGTGATATTATTTGCGTAACTAACTACGTAAGTTAGTTAACTGTGCAATTTGCATAAATATAAATAATAGGTACCTACTAGTTAAATGAATACCGTCTTCTTATTAAAAATGCCGTGAACACCTTCTAGCTTCATCATCAGACCCTAGATCTAGGTGCAAAGTTCTCCTTATGACGAATCAATCGAGCCCAATCTCGGTGGGTTTATGTTGTTTTATCGCAGAGATGCCGTGTCCAATCAATCGAGCCCAAACTCGTTGTGTTTATGTTGTTTTATCACAGAGATGCCATGGCCACCTTCCGTCTCCATCATCAGACCAGCTCCATGGTACCATATCATTATTGTCACCGAAGATTCATAAGTTCACCAAATTTGAGTCCGATCGGACATCGGGAAGTGGGTATACTTTAGCTTCCAAGATTCCACCCGAACATACATAGTGACATACATACATACATACATACATTGCAAGTTAAATAAAAGCTTGTAATAAAATGTATTTAAGTAGGGCTCCCATACAACGGACATGTTTTTTTTGCCGTTTTTATAGATATTGGTACGGAACCCTTCGTGCGCGAGTCCGACTCGCACTTGGCCGGTTTATTTATCAATCTTAAATTATAACTAGCGATCCACCCTGGCTTCGCACATATATCGAGCATATACGAGTATGCCTATATTTATTACATCAGTTTGTTGCGTCGAGTAACATCTCTTTTTTTTATGTTAAAAGGTAAGAGGACAAGCACGACGCTCGCCGGATGGTAAGCGATGACGTCTACCTATTACAGATACAGCGGTGTGCAACATTCTGAACTGCCAGAATTTTGCATGTCACTGCACTGCGCCTGTTACCTTGAGACATAAAGATGTTAAGTCTCACATGCCCTGTAATTTCACTGGACACCTTGCCATTTCAACCAAAAAACATTCCTGTTTCACGGCTGAAAATTAATTGGCAAAGTGGTGGTACCGCCCCAGGCGGACTAGCAGAAGTCCTACCACTACAACAATCATCGTCATATTTCAAACAATTAACACAAAACCTTAACGAATTAGACTTCTAAACCTTCCTCGTGAATCACTCTGTATATTTGTAGAAACCGCATGAAAATCTGTGCAGTAGGTTTTGAGTTTATCGCGAACAGAATGACAGACAGACGCGGCGGAGGACTTTGTTTTATTGACCGAGCGAGCGAAGCGTCTAAGTTTTGAGATTGGCCAAAAAATGCTTTTGTCCAAAAGTTTGTCTGTTTGTCTGTTGCTACAGGATTTTTCTACTGATTTGACGAAAAATGGCACACTGGTTCCTCGAATTATTTTGAAAAAATTGATGACCGTCTGCCCGCAAAACCTAAACGGTGGATAGGCATAGGTATGTCCGTCTGCCGGCTGCTGTCCGTCCGTCCGTCCGTCCGTCCGTCCGTCCGTCCGTCCGTCCGTCTGTCTGTCTGTCTGTCTGTCTGTCTGTCTGTCCGTCTGTCACCAGGCTGTATCTCATGAACCGTGATAGTTAGACTGTTGAATTTTTCACAGATGATGTATTTCTGTTGCCGCTATAACAACAAATACTAAAAACAGAATAAAATTAAAATAATAGAGGGTCCCCATACTAGAAAGGCGTTTTTTTCGGCATTTCACGCCATCTATGAACGCTTAGTTAGGTAAACGTCCCATAGATGGCGTTATATTGAAATGTCGATCATTAACTCCTTTGTTAGACGTTAGATGGCGTTATAAGAAATAAAATGTTTATTAATTATTATTTTTTGCTGGCGAAAAATGACAGTGGTATTTTTTGCTCGATCTTAAAATACTGTAGTGTGGTACGGAACCCTACTAGTGCGAGTCCGACTTGCACTTGACCAGTTTATTTTAAAAGGGCACGTGACGAACTACTAGTTATATGTGGTAAAGATATAGATGTTGTCAAAAGTCAAAGTCAAAGCATTTATTCAGTAGGTATACGGGCAAATTAAAAATTTGCACTTACACACGTCAAATAACATTAAATAGATCATATTCAAAAATAATAACTATAGATATAACAGAAACATAACTTATTGCTTTGAATTTACAAAAAAACAAAGGTGAGCCATTCAGCTTTCATCTAGACGTCGAACGTCACACTTAAAACACATGTTTAATTCCCCTGATTAATTTAGGGTTGCCAACCGTACTATTACGTGCACCCGCGTGCACCCGTTGATTAACCAAACCAAACCAAACTAAATTAACCAAACCAAACCAAACTAATCATTGTGTTTATTGATGTGTGTCTTTATATTATTTTACTTACACTATATATTATTCTAAATTGTTACACAGGGGGTGAGGGTTCGAGTCCCGTCGGTACGATGAAATTTTGGATTGTGTGTAACAATTTACAAACTAAACTAAACCAAACAATCTAAGTCAAAAAGCTCACCCTCACATCTTACAGACTTGGACGTCTCGCACTACCCGTTTTAACCGAGGATTTTTACCGCGTACCTGTAAGATGTGGAATGATCTACCCGCCGCGATCTCTCCATCTAGCTATAAGATGGAATCTTTTAAAAAGGGTATCCAAAAACTCCTGTAAGGTCGGCAACGCATCAACAGCACTCATGGTGTTGCAGTTGTCCATAGGCGACGGTAACCGCTTACGATCAGGCGGGCTGTCTGCTTGTTTGCCAACCATAACATTTAAAAAAATCAAATGACGTGTAAATGAGTTTTATCTATAAACTATCGACCCGCCCCGGCTTCGCTCGGGTGCAATGCTGAGTAATAATTGTTAATACCGCAACCGCTGTGTCCCTGTATTTTGAAATTATAATATCTTCGAAAATATTCAAATAAATAACATGCTGTAAAGGACCATATTGATCTATATTAAATGGACAATTTATTTAAGGTACTCAATTGAATAAGGTTTAATGCTGTATTGTTTAAAATCGCTTCGTAAATAAGCCATTATTTCTCGTAAAAAGTAAAGGATAAAAATTCGTATCGTGGGTTATCCCTAAGAGATAGACATATAGCATTGCGGACTTTTTTGTAGACCTTTTTAAAATGTAAAATACTGTAGTACATTATTTTGATCTATTTCATAGGGTTCGGCCAGCGTTTGCAATGTAAGCGCAAAAAGGTGTGTTTAACGACATTACATTAGAAACCTCTAAAATTATCAGAGTTTCTCTACTATATTATACATGTATTATACATATAAACCTTCCTATTGAACCACTCTATCTATTAAAAAAAACCGCATCAAAATCCGTTGCATAGTTTTAAAGATCTAAGCATACATTGGGACAGACAGCGAAAAACTACAGTGTTTTATACTATGTTGTGATGACATAGAGTTAAGGTGAGTATTTGAGTATAGTATGAGCATTGTACTGGCAAACAGCCTTAGCCATTGTTATGGAAGCATAAATGAGATTATATGAACTGATTTACATATAACCTAGTCAATAGTGAATATCTATTGCCCTGTCCTACATACTCATGGCTACTTACTGACACACATTGCTATATAATTTTAATCTATATAACTGTCTAATTTAATCTATATAACTGTCTATCTTAGACAGTAATTTAAAAAGTATGATTACACAAGTAAACAAAAAAAAATATTTTTTGGGTTTGTTATTACATGCTTACATAAAATTACAGATATACAGAATTACATGTATACAGTCATACAGAAATCAGACTCAAAAATCGTGTTGACTTGTGTTAGTACGAATTTTATGCCCCGACGCAAATAGAAGGGCTGTTATAAGTTTGACGTGAGTAGTATTTGAGGGCCCGGTGGTGTAAGCGGCATAACGGTCAGCTTTGATGCCAGAGGCACCGAGTTCAATCCCCGCCGAACGGCAATGGATTTTCTATCAACAAAAATTATGTGCGCTTTTCATAGTGGCCGGTGACGGAAAAACATCGTTAAGATACTAACAACCCCCGCTAACACTATCAGACAGAAAATCTGTCACCAAACATCTAATGTTTTCCAGCAGATATCCTTGAGAGCCAGTTCCCATTCTAGGCCTAGCGTGCTACCATCCTCGACCGCATCATCACTTACCAACAGGTAGTGGTCAAACGCTAGCCTATAGATATCAAAAAAGTAGTTTTAAGTTTTAACGTACGATTTTTAAACAACGACGCAAAAAGACAAGTTGTTATAAGTTTGACGTGTGTATCTGTGTATGTGTGTGTCTGTGTGTGGCATCGTAGCGCCCAAACGGATGAAATGAGTGTGTTACGCGATTACTCCGTCAATTCTGAACCGCTTCGAATGATTATTTTTGTAATCGGTAGGGTACGTTTCCGATGTGGTCCCATTGTAATTTCATCGAGATCTGATAAGTATCTCCAGAGATATGACGATAAACGTCTCAAACGCAAGATTGAGACGTTTGACTTCTTTTTTTTTTACTTTGACTGACTTTAGACTGAAATTGACTCGCGGGGCATGGAAGTCGGTTGTTTTAGTTTTTAAACTATCTGAATGATTATTTGATAGGTGTCTTAATCGACAGTGTTCTTAGCTTTAATTCATGAAAATCCATCCGTCAAAAAGCTTTCTTCTAGTTGATGACGTTATAAAATCAACTTTCATAGGTCTGATCAATTCGAAATTCGGTATCCTCTTACTTAAACGATATTGTAAGAACATGGTAGCTGGTAGCATGGTAGCATGATGCTAGGACATCTCCTGGAATCTACAGAATACTCAACTCCTCACCAAGTTACAGCAGAGATGTCGAGTTTGGGCTCATTGGAATGGTCTTAATAAGTAGATTATATATAGATCGGTCGCGGGTGGTTTTGAATTTTGAATGTAAGTATTATTGACATTATGGATATGCTATACACTACCAATAAATTCATGAATTGTGACTTTCCAGAAATTTAAGATCATGGTAAAATAAAACGAGATAGGTGACTTTTTCAACCAACTTCTAAAAAGAAGGAGGTTCTCGATTCGTATTTATGTTTTTTCCCTTTTTTTGTGTGTATTTTACGCGATTACTCCGTTCATTGTAGACCGATTCGAATGATTATTTTTGTAATCGATAGGGTACGTTTCCAAAGTGGTCCCATTGTAATTTCATCGAGTTCTATAAGTATCTCCAGAGATATGATGATAAACGTCTCATACTTGCTACTGAAATTGACTCGCGGGTCCCGACGTCTAGATGAAAGCTGAATGGCTTAATACTTTTGTTTTATTTTGTGTAAATTCAAAGCAATAAGTTATGTTTATGTTATATTTGTTATAATCTATTTAATGTTATTTGACGTGTGTAAGTGCAAATTATTAATTTGTCCATATACTTACGAGTATAGATTAAAGACGGGAATTTAACGTGACTTACGCGATGTCGATATAGCGATCGACATATGTTTCGGCCTCATCCGGAGGTCTTCTTCAGGATCTTGAGTGCGGGGCGCTCGCCGACGCGTTCAGCCTCGCACTGCGAGGCTGGACATCGCGTAAGTCACGTTAAATTCCCGTCTTTAATCTATAAGTTTAAAATGAACGAGAGTTTTTATAATAACATTGTCCATATACTGAATAAATTCTTTGACTTGACTTGAAGTCGGTTGTTTTAGTTTTTCAACTATCTTAATTATTATAGAAAACAGACTAGCGTTTGACCACTATCGCGCCTCATGTAAGCAATGATGTAGTCGAAGATTTTGAACATGCTAGGCATAGAACAACAGATAATTCTATACCTACCTAGTAAGTTCACCATCTTCGACCAGCACACAGCCCTTGAGAGTCAGAACTCTAAAGAGCTGTTTGCTGCCGGAACACCGTAAGGTTATGGCGGCAGATTTTCTTCTTGAATGTGATAAGCTAATTTTGGTAGCAAATCCGGCGGAACATCGATATAATATGCTTCTACCACCTATAGATCGATATAATATGGATGTTTCTAAAACCTTAACAAGTACTTAATGGTGGCTGTAAATTCTTTCACCGTGTGCTCATTAAAGTACTACGTACTACGTTCTGACCCACATCGTACCAAGTACGCATAGCTAGAATTATTGAATGGTACTTAAAGTACTAGACGAACGTAGTGGTAGAAAAACAGACAATCTAATTTCCTTGTGCTTATTTTTTAAGGATCTGATAGGCTAGCGTTTGACCACTATCTCGCCTGGTGGTAAGCGATGATGTGGTCGAAGATTGTGAACACGCTAGGTCTAGAATACTCTGACTCTCAAGGGCTTTGCTGCCGGAACACTGTAAGATTATGGCGGCAGATTTTCTCCTTGATGGTGATAAGCTATTTTTTGGTAGCAAGTGTGGCGGAACATCGATATAATATGCGCCTACCTGTGGACGAACAGTCGCATGCCTATGAAAGTTCACATAGCATTAATTATTGTAAAGTCTCTATTGTAAAGTTTCGTGCGAAAACACTTTCTTATCGTTTCAAAATTGGTTTATTAAAAATACTAATCTAATACTATAAACCCTACATTCATCAGGGGAATTAAACATGTGTTTTAAGTGTGACGTTCGACGTCTAGATGAAAGCTGAATGGCTCAATGCCTTTGTTTTTTTTTGTAAATTCAAAGCAATAAGTTATGTTTCTGTTATATCTATAATATTTTTTATTGAATATGATCTATTTAATGTTATTTGACGTGTGTAAGTGCAAATTTTTAATTTGCCCATATTCTGAATAAATGGCTTTGACTTTTGACTTTTGACTATAAGAATCTTTGTCCTGAGGTATACTGACTGACTTAGAGACAACGCACAGCCTAAATAGCTGGTAGAGACTTGGAATATGGAGGGTACATTACATTTGTCTTAGTGCGTAAGGGTGTACATGTACAAGAACGGATTTTTGGTCATTCCATCCCGAAGAGTATTAATTGGGGTGAAAACATTTGCATGAAAGTTCCTTGTTATTGAACTCATAGTGACGAAAACTGGGTAGCTAATACAGTTCTAACAAACTTTTTTTACTTAAAAAAACCGACATTACGTGTGTGGCGTTTTGCACAACCAGTCGGGTGGCAAAATGCCCCTGATGCGCGAAGCGCGATGTCAAAAACGACAGCGCGCGTTTCCAGGTCAAAGTGACGTTGACGTGAGGACGAAAAAGTTTTCATAACGAAGTTACAGTCCGGCAAGTATAACTTGGCGTGCCTGTGCGCCAAGTTTTATTTTTTTTAATTTTTATTTCATTCCCTATTCTAGAGTTGGTAAAAGATACACAGCGCACTGATGTCTCTACGGAGGCTGCAGGGTGGTTCTAACCTTTTACCGAGTTCAGGATCGTCGTCAATCCTAATGGCTTTTGGCTGTAGGGAGTCAAGGGACTGAATAATAATAAATAATATATACATATACATGTAATATAATATATATTAAAATAATATTATATACATTTATTGTATAAAAATCGGAAAGCGGTTCACAGAATACATCTACCTACCAAGTTTCAATTTTGTAGTCCTAATAGTTTCGGAATAAAATGGCTGTGATATACGGACGGACTGACAGACAGAATGACAGATAGACAGACAGACATGATGAATCTATAAGGGTTTAAATTCAATTAAAATTCAAGGAAAAGTTGGCGCCGCAGTTTCTTGCTGGAACGGTCAAACACAATACCATCAAATAAAATTAAAGCTTGCGGATTATTGCAGTGTATACCAAGCTGAGCAACTGGCAATCCTCAATGCATTGATCTGTATCGTTTCATTAACGGAACCTTGCAATATACTCAGTGACTCACGATCGGCATTGGAATCAATCTGCGACCCAAAAACCGATAACCCAATCGCCAAAGAAATACAGGATCACATGAGAGAAAGCAAAGAACCTATAAAACTATTCTGGATCAAAGCTCACGCTGGCATTATAGGTAACGAAAAAGCGGATGAATTGGCCAAAGAAACAGCACTTCAACCACATACAGCTCCAGTATACGATGCGTTCCCTCTGTCTTACGCGAAGCACTCCATCAGGGAAAACACCAAAGAAATATGGCAAAGAAGATACACCGAAAGCCCAACTGCACCAAACACGAAACTTTTCTTTCCTGACTCTGTTAAGGCTTACAACATTTCAAGACACATTAAATGTTCTAACTTAAGAACACAACTGTTCACTAGCCATGGCGGGCTGCGTTCGTATCTCTCTGTACCTGCGATAACCAGACTCCGGAAACTGTGCTCCACATTTTAGTCGTTTTTTTTTTTTTTTTTTTTTTTTTTTTTAAAAGATTACTCGCAATGTGGGTTGCACATTACTAGTATTCTTGTTAACCCAAAAGATTGTCCAAAGTATGACCTTATGAAAATGAACTGCGAGTGGAGAATGGATCATCAAATAAGATATGATAATCTCCATGTATGAATTGACAATAACGACAGTCGGAACAACTTCATTGCTTCAATCAAGCACATCCAAGTTTAATTAGATTTTAGTATTAAGTTATGTATTTTTTATTTAGTTTAGTTATGGATAGAAATAAAACTAGTAGTAATCTAGTAACATATTAAGTAAATATTGCATTATTGTTCTCTATCGTTGCATCTAACAGTAACGGCAGGCCTCCCTCACTCGCCCATAGCTACTGCGATTTATACCTAAACTTTCGTCAACGCCGGCGGTACTATCTGCCAGTCGGTTGTCACTGCTCACGCGCGCGATAAAAATATGTTTCATTTTTTTATGCTACCGATACTAAAATGACAAAACAACGTAATATTCACTTTCTCGACTTCAAATTCGACTCATAGTTAGGAATTTTGATGTTATTTTGTGAGGTAAATAAAAATCATTCGTAAACTTTTTTTTTATTTCATTGAGTCAACCCTTAACTGTATCAGGCGCGCGCCGGTACATCGAGTAATAATAACGCTAGGTCGAGCGCCTTGGACACATATTTGTTTATATTGTCTGAAATAAACTTTGGTATTGTGTTTTTGTAGGGGAGTGAAGTATCTGTTACGTAGTAACTATTATATAATCTGTGGTAACGGTAAAAATAAGTAAAAAAAATAAAAATAATAAGTGTTCCGTTTTTGCCATTCGGCTACGGAACCCTAAAAAGGCGTGATTTTATGTATGTATATTTTTAGTCAGACATCGATTTGGGTAGAGGTTGTCTTGCTTTTTACAGCATAGGCCTCCCCTAGAGCTCTGCAGAGTGTTCTGTCTTGAGCCTCTCTCTTCCAGGTTCCAGGTGATACCCGCTACTTTCCTTAAATCATCCTTCCATCTTCAAGGAGCTGAAGCTGGTAGCTAAATGTTCTCAATAAATTCTTCATATCTGTGGGAGAATGGTCAGCGTTGACACCAGATGTTTTGGGGTTTGGATGACCCCGCTACTTCTATCCTTATAGGATTTTCCTATCGAGACATGTATGTGCGCTTTTCACAGTGGCCCTTCTGTGAAGGAAAAACATCTTTAAGAAACCAACAACCCCCGCATGGTGCTAGGACACTATCTAGTGTCCGCCTGCTCAGCTACCACCCTCAAGTTGCAAAATCTGTCGCCAAACATCTAATGTGTTCCGACAGCTATCCTTGAGAGCCAGTTCCCATTCTAGGCCTAGCGTGCTACCAACCTCGACTGAATCATCACTTACCAACAGGTGCGGAAAGTGGTCAAACACTAACCTATATGATATTAAAAAAAACATTTCTAAGATACCTAAGATATAAAATATTTAGCCAGTGTCAAAATATAATCCACAATAAAACAAAAAAAATCGTTATTTTGATTGATATTTCACTTTATTCGCTAAAATTATGATTTCAAATACAATGTATTAGCATAATATACATTTGTGTACATATTGACACTGTCTGTCTGTACGTTGTCCTTAGAGTGTGTATTTGGGTCAAAGTCAGGCTTTGATAAAAATGTAAATTTCTATATTTATCGCATCGACTTTAAGGTATTACGTAGCGTCGTGTTTCACTGTTGTTATATTTTACCTTTAACTCTTTTAGGTTTTATTTTTTACCCGACTACGACAAGGTTATGTGTTTTAGGAGTGAAAACTTCTTTAGCGGCGTTGTGCACTTTTCTTGGGATGGGTAAACAATGTTAAACTCGCGTCAGGTCACGTGTCCTAATCGAAAATTTTTAAGACGGAGCATTTGCGCGAGGTTCCATTCCAAAATGACATTTTTACTTCTGCCGGCACTCTCGGAGTGCAACCCGTTGTTTTTTTTTGACCGGTTTGTGTATGTCGCCGATGGATAATTAAAAAAGATCTGACATTAAAATAACAATAATAATATGAGAAGGCTAAATCTATACAATCACTAGTATGAGTGAGCGAAACGGACAACATTTTTTTGATCCTTCTCGCGTATGCGATTTTATTGTTTGCCCCCAGTTCTAGCGGCGGCTATTGGCTTTCACCCGGTGTCATATGTAACCCGACCAAATTACGTTGTTCATTTTATCTTATAGCTGACATATGTTTCACGTGCTCATCAAATATGATGAGACTAAAAAGTCGGGTTATATCACTATAGCTATTTCATCGTATACGCTAATGCCTTCTCCATATAATTTTCCCTCCACGGTGTATGTATGTTTTTTAACCCCCGACGCAGAAAGACGGGGTGCTATAAGTTTGTCGTGTGGGTATGTGTATCTGTGTGTGGCATTGTACCGTCCAAACGGATGAAACGATGACAACAAAAAAACTAAATCATTATTTGTTTTATTTATTGTCTTCATCGAGAGTGTTCTTAGCTTTGTTTCATGAAAGACCGTTCAGCCGTTTAAATATTATCAGCTCTTATTTGGTTGATGAGACTATGATAGCAACTTTTGTAGCCCTTTGACCGCGGACGCTAAAAAAATCAAAATGGCGCATCTGCGCACTACTTACCCGCCACTCTGAGATGTCGTGTTTACTTCGAGCATTTACCAATGGAGATGTTAACGTTGTAATCCGCAAACATATTTTTCTGCCGATACTTACGGGGGACGAGGTAAACACTCATTGCACTCACACAAATCACTCACTTTAACGATCCCGCACACTAGCTTGAAACACGCACACTAACTGTCTTAGAGAAGACAACGAAACAATTAGAAGATGGAAGATACGAATCAGGCCTGCTATAGAAGACAGAAGACGAGACGGCCTTCAACAGACTTCTAGGCATAGAGAAGAAACTCGACAAGAACGCAACTCTGGAAGAAGAATACGAGAAACAATTGGGAAATCTTCTGTCCAGTGGCTACGCCGAAAAAGCCCCTTCGAACACCACACTAGGGCGAACATTCTACCTGCCTCACTTCGCCGTGGTACATCCTCAAAAGAAAAAGATGCGCATCGTGTTCGACGCCGCCGCCTGGTTCGAAGGAAAAAGTCTAAACGACGCGCTGCTACCGGGACCAGACCTACTCCAGTCTCTCTTTGGAGTATTATTAGGATTCCGAGAAGGGCTTGTGGCAGTCGTCGCAGACATAAAAGAAATGTTCCTGCGCATCCGTATCCGAGAAGAAGACAGAGACAGCCTGCGATTCCTTTGGCGTGGGAAAGAAAGAAAATCGAAACCCAAGGAGTACCGAATGACATCTGTGATCTTCGGTGCCGCATCTTCACCTGCGACAGCTATCTACGTGAAGGACCTCAACGCCCAGAAACACGAAAAAGAACACCCAGAAGCGGTCCGAGCCATCATCCGAAATCACTATATGGATGACTACTTGCAAAGCTTCACGAGCATTGAGGAAGCGAAGCACGTAGCTGAAGAAGTGGACCGAATACACAGGGCAGCGGGTTTTGAACTTCGTCAATGGACAAGCAACGATGAAAGAACGTTGATCAACCTGAAAAAAGAAGAAATCCCGACAGAAAAGAAAATCGGAAATGAAGAAAAAACTCTCGGGATGAGATAGAATGAAGACGCATTGGCATTCACGTGGGATTAAGGAACGTTCAAACAGAAGTCTCTGATGGCAACAGAGCTCCAACCAAGAGAGAAGTCACCAGCGCTGTAATGTCAACTTTCGACCCGATGGGACTCGTCGCTCCAGCGCTGATCAAAGGAAAGAAACTGATACAAGATTTGTGGAGAACTGGCGTGAAATGGGATGAGGCTATCAACGACGAACAACGAGAGATCTGGTATCGCTACCTAGATGACGTCAAGACGCTCAAAGATTTGAAGATACCCAGATGTTTGGTGCCGACTTCGAGAGCCGGCGAGATGCACACGTTCGTCGACGCCAGTGAGACCGCCTACGCCGCCGCCGTTTACTGGAGAACGATTACCAACGACGGAGACGTCAGCATCTTTTTGGTGGCGGGGAAAGCGAGAGTTACGCCTTCGAAAACGACGTCAATCCCTCGTCTAGAACTACAAGCGGCTCTGCTGGGAGCGAGAATCGCCGCCACCATCGAGGAGGAATCCAACCTGGAGATCACAGCTCGGGTTTTCTGGTCGGATTCAACTACCGTACTGCAATGGATAAAACCCAACCCTCGACGCTTCAAACCATTTGTCGCTCATCGATTGGCAGAACTGGAAGAAATTACGAAACCTCGAGAGTGGAGATGGGTACCCACCAAAGACAACCCTGCAGACGACGCCACCAGGAATATGCCACAGGACTTCAACGAGCAAGCACGGTAGTTCAATGGACCGGCTTTTCTGTATCAGCCGAAATCGGAATGGCCGCTAAGAAAAATTGAAAGGGAAGACATCGATCTAGAGGAGAAGAAGGTTACTTGCGCCGCAGCGAGCGTTAAAGAAGAGAAGGCCAAGACACCAGATCCGAATCGCTTCAGCACTTGGATGAAGCTGTTAAGAACCACGGCGAGAATTTTTATGTTCGTGGACAGATGCCGCCTAAAGAAGTCTGGGAACAAGAACGCTGAGGAACAGACAGGAAAGCCGACTTATCTTCCTATCGAGAATCAACATTTGATGAAAGCAGAAAAGGCGCTTATACGTCAAATTCAACGATAAACCTTCCCAAGAGAACTCATAAGTTTGAAGAATCAAGGCCGAGTAGAAACCCCAAGCCGACTGAAAAACATCGACGTGACCCTGGATGACGAAGGGATACTTCGTCTTAATAGTAGAACAATGATGATTCAAGATGACGAGAGAAACCAAAGGCTGCCTATACTAGATGGCAAACACCGAATAACACAACTTCTCATCGAGCACTGTCATCGACGTCTTCATCACGGAAGTCACGCGACGGTAACCAACGAACTTCGACAACGGTATTGGGTCCTGGGACTTCGCAACATCGTTCGACAGATCGCCCATCGATGTCAGTGGTGCATTGTGAAGAGACGAAAACCCGAGATGCCACCGCTGGGGGACCTACCATGAGAACGCCTGGCCTACAATCAGCCGCCTTTTACGTGCACTGGCGTAGACTTTTTCGGGCATATGCACGTGACTATCGGCCATTGTCGAGAGAAACGCTGGGGAGCTCTGTTCACCTGCTTGACTACAAGAGCTATCCACTTGGAGCTGGCCGCGTCACTGAAAGTCAGCTCAATGATAATGGCATTGAGACGGATGGCTGCACGGCGGGGAACACCGCGAACGATATTCAGCGAGAACGGAACAAACTTCGTCGGTACCGACCACGAGCTGAAGGAAGAAGCAAAAAAGATACAAAAAGAAGAACTCGTAAAAGCAGCAGAAAACGAAGGGATTTGTTGGAAACTCATTCCCCCTGGGGCTCCTAACATGGGGGGAGCTTGGGAAAGATTGGTGCGTACCGTGAAGACCGCGCTAGTCGCCGTACTCGGAGAAAAGAGTCCACCTGAGGAAGACCGCTGAGAGAAGATCGCCGACCCGAACAATGAAGAAGGACTAACCCCGAACCACTTCCTCATCGGTAGATCATGTGGCACAACCGTGATGGCCCAGTACGACGACCTCGACCTTATCGGGAAGCCCAACTGGAAAACTGCACAACGAATGGCCGACCACTTTTGGAACCGATGGCTGAGAGAATATCTCCCTACTCTCGCGCCTCGGAGACTAGACAACAAGTAGAACGCTGTATTTCATCGAGGCGACGTGGTGATCATCGCTGATTCTTCGCTGCCACGCAACACATGGCCGCGAGGTATAATAGAAGACACTTTCCCGGGACCAGATGGACGCATCCGCATCGTGAACGTGAAGACCAAAGGAGGGCTCATGAGACGACCTACCTCGAGACTCATCCTCGTGACAGCTGCAACGCGACCGGAAAATGGAGTGCCCGAAGCATCGTGCACTGGCGGGGAAAATGTTAACTACGTCGCGTTTAATGATATATGAATAGCTAAATTTCAGTATAAATTATAGAATTTAGTAGATAGATAGATAGATAAGTCGCGTTTAATGACTTATAATTAGTTGTAACTTCATGAAAAATAAGTTAGAATAAGGTAAATTATATACAGTAAATCATTCAAAAGGTAGTGGGATACGAGAAAAAATTGTAATTAATAGGTAGGAAAACTCTTATTTATCACCCTCACCTATTAGCATCAAAATCAGATAGGAAAATTTAAGCAAGAATGTATGACCAGCCAGGTCTGAACATGTCCAGACTTGTTCACGACTTGACCTTGAAATGTAACTCAGATTTTAATACAAAGTACTGTGAACTCTATCGGAATATGCAATAGTTGAACAAGTTACTTTTAAATATAGGTAGGAACATTTGCTAGTAAAATCGTTCAGTACAGTTCAGTTCACATTAAGAAGCCTAAGGAAAAGGAAATAAAGAAGCCTTCAAGAATAAGTGTTTTAGTGAATCCCTGCCAGGGCATACTTCAGGCAGAGCCAGCCATACGACTAGGCCCCCTTTTTAAATATACTCAGTCTTGAAACGGCTGAACGGATTTTGATGAATCATAGCTAAAAACACTCTCTATTAAGACACCTATCAAACAAAAACAAACGAAATCAAAATCGGTTCATCCGTTTCGGCGCTACGATGCCGCACACACACACACACATTTGTACATAGATACACAAGTCATACTTATAACACCCCTTCTTTTTGCGTTGGAGGTTAAAAATTGACTTAGGTATTTTTAGGGTTCCGTAGTCCCATCAAGGAACCCTTATAGTTTCGTCATGTCCGTCTGTCTGTCTGTCTGTCTGTCCGAGCTTTTGCTAAGAGAGTAGCTCCCCTACATGAGAAGTGGGGATGAATTGAAATTTTTGTTCCAGTAGGGCGTCCCCCCCCCCCTCTGAAAGCTAAACTGCTGACTTGAAAAATCTGGAAAAATTCGTGATAATAGTGCATTTCATAAACTTTAAAGGAAAACTATAGTGGTTAAGATAACTTTATTAGTTTAGCAGTAATAGTCGTTGAACTTGGGCATTGGATAATTTTGTACCAAATTCAAAATCCTTAAAATAAATCCTTCACAGTGACAAAGACGAAGTACCTAGTTGCTTGTTTATAACGGATAGAGACTTGCATTGAATAACGGGCTACTACGGAACCCAACACTGCGCGTGTCCCGACACGCACTTGGCCGGTTATTATATCTTACAGCTATTGAATTTGATGACATTTGAAGATGCCATAACTTTAATGAAGTAATCATAAACTATTTTGAATTAAATATTATGTTTCTTTGAAGTGTCACACACTTTATATTTTTGTAAATTGTTAAACACAATCCAAAATTTCATCGTACCGACGGGACTCGAACCCGCACCCCCCGGATTATACGGCCAGGTGCTCTGCCAATTAAGCCACGGTTCGATCCATCGATACGACGAAATTAGTGGATTGCATTTGTTAACCCAATTATGCATTGGTGGCGCCATCTATGACTACTAATTACGCAAGTTAATCATTCGGAAGAAATCATTACAGTTTTCAAATCCGACGAGAGATGTTACACTGCGTAAATCAAATATTATGTTTCTTTAAAGTGTCACACTCTTTATATTTTTGTAAATTGTTAAACACAATCCAAAATTTCATCGTACCGACGGGACTCAAACCCGTACCCCCCGGATTACACGGCCAAGTGCTCTGCCAATTAAGCCACGGTTCGATCCATCGATACGACGAAATTAGTGGATTGCATTTGTTAACCCAATTATGAATTGGTGGCGCCATCTATGACTACTTATTACGTAAGTTAATCATTCGGAAGAAATCATTACAATTTTCAAATCCGACGAGAGATGTTGCACTGCGTGAATCAAATATTATATTTCTTTGAAGTGTCATACACTTTATATTTTTGTAAATTGTTAAACACTATCCAAAATTTATTTTGAATTAATTGCATTTGTCCCGTATTTTTGTAATAGAAAAATTCTTAGTAAACATTCTTGGTTGTGATTTTCCAAAAGTAATAAACAATGAAACTTATATAGGTGGAAAAGTACATGAAAATGAAAATGAATATAATTTAAATGACAACTTAATTACACGGCGTTTTCCGTAGAGTGTGATATTTCATTCATCTATAAGTGAAGTTATGAAGTGGGAGTCAGTTTTAAGCGTAAAGGTTCCGTATTAAATCTACATTTTTCTGAAGCATGGTTACTTGTACTATTTATAATTCTGTGGCATGGTAACAATTGATGTCGCATGAAAAACTACCCAACATAAATAAGATAGTTTAAAAACTAAAACAACCGACTTCAATGCCCCGCGAGTCAATTTCAATAGCCATTTTGAGACGTTTATCGTCATATCTCTGAAGATACTTATCAGATCTCCATGAAATTACAGTAGGACCACCTCGGAAACGTACCCTACCGATCACAAAATCATTCGAATCGGTTCAGAATTGACGGAGTAATCGCATAACATACACACAAAAATAAGAAAAAAATACATAAAGACGAATTGAGAACCTCTTCCTTTTTTTGAAGTCGGTTAAAAATAGTGATTTTATACGCTAGCATATACATATTTATATATATACTATATACATAGTTGTTTTAAAATATGAATTGAGCAGATAGATGCAGATCTAAATATTCTTACTTACTTTACTTACTTGTGACTATTAAGTTCTCATCATAATTTAACAAATGAGGTATGGTTGGAAGCGTCATGGTTGGTTGCTGGTTATAGTGTATGTGATGTTGTATAAAATCGAATATGGCGCCCTCTAAAGTACATAAAGTCACAAATATTTTTATGTTTATTTAGCCTTATTGGGTATTATATGAAATTAGCATATTTCAAATATATATATTTCATACCCCATAATTGGGATTATATTCTAAAATTAGTGAATAACTTTTTAGTAGTCGGGTTTTAGTTTTTAACCTACTTATTATACTTGTAATTTATAAAGTGTTCAATAAAATTGTTTATCTATAAAAGCATTTTACTATCCAAGTATTCAATACTCAATACTTTCTTGCTTCCATAATAATTTGTATATAAGGTTCTTAAAACTAGGTACATGAGAAAAAAAATTACAAATCACACAGAAACATCATTTACAAAACATAATTAACAAACATTTAGGCTTTGGATTTTTGATAACCTCCAATGGAACCCTAAAACCATAGCCACATAAATTCTAAAACCACAGATAAGCAGAAGCGTGTAATAAATCTATCCGAATAACCGGTAAAAACCGGTTGTCTTGATTACATGAGTTTTAGGCTGGCATCCGCCAAAAAAAAATGTACTTAGCCTTGGTGTTATCTGAAACGCTTTTAAAATAGTATATGAGGAATTGCGATTGTACCTTTAAATCTTTTAATTTAACCTGAAAAGAAGAAGATTCTCAGTTTGCCGGATATTTCCTATTTTCTTTATCAATTGTAGGCCGATTTCCAAAATATACTCCCATTGTAAATTCATCGAGATCTGATATGTATCTCCAAAGATATAGAGATAAACACCTCAAAATTGCTACTGAAAGTGACTAGCGGTGGCTGTCGCAACTTGACATTACCGCTTCTCCAACGCGTACCCGCACAAATCCATACGTCAAACTTTTATTAATATATTTTCAAATCTACCCTACACAAATCTACCCTCTAACAATTTGTATTATAAACGTCAATTTCTCACAAATCATTCTAATTTCAACGTTCGATTGGCAACAACAGAGTTGTTTGTAACATTGTAAAAAACCATTCAAAGCAATATACGAAATTCCATCGATATAAAAAGGTAGATGCGGTACTCACTCTTATGCCACGTAAACATAATGGAACTAGGTGTTTCTGTTAGGTACACGAATTTCTAATGTCGAGCTTGATGTACACGAAGAACAGAGGAAGTCATTGTTGCTTATTATTTAAATGGATCTGCGATAGTTGCACATGTAATTCTGTACGTGCTACAGAAACGCCAGTTCGATTGTGACTAAGGTGAAATTAGGTTCGCGAACCTAATCATACGGTCCACTTTTTAGGAACGGGGTCCCTTATCTCCCCTTTTTGAAGGTTCCGTACCCAATGTGTAAAACGGGACCCTATTACTAAGACTCCGCTGTCTGTCTGTCCGTATGTCCGTCTGTCACCAGGCTGTATCCCATGAACCGTGATAGTTAGACAGTTGAAATTTTTACAGATGATGTATTTCTGTTGCCGCTATAACAACAAATACTAAAAACAGAATAAAGTTAAAAATTATAGAGGGTCCCCATACAAGAAATGTGTTTTTTTCGGCATTTCACGCCATCTATGAACGCTTAGTTAGGTAAACGTCCCATAGATGGCGTTATATTGAAATGTCGATCCCTAACACTTTTGTTAGACGTTAGAAGGCGTTATAAGAAATAAAATGTTTATTAATTATTATTTTTTGCTGGCGAAAAATAATAGCGGTATTTTTTGCTCGATCTTATGAAATACTGTAGTGTGGTACGGAACCCTACGAGTGCGAGTCCGACTTGCACTTGGCCAGTTTATTTATAATATAGATGCGAAATTCACTATATTTTATGGGATTCACTTAATCCAAGAAACTCGCAGTGTCTCTATAATAGACGTAGCATTGAATCGTAGTAGCATTTGAAGTTGATTTTCGTTTTTAAATGATCTTAAACTTTTTATTTTTTTATTTTTAATGATATAGGCTAGCGTTTCACCACTAGGTATCTCACCTACTGGTAAGTGGTGATGCGCTCGAGGATGGTAGCACGTTAGGCCTAGAATGAGAACTGACTCTCAATGATAACTGCCGGAACACATTAGATGTTTTGGCGACAGATTTTCCAACTTGAGGGTGGTAGCTGGCCAGGTGGTAGCTGGCCAGGCGGACACTTCTACCATGCCGGGAGTTTTCAACGATGTTTTCCGTCACCGGACATTCACTGTGAAATGCGCACATAATTCTTCGATGGGAGAATTCCTTGGTTTACGGCGGGGATTTGGAGCGACTACCTCTGGCGTCAAAGCCGACCATTCTCCCACTACGCCACTGGGCCCTCCACTTTATCAGGTATTCTGCCAGGATAAAGTGTCTAGTGAAATAAGGTGATACTTAATATCAATATGTTATAATGTGTACCTAATAGCTTACCATCAGGTGAGCGTCTTGGGATTGCATTAGTAGTCGGCGGCACGATTTCGGGGGTTTTGGGGAGAGGGGGGGAGGGGAGACTCCCCCCCTTCCTTCCTCTAACGCCGGAGATCAATGGTTTAAAAAAAAAACTTTCACTACCCCACCACTCTCGTTACAAGGTAATGCATAGTTTTGGTGTTATGATTTTTTTTGCAAAATTATAACCTCACTTTGTAAAAATTTAGAATCATTTGGCACGAAAAAGGGAGGGTGAGGTGATGGGGGGGTAAGGGAGGGTCCCCCTTTCCTTTTCCCACCACTTTCATTACAAGGTAATGCATAGAGTTATGCGTATTTTTTTTAGATCAATATCACTGTTTTGTTGGATTATTAACAGACTTTTTGCGCTTCGCCGGCCGCTGCCGCGGCACGCTCGCTTCGCTCGCTCGGCTCGCGCATTGTGTTGTCGCAGTTTCAACCTAACCTAACCTAGTTTTTCTCCGGCAGGTGAGGGGGGTGTCAATTGAAAGGGGTAGACACCCCCTATAAAACACAACCCCTAAAAACCCCAAAATCGTGCAAACAACTACTAATGCCAACCCAGCGTCTTTCTTGTCATTGAAACAGCTAGCTCAAAAGATCGTCCGGTGAAAGCAAAACATTTTTAAGACACCCGTAGCAGGATACAGATATTATAAATACTTGTTTCAAACTTGCGACCCCCGCATGGTGGTAGGACACTATCTAGTGTCCACCTGGCCAGCTACCACCTCAAGTTGGAAAATCTGTCGCCAAACGTCTAATGTGTTCCGGCAGCTATCCTTGAGAGCCAGTTCCCATTCTAGGCCTAGCGTGCTAACATCCTCGAATACATCATGGCTTAGAGATAGTGGTCAAACGCTAGCTTATGACGATTTTAAAAAAAAGCTAAGCTGACAGGCGACATGACTTTGTTTAAGGTTCTAGACAAGGTCTTATAGAGAAATGTGGTCATTATTAGGAGATGCGCAGTAAAGCTACGCATGCTATAAATTGTTATTTAATCTATTAGTGGAGGCCAGCCCTTAAGGAAAATGTTTTACGAGAAAACTACGCCGTATGCTAATGCATAGTTTGACATTGGTGGTCCGGTGCGCAGGGGATTTGTTGTGGAGATATATCTGACGATATAAACAATTCTTAGGGTTCCGCACCTTAAAAGGAATAAGATCGTTTAAAAAACTAAAAAAGAACCGACTTCAATGCCACGCTATTAATTTTCAGTACCAATTTTAAGGTGTTTATCTCCATATCTCTGGAGATACTTATCAGACCTCGATAAAATTACCATGGTACCACCCTTGGGATATCTCCTTTGCAACAAAAAAATAATAATGAAAATCGGTCTATAAACGACGAAGTTATCCGCGAACAAACATAAAAAATAAAAATAAAAACATATATACGTTCGAATTGAGAAATCTCCTCCTTTTTTCGAAGTCGGTTAAAAAGGAACCCTTTTAGGATCACTTTGTTGTCCGTTTGTCTGTCTGTCTGCCTGCCTGCCTTTCCGTCTGTCTCAAGACCCTTTATCTCCGGAATGCGTAAAGGTATCCAGTTGAAATTGGCTGTGAAATAATCAAACCTGTATGTCGACGCGATCAAAAGATATGACCGTTTATGTCGCATATTTTTACATATTCTGCGATTTCACAAGGGAATCAAAACCTATAGGGTACTTCCCGTTGACCTAGACACATGAAATTTGGCAAGAAGCAATGTCTTGAAGCACTTATATAGGAATAAATCTAAAAACCGTAAATATGTAGTTTGATAACAAAAAAAAGTGAATTTACTATTACAAGCTATTTTTTGCGGTTGGTGCAGTACATTTTCTATGGATTGAACTGCAAAATTTACACAATTTTCTTCCACAACCCATCGACAATGATGTTCAGTTCTTAATATTAAAATACGGGACTAATCGCGCCTAAAACATTATTTTTTATTTATCTCGACGTTTCGACCAAGTCGCATTGATAGTCGACGAGACGTCTCGTGACCACGAATGTTTAAAGTTTATAATAAAGCTCAGGTAAGTAGTCAACTGAATTCTGTCGAAAACAAAAAAAAAACCCTCATACATCTCCCATCCACTACCCATTACCATACACTCACTACTACCCATTTGACACTACCCTTTATGTAGTGGTGACACTGTCTGCTAGTCAACTTGGGCGGTACCACCATTTTGCCAATTAATTCAGCCGTGAAATAGGAATGTTTTTCGGTTGGAATGGCAATGCGTCCAGTGAAATTACAGGGCATGTGAGACTTAACACCTTTATGTCTCGAGGTAACATACGCGGTGTTAGTGATATACACAATTTTGATTTTGTGTTGTCCAGAATTTTGCATGCCGCTGTATTTGTAATAGGGAGACGTCATCACTTACCATCAGGAAACCGTCATGCTTGTCCTGTTACCTTATATCATAAAAATCCACTACCCATTACCATACACTAAATACTACCACGGAATAAATATGCTACTACCCATTTGATACTACCCATTCACTGACCGGGTGGTTTATTGCTTTACTTCGGTGATAGAAAAACAAAACAATAATTATGTTTAAAAGTAGTTGATATAGTTACTATTGTACGATAGTTTTATTCATGCCATTACATAAGATATAAGTATTTGTCATTAGAAGTAACTAAGCTCATTAGCTACAGGAAAAAACCCAAATCATAACGACACTACTTCCTCGAATAAACGAAAGTCGTAATGTTTACAAAATGCAATTGCATTAGTTTAGAAAACCTAAATCGCTTCTATGTAATATCTTGCCTCATATACACAAAAGATTATAAACGAAACAAAAGATGGCAATGAGATGCATCTTACGATATGTCTTGCGACACACATTCTCGTGTGTGCTGTGGCATTGTGATCCGACCGTGCCGAGCCGCTGTTATGGCATTTAAAAAAAATAAATACGTTCGATCTTTAAAATCTCATTCCGTTTTTGACTTTTATATCGTGTGGACGTTAAATAATAATATGTTTTGAGATAATAATTTAACACGTGCAGTGCTTTTGAGTGTTTTGATTTGTTTTTAGAATAAGTATGTGGTGATTTTTTTCAATTGAAGTGTGAATTAAGTGTTTTTGATAAATTAAATAAAACTCATATTCTGTGATAATGTAAAACTAATAACGCGCAAATTTAAAAATGAGAATCAATCTTAAAAATAATACCTGTATTTATTTAAAAATCCAAAAGATTAATAACCACTAGATAAATATTAAAAGTCTATTTTAAACAATATATGTTATTTGCAGTTTCACGTAATATTATATGCATTAATATATTTTTAAAACTACCTAACTATAAACAAACAAATATACTTAATGGAAAAAAACATTTTAAACATGAAAAGAAAAATACAGTGAAAGATTTTTTCTAATGAAAATAATTTTAAATTTTATCAGATTATTTAATTATTTATCAAAATATATTAACGATATTGTAACTGGTTGCACCATTATATTTGGCTTGGATCGATAAAATTATATTAATGTTTTTTTTAAAGAAAAACAATTTTTCATTTACACAACAAAAAACAAAATTCAAACGCCGCGCTAGTCTTTTTCAGTACCAAGTTTGACATGTTTATCTCCATATCTCTGGAGATACTCGTCATATCTCGATGAAATTACAATGAGACCACCTTGCAAATGTATCCTACCAATAACATTAAAAATTCATGATCGTACAAAACGATAAAACCGACTTCACATGCCGCAACAGTCAAAGTAGCCACTAGTAGCACAGAATACTTAATAGGTAATTTTTTATGCTTGTATGACATGATTACTACATGTAATCATACTACTAGTAATCATGTCACACAAGTATACAAATTTGCTTATTTGTTTATCTCCATATCTCCGGAGATAATTGTCATACCTCGATAAAATTAGAATGGGATCAAAGGGGAGGCATAACTTCTCAAAAAAAAAAAAGAATTTTTCAAATCGGTTAAGATTTGCGTTATAAGGCAACAAACGTAAAAAATATATACAGTTGAATTGAGAACCTCCTCCTTTTTTGTGAAGTCGGTTATAAAAGGAAAAACCTACAGACCAATCGGGAAACACCTCCTTTTTGGAAGTCAGTGAAAATTAGTATTTTTCATAATTCATTCTATCTAACAAACAAATAAACAATACTTTAAACTGGCTGAACAATTCAGACCATTGCAACAAATCATAGTGAAAATATTAAAAAATAAACTGGCTAAGTACGATTCGGACTCGCAAACGCAGGGTTCCGATTGCACAAATTTTGCCGAAAATAACACCCATATGTAGAGTTATTTTCTTGAGACCTCCTCCACTCGACCTTAGTCGAGGTCACCTCAAGGAATTCTTGAAAACACCCTTGAAATTAGTACGTTCAGTTACGGCTTCACCCTCCAGTGAGGAACCTCCATTCGAGACATTTATTATTGTCTTTTCTAAATCGAAATCTACTAAGGAATTCCTCATCATCAGCTTTATGGGACGATATTTATTATGTATTAAAACTTGACATAACCTCGGAAATAACGTACAAAGCGCTGATAACAAGCTTTGAGGAGACCTTAAGGTAGATCGCGACGTACCTTGAGTTTGACAGTTTTTCACTCGACTCGACTGAGGACTTTGCTCAAGTCGAGGATTTTTTTTTCTTTCTGCATACCGATTTTATCCTTGAGGTTGAGTCAAGTCACATTCGAGTGGAGGAAATCTTGAGAAACCGACTATGCATATAGGTGTTAGTTTTTTGTATGATATCCTTTACATACTTTGTTAAGATTTCCAGTCTCTATCTATCATGGTTCATAAGTTCAAGCTAAAAACGCCGAAAAAAAGCACCTTTAATATTTTATTTTATTTTGTTTTTAACCGACTTCAAAAAAGGAGGAAGTTTCTCAATTCGACCGTATATATGTTTTTTTTTCTTTTTTTATGTTTGTTCGCCGATAACTTCGTCGTTTATAAACCGATTTTCATTATTATTTTTTTGTTGAAAAGGAGATATCCCAAGTGTAGTACCATGGTAATTTTATCGGAGTCTGATAAGTAGCTCCAGAGATATGGAGATAAACACCTCAAAATCGATACTGAAAATTAATAGCGCGGCATTGAAGTCGGTTCTTTTTTAGTTTTTTAAACGATCTTATTAGTATTTGTTGTTAAATTCTCCATAGTAATACAAATTTTGTGAAAATTTCAAGTATCTGCCTGTTACGGTTAAAGAGATACAATCTTGTCAAATTAAAGTATCCAACTCCGGATTAGAAATAACATCCCTAGAAGTACCAGGTAAGTTCTCTTCCAACAAGGGTAGAAATTGAACCTGTTTGTCCGTCATGATGAATAATCAAAAATATTAAAGAAACAAAGACAAACAACCAACTTAAAAATTCAAAGAATAGTTGAAACGCATCAAAGTTTATAAGATTTTTACTTAAGACCGGTTTAAGTTATTATGTTTTAAAGTTTATGTTAATATTTAATAATGTTCAAAAGTACTTAAAGAAATTTGAATGTACAAAGAAGCATTGAAATTGTGAAGTATGTAAGATGCAAAAAAGATTCACAATTTATCTTAAATTTTAAGAATATTAACAACGGCTAAGGTTATCTCTATATGTAAAAAGTTAAATTAATAAACTAGTTAATAATTATATTATTTTCTAGTAGCTTAATGCTCCTCAACAGTGAAAAAAACGTTATAACTTTATATAAGACATAGTAATATCAACCCAAACAAACTTAGCACTTTCAATGTGGTTAAGCTCAGTTCAGTACAGTTAATTTATAACTACATATACAATATAAACTACTCCTAAAACTATAATATGGACTATATTAAAAGCTACAAATAAAAAACTGAATTAAGGTCGCTGTCCGCTGGTAGGGACCCCAAAAAGCTGGCGACATTACCTCTTTGAATAGCAAGACTAATTCGTTGGCCGAGGTACGCGCCAGCTCAGTTCAGCTCAGTTCAGCTCAGTTCAGCTCAGTTCAGCTCAGTTCAGCTCAGTTCAGCTCAGTTCAGCTCAGTTCAGCTCAGTTCAGCTCAGTTCAGCTCAGTTCAGCTCAGTTCCTTACAACATGTAAACAACGCATATCTCAAATGTTAGGGTACTTACTAAGTACACACTTAGATTAGTCTATCCAGTATATAAGACACAACCTGACCCTGCAAACGTTGTTTTGCTAAAACCCAAATATCTTACGGAACCCTATTTTTTTCCAAAATAAAATTTAGCCTATGTTACTCGTGGATACTGTGGCTTTCGAATCGTGAAAGAATTTTTAAAAACGGTACCGTAGTTTTTGAGCCTATTTATTACAACCAAACAAACAAAGTTTTCCTCTTTATAAATTATATATATATAAATATATAATATAGTATAGTATAGATATGCAGAACATTTTAAGTTAATTAGTTTTGTTAAAATACAAAAAAAGTTGTAAACAAAGTTAGCAGTTGTGTTTTCAAAGTACACAAACTGTAAAAATGCTAAAATTATATAATATAACTAATAATTACTGCGGCCTTTGGTACCCTTTGGGTAAGGTATCCTAAATAGAACAGTGCATATAATTTATAACCCTTTAACTATACGTTTTTTTATCTTATAGGCTAGCGTTTGACCTCTATCTCACCTGTTGGTAAGGGATGGTGTGTACGAAGATGGTAAGCACGCTAGGCCTAGAATGGGAACTGGCTCTCAAGGATAGCTGCCGGAACACATTAGATGTTTGGCTATAGATTTTCTAACTTGAGGGTGGTAGCTGGCCAGGCGGATACTATAATAGAGTTGACTTCTAAGCGAGAGGTGACCGGTTCAAACCCTAGCACGGGTGTTCGTTTACAGATGGTAGGAGCGTAATAAACCGATTTTCCGCCTGACTTCCTACCAAAAAGTAGCTTACCGCCATCAAGAAGAAAATTTGCCGCCATAACTTTACGGTGTTCCGGCAGCACAACAGACCCTGAGAGTCGAGAGTATTCTAGGCACAGCGTGTTCACCATCTTCGACCGCATCATCACTTACCACCAGCTGAGATAGTGGTCAAACGCTGGTGTTGCCTGAGTTTTTGATCACGCAGACAATTATCATTGACTGAATTATAAAACATTGCATAAATGAATCGTGGTTATTGTTTTTGTTATATTCCAAGTATCTAAGTAAGTTTTATATATTTTTATCATAATTTTAAATTGACCAACTCATAGTGCCCAGTAAAGTTCTTCTTTTTGCTACATTCACAATATTTTTCTGACAATCGGATTACTTCATACAAAAATTATCAGCTTTGAAACTTAACTTAAAACCGTAGTTAATTTTTTTTTGCCATCAATTTTACAAAATTTAAGGAAATAAAATAAAATTCGTTAATATTCACCTTCAAAAAAATCATAAAAAAAGATAGTATATTTACATGTTATGCCAAAATTGTTTATGGAAAACGAATCAACCATTTTTTTTAGGCCGCAGTGTTCTTAGAATAAAAAAAATACTTTGATTACATAAAAATGTGTACAATTTTCAGGTCTTCAACAAAAGCAAAGTAATACTTATTTCAAGTTAAAATGTGATTCTGTGTAAAGAAATTCGTAAAATTTAAAACATCTAAGTAATTAAAAAGTGTAAATAAAGTGCTCGAAATCAATCAAAAAGTGTTCAAAATATAATACCCAAATCAACACTAAGTGTTGAAATTAAACAAAATAAATAATTAAAAAATAATAAGACAAATTGGGTATAATAAAATTGACTATTTCAAGTGCATATTGAGTGTATTAACAAAAGACAGAAAAAAAATAATTCACATTTTAAACGTGCGTATTCGTGCTAAAAAGCACTGGAGTTATAAACACTATTCGTGCATAAAAACTGTAATAGCACATAGGGGAAATAAAGCACGAACTACAAAAAAAAACAAACTAAAAAATCTACGTAAAAACTGCAGAAGTGCCAAAGTGCACGACCAATTTTTCAGCGACAAAAATTGCATCGATTCTTCTGTACTTAACTAAGACCAAGCACGAACTTTTAGTAAAGCACGAACAATAAAAAAGGCACGAACTATTAGCAGTGTCAAAAACTTATTCGTGCAGCGATACTACTGCTAGAAGTGACATTTAGCGTTAGAAAGTAAAAATGCATTCGAAATTCTTCATCCTCTTCTTCGTGCAAATCACGACAGCAGAGTACTTTCTAAGTAGAGTGAATCATATGGACTTTTACAAGAATCGAACGCGTCCATCGAAGTCTTTCTCAAGTTTTTCAACGAACTACTTCAGCCACAATTCTCTCTTGAAGCCATCGACAGTCAAAGTACCTTGTGGGACAAGGACGGTGGATTTCAACCCTAGAAGAACTGCGAAGATTGTTGGTGGCACGGAGACTCCGTATGGCGCGTTTCCTTGGCAAGTGAGTAGTTTTTTTTTTAATTTGTTTTGGATAGAAATTCCCTTTACCACTAGAGTCTGTGCAAAAAGGGGACAGTCGTAGAAATTGAGGTCTCGTGTTCTATTTTACTGTTTTGTTGCGTTGACAACATTGCTTTGTCATTACCATTACGATGGTACTAGGTAGGTATGTACATTCTTTCCTTACCTTTGAATGTTAGTTTATCGTAACGCCACGACGGTTATCTTTTTGCACAGACTCTATAGACTTAACATTTTTGGGGTGCGTTCTCGTCCTACATCCAGAATGCAACAAAACGCTTTAACCGCGTTCACAACTTCAGAGTATAACACTGTGTTGACGCAACTTTGTCGTTAACTACCTCGGATGATTCACTCCCAGTTGCAACTTTTAAACTATCGAATTCTATAGTTAAATACGCTCTGACGATTGTGACAGCACAGCAAATTTGGCGGGTAAAACTATAATTTAATTTTGTCATGTCATAACACTAAACATGGAGTTTTGGCGGGAACGTGAAAAAGTGTGTGTGCTCGCCTTGTACTTTTTCCTAAAACTTACTGTTGTTCCCCGAGTTAATGTGAATGTGTGTGAGTGTAGAGAAACAGCACAATGTTGAAAAACAAGCTATTTGAAAATCTTCAGTAAGGTCCACATCTTTACGGAGGGCAGTTAATTAGTTTCTTAGTTTATAGCTTCTGTGGCTTGTTGTCACATATCTGTCAATGTCCGTTCATGCTAGTTTCTTAAAGCACGTGAAGAGTGTCGCGTTAAATAATAAACTGGCCAAGTGCAAGTCAGACTCGCACTCGTAGGGTTCCGTACCACACTACAGTATTTTATAAGATCAAAAAATACCACTATCATTTGTCGCCAGCAAAAAATAATAATTAATAAACATTATGTTTCTTATAACGCCATCTAACGTATAACAAAGGTGTTAGGGATCGGCATTTCAATATAACGCCACCAATTGACGTTTACCTAAGCGTTCATAGATGGCGTTATATTGAAATCCCGAAAAAAACACGTTTCTTGTATGGGAATCCCCTAATATTTTTAACTTTATTCTGTGTTTAGTATTTGTTATTCTAGCAGCAACAAAAATACATCATCTGTGAAAATTTCAACTGCCTAACTATGACAGTTCTTTAGATACAGCCTGGTGACAGACGGATAGACAGACAAACAGACAGACAGACGGACAGCGGAGTCTTAGTAATAGGGTCCCGTTTTACCCTTTGGGTACGGAACCCTAAAAACTAGACTATGACTTCAACTTGAGCTGAAATGTGACTTTGACCGATCTTTATGAATTACTCACAAAAGCTTGAAAAATATGAATACTTGACACTGGCTAAATAATATACTAATCGTGTGGAAAAAAACGAAATAAAACTGGCCAAGTGCGAGTCAGCATCGCGTCTCTTATCGCACACTTAAGGAGGGTTCCGTACAATACGAAACATAACAGAGTTTCAACCTCATATATTTGATTAATTGATATTACCAAGAATATTTGGTTTGGTCGCGATCCAGAAAGACGGGGCTTGTTTACTAGCGCCATCTATGTCATTTTGCCGAAACTAATTAGATAGATGGCGGTTAAAAACACGTTTTTTGTATTGGGACCCCCTTTAATTTTTAACTCTATTTTGTTTTTAGTATTTGTTGTTCTAGCGGCAACAGAAATACACCATCTGTGAAAATTTCAACTGTCTAACTATCACGGTTAATGAGCTATAGCCTGGTGACAGACGGACAGACAGACAGACAGACAGACAGACAGACAGACAGACAGACAGACAGATAGACAGACAGACAGACAGATAGACAGACAGACAGACAGACAGACGGACAGCGGAGTCTTAGTAATAGGGTCCCGTTTTAGCCTTTGGGTACGGAACCCTAAAAATACTAAACAGCAGAACACTAAACCGCTTGTAAGCTACAGGTGGCTAAGAGCATTATATTTATGTTCCGACTGACTTGCCACCAAAATACAGCAAATATAGCTATAGCTTTAGCTAATATAAGTATAGCTTACTTGCCACCATTAAGAAGAAAATACAGCCCTTGAGACTCAAACTCTAGGTCTAGAACGTTCACCATCCTCGACAAACATCACCTTTACCACTACACGATCCCATTCTAGTCCTAACGTGCTTATCATCTTCGACCGCATCACCACTTACCAACAGGTGAGATAGTGGTCAAACGCTAGCCTATAAGATATTAATAATATCGTTTAAAAACTAAAAAAGAACCGACTTCAATGTTCATTTTCAGTACCAATTTTGAGATGTTTATCTCAATATCTCTGGAGATACTTATCAGACCTCAATAAAATTACCATGGTACCACACTTGGGATATCTCCTTTCGAACAAAAAAAGAATAATCAAAATCGGTGCATAAATGACGAAGTTATCCCCGAACAAACATAAAAAAAAAAAATATATATACGGTCGAATTGAGAAACCTCCTCCTTTTTTTGAAGTCGGTTAAAAAAAAGATAGTGATCAAACACGGTATATCAGAGAAAACAAAATTGTAAGTTATCACTGTTTGCTTCTGTGTATGGTAAAACATTTCTTTATTCTTCAATTTCGAGACTACAAAGCCTAGAATTTGGACATTATTACTAGAGTCTGAACAAAAACAGAACTGTCGTAGAAATTGAGGGCACGCGTGTTGATGGTTCTAATTTACTGTGTTTATTGCGTTGACAACATTGCTCTGTCATTGCCAATACGACTAAAAATGTTTGATACCTTGGTAGGTACCGACCTACTCTCAACATTATCGGATGGTACTTTGAATGGTAGTTCATCGTAAAGCCACGACGGTTTTCTTTTTGCACGGAATCTATTACAAAAATATACAACAGAGTTTTGGCGGGAACGTGGAAAAGTGTGTGTGATCTCATTGTATTCTTTCCTAAAACTTGTGTTCTTCCGCGAGTTAATGTACAATAAATGTGGATTATTAACCATTAAGTGCCGGTGAATGTGTGCGAGTGTAGGGAAACAACACAATGTTGAAAAACATGCTATTTGCGTTCTCACCAAAATTCCACTGAAAATCTTCAGTAAACACCACATCTTTACTGAAGGTATGATTTAGACTAGACTTTTACTTGACAACTGACCTGAAATGTGACTTTGACCCATCTCTACGACTAACATTCATAAAAACTTGAAAAATTTCAATACTTGACACTGGCTAAATACACTAATCGTGTGGAGCCATAAAGAAACAAAAAAAAAAAATATATATACAACAAAATATCAGCAAATAAGCATAAAACGGTTTTATTTATCTTTTCTATGTATTTATTTGTCTTTGGTTTTATTAAAACCACAGGAAATGGAGTTTTGGCGGGAACGTGAAACAGTGTGTGTATTCTCATTGTATTTTTTCCTAAAACTTGTGTTCATCTGCGAGTTAATATGTAATAAATGTGGATTATTAACCATTAAGTGCCGGTGAATGTGTGCGAGTGTAGGGAAACAGCACAATGTTGAAAAACATGCTATTTGCGTTCTCACCAAAATTCCACTGAAAATCTTTAGTTAAGTCCACATATACTGAGGATAGGACTTGGACTAGACTTTGACTTGAAACTTGACCTGAAATGTGACTTTGACCCATCTTTACGGCATGATTTTACAAAAACTTGTAGAATTTTAATACTTGACATTGGCTAAATACACTAATCGTGTGAAGCCATAAACTCTTAAAAAAACCACAGGAAAGATAAATATTCCTCTCATTCAATTATTTATTAACGTTAATTTTTTTTATATCGCCTCAAATTGTTTGTCAACCGACTTCCGAAATAAAGGAGTTTCTCAATTCATGTGTATGTTTTTTTTGTGTGTATGTTACGCGATTACTTCGAGATCTGATAAGTATCTCCAGAGATATGACGATAAACGTCTCAAACTTGCTACTGAAATTGACTCGCGCGGCATTGAAGTCGGTTGTTTTAGTTTTTAAACTATCTTAATTATTTTCATTTCTAATTTTCTGGGAAGCGTGGGTGACACGATGTGGGTTGCCACTATCCTAGCTACTCCCAGACGATGACCACGTTCGAAACCTGGTCGGAGCATATCCAAAGTAAATTACAGCGCGAAAAAAATGCTGGTACGAGTACGTTCACATAAATGAATTTTCGCGAAAACTCTCAAACTAAACTGTCTTTGTATCTTTTTTTAAATTATCTTATAGGCGAGCGTTTGACCACTATCTCACCTGTTGGTAAGCGATGATGCGGTCGAAGATGGTAAGCACGCTAGGCCTAGAATGGGAACTGGCTCTCAAGGATAGCTGCGGGAACACATTAGATGTTTGGTGACAGATTTTCTGACTTGAGGGTGATAACTGGCCAGGCGGACATTAGATAGTGTCCTACCACCATCCGGGGGTTGTTGGTTTCTTAACGATGTTTTTCCTTCACCGGAGGGCCACTGTGAAAAGCGCACATACATTTTTCAATAGAAAAATCCATTGGCGCACGGTGGTTTGTACTCGGTACCTCTGGCATCAAAGCCGACCGTTCTCCCGATTACGCCACCGGGCCCTCAAATATCTAGGTTTAATCTCACATATTTGCTATCAAGGAGTGAATCTTCTGTACCGTAGTACTTTTAATTATTCTATGCATACTGAACTTAACGACATAAACATTTAGTTCGACTGCCATGACCTCGACAATATCTGTCGAGAGGTCACAGTGACATAATATATAATATCTTTTGTCGGTGAACACAAAAGATGCGCTAGCGCAGACGTGTCGGTGACTTACGTCTGGGACGTAGTGATGGGACACATTATTTTTATTAATTTTTTGTATGTATGAGTACTAATCGAATCTAAAAGCTTGGAAGAAGCTTTAGAAGACTTGGAGACAATTCCACCGGTTGCTAATAGAGGTCCTTGATGACCTATCAGGAACTATAGGAAATCTGCCAGAATTTTGCTAACTTTTGAGAGATTCGTTGGCGTAAAGGTGTTGGTGATCATCTAGACTCGACTTCTACGCGAGAGGTCACTGGTACAAATCCTAGCATGGATAGTAGTAGTAGGTAGTAGGTAGCAGGAGCATATTGTATCGATGTTCCGCCTGACTTGCTACCAAAATAGTAGCTTACCACTATCAAGGAGAAAATCTGCTACCATAACCTGTGTTCCGGCAGCATACAGCCCTTGAGAGTCAGAGTATTCTAGGCCTAGCGTGTTCACAATCTTCGAACACATCATCGCTTACCACCAGGCGAGATAGTGGTCAAACGCTAGCCTGATTCAATGCCTGAATACAAAACTTTATGTGATTAAGTCGTGTATATCACTTAAACTAGCTGCGTGCCTGCGCCTTTGCCCGCGTCAAAAGTACCCTATGTTCTCATCAGTGGATGAGAACATAGGGTACTTTTTGATACTAGTAAGTTCGATCACCACCCATTGCACTATTGACGTGAACCCACTCCAGACACAAGCATATTTAGCTAAGTTGGAGGGGTTAACAAGAATACAAGAAATGTGCAACCTACATTGGTAGTAAGCTTTTTTTTACCATTTATTAGCCATGCCGTAGTACGAGTAGGTCTCAAAATAACTGAGATAGATTTAAAACTAAAACAACCAACTTTCATGCACCACCCCAGTTTCAGTAGCAAGTTTGAGACATTTATTATCATATCTCCCAAGATGCTTATCAGATCTATGCTCGGTATTTCTCTGCGGGATCGAATCCGGAACGAAGTAATTCGCCAGAGAACTAAAGTTATCGACATAGCTCAAAGGATTAGCTAACTGAAGTGGCAGTGGGCTGGTCATATCTGCCGCAGGACTGATAACCGTTGGGGTAGACTTGTCCTAGAGTGGAGACCGCGAATCGGCAAACGTAGCGTAGGACGTCCTGTGACCAGGTGGAGCGACGACATACGCAAAGCGGTGGGCAGTGACTGGAAGAGAAGAGCCAGAGATCGGGCTCAGTGGCGCAGGGAGAGGCCTACGTCCAGCAGTGGACTGACACCGGGTGATGATGATGATGAAAATAAATCCTACCTGTAACAAAAAAAATCATGCAAATTGGTTTACAATTGGCGGAGTAATTGCGTAACATACACACGAAAAAATATATGTGATCGTACAAAACGAAAAAACCGACTTCACATGCCGCGATAGTCAAAGTAGCCAGTAGCCAGTATCATGTCATCAAGGTATACAATTGAGTTTGAGAGGTTTATCTCCATATCTCCGGAGATGATTATCAGATCTCGATAAAGTTTGAATGGGACCAAACGGGAAACATAATCTATGAAACAAAAAAAAAATTCAAATCGGTTAAGATTTTACGGAGTTCCTGAGGTAACAAACATTAAAAAAACCGGCGAATTGAGAACCTCCTCTTTTTTTGTGAAGTCGGTTAAAAAACATATAGATGAATTGAGAACCTCCTCCTTTTTGGAAGTCGGATAAAAACCGACATAATTTCGAGAAAAGTAAAAAAAATATATATTCGCAAAATCAAAGTGTCTGTACAAACAAAAAATGAAGATCAAGGTCAATTCACCCCATCACTAAACGGATAATTAGTTACTTTCACTTCTTTCAATAAATATCCTTTTGTTGTCTTTATGTAACATTCGGTTTCACTCTCTGAAGGACGAGTTGCCCACGTGTCATTATCGTTAATTACACGTACGTAATGTAATGTAACCATTACATAATTAATGACAATGTAACGGATAAAGAGGTAATTAACCTTGCAATCTTTGATATATATAAAATCCAAAGTCCTGAATGACTGACTGTCTGACTGATAGTATATCAATGCACAGCCCAAACCGCTGGTCCTAGACACATGAAAATTGGAGGGTGTCTTCTTTGAAAAGTGTAGGCACTAAGAAAGGGTTTTTCAAAATTCCACCCCTAAGATGGTGAAATTGAGGGTTAAACTTTGCTTGATACTTCTTATTCTCTGAATCGATGGACTCCAAAATTGTTCACACATACTCTTTAATTAAAATTATTAGTTTACGTGTAGCAAATTTTTTTCAAAATCATCCCCCACACGTTGTCCTGACTGACTGAATGAATGTCTGACCTATTAACGTACTGCCTAAACCGCTAGTCCTGGATAAATGATATTTTCGTATTCTTTGTGAAATACAGGTATCCACTAAGAAAGGGTTTTTCGAAATTATACCCCTAAGAGAGTATGATGGAAGGTTACATTTTCTGTGATTTTTTTACACTCTGGGTCGCTCTATTGTCTCAAAAATTGGTACACATACTATTTATTTAAAATAATGAGACTGAGATTTTGGAAATTCAACCCTAAGAGGGTGATATGAGATGTTGAATTTTCAGTAAATCTTTTTATTATCTGGGTTTCTCGATGCATCGATCATCGATGGACTTAAAAATTGGTACACATACTCTTCAATTAAAATTATGAGAAACCTGTATCACAGTTTTTTCCAAAATCATCCCTAACGCGTTTGTCTGGCTGATTAACTTAGGTTCAAAGAAATTAATCCGAATTTAATCCGCTGGTCTTAGAGACTTATTACATTACTTACTACTTATTAGTACTACTTATACAGACATATTACATACATTTAGAGGATATGCTCTTTGTAAAGTACAGCTATCCACTAAAAAAGGGTTTGTCAAAATTCCGCCCCTAGGAAGGTTACATTTTCTGTGAAACTTTTTATTCTCTGAGTCGATTGTGCCGAAAATTGGACACACGTGTATCACTAGTTTTCCAAAATCATTACTTACGCGTCTGTCTGAATAATATATCAATGCACTACCTAATCCACTGGTTCTAGAGACAGGAAGGGTGGAGTGTTCTTTGTAAAGTGAAGGTATCCACTAAGAAAGGGCTTATTGAAATTCCGCCCCTAAATGGGTGAAATGGAGGGTTGAATTTTCTATAAAACTTTTTGTTCTCAGGGTCAAACTCAAAATATACGAGAATGACATTTTTTTACCACAAAAATGACAATGACATTATCTATATCATCATTTTCCTACCCTTATCCCACTCAAGTGGGGTCGGTGCAACATGTCATTCTCTTCCATTTGTGTCTATCCGCAGTCATTTACGCATCCACTCCTTTCACATCCATATCTTCTATCACACAGTCCATCCACACTTTTTTCGGTCTTCCTCTTCCTCTATAGCCGTCCACTTTCATGTCCATTGCCTTTTTAGTCACGCGGGCTTCACTTCTTCTCATAATATGTCCATACCAGGCTAGCCTATTGCTTCTTAACTTTTCTGTCACAGGTGCCACTTTCAAGCTTACATACTAACCTCACATACTCATTCCGAATTTTATCCATTCTTATGACTCCACACATCCATCTCAACATTCGCATCTCCGCCACATGCAATCTCTTTCCATCCCGCTTCTTCGTGGCCCAACACTCAGATCCATACATAACGACAGGTCTAATAACCGTCTTGTAAATTTGTCCCTTCAGTTTAAGGGGCATTCTCGGGTCGCAAGTTGTACCTGTAACCTGTCGCCATTTCGTTCATCCCGCATTTATGCGCCTATTGACATCTCGGTCGATATCGCCATCATTCTGTATGAGGGTTCCAAAGTAACGGATGACATTATCTATATCATTTCATAAATTTACAGAATGCTAACAGAAATGGTACTTTGTCTAAGGGCAGGGCTTATATATTTTTATATCTGATAGGTTAGCGTTTGACGACCATCTCGCCTGGTGGTAAGCAATGATGTGGTCGAAGATGGTGATCAGGCTAGGTCTAGAGTATGGTCTGACTCTCAAGGGCTGTGTGCTTTCGCGGTAGATTTTCTCCTTGATGGTGGTAAGCTAGACTTTTTGGTAGCAAGTCATACATATCAATCCGTCAATCTAGTGTCACTTGCCAAAGTTTTTGTCTAGGATGATGTTGTAATCCATCATTCTAGGTTTTTGTTATAAGGAAATGTCATGTCTTACCATCAAGAGAGCGTTTTGCTTGTCTTGTTACAAAATGCCTATTCCATCGATATGAACATTTTCAAATTGATGTTAGAAAAACAAATTATAATCAATACATTGCCATTTATTACAAGATTTACAAGCTTTATCTCCACTTCACGGCGAATTTATTTGTCCGTCACAAATCTTGCGATTGATTTTAGAGCGACTTCCAGGGGTTCGATTGAGCTGAAATTTTGCATAATATGTAAATCGCGTGACAATGCAATGTTATGATGACATGATGCTGATCTGATGATGGAGCTGGAAGGTGGCCAAAGGAACTTCTAAATTACACATGTTATACCCGTCGTGTTTGGGCTCGTTGGATTTGTCTTGACTTTTTCTGGTCCTAGGTTATGTAAAAGCTTGTGTTTAAATAGTTTTTTTTTTTAAATATTACTTGTTTCTCTGTATTTATTTACAATGTATGTAATACTTATTACATAATAAACCTAATTCATTATAGTCGTCAACATTATAGGTGAGTAATCATATATTAGAAAAGGTTTGATTCATGTCACTATGTCTGCTATTTTGTTCAAATTCTTGAGTAATGAGTGCTAGAGCTTTGGTTATTAAATAGGATATGAAGAGTATTACACGTCTCTTGATAAGATGCATGAACAGATTGTTCAAGGGTGGTCTGACTTCGTTATTCATAAAGGCTTTTTACAGCTTTATTAACATGTAAATAAAGCGTTATGCTGAAATTTGTTTACATTATTATTATCGCGTTATGAAGTATCTATCCTTTGTCTTACACCTACCATTAAATATTAAAAAAAAAGAAAATAATGAATATAAAAGTAAATGTTTAAAAAAAGTAAAAAATACACAAAAAGTAAAAACGAAAATGCAATTAATAATGAAGGTACGTGTATATTTCCATTGCATAAAGTATAAATAGTTATTTTCAGGTAAAATTTTATATTCGTTATATATAATAAAATACATTTTATATATAATTCGGAAACTGCTTTTACTTTGACTTGGATCTTTGCAATTCACAATGCTCCGATCGGTTAATTTTAATATTACTATTAGAAAAAATCTGTGATTTATTTTTTGTGATTTGTTTACGTTTCCGCGACAAAATAGCTCACGGATCAAAAACAGAATAAAATTAAAAATGAAGCATCCGAATCCGAATATTTTTTCGAATGATGGAGAATCAGCGCTCAGAAATCGCGTAGAATATTATTTTAAATAACCCCAAAAAAAAAATACATTTTCGACAAAGATTCTCACGCGTTAAGATTCGAACCTACAGGCTTTGCTTCTTAAAGCGAGCTCTGTTCCACCTGATCCAATCATTTACATCATTTACATATGCAGAGTGACGAATTTAAGAATAACAATGTAAATCTGCACGTATAATTACTGAACCAGGAATGATTGCCGTATCCTGTTTTTTTTTTTTTTTAAATTCATGAAAACTTATAGTTATACATACATTGGACCAAAGTATCATTTAAGAAGTGTTTTACCTAATAGATTGCATAAAATTTATATAAAAATATCATTTTTTCCCGTGTCCCACCCAAACCTTTATGTTTTGCGGGATAGTCAATATTCTAAAAGTTATATCATAGTATAAGTTGTGATAACTTTAAGTTTCATTAAAATCCGTCCAGTAGTTTTGGCGTGATGATTTTTCAAACAGACATCCATACAGAGAAAAATTTAAAAAAATATATTTTCGGCATCTGTAGCGTTCATAATGCTTCCCCCAATTTACATTTTAAAAAATATTCAATGTACAGTTTTCACTTAGTTACAGTTTTATTATAGTAAAAAATAAATAAATAAAAATATAGAAGATAAGATACTAGTGCGGTAAGTTGGTTTTACAAACGAGTAGACGAATGTAAGCCCGAGACGAAGTCGAGGGTTTACCATAGTCACGAGTTTGTTCAAACCAACCACGCATCATACAACATTTTTCAGGACATTTGCGGGAAAACACTACAATTGGTAATAAAACAAAATAAGTCAAATAATATATATCGTTTCTAATATGAAAATGGCGCGAAAGCGCGAATTTGCAAATTAATGCAAATAGTACCACGTCTTCTAAAAATTAGAACTACATCTTCCGTCTCATTGACTCTTTAGTATTGAAGTAAGACAAACGTATTAAGCAAAAGCGCTTTCAAGGAGGTTCTAACATTCAGCAATCTAACATCCTCGCAATATGAAACTCTTTGGTGGAATTCTTATGTAGGTTTTACGGAAATTATAAAAAGGATACGCACGGTGCCATGCAACGGACCTTGCGGTAAATAGGTTTTACCGCAAGCTCCATTGTATGGTGCGTAATTTTTAAATTTCGAACAATGTATACAGGCTTCGTAAATGCATTTTTGAGCAAATATGCTGCAAAATACATTTAATTCAAAAACTTTATGAATGACAACAGATTTAGCTATAGCACAATTTCATTGTGAATAGTCTGATATACATCGGACATAGGACTGACATAGGTCGGGGAGAAATAAGCGGAACATGCGAAAAGTATTCTTGTTGTATTCTACAATACTGGCTGTCCCTTTGCAATATTTAAGTTACATTGATCAATCTGTTTAACCATGAAGAATGTGCAACAAAACACATTGACTTTCAGAAAATATTTGTGGTGATATTTGTTTCTGCTGAAACTTTAACTACAAAGAATTTTCTGACCATTCAACATTGCGTAAAACATTTAAACAATTGCAGTTTAAATTCTTTTGTATTTCTCTAACTCCAAAGAAATTGGCAATCCTCATTCAAGAAAAAGTGAAACTAAGTGAAATTCCAAAGACAGGAAATTTAACATTTGAATATGAAAGGTTTTGTAATGAAAATAATAGTTGTTTGGGTATCTGATGCAATAGAAATAGAAAATTATAGCTCGTCAAATGCTGTGGAGGGACTATATCTTCTGATAATTATATATAGGTATGTAGTTCAAAAATTAAAAAAAAACAACAGCCGTGCCAAGCGAGTCAGTCTTTATTGTAACTTTGAGACGTTAATTGTCATATCTCTGGAAATACTTAACAGATCTTGATAAAAATTGAATAAAATTATCTTGGTGATAAACCTAATGTAAAGGAAAAAATGTAAGGGAATGGGAATAGGATGTAAGGAGGACAAATACCACCTCAGTGCTCCCTGCCCGTGGTGCATCATGCTGACTAATGAACGAGGCTCTGACGACCGACAAATGGTGGTATAACCATTTCAAATGATGGCGTAGCTAAATACTAATAGGCCGGTGACGGGTAGCAGTGTCACCGGTGCGAGGAGCTACGTCCTGCGATCGCCAACCCGCCTGCCCAGCGTGGCGATTAGGGCATATCCCTCCCAATGAAGCGAAGATCTGGCTCAGTGGCGTATTTTGGGAGAGGCCTACGTCCAGCAGCGGACTGACACTGGCTGATTATGATGAAATACACTAATCGTGTGGAGCCAAAATACAATTAAAAAATATATATATATTATTACGTGAGCTATTTTGTCGCGGAAACCTTTACGATTAGAATCACTGATTTTTTCGAATTGAAATATTAAAAAAGTTATGGATTAGAGCATTGTGAATTACAAAGATCTGAGTCGAAATACAGGCAGTTTCCGAATCCGCATTGGCTTTCGAATGTTTGCGAAGCCCTACAGATCCGGACAAGATAATCAAAGCGTGTTTTGAATCAGCCTTCAGACACAGAATACTTAATAGTATGCTTCAGATAACGATGCGTGATCCTACTCAAACGGTCTTAAGCGGTTTGTATTGTTGTAAAGTGTGTCAGTTTATTTATAAAATGCAATGACACAGTTTGGAATGACCTACGAGTGTCTGCGTCTAATGTCTATGTGATGTAACATCATCAAAATTAATCAAGCGCTTTTGTTGTGTTTGTGAGGTGGGATATGATTTTATTGTTGATTCTAGGAGACTTTAGTGCCTTTAGTGACTTTAGTGCCTTTTAGTGACTTTAGTTATTAGTAGTTTATTTAATCTAAAATTTCGCCAAAATTCGCAAAAATTCGTTGGCTGCAAAATTTTGGATTGTGTATAATAACAAGCTGCACCCCGACTTTGCCCGCGTTTAATCCTGGTTATAAGCATTCCTCTTGAATCACTCTATTGATGAAAACTACATAAAAATCCGTTGCTTAGTTAGATATAAGCGTACAGATAGCGGGAGCTATAATTCTAAAAGAAATATAGTAAATATTTGAATAATTTTGTGATTTCTGTTAGTGGCAGAAAAGGTAGGTCGTCATCCAATTTTCTACCAACTTCCAAAAAGGAGGAGTTTCTCAATTCGTTTTTTTTTGTGTGTATGTTACGCGATTACGCCGTCAATTGTGAACTGATTCGAATGATTATTTTTTTATTTGGTAGAGTACATTTCTATGTAGATTTAATCGAGATCTAATAAGTATCTCCAGAGATATGACGATAAACGTTTAAAATTTGCTAGTGAAACTGACTTGCATGGCATGGAAGTCAACTGTTTTAGTTTTTTTTTAACTATTTTAATTATTATTATATGAAAGCTTAGTAGCAATGTGGGTTGCACATTACCTAGGATGATGGATTGTAATCCATCATCCTAGCACATTACCTTGTACTATTCATTATTCTGTAACATTACTAGTATTCTTGTTAACCCCTCCAACTAAGCTGAATATGCTTGTGTCTGGAGTGGGTTCACGTCAATAGTGCAATGGGTGGAGATCGAGCTCACAACCTCTCGATTACAAGGCCGACGCCATAGCCATTGGACTATTGCCGCTTATTTCGAAACCAATTACTACCATACGTTTTGAAGAGTACTTTGATCCTTCCACCAATATCTTCCATGTCTTCCAGGCGGAGATCCAGATACTTGACGTGGATAAGTTGACCTTCGAGCATCACTGTGGAGGAGCTGTCATTGGGGAGAGGCTGATACTTTCTGCTGCTCACTGTTTCGACAAGGTTTGGTCTACTGCTTGGTCTTTTCATATTTCCTACATAATACTGAATATTCGATATATATCTTTATATATATAATTCTACTGTACGTGTGTATGTCACTGAACTCCTCCTAAACCTTCGAGCATTTACCAATGGAGATGTTAACGCAAGGCGTACCCCTCTGCTGGCGATATGGCCATATGAGCGTGTGTAACTACGCTGTATTTTTAATACTGTGTGCGTGTTTCAAGCTAGTGTGCGGGATCGTTAAAGTGAGTGATTTATGTGTGTGCAATGCGTGTTTACCTCACCTGTAAGTATCGGCAGAAAAAAATGTTTGCGGATTACTTCTTTAACATCTCCATTGGTAAATGCTCGAAGTTCTAAACGGCTGGACCGATTTAGATGAATTTAGGTATGTGTGTTTGAGTTAGTCCGTAGATAGTTTAGATTCACAATTGGACCCGATAGGTGGCGCTGCGAGACAACGTCTGCCAGATCCGCTAGTATATATATATATATATATATATATATATATATATATATATATATATATATATATATATATACATATATATTACTAGCTGATATATAGTCTTCGTTCACGTACACCAAGAATGTAGTAGCCTATGTTCATCCTCATGATATAAAGTATGTCCTTGTTACATTTCAGTAAGATCGGATCGTCCGTTTAGGTGTGATTAGGTAACAAACAGACAGAGTTACATAGTTACAAACATTTTTATAATATTACAAGACACCTACGTCAAAATAAATATCTGCATGCCAAATTTCAGCGCAATCCGAAACAATAATGATTTCAGACTTTATTACCCCACTTCTGCCTTTTAGTGGTGGCATTTTGAAAAAGCCGAAACACGTTCTTACTTATTTATTTACTGAAGTACTTGTGCGAAGTCTCGAATATAAAAGACTATCTTATCTTTTTTCTCCACACAAACTTTGAAACCCCGTTTCATCCCCTTCAGGGGTGAATGTTGGAAAATCCTTTCTTAACAGATACTAACGTTAAAATAACTATCTGCATGGCACATCAGCGCAATCCGAAACAATATTGTTTTCAGACTTTATTGCCCCATTTCACCCTCTGAGGGGTGAAATTTCAAAAAAGCCTGAAACACGTCTTTTATTATTTATTTTCTGAAGTACTTGTGCGAAGTCTCGAATAGAAAAGACTATCTTATCTTGTTTCTCCATACAAACTTTGAGCCCCTGTTTCATCCCCTTAAGGGGTGAATTTTAGAAAATCATTTTTTAGAGGGTACTCACGTCTTTATAACTATCTGCATGCCAAATTTTAACGCAATCCGAAACAATATTTATTTTCAGACTTTGTTACCCCATTTCACCCTCTTAGGGGTGGATTTTCAAAAAAGCCTGAAACACTTATTTAGTTATTTTTTTAGTTAAGCCCTTGTGTGAAGTTTCGAACAGAAATGATAGTATTTCCTATTCGAAACTTCACACAAGTGCTTTACTAAAAAAAATTTACTAAATACGTCCTATATATATAATCCTGTTTCTCCATACAAACTTTGAACCCCCATTTCATCCCCAAAATTCACCAATTTGGAAAATCCTTTCTTAGTACACCCTTACGTACTAAGACAAATATACCCTCCAAATTTCAAGTCTCTACGACCAGTGGTTTAGGCTGTGAGTTGTCTGCCAGTCAGTCAGTCAGTATGACAGGACAAAGATTCTTATAGTATTAGATAGATAGTACGGGGATATTTATTTATTTCATTCGAGGGCCTAGTGGTGTAATGGGAGAATGTTCAGCTTTGACGCCAGAGGTACCGAGTTCAAACCCCGCAGTGGATGGACCAATGGATTTTTCTACCGAAATATTTTTGTGCGCTTTTTACAGTGGCCCTCCGGTGGAGGATGGTGGTAGGACACTATCTTGTGTGCCTGGCCAGCTACCATCCTCAAGCACAGAATACTTAATAGTCCTACGTACCTCAAGTTAAAAATCTGTCGCCAAACATCTAATGTGTTCCGACAGCTTAACTTGAGAGCCAGTTCCTATTCTAGGCCTAGCGTGCTACCGTCCTCGACCGTATCATCACTTACAACAAGTGAGATAGTGGTCAAACGCTAGCCAATATCATATTTAAAAAAATTAAACAGCGCAATATCCTTCGACGAATTTGAAATCTGTAATGATTTCGTCCTAATAATTTACTTCCAGTAATGAAAAACAGATGGCGCCACCAATGCCAATAATTGGTTTAAATGCAATTGATGCTGGCAGCGGTTAGAAACGAATAGCTGAAGATTGAGCTCAGTGGCGTGCCATAGGAGACGCCTATGTCCAGCTGTGGACGAAAATTGGCTGTTAATGATGATGATGATGAGTCGTTTCGTCGTTATAACATCAGCTATCTGCCAGTGAAAGTCTCGTTAAAATCAATCCAGCCGTTTCAGAGATTAGCCGGAGGTTACATATTTGAATGTGGAAAGTTAAAATGTCTACTGATAAAATATCGATGTTCCAAATATCGAAAATGAATTTTTGAATTTTTTTTTTTCGATATTTTAACCAATAGGTATCGGAAGAGTAGGTATTATAAACTTCGATGTCATAAATGTTGACACTTTGAACTTCGATATAGTAATTATCGATATTTTCAATCATTCGATATTTTAAACACTCGGCATTTCAGTTTTAGACATTTTATGCTTCGATATAACAATTTCCGATATTTTAATGCAGTTGATATTTACATTTTCGATATTTTGAACAACGATATTTTATCAGTAGATATTCTAACTTCGACATTCAAATATGTAACTTAGACGGCAGAAAAAGACAGAAAAAAATAATAAAAAATTAAAATTATTTTTTTGCGTAAGTACGTACGTACACTTAATGAAAATCAGTTAATTTGGTATTACAAACAGGTATCACTTCAATTTTATTTATCTGTATATGTATAGATGCATAGATGTATAGATGTACCTTATATATTGTTCCAGCAACCACTTCAATTAGACCACTTCCGTCTGGTGGTTGGTGAGCATAGACTGAAGTTCCAGGACAAGCATGAGCATCGGTTCCTGGCTGAGAAGGTGGTTCCGCATCCGGAGTTCAGGAAAAGTTGGTATATTTCTTTGGAAGACACTTTTCGGGGCACATCGCAGGTGATGGGAGCAATATTTTAATGTTCCGCCTTACTTGCAACCAAAACGTAACTTACCATAATCAAGGACACAATCTGCCGCCATATCCTTACAGTGTTCCGGCAGCACACAGCCCTTGAGATATAGACCATTCTAGGCCTAGCGTGTTCACCATTCTTCACCGAATAATCGCTTACCACCAGGCGAGATAGTGGTCAAACGGTAGCCCATGAGCTATGAATTAAAAGAAGATAAACTGGCCAAGTGCAAATCCTACTCGCACTCCTAGGGTTCCGTACCACACTACAATATTTTAAATAGATTCCATAACGTTTTTTTTTTGTTTAATTTTTTTTAAAATTTATATTTATTCATACAGATTCAAAACAATTTAATAAACTAATTAAACTAAATTATTAACTATGAAAAATAACTACATACAATAAATGGAATTTAGAATAGAATTTAATTTAACATAACGATTGACTTGGATAACAAAATAATTTTAGGAACCTCAATGTCATTTTTAACCGACTTCAAAAAAAGGAGGAGGTTTCTCAATTCGACCGTATATTTTTAAAGAACTATCTATAGACAGAGCTGCACTATATATCTATAGGTATGATGAAAAAAATATTTTTTAGTTTCAGTTTCGTGTTTCGTGTATGTCAATCCATATAATCCATCCTTAATCTTTTTTTTGTATTTTTGTATCAAAATCGTGAATGCATCTACCTCAAGTTTCAACTGTGTAGTCCCAATAGTTTCGGAATAAAGTGGCTAGAACATACAGACGGACAGACAGACATGACTAATCTATGAGGGTTTTGTTTTTGCCATTCGGCTACGGAACCCTAAATATAATGCATGGCAATGTCCAGTGAAATTACAGGGCATGTGAGACTTAACATCTTTATGTCTCAAGGTAACAGGCGCAGTGCAGTGACATGCAAAATTTTGGCTATGCTGCTATATCTGTAATAGGTAGACGTCATTGCTTACCATCAGACAAGCGTTGTGCTTGTCCTGGTACCTTTTATATAACTAAAATCTAACTAAATCTAACCACATTTTTAGGGTTCCGTACCCAAAGGGTAAAACGAGACCCTATTACTAAGACTCCGCTGTCCGTCTGTCTGTCTGTCTGTCTGTGTCTGTCTGTCTGTCCGTCTGTCACCAGGCTGTATCTCATGAACCGTGATAGTTAGACAATTGAAATTTTCACAGATGATGTATTTCTGTTGCCGCTATAACAACAAATACTAAAAACAGAATAAAGTTAAAAATAATAGAGGCCCCCCATACAAGAAACGTGTTTTATTCGGCATTTCACGCCATCTATGAACGCTTAGTTAGGTAAACGTCCCATAGATGGCGTTATATTGAAATGTCGATCCCTAACACTTTTATTAGACGTTAGATGGCATTATAAGAAATAAAATGTTTATTAATTATTATTTTTAGCTGGCGAAAAATGATAGTGGTATTTTTTGCTCGATCTTATAAAATACTGTAGTGTGGTACGGAACCCTCCTTTTTTAGGGTTCCGTAGTCCTGACAAGGAACCCTTAAAGTTTCGTCATGTCCGTCTGTCTGTCTGTCCGAGGTTTTGCTAAGAGACCGTTAATACTAGAAAGCTGTAATTTTGTGGGAGCATGTATATATATTACGCCGACAAAGTGCTGAAATAAAATTGTGAAAAATATTTTTTTTTAGTGTAGCTCCCCTATATGAGAAGCGGGAATGAATTTTTTTTTCATCGTCTACCCCATCGTGTGAGGTATCGTTGAATAGGTCTTTTAAAATAACTTAAGAGTTACTAATACCATTTTTCGATTGAATGCTCCATTTACGAAATATTAAACTTTAAAGTGCAAAATTTTGTTCCAGTATGGCGTCCCCTCCCCCCCCCCTCTAAAAGCTAAACTGCTGGGTTGAAAAATCTGAAGAAATTAATAGCGCATTTCATGAAATTTAAAGGAAAATTATAATGGTTGAGATAACTTTATTACTTTAGCAGTAATAGTCGTTGAACTTGGGTGTTGGATATATTTGTACTAAATACAAAATCCTTAAAATAAATCCTTTAAAGTGATAAAGACGGAGTACCTAGGTTGCTTGTTTATAACGGGTAAAGACTTGCATTGAACAACAGGCTACTACGGAACCCTACACTGCGCGGGGCCCGACACGCACTTGGCCGGTTATATTGTTTTTGTTTAGGGTTATTTGTTTGTTTATAGCAGAGGTTCCCAAACTTATTTTTCTCGTAGACCACTTTCAAAATTTTACTGGTTACGGTGGACCCCCTACTGCTTTCTACAATATTCCCAAAACTGGTTTAAAATGTGAAGATTAGATCTGACGATAGAAAAGATACTCACCCTAAATGTTGAGTGTTTTGTTTTTTTTTATTGTAGTATGTAGTATATATTATAATTTACTTTGATTGTAATATATAATTTAAAAATAATAGTTTTGTTTAGCCAAGCCAACTTTTGTTCTTCTCTATCGAAACCAGATACATTTCCGTGGACCACCACTAACAACTTGTGAACCCCCATTTATCTTTCACGCCAACGTAGACCCCCGTCGAGTCTTCCGTGGACCCCTGGGGGTCCACCTGGACCACTTTTGGAATCACTGGTTTATAGTTAGGTAGTTTTAAAATATATTAATGTATATACTAGATTAAATAAAACGAAATAAATAAATTTAAAATTTAAAACCACCAGTACTTGTACTGTATTTATTCTGTACCACCAGATAAGCCTCCCCATATTTTCTTCCAGACGGCCCTCACAGCAACGACATCGCAGTGATCCTGGCGTCCAGGGGTGCATCAGGGGTACAGTTCAATACCCACGTTCGGCCCATCTGCCTCCCTGACGCCGCCCCTGCCTCGGGGGAGTGGTGCGCTGTCAGCGGATGGGGGTACCAAGCAGGTAATAAAAATATAATTTTAATAAACTGGCCAAGTGCAAGTCGGACTCGTACTCGTAGGGTTCAGTAACAGTAGAGTATTTTATAACTATCATTTTCGCCACCAAAAAATTAACTTTGTTTTTTACACATTTTACCAATTTAGATGTGTCAAATGATTGACTTTGAGAAAAATGTTTTAGGAACCCCAATGTCATTTTTCAAAACCTATCTATATACCCCGCAAGTATTGGTTTGATGAATTTTATTTTTTTATTTTCAGTTCCATGCCTTAATCTTTTATTTTTTATTTTTGTATAAAAATCGTAAAGCGGTTCACAGAATACATCTACCTACCAAGTTTCAACTGTGTAGTCCTAATAGTGGCGGAATAAGGTGGCTGTGACATACGGTCGGACAGACAGACAGATATGGCGAATCTATAAGTGTTCCGATTTTTCCATTCGGCTATGGAACCCTAAAAAGTGTGGCGTGGTTTAACGAAACCACGATGCCAATGATACCTAGTTGAATTTTCACAAGAGCAATATTTTTAAGAATTTTGCTTGAATAATTTAAACAGGGTCTTCATAATTTTACTCGTATAGGTTTTTTTAGTTGGATGAGTATTATTTATATTCCAGACGATAGCCTTACATCCGATCAAGGTATAAGTAGCATCTTTATCTAATATAAGATGGTAATTTTGACAGCTGACTGTATGGATGAGATGGGATTGGATTGGATATAATTTAGGAAACAAAATATGACAAACAATGTAAACAGTAAAAAAATACATCATTGATTTTGTTTCTATTTAATTATTTTTGTTTAAAATAATAATATATCTTATTATATTCACAATGTGGTTATTTTTTGAATAAAAATTGTCTGAAGTACTGAAACATGCACTGGGTTGCGGGTGCACGTAATGGTACGGTTGGCAACCCTACATTAATAAGGGGAATTAAACATGTGTTTTAAGTGTGACGTTCGACGTCTAGATGAAAGCTGAATGGCTCAATACCTTTGTTTTTTTTTTGTAAATTCAAAGCGTTATGTTTCTGTTATATCTATATTTTTTGTTGAATATGATCTATTTAATGTTATTTGACGTGTGTAAGTGCTAATTTTTAATTTGCCCATATACTGAATAAATGCTTTGACTTTGACTTTGACTTTATTTATTTATGGTTAAACATTCCTTCACAAGTAATTATTTTATTCAATTTAACTTATCGACTAATCAATCTTCCGATTTTTTGAGTAGCATTCCTAGTGTTTAAAAAGAAAAAGGGTTCACCGACGTAACCTTGTAACAACGATCAGTTTTTTAGAAAAATATATGTTTATTATGTTTAGTGTGGTTGTTTAGTCAAAATAAATCGTAAAATTGTCTTCTTTTGTCCTTATTACAATAAATATATATTTTTAACTGAAAAAGTTTTGGTAAATAAAAAGACCCAAATTACAAATTTAAAAATAAAATTGGGTGCACACCGTTACAAGCGTACGTTGTTGAATTTTGATAAAGTGTCAAATGTGATCTATTAAATTGACTCTACTATAGTAAAATTATAAAGATCCTGTTGAAATTATTTATGCAAAATTTTTTAAAATATTGCTTTTGTGAAAATTCAACTAGGTATCATTGGCATAATTGGCATCGTGGTTTCGTAAAGCTACTTTTTAGGGTTCCATAGCCGAATGGCAAAAAATGGAACACTTATAGATTCACGATGTCTGTCTGTCCGTCTGGTTGTTCCCATTTTAGGCCTTGCGTGCTACCATCCTCGACCACTGTCGACTGTCGTTAACTATTTGTATGCAAAATTAAATTTCATCCAAGTACTTTATAATATTAAATCATAATAGGAAGTAGGATTCTACAGGATAAAAGGGCCTAGTGGTGTAGTGGGAGAACGGCTTTGACCGACTTTGACGCCAGAGGTACTTAAATTAGAGGTAAGTTAATTAATGGATTTTTCTATCGAAAAAATGATGTGCGCTTTTCACAGTGACCCTCCGGTGAAGGATAAACATCGTTAAGAAACCAACAACCCTACCTTAACCTAACATATAGTGACCACCCGGCCAGCTACCACCCTCAAGTTAGAAAAGAAACCTTTTACTAACTAAAAACAGACTCTACATCTTCCACAGAGATCACAGAATCCTTTGCACCAGTTCTGAGAGCTGCAGCGGTTCCGGTTATGGACCTTGCCACTTGCAGGAAGACTGACGTATTAGGTGGAAGGCAGCAGACGATTTTGGACTCTATGATATGTGCTGGTGAGTACATAGTTAAGGTTGAAAATTAAATGCTCGCCGCATGCAAGAAAAATAGATAGGTAATTAAATAATAACTAAACAACTAATAACTTAATATTTTTTATTTAAAGTTTACTAGCAATGTGGTTTGCACATTACTATAATAGTACAATGGGTGGGGATCGAACTCACGATCTCTCGATCGCCAGGCCGACGTCTGAGCCATTAAGCTATTGCCGCTTAATAATTAATAAAATAACCGGCCAAGTGCGTGTCGGGCCACGCGCAGTGTAGGTTTTCGTAGTAGCCTGTTATTCAATGCAAGTCTTTACCCGTTATAAACAAGCAACTAGGTACTCCGTCTTTGTCACTTTAAAGGATTTATTCTAAGGATTTTGTATTTGGTACAAAATTATCCAACACCCAAGTTCAACGACTATTACTGCTAAACTAATAAAGTTATCTTAACCGCTATAATTTTCCTTTAAAGTTCATGAAATGCGTTATTATCACGAATTTTTTCAGATTTTTCAAGCCAGCAGTTTAGCTTTTTAAGGGGGGGGGGGGACGCCCTACTGGAACAAAAATTTGCACTTTAAAGTTTAATATTTTGTAAATGGAGCATTCAATCGAAAAATGGTAGTAGCAACCCTTAAGTCATTTTAAAAGACCTATTCAACAATAACCCACACGATGGGCTAGACGATGAAAAAAAATTCATCCCCTCCCTTCTCATATCCCTATATGAGAAGGGAGGGGATGACGGACCTACCTACCCTAAAAAAATATTTTTCAAAATTTTATTTCAGCACTTTGTCGGCGTCATTTATTTACATACTCCACAAAATTACAGCTTTCTAGTATTAACGGTCTCTTAGCAAAACCTCGGACAGACAGACAGACAGACAGACATACGGACATGACGAAACTATAAGGGTTCCTTGTCAGGACTACGGAACCCTAAAAACCATATTACTACCATCCTCAACCACATCATCACTTAGCAACAAATTAAATAGTGATCAAACGCTAGCCTATAGGTATGATATTAAAAAAAACTTTATATATTAGACGTGTTTTGGAGTGGAGACCACGGCTCGATAAACGGAGTGTAGGACGCCCTCCAGCTAGGTGGAGCGATGATATACGCAAGCTGGCTGGCAGCGGTTGGAAACAAAGAGCTGAAGATCGAGCTCAGTGGCTTGCCATGGGAGAAGCCTACGAGTATGTCCCGCAGTAGATGAATAACTACTGGCTGAATCATGATTTAGGTTAAATTGTGAATCGAAATTGTTAATCCAAAATTTCACCGTTCCGACGGGACTCGAACCTGCGCTTTCCGGGAAACATGCCCAGACAATGTATTAAATTCAGCTACAGTACGAACCTACCTATGACTTAAATAGATATTGTATAATTACATTACAATGCTTTTCTATAGACCACTATTTGTATTCAGTGAGCTCTCATCATCATCATAATCAGCCAGTGTCAGTCCAGTGCTGGACGTAGGCCTCTCCCAAGATACGCCACTGAGAGCCCGATCTTCGGCTCATTGGGAGGGATATGCCCTAATCGCCACGCTGGGCAGACGGGTTGGCGATCGCAGGACGTAGCTCCTCGCACCGGTGACGCTGCTGCCCGTCTCCGGCCTGTAGTATTTAGCTACGGCATGATTTGAAATGGTTATACCGCCATTTGTCGGTCGCCAGAACCTCGTTGGTTGGTCAGCAGAATGCACCACGGGCAAGTGAGGTTGGCTGGGAGCACTGAGGTGGTATTTGTGCTCCCTTACATCCCAGTGGGCTCTAAACTAGGCTATTCCTGTATCTTGGATGCCCTTTATATCGCGCTGATTACGTACATTGCAAATCGAGAATATTGTACCATGTAGCATCTATCATTTTTAACCGAATAAAAAAAAAGGAGGAGGTATTTTAATTTGACCGCGAACACCCATAAATATATATATATATATATATATACAGTGTGGAAATTAAACTCAGGCCCTGGAGGGAAACTACTTTAAATCCTTAAGCTAGCTCATTTTACTTAAAGGAGACATTCCTTTAAATTTGAAAAGAAACAAATCTGCATGAAAAGATTTTTTAAAACTCGCTTGCTTCGCCCGGGACTCGAACCAACTAAAATTAAAAAAAATAAACACTCTTTATTTTATTATACTAATCGGTAGTATTAATATTTAGGATAAAGTTTCTCTAACAAACATTAGGTCTTAAAAATAAAAATAGTCGTTAAATCTAACATCAACTTTATTTTACTTTTATCAATTTTGTAACACTTAAATTATTTAACTGATAAATTGTTTGCAAACAAAGTCAAACGTATATATTTATGGGTGTTCGCGGATAACTTCGTCGTTTATGAACCGATTTAGATGATTCTTTTTTTGTTGGAAAGGAGTAGTTTTTTAAACGATCTTATCTAATTGCAACTTACGGCATACTATAAAAATATGTTATGTATCTGGTTTGACTATAAATAACTGTTCAACATTACTTCCCAGGGGTGTTACAAGGAGGTGTGGATGCCTGCAGTGGAGACTCGGGGGGTCCCCTCGCTTGTATCTCTGGAAATAGGTAAGAAAATTGTGTTCCCCAATAACTTTTCGACCGCATCATCATTTACCAACAGGTGAGATAATGGTCAAACGCTAGCCTTCCAGTACGATACAAAAAAATCTCTAAAAACAAATATTTTTTTCCTTTTAAAAAGATTACTCGCAATGTGGGTTGCACATTACTAGTAGTCTTGTTAACCTCCAACTAAGCTAAATATGCTTGTGTCTGGAGTGAGTAGAGTTACGTCAATAGTGCCATGGGTTGGGATCGAACTCACGAACTCTCGTTTCCAATAACTACCTTATAGTTTCTTTGTGTTTCTTCTCTAATGGGAGTATTTCCGAAACACCGGTAGATGTAACAGTTGTTCAGTTTTTTCCTTTTGGCCTACCAGGGTATCCATTTTTATTAGGATTCCGTACCTCAAATGGAAACAGGAACCTTTAACAGACAAACAGACGGACAACAAAGTGATCTTACACTTTGTTGTCCGTCTGTCTGTCCTGTGTCTCTCCGTCTGTCCGTCTGTCAAGAGCTATTTTCACTGGAACGCGCAGAGATATGAAATTAAAACTTATATCAAATATTCGGGTCTAAGCGTTATCTTTTAGGTGTGAAAAAATTAAACTTGTATGTCAAGGCAATCAAAGGATGTGAGCGTTTATGTCGCATAATTTTCGCATATTTAGCGATTTCACAAGGGAATCCAAACCTATAGGTTACTTCCCGTTGACCTAGAATCATGAAATTTGGCAAGAAGCAAGATCTTGAACTACTTATATAGGAATAAACCTAAATAAAACTGGCCAAGTGCGAGTCAGACTTTTGTCTCACACACGGAGGGTCCCGAACGCAATCTAACGAATATCTACCGAACTTCTAACACCAACTAAGTGAACGTTGACACAAAGGTGTTAGTAATTAATATTATTAATAAGGTAAACAATCGTTCATAGATGGCGTTATAGTAAAAAACACGTTATTTGTATCTGGGGGTCCCCCTTTAATTTTTTAATTTGTTCTGTTCTTAGTATATGTTGTTATAGCGGCAATAGAAATACATCATCTGTGAAAATTTTAACCGTCTTACCATCACGATTCATGAGATACAGCCTGGTGACAGATGGAGAGACAGACAGACAGACGGACAGCGGAGTCTTAGTAATAGGGTCCCGTTTTACCCTTTGGGTACGGAACCCTAAAAAACAGCAAACTTACTATTACAAAGTTATTATTTGCGGTTGTTCATGAACAGTATGTAGGCTTCGGTCTAGGGATTGACCTGCAAAGTTAAGTTTGTTTTGACAAGTTGGTACGGAAGCCTCGGTGCGCGAGTCCAACTCGCACTTGACCGGTTTTTAAGTGTATCTTCTTTAGTCACACTCGGGTAAAATGTAACGGTAGTGACGTAAGCGTCATGTTATATTATATATTTATAAACGCCCTCTATTGTAGAACGGTGTAACTACGAAGACGTATTCGCTAAAGTTCAACAGATGGAGCTGTGTAAAAAAATTGTTAGTGATGTTGAGAAATAAATTGAATGACCTTGGAAGTATCATTTCTAACGCGTAGCTTGTTTTGTACAAATTACACGCTTGTATTTAGTTTCACCTGTCCCGATGTTTGTCATCCAATCCTTTAAATTAAATTTGATCCACTTCCCGGTTACCGATTGAGCTGAAATTTCGCATGCATGTGTAAATCGCGTGACAATGCAATTTTATGATGACATTGTGCTGATCTCATTATGGAGCTGGAAGGTGGCCAAAGGAACTCCTAAACTACACATATTATACCCGTCGTGTTTGGGCTCGTTGGATTTGTCTTGACTTACTCTGGTCCTAGGTTATGTAAAAGCTTGTGTTTAAAAAGGTTATTTTTTTAATTACTTGTTTATTTTGTAGATGGAAACTCCACGGCGTGGTGTCCTGGGGTGCTGGCTGTGCGAGGAAGTCCAGACCAGGAGTCTACACCAGGGTGTCTTCCTACCTCGACTGGATCCGAAGTACTGCAGCAGCATTAGGCCATAAACTGGCGTCTTAAACTAAGTGAATTGTAATGACTTCATAAACAACTAGCAGCGCTCTGCGGTTTCACCCGCTTAGTTCCGGTTACCGTGAGAATACGGGGATAATTCATAATTCATTTATTGCATAGAATGTAGGTTGATACAAAGATGGTCTTAATTATTATAAGGAGCCGTACAATCTACTCCCTTTCGGAGTGTGCAACAAGCTGTTTGATATTATTTAGTCAATCTATTATTAAAAAGTATTACATACATCATCACATTAATTTGAAATAAACAACAATTAAATAATTAAATGAAAAATAAAATGAATTGTCAATGTTTGTCAAATTTAAATTGTAGATATTCGTTGACACTATAAAAACAGTGAGTCAATAGTAATGTTTTTAATTGTGTTTTGAAGTAATTTAAACTTGACAGTTTAATATCTTTCGGCAAATTATTATATAATTTTTATCGATAAAATATAGCCTATATTACTCGCTGATAATGTAGCTTTCCTTTTAATTAGTGAAAGAATTTTTGAAATCGGCCCAGTAGTTTTTGAGTTACATTGATACAAACAAACAAACAAAAAATCATGTCTTTCCTCCATATAATATTAGTTTAGACTAGTTGATACCCGTGACTTCGTTCACGTAAACCAATAATTGTATCACTGTAAAGCTCTGACAATCAACATATGTGTCATCTGAGTCATTTAAGTTATGTGTAAAATGATGATTTTATTTTCACAAAAAGCAGCCTATGTTCATCCATATATAGTGTCCACCTGACCAGCTACCACCCTTAATTTAGAAAATCTGTCGCCAAACATCTAATGTGTTCCGGCAGCTATCCTTGAGAGCCAGTTCCCATTCTAGGCCTAGCGTGCTTAACTTCTTCGACCGCATCATCACTTACCAATAGGTGAGATAGTGGTCAAACACTAGCCTATAAGATATAAAAAAAAAACAAAAAAAAAACAACAAAAACGGCCGGTTTTTTTTTAATAAAAGTGCAGTGTCTGATAGTAAGGCTATTGCTCTTTAAATGATACGAATACTCGTAATTATCTAAATCTATAAATAATAATAATTGACAGCAACATCTATAAAGTACCGTAATTGTAATAATATGTTGTATTATAATGAAATATTATTTATATAATATTATGTTCATTGATCATTATTTATCACAATTTTTAGGGTTGCCAGCAATATACAATATGACATGCAGTCAAATAATTTATTCAAATTGTTAATAATTTGAGGTCGTTTTTAAAACCACTTTGACTGCGACACTTTTTCGCATTTACAGCAGAAGGTCACACGCACCCCTCGTGAAAAAATTAATTAAAAAAAATATCATTATATTTTTTATGTATTACAATATATATAATAATATATAGATAATAATGTAATTAAAAAAAAAAATATATAAGTATATATTTTTTTATTTTACTTCCGATACCAAAAATAAAAAAACGCACGGTGTGTGTTTTCAGCAGAGAACGAGTAAAAAAAAACGCGAAAACATGTCGCGTGAGTAATTTTTAGCCTACGAAAGAAGAAAGAAGGAGGTTCTCTATCCGACGTCTAAAGGCATTATTTTTCAGTAGCAAGTTTGAGGTGTATATCATCATATCTCTGGAGATAACCATCATATCTTTACAAAATATATTAAAGGACTCAATAATTATTAAAAACTTTTCAAATTAATTTATTTATATACGATACTCATTAAACGAAGACAAATCTTTTCATAATTGGTGTAAACATTGAGTAACATACACACATAAATAAACATCCACCGTACAGTGGAACACCTCCTTTTCAGCTGACTTCAAACAAAATCGGGAAGGAGTTCTGAGGTGACAAACTTAAATAATACTTACTTTAAAAATTTAAAACCACCCCCGATTGATTTATTAGGGTTCCGTACCCAAAGGGTAAAACGAGACCCTATTACTAAGACTCTGCTGTCTGTGTGTCTGTCTGTCTGTCTGTCTGTCCGTCTGTCACCAGGCTGTATCTCATGAACCGTGATAGTTAGACAGTTGACATTTTCACAGATGATGTATTTCTGTTGCCGCTATAACAACAAATACTAAAAACAGAATAAAGTTAAAAAGAATAGAGGGTCCCCATACAAGAAACGTGTTTTCTCCGGCATTTCACGCCATCTATGAACGCTTAGTTAGGTAAACGTCCCATAGATGGCGTTATATTGAAATGTCGATCCCTAACTCCTTTGTTAGACGTTAGATGGCGTTATAAGAAATAAAATGTTTATTAATTATTATTTTTTGCTGGCGAAAAATGATAGTGGTATTTTTTGCTCGATCTTATGAAATACTGTAGTATGGTACGGAACCCTACTAGTGCGAGTCCGACTTGCACTTGGCCAGTTTATAAATGTATAGTTTGTTTATTGAGACCATTCCAATGAGCCTAAACACATCTCTGAGCGGCGGGTCAGTAGTGCCATTTTGATTTTTCGACGTCCGCGGTCACGGGCTACGTAATCTATCTATATATATCTAATTGCTATCGTAGTCTCATCAACCAAAAAAGATTTAAACGGCTGAACGGATTTTAATTTTAATTTTTTTACACAGATACACACGTCAAACTTATAACGCCCCTTCTTTTTGCGTCGGGAGTTATAAATAAAATAAATAATAGTTTAACAAAACTAAAAAACACGCTTTTTATAGAAAACCGAACTAAAAAATAGAAAATAAATTTTAATAAATTTAATTTAAGAATAGTGTTAAAATTTTCAATAAATATAAATTAATAATAGTGTGAATAAAAAAATATATATATATTTAAAAAAAAGCGTGAGGTGCATGGTGTCAATATTTATAAATATTTTATTGACAGATATGAGTAGAGTGACTATCATTTTGATAATATCTTAAAAGCATCCCCACGCCTTTTTAATAAAAATATATTTTTTTTATTCACACTATTATTAATTTATATTTATAAATTTTTTAACACTATTCTTAATTTAAATTTATTAAAATTTATTTTCTATTTCTTAGTTCGGTTTTCTATAAAAAGCGTGTTTTTTAGTTTTTTAAACTATTATTTATTTTCTACTTTTTAGTTGAAAATGGAATAATTCTTTATCAAATTAGTGTATTGTCATCGGTCCTCGATAAATCTACAAAGTTTGAACGAAATCTGGCCGTTTAAAGTGGGTCAAAATCGCGCCCAAAGAAGTCGGTTACAAACATACATGTAAAGCTAATAAAAAGCTAATAATAAGAATAAAATTTGTTAATTTCACTTCATACGTACTTTAAACTCCCGTATTTTAGCAATTAGTTCCTTCCGGATAATTGATAAATGTAGAGTACATGAAATAAAAAAACGCTAACAAACTAAGAACCTTTTTGTGTCGGAAAGTTTCAGACTCTTTTTTTTTATACTTTATAGGCTAGCGTTTGACCACTATCTCACCCGTTGGTAAGTGATGATGCGGTCGAAGATGGTAAGCACGCTAGGCCTAGAATGGGAACTGGCTCTCAAGGATAGCTGCCGGATCACATTATATGTTTGGTGACAGATTTTCTAACTTGAGGGTGGTAGCTGGCCAGGCAGACACTAGATAGTGTCCTACCACCATGCGGTGGTTGTTGGTTTTTTAACGATGTTTTCCTTCACCGGAGGGCCACTGTGAGAAGCGCACATACATTTTCCGATAGAAAAATCCATTGGTGCACGGCGGTTTGAACTCGGTACCACGGCATCAAAGCCGACCGTTCTCCCGATTACGCCACCGGGCCCCCAAAACTTTTTCAAAATTCAACCCGTAAATGCGTGAAATGGGTAGGGTAACAAAGTCTGATAATCAATATGGTTTTTCGGGTTTTATAAAAATGAATCCCCATTTCAATTTCAATTTATTCAATTCAATACGATTACTATTTTTATTTTTTTCATTTTTCACTATTTTCCTTGGTCACGGCATAATTGAGAACGGGTGGACCGATCTGGCTGATTCTTTTTGTGTTTTTATGAAAAAAAGTTTAATATAAAAGAAAAGTTTAAATAAATGAAGGACGTTCGTTGCGTTAGGAGATTTATTCGATCTCTTACAAGACTCGTATTGTGCGGCGAATAAAATCGTGTTGTTTCCCTCTGTGCGGGAAGCCCTAACGTCTAAAGTTCTTTGTGTATGAGTAAGGCAAATATACATATTTTATAATTTGTTTTGAGGAAGATATAAATTATTTACTAAGCGGTTGTTTTAGGAGACTGATTAGGGTCTCTTACGCAACACAGTATAGTCTAGTTTCGAGATCTTTTAGGTCTCCAATGCATAGCTGAAAGTTCTTTGAAAATGATGCAGCAGTGACGAAGCCGCGGGCTGTGCCACGGGGCACAGCTAGTCATCTATGAATCTATTAAATGTTTATTTTTTAATTTCGCACTAAAGTTTGGTTACCCTATCTCGACATTCGACCCCAGATAAAGCGACGGTTGCAAAAAGGGTCACAATATTACGAAACCTGATAATTTAAAACATGTGGATCACAACGTTAACATCGTTTACAAAACTAAAAGAGCCGACTTCACGCGTCGTTTTCAGTAACACGTTTGAGATGTTTGTCTCCATATCTCTTGAACATATCTCGACGAAATATAAATGGGACATAGGAAGTAAACCCTTTCTCAAACAAAAAAAGAATTTTCCAAATCGGTTCAGGCGACTTCGAGTAATCGGTGAACATACATAAAAAACAAAAAATCCGACAAATTAAGAACCTCCTCCTATTTTGTGAAGTCGGTTAAAAATATAGCTAGTTGAAATCTTCTCCGCAGTTCTGGCTAATTTATTTATCACAGCCCTTTACTTGATGATTAAATATGATGATTAACTTGATGATAAGAAAGACGCTAGATTGGTTTTGATCCGACTTCACAAAAAGGAGAGGTTCCAAATTCTTAGATTTATTAAAATGTTCTTTACTTCTGAACTCCGTCATTTCTTAACAGATTTGGAAAATCCTTTTTTGCTTTTTGTTGGAGAAAGTATGTTTTCCGTTTTGTGCCATTGTAATTTTATTGAGATTTGATAAGTATCTCCAGAGATATGGAAATAAACACCTCAAACTTGGTACTGAAAACTACTAGCCCAACCTTTGAAGTCGGTTCTTTCAGTTTTTTTAAATTAGCCTAAATTATTTGTTTTTAAACTATCTTAATTATTTGATTAATAACATCGATATATATTAAAATAGGTAGTATCGATGAGTAATCATGTTTATAGCACAGTGTGACCTAAGCCCGCACTTTACGCACGCTTTTCCGTGACTTAAATAGTCGATTATAGCACCCTTGCTGTGCTCGGGTGCCAACTTCACGCCGTGCAATAATCTTCTATTTGACGGAAAGCTTAGCAAGCGTAAAGTGCGGGTTTATGTCACACTGACAGCTATAAAATAATATACGATACTCGTGACTTAAGTCTATTATTGCACGGGGTGAAGTTGGCACCCGAGCGAAACGTCGTGTTTATTATTGCTAACTTCACGCCGTGCAACAAGAGACAACTTAAATCACCCGTATCGTAATATACTATTCATTAGGGGTGTAATTTTCCTTATTAACATAATATTATTATTTAATGCCAAAGATCACATGTAATAATAATAATTTTCTATTATTAGTTTAATTATATGCCATAACATTAATTAATAATACTTAGGGCAAGTATCACAGGTTTCTGATAGCTCTAATGGGAACTAATCTGACAGATTTTAGACAGTTTTTGTATCAAAAGTCAAAGCATTTATTCAGTATATGGGCAAATTAAAAATTTGCACTTACACACGTCAAATAACATTAAATAGATCATATTCAATAATAATTATTATATAAGTAAATATAGAAACATAACTCATTGCTTTGAATTTACAAAAAAAAAAACGAAGGTATTGAGCCATTCAGCTTTCATCTAGACATCGAACGTCACACTTAAAACAAATGTTTAATTCCCTTGATTAATTAATGTAGGGTTGCCAACCGTACTATTGCGTGCACCCGCAACCCAGTGCATGTTTCAGTATGGTGTCTTCTGTCAGATAATTATCTGAAAAATTATCAGGAACCGGGGAAACAGGCCCTTAGTTATTAAGTATTATGTACCTTAGTATTATTAATTTTACGGTCAAAGGCCAAAAAATATTACTTATAAAAAAAATATATTGTGCGTATAATTGTAACGTGTGATTTATTTTTCGCCATTTGGAAATAGTTTTAATTTACAAGTTTATTTTTAAAAAATTTATTACAATATATTCAAATTATTTAATGACTTTGCAATTTTTTTTTATTGTTTGTTGTTATTTGATATTTTATCCATGTTGGTTAATAATAATAGTTTAGAATAGAACATCCTTACTTGTGACGTTTCTTAACTTTAAACTATTTTAAGTACAAAAACCTTTTTAGCTTTTTATTATTTTATTATCACTTACCTGTTATGCTATTGAATTATTGTAATTAATTAACTTTTTGCTGTAATCATATCGTTTAAAAACTAAAAAACAACCGACTTCAATGCCGCGCTATTCATTTTCAGTACCAATTTTGAGCTGTTTATCTCAATATCTCTGGAGATACTTATCATACCTCGATAAAATTACCATGGTACCACACTTGGGATATCTCCTTTCGAACAAAAAAAGAATAATCGAAATCGGTTCATAAACGACGAAGTTATCCGCGAACAAACATAAAAAAAAAATATATATATATATACGGTCGAATTGAGAAACCTCCCCCTTTTTTTGAAGTCGGTTAAAAAATATACCTACTAGTAATTAATTATTTTAATGTTAAGTCTAAATAGATAAGTACATATCTGCTAGTCTGCTTAGGGCGGTTTTTCTTTACCACTGCCAATTAATTTTCATCCGTGAAATAGGAATGTTTTTCGGTTGAAATGGCAAGGGGTCCAGTGAAATTACAGGGCATGTGAGACTCAGGACCAGTTTTACCGATTCCTGATAATGCTATTAATAGTTATCTGACACATGGTGCCATATAAAAGCTGTCAAAATCTGTTAGACTTCTTTATACTAGCGCTATCAGGAAACGGTGAAACTAGCCCTCAACATCTTCAAGGTAACCGGCACAGTGCAGTGACATGCAAAATTATGGCTGTCGAGAATTTTTATTATTGTATTATTTTGCATACAGCTATGTCTGTAATAGGAATACGTCAGCGCTTACCACCTGTTACTACTACTTATTTCATAAAAAAATAAAATTAAAATGATGTAATATATAAGAAATTCTTGTAAAAATCTAGGCTTAATAAAATAAATTGTAATATAAATAAATGTAATAGTTACAAAGTTGTTTTAGTTGTCCGACTAGTTATGCCCCGCGGTTTTACCCGCGTAAACATCGTTTCCGTGAAAAAATCGGGATAAAAAGCATCCTTCATGTTATTCCAGGGTCTAGGCTATCTACAAACTAAATTCATCAGCTTAATTGGTTCAGTAGTTTTAGCGTGAATAAACCAAACTTTTGCCTTTATGATATTAGTTGGTATTGGTTGGTTGGTAGCCTAATATAATTTTTAACCGACTTCACAAAAAAGGAGGAGGTTCTCAATTCGTCGGTTTAAAAAAATAATATTTTTATGCATGGTCACTGATTACTCGCAGACGCTTGAACCGATTTGGAATTTTTTTTTGTTTTGTTTCGAAGGGTACTTCCCGAGTGGTCCCATTGAAATTTTAACGAAATCGGCCGTGCCGTTTTTACTATTGTTACGATTTATTTATATACCTCGATGACATGCTACTAACTACTGGCACAGATTATATAATAGTTACTACGTCTACTGGCTACTTTGACTAGCGCGACGTTTGAAGTCGGTTCTTTTAGTTTTTTAAACGTATGTCAGTTCGAAAGGAACTTATTCCATTTGGTTGTACTGAGTTGACTGAAATCTAACTAAACTGAACTGTGACTGAAGTCAATTTTAATTGTCATTATTTTTGTAATGACAATTCGAATTGCGTAATGGCAGATTTTCTCAATGATGGTGGAGTGGTAAGCTACTTATTGGTAGCAAGTCAGGCGGAACATTGATAAAATGCTCCTATGACAATAAAAATGTTATAAGTTTGACGTTTAGTTGAAAGGGGAATGGCTTACTTTTCTTTTTTTAGGGTTCCGTACCCAAAGGGTAAAACGGGAACCATTTCTAAAACAAGCCGTCCGTCTGTCTGTCTGTCTGTCTGTCCGTCTGTCTGTCTGTCTGTCTGTCTGTCTGTCTGTCTGTCTGTCTGTCAGACAGAACATGTACAGAAACATGTAACTGTTTATAACTGTATAAAAAAAGCATAAAGTACAAATTAAGCATACAAATAACGTGTTTTTAAACGCCATCTATGAGACCTTCATAGGTGTCATCTGGGTCTTAACAACTCCATCGTGTTTGTTAAGCTAACAACCTTTCTAATTAGTTTCGTCAAAATGACATAGATGGCGCTAGTAAACGAGCCCCGTCTTTCGCAGATCGCTACTAAACAAAATATTCTTGGTAATATCAATTAATCATATATATGAGGTTGAAACTCTGTTGTTTCGTATTGTACGGAACCCTCCCTAAGTGTGCGATAAGAGACGCGATTCTGACTCGCACTTGGCCAGTTTTATTTTTAATTCAAAGCTATAAGTTATGTTTTTGTTATATTTATCATAATTATTTTTGAACATGATCTATTTAATGTTATTTGACGTGTGTAAGTGCAGATTTTGAATTTGCCCATATACTGAATAAATGCTTTGACTTTTTAGTATTTGACCACTATCCGCTTGATGGCAAGCGATGCTGTGGTAGATGACGATGAACACGCTAGGCCTATAATGGTTCGACTCTTAAGGACTATGTGCTGCCGGAACACCGTAAAGGTAATGGCGGCAGTTTTTTTTTCCTATATGGTTGTATCACTTTGTGGTAGCAAGTCAGGCGGAACATCTAAACGTTAATTTCGGTATTATTATATAACAGATTTTATCATCATTCCGATTTTAACCGACGTAAAAAAGGAGGAAGTTTCTAAATTCAACCGTATATATATTTTTTTAATGTTTTTTCGCGTATAACTTCGTCGTTTATGAACCGATTTTGATTATTATTTTTTGTTGAAAAGGAGATATTGCAAGTGTAGTACCGTGGTAATTTCATCGAGGTCTGATAAGTATCTTCAGAGATATGGAGATACGCACCTCAAAATTTGTATTGAAAATAAATAGCGCGGCATTTGAAGTCGGTTCTCTTATTTTTTTTTAACGATCTTATCCTGAGCTTGTACGATATACCTCAGTTATATTTATTAATTTTTATTTATTTATTCCTACCAAAATTAATTAATAAATAAATAAAAAGACGTTTAAATAATCGACCAACGTGGATCATATTCAACACAGTAGTAAAAGAACCAATAGTCAAAGTCAAAGTCAAAGCATTTATTCAGTATACGGGCAAATTAAAAATTTGCACTTACACACGTCAAATAACATTAAATAGATCATATTCAATAAAAAATATTATAGATATAACAGAAACATAACTTATTGCTTTGAATTTACAAAAAAATAAATAATAGTTTAAAAAAACTAAAAAAATACGCTTTTATAGAAAATCCAACTAAAAAATAGAAAATAAATTTTAGTAAATTTGAATTAAAAATAGTGTAAGAAAAAATGATTTTATTGTAAAAAAAAAAGCGTGGGGTGCATGGTATCAATAGTTCCAAATATTTTATGAACAGATATGACTAGAAGGGTTATTTTGATAATATCCTGAAAAGCTCCCCTTATTTTTCATTTTTTAGTCGAATTTTTTTTTAATTTTTTTTTTAATTTATTTGTTGTCATCGTTCCTTAATAATTATGCCAAATTTCGAGTTAATCCGACGTTTTGAAGGGGGTTAAAATCATGTTCAAAGATTCCGTTACATACACACGTACAAACATACATACGTCTGAAGCTAATTAAAACGTATTAAAAAACAAAGGTATTGAGCCATTCAGCTTTCATCTAGACGTCGAACGTCACACTTAAAACACATGTTTAATTCCCCTGATTAATGTAGGGTTGCCAACCGTACTATTACGTGCACCCGCAACCCAGTGCATGTTTCAGTACTACAGACAATTTTTATCCAAAAAATTGTGAAATAATGAAACATAATAAATAAATACAACGCAGACTAATTGCAGTACAAATCATATTCCGAATGGAACCGATTGTCCGTCTATCAGCTGCATAATACCGTCTCTACAGGCAACCCTAGATCTGCAAACAAAAGATGAAAACTGATTGACTGTTACATTTTAAAAATACATATTAGATTTATATACAATTTATATAGTGGTTTAGACAGCTGCTACCTATTTGTGCCTTTTGGGGTTGAGACTCTAGGCCGTGGGGACCAGGTGCACACACCATTTTCAAAGATGAAAGATCTTTGAAAATGCTATGTGCACGCGGCTGGTTGAAACGATACGGGACCAAAATGCTGGCATGTATTTAGCTCAGAGACTAAGCATCGCCATTCAACGGGGGAATACAGCCAGCATTTTGGGAACTTTACCTACTGGTAGTGGTTTGGTAGACTACATTTTAGTTTTTATGGTTTTTTATTAAGTATATTTATTTGTTTATAGTCAGGTAGTTTTAAAAATATAATAATGTATATAATGTAATTGATAGATTGAATATTAAAGTATATTTAATTTATTGTTAAATTTTAATGTTATACAGGGTGGACCAAAAGTCCGTTTATATTTGAATCGGTTGCCGCATCGAGCAGCGGCGGGCGGGGTGGGGCGGAGGGTTACGCATTGAAAGAGCGGCCAATGGGGATTTAGTACCATGGCGTCGTTCAACGGTAGCCAACGTGCTCTCTGCGTACGCGAGTACTATCGAAACAACGATTCTGCGACCTTAGCGCAACGAAAATTTTGCGCTCATTACAACATACGGCATAAAATTGAAGCTCCATCAATTCAGTTGATTAAAAAATGGGTGCTCAAGTTTTAATTATCTTTTTTTTAATTTAAAACCCATTCTAAAATCTTTCACTTATGTGAAAGATTTTTTTAAATCGGTTCAGTAGTTTTTGAGCCAAATCATTACAAACATACAAAAATACAAATGGTCTCTCTTTATAATATTAGTATAGAAAACGCGAAGTTAGCGTACTTAAAGGTACCTACTATTATTTATTCTTTGGTCAAAGCAAATTTATTATCAAACCAGCCGTATTGTCAATTTTTTTATCGTAATGTGTTACACAGAAGGTGACCTATTTATAATTTATTTTTAGTAACAAAGGTCAAATGCAGTTTTGTAATTAACAAGATAGGCATTTTTATTATTTTAATGATTATTACAAGGAAGTATTGAAAATCATGTTTTTTTTTGTTTTGTGGTTAATAAACGTACATCTACAAATGCACGTTTTTATGAGAAATAATAATAGGGAATATGAATATTGTATTTACATAAAATTGATTTATGGACACAAAGTTGTATATCTTTAAACATTTTTGAGGGCCCGGTGGCGTAATCGGCAGAACGGTCGGCATTGATGCCGTGGTACCGAGTTCAAACCAACGTGCACCAATGGATTTTTCTATCGAAAAATGTATGTGCGCTTCTCACAGTGGCCCTCCGGTGAAGGAAAATATCGTTAAGAAACCAACAACCCCCGCATGGTGGTAGGACACTATCTAGTGTCCGCCTGGCCAGCTACCACCCTCAAGTTAGAAAATCTGTCACCAAACATCTTATGTGTTCCGGCAGCTATCCTTGAGAGCCAGTTCCCATTCTAGGCATAGCGTGCTTACCATCTTCGACCGCATCATCACTTACCAACAGGTGAGATAGTGGTCAAACGCTAGCCTATAAAGTATTTTAAAAAAAAGTATTTTTTTGACGTGAAAAGTATTTTATTACGAATAAATTACTATTGACTATGCATAATTATTTTAAATATTTTTATTTCACCGATTACATCAATTTAACGTAGAAAAATAAACTGGTCAAAAATAAAGTGTAAGTCGGACTCGTACTCGTAGGGTTCCGTACCACACTACAGTATTTTATAAGATCTAGCAAAAAATACCACTATCATTTTTCGCCAGCAAAAAGTAATAATTAATAAAAAATCATTACTTATAACGCTATCTAACGTCTAACAAAGGTGTTAGGGATCGGAATTTCAATATAACGCCATCTATGGACGTTTACCTAAGCGTTCGTAAATGGCGTTATATTGAAATGCCGAAAAAAACACGTTTCTTGTAAACACTGGACCCCCTATAACTTTTAACTTTATTCTGATTTTTAACCGACTTCACAAAAAAGGAGGAGGTTCTCAATTCGTCGAAACCTTTTTTTTTATGTAGGTTCACCGATTACTCGAAGACACCTGAACCGATTTGAAAAAATCTTTTTTGTTTCAATGGGTACCCTTCTCAGGTGGTCTCATTTAGAATTTTACCGAAATCGGCCCAACCGTTTTTAATATATCGACATTTGTAATTACGACGCATTTACTTATCTCGACGACTTACTAGTGACTACTAGCTACTGGCACAGATTATGTAATAGTTAATATTAATAGATTATGTCGCGCTAGTCAATGTAGCCAATAGACGTATCTACTGGCTACTTTGACTAGCGTGACGTTTGAAGTCGGTTCTTTTAGTTTTTTTTAACGATCTTAAATTATTTAGGTCTGTTACTGTGTTAATAAAAAGGTGAACATTCGACTGATAAACTCAAATTTTTGAGAAACTGAAGTAATCAAAGTTAAACTCCCCGAGCATGCGACGTCCGTTGTCGTCAAGTCCATCCATAGTGTCGGTCGTCGTCTGATAAATTTGCTTAAATTAAGAGATTTCAAAATTATATAATATACCATATACCAATATGAAATAACTATAAGATGTAATTCGTGACATCAAGCAATCTGGTATAGTCAATCTCGGCGACAAACACTTGCGTGTGTTAACGGTATACAACGCCATCTAGTGACACTACGTGGTACTACACCAAGGTTGCGATACTTGCGATGCGACCTACGTTTAATAACGGCACATAATTTATGATCGTACAAAACGAAAAAACCAACTTCACATGCCGCGATAGTGAAAATATCCACTTACAATCATGTCATCGAGGTATCAAAATTGTTTATCTCCATATCTCCGGAGATGATGATCAGACCTCAATAAAATTTGAATGGGACCAAACGGGAGGCGTAATCTCTCAAACAAAAAAATATTTTTTCAAATCAGATATTATTTGGTGGAATTCTGAGGTGACAAACATAAAAAAAAAAACAAAAAAAATACAGGCGAATTGAGAACCTCCTCCTTTTTGTGAAGTTAGTCAAAAAATAATTATTACCTTTAAGATAATTAACCATGTATAAATTATTACTGAAAATGTTTATTAAATTGCAAAATAAAATGTTTAATAAAATTTACCTAAAATTAAACTCAACTTACCAAAAGTTAAAGTATATCCGTGTGGTAAAGTGCCAACGCTGGCTGCATTCCCGCGTTGAATCGCTAAAGAAATTCTTTGTGATAGGAATGAGCCAGCCCTTTTGTCACCGGTACCGCGGTGGCATCGACAAGGCGTGGAGCAATTTTTTTAAGAAAAGTTTTGGTGCTGGTGCATGGACCAAAAGTTTCAACACCGAGCGCCATAAATATGTAGCTACTAGATAGAGATGCATATATACGCCGCTTGGTAAACATTTAACTGTATACATTAAATAAGGGTCAAAGGTATGTGGTATTTTTTTACCCGGTAGCGACTGACTTTTGTAACCGGGCTGCGTTCACGACCTACGCTCGGAGTGCACCCAAACGCTCCAACCCCGTTCACGACCTCAGAGCTAAACGAGTTAGAGAGAGGTTTTGTTGCCCAGGTTGCACTCCGAGCGCAGGTCGTGAACGGAGCCCCGTGCTTAATAGCGACGAACGCCAGACAAAAATAAAAAATTAACTCAGTACAAATTTTAATATTGTGTTTAGCTCAAATAAATTTATTTTTCCAAAAAAATAAAACCGACTTCATAACCACAAACAGGCACTCAAAAGCGAAAAATAAATTACTTAATATAATTAAATTAAAGTTTAAAACAACCTTGTCTCCATACAAAAAAGTCTCCTATATGAAATGGACGAATGCATACTCAGTAGTAGTTGCTATCAATGTCATCTACAAAAAGACTTCGATGTCCATAAGTTGCAATTTGTATATATTTCAAATTGCACTGGACAAACTTTCACATGATAATGGGTAGTGTAGATCTTATTAATAGTATTGATGACACTACGCTGATAGAAAGTTTTCGTGCATTTTCACCAGGTGACTGCCAAAATATAATAGGAGACCCCTTTAATAAAACAACAATCGTCTGTCAAAATATTAGGAGCATTCGCAAAAACTTAGATTATTTTACCGTATTCTTACAGAGATTAGAATTTTTACCTGATGTTATTATCCTGACTGAGTGTTGGCTGGACGACGTTTTTAGCCCTATAAATTTAAGTAATTATTTATGTCACTATTCCCGGATAAATTATAATCAAAATGGAGGCATTGTAGTCTACACAAAAAATGGACTATTGGTAGATATTCAAGAACCACCTTGTAATGATGCAAATTGTTTAGTAATCAAACCTACGACCGCCTTGACGATTGTAGCAATTTATCGTTCTCCCTCTGTTAGGGACGTTCATAAATTCCTACAGTCTCTTGAAAATATTATGAGTAGTGTAAAGGGTTCCACGATTATTACAGGTGACATTAATTTAGATATAAAACCGAACACCACTGATTCCAGAGCAATAGAGTACTTAGATCTGACTTCACATTATGGGTTCATAGCGGGGCATACATTTCCAACTCGCGGCCCCAGTTGTCTCGATCATGTTCTCGTGAAAAGCAAACAAAAGGCACGTGTAATAGTATGTGATACAGATATAACAGATCACGACACATTAGTTGTGGGACTAGAACTATCCCCTCAGAGACAACGCCAGTCAAGATTTATCAAGAAAACTAACTATTACTCATTACGTCAAGCAATTGAACTTGTTGATTGGTCCCCTGTGTACGAGGAGACAGATGTTTCGATAGCAACGGATTTCGTTATAAACAAGATAACTGAATGCCTCATAAACAATACATCCCATTTCAAAATACGTAGTGCTGAATTCTTGCGTAAAGCCTGGATGACTCCTGGCCTTCTCGGATGCGTTCGGAAACGCGACTCTCTTCACCAGCTGTGCAAAGTCGACAAGAACAACCAAAATTTGATAACTAAATATAAAAACTACCGTAACTACTGTGACCGCCTGCTAAGTAGTCTGAAAAATAAACATGATCGCGAATCCATTGAGTCATCAAGCAGGGATAGTCGAAAGCTTTGGTCAACCATAAAAAGTGTATGCAACATTTCCTCAGCTATTCATGGTCCGCCTGACCTTCTAAAATCAAAAAGGACTGCATTAGAGTCTGTAAACTACGCAAATAATTTCTTCTCGTTCGTCGGTAAAGATCTTGCTGACACAATTTTAACAAAAAGTAAGACTTGTGAGGCGGAACTGGTTCGGAAAATTCCCATTAATAACGACTGTCCAATTAATTCTTTTTACTTTACACCAACAAGTAGCTCTGAAATTAATAAAATACTTACTAGTTTGAAAAACTCATGTGCCCCTGGCTGTGATGGTATTAAAAATTCCACACTAAAAAGTGCTAAGCATGTACTATCATCGCCCATAGCACACATTTGCAATCTGAGTATGCTTTCTGGGACTGTGCCCGATTGCCTTAAGATAGCTGATGTTACTCCAATCTTTAAATCTGGAAAAAAGTCAGAAGTGTCAAACTACAGGCCCATCTCCCTTCTACCAACACTAGCTAAGATTCTGGAAAAGGTTATTAACAAGAGGCTGCTGTCTTTTCTTGAGAAGAACCACTTATTGTCACCTAACCAGTATGGCTTCAGATGTAATAAATCAACTGAAGATTCAGTAGTCAATCTGGTAGATACAGTAACAGAGAAAATCAATAGCGGTCAAAAATGCATTGGTGTGTTTCTGGACCTGGCCAAAGCTTTCGACACCGTATCCAGCCAAATTCTGCTGAGGAAATTAGAACTTTTGGGTGTTCGCGGCATAGCACTGGAATGGTTCCGGTCATATCTGACCAATAGGAAACAGCGAGTTCACATTGAAAACTGCTACAGTGACTATGCTACAGTGGAGTTTGGAGTTCCGCAGGGCAGTGTTCTGGGCCCTACTCTCTTTCTGACCTACATTAACGACCTCTGCAATTTTAGTACAAACCAGTGTAGTGTCTTTGCTTATGCAGATGACACTGCATTGATATTCTACGGAAAAAGTTGGAGCGAGGTGGTTGATGTGGCTCAGAGTGGTCTGGCTCGTATTGCCTCTTGGCTTGACTCCAATCTCCTGACACTAAACAACGGCAAAACAAAATTTGTAGCTTTTAGGATATCTGAACGTACTAAGCCGAATATTCCAATAAAACTACAAATCCACCGATGCAACCGTACCTCAGGTATTCCCTGCTCTTGCCCAGAGATTGAACAGGTTAACTCAATAAAATACCTAGGTATACAAATTGATCAGCATCTTAATTGGGTTTGTCAGATTCAGTCATTGTGCAACCGTATTAGAAAGATGCTTCATGTTTTCAAAAAGCTTCGTTCAATTGCAGATACGAATACTATCAGATCTGTGTATGTATCCTTATGCGAATCTATTATAACCTACTGTATCGTATGCTGGGGAACAGCTGCTAAAACCCATCTTCTGAAGTTAGAAAGAGCCCAGCGTGCAATACTTAAAGTGGCATACAGTAAACCGTATAGATATCCCACGAACGATCTGTATTCTGAGACTGAACATCTGACAGTTAGGCAGCTATACATTATGACCACGACTTTGAGATACCATAAGGTCGCTCTTTCAAGCGTATCGGTGCGGCATAAATCTTCCCGTCATAACTTATGGGACCTACCAGGTACCAAAAGCTTGTTTGCACAACGATCTTTTGCGTATCGTGGCCCGTATTTGTATCGAATATTAGACAAAAAAATCAACATTTTAAATGAGACACGATACAAATGCAAGCAAAAAATCATCAGGTTTCTCAGGTCCTTAAGCTATGATGAAACGGAGGCACTTTTAAAAGGACCTAGCTGACAATAGGGGCCTGTCTCGTCTCGCGCAGGTTACTTCTTCTACGCTTACAAAACCTTGCGCTACAGCATAAGACGATACAGGCCCGCGATGTAATTAGTTTGACCTGGGGCCTTATTCAGTATGACAAATGAGATAGCGTTCCTTAACGCGCCACGTCACGTTATTGAAAAATTGTATTCCTGTATGCCACACGATAGGTAAATTATACAAAACGCGCGCGTTACACGTTCTCATATGTCACGATATTTTGACAACTCAAAACGCGCTCATAACCTTACCCTACCGCGTTTTAATTGGCATAGAGAATACCATAACGCGGAGATAACATAACACTGCACGGTAAGACTTTAAAATGGTCATACTGAATAAGGCCCCTGACTAAATTCTAAACCATATCATGGGTTTTCGTAGTTGGTTTCATACTATACTCGCACATTAGCATAACAATGAAGCATTCTATAAAAACATACTCCACTCCACATCTTAACAATCTCAATCACATAAATTGCTGCTACATGTACACAAACTCATCTCATCAATTCATAAATCCTCATACACACACACAAACACACACACACTATTTAAACTCGCAAACAATCATTATTCACACACACACACACACACAAACACGAGCGCTCAGACCACATGTAACGTACAATAAGAAAGAGGCTAAGTCCTGCGACACAGGATTACTCCTAGTGCAGGATTTATGGCTCCTTAATATTACGTTTAATTTAAGTGTTAACTAAATTGTCACAGAATTTAGATTAACATTACCTTAGACCTATAAAAAAAAAAAAAAAAAAAAAAAAAAATATTATAAGCGCTACCCACTTATGTTTGTTCGCGGATAACTTCGTCGTTTATGAACCGATTTCGATTATTCTTTTTTTGTTCGAAAGGAGATATCCCAAGTGTGGTACCATGGTAATTTTATCGAGGTATGATAAGTATCTCCAGAGATATTGAGATAAACATCTCAAAATTGGTACTGAAAATGAATAGCGCGGCATTGAAGTCGGTTGTTTTTTAGTTTTTAAACGATATTTTTTTCTGATCGCCGTAGATTGCGTTCGATGTGAACCAGTCGGTACAAATACTACTGCGCTATCTAATCGCCACCTAGATCGCGCACGCAGGACGCCGCGGTGTGGTCGTACTTTAAAAGTAATTTAAAAGTCACATTATAAATATGGCGACCACTTTTCTCTAAATTCCAAAAAATGTGCTATATTATCGAAAAAGTATAACATTTTTCTCAAGCGCAGTGAGCTACCGAAAGACCGTAAGGTTATGGCGACAAATTTTCTCCTTGATGGTGGTAAGCTACTTTTGGTAGCAAGTCAGGCGAAACATCGATAATAATAATTATTATTTATTGAAATCTTGAGCCTTAGATCTAATAGCTAAAACATATCAGTGGGTTAATTTATGTTATTACTAATAGTTGTTATAGATAGGCTGTACGTTACTATGGTGATGGTTCCCCGCTCCACAAACTAGTTTATAAACTGTGACTTGTGGGACAGTGTTCCTCCGTCGGCAGGCGTGTTTGCCTTATCTTTGTTGGTCATCGATGTAATGGTTCTACTGCCTGTGAATGAACACCCGTGCTAGGATTTGAATGAATGACCTCTCGCAAGCAAATCAAGCCTATTACACCAACGGGCCGTCAAAATATTGAAGAAAATTATTTGCAAGCGCGGCTACAACACATTATTTTCGCAAAAAATCGAGTTGTCGGCTTTTGTCACAGAAGCGTCGAGATAATAAATTGGTACAAGCAGATGTGATATGACCCCATGTTCTGCTTATCTCTATCGGTAAAGTCACGTTTCTGGCCTCACGTGTTTATTATGTCTAATAGCAGTGGGTGGGATTGTTTTAGCCTGTATAAGATGTATAGCTTAGCACGCTAGGCTCAGAATGGGAACTAGCTCTCTAGGATAGCTTTTTTTAAATAGATTTTTAAAATATTTTTTTCTATAATGCTTTTTTTTTACCGACTTCAAAAAAGGAAGAGGTTTCTCAATTCGACCGTATCTTCTAGTCACTTGTAATACTATAAGAATCTTTGTCCTGACATACTAACTGACTGACTGACTGACAGACAACGCACAGCCTAAGCCGCTGGTCGTAGAGACTTGAAATTTGGAGGGTATAGTATGCAAGGGGGGGTACTAAGAAAGGATTTTTCAAAATTCACCCCATAAGGGGATGAAATGGGGGTTCAAAGTTTGTATGGAGAAACAATATTAGATAATATTTTAAACTTCACACTTCACTTCTATTTTTTGCTGGCAAAAAATGATAGTCGTATTTTTTGCTCGATCTTATAAAATACAGTAGTGTGGTACGGAACCCTACTAGTGCGAGTCCGACTTGCACTTGGCCAGTTTATTTATTGTGTGCGTTAGTGTGTGTTCATTCGTGTACGTGAGTATGTATTATTTCTTTTTGTTTCATTGTATTTTTTTTTTGTCTTGTTTTTTTCTTTTATTTCATTATTTATTATCAAAATCTGTGGCGTAGTTTAAAAGGTATAAGCGTATAGAGGGAAGGACAGACGGCGGGATGTGACTGTTTTATACTCTGTAAAGATAAGATTTATATAGGCTTATAGAAGCATATTAGGCTAGCGTTGACCACTATCTCGCCTGGTGGTAAGAGATGATGCGGTCGAAGATGGTGAACACGCTAGGTCTTAAAATACTCTGACTCTCAAGGGCTGTGTGCTGCCGGAACACCGTAAGGTTATGGCGGCAGATTTTCTCTGTGATGGTGGTTAGCTACTTTTTGGTTGCAAATCAGCCGGAACATCTACATAATATGCTATTATAATCTGTGGACGAACACCCGTGCGTTATTATATAACCTGTGGTTATTTCTGTGCTTTTTTGGTATTAAATATTTATTCATTATATACATTGATGTATATGTACTACGTACTGTACCTCTATGGTTATATAATTTGTATAGTTTTTCCAGAAGACGATCCCGACCTTACCTCCAACATCGAACCTCTGGGCATGCGTAGAGATATCGGGTCTCTATGTATCTTCTACCGCATTTATAACGAGAAGTGTTCTGAAGAATTATTCAATTTAATCCCGGCGTCTCGATTTTACCATCGCACTTCTCGCCATAGACAACACGCTCATCCACACATTATCGAGACTTGCACCCATATGCAGAGTTATTTTCTTGATACCTCCTCCACTCGAAATTAGTCGAGGTCACCTCAAGGAATTCTTGAAAACACCCTTGAAATTAGTATGTTCAGTTACGGCTTCACCCTCCAGTGAGGAACCTCCATTTGAGACATTTATTAATGTCTTTTATAATTCGTAATCTCCTAAGGAATTCCTCATCATCAGTTTTGTGGGACGATATTTATTATGTAATACAACTTGAAATAACCTCAGAAATAACGTACAAAGCGCTGATAACAAGCTTTGAGGAGACCTTAAGGTAGATCGCGACGTACCTTGAGTTTGACAGTTTTTCACTCGACTCGACTGAGGACTTTGCTCAAGTCGAGGATTTTTTTTGTATTCTGCATACCGATTTTATCCTTGAGGTTGAGTCAAGTCACATTCGAGTGGAGGAAATCTTGAGGAACCGACTATGCATATGGGTGTTGGACTTCGCACACATCCCGATTCAACCGGTCATTTCTCCCATACACTTGTAATTGTGGAACGAGCTGCCGTCCGCTGTTTCCCCGCAGAGCTACAACATGGAGTCCTACAAAAGGGGCGTTAAAAGAATGTTGACAGGTTGGCAACACATGAGTGACACCTCTAGTCTTGCAAGTGTCCATAGGCGACGGTGACCATTTACCATCAGGTGGGACGTCTGCTTGTTTGTTACTTATATCGTAAAAAAATATATTTATATCAGAAAGACCAAATGTTTGTCTGCTTCAAAATTATCAATAGTATAACATTATTAAAACGCGCACGACAGCCTGTTTTAGGCCCCGACACAAAAAGGAAGGGTGTTATAAGTTTAACGTATTTATTTGTGTGTGTATGTGTCTGTCTGTGGCATTGCAGCACCCTAATATGTACCGATTTGGATTTAGTTTTTTTTATTCTATATATTGTGTCTTAATCGAGATTGTTTTTAGCCTCAAACTACCATAAAAAAGGCAGACGGAGCCGTGCCTATCACACGAGTGAACGCAAGTTCAGTAATACTAAATGCTTGAGTAATAAGATTCCGGCATATGGTAGCATTGTCCTGATGCTGGGACATCTCCTGAAATCTGCAGAATACTCAACTCCTCACCAACTTACAGCAGAGATGTCGAGTTTGGGCTCATTGGAATGGTCTTAATTAATAACTTATACATAGATCAGTCGGGGGTGGTTTTAATTTATGTGTAAAAGTATTATAGACTTTAATTTTTTTTTATTATTTATTATTATACTCTTTATTCAATTCACATCACGGGCTGCAAATCGCCCGGTCCTTTGGAAGGCATTGACGGAGCCGAAGCCAACGTCAAGAGGCCCTTTACAATATTAAATTAAATAAAAATATGATTTGTGGATGGAGACATGAAAAACTATAAAAAGATGGTACTATAATTTATTATGGCTATGAATGTGTGCTGCTTGATGACTGTTTTCTGGTCTATGGGATGAGGTACGGCACCCGCCAATTATGCCTCATTTCAAAATATTAAGGCGGGTGGTGACTCGCTATACACTGAATGGACCCCCCATAAAGGCGGACCGTTATGTCGGCGCCGAGGGGCAACATTGGCGTGGATAGCTAAGGGTGTTGAGAGGTGTGCTGCACTTTCACTAAACGCTACTAGCGGCTTTATGCCTTTAACACTTCCACCCTGGAGCTTAGGTCTTAGCTCTTGCGATTCCCACCACCGGCCGGCCGGTCAAGGCAAGCCGGGGGTCAGAGGGTCTCATTTAGCCCTCACGGGATAGGGGTCCGCGGTGTCGCCACTCACCGTCGGCTCGCCACAAAGCCGCCCCTGCGGGATTATTATTATTATTATTAAGAATACTTCTAAGTATCGTTATATCTACCAGCGTACAGCGACCTTAATTTAGTTTTTTATTTGTAGATTTTATATAGGTAGTCTGTATTATAGTTTTAGGAGTTGTAGTTTTAGTTTCTTTTGTATATATAGTTTTAAATTAATTTAAATCATGTTAGTATCATTTAGTGGGACGTTTATTTATTTTTTATCACGTGTAAGGTCAAAAAAGGTCAAAGTAAACCTGTGGTGGAGTTTAAATTATAAATAAACAATAATATTAATATTATTAATGATATTATTATAAATAACATGTTATTATCAAAGTTTGGTAGCAGCATTATCTATTTAGTTACTTGGCTTGTCATAGATTATATAATTACTTAATTATTATACAGAAGTGACTATTAAAATTAACTACATGTGATACATATACCTACATAATATGTCAAATTCTTGATGAAATTTGTTTTTCAAGTAGTATTATAAGTATATTATAGTAGTAGGAATTGTATATGAGAAACTTATAATCGTACAAAACAATTGAGTTTGAGATTTTTATCTCCATATCTCCAGAGATAAGACTGACGAAACAGATTTATGAGACGAGTGTGAATGGGGCAGCCGGTAGAGGCCGACCTAGGCGAAAGTATCACGACCAGATCGGAGACGTTTTAAAGAAAGACAACAACAAACAACAAGTACTTATAACCGGCGAGCATGTATGAAGGCGCTTATGAAAGTGTAAGAAGCGAAAGAGGTATGTCAGGATCGTAGCATGTGGAAAGAAGTAGTCTCTACCTACCCCTACGGGAAAAAAACCCCACACCCCACACGTATAGGTTTGAAGAAAACTTTTTTTGTTTTTGTTTCAGTTCTATGTATGGGATGCCCCCTTAAACTTTTATATTTTTTATTTTTGTATAAAAATCGGAAAGTGGTTCACAGAATACATCTACCTACAAGTTTCAATTCTGTAGTCCTAACAGTTTCAGAATAAAATGGCTGTGACATACGGACGGACAGACAGACAGACATGACGAATCTATAAGGGTTCCGTTTTGTGCCATTCGGCTACGGAACCCTAAAAAGGCGTGATTGTATGTATGTATGTATGTCAGATCGCAATAAAAATTGAATGGAATTTAACGGCAACCATAATCACTCAAATAAAAAAAAAATTCAAAATTTCAAAACAATTTCAATTGAGAACCTCGTCCTTTTTTGTGAAGTCGGTTAAAATTTCGCTATATGTGAACTACATTGATAATGAACATTTTAATTTTGATATAAATATTTTTACAATAAATATTTTTATAATACAATCCAATCGAAAACCAAATCGAATATATCGAATACCAATCGAATAGTCTGCAAATTAATTATTTATCAAAATAATATATTTTATACTATGTCGTTATAAATAATAAATATATAATTTTATTTTATTATCCTTTTTATTATTTAGGCTAACGTTTGACTATTACCTCATCTCACCTGTTGGTAAGTGATGATGCGGTCGAGGATACATACTAGGCCTAAAAAGAGAACTGGCTCTCAAGGATAGCTGTCGGAACACATTAGATGTTTGGCGACAGATTTTTTAAACTGAGGGTGTTGCCCTGATTCTCAATCATTCGAAAATACATTCGGAGTCGGAAAGTGCGTTGTTTCCGACTGAGATCGTGAAATTGCGATTCTCAATGCTCGGATCGAAAACTTTTGACATTTCAATTCGGAAAGTCATGTGGCTAAATTCGAAAAGTATTCCGCGAGCAAATAGCTGGCGGAAACATATCCGTGATACATTTTGTTGACGTAAAAGTGTTTTTAATGGTTTACTATCCAATAATTACGACTTTATATATTATTTGAGACATATTAGAGAAAATACTGAATTGAAACAAGAGATTGATTCGTTTTATTTGCTTAGGTACCTACCTACTTACTAATAGATTGCAATGGGTGCAAATGGGTACAATTTACACAAAATTGTGAAGAAGGGTGGCAAATAATAGAAAAGTAGGTATTCATGAAGTATATTTATTCTTATACTTAATGTTACAAAAATTACAACTGTAATCAACTGGATATCAAGTATTTAATAATAATAGGCAATCTCTAAATGTGCAAGTAATAATAAGTTCAAAATTTTCTTTAACTTAACACAGATAAATTATCATATTTATTTTAAAGAGGCTTTGCTCAGTTTTTTATGTATCTTACGGGCTTTTGGCCTCTATCTCATCTGTTGGTAAGTGATGATGCGGTCGAAGATGGTAAGCAGGCTAGACCTAGAAAGGGAACTGGCTCAGTCTTTTCTTAAAATAATTTTTATATAAATTTTATTATTATTATAATATTTTATTTATATCTTATACTAAGCAAAATATTAGCAGAATATCCCGGCAGCACCCACGACACATGTTTTAGCCAGGTAAGGGACAAGATGGAACATCATGCAGCCAGCTCCTTGGAAATGCATCTGAAACAATAATACATAATGTTAAACACTATTATTTAACACTATTAATAATTTTAATATTTCAATATAATTTAACAAAATACTAAGCAGTAACCAAAATACTTATTTTGCAAACAGCCCTAAGCATAAGGGCTTTAATTATAAATTTACGAACAACATGCATATATTATTACATGGTGATTCAGTACCGATGGAGTAGCTTGGCGAACAAATTAGCAACATGTCTTTTTACCGTTGAGTGGTTCGAGTCATGGCTGAACCCTACCACTGATGGTCATTTTAGTACCACCCAGGGATCATTGTGTAGGGTAGTTTAAGGTCTAAGCTTACCGATGCAGAAAGGCAACAATTACCTACCCATAGGTGAAAATAATCAGTATAATTTACATATTATAAAAACTAATATATGTGAAAGAGACGTAAAATGTTAATAGTAGAACTATCCAGTCTCATTTTATATAAAATCTTTTATTTTTCCTGCTTAAGGCAAGAAAAAATAATTGTGGGTTGAACCGGCAGTAGGCAAAAATATTTACAAAAATATCATATCTCATAAACTATCCAAAATGGCAGAACATACGTGGGGGGTTAGATAGATGCGCAGTGCCCTACGACCATGCTTTGTTTCATCCATCGGTGCTGAATCAGTATATAAAGTTGCAGTATTACAGAATTTTGGTACCTCACCTGTAATCTTCAGAAACTGTCTGTCTTCTTCTCTATGGCATACTTCTTAGGGAAACAACAATATCTCACATCCTCGTTTAAATTGCCTAAGACAAATCAGTAACGGAGCACCCTCTGTAAAAGTCATATGGCAGATGACAAGATGTCCAAAAGACAAAATGCTTCTGAACAACTTAACAAAAAAACTTCGAAAGACAATACAAGCTTTCAATGACGAATCCATGAACACCTACTTGAGTCATCTGACAAGTGATCGTTCAACCAACTATTAATTGTGGAAAACCACAAAAAATCTTAAAAAACCTACTCTGCAGGTCCCACCTATAAAAGAAATTAACGGGAGTTGGGCCGTCAGCAATGAACAGAAAGCTTCTAGATTTGCACAACACTTAGAGTTGATATTTCAGCCTAATGAGGAAATGGACCACGACTTTACCCCAAATGAAACATCCCAAGACGATATTAAAATTAAACTTACAACACCAAGAGAAGTTTACAATGAAATAAAAAAACTTAAAAAGAAAAAGACGCCGGGATATGATTTGATTACAGGTGAAGTACTCCAAAATCTTCGTCGAAAAGCGCTAGTCAAACTAACAACACTCATCAATGCGTCATTCAGACTTCAATACGTGCCTGACTTGTGGAAAATAGCTGAGGTTATCATGATCCAGAAGCCTGGTAAACCACCCCAAGCTGCAACATCATATAGACCAATCTCTCTGTTACCAATAATATCGAAGTTATTCGAGAAACTGCTATTGAAAAGGCTGAAACCCATTATATAAGAAAGAAAACTTATACCTGACTACCAGATTGGATTTAGGGAAAATCACTCCACCATAGACCAGGTTCATCGAATCACCAACATCATAGAAAATGCTCTGGAAGAAAAGAAAGTTTGCACTACCGTCTTCTTGGATGTAGCTCAAGCGTTCGACAAAGTTTGGCATAAGGGTCTCATACACAAACTGACAAATATGCTTCCAAAACAGTTTGCAGATATTCTTGAGTCTTACTTAACACAAAGAATGTTTAGGATAAGACAAGATGATATTCAGAACTAAAGCAGATAAAGGCTGGAGTACCACAGGGCAGTGTTTTAGGTCCGGTCCTGTACGTATTATACACCTGTGATATTCCTCATTTAGAAAATAACACTATCGCAACCTTCGCGGATGACACAGCCATTATGGCTACAGGTATCATCCAAGAGGAAGCAGTGGAAAAGGTTCAGACAGCAATTAACTCCATAGTTGCATGGACAAAGCAATGGCGAATAAAGCTTAACAAAGGTAAATCTGTACACGTAGATTTCACAAATAAGAGACCAAACTACCTTCCGGTGTTCATAAATAATCAACCAATACCTTACGATAGCAAAGCAAAATATCTAGGGATGACATTAGACGCAAAGCTAAGCTGGAAGCTGCATGTCAAAAAGAAACACGTTACAACACATCGCTACAAGAATATGCACTGGCTGTTTGGAAAACATTCATCTCTGTCAGTGCATTACAAAATTCTATTATATAAACAAGTCCTTAAGCCAATATGGACTTATGGTATCCAGCTATGGGGATGCACCAAACAGAGCAACGTACAGATTATACAAAGATTTCAAAACAAAGTACTCAGGAGCATTGTAAAGGCACCCTGGTACATTAGAAATGACGACCTAAAAGTGGAACACGTTGCTAAAACGATCAAACAATATGCTGAAGCTCACGATCGTAGACTTCACCATCATGTGAACGTCGAGGCTATCCAGCTCCTCGACAATACAGACATAGTGAGAAGACTAAAAAGGGTAAAACCTTTCGAGTTACTTCAGTGATATTTTACTAAGTGAGCATAAGTGTAGTGATAGTGAACGCTATTTAAAAGAACGCAATAACAAAGTGTCTGCCCCTTAATAGAGACATTAGGAAAAGTGTTAATGGACACATTCTTAGTAATATTTTAATTGTAAATTAAGTTAAAATCAAATTACTTATTAGCCTAATTATAAGGCTAGATTGTAATATTAGTGAGACATCTACGTGAAGTAGATGAATCACTACAAAAAAAAAATAACCTATACGTGTCTATGGATAGGTCTTCAAAAATGACCTTGAGGTTCCTAAAATCATTTTTTCTCAAAGTCAATCATTTGAAATATGGGCGCGTCTTAAGTGGTAGAATGTGTGTCCCTCGCCCTCTAACTTTTAAAGTATGGGAGTGAAAAATCTAAAAAAAAATTTATGCTGTAGATCTCAATAAAAACTAACAACGAAAATTGGTTTGAACGAGATACAGTCAGCAGTTTTAGAGATATGGCGACCGCAAAGATAACTTTGTTTTTCATACAAACACAATGAAAAACTATGTTAATTTTGTAGTTGCGAAAAATCATAGTTATGGATTAACTGTGTTACGGAACTCTACGAGTACGAGTACGACTTGCACTTGGCCAGTTTTTTATTATTTAGGCTAACGTTTGACTATTACCTCATCTCAACTGTTGGTAAGTGTTGATGCGGTCGAGGATGCATACTAGGCATAAAAAGAGAACTGGCTCTCAAGGATAGCTGTCGGAACACATTAGATGTTTGGCAACAGATTTTTTAAACTGAGGGTGTTAGCTGACTAGACGAACACTAGAAAAGAACATGTTTAGCAAAAAATATGACAGTTGCCTAATATTTTATTAAATACTAGCTGACCCGGCAAACGTTGTTTTGCCATATAAATAAATGGCTATTAAAAAATAAGGGTTGATCGTAGAAGGGTGAAAATTGAGGATTGTATGTATTTTTGTATGTTGTATCATAAAAAAATAGAAATTAAAAATTGTGTCTAAAAAATAAAATAAAAAATTTAGGGGTGGACTACCTCTAACATTTAGGGGGATGAAAAACAGATGTTGGCCGATTCTCATAGATACCGGATAAGCACAAAAAATTTCATCAAAATCGGTCAAGCCGTTTCGGAGGAGTATGGCAACGAAAACTGTGACACGAGAATTTTATATATTAGAAGAAGATGTATTTAGATACAATACACATACTTTCGAAGAATTAAGTTTAACATCCAGAACAGTATTGAGTGCCTAATAATAACGTGCGAGAAAAATTAAAATGATTTGTTACTCGGTAGGATTTTAATTTAGGAACTATTCTTACTTTTAATTATAATTAAGATAGTTTAAAAACTAAAACAACCGACTAACAAGATACGGTGGTACGTGGTGTATTATATACTACGTACCACCGTATCTTGTTACATTTCTCTCCATAAAAAGTCTGGAAGAGATCGCTTTTTTTAAGCGACTAGAGTAGTGATACGACAATAGTAAACAGTCTAGTCACTAAGTCTAGACAAGTATAGTCCCCGTCACGAGAAGCTATAAATTATGTAAACAAACATCTTTTACTAAGTAAACATTTTATACTGCGAGATAATAATAAATTGACCATATACAATCGACATGAAATATAGATGGGTTATATGAAAGTAACAACCTATTTAATTTAGTCGGATCATATTTTAACGACGCAAAGCGCTATCGTTTATGTTTCTTGGTACCGGACGCAGGGATTGTAAACTATCGGGACGCCATTTTGAAATAAACGCGTCATTCGAGTTTCGAATGCGTACGAGTACGAAATTCATTTTTTTTGTTGGTCCAAATGTTGTGAACTCCTGAACACTTGTTTACATAATTTATAGCTTCTCGTGACGGGGACTTTAGAATAGTAATAAGTCTAGAATAGCAGACAGTCGTCTACTGTTGGACTATTATTGTAAATTAATGTTTGTTTCTGCCATTACAGGTGTTAAATCTATTAATATTTCTATAGAAAGAAATACTTTATTGCAATTCAGATAATTAATGATAGGTTTTACAATCAAATTTTAGTAAATATCGCTTAGATAGAGAAATATCTGCTAATACAGAGATTCTTATTCTATTTTGTTTGCAATTCACAATGCTATACAATACAAAACTCTTTATTGATTACCACAACACAAAATACAAAATGTACAATAGCTTCATTAAAAAAAAAATAACATAATGGTAAAGCAATCGGTCTTATCGCATCAAGCAATCTCTTCCAGACAACCTATGTAGGGACTGGATAAATGCATACGTAATGGCGGAGGGCTATTACAGCTAAAACTATTTTGCATTTCATAAACATACAGTTTAGATCGTTAAGACTAAGAACCTAAAATATCTACATTATAATTATAGATACATACACATCATTATACACATACATACTTAATATATATATATATAATATATATATATATATACCTACATAAAAATAAAATACCTATGCATATATATGTATACATTTAAATATTAATATATTTCTGTATAAACAAAATACATCATACTCGTAAATACTTACATAAAAATAAAACAATACTAATATAGCAGTGTGACAAACAGTTTAATGCTCAGATTGGAAACTTGATGATGCAATTTGAAAAGAAATTGTGGTAGAACCGCAATTTGGACGTAGGTCCAGCAGTGAACGGAATTTGGCTGATAATGAACGCTCGAACGAATAGCATCCCTGCAATAGGAGAGGCGCAGGCCTCTCTTATTAACCGACTTCAAAAAAAGGAGGAGGTTTCTCAATTCGACCGTATATATATATATATTATTTTTTTTTTTTTTTTTTTATGTTTGTTCGCGGATAACTTCGTCGTTTATGAACCGATTTCGATTATTCTTTTTTTGTTCGAAAGGAGATATTCCAAGTGTGGTACCATGGTAATTTTATTGAGGTATGATAAGTATCTCCAGAGATATTGAGATAAACATCTCAAAATTGGTACTGAAAATGAATAGCGCGGCATTGAAGTCGGTTGTTTTTTAGTTTTTAAACGATATTATTGCAACTCTGTTTCTGTGCTAGGGAGTACGTTTGTCCATTGTGGCACCGTTTTGCCCACGAGATAGGTAAGTAGATGTCGCTCTAAATTAGACGTGCCGAACAATAACCGGTTGCTTTAAGGCCTCTTCTCTCCATAAACAATACCCATAGGGCGTTTTCACATTGGACGATAACTGTAACTACACGATAACTGCACAATATCATCGGACTGGTAGTTTGATACAATCACTACTAAATGCTTTCACACCGTGTCGTCTTATGTCGTCGACTCAAACTACATAGTCTGCGGTTGTCGACAGATTGTATAAAACTACCAGTCCGACGATATCGTGCAGTTATCGTGTAGTTACAGTTATCGTCCAATGTGAAAATGCGAATAAGTGATTAGCCGATATCGCTATACAGAGTGGAGGTGTCACAGTTCTGCATTGTAATTCTCATTTCAACCGGACACATTCGAATTCGAAAGCGCCATTTTGAATTTCGATTTATCATTCCATGAGCTATTTGGTCGCGGAAATCTTTCCAATTAGAATCGATTTTTTCGAGTTGAAATATCAAAACTTACGGACTTGAGTTATTGCAAAGATCTGAGCCGAAGAAGAGGCAGTTTCAGAATCCGAATTTGCTTTTGAATGTTTGAGAATCAGGTTGCTAGGCTCATCATTTAATTTAAGCAAAATAACTGGAAACATCGATACGAATGAGAAAGTTGCAGAAAAATTAAGCCTTTCTGATTTAAATTACTGATTTTTAGAATTACAATGTCCAAATGTTCGGATCAGAGCATTGTGAATTCAAAGATCCGATCGAAGGAAAGACACTTTTCGAATCAGAATTTGTTTTTGGATGATTGTGAATAGCCCTGCAAACTAAATTTGAATATTATTATAAATAATATAATAATAACTAAACTATTAATAAAAAAATATATAAATGACACATGTAATAAAAAATCTTCTTTTTTAACCGACTTCAAAAAAAGGAGGAGGTTTCTCAATTCGACCGTATATATATATATTTTTTTTTTTTAATGTTTGTTCGCGGATAACTTTGTCGTTTATGAACCGATTTCGATTATTCTTTTTTTGTTCGAAAGGAGATATCCCAAGTGTGGTACCACGGTAATTTTATCGACGTATGATAAGTATTTCCAGAGATATTGAGATAAACATCTCAAAATTGGTACTGAAAATGAATAGCGCGGCATTGAAGTCGGTTGTTTTTTAGTTTTTAAACGATATTATGTAGATCAGGTAAAAATATTCTTCTACGCTAGTTATGCCGAATATCATGACAATTTGACAAACCCAATAGCCAAATTATACGAACTATCTATACTAACTTGGTTCAGGATATAACTGACCAAGATATAAAAATAACTTGTTTTCAATCCATTTTGCATAACTAGTTAAATAAAATCCAATGAACTACCAATATTTTAATCAAACAAGATTTCGTGACGTGATTTATGTGGATGTTTTTGAAACACGCGTATTTTTGTTTTTGAATTACTGCTTTTGTATTGAATAATTTAATGGTAACTAATAATACTTATCCATTAATTTGCTAATATTATCAACACCAATATAAACAACAATAATAAGATCATTTAAAAACTAAAGAAGAACCGACTTCAATGCCTCGCTATTTATTTATAGTACCAATTTTGAAGTGTTTATCTCCATATCTCTGGAGATATTTATCAGACCTCAATAAAATTGCCATGGTACAACACTTGGGATATTTCCTTTCCAACAAAAAAAGAATAATCAAAATCGGTTCATAAACGATAAAGTTATCGGTGAACAAATAAAAAATATATATTATATATACGGTTGAATTGAGCAACCTCCTCCTTTTTTGAAGTCGGTTAAAAACACAAATTCAACGAAGATATATAGTGAAAAAGTGATTGTCTGTCCGAAATGTATCAAAAACACTTTTAGGAATTTTAATTTTATTATTTGATTTATCAATTAATTCTATGGTATAAAAAAAAACACTAAAACATTTAAAATATCAATCAAGAAGAATCAAGAATCAAAGCATTTATTCAGTATGTAGGCAGTATAAATATACGCACATATACACGTCAAAATCATAAATCATAAAATAAATCATAACCGCTTTGAATTAGAAAAAAAAAGTAATGAACCATTCAGCTGTCATCCAATCGTTTACGTCAGAATATTAAAAAAAAATTAAAGTAGGTTAAAACCAACCATACATGTAACTGTGTGTTTCAGTACTTCAGACAATTTTTATATAAAAAAAATAAAAAAGTGAAATAGTGAAACACAACATAGAGAAACGCATACCGATCACAGTACATATCATGATCCAAATGGAACTGATAGTCCGTCTGTCAGCTGCATTAAATAAAATTAAACTAAGCTAAAATTAAGGGATATCCGTGTGGTAAAGAGCCAAGAACGCTGGTTACATTCCCGCGTTGAATCGCTAAAGAATTATTTGTGCTAGAAATGAGCCAGCCCTGATGTCACCGGTGGCATCAACAAGGCGTGGAGCAATTTTCTTAAGGAATTTAAATACTAATTCTCCAAGCCCAGTTAAATTACGGATCTCAATCTAAACTTATATCATACATTGGAAAGTCAATTTGTCTATTTATTTTTTTATATATCATCAGATCAGCTGGAAGGTACCGTAATAGGGTATGGTAACCAAACACATAAAAGTATGTCACGTTTTAGCGAAATCACATACCAGCAAGTTGTTGACAAATTACCTTGCAACTTCACTGACAACTTAGGTCCAAAAAGACATTGTAAGTTATATAAAAACTTGTAAAAAGCAATCAATTGCCTTTGAGAGTTAGAGTATTCATAATCCACTTATACCACCCTTTTATAAGCTGGCAGCCACCGATACATCACGCTAGAACAGATTATACATAGATCAGTCGGGGTGGTTTTATAAGCTGGCAGCCACCGATACATCACGCTAGAACAGATTATACATAGATCAGTCGGGGTGGTTTTATAAGCTGGCAGCCACCGATACATCACGCTAGAACAGATTATACATAGATCAGTCGGGGTGGTTTTATAAGCTGGCAGCCACCGATACATCACGATAGAACAGATTATACATAGATCAGTCGGGGTGGTTTTATAAGCTGGCAGCCACCGATACATCACGCTAGAACAGATTATACATAGATCAGTCGGGGTGGTTTTATAAGCTGGCAGCCACCGATACATCACGCTAGAACAGATTATACATAGATCAGTCGGGGTGGTTTTATAAGCTGGCAGCCACCGATACATCACGCTAGAACAGATTATACATAGATCAGTCGGGGTGGTTTTAAATGTTGAATGTAGGTATTATGAAATCATCACTATCAGCCGATTTCCGTACACTGTTGAGCTTGTTCATCATATTTGACCACATTATCACGTTACCCAACAGACGAGATAGTGGTCAAACGCTAGCCTACAAGATAAAAGTCAAAAGTCAAAGCAGTTATTCCGTATATAGGCTAATTAAAAATCTGCACTTACACACGTCAAATAACATCAAATATGTAGATCATATGAATAAATATTATTCTAAACATCAAAAAACATCACTTATTGCTTTGAATAAAAAAAAAGTAATGAGTAATTCTGCTTGTTGTGTTTTGTGTTGTTTAATTCCCCCGATTAAAGTAGGTAGGGCTGCCAACCGCACTATTACGGGCACCCCCAATGCATGTTTCAGTACTTCAGATAATTTTTATCCAATATTACATAAAAAATCATTATTTATATACTGTAAGTAACTGAAGGCCTATCCAACAATTTCATTTAATAGATTGCAAAGCTATTACTGTTCAATTTATTACTATTTAATTGTCTAACACAAGCCCTTAGATATCATGACAATATTAAAACTTACTACATCATATTACAATAAAAAATACAACAATAAACTTTATTGTAACCATAATTGATACAATTATCGAATGCAATAGTTTAATTCATTATAATTATATAGAAAAAACAAAGATATATAAATTATGGAGAAATTGCTTCCTGGGAAGCAATGATAAATGCTTCTCAGAGGCAATATAATAATAGGCAGAAGCTAATTCCCATCTAAATAATTATATTCTATGACAATCAAAGTATTATTTTATCATTTTCGCAATGGTTATTTTATTATTATATTAGTCCTAATTTTAAGACAGACGTGGTAGCCCGTCGCTACGTGATTTTTTTATATTATAAATTATATATAAAATAGCACGTGACTATTACATAAAAATAGGTTAGTGTATGATAAATGTACGTGTAATAGTAAATAAAATATAGCATCTCTGATATCTCATTTTACGTTGATTAAGTATGTTTTTTTTTAATTGTTTTTTTATTTAATTGTACGCATATTGTTTTGTCTCTAGTGCCTTATTTTCATTCAAATGTGTACTCATTTTTATTGCTTTTATTCATTAATGAAAATTTATTAAAAACTTATTTTGCCTCTAAAATACTTATTTAGTTAATATTACAAACTAAAAATATTATTATTGTTATTATAGTCGACAACCTTGCCCAATATGTATACATATACCTAAATAGTATATTATATTTCTGGTACTTAATTATAATATTTAAACATTTTGTTAAATACATAGTCGCGTTTAACCTGTTAAACTTGGAAAGAATACGATCGCAAATTATATTTCAAATTTCCAGGGGTTAATTACAATGTACTTTATAAATACATACATACATAAAATCACGCCTTTTCTCCGTTGTGGCAGGCAGACTATTCCGTATTTTTTTACGAGACAGAATAAAATAAACTTTTATCATGTGAATGAAAATAATATATTTATTATAAATAATTTAGCCAAAAAACAGTGATGATTTATTAATACTTCCTTTGCGTATTTTACATATTTTTGAGGTATCAGAGATGTTAAATTATTATTTTTTTCATTCGGCTGAAATTCATTATTCATAATGAAATATGTTTTTTATAGTTTTTTTAGTTATTTGTAGCAGTGATTGACAAATTGGTGTGATAGTGTTAGTGAATTTTGGATGAACATGAATGTGCACCGTTTTGGAAAATACAGTGTTTTCAAATCGTAAGTATATTTATTATAATTAATTTGCTTTTAAGGCTCCAAAAAACCGTTTGTTATTAAACCCACTTCCAACAAGAAAATTATTGAAGGTTTACTAGCCAAGTGCGAGTCAGTCTCGCACTTGTAGAGTTCCGTACCACAGAACGATATTTAATAACGTCAAACAAAGTTTGTTCCGAAACTATTGGGAATACACTATTGAAACATGGTAGGTAGATGTATTCTGTAAACCGCTTTACGTTTTTTATACAAAAATAAAATAACCGGCCAAGTGCGTGTCGGGCCACGCGCAGTGTAGGGTTCCGTAGTAGCTTGTTATTCAATGCAAGTCTTCACCCGTTATACACAAGCAACTAGGTAATCCGTCTTTGTCACTTTAAAGGATTTATTAAATTTAATAAAAATAATTTTATTAAATTATCCAACACCCAAGTTCAACGACTATTACAGCTAAGCTAATAAAGTTATCTTAACCACTATAATTTTCTTTTTAAGTTCATAAAATGCGCCATTATCACGAATGTTTCCAGATTTTTCAAGCCAGCAGTTTAGCTTTTAGAGGGGGGGGGCGGGAACCCTAAAAAGAAGATTAAAGGGGGGGGTCCCAATACATGGAACTGAAAGTAAAAATTTTTTTTTTCATCAAACCCGGGGTGGGGGGGGGTTTCTATAGATAGGTATTTAATAATGACATTGAGGTGTCTAAAGCCAGTTTTGTCAAAGTAAATCATTTGAAAGATAGGCACGTTTAAAGTGGTAAAATGTGTGTAACTCTATAACTTTTAAAGTGAGAGAGTTACAAATAAAACAAAATATACCTATGCCGTAAATCTCAATAAACACTTTCAACGAAAATAGGTTTGAACGAGATATAGTTATCTCGTTCAAACCAAGCCTACAGCCTCAAGCCTACAGCAGCCTGACTACCGCAGTTTTTGAGATATAGATTTATATATATATTAGTTTTTGAGATCAGTTTTTGAGATATAGATATATGTATATTAGCAACCGCAAAGATAACTTAGGTTTTCGTACAAACACTATGAAATAAATAAATAAAAACAAAGTAAACTTTTTGCTGGTGAAAAATTATAGTGGTATTTTTTGCTTGATCTTATAAAATACTGTAGTGTGGTACGGAAGCCTACGAGTGCGAGTCCGACTTGCATTTGGCCAGTTTATTTTTTAATTTCTGTATAAGTGGAGCTTTTTCGCCCATGCGAATAATAGTATTTTATAACAATCTTAAGTAATATACGTCTAAACGTAATTAAAACAATACAAATCAACGTTGTTGTGCTCTGACTATCAGAGCTGTTATATCCATGGTTAGAATAATTTTAATTTGCTGACACATGGGCTGGGATCTTCGTGCATTTACCAATGGAGATGTTAACGTTGTAATCCGCAATCATTTTTTTCTGCCGATACTTACGGGGGACGAGGTAAACACGCATTGCACACACACAAATCACTCACTTTAACGATCCTGCACACTAGCTTGAAACACGCACACAGTATTAAAAATACAGCGTAGTTACGCTCGCTCATTTGGCCAAAAATGGCTATATGGCCAGCAGAGGGGTACGCCTTGCGTTAACATCTCCTTTGGTAAATGCTCGAAGGCTGTGATAGATTACTATTACCTATTACCGACCTATTACTAGAAAAACTACCTATTAGAAAAAATATAATACACTAGCTGTGCCCTGTTGCTTCGACCGCGTTAAGAAGTGTCCTATAGTAATCTAATCTAATCCATAATATTGGCGACCCATGTGCAAAATATCAGTTTAATCAGTTCAGCCGTTTGACCGTGAAGAAGTCTCAAACAAATAAAGTTACTTTGACTTTCGCATTTATTATATTGGTGTTTATTGGTGTTGATTAATAAAAAATAAATCTGTTATTGGCCTTAAGCATCACACAATATCATTATTAAACCATATTAATTAAGGGCCGTTGTTTATTTTAATAACTAATAATAAATAAAAAATAATGCTCTTGGTAATTGGTCACCGTAACTATGATAAATATCGTATAATATTTAAAAAAAACCTAAATTCAAATTCCTCGCCTCCGCGTTCGCTCTTAATCGTTGGAGCAGCTAGGCTATTCTGTAAGCTATCTCGACAGCGGAATCCGCGGTGAGATTCAAATTACGTATTACGAAATTCAACCGTATACCAACGTAATACGATACGTACAGGGAATAAGACCGGCACCCTTTCATAAGAGTTCTTGTACGTTTTTAAGCTAAGGAACACAAAAAAAAAGTTTATTTTAAAAACATTTATTTAACATCAACACCATAACCTCGAAATTATAACATATTAAACAATTTTAAACAGGGCTTTAGCGATAGTTCCGCCTTTCAAATCAGCCAAAGCATTTTAGTATTCAGAGAGAGCATAAATCTTCACTCCCAGCTTTTCGTAGCTTAAATACCTGAAACATAACAATTAAAACTATTAATTAGTTAACAGTAATTATATTATAATTTATAATGGAATAAACCGCAAATACTATCCGACTTGACATTATCTAAATATTTGTCGATCATATTTTAAACATATACAAATATTAACAAGTTACAAACTACGTACAAAATATATACCTGTACAAAATAAATCTAATCTAGCATTTCACTACCAGTGGGTATTGTGCCCAAAATATTGGCGGCATTGCCACGTTGGATGGCAATGCTTAAACGCTGAGCTAAATACAAGCCAGCATTTTGATCACAAGTCGCTTTAACAAGGCGGTCAGATAGATCTTTATATATAGAACGTGCTCCAGGCCCCCACGGTCCTAATGTCTCGACCCCAAAAGGCTCAAATAAGTAACTGCTGTCTATGCAATTATATTTGAGTCTTTTGAGCGTCTCCGCTGAAAGTGCAGCCGCGCCAGCTTTTTTAACCGACTTCAAAAAAAGGAGGAGGTTTCTCAATTCGACCGTATATATATATATATATTTTTTTTTTTTTTTTTTTAATATTTGTTCGGGGATAACTTCGTCATTTATGCACCGATTTTGATTATTCTTTTTTTGTTCGAAAGGAGATATCTCAAGTGTGGTACCATGGTAATTTTATCGAGGTTTGAGAAGTATCTCCAGAGATATTGAGATAAACATCTCAAAATTGGTACTGAAAATGAACATTGAAGTCGGTTCTTTTTTAGTTTTTAAACGATATTTTATTCTGTTAATTTATGCTCAATAAATAGAATTAATAAATGTGTTGCAATGTCAAAAATATTATTAATTAGTTATATACCTACTTTATTGAAACTATTATCCAGACTCATATTAAAAAATGTTTGTAACTCTGTCACTCTGTCTGTTTGTTACATAATCACGCCTAAACGGACGATCCGATCTTACTGAAATTTAACAAGGAGAGATACCTTATAGCATGAGTATAAACTTAGGCCACAGAATAATGAATAGTACATGTACGAGCACGTACATTGTCCCACTTAATTAGTGTCAGCCAAGCACTTTGATCACGTCTTGTGCCAGTATTCATTAGCAGCGAATCAGATCGCGTTCGGTAATCAATCATACCTCGCGGCTCATTGTCATATCATCAATATCATAAGTTTTCTACAATATATCAGTTAAAATTTAAAATAAACTGGCCAAGTGCAAGTCGGACTCGCATTCGTAGGGTTCCGTAACACAGTAGAGTATTCTATTACTATGATTTATCGCAACTACAAAAATAACTTTGTTTTTCATAGTGTTTGTATGAAAAACAAAGTTATACTTGTGGTCGCTATATCTCAACAACTGCTAACTGTATCTCGTTCAAACCAATTTTCGTTGAAAGTTTTTATTGAGATCTACAGAATATATTTTTTCTAGATTTTTCACTCCCTTACTTTAGAAGTTCGAGGGGGGGGGGGGGGACACACATTTTACCACTTTAGACGCACTTATCTTTTAAATGATTGACTTTGAGAAAAAAATGATTTAAGGAACGTCAATGTCATTCTTAAAGACCTATCCATAGACACCCCACACGTATAGGTTAGAAGAAAAAAAATTTTTTGTTCCAGTTCCATGTATGGGATGCCCCCCCTTAAACTTTTATAATTTTTATTTTTGTACAAAAATCAGAATACATCTACCTACCAAGTTTCAATTCTGTATTCCTAATAGTTTCGGAATAAAATGGCTGTGACATACGGACGGACAGACAGACAGACATGACGAATCTATAAGGGTTCCGTTTTTTGCCATTCGGCTACGGAACCCTTAAAAGGATGTACGGTCCGCACACCCTGGCTAGGTGATAATACGTTATCTAATTGTATCAGTAAAAGTCTGCTATAAATTTTAACTGATATATTGTAGAAAGAATCAAAGAATCAAAGAGAGAATCAAAGCATTTATTCAGTATGTAGGCAGTATAAATATACGCACATATACACGTCAAAATCATAAATCATAAAATAAATCATAACCAATTATCAAGTAAACAGAGCAAAAGCAGAATTTAACGCTCTGAATTAGAAAAAAAAAAGTAATGAACCATTCAGCTGTCATCCAATCGTTTACGTCAGAATATTTAAAAAAAATAAAGTAGGTTAAAACCAACCATACATGTAACTGTGTGTTTCAGTACTTCAGACAATTTTTATACAAAAAAAATAAAAAAAGTGAAATAGTGAAACACAACATAAAGAAACGCATACCGATCAGAAAACTTATGATATTGATGATATGACAATGAGCCGTGAGGTATGATTGATTACCGAACGCGAACTGATTCACTGCTAATGATTACTGGCACAAGACGTGATCAAAGTGCTTGGCTGACACTAATTAAGTGGGACAATGTACGTGCTCGTACAGTACAAGTACTTGTAGCCAGCTGGGTGGCGTGGAGGTACTTCTAGTTTCATAGCTACAGCGCGGAGTGCGACAGGCCTGCTTAGGCTACTTTTTGTGAAAATAAAATCATGATTTTTACACATAACTTATATAACTCAGATCACAATGTTGATTGACAGAGCTTTACAGTGATACAATTCTTGGTGTACGTGAACAAAGTCGCGGGTATCGGCTAGTACTTTTTAAATGCGAAAGTTTTAAAGCATAGATACATGGATGTTTTTTACGACTTCTCGCAAAAACTAGTGAGCAGATTTTGATGAAACTTTACAGTATTATAGCTAATAGATTAGAATATTACATAGGTTGTTAGTTTAGTTAGTTTGTTAAAAGTTGAGTTATTTAGTTGACAAAATCCTGGCGTCTGAGAGCTAGAGTTAAATGATAATGTATTAATTGAAAAGCTAATTCAGTCATGTTAGGTATTTAAAAGAGGGTCTTTACCTGTAACCCATGGCTGCCAATCAGCCCAAAGCATTACAGAAGCTGAATGGATTGATCTTCACTCCAATTACGGTCAGTTCTTTGTCGAAGATCGTGAACGGGTTGATTCTGAGATGAAAGTTAGAAAACTTATTACTTAACTCCGTTTTTTTTTCATGGTAAAGGTAACAGGACAAGCACTACGCTCGCCTGATGGTAAGCGATGACGTCTACCTATTACAGATACAGCGGCACTGCACTGCGCCTGTTACCTTGAGACATAAAAATGTTGAGTCTCACATACAATTAACAATACAAATAATAATAGTATACAATTTAAACAGTAAAGGAGCTATTAATTAATTGTATATGTAAGATGTTAGGACACTATCTAGTGTCCGCCTGGCCAGCTACCACCGTCAAGTTGAAAAATCTGTCACCAAACATCTAATGTGTTCCGGCAGCTGTCCTTGACCATTCTAGACCTAGTGAGCTATAATAACCATCCTCGACTACATCATTACTTACCAACAGGTGAAATAGTGGTCAAACAAGCCTCAAAAAGTCAAAGTCCAACAACTATCAAGGGTGCGCCGAGTTCTGTCACGCTGTCATCTTACTCATAGCAAGAAGAAATACTTGACAAAAAAGTTTACGCTGTCCCCTTACTCGTAGCAAGCGGACAGACCGGAATAAAAGTTCACACTGTCCACTTACTTGTAGCAAGGGGTCATACCGAACAAAAAAAGTTCACGCTGTCTTCTTAATCGTAGCAAGGAGACATACCGGTCAAAAACAGTTCACGCTGTCCTCTTAATCGTAGCAAGGAGACATACCGGTCAAAAACAGTTCACGCTGTCCTCTTAATCGTAGCAAGGAGACATACCGGTCAAAAACAGTTCACGCTGTCCTCTTAATCGTAGCAAGGAGACATACCGGACAAAAACAGTTCACGCTGTCCTCTTAATCGTAGCAAGGAGACATACCGGTCAAAAACAGTTCACGCTGTCCTCTTAATCGTAGCAAGGAGACATACCGGTCAAAAACAGTTCACGCTGTCCTCTTAATCGTAGCAAGGAGACATACCGGACAAAAAAAGTTCACGCTGTCCTCTTAATCGTAGCAAGGAGACATACCGGACAAAAAAAGTTCACGCTGTTCTCTTAATCGTAGCAAGGAGACATACCGGTCAAAAACAGTTCACGTTGTCCTCTTAATCGTAGCAAGGAGACATACCGGTCAAAAAAAGTTCACGCTGTCCTCTTAATCGTAGCAAGGAGACATACCGGACAAAAAAAGTTCACGCTGTTCTCTTAATCGTAGCAAGGAGACATACCGGACAAAAAAAGTTCACGCTGTCCTCTTAATCGTAGCAAGGAGACATACCGGACAAAAAAGTTCACGCTGTCCTCTTAATCGTAGCAAGGAGACATACCGGACAAAAAAGTTCACGCTGTTCTCTTAATCGTAGCAAGGAGACATACCGGTCAAAAAAAGTTCACGCTGTCCTCTTAATCGTAGCAAGGAGACATACCGGTCAAAAAAAGTTCACGCTGTCCTCTTAATCGTAGCAAGGAGACATACCGGTCAAAAAAAGTTCACGCTGTCCTCTTAATCGTAGCAAGGAGACATACCGGACAAAAAAGTTCACGCTGTCCTCTTAATCGTAGCAAGGAGACATACCGGTCAAAAAAAGTTCACGCTGTCCTCTTAATCGTAGCAAGGAGACATACCGGACAAAAAAGTTCACGCTGTCCTCTTAATCGTAGCAAGGAGACATACCGGTCAAAAAAAGTTCACGCTGTCCTCTTAATCGTAGCAAGGAGACATACCGGACAAAAAAAGTTCACGCTGTCCTCTTAATCGTTGCAAGGAGACATACTGGACAAAAAAAGTTCACGCTGTCCTCTTAATCGTTGCAAGGAGACATACTGGACAAAAAAAGTTCACGCTGTCCTCTTAATCGTAGCAAGGAGACATACCGGACAAAAAAAGTTCACGCTGTCCTCTTAATCGTTGCAAGGAGACATACCGGACAAAAAAAGTTCACGCTGTCCTCTTAATCGTTGCAAGGAGACATACCGGACAAAAAAAGTTCACGCTGTCCTCTTAATCGTTGCAAGGAGACATACTGGACAAAAAAAGTTCACGCTGTCCTCTTAATCGTTGCAAGGAGACATACTGGACAAAAAAAGTTCACGCTGTCCTCTTAATCGTTGCAAGGAGACATACCGGACAAAAAAAGTTCACGCTGTCCTCTTAATCGTTGCAAGGAGACATACCGGTCAAAAAAAGTTCACGCTGTCCTCTTAATCGTAGCAAGGAGACATACCGGACAAAAAAAGTTCACGCTGTCCTCTTAATCGTAGCAAGGAGACATACCGGACAAAAACAGTTCACGCTGTCCTCTTAATCGTAGCAAGGAGACATACCGGACAAAAAAAGTTCACGCTGTCCTCTTAATCGTAGCAAGGAGACATACCGGACAAAAAAACTTCACGCTGTCTTCTTAATCGTAGCAAAGACACATACCGGTCAAAAAAAGTTCACGCTGTCTTCTTAATCGTAGCAAGGAGACATACCGGACAAAAAAAGTTCACGCTGTTCTCTTAATCGTAGCAAGGAGACATACCGGTCAAAAAAAGTTCACGCTGTCCTTTTAATCGTAGCAAGGAGACATATCGGTCAAAAAAAGTTCACGCTGTCCTCTTAATCGTAGCAAGGGGGAGGGGGGGGGGGGGGCATAATTTCACTGCGAAAGCTTTCAGTAAATACATCTTTACTGAGGGTATGACTTAGACTGGACTATGACTTCAATTTTTCTTGATTATGACTTAAATTTACGATTTGTCTCTACTAAAACTTGCACTTTTATAATACTTTAACACTGGCTAAATAAATACAGTAATCGCGTTGAGCCATAATGAAACTAAAAACAACTTCCGTCAAATTATCTTTACAATCAATGATGTCGTCATACAACACTTTTTCCCTCGCTAGAACATCAGGGGTCACCAACCTAAATCCAGTATCTGAAAGAAAATAAATATTTGTTTATACATTTTTGACATTTGAGGGACGTTTCTATGCTAACAGGCTAATCAACATTTGACCAAAATATGCGAGACACAGTCACTGATATAAAGCAGGAAATGTGGAAAAATATAGTGAAAAACGCACATCACAGTTACATCACAGGGTTCACCACAGTTACATCACAGGGTTCATCACAGTTACATCACAGGGTTCACCACAGTTACATCACAGGGTTCACGTCTGCCATACTGCTACTAGAGGTGGACTTTTTGTCAAACATTATTTTCCATACACATTTGCCGGCCCTAAATACTAAATTTTGAAAAATCCTCCGTTTTTAGTTGTTCCTCAATTTCAGAACATTCCCCTAACCATATCGGGAAGTATAGGAATCTTAGGTGTGGACATTTCCAGCGAAGTGCAGTTTCGGAGTCATTTGGAATCCAAAGCAAGTATAACTGCTAAAAAACTTGGTGTCCTCAACAGAGCCAAGCGGTACTTTACGCCAAACGAACAGCTTCTACTCTATAAAGCCCAAATTCGGCCGCATATGGAGTACTGCTCTCATCTCAGGAGTGGGGCTCCGAAGTACCAGCTGCAACCATTTGACTCCCTACAGCGAAGAGCCGTTAGACTTGTTGACAGTCCTGTACTTACTGACAAGTTAGAGCCACTAGCGTTACGCCGAGATATTGGCTCACTTAGCCTCTTCTACCGATATTATAACGGGGAATGTTCTGATGAAATCTTTAACCTCATCCCGCCATCTCGCTTTTATCATCGTTCTTCTCGACGATCTCCCACCAGAGGTTTTTCAGCTACGGTACAACATGCAGCGATTTAAGAGAGGGGTAAAAAGAGTCCTCTATGCAAAAGGTAGGCAAAGCACGTGCAATACTACTTGTGTTGCAGGTGTTTAAAGGCGGCGGTGACCACTTTCGATCAGGTGGGCCGCTTGCTTGTTTGTCAACGTTGACATTAAAAAAAATAAATAAAAAAAAACTAATAATTGCAAAAAATCATCTATACATACAAATAAAAAAAACTAAGTGTGTTTGTAATTCCAAATTACCAGTTTTTCACTAAATGCATATGTCAAAAGTCAAAGCATTTATTTAGTATATGGGTAAATTAAAAATTTGCACTTACACGTAAAATAACATTAAATAGATCATATTCAATAACAATAATTATAGATATAACAGAAGCATAGTTATTAAGCTTTTTGCTTATATATATATATATATAGAAGCTTATAGCTTTGAATTTACAAAAAAAAACAAAGCCATTCAGCTTTCATCTAGACGTCGAACGTCACACTTAAAACACATGTTTAATTCCCCTGATTAATGTAGGGTTGCCAACCGTACTATTACGTGCACCCGCAACCCAGTGCATGTTTCAGTACTTCGGACAATTTTTATCCAAAAAATTGTGATATAATGAAATACAATAAACTGAAATATGAAACTATATCCAAATAATGTGAAACTATAATATCCATACGGTACATAAAAAAAAAACAATTTTTAAAATGTTTGTCTTTCTGTCTGTCTATTTGTTCCGGCTAATCTCTGAAACGGCTGGACCTATTTTAACGGGACTTTCACTGGCAGATAGCTGATGTTAAAAGAAGTAACTTGGGCTACTTTTATTTAAGAAACAAAATTAGAGCTCCGCGAAAAAAAAATTGAAACAAACAGATAAATAACATTAAAGTGTTAAACGCGGTCAAAGCCGCGGGGAGCAGCTAGTTCAAAAATAAAGAGATTTTTCCCGAATTTCAAAGCAATTTAGACTTTTTTATTAGAGTTTTATTTTACAAAAAGATCTTAACAATCATTACATATCACATCACACATCGTGTAAGTCACGTTAAAATCCCGTTTTTAGGGTTCCGTAGCCGAATGGCAAAAAACGGAACCCTTATAGATTCATCATGTCTGTCTGTCTGTCCGTCTGTATGTCACAGCCATTTCATTCCGAAACTGTTAGGACTACAGAATTGAAACTTGGTAGGTAGATGTATTATGTGAACCGCTTTCCGATTTTTAAACAAAAATTAAAAATATAAAAGTTTAAGGGGGGGCATCCCATACATGGAAATGAAACAAAAAAAAATCTTCAAACCTAATCATAATCATAAATAAATCATAAATCATAATTTATTGCCAAAATTATTTACAAAGGTTTAACTAATTATAAAAGAGCGATTGTCTTAAAATTAAACCGGGTTTGACAGTGAGTCTCAAACTAGGCACGGGGCCTGTATCTTGAGGCTCGAGTATGGTTATACATGAGGGTTTTAGTTCTTGCATACTAAGTTTACATTTGTTAAAAATACAATGGCAATAAGTAATTGGAAACGAATAAAATGTAAATATACGTACGTTTGTGTGTGTGTGTGTGCTTGTGTGTGTGTGTGTGTGTGTGGGTGTGTGTGTGTGGGTGTTTGTATGTGTGTGTGTGTGTGTTTGTGCGTGTTCATTTCTATGTACCAGCGTGAAAACTTTATAAGCCAGCGGATTGACATAGCTCTTCAGTTTCTGCGTAATTAAGTTTGAGTAACCATTCTCTTACAGCTATTTTACAGGCGTGAGGGGACAGGTCTTTTGCAAGCTTTGCTTACGTTGTTATAAGTGTGTAAGTGAGAGTACGCAGGAGAACGTCTTGCTAACAATGATGTCATACGCGGGATCGGTAACCGAAAGGCGCGTCTCTCCATAATCTCATCAAAATCCAAGCGGTTTTTAAGTTGTTTGTGCGTTTTGAGAGTTGCGTTGAGAACAAAAAGCTGGCGCACACGAAGTACCTTAAATTCTTCATATAAACAATCAGTTGAATATCGAAATAGTTTACGCAGCAAAACTTTTATGAGTGCTCGCTGAGCTCTTTCACTGTTCAACATGCATGTCTTTCCACCCCATATTGAAACACAGTACTGGATGACTGACTGACATAAGACCAGGTAGATTTGACGCAATAGAGGCAGTGGTGTGCAGTCCCGAAGATTCTTCATCACAAAGATCAATTTTCTTAATCGAGCAGATAAATCTGTGATGTGATTTTAAAAAGTTAGGTTTTCATCGATATTTATACCCAAGCAAACCGACCGAGACGGTGTCGAATGCTTTCGCCAGGTCGAGAAATACTGTGATACATTTGTCACCGTTCTCGACGTGGGAACACACGCGGTTGACTAGTGACATTGCTGCGTCTTCGGTCGATCTGCCTCTGCGGAAACCAAATTGTCTCTCTGAGATGATCTTATGACTTTCGAGGAAACTAGTAAGACGGTTGTTGACAAGTTTTTCTAAAATTTTTGAAACTACACTTTACAGTGCGATAGGCCTGTAATTATCAGGTTGGTTTTTAGGTCCATTTTTGTGTATGGGAGATACTGCGGCAACTTTCCAACAGTCTGGAAACTGACCAGTTTCTAAGCTCAAGTTAAATATGTAAGTTAGTGGTGTAACGAATGCATGGATAGATCTTTTAAGGAGAGCGACAGTTATTGAATCAGGTCCAGGAGAACTTTCGGTTTTAAGATGCGCTATAATATTGGATATTTCATGTGGGTCAGTAGGATGAAGAAAAAATGAGTTCGAGATGGATGTTTCGGGCTTGTACGACTTAATTAGAGAGGTTTCATTTTCGTTTAATTTTGACAAGATCTTATTTGCTAGGCTTTTACCTACAGAAGCGAAGTGTTGATTGCAGTTGTTAAGAGAATTGTTAGAATCAACAGTACCGGGGCAACTTAATAGCTCTAAAGGAGCAGTGCTATAATTTGATGTGTAGCAAGTATTCTTAATAGTTTTCCAAAGCATTTTGAGATTTTCTTTATTCTGTTCTAGCTGCTGACTGTAATACTGGGCTTTGAGTTTTCGAAGAAGTTTATTGCAGAAGTTCCTATACCTGGTGTATATTTTTCGGATTTGGCTATCATTAGGATGTGATCTGATGTCTAAGTGCAGTTTGTCTTTGTGTCGCATACACCTGATAAGTCCTGGTGTGATCCAGGGCTTCATGCATACTATTTTCCTGCCTATTCTGACTTTTTGAGTATTTTTGTTGATTATAGTGGATACTGTATCGTTAAAAGTGATAACTGCGGAATTGCAGTTTGTGGATTTGAAAACCAATGACCAATTAGTGCTGTCAATTTCTGAGACTACTTTATCAATATCGGTTTTTAAACGGTATCGTGAGTTTTCCTTTTTACTGAGTGAACTTTTCTGATGGGCGATACCAGCAATGACAATGTCGTGGTCAGTTATTGAGGATTTGCTTATCAGTCCTATAACCTTAGTGTTATTCTTAACAAAAATGTGATCCAAACAGGCGTTAATTCTAGTTGGTTTGGTAATTGCAGGAAGTAGACCGTGAGTAGCCATTAGACAGAGATAATCAGATATCTGAGTGTTAGAAGAATTGCAGAGATCAATGTTAATGTCGCCTGATACAATAACAAATGGTCTGTTTTACAATCCGATTAGGACTAAGTCGAGCGTATTAATAAATGGATCGGTAACTGATACAGAGGGCGAGCGGTAGATGCCCAAGATAGCAGTGTTATTTGCTATGTTAATCAATAAACTGTCTGCATCAGAAATATCCGGTTCACATGCAGTTGACTGATACATCGACTTAATATATATTACTACACCACCGCTTTTGTTTTTTTTTGATTGGATGTCCTGAAACAATTGTAACCTTGAAGTGGCTTCATTGTTGTACCTTCAGACAACCAACATTCGGTCAGTATAATAACGTCGAAATCAAGTTTAAGACGCTCAAGTGTTATTTGAAAGTCATCAAAATTGCGCTGGTAGCTCCTTACGTTAAATGATATTATCTTGTAGTTGTAAACAGTGTTATTTAACAAAAAAGATTTACTGCTTCCTACTGACTCGTGTGTTTGACAATCAATCGAAATTGTTTCATCAATGTCGTTATCTACACTAAGTGAACCCATCGTTATAGAAAAGGAATTGATGAGCTTCATATGACATAACCAGGTGTGTCGTATTATTTGAGATAATTTTAATTGTTTGAGCAGTTGAGTGGTAAATTTGTTTTGGTATATGATATGTGTGTAGGTATAAGTGTTCAGTATGAATATGTGTGGTAGGGAGTGTGTAAATATGAATGTGTGAGTTGAGTAGTAGTACTAAGTTACAGTAAAATGATAATGGTATACATTTAGCCATTACACTATGTTTAAATTTCAGTGGGACGGGTACAGTCTCCTCCTTGTGCAGAGATAGACACATTCTGTGAGCCCAGGTGGCGCTCCAGGTCTTCCGTTGTTCTGATCGAGATCGCTGCACTTCCTTCTTGCCTTCGTATGTGGATGACGCCGTTTTTCGTCCAGCAGAATTTAAATTCAGCATCTTTTGAGCGAAGCCGGGCCGATCGAAACAACTGTCGGTTGTCTTGCGTCAGACGGTCGTTAAAGTACAGCTTCCTGCTCGGCCCCGAGACCCCAACGTCGGTGCAGGTTAAATTATGGCGAGCTTCGGCCGCTTTTAGGAACTCTTCTTTCTTGAAACGCCGAACAAATCTGACCACTAAGGTGCGTGGCGGCTTCAAGGAGACTGCTTGTGAGTCACCATTGTCAGGGCGGCGAGGGCCCACGCGTATTGCGTAATCCAAGTCGGAGTCGTCTACAGGGACGCCTATTTTTTGGGCCGTCACACGAATAAGGTGCACGGGATTCTCATCTGCATTATCTGTAATGCCTGCTATTTCGAGCTCATTTTTCAGATTGTCTTGTGCCTTAGTATTAATTTGGTCTCGCAACTGCGCCACCGTTGTTTTTAAGCCGCATATTTCCGCATTACGGTCTGCTAAGCATTCTTCCAGTATGCAAAATTTGCTGTCGTATTCATCTAGTCACTTGGTTAAATGTTCTGTGAGTGACAACATTTGAGTCTTTACATCTCCGACATCACCGCGCAAAAGTCTAATCTCTGAAGCCACGTCGCGCCAGTCTCAGTCAGCTGGAGTAGACGGTGAACAGAGCAGAGTTTGCTTGTTGCTGCCTGTTCCTTGAGGAATGACAACATGCAAACGCCCGTCGCTGGTCGTAGCGCTTGCAGCCGTCGCAGCAGTCGCGGAGGCCCGAACCGGAGTATTAGAGTTATCCACCCGAGGCTGTTTGTTCAACCAAAGAGGGCATGACCAGGCAGTTTTGGTTTCCTCAGTCAGTTTGCGTAGGTCAGGCAAGTTAACACAGGGGCCGTGAAAGCAGCATGCGCATTTGCAACATTGTAAGTATTGCGCTGCGCGATTGTTTTCATACAAGCTGCACAGTTAACCATTGCAGAAACAAAATATTTGCGCAGCGGTGCGATAGTATAAAAGCAAAACTTACAAAGCGGGCGCGTAGTGTAGGCAGCGCGCGAGAGAACCGGTTTCGTCACAAGTCGTTCGCGAGAAGCGAGACGCGTCCGTACCAAGTGGCAGTCGGAACCAAACTAACCTTTACGGGGTGTCACTATGGACCTCTCTATGGATAGGTCTTCAAAAATGACATTGAGGTTTCTAAAATCATTTTTTCTCAAAGTCAATCATTTGAAAGATAGGAGCGTCTAAAGTGGTAAAATCTTAGTCCCCCCCCTCTAACTTTTAATGTATGGGAGTTAAAAATCTAAAAAAAAATTTATGCTGTAGATCTCAATAAAAACTAACAACGAAATTGGTTTGAACGAGATACAGTCAGCAGTTTTAGAGATATGGCGACCGCAAAGATAACTTTGTTTTTCATACAAACACTATGAAAAACAAAGTTAATTTTGTAGTTGCGAAAAATCATAATTATGGAATACTTAACTGTGTTACGAAACCCTACGAGTGCGAGTCCGACTTGTACTTAGCCAGTTTATTAATTTTGTTAATCTAAAAGTTTAAAATGAACGTAAGTTTTTATAATAAAATCTTTACATAGTATAACAAAAAGTCGCTTCTGCTATCTGTACGTTTAGATCTTTTAAACTACGGAAACAATTTTAATACAGTTTTCAGCAATAGATAGAGTAATTCAAGAGAAAGGTTTATAACCAAGATTAAACACAAGCAAGTCCGCGTGGTGAAGCTATTGAAGTATAAATAAACTGGCCAAGTGCAAGTCGGACTCGCACTAGTAGGGTTCCGTACCACACTACAGTATTTTATAAGATCGAGCAAAAAATACCACTATCATTTTTCGCCAGCAAAAAATAATAATTAATAAACATTTTATTTCTTATAACGCCATCTAACGTCTAACAAAGGAGTTTGGGATCGACATTTCAATATAACGCCATCTATGGGACGTTTACCTAACTAAGCGTTCATAGATGGCGTGAAATGCCGAAAAAACACGTTTCTTGTATGGGGACCCTCTATTATTTTTAATTTTATTCTGTTTTTAGTATTTGTTGTTATAGCGGCAACAGAAATAAAAATTTCAACTGTCTAACTATCACGGTTCATGAGATACAGCCTGGTGACAGACGGACAGACAGACAGACAGACAGACAGACAGACAGACAGACAGACAGACAGACAGACAGACAGACAGACAGACAGACAGACAGACAGACAGACAGACAGACAGACAGATAGACAGATAGACAGACATACAGCGGAGTCTTAGTAATAGGGTCCCGTTTTACCCTTTGGGTACGGAACCCTAAAAAAGCTGTTAGAGGTCAAACCTTTATATTTATTAGCATAATTCAACCCAGCCGCAACGGCTATAAAGGTTGTTGCCGACTAGTCCAACACTGCTCCCACCCGGCAAAAAATGTACATTTTTTTCCGGGTGGGAGCGGAGTCGTGTACTCGTATGTGAGTGATAAATGTAAGTCAACAATTTCATCTAATCTATGCTTTGGTTAGGGTAGAGGTACGTGTAATAGTATGGCTGGCAAACCTACTTTAATATTTTTTTAATAGTGTGATGTCAACGATTGCATGACAGCCGAGTGGCTCATTACTTTTTTTTTTTTTTTTTTAATTCAATGCTTTCAATATGCTTTTGTTATATTTACTGACTAGCAGCCCGCCCCGGCTTCGCACGGGTAGAACATATATGCCTACAAAATTTGCATCAGTTTGTTGCATCGAATATAAAATATGAACATATTTAACAATCATCGTCGTATTTCAACCAATTTACGCAAAACCTTAACGAATTATGCACCTAAACCTTCCTCATAAACACTCTGGCTATTGGTGAAAACCGCAGAATAATCCGTTCAGTATATATATAAGTGGGTAGCGCTTATAATAATTTTAAGTAATTTATTTTTCGCTCTTGAGTGCCTGTTTGTGATTATGAAGTCGGTTTTATTTTTTTTGAAAAATAACTTATGATATTTCAATTCGAAAATATCAGTGATTTTAGTTGAAAGGTTTCCGCGATAGTATAATATTTAATTTATATTTATATTTATATATCATCATCATCATTATCAGCCAATTTCCGTCCACTGCTGGACATAGGCCTCTCCCATGGCACGCCACTGAGTTCGATCTTCAGCTATTCGTTTCCAAGCGCTGCCAGCCAGCTTGCGTATATCATCGCTCCACCTAGCTGGAGGGCGTCCTACACTACGTTTGCCGAGCCGTGGTCTCCACTCTAGAACTCGTCTACCCTAACGGTTATCGGTTCTACGACAGATGTGAACAGCCCACTGCCATTTCAGCTTGCTAATCCTTTGAGCTATGTTGATAACTTTGGTTCTCTGACGGATGACTTCGTTTCGAATTCGATCCTTCAGAGAAACTCCGAGCATAGCCCTCTCCATAGCTCGCTGAGCGACTTTGAATTGGTAAACTAGTCGCACCGTCAGTGTTCACGTCTCGGCTCCGTAAGTGATAACAGGTAGGACGCACTCGTTAAAGACTTTCTATTTAGGCTTTGTGGTATGGGCGACGAAAAGACTCGACGAAGTTTTCCGAATGCTGCCCATCCCAACTGTATTCTTCTGCGAGCTTCCTTCTCGAAGTTGTTTCTACCCAATTGCAAGATATACCCAAGGTAGACGTATTCGTGAACAACTTCGAGAGGAACTCCGTTTAGGGCAATCGGTTCCGGAATAACATGTTCGTTAAACATGATCTTGGTCTTATCCAAGTTCATCCGGAGACCGATGCGTGCAGAAGAATCAGCAAGGGTGGTCAGCATGTGTTGCAAGTCCTGCACGGTTTCAGCCATGATGACGATATCATCTGAAAATCTCAAGTGTGAGAGGTAATTGCCATTGACATTTATGCCCCATCCTTTCCAGTTCAGCGTTTTGAACATATCCTCTAGAGCGTTTGTGAACAATTTGGGGGAAATAACGTCGCCTTGTCTCACACCTCTATGTAAGTGGATATGTTCAGTCTGCTGATTTTGTACTTGGACGGTCATAGTCGCGGCGTCATACAGACCTCTCAACACTTGGACCTATCGCCAATCAACTTGGCACCGTTGCAGAGACTCCAGAACAGACCAGGTTTCAATGGAGTCAAAGGCTTTCTCATAGTCCACAAACGCTAAACACAGGGGCTGGTTATACTCGTCGGTCTTCTGTATAACCTGCTGCACTGTGTGGATGTGGTCTATGGTGCCGTATCCTCCTCGAAACCCAGCCTGCTCGGGAGGCTGAAATTCGATTTGTGATGATTCTCGAAAAAGCTTATAGACATGGCTTAAGAGGTAGATAATTATTATATATTATATTATATTATATTATTATTATTAGATTAATTGTGCGTGTGTTGGAGTTCCGGAGGTCACGTCGTACCAATTTAAAGTATAATATATATATAAATATATAGTATAGTATATAAGTATTATATTATATTACCGTGCCAAAACCAAACATGCTTATTAACTACAACGCCATCTAACGAATATTTAACGAACTTCTAACACCAACTAAGTGAACGTTAACAGAAAGGTAGGTAATTAACATTATTTATTAATAAGTTAACAATCGTTCATAGGTTGCGCTATAGTAAAAACACGTTTTTTGTATGGAGACCCCCTTTAATTTTTAACTTTGCTCTTTTTGTAGTATTTGTTGTTATAGCGGCAACAGAAATACATCATCTCTAAAAATGTCAACCGTATAACTATTACGGTTCATGAGATACAGCCTGGTGACAGACGGAAAGACAGACAGACAGACGGACAGCGGAGTCTCAGTAATAGGGTTCCGTTGGTACCCTAAAAACCGGCCCAGTCGAGTTGGACTTGCCGACCGAGGCTTCCGCACCAACTTTTCAGACTAGCTAAAAGGACAAACTTAACTTTGTAGTTCGATCCACAGAAAATGTATTGCACCGACTACAAAATAAGTTTGTAAATTAACTTTTTTGTATTTACAGTTTTCAGATTTATTTCTATAAAAGTGCTTTTAGACTTTGATTTTGGCCAAAATTCATGATTCTAGGTCAACGGAAAGTACTCTATAGTATATACCCTTGTAAAATTGTGAATCGAAAATATGCGACATATACGGTCATATCTTTTGATCGCGTTAACTTCAACATTGTGAAAAAATTAAACTTGTAACTTGTAAGTTACAAATTTATTTTTTCACAGCCAAAAGTGACCATAGACCCGAATATTTGTTACAATTTTCAACTTATCTTTACGCGTTCCTGAGAAAAAGGGATCTTGACAGACGGACAGACAGACGGACAACAAAGTGATCCTATTAGGGTTCCTTTTTAAGTACGGTACACTAAAAGTAATAAATATTCCATAGCAATAATCCCAGCGCCTACAATGAGTATCTTCTGTCCAATCTTCAAAGGCGAGGCGCGGTCGAAGCCGTGTGACACACGAGTATAGCTCGCATAGACCTCCTGAAACATGTTACGTAATATTAATAGTTAAAATCATGATTTTATTTTCACAAGAAGTAGTCTCATGTTCATGCTACAAAATATCCTCTTGTTAAATTTCAGTAAGATCGGATCGTCCGTTTAGGGCCTAATAAACTCTTTGAGACAACTAATAGAACTGTCAGCCACTAAATACAGAGTTGCCTAGTTCGTAGTTTACATATCAATCGGTCTTCTATAGCGCAAATATTGAAGAAGGTCTTAAATGTGCGTTCTACCTGTTATGACAGACGGAACCGAGATGTTAACGCCCACGGTTAGACTGTTCCACCAATTGAAAGTCATACAGCGAGCTATGGAGAGAGCTATGCTCGGAGTTTCTCTGAAGGATCGAATTCAGAATGAAGTCATCCGACAGAGAACTAGGATAACCGACATAGCTCAGAGGATTAGCAAGCTTAAAGGTACGGACACACCGCGTAGTATTATTATCTTTTCTATGACACCGCGGCGTCCTGCGTGCGCGATCTAGGCGGCGATCAGATAGCGCAGTAGTATTTGTACCGACTGGTTCACACCAAACGCGATCTACGGCGATCAGAAAACAATAGAAATTCAGATCGCGAACGCGCACGCGGACGCAGGACGCCGCGGTGTGGTCATACCTTAAGTGTCAGTGGGAGGGTCATATATACCGCAGGACTGATAACCGTTGGGGTAAGCGTGTTGGAGACCACTACTCGGCAAATGCAGTGTAGGACGCCCTCCAGCTAAGTGGTACGATAGCTGAAGATCACTGGCGTGCTATAGGAGAGGCTTATGCCCAGCAGTGAACAACAATCGGTCATTTCTCCCGTACACTTGTAATTGTGGAACGAGCTGCCGTCCGCTGTTTTCCCGCAGAGCTACAACATGGAGTCCTTCAAAAGAGCGTTAAAAGAATGTGGACAGGTCGGCAACGTATGAGTGACACCTCTAGTGTTGCAAGTGTTTTTAGGTGACCACCAGGTGGGCCGTTTCTCTCCCTCCGTCTTACAAATTTTCGATCAGGTCACGACGCGATGTCCTGACGCTAGCTTAATATTTTTTACCCATCCCAAAAAAGTTTCTACTCTCCTTCCGTCTTACGAATTTTCGATCAGGTCACGTGTACTGACGCAAGGCCCTGATGCGAGTTTAACATTTTTTACCCATCCCAAAAAGATCACAACGTCGCTAAAGAAGTTATCACTTCATAATATCGTTTAAAAACTAAAAAAGAACCGACTTCAATGCCGCGCTATTCATTTTCAGTACCAATTTTGAGATGTTTATCTCAATATCTCTGGAGATACTTATCATACCTCGATAAAATTACCATGGTACCACACTTGGGATCACACTTGGGATCTCCTTTCGACCAAAAAAAGAATAATCAAAATCGGTTAATAAACGACAAAGTTATCCGCGAACAAACATTTAATATATATATATATATATATATATACGGCCGAATTGAGAAACCTCCTCCTTTTTTGAAGTCGGTTTAAAAACCGGCCAAGTCGAGTTGAACTCGCCCTACCAACTTTACAGACTAAGTTAAAGGACGAACTTAACTTTGTAGTTCGATACATAGAAAATGTATTGCACCAAATGATAGATGTTGTCTTTATTATAAGACCAAATACAAATAGTAAGTTCTAGGTACATAATATATACGGTTTTCAGATTTATTCCTATATAAATGCTTCAAAACTTTTCTTCTTGCCAAATTTCATGATTCTAAGTCAACGGGAAGTACCCTATACTTTTGATTCCTCTGTGAAATCGCAAAACATGCGACATAAACGGTCAAATCCTTAACATTCCTGACGCACTACAAAAGCGTGGCAGCTTCAAAAGTGCCCTGAACGCATTATTATATTGAACCTTCAGATAAAGATGGGCGATGCCGTGGCCACCTTCCAGCTTCATCATCAGACCCTGGATGTCATCTAGGTGAAAAGTTCTCTTCAAGACGAATCAATCGAGTCCAAACTCGGTAGGGTTATGTTGATTTATCACAGAGATGCCGTGGCCACCTTCCAGCTTCATCATCAGACCCTGGATATCATCTAGGCGTAAAGTTCTCTTCAAGACAAATCAATCGAGCCCAAATTCGGTGAGGTTATGTTGTTTTATCACAGAGATGCCGTGGCCACCTTCCGTCTCCATCATCAGACCAGCTCCATGGTACCATATCATTGTATTGTCACCGAAGATACATAAGTACACCAAATTTGAGTCTAATCGGACATCGGGAAGTGGGTCTAATTTAGCTTCCAAGATTCCACCCGAACATACATAGTGACATACATACATACATACATAAATTGCAAGTTAAATAAAAGCTTGTAATTACATGTCAATTATATGAGTGTAGAGAAACAGTACAATTGTACAAACAGTGTATTGAAAGACATGCGATTTACGTTCACACCAAAATTCCGTTGAAAATGTTTAGTAAAGTCCACATCTTCACCGAGGGTATGACTCAGATTGGACTATGACTTCAAATTGAGCTGAAATATGACTTTAACTCAACTTTATGACTTGAATTAACAAAAACGTTAACAATTGTAATACTTGACACTGGCTCTATACACAAATCGTGAGGAGCCATAATGAAACTAAAAAAAAGAAGAAAATTCTGAAAAGGTTTTATTTTTTTTCATGCCGTTATTACTGTTGTCGTTCTGGCCAGTCTGGTTATACTAAAAATGAGGTTGGCGTACTGACATGAAATAAGTATTTATGCTAGGATGATGGATTACAATGGATGGCGTCAAAACTTTGGCAGCATGTCCATTTTCTGTTTGTGTTAGTGTCTAGAACTGCTAGAGTGTGCGTGAGTAGGGAAGTGATTACTAGTGTAGAACATATCGATAAAAAAGTGAAAAATGTAGAAAACTAAAACTTATGTAAAAAGAAAACAATTAATGTGATAAAATACGTAGTTACTTTACTGAACTTATGGAAATTAGTTATTGTTAAAAAATGCTACAGTACTTAACTGTAATTAGGCAACCTTAAATCTGGCGGTATAGATTTCTTAGCTTTTCTATAACACAAATCTTAAATGTTTTTGCGTTTTCAATACGTCAATTAAATATTACAATTTTGAGCTACAAAAGCATCTATACTTCTATACTAATATTATAAAGAGATAACATGTATGTTTGTATTGAGTTAGCTCAAAAACTACAGGACGATTATTTTTTCTCTCATATATAAATATATTAATGGTCTTTTAGAATGAACATAGGCTATATATTATCCTGTTTAAAAGATAGGTATATTCGTGAAGACCTATTTTGCAACTTAAGTCGCCAATAAAACGGTCGAGAAAACACGTTTTTTACGAAAGATTATTAATCTGAAATAGATGTAAGAAAGTATGTATCGAAGAGTAGTACAACTTAATAAGACCTACAAAAAAGTCCGCGATAACATATGTCTATTGCACAGACTCACAGTAACTATTTTAATCTTTATTTTTTAATAAAAAATGTTACAGAACTTTCAAGGCTATTTTCTTCTATACAGTATTAATCCTTATTTAAATAATTACGCTAAATATCTTGGCCCAATATCATAGATTAAAATTGTCCTTTACAGTATATAATTTATATGAAAATACTAGAAGTGCCCTGCGGCTTCGGTCGCGTTAAAGACTTCTTTTATTTACTTAAACCTTTTATTTTGTGAAACCTTTCTATCATAAAAGACATCAAAGAAGTAAAAGCTAAATCGGTTCACCCGTTTTAAGTTATTGCGTGACTAAGGGAAATAGGGATTCATATTTATAAAACCCAAAAAACCATATTGACTATCAGACTTTTTTACCAACCCCTTGCAAAAATCTTGCAACACGTATTTACTTATTTATTTATAGAAGTACTTACGTAAATCTATAAGTTTTTATATATATTTTTTTTTTCATTATAAATTATAAGTAATATCCGTGGGGAATTTTTACAAAATGCTTTCTCAGCGGAAACCTACATCATAACAACTATCTGCATTTTAAATTTCAGCGCAATCCGAAACAATATTGATTTTCAGACTTTGTTACCCCACTTCACCCTCTTAGGGTGGCATTTTGAAAAAGCCTGAAACTCGTATTTACTTTTTTATTTACAGAAGTACGGTTTGCGTGAAGGTCGAATAAAATGACTATCCAAACTTTGAACCCCCGTTTCATCCCCTTAAAGAGTGAATTTTGAAAAATCTTTTCTTAACGGATACTTATGTTAAAACAACTGGATGCCAAATTTAAGCGCAACCCGAAACAATATTGGTTTTCAGACTTTGTTACCTCATTTCACTCTTTTAGGGGTGGAATTTTGAAAAAGCCTGAGAAACGTATTTACATATTTTTTTACTGAAGCACTTGTATGAAGTTTCGAATGGAAAAGACTATCTAATCTTATTTATCCGTACAAACTTTGAACCTCCATTTCACCCCCTAATTTGAAAAATCCTTTCTTAGCACACCCTTGCGTACTAAGACAAATATACTCTTTAAATTTCAAGTCTCTACGACCAGCGGTTTAGGCTGTGCGTTGTCTGTCAGGCAGTCAGTATGTCAGGACAAAGATTCTTATAGTATTAGATAAATTATCATATAAAATTACGCGCATCGCAAATAATAAAAAAAATACAGTGAAACCACAAATTAGGCCATACTTACTTTGTAAACATTAATCAGATTTTTAATTGTAAAAGGTAACAGGACAAGCATGACTCTCACTTGATGGTAAGCGATGACGTCTACCTATTACAGATACAGCGATACAGGAAAATTCTGGCAGTCCAGAATTTTGCATGTCACTCCACTGCGCCTGTTACCTTGAGACATAAAGATGTTAAGTTTCACATGCCCCGTAATTTCACTGGACACCTTGCCATTTCACCCGAAAAACATTCCTATGAAAATTAATTGGCAAAGTGGTCGGCCCAGGCGGACTAGCAGAAGTCCTACCACTACAGAAAAATTAGCTATTTTTTTTGTAAATGCTAAAGATATAAAGTAATTTGATGTCAATATAGTATGATCTATTGTATCATCATCATCATCAGCCAGTGTCAGTCCACTGCTGGACTGTAGGCCTCTCCCAAGATGCGCCACTGAGACCGATTTTCAGATCTTTTTTTCCAATCACTGCCCACTGCATTGCGTATGCCGTCGCTCTCCACTCTCCAAAACTCAAAATTTGAAATCACCCCGACTGATCTATGTATAATCTATAATGAAAATAAAAATATTCCAATGAGTCTGAACACGACATCTCACTAGGGTTTGCTCCCGGGAATTCCCGGTACTGAAATTATCGAGAATTCCCGGGAAATTTCATCGTCCTCAGTACCGGGAAATGAAACCCATTTCCCGGGAATTCCGGTACTACAAAAAGATAAACTAATATTTTTACTTTTTTGTTGCTTTTTACTTACATCTTAGTACGTCAACTAGCAACATTTTGGTGTAATTTTATGTATAATAGTAAAACTAAGTTGGAAACACTGAAGCTTTCATATATCTTCGGAAACTTGGCTTTAGGGGTCTCGTTCATTCTATTTATTGTTTTGTGGTGAAAAGTATGTATTTCTGTGCTTTATGTAATAACAACTTCGAAAATACTACCCTGTAACTACTGCGATTGGTTCCGGATTTACATAGTTATTCAACATAACCTTATCCAAGTTCATGGGGAGACCAATGCGTTAAAAATAATCAGCTAGGCATAATGTATAACTCATCCAGCGTTTCTGCCACGATGACGATGTCATTAGCAAATCACAAATGAGAGGTAATCGCTGGTTAAATCAATGTCACATCTTTTTCAGTCCAGGATCTTGTTCATATCCGCCAATGCATTTGTCAACAATTTGCGAGATTAGACTTGTCTCACACCACGATGTATGGGGACAGGTTGAATAACAACATGACAACACTCGGAGTGTCGAACTCCAGAGGACAATGTCAAAGATACGCTGGAGCTCTTTGATTACAGGTTGTCTAGCTGCTTTCGGGAGCTCAGTAGTAATACCATACTTTTCAGGGATTCAGGGATTCTTTTACACATTTTAATACATATAGAACCCGAAAGAATGTTCTGCTCTGCAGGACATATATGAAATGGATTGCGAAGAAGATTAAAGGCCCAGATTCACCGGTTCTTCAAGTTTCAGATAGCTATCTGACAAATAACGCGGTATAAAAGTTTTCAAAAATCTGTCACTTTCTGACTTTTGAAGCTTCTAGTAGTATTATCAGGAACCGGTTAAACTAGATACGATTTTAATTTCGTGTACGTATTTTCATCAACAATCAACAGCTACGTATGTTTCGCTAACGTTTTACCATAAGTAAATAATTTTATTTTTATTGTCTTCACATGATAATATAATATAATATGATACATTTAATTAATAAAATATTTAAAAGTTTAGTTCGAGTTTTTGATATGTCACGAACTGTTTTTCTGATCTGTTAAGGCTTTTATTGAGTCTTATTATGAACTACATTGGGGTAATTTCGTGATTTAAATTTATTCTTTAATTTTAAATTTATAATATTACTATTGTAAGGTTACGGCGGCAGATGTACTCCTTGGTGGTAAGCTACTTTTTGGTAGATTTAATGATTCCACTACCACTGTACGAAAACTCATGATTCATGAATGCACATAAAACTTTCATTGGTACTCGTAGGTATATAGCTAGGATTAGAACCAACGACCGTCGGGTCAGAATCAGGGTAACTATCCTTTACGCCAAAGGGCCGTCCAATATCAATACGTAAGTATTATAAAACAAAGTTCATCACTGCGTCTGTCTGTCTGTTCGCAATAATCTCAATAGCTACTGAACGGATTATCATGCGGTTTTCACCAATAGCCAGAGTGTTTATGAGGAAGGTTTAGGTGCATAATTCGTTAAGGTTTTGTGTAAATTGAATGAAATATGACGATGGTTGTTAAATATGTTCATATTTTATATTCGATGCAACAAACTGATGCAAATTTTGTAGGCATATATGTTCTACCCGTGCGAAGCCGGGGCGGGCTGCTAGTTGTTAATAAAGTGTGTTAATAAGATTTGGTGTTTTCAGAAGGATTTTATACGCCATTATGGAATGTTGGTCGCGCACTTCATGGGCATATTATTATCTTTTATATGCCATGGGGTTTAATAATGCAAAGGTGAGAAGCGCGAGACGAGAGATGTCCTGAGCAGCTGTAGCACAGATTATATAATAGTAACTTGGCTGTAGGCTGGATCTAGTTTAGAGAAAATGTACGTGACAGACATAATATGTGCGAATATAGTGGATAACGAAGGCTTCTTGGTTCAATACGCAAAGGCTTCTTATCTGTATTGAAAACAATAGAAGTCACATGAAATATTAATTTAAAAGTATATAAAAACTAGGCGATGTGCCGGCTGTGATAATTTGTAATAAGTAATTGTGTAAGTTATGATTATAAAGGATTAAGCTTCAATCCTCTTTTCCCAGAGAAAATGAATAATTAAGCTTATAACCTTAAATAATCAATAGGTAAGAGCAATTCTTAGATGCAACCAAAAAAGTGTTTTTTTGTCAAAGTAGAAAATTGTCAATGAAGACGGTTTCAATTTTAATATAATATTAAATAGTAGTTTATGATATTTCGATATGTTGTAAATAAGTTTATTTAAAAACATTGTTGCTGTGTATTCTTCTAAGTTATATAATAAAACAATAATAATAAAACTATTAAGATAACATCACCGTGCTATTTATTTTATTTCACATAATAACATAGATCACAAATTTACCTTTATAAGTGAAGTTTTAAAATAATACAAACTTTTAATAACTGTTTTTTTTTTAAATATTTTATAGGCTAGCGTTTGACCATTATCTCACCTGTTGGTAAATGATGATGCGGTCGAAGATGGTAAGCACGCTAGGCCTAGAATGGCAACTGGCCCTCAAGGATAGCTGCCGGTACACATTAGATGTTTGACGACAGATTTTCTAACTTGAGGGTGGTACCTGGCCAGGCGGACACTAGATAGTGTCCTACCACCATGCGGGGGTTGTTGGTTTCTTAACGATGTTTTTCCTTCAAACCAAACAAAACCTTCAAAAGTGCATATACATTTTTCGATAGAAAAATCCATTGTTGCGCGGCGGTTTGAACTCGGTACCTCTGGCATCAAAGTTCAACCTTTTCATTATTCTGTGACCTCAAAATTATAACAAAATCACGCAATGCATGGAGGTTCGAACTCTGGCCTCCTGCTTCCCTATCAGTTCACCTTACCACTCGACCAAGATGATATTAATGACTCATTAGAATTTAAGCATCCGTAGGCATGCGTAGCTTACTCGACGTTATGTTAACTCAACAAAAAGAAAACGAGTATACAGTGGAATATTGTTATCTTTATTTGATGTTTACCAAATGTATCTGACGCTATGTTTCACCTTTTTATTCATCTGTGGTATGGCTAAGCATGCCATCTATGCTGTACTTACGTGTTATTGTTTGCGTTGGAACATTCGACAGAAATATCGTGCAGGCTACTGTGAACATTGAGGTGCTACTGGACTATTGTCCCTCGATAGTACATTCCTGTTTTTATTTATTAAGATTTTTACTTATGCTTGTAGATTTTTACCGTATGATTAATTTTAATAGTTTGTTTTGAACATGAGATTGTTTGTCACATTAACAATTTGAAATAGAAGCGGCTAATAAATCGAATGATTATTAAAATCTAATATATAAAATTCTCGTGTCACAGTTTTCGTTGCCATACTCCTCCGAAACGGCTTGACCGATTTTGATGAAATTTTTGGTGCTTATCCGGTATCTATGAGAATCGGCCAACATCTATTTTTCATTCCCCTAAATGTTAGGGGTAGTCCATCCCTAAATTTATTTTTTACAATCCTCAATTTTCACCCTTCTACGATCAACCCTTATTTTTTAATAGCCATTTTAGTAATTTAATCATTTTTCCTCCATACATACTTACAATAAGTAAGCTATTTTTTGTCTACACTAGAAATTACTACGAAACTAGGAAGATGGATTACCCATCATCCTAGCTACGAAATTATTTATATGGCAAAACAACGTTTGCCGGGTCAGCTAGTTGAGCTATAAAATTATAACAGGAATTTACAGATAAGTATCGGAGATTAAAATAATGATTAGGTGATTTTGACATTTAAAAGTGTTGTGATTGTGTTAAGCCGTTGAAAACATGGCGGCGATTCATTCTTGCTTGAGATTCGGTGGAAGCAAGTTCCCTGGCTTACTAAATAAGCCGTGTAATTTTGGATGGGCAATATTTTTAGAAGATTGCATAATTTTAGTTAAGTTCAACAACTTGTGAAATTATTGAAATAGAATTTTTGTTGAAGGTGTTTTCATTGTTTGCAATGAGCGAACCTAGTGATGGAAATGGTGACGTCAGCAGTGCCGACGTCACTCTTTTTCAAAAAACTCCGCTGGTCAGGAGCCTCAGTTATGCATTATTGAGATAAGATATAGCTTAGTCAAAAAGCAGTCGCAAAACATTAGTTTTAATAAAGCTTAGTAGTTAATAAAATAACAAACTACATTTTAAAATTAAATTTAAAGGTTTCAGTTTTTTTAACCTGTTTCATAACACCATTAAATAGTAGTCCATGTTATTACGTCATACGGCTATGTAAGCTTAGAAGTGTCAACTGTCAAATATCATATTACTGAATTTGTTTACAGTCATCTGACGTCATGACCACAGAGCAATATGGCGTCCACTGCGTCCAGTGTTTTCGTCAAATTTGGCGCGAAATTTGAAATGCAAAATTGAAATGCAATTTTTGGCACTTAACGATTGAATTAAAATTTTGTGATTTTATTATCGGTTCATTAGCACTATAGAATCTAATAGAGAGACACTTTTCAAAAATAGGTGTTATACCCTATTGTGAACTCATTACATATCATTTCGCAATTATAATATTAGTGGAAGGAATTAGTATAGGAAGTAAGATATAGTAGGATAGGATAGGATCATAGACGTAATATAAAAAGATTATGCACTGCAGATGTTTTGACCAATTCAATTTAATCCGTATGCTCTAACAATAAGGTTGTAATTGCTTTGTAGAACAAAACGGCCCAAACGCAAGGCACCCGGGTGGGAGTGTCCTTGTCTAACAACCTGCTAGTGCTATATATATTTTATATTATATGTATAGTATATATATGTCGTCCATACAAAAGAGAGGGACAAACTCCGTTCAAGGTCGGTCTCATCAGGGCCGTTTTGCGCAGTCAAGTTATTATAATAGGTCTTTGGATAGGATAGTAGGAAGTAGGATATGTGTTTCTCAAATATATTTTATTATTGTTCCAGGTTCTTCAAATCAAGTGACGTCGGCATAATAATACAAACTTTGAATTTGAACTGTACATTAAATACCAATATTCATGTGCAATATAAATTTATTGTATAAATTTATAAAATATAACATTCTACACATCGAGGAAAGAGCAGCCAAAATGCTTACATTTAACCGTAAGTACTCAGCTATTATTAATATTTTTTTAGTGTCATTGTGGCTCCACACAATTAGTGTATTTAGCCAGTGTCAAGTATTTAAAATTCTTCAAGTTTGTGTGTTTAAATCATAATGATGGGTCAAAGTCAGGATTCTTTCAGGATTTTCAGGTCAAGTTGAAGTCACAGTCTAGTCAAAGTCATACCCTCAGTAAGGATGTGGACATTTTTGAAAATATAAGGAGATAGATGAAGGAATTTTGGTGTGAACGCAAAATAGCATGTTTTTCAACATTGTGCTGTTTCCCTACACTCGCACACATTTTTTAGGAAAAAATACAATTGAGATTAGGCGGGGAATGGGATTTCCGCCAAAACACCAGCTTTTTTTTAACCTAACTTTACAACAGTAAGAGTAAAATCTTACAAGGCCACAACTGGACACCAGTGGTGATTGCAACCAGTCGCTACCAACATAATGTTAACAACTGTATGGGTGTCTCACCTGTTGTCCAGTTGGTTGCGCAAACTGTATGGTTGCGGCAACCGAATAACGGCGCAACCGTGGTGTCCCAGTCGGATAGGGCACTTTAGTTCTACAATCGGCGTGCATAAAACCATAGTATATATAATACACAGAGCGTTTGGCAAATAACGTACACTGCCTGCTGGTCCGCCTGAAGCGGTACCACCACTTTGCTAATTAATTCAATCGTGAAATAACGTGTTGACCATTTTTTTTTTTTTTTTTTTTAAATAAAAAAGATTACTCGCAATGTGGGTAGCACATTACTAGTATTCTTGTTAACCCCTCCAACTAAGCTAAATATGCTTGTGTCTGGAGTGGGTTCACGTCAATAGTGCAATGGGTGGGGTGGGAATCAAACTCACGACCTCTCGATCGCCAGTCCGACACCCTATCCATTGGGCTATTGCCGCTTTTATTCGCGTGAAGTTACAGGGCATGTGAGACATTTTTATATCTCGAGGTAACAGGCACAGTGCAGTGACATGCAACATTTTGGCTATCTAGAATGTTACATGCCGCTGTGTCTGTAATAGGTAGACGCTTACCATCAGGCGAGCGTAGTGCTTGTCCTGAAATAACATAAAAACTAAATCAAAACTGGTTCATCCATTTGAGCGCTACGATCACATCTTTACTCATGTGCTACGAGACCACAGACAGACACACACACATACACGACACACACGTCAAACTTATAACACCCCTTCTTTATGCATCAGGTGTTAAAAATAATTGAATACGTCAAACGTCGCGCTAGTCAAAGTAGTAGACGTAGTAACTATTATATAATCTGTGCCAGTAGTTAGTAGTAAGTCGTCGAGATAAGTAAATGCATCGTAATACAAATGTTGATATATTAAAAACGACTCGGCCAATTTCGTTAAAATTTAAATGGGACCACCTGGGAAGTACCCTTTGAAACATAAAAATAATTTTCAGAATCAGTTCAGGTATCTTCGAGTAATCGGTTCCAACGAATTGAGAACCTCCTCCTTTTTTGTGAAGTCGGTTAAAAAGGCAAACGTTGCTGACGGACTGACTGTATCAACACACAGCTTAAACCACATAACGAGCTGAAAATTGGGATGCAGACAGTTATTATATTGTAGATAGCCGAGAAGAAATGATTTTTCAAAATTCACCCCTGAAGCACAGTTTTACAATCATACAGTTGAGAGTTGAGAATCGCCTTTGATGTTGGACGACACCGCCGCGCGAGTGTGTAGTACTTACGCTATCAGCCGCAAATGTGCAAGGGCTGTCAAAAAAACGCTACGAGCTGTTAATATTAAGCGACAAAAATTATTATTGATTTGTTATATGATTGTAAAACTATGAATCTGGTTCACACAAGATCATAGCGACGTGATACGCATGTACTTACAAACCATAGTTTATTAGAAGATAATTCATTGCTTTCATAACAAATATAAATAAACGGCCAAGTGCGTGTCGGGCCACGCGCAGTGTAGGGTTCCGTAGTAGCCTGTTATTCAATGCAAGTCTTTACCCGTTATAAACAAGCAACTAGGTACTCCGTTTTTGTCACTTTTAAGGATTTATTCTAAGGATTTTGTATTAGGTATAAAATTATCCAACACCCAAGTTCAACTACTATTACTGCTAAACTAATAAAGTTATCTTATCTTAACCGCTATAGTTTTCCTTTAAAGTTCATGAAATGCTGTATTATCACGAATTTTTCCAGATTTTTCAAGCCAGCAGTTTAGCTTTTAGAGGAGGGGGGGGGGGACGCCCTACTGGAACAAAACATTTGCACTTTAAAGTTTAATATTTCGTAAATGGAGCATTCAATCGAAAAATGGTATTAGCAACCCTTAAGTCATTTTAAAAGACTTATACAACGATACCGCACACGATGGGGTAGACGATAAAAAAAAATTCATCCCCACTTCTCATATAGGGGAGCTACCCTAAAAAAAATATTTCTCAAAATTTTATTTCAGCACTTTGTCGGCGTAATTTATATACATACCCCCACAAAATTAAAGCTTTCTAGTATTAACGGTCTCTTAGCAAAATCTCGGACAGACAGACAGACAGACGGACATGACGAAACTATAAGGGTTCCTTGTCAGGACTACGGAACCCTAAAAAACCGATAGTATTTTTTTTCAAAAAGCTTCTTGATGTTATTATTTAACCTCAACTCAATTTTACTAAATACGTAGGTATGGGTAATTATTAATTTATAAAAAATAAATATTATATATTACATCGTATTAATTTTATAAATGAAATCGTCCTTGTTGTATTTTGCTGTCGGAACATACATACACAAAAAAATAAGTTCTAAAACTAAAACCCGACTACTGAAATATCACGCTCTAAAAAGTATGAAACAAGAAAATATTCTCATCTGAGATCGCTTTGTACAAACTATTTAATATGTATCGTTTATTATATAAAAAACTTACTTTTAACAAATATTTTATCGCATTTTATAATAATCGCATTTCATAATATAATATTCTTAGTGGTGCTCAGAGGATAGCCGTGGTCGTACGTCACCTACCGTAACAAAACAATAAAACAAAATGTGTAACTTTTAACTTTTGTGTAATAATGTAATAATGATTTAGATTAATGTAATTGGTATGATGCTATTTTAATCGAATAAATAAAAAATAAAAACACATTCTGAAAAGAAGCATACGACCACGGGTATCCACTGAACACCACTAAGAATTTTTATAAAATATTTGTTAAAAGTAAGTTTTTTTATATAGTTGGGTTTAAGTTTTTTAACTTTTTTTTATTTCAAGCATTTGGGGAATTGCATAAATGTATACATGTCAACATACTTACATACATACATAGCGATCAACAAACATATAACCCTCACTATTACTTCTTAGCGACGCCGCGCCGTGGGGTAAAAATTAGTTTTCTTGACTTCAACGGGATATATCTCGCAAACGCTACGCTTGACAAAAATATGATGTACCAAACTCTACCTTCATTTTAAAATCCCTATTAAACGATACGCCACACGATGGAGTGAGGGTGAATTTTTTTTTTGGTTCTTGACTTCGTGCCCTCTAGAGGGCGCCACATTCAATTCCTTGTAACGTTACATAGCTTTTAACCAGGAGACAAATAAGACGCGTCCAACGACACCTCATTTGTCATATTATGATAAGTAGTTTAGAAGTTATGAGGGAACAGATGAACATACATACAAACATACATACATACATACTTGCATACATACATACCCACATACCGGTCAAAAACATAACCCTCCTTTTTGCTTCACCGTAGTCGGGTAAAAACTAGTGTCCACCAATAAAATCGTAACTAAAACTCGCTCGTGCATTAACACGTTCACGGCGTCCCTCGTGCAATCCCACAAACGAAGCGAGATTGTGGGACGCCATCCGCGCCGCCCGCCTCCCCGTGAGTACCCCGCCGTTGCTGTGCGCAAGTACATTCGATTCCAAACTCAAATTCAAATTCAAATTCATTTATTTCATAAAAAGTACATTCTTACATATATACAGCCATTTCCGCCAAACTAGGTGTTGGTGACACCTGTATTTTGGTAGAAAGTTCCTTCTCATTGTGAACTACATTTAATGTACATTTTTTGAGTCTTAGTGTCCAAATTAAAAATCTAGCATTAGTTTAAAATAGATTTACATTGTTAATGATAAAGTAATTAATCATTAAATTCGCTTAAAAATTACGAACTAATTACGAAATTCCATAAAATAAAATAAAATTGTATCAATCCTAATTTATGACATGATGTTAATTATTTTATTGCATTTTATTACATTAGTATTATTATAATAATTTAAATATCGTGTGTGTGTGCGTGTGTGTGTGTGTGCGTGTGTGTGTGAGTTAGATTGTATGTTACTCAATAATTTAATTTGAGACAAGATTTAAACAGTTCCTCTGTGTCATGATAAGATAGAGATTTGAGCCAACACACAGCGGGGTGCAGCCCCCCACACAGTGACGCAGTATGACAGTATAGATTGAGCCAAAGCGAAATAAACCGTTTTTAGTAACTCGGCAGGCGCGGCAGATCTTAGTCTTTTAAAAACAAACATAAGTTTTCTAACCCTAGGTATCAGCACATCCAGTTGAATATTCCAATTCAAAGTTCTGTCTATACATACTCCCAAATATTTCATCTCAGAGCATCGAGTCACTTTGAGGCAGGTGCATGATAGAGGTGATGCTTGAGTGTACCTATCCACATGTGTGGGCTCTAACACTAAAAGATTCTGCTGGAGGTTGCGAGCCAAGAGTTGGTGAAAAGGTAATATATTTTGTTTTTTCTATATTTAGCGTAAGAATATTATTACTCAGCCAGGATACTACTATTTCGAGAGCTTTTTCGGCAAGTATTTGAGTTTGCTGCCAGCACTTTCCATAAACTATTAGAGCAGTATCATCTGCATAAGTTACAATGTTGCAATTTGGTATGGACATATTACACAGATCGTTTATATAAATATTAAATAGTGAGGGACCGAGCACACTACCTTGTGGAACACCATAAATTATTGTTTCGTCTGAGCTTACATATTGGTCTATTTTTACACACTGTTTTCTACATGTTAAGTAATCTCTGATAATGTTAAATGGGATGCCCCTTATCCCAATGGCTTCCATTTTTTTGAGTAGGAGAGGGACAGAAACAGTATCAAAAGCTTTAGACAGATCTAGGAATATGCATACTGGTTTGTTTTTTTGATCCAGCTGGTACACAACAGTTTTTGTAAGTTCGAGAACGGCATCTTATGTGGATTTTCCTTGCCTAAAGCCAAATTGGTTATTGGCTAGAATATTATTAGAGTTAAGATAATTTGTGAGTCTATTGTTTAATATTTTTTCAAGAATTTTGGATAGTGCAGTAAGTACTGAGATAGGTGTATAATTATTGACACTGTTTCTGTCCTCACTCTTGAAAATAGGATGTATAATAGCTTTTTTAAATACATTTGGAAAGACACCAGTAGCAATACAAAGGTTGCATAAGTATGTAATGGGAGGTATCAAAGACTTACGTGCATACTTGAGGATTTTAGGCGAGATTTCATCCCATCCAGAAGCAGAGTCATTACGAAGGCTCATGATTAAACTTTCAATCTCTTTAAAATCAGTTAATAATAAAACCATAGAACCAAGTGAACCTGAATACTCATTTAGCAGTAAGCTTTCATGTACCGAAGGAATGCCCGAGTGTCGTATATTTCGTGCCAAGTCCGCATCTATGTTAGCAAAAAAACCATTTACTTTATTTAGTGACAGTATGGGATCTGAAGTTATGTTAAGCAAGTTTATAGAAGAAGAGGGGTTTGATTCGAGACCTGATATACTTTTAACTATCTTCCAAGTGGCTTTAGGATTGTTTTTGGCTTTTTCTAGTTCTCGGCGTTCATAATTTCTCTTTAGTCTACGCAAGAGGTTCGTACAGAAGTTTCTGAATCGGCAGTAGATAATCTTTATCACTATGTTTTCAGGGTTTCTCTTGACATTTTAATGGAGTTTGTCTCTATGTCTGATGCACCTCTGTATGTATGTAAACTGTATGATTGTAAAACTGAGCCTGAAGGGATGAAACGCGGGTTCAAAGATTGTGTGGAGAAACAAGATAAGATAGTCCGTGGTATTCGAAATTTCACACAAGTACTTCTGGGAATAAATAAGTTAATACGTCTTTCAGGCTTTTTGAATTTGCACCCCTAAGAGGGTAAAATAGGGTAACAATCAATATGGTTTACCGGTTTTTTTTTCAATGAATCCTTATTTGCCATAAGAACTAAAAAAAATTTTTTTTGTTCGTTGTATTTGCCTTAGTCGCGCGATAAGTTAAAAACGGGTAGATTTGGCTGATTCTTTTTGTGTTTTTATGAAACAATTATTTTTAAAGAAACATTTTAAATTAATGAAAGAAGTTTTTGATGTAGGCGAAGCCGCGGGACGTATCTAGTAACTTATAAGACGTATATCTTGACAAATTATTTAATTACGATCTGTACAGCTCTTTACTAAGAAAAAAAATCAGAAAAAGATCTAACGCCCACAAGCAATTCTGCAAATCATAAAATATAATAATATGTAATTAATACTTTTTATTGCAAAGTTCCGGTTCGTAGATCTAACAACAATTATTTAGTATAATTTATTCATTATATTTTTTCCTTGGATCACGATATTCTACGTGGATAGATTAGTTTCCATCGACGATCATCTTATCGTCACTTTACATCAGCGCACCAGGGAATAAATACAATGGCGTTTTCTTATAAGATCGTTTTAAAAACTAAAAAGAACTGACTTCAATGCCGCGCTATAATTATCAGTACCAATTTTGAGGTGTTTATCTCCATATCTCTGGAGATACTCATTATACCTCGATAAAACCACACATGGTACCACACTTGGAATATCTCCTTTCCAACAAAAAAAGAATATTCAAAAGCGGTTCATAAACGACGAAGTTATCCGCGAACAAACAAAAAAAAACATATATACGGTCGAATTGGGAAACCTCCTCCTTTTTTGAAGTATGTTAAAAAAATAAAACCTGCCAAGTCGAGTTGGATTCGCCCAGCGAGGCTTTCGTACCAACTTCTCAAACTAGGTTAAAGGACAAACTTAACTTTGCAGATAGATCCATAGAAAATTGGAGGTCGTTTTCTAGGCAGGAGCAGATATGGGAGTTAAAATGCGACACATTTATGGCATATTTATTAACCGACTTCAAAAAAAGGAGGAGGTTTCTCAATTCAACCGTATATATTTTTTTTTTTTTTTTTTATGTTTGTTCGCGGATAACTTCGTCGTTTATGAACCGATTTCGATTATTATTTTTTTGTTCGAAAGGAGATATCCCAAGTGTGGTACCATGGTAATTTTATCGAGGTATGATAAGTATCTCCAGAGATATTGAGATAAACATCTCAAAATTGGTACTGAAAATGAATAGCGCGGCATTGAAGTCGGTTGTTTTTTAGTTTTTAAACGATATTATGATGCACAAAGCCTTATCTGCTGATGCGTCCAGTATCAGTATGTAAGACCAAACATTGAAATTCATAACAATTTATGACATATTTACTCGTATGTCGTATTTTAGCCCCCATATCTGCTCCTGCCGGGAATACGTCAAATTACCAGTACACTTTTTTTGGATTAAAATACTGTAATATTTTTAGGGTTCCGTACCCAAAGGGTAAAACGGGACCCTATTGCTAAGACTCCGCTGTCTGTCTGTCTGTCTGTCTGTCTGTCCGTCTGTCCGTCTATCACCAGGCTGTATCTCATGAACCGTGATAGTTAGACAGTTGACATTTTCACAGATGATGTATTTCTGTTGCTGCTATAACAACAAATACTAAAAACAGAATAAAGTTAAAAATAATAAAGGGTCCCCATACAAGAAACGTGTTTTTTTCGGCATTCCAATGTGACGCCATCTATGAACGCTTAGTTAGATAAACGCCGCATAGATGGCGTTATATTGAAATGTCGATCCCTAACACCTTTGTTACACGTTAGATGGCGTTAAAAGAAATCAAATGTTTATAAATTATTATATTTTGCTGGCGAAAAATAAAATACTGTAGTGTGGTACGGAACCCTACGAGGGCGAGTCCGACTTGCACTTGGCCAGTTTATTTACATACATGTGTTATGTTACATGTAATTATTTTTAACCGACTTCAAAAAAAGGAGGAGGTTTCTCAATTCGACCGTATATATATATATATATATATATATTTTTTATGTTTGTTCGCGGATAACTTCTTCGTTTATGAACCGATTTTGATTATTCTTTTTTTGTTCGAAAGGAGAGATCTCTAGTGTGGTACCATGGTAGTTTTATTGAGGTCTGATAAGTATCTCCAGAGATATTGAGATAAACATCTCAAAATTGGTACTGAAAATGAGCGGCGCGGCATTGGAGTCGGTTCTTTTTTAGTTTTTAAACGATATTATTATAAAAAAATAAATAAATACATTGCATCTTCCCTAATTGGTAAAAAAAATATTATAAAAAAATAACATGTAAAACTATCATAAAAAACCCACTAGCTCGACTGTTCTAACCAATTTTTCCGAATTCACCAGCAAATGAATCACACCACGAGGAAATCCAAATTCGAATCGTATTAAATGTGAATTCAATGAGCACAGTTTTACGACTATTGTATAATAGAATTCTTTATTACTGCTACAATTATTTATTTAGCAGGCTTGGCACGTACAAATTATATTAGCAACACACGACGCATCCTCTCGATTACCTTGTGCGTAAGCGCTGGGAAAACCCTCCAAAAACGGCTTCAAAGTAAAAGTAATAAATTAATTTTAATAAGAAACAAGGGGATCAGTCTAAACAGTTAAGGTACGGCCGCATTACGGCGTCCTGCAATCTGCCGGCGCAATCTCGATCTCGAAGACCTAGAATACTCTGACTCTCAAGGGCTGTGTGCTGCCGGAACACCGTAAGGTTATGGCGGCAGACTTTCTCCTTGATGACGGCAAGCTACTTTTTGGTAACAAGTCAGGCGGAACATCTACATAATATGCTACTATTATCTGTGGACGAACACCCGTGCTAGGATTTGAACCGGCAACTTCTCGCTTAGAAGCCAAGTCATTTATCCACTACGCCATCGGGGCTCAAGTAAGTTGAATTTTCCACCAATCCGTAGTATATCTGTTGTGTGACCAATCTGCAACTAATCAAATAATAATTTTAATTATAATAATTAAAGGTCGTTTAAAAAACTAAAAAACCGACTTCGAACGTCGCGCTAGTCAAAGTAGCAAGTAGACTTATTAACTAGTACATAATAATACATAATACATAACTAATACTCAATAAATAAAAGAAATAAATGAAATAAATGAAATAAATGAAATAAATGAAATAAATGAAATAAATGAAATAAATGAAATAAATGAAATAAATGAAATAAATGAAATAAATGAAATAAATGAAATAAATGAAATAAATGAAATAAATGAAATAAATGAAATAAATGAAATAAATGAAATAAATGAAATAAATAAAATAAATGAAATAAATGAAATAAATGAAATAAATGAAATAAATGAAATAAATGAAATAAATGAAATAAATGAAATAAATGAAATAAATGAAATAAATGAAATAAATGAAATAAATGAAATAAATGAAATAAATGAAATAAATGAAATAAATGAAATAAATGAAATAAATGAAATAAATGAAATAAATGAAATAAATGAAATAAATGAAATAAATGAAATAAATGAAATAAATGAAATAAATGAAATAAATGAAATAAATGAAATAAATGAAATAAATGAAATAAATGAAATAAATGAAATAAATGAAATAAATGAAATAAATGAAATAAATGAAATAAATGAAATAAATGAAATAAATGAAATAAATGAAATAAATGAAATAAATGAAATAAATGAAATAAATGAAATAAATGAAATAAATGAAATAAATGAAATAAATGAAATAAATGAAATAAATGAAATAAATGAAATAAATGAAATAAATGAAATAAATGAAATAAATGAAATAAATGAAATAAATGAAATAAATGAAATAAATGAAATAAATGAAATAAATGAAATAAATGAAATAAATGAAATAAATGAAATAAATGAAATAAATGAAATAAATGAAATAAATGAAATAAATGAAATAAATGAAATAAATGAAATAAATGAAATAAATGAAATAAATGAAATAAATGAAATAAATGAAATAAATGAAATAAATGAAATAAATGAAATAAATGAAATAAATGAAATAAATGAAATAAATGAAATAAATGAAATAAATGAAATAAATGAAATAAATGAAATAAATGAAATAGATGAAATAAATAAATAATCTGTGCCAGTAGTATGTCGTCGAGATAAGTAAATGCGTCGTAATACAAATGTTGATATATGAAAAACGGCTCGGCCGATTTCGTTAAAATTTAAATGGGACCACCTGGGACTACTCTTTAAAACAAAACAGAATTTTCCAAATCGGTTCAGGCGTCTTCGAGTAATCGGTGAACATCACAGGTGAACATAGATTTAAAAAAAAGTTTCCTAAGTATTGAGAACCTCCACCTAGGCTTTTTGTGAAGTCGGTTACAAAAAGGAAAAACATAAGAAACTATATTACAAGAATCAAGAATCAAGAATCAAAGCATTTATTCAGTATGTAGCAGTATAAATATACGCACATATACACGTCTAAATCATAAATCATAAAATAAATCATAACCAATTATCAAGTAAACATAGCAAAAGCAGAATTTAACGCTTTGAATTAGAAAAAAAAAGTAATGAACCATTCAGCTGTCATCCAATCGTTTACGTCAGAATATTTAAAAAAAATTAAAGTAGGTTAAAACCAACCATACATGTAAGTGTGTGTTTCAGTACTTCAGACAATTTTTATATAAAAAAAATAAAAAAGTGAAATAGTGAAACACAACATAGAGAAACGCATACCGAGATTACGAGAAATGGCGTTGTTTTTAAATTTCTTGTGACGTCATCAGAGACGCTATAAATTGATAAAGCGTAATAATAATAATGCAAAGCGGTGGGCAGTGACTGGAAAAGAAGAGCCGAAGATCGGTCTCAGTGGCGCATCTTGGGAGAGCCCTATGTCCAGCAGTGGACTGACACCAGCTGATGATGATGGTGAAGAATAATAATTATAATCGTTTAAAATAACCAATAACCGCCGCCACATGCCAAACCAGTTTTTAACCTACTTCACAAAAAAGTAAAAAGAACCGACTTCAATGCCGCGCTATTAATTTTCAGTACCAATTTTGAGGCGTTTATCTCCTTATCTCTGGAGATATTTACCAGACCTGGATAAAATTACCATGGTACCACACTCGGGATATCTCCTTTCCAACAAAAAAAGAATTATCAACATCGGTTCATAAACGATGAAGTTATCTGCGAACAAACATAAAAAAATATATCGTCGAATTGAGAAACTTCCTCCTATTTTTGAAGTCGGTTAAAAAGGAGGAGGTTCTCAATTCGTCGGAATCTTTTTGTTCACCGATTACTCGAAGATGTCTGAACGGATTTAAAAAATTCTCTTTTCGTTTCAAAGGGTACCCTTCCCAGGTGGTCCCATTTAAATTTTAACAAAAGGAGCCGTTTTTAATATTTTTAACATTTGTATTACGATGCATTTATATACCTTGACGACATGCTACTAACTACTGACACAGATTTGTATAAGTTTTTTTTTTTATAGATTATTTCAATGTGTGTTGTCATTTCTAGTATTCTTGTTAACCCCTCCAAATAAGCGAAATATGCTTGTGTCTGGAGTGGGTTTACGTCAATAGTGCAATGGGTGGGGATCGAACTCACGACCTCTCGATTGCCAGTCCGACACCTTATCCATTGAGCTGTTGCCGCCTTAGTCACTACGTCTATTAGCTACTTTGACTAACGCGACGTTTGAAGTCGGTTCTTTTAATTTTTAAACGATCTTAAAAAAAAAATATCTAAAGCCCGCTTTTCCCTATGGGATATAATATAAATTACATCTTGACCTATATATAGCATCCCGCGATTGCTGTTCATACTGTAAGATATATAGTTCAGCTTTGGTTGTCTATGGTTTCATTCAAACACTGTCTAAATACACTAGTTGTGTGGAGCCATAATAAAAATTGAAAAACAACAAAAAAAACTGAGGGCGAGGCAGGGGGAGGCGCGGTGTTCCATCAAATATCGCTCAGTCGGTCACAAAAATATTTATAGCTTGGGATGTAATATATATTATAGCATAGTGTAAACAATCTCATACAAAATGTATGACGAGCGATAAAATGTTATATCTCAATATATATTTTATGATATTCCATAGTGAAAAGCCGGCTTTAACGCTTTATCAATTCATAGCGTCTCTGATGATGTCACTAGAAAATTAAAAACTAACCATTTCTCGTAATATACTTTCTAATATGTTTTTCCTTTTCTAAGCAGACGTCATGACAATTTACCATTTCTCTACGGATGTTTTATCCTACTTTTCTACTTATACTTTTAACCGACTTCACAAAAAAGTTTGTCGTTCGGTCCCTCTGTAATTTTGTCGAGATCTGATTAGTATCTCCAGAGATATGGAGATAAACATCTTAAACTTGCTACTGACACAGGAAGTACATACATAGTACGTTTTATTTTCCCTATCCCGCATAATACGCGTTCTTGCTTTAGACGCGTTTTTGGTTGGGTCCCTGTGAAATCGTCATAAACGGGTTTTTTTAGGGTTCCGTACCCAAAGGGTAAAACGGGACCCTATTACTAAGACTCCGCAGTCCGTCTTTCTGTCTGTCTGTCTGTCTGTCTGTCTGTCTGTCTGTCTGTCCGTCTGTCACCAGGCTGTATCTCATTAACCGTGATAGTTAGACGGTTGAAATTTTCACAAATGATGTATTTCTGTTGCCACTATAACAACAAATATTAAGAACAGAACAAAGTTAAAAATTAAAGAAAAGTTTAAAAAAAGTTTTTTACAATAGCGCCGCGCCATCTAGTTAGCATCAAAGATAGCGCTATCGTCTTTACCTTAATCTGAATCTCGGAAGCGGCTCTAACGATTAAATAAAATTTAGTATACAGGGGATTTCGGGGGCGATAAATCGATCTAAAATGACTCCTAGCATTTTCAGAAAATGTTGTTTTGTTCGTGTTTTCAATAATCAACTTTATTGATAATCAACTTAAAATATGACTCTTCCCGACATCTATTGGCGAGTAGAAGTACTGTGTCGGTAAAGCAGTTAGTTGCTCTCAATTAAAAAAAATTGTATTATTATTCGTCAATAGATGTCGGGAAGAGTCATATTTGTTTGTTTAAGTGGCAAAAAATACCGAGCAAAGCTCGGTCAACCAGATATTAATTAATAATATTAATTACTACAATTACTATTACTACTATATAATACTATTCTACCTCTGTGTTAACGTTTACTTAGTTGGTGTTAGAAGTTCGTTAGAAATTCGATAGATGGCGTTCGGAACCCTCCGTGTGCGGGACAAAAGTCTGACTCGCACTTGGCCAGTTTTATTTAGTTTTATTATGGCTCCACACGATTAGTGTATTATAGCCAGTGTCAAGTATTGAAATTCTTCAAGTTTTTATGAATTTTAGTCGTAGGGTCAAAGTCACATTTCAGGTCAGTGTTCAAGTAAATGTCTAGTCTAAGTCATACCTTCAGTAAAGATGTGGTGTTTACTGAAGATTTTCAAATTTGGTGAGAACGCAAATAGCATGTTTTTCAACATTGTGCTGTTTCCCCACACTCGCACACAATCACCGGAACTTAATGGTTAATAATCCACATTTATTACACATTAACTCGCGGAAGAACACAAGTTTTAGGAAAAAATACAATGAGATCACACACACTTTTCCACGTACCCGCCAAAACTCCTTAAACAGGTTTTACTGTATTTATGTTGACGTCATGACAGTTTAACATTTCTTTGCGGATGTTTACCCACGACGGAACGGAGACTATATATGCGTTTTGGGTGAGAGGATGTTTGTTTGTTTATTTGTGTGTGCAAATCCATGTTGCCATTTTTCTCCAAAACTACTAGTCCGATTTTGATGCAGTTTTCAGTTGTGGGTTCGGGTGTAATTGGTGCATGTTTTTAGATAGGTGTTACGGTGACAACTCACCAGGGGGCGCTGTAGTAATCATTTGTTGGTGCAAATCGATGTTGCCATTTTTCTTCAAAACGACTAGTCCGATTTTGATGTAGTTTCCAGTTATGCGTTTGTGTTTAATTCGTGCATGTTCTGAAATAGATGTTACGGTGTCAACTCACCGGGGGGGCGCTGCAGTAAACATTTGTTTGTGCAAATCCATGTTGCCATTTTTCTCAAAAACTAGTTCGATTTTGTCTTTAAACGGTTCGAAATTAATAAGTGGTGGTTCTTAGATAGATGTTATGACGTTAATTTTCTAAAGGACATTGTCGTGGGTGTTTATACAAAATTTTAATTTTGTTACTTGTTTAAATGAGAAAGTTTGTGAGTATAGAGATGGATGTATATTTTAAGGGTGACCCTTTTACACACAACAACTACTGAACTGATTTTGAAGATTATTTTGGCACACAGATAAGTTTTTTTACTACCGACTTCCAAAAAGGAGGTGCTCAAATTGTTTAGTATGTTTTTTTGTGTGTATGTTACGCGATAATGTCAATTGTGAACCGATTCGAATGATTAATTTTTAATCGGTAGGGTACGTTTCCATGTTGGGACGGATTGTAATTTTATTGAAATTTGTTAAGTATCTCCAGAGATATGACGATAAACGTCTCAAACTTGCAACTAAACTTGACTCGCGCGGCATGGAAATCGGTTGTTTTAGTTTTTAAACTATCTTAATTATTCCATTACTTTTTAACGCAGGTGAAGCCGCTGGGCACTGCTAGTGCAAATTAAGATATATTCAGTAAAATATGGGTCGTTTTTAACTGGAAAAAGTACTGTAAGCGAGTAAAAGTACTTCCTTCTTTTGTGCAGTTCGTCAAAAGGTCATCATGATAGTCTATATACAGGGTGAATTTTTATAATGTTACTGTATGGGCGGATATGTACCTTTTGTTTCTATGATTGTAAAATACTTTATCGCACAAAAAAAATGTACAAAAGGATGAATTAATGCTAAAAGCATTTTCTACCAGTCGTCCAGTAGCGGTGGGGAACATTTGGAATCGTGCTTAAAGTACAAAGAGGTGGTTTTATCTACTAATATAATAAAAAAAAATTAAACCTTTTCCGTTGTAGCTACAGTAAAAGGTTTTGGGGAGACTGTCCATTATTTTTGAGTAATGGTACAATGGTTGGTGTCTAATTGAAAGTATTGACAACTATAAGAAACTAATGTCGAATGACATCCAAAAAAGTGTTTGTTTAAATTTCCCATTTTTAACCGACTACCAAAAAAGAGGAGGTTCTCAATTCGTCTGTATGTTTTTTTTTGTGTCTGTTACGCGATTACTCCGTCAATTGTGAACCGATTCGAATGATTATTTTTTTAATCGGTAGGGTACATTTCCGAGTAGGTACCATTGTAATTTCATCGAGGTTTGATAAGTATCTCAAGAGATATGACGATAAACGTCTCAAATTTGCTACTGAAATTGAGTCGCGGGCATGGACTAAGTCGGTTGTTTTAGTTTTTAAAATTATTTTATAACTGATAGACTAGCGTTTGACTACTATCTCACTTGTTGGTACGTAATGATGTGGTCAAGCATGAGGAACACGCCAGGCCAAGAATAATCTGACTTTCAAGGCTGTGCTGCCGGAACATTGTATTACTGTAGTTACAACGGAAAATCCCCGTTGGCATAAAGGATAGATAAAAAAAAGCTGGCCAAGTCGAGTTGACTCGCCCACCGAGGCTTGCGTACCAACGTTGGTAGGTACCAATTAAGCTAGACCTCTAAATTGTATGAGCGCTCATATAAATCAGAGGCCTATCTTAATTGGCGTAAACTATGTATGTATGTATGGGGACACCCTTTAATTTTCAACTTCTATTAATTTCTGGAATTTTCCCTTTATTTGGGCCGTAAGAAAATTCCGAGAAGTAAAAATGGTCGAAAATTAAGGTAAATTTTGGTACTTACAAGTTTTCGCGAAAATTTAAATTTGTTTTTAAAAAATCTTGTAGCACGTTTTATTTACCTATTTATTTAAACGACGGACAGATGGACAAGAAATTATCTTAATAAGGTAGGTAGGGAATAAAGTATCTTAATCTTATAAGGGTTCCTTTTTTAGGTACGGAACCCTAAAAAGGCGTAAAAGCTTGACTTCAAGGTGCCCGGTTCCAATCCTAGCACCAATCTTCGTACACAGTTGGTAGGAGCATATTTTATCGATGTTTCGCCTGACTTGCTACCAAAAAGGAAGCTTACCACCAAGGAGAAAATCTGTCGTAACCGGTGTTCCGGCAGCACACAGTCCTTGAGAGTCAGACAATTCTAGGTCTAGCGTGTTCACCATCTTCGACCACATCATCGCTTACCACCAAGCGGGATATTGGTCAAACGCTAAACTATACGACCGACCCCCATACCGCGCGAGTCAATTTCACTAGCAAGTTTGATCATAATGTCTTATATTGTATTGTTATTGAGTTTACAGTCATATCTCTGAATAAACTTATCAAATCTCAATGAAATTACAACGGGACTACCTTCTAAATGTATTCTACCAATTAGAAAAATAATCATTCGAATCGGTTCACAATTGACGGAATAATCGCGAATATAACATTAAAAAAAAAACAACGGGATGCACTCTGGGAGTGCCGGCAAAAGTAAAAACTTGAACACGTCATTTTTGAATATTTTGGAATGACATCTCGCGCAAGCGCCCTGCGCTCTGTCTTACAAATTTTCGATCAGGACGTGACCTGACGCGAGTTTAACATTTTTTACCCATCCCAAGAAAAGTGCACAACGCCACTAAAGAAGTTTTCACTTCAAAAAAACCATGCATTCGAATTGAGAACCTCCTTGTTTTTGGAAGTCGGTTATAAACAAGAGGTCTACCCTTACATATTTGCCTAACTATACGAGGTAACGTCGCTAGCTTTTAGGGAACATTGCCGGCAGGTAGCGACCTAGGTTCTGTCTTTTATTTGTAGTATAGATATTATTATTGTAGTTTATATAATTTTAATATTGTCATTAGGTTATTATTTTTAAGTTGTTGAAATAAATTTTGTCAGAAACCCTTATAGGTATATACATTATATATATATATATATAGAGGTATCATTTAAAAACTCATCCTGTATAACATGCACATACCGCTACGGTCACCAATCATAATATGTTATTACGTGGATCCGTTACAAGTTCGACGTAAGCAAATGACGTCATGAATATCAGATTATATTGTTCTTCGTAGTAACTATTGTTGAAGCTGTGTGTGGGTTTTTCAAGGTTTTCAATGTAAGGTTTAATTTCATATCATTTCCATAGTTTCCCACTGGAAAATTACTAGTTTGTAAACAATTGTTGAACTGACAGTTTTCTTGGGTGACAGTTTATTGTGTTACTACTGGTTTGTAGAAATAGTAGTTTAATTTGACTGCAAAGTATTAATGTAGGTAAACAATAAACCATCATAAAATAAATATGAAATCAAATAAACTGGCCAAGTGCAAGTCGGACTCGCACTCCTAGGGTTCCGTACCACACTACAGTATTTTATAAGATCGAGCAAAAAATACCACTAGCAAAAAATACCACTAGCAAAAAATAATAATTAATAAACATTTTATTTCTTATAACGCCATCTAACGTCTAACAAAGGTGTTAGGGATCGACATTTCAATATAACGCCATCTATGGGACGTTTACCTAACTAAGCGTTCATAGATGGCGTGAAATGCCGAAAAAAACACGTTTCTTGTATGGGGACCCTCTATTATTTTTAACTTAATTCTGTTTTTAGTATTTTTTGTTATAGCGGCAACAGAAATACATCATCTGTGAAAATTTCAACTATCTAACTATCACGGTTCATGAGATACAGCCTGGTGACAGACGGACAGACAGACAGACAGACAGACGGACAGCGGAGTCTTAGTAATAGGGTCCCGTTTTACCCTTTGGGTACGGAACCCTAAAAATAATATTTGAAATATATCTTATAGGCTAGCGTTTGACCACTATCTCACCTCTTGGTAAGTGATGATGCGGTCGAAGATGCTTAACACGCTAGGCCTAGAATGGGAACTGGCTCTCAAGGATAACTGCTGGAATACATTAGATGTTTTGGCGACAGATTTTCTAATTTGAGGGTGGTAGCTGGCCAGGCGGTTGTGTGTTTCCTTCACCGGAGGGCCACTGTGAAGAGCGCACATAAATGTTTCGATAGAAAAATCCATTGCTGCACGGCGGGGTTTGAACTCGGGGTTTGAACCTGAATAAGTTTTAAATACATAAAAGTCGTTTTTAACGCGGGCGAAGCCACGGGGCACTGCTATTACAAATACATTCTGATCCTACTATCATATCCTACTTCCTATGAATATTATAAAGCCGAAAGTTTATGAGTTTTCAGATCAATTGGTTGAGTAGTTTTAAGGTCGATTCACACATATCAGTGAACCCACAGTTCCGGCACAGTACCGCATCAGTGATAATTATTCTTTCAAACATTCTCTATGGATGTATTCACACTTGTCAGTGTCAGTGTCGTCTCAGTAGCGTCAGTGTCAGTGCCGGCACCGGCCATCACGGACGTGATCGGTGACGACGACATTTTATCACGGATCACTGACGCCGCTGCATCGAAAACAAAATGGAATTCTTTTTTTTTCTCGATTCTCTTCTTCTTCTTCGTCCTATCATAGCTAATTCTGTGTTATTGAAGAGTGCCATCAAAACAATCGACGTCAACGCTAGTCTGAAGGGAACGTCGTGCACGAAGACCCGCAGAGAACTGTACTGTGCCTGATATGTGTGAATTGAAGCACTGACGCACCACTGTAGCACGGATACGGAACTGTAACGGTACTGTGCCGGAACTGTAGGCTCACTGATATGTGTGAATCGACTTTAACACTTAAACTACTGAACCGATTGACCTGAAATTAGGTATGTAGATAGTCTAGACCCTAGACTAACACAAAGGGTACTTTTTATCCCGACATTCCCACGGGAACGATGTCTACGCGGGTAAAACCGCGGGCACAGCTAGTATCACTACATATTATAAAACAAAGTCCCCCACCACATCTGTCTGTGAGTCTGTCTGTTCGCGATAAACTAAAAACTACTGAACGTATTTTATTGCGGTTTGCAGCACAAACATAGTGATTCACGAGGAAGGTTTATGTGTATAATTCGCTAAGGTTTTGTCGAACTTGGTTGAAATATGACGATGATTGTTTAAGATGTTAAGAGGGAACGCAGGGTGTACTTTTCCATACAAATGTGGGGAATACATTTCGTTTACTCCCTGGAAAATACTTCTAGAGCCAAATATGTTTTTACAAAGAATTAAGGTTTGCTGTAGCTACTACCCTCAGAGCAATAATACTTTAGTAATTATTGGTCTGAGCTACCACCCCTATCATTTGCTTTTTTTGACCAACGAATTGCAAAAAGAAATATAATCCTTCAAATCTACTCTTAAGATTTATTATGAAGGGTAGGCATATTTCTATTTGCAATTGGTTGCTCAAAAAAAAAAAAGAAAATGATAGAGGCATAGCTACAGCAGACCTTGATTTTTTGTAGAAACAAATTTTTCTTTAGTAGCATTTTCCAGGGAGGAAACGGGGGAATACATTTGTATGGAAAAGTGCACCCCGCGTATCCTCTTATTTTTTCATACCTACTTATTTATACTTGACGCAACAATCTAAAGCAAATAATGTAGGCTTTTATATGCTCTACCTATGCAAAGCCGGGGCAGCTCGCTAGTACACATATAAATACACTAAAGGTACGGCAACACCGCGGCGTCCTGCGATCTGCGGGCGCGACCTCAGTATTTTTCAATTTTTTTCTGATCGCGTTCGGTGTGAACTAGTCGGTACAATTACTACTGCGCTATCTGATCGCCGCCTAGATCGCGCACGCAGCACGCTGCGGTGTGTCCGTACCTTAACTTCGCATGCTTTGTAGTCGGAAGTGTGACACTTCATTAGGAGTTTCCCAATACAATACATTCATTCAATACTTAGAGACTATATGTGACTCAGTACCGAGGAACTCATTATTTATTCTAGTAGCATTTATTTTATATCAGTGTTAGTCTAGTGATTGAAATTCTAAAGTAATTATTTAGATCAGAGCTGTCTAGACAACGGCCCGCGGCTTAATTTCATGCGGCCCGCGACGCATGTTTTAATCAGTAAATAGTTTTGGACATAAAAATAGTTAGGGTAATAGAATTCTTTGTCAAAACATATTATAATTAATATTTGTTATACATTGTTTATCTTTATTCTTGTAACATTCCATTCGCATGTCATCGTTTAAGAGTGAAGCTATATTTTACTATTATCGAGGGTATTCCCGGAAAGTATTATTTACTTACATTTTTTTCTGCGGCCCTCCAGATTTTGTAGTAAATTTAATTAGCCCGCAAAGGAATGTAGTTTGGACAGCCCTGATTTAGATGTATAAGTCTGGTGTTGATGAAGTTTTTTGTAAATAATAGATTACCTAAGTATTACTTTTGATCGTTTAAAAAACCAAAAGAACCGACTTGAAATGCCGCGCTATTATTTTCAGCACCAAGTTTGAGGTGTCTATCTCCATATCTCTGGAGATACTTAACATATCTCCGTGAAATTGAAATGGAATCACCTGTGAAGTATACACATTCAAATAAAAAAAGATTTTTCCAAATCGGTTCACGATGTATCGGTGAACATACATAAAAAAAAGATACCGACAAATTGAGAACCTCCTCCTTTATTATGAAGTCAAAAAATGACAAATAGTAGGTACCTTACTTATTACTTCATTATATGTGTATATCTATATGTAAATGTGTTGTTTTGCATTCACAAAAAATAAGCCAGCGTATTATAGGTGTATAGGTACCTACCGCCGCAAATATGGCGGCAAATATACAAGGACTTTAGGATTAGGCATTGGCATTTAGCAAGGACATCCTTGTATCATGAATCGGTATAAAGACTTAGGTGGTACGGTAGGAGCCTATTATATCGATGTTTCACCTAAATTGCTACCAAAAAGTACCTATTTCATAAAAGAGAACCTTCATAAAGGAGGTAATCTGCCGCCATAACCATTCGGTCACAGCTTTACAATATGATTGTAAAACTGTGATACGGTGTTCCGGAAGCACACCTTGACAGTTAGAGTTTAGACCACTCTAAGTGGCGTGTTCACCATCTTCGACCACATCATCGCTTACCACCAGGCGAGATAGTATTCAAACGAGCCTTGATATAGTTATTTAAAAAAACTTGGACGGAAAAAAAAGATTATTCGTTACAATTTCGTACCAGTTTGAGTTCTAATAATATCCTGACAACAGGATATAACAATAATAACAAAGAATCTAATATCTCTAAGAAAACAGGCGCAGTGCAATGACGTCAACATACAAATTTCTAGCAAATCTTTTATTCTGGAAATTTAGCGTTGCTCTATAAATAACCAAAAAAAGATATTTAAAATAAAATGTTACGATTTTTTTACCTTCTAAAACCACATTTCAAATCAACTTAAAAATAGAACATTTGCGTACAACGGAACGTGAGTCACTCGATAAACATCTATCTCTTTTACTTAGTTAAGGTTAGAAAGAGACCAAAGTTGGAAAACCAGAAGGCTGCGTCTTGCGGTTATGGCTTTATTGGATACAAATGGAAATTTACAATGCTTAATTAATTTCTTGTTTGTGTTTAATATGGATAGAAGATATGACGTGCGTTGCATGATTTTATTATAAATTATATTACATCTATCATATATTTATCATTGATGATAGTAGGTAGTAGGTAGTATTTTAATGATAGTAGGAGCATTATATCAATGTTCTACCTGACTTGCTACTTAAAAGTAGCTTTCCACTATCAAGGAGAAAATCTGCCGCTATAACCTTACGGTGTTCCGGCAGCACACAACCCTTGAGAGTCAGAGTATTCTAGGCCTAGCGTGTTCACCATCTTTGACCACATCATGCATGCTTACCACCAGGCGAGATGTGACGAGATAGCGGTCAAACGCTAACCTTTCAGATATAAATAAGTACTAGTAGATCTGTGAGCCGTAGACCCCGCGAATCTGTCTTTGCATAATATGTAAATCTGAATAACACACCCCCGACATCTATTATGTTACATTTTGCCCCCGAATAACTTGATTACAGTTGTACATAAAATGGCGCGCGCGCATTTTAAAGTTGTGTCCGGTTCTTACACCTATGTGTAGTTAAAATTTTTATGTTATTTATATTTATCCGTTATATACGTATATATACATCTTTGTTGTTGATTTTGTGAATAAGTTATTGTTAAAAGTGTATATATTTTATTTAAGTTATTTTTATTGACGTTAGTCCTATTCCCGCTCTCAGGCCATTCTGGAAATCAGCGTCTTGGTTTTGGGGTCTACGATCCAAAAATCTGGACATTTGTGCTGAGACTGGTGTGTTTCAGCACCTCATATTGTATTCCTTTTTAATACGCTTTTATTAGCTTCAGACGTATGTATGTTAGTATGTAACGGAATCTTTGAACATGATTTTAACCCCCTTCAAAACGTCGGGTTAACTCGAAATTTGGCATACTTATTAAGGACCGATGACATTAAATAAATAAAAAAAAAGATTTAAAAAAAAAAATTAAAAAAAATTCGACTAAAAAATGAAAAATAAATAATATATAATAAATAATAAGAAAAAATGATTTTATTGTAAAAAAAAGCGTGGGGTGCTTTTCTACACCACTATTTTTTTTTACAATAAAATCATTTTTTCTTACACTATTTTTAATTCAAATTTATTAAAATTTATTTTCTATTTTTAGTTGGATTTTCTATAAAAGCGTATTTTTTTAGTTTTTTTAAACTATTATTTATTTGTTTTTTGTTTTATTTAGTTTAGTTTTTTGTCAAAATGTCAAATATAATTTTCAACGGTGTAACTTGAGGACCTGCTGAATAAATGATTTTACTTTCTTCTTTCTTTCTTACATGCAAAAAATGTGACAGCTAGATATAAATTGAAAATTGAACAACAAAATGCTATCTTTTAAGGGTTCCGTACCCAAAGGGTAAAAAACGGCAATAAAATATGGGCAAATAAAAAATCTGCACTAACATACGTCAAATAACATTAAATAGATCATATCAATAATAATTATTATAGATATAACAAAAACATAACTTATTGCTTTGAATTAAAACAAAAAAAAAACAAATATATTGAGCCATTCGGTTTTCATCTAAACGTAGAAAATCACACTTAAAAAAAATGTTCTGATTAATGTAGGGTTGCTATTACGTGCACCCCAAATGCATGTTTTATTACTTCAGACAATTTTTATCCAAAAATTGTGAAATAATTCGACAAAATAAATAACTAAAACGCTAAGTGTTTTATCTATTGTTGTTTTATAAATGAGTAACTAATGAATCTACATCTACCTCACTATGACTCAGTATTGGTTTAACAATTATGAGATGATTTGCAATATCTACGTTTTTACGAGCTCGCTATGCTGTCCGCTAAAATTAGCACACCAAGAATACATAATATCGTTTAAAAACTAAAACAGAACCGACTTCAATGCCGCGCTATTCATTTTCAGTACCAATTTTGAGATGTTTATCTCAATATCTCTGGAGTTACTTATCAAACCTCGATAAAATTACCATGGTACCACACTTGGGATATGGGGGCGTCCATAAATTACTGTGGGTATAAATTGGGTGTTTAAGGGGGGAGGGGGTCGAGTCAAATCTCATCTAATCTTACGTTGAAGAGAGGGGGGGTCTCGGCAAATAAAACGCAATTTTTTTTCTAATTGTAACAAAAAAAAATACACTTATAATTAAACACTCAGCAATATTGATTACTAGTCTTAACTAGTCGTAAAGAAAAGCACGAAACAAATGATTTTTTTCTTTTTACAATAACTATCTAACGCGTTTACGTAAGAAACCCACATCTTGAAAAATCTCACGTGAAATTGGGGGATGGGGGAGGGGGTTGAATAAAATCTCACGACATCTCACAAGGGGGGGAGGGAGGTACAGAAAATTTAAAAAAACACCTCACGTAATTTATGGACGCCCCCTATCTCCTTTCGAATAAAAAAAGAATGATCAAAATCGGTTCATAAACGATGAAGTTACCCGCGAACAAACATAAATATATATATATATATATATATATATACAGTCAAATTGAGAAACCTTTACTCGCTGATAATTTAGCTTTCCATTAGTGAAATCATTTTTTAAATCGGTTCAGTAGTTTTTGAGTTAAATCGGAACAAACAAACAAATGAAAAATCAAATCTTTTCTCTTTGTTATATTAGTTTAGAAGTATAAAAAACATTAAATTTTATTTTATTAAATTATATTTATTTACATTAAATTTATATTTTATTTTATATATACTTTAAATTGCAATTTGGATTATGTACACAATTATATCTTCCGTGAGGTGACGTACAAATATGGAATACATTTGTATAGAAAAGTGCAACCTCCTTTTCCGTTTCTTCCTTGGAAAATGCTTCTAGAGCAAAATTCGTTTCTACAAAATATCAAAGTCATAGTCATAGGCTACGCTCATATTATTTGCTTTTTAGGGTTCCGTACCCAAAGGGTAAAACGGGACCCCATTACTAAGACTCCGCTGTCCGTCCGTCTGTCCGTCTGTCTGTCTGTCTGTCTGTCTGTCTGTCCGTCTGTCACCAGGCTGTATCTCATAAACCGTGATAGTAAGACAGTTGAAATTTTCACAGATGATGTATTTCTGTTGCCGCTATAACAAAAAATACTAAAAACAGAATAAAGTTAAAAATAATAGAGGGTCCCCATACAAGAAACGTGTTTTTTCGGTATTTCACGCCATCTATGAACGCTTAGTTAGGTAAACGTCCCATAGATGGCGTTATATTAAAATGTCGATCCCCAATCTTCTTTGTTAGACGGTAGATGGCGTTATAAGAAATAAATGTTTATTAATTATTATTTTTTGCTGGCGAAAAATGATAGTGGTATTTTTTGCTCGATCTTATAAAATACTGTAGTGTGGTACGGAACCCTACAAGTGCTTGTCCGACTTGCACTTGGCCAGTTTATTTTTACCAACCAATTACAAAAAGAAATATAAGCCTTTTAACCTCCTCTCTAAAATTTTTGAATGATCATATTTCTATTTGCAATTGGTTGGTCAAAAAAAGCAAATACATAATATGAGCGTATATAGATACGCCCCTAACATTTGCTTTTTTTGTAGAAACAAATTTTTCTCTAGAAGCATTTTCCAGGGAGGAAACGGGGGAATACATTTGTATGGAAAAGTGCACCCGAGTTCCCTCCATGTCAGTCTAAGTTAAAAGAAACAATAGTCTATTTTAACACTCCCGTCTCTGTATATATTAGAAATAGCACTTTTTGTAAAATATAATCAAAATCTTTTTCCAAAATTGTCTGCAACTGTTACACGAAATAGACGTAACGACACGATCCGCATTGTAAAAGGTAAAATAGACGTAACGACACGATCCGCATTGTAAATGGTAAAATAGACGTAACGATACGATCCGCATTGTAAAAGGTAAAATAGACGTAACGACACGATCCGCATTGTAAAAGGTAAAATAGACGTAACGACACGATCCGCATTGTAAAAGGTAAAATAGACGTAACGACACGATCCGCATTGTAAAAGGTAAAATAGACGTAACGACACGATCCGCATTGTAAATGGTAAAATAGACGTAACGACACGATCCGCATTGTAAAAGGTAAAATAGACGTGACGACACGATCCGCATTGTAAAAGGTAAAATAGACGTAACGACACGATCCGCATTGTAAATGGTAAAATAGACGTAACGACACGATCCGCATTGTAAAAGGTATAATAGACGTAACGACACGATCCGCATTGTAAATGGTAAAATAGACGTAACGACACGATCCGCATTGTAAAAGGTAAAATAGACGTAACGATACGATCCGCATTGTAAAAGGTAAAATAGCCGTAACGACACGATCCGCATTGTAAATGGTAAAATAGACGTAACGACACGATCCGCATTGTAAAAGGTAAAACCCAACTATTGCGCAAGAGCATTATGGGAATGGCTCCTACAATATTTAATAAAATTCCCAAATCTATAAAAGAACTCGACAATGTATTGTTCAAAAACCATCTGAAGAAAATGCTAGTTAAGAAATGCTATTATTCTATTGACGGCTTTTTAAATGACAAATTTTAACTGTGCTGTAATTTATTATAACTATTTTGACATTATTTTGACATTATTTTGACATATTCACTTGTTCTAATTTTTTTTCTTAATTTTTGATATTATTAATTTTAATTTATTTAATCTTTTTATAAAAATGTAATATGAATTTAACAATGTTCAGCAGCGTCACGCGTCTCATTTGTACGCCCATGTGGGCAAAACATGACGTTGGTCGAATGTTTGTGTATGTGTATAACGCATGTTTTGAACAAATAAAATATCTTTATCTTTATTAGAAAATATAAACATAGAGATAGTGCGAATCTCAGATCGGATACTATCTTATAGAAACGGTGAAGAGCGCCCAAGTCACGGGCCTAGCCTAGTTTGGGGCCAACGGCATGTTAGTAGCAATGTCATCATGATAAATATCCGACTATACTTACTGTTGAATATCTTTTAATTATGTTATTTGTAAAAATACTAACAATTTAAGATCCGCGATAGTCAAAGTAGCGAGTATTTTTGCCGAGGATTTTTGCCGCGTACCTGTAAGATGTGAAATGATCTGCCCACCGCGATCTTTCCATCTAGCTATAGGATGGAATCTTTTAATAAACTGCCCAAGTGCAAGTCGGACTCGCACTAGTAGGGTTCCGTACCATACTACAGTATTTTATAAGATCAAGCAAAAAATACCACTATCATTTTTCGTCAGCAAAAAATAATAATTAATAAACATTTTATTTCTTATAACGCCATCAAACATCTAACAAAGGAGTTAGATTGGAGACAAAGACATATATACAGAGACGGGAGTGACAAAGGATTACATTTCAATATAACGCCATCTATGGGACTTTAACCTAACTAAGCGTTCATAGATGGCGTGAAATGCCGAAAAAAACACGTTTCTTGTATGCGGACCCACTATTATTTTTAACTTTATTCTGTTTTTAGCATTTGTTGTTATAGCGGCAACAGAAATACATCATCTGTGAAAATTTCAACTGTCTAACTATCACGGTTCATGAGATACAGCCTGGTGACAGACGGACGGACAGACAGACAGACAGTTAGACAGACAGACGGACAGCGGAGTCTTAGTAATAGGGTCCCGTTTTACCCTTTGGGTACGGAACCCTAAAAAAGGTATCCACAAACTCCTCAAAGGTCGGCAACGCATCAACAGCACTCATTGTGTTGCAGTTGTCCATAGGCGACGGTAATTAACAGCTTACGAACAGTCTGTCTGCATGGTTGCCAACCATAACATAAAAAAAATTAAAAAAGTTGTAAGCATGTCATCAAAGTATACAAATTTGCTTATATTGTTTATCTCCATATCTCCGGTGATAATTGTCAGATCTCGATAAAGTTTGAATGGGACCAAACAGAAAGCATAATCTCTCATTAAATAATTTTTCAAATCGGTTAAAATTTGATTATTAAAGTTATCGTGAAAGTTACACATATTAAAGTTTGTAACGGATATTATCACGTAAAAAATTTCGCATCGCGACCGGGCGTGTAGGCGAAACTCCCAGATGATGAACTTCAAGAATGTTCGAAACTGTTCGTAGTTAATTTTCCGGTAAATACATTTTTTTACGTGATAATAGTCATTACAAACTTTAATACGGTTAAAATTTGACGAAGTTTGAGGTTACAAACATAAAAATGAATAATAATAATAACAGTCAAATTGAGAACCTCCTTTTTTGTAAAGTCTGTTAAAAATGCACGTAGTGTACTGTACAAATTGCTTTTGGAAATAAATATATTTATCTCTAGTAACAGTAGCACCCCAAAATATAAGCCAACGACACCTTATTAGGTCATTCCGTCAATCAAATAGTCAATATTTTAGTAATAATTTGTTAATTGATTGTTAAACGAATATTTATGATATTGCGTCTTAAAACAAACAAATTAAAATACAATTAATTAATCGTAGATGCGGATGTGGTTTGTTGAAATGTTTCGACGCACGTTTACCTTTTTTTTAAAGCTGGACAGAAAATGGTTGACCACTATCTCACATGTTGGTAAGTGATGATGTGGTCGATGATGGTAAGCACGCTAGGCCTAGAAAGGGAACTGGCGCTCAAGGACAGCTGCCGGAACACATTAGATGTTTGGCGACAGATTTTCTAACTTGAGGGTGGTAGCTTGTCAGGTAAACTCAAGTCCATGGTAAAGCAGTAATATAATTATATTGTAATACGGGACTTATCGCGCTAAAAACATAATTGTATTAACCTCGACGTTTCGATCAAGTTGCATTGACCGCGGTCACGAGAAGACTGAAGTTGTAGGTATCAGCATTGTTATGATTGAGAGTAGTTTGAAACTACCCTCATTTGATCTTGATCGGAGTTGCCATTGCGACACACAATACTGACGGCACCGGCAGATTTTCGTTGATTAAGCTTCGACTGGAACAACTGCTAATCAAGCCGTAATAGCCCAACGGCTAAGACGTCGACCTGGCGATCGACTGGTCGTGAGTTCGATCCCCACCCATTCGACTATTGACGTGAACCCACTCCAGACACAAGCATATTTAGCTTAGAGGGGTGAACAAGACTACTATAATCCGGCAATCTCGTGCGCGACCTTCCTGCGGAGTGACAGACAGTGGCGGGGACGAGGTAGCGGTAGTTACTATTATATAATCTGTGACACGGCTAAACACGCTTCCCTTCCCCGCTACCCGCTGACATCATGGGTACCTCGTCCCCGCCACCGTCTGACGCACCGCGGGACGGTCGCGAACGAGATTGCCGGACTACGGGACTAAAGTAATGTGCGACGTGCGACCCACATTGCTACTAAACTTTTTATTTAAAAAAAACGCCATATACATAAACCGTAGATGGGAGTATAGACATAGACAGAGTAAAAAAAATCTAGACGAACATTATAAAACTTTACGATGTTCTGTCTAATCCATGTATAATCTGTAATCAAAGTTGGTATAGATTGCTTATGGTTGGTTGGTATGGGCTGCCACAGTTGTAGTATTAACAGGTGAGTTATAATGAAGTGTGCTTTCATACTTACGTACATATTACATACATACTGATAAATATTATAATTAGGATAGTTTAAAAACTAAAACAACCGACTTCCATGCCCCGCGAGTCAGTGTCAGACTGTCAGTAGCAACTTTGAGACGTTTATGGTCATTTCTCTGGAAATACTTATCAGATCTCGATGAAAATACGACGGGATCACCTCGAAAATGTACCCTACCGATCAAAAAAAGAATCATTCGAATCGATTCACAATTGACGGAGTAATCGCGTAAAATACACACAAAATATGAGAAAAAAAAAACATAACTGAGAACCTCCTTTTTGGAAGTCGGTTAAAAATACGGAACTTATCGCACTTAAACTTCGAGCATTTACCAAAGGAGATGTTAACGCAAGGCGTACCCCTCTGCTGGCCATATAGCCATTATTGGCCATATGAGCGTGCGTAATACGCTGTATTTTTAATACTGTGTGCGTGTTTCAAGCTAGTGTGCGGGATCGTTAAAGTGAGTGATTTGTGTGTGTGCAATGCGTGTTTACCTCGTCCCCCGTAAGTAGCGGCAGAAAAAAATGTTTGCGGATTACAACGTTGACATTTCCATTGGTAAATGCTCGAAGCGCTTAAAACATAAATTTTTATTTAATCGACGTTTCGACTAGTTTCGACTTTTTTTTTATTTAATTGTGGTCACGAGACGACTGAATGTAGTGAGTGTGAGCCCTGTACCCTTACTACGAGTTTTCATCGTAAACGCTTTTGACAGATCTCACATAGTTTTCGACATATTCTGGCTCCCTGATTGGTCTAAATTTAGTTTAGTGTAGTAACCACTAGAGGCGCTGTACTGTTTTTCATACAAAATTTGCTCGATATACGATCTCGAGATTGGTATGAAAACTCGTACTAAGGGTACTGCTATTTATGGAGCGTTTCGTTGGAAACTACCCTCAATCACAGAACAATGAATAGTACAACCTCAATTTTTAGGGTTCCGTACCCAAAGGGTAAAACGGGACCCATTACTAAGACTCCGCTGTCCGTCTGTCTGTCTGTCTCTGTCCGTCTGTCCGTCTGTCACCAAGCTGTATCTCATGAACCGTGATAGTTAGACAGTTGAAATTTTCACACATGATGTATTTCTGTTGCCGCTATAACAACAAATACTAAAAACAGAATAAAGTTAAAAATAATAGAGGGTCCCCATTAAGAAACTTTTTTTTTCGGCATTGCAATGTAACGCCATCTATGAACGCTTAGTTAGGTAAACGTCGCATAGATGGCGTTATATTGAAATGTCGATCCCTAACACCTTTGTTAGACGTTAGATGGCGTTATAAGATATAAAATGTTTATTAATTATTATTTTTTGCTGGCGCAAAATGATAGTGGTATTTTTGCTCGATCTTATAAAATACTGTGGTGTGGTACGGAACCCTACGAGTGCGAGTCCGACTTGCTCTTGGCCAGTTTATTTTATTATCAGAGTTGCCATTGCGATACACAACACTGACAATATCGGCAGATTTTTACCGCTTTAAATTTCGATTTGGTAAGTCCCGTATATTAATATTTATAACTATGTATTCAAATTACATAATATCGTTTAAAAACTAAAAAACAACCGACTTCAATGCCGCGCTATTCATTTTCAGTACCAATTTTGAGATGTTTATCTCAATATCTCTGGAGATACTTATAATACCTCAATAAAATTACCATGGTACCACACTTGGGATATCTCCTTTCGAACAAAAAAAGAATAATCGAAATCGGTTCATAAACGACGAAGTTATCCGCAAACAAACATAAAAAAAAAAAAAAAAAAAAATAATAATATATATGTATATACGGTCGAATTGAGAAACCTCCTCCTTTTTTTGAAGTCGGTTAAAAAATTGCAAAAGTTTAAAGTTTACAAATATTACATACATACAAACATTACATACGCGCAAGCATACACTTAAATTCCTATTTAACAAATTTCAGTTTTGGTCTAGGTATACTTATTTACGTATTACTTATTATTACTTATTATCTTATAGTTATAAAAGAAAGTCGTGTTAGTTACTACACTTATAACTCAAGAACGGCTAGACCAATTTTTATGATTTTCGTATTTATGGAATTGTCTTTGTCAGGAATAGGATAATAAGTATTAAAAACAATGAGTAATTGACCTATAAAAAATATATAAGACAAATCATTTTGCCAAAATGTTCCTGGGTTAAAAAACTGCCAATCATTTGATGTTCAATTGTTTATTCCGTCGATACGGTAAACTGCAAATTAATAAGGGACATCGCTCCACACGATTAGTGTATTTAGCCAGTGTCAAGTACAAACATTCTTCAAGTATTTGTGATTTCAAGTCATGTACATTTTAAAAATGTTAATAAATTTTAAATACTGTCAGTAATGACAATTGTATGACATATTTATTGATTGTCAAATATGCGTGCGTTCAGAAATGTACGCTTACGAGTTTTTGGCGGGAACTGGTAAAGTATGTGAGATCTCATTGTATTTTTTTCCTAAAACTTGTGTTCTTCCGCGTGTTAATGTGTAATAAATGTGGATTATTAACCATTAAGTGCCGGTGAATGTGTGCGAGTGTAGGGAAACAGCACAATGTTGAAAAACATGTTATTTGCGTTCTCACCAAAATTCCACTGAAAATCTTCAGTAAACACCACATCTTTACTGAAGGTATGACTTAGACTAGACATTTACTTGAAAACTGAGCTGAAATGTGACTTTAACCAATCTCTACGACCAAAATTGATAAAAACTTGAACAATTTTAATACTTGCCACTGGCTACATACATTAATCGTGTGGAGCCATAATGAAACTTAAAAAAAAAGTATGCTTACAAGCAATCGAGACAATAATAATCGATGCCAAATCATTTTTATTTTTTGTCAGAATGTAGGTAAATACAGAGATATGCAAGAATGTGATAGCCAATTTATGAATGCCGTATGTATAAACAGTCTTATCCATAAGGCAAAAATATATTAGACAGTTATTCATGAAGTAAGTACCTATACTTATTCAGAATTAAAATTAAATACTGGTGATTATATTTTTACAATTAAAATTAAACTCAATCGAACAAATTTCAAGTTAATAACTTAGCTATAACAATAATGACATTGTTTCATTGCATCATGTCTTGCTGACACGCGGTTGAAGTACTTGATTGTTGTATTTTTATTCTATTTCTGTATTGCCATAACTTTGATTATTTACTTGATAATCAAAGTACCATAATACATTATTAAACTTAATATCTCTTTTGTATTTATAGTATTACGTTCATAAAAGCCTAAATTAAGTTCATCTAAGAGGTAACACGACATTCATTGTCTGTTAGGTGGTACGAAGTTCGCCGGGCCAGCTAGTATATTATATTATACAATCCAATATACAAAAAATGAATTAAGTAAAATAATAATTATAATAGAAAAACACTAATAATAAAAAATATTTATTCTATTGATTGAAATCGCTAATTTTATCAAAATATAATTAAACACTTATCTCCAAGTTCACGACCATAGAATAGGTAGATAGATTTAGATAATTGGTATGGCTTTAAAGAGGTTAAGAATTACTCATGGATTGGCGAACAATGTTATTAGTTGTGTATAAATATTGTAAGTTGTAGTAGCAGTGCATTCTCATAAACAAACAAATAGTTTAAAACTCAGACTATCATAAAAAAGGCAGACAGATTCGTGCCGTACACCTTAGTGACCGCAAGTTCAGTAATACTAAATTCTTGAGTAATAAGTTTCCGCGCTCAGTCCGGCAAGATTACTACGTAAGCAACGCTGCGAAGTAATACTGCACGGCAGAGTCCGACCCTGCTGCTGCTTGGTAGCAAACTGAGCGTGGAACCGTATTACTCAAGATTCAGATTCAGATATTTATTTGCATAAAATACAGGTAAAGTATACAGGTCAAGCATTTAGTATTACTGAACTTGCGTTCACTCGGGTGTTCGGCACGAATCTGTCTGCCTTTTTTATGATAGTTTGAGTATTCAATATAATATCCGTAATATGGCGAAAGAGCTTATCATTCGGGATACAGTTTTTCTTGTCCTGGTGTTAACACACCGCTTTAATTAACACAAATGTAATTACCCTAAACCTGTACCTATTTTGAATGTATTGCATGACTAACTTATTTTTAGTTAACTAGGTGAATTATGCATGATATTAGTATATACAGTGTGGAAATTAAACTCAGGCCCTGGAGGGAAACTACTTTAAATCCTTAAGCTAGCTCATTTTACTTAAAGGAGACATTCCTTTATTTTTGAAAAGAAACAAATCTGCATTAAAAGATTTTTTAAAACTCGCTTGCTTCGCCCGGGACTTGAACCAACTAAAATTAAAAAAAATAAACACTCTTTATTTTAATATACTAATCGGTAGTATTAATATTCAGGATAAAGTTTCTCTCACAAACATTAGGTCTTAAAAATAAAAATAATCGTTAAATCTAACATCAACTTTATTTTACTATCAATTTTGTAACACTTAAATTATTTAACTGATAAATTGTTCGAAATGAGCCCCGTCGTTCCGGCTACACAACATTAGTCGCCGTTGAAATTCATTTCTTGTAGCCTCTATATAGTTCTTGTATTTTTAATGCAGATTTGTTTCTTTTCAAATATAAAGGAATGTCTCCTTTAAGTAAAATGACATTTCTTGTAGCCTCTATATAGTTCTTGTATTTTTAATGCAGATTTGTTTCTTTTCAAATATAAAGGAATGTCTCCTTTAAGTAAAATGAGCTAGCTTAAGGATTTAAAGTAGTTTCCCTCCAGGGCCTGAGTTTAATTTCCACACTGTATATATTATACAATTGGAGTATTAACTCCAATTGTATATGTACACTTTCTGTAAAAACAAAATAAGTTTCATTTCATTTCATATATATATATATATATAGATCGGGCTCAGTGGTACGTAGTATTATTATCTTTTCTATGTCAGTGGCATGACTTGGGAGAGGCCTATGTCCAGCAGTGGACTGATACCGGCTGATTATGATAATGATGATGACCTACATATTATAGACCCACATACCGATTAAAAACATAACTCTCATATTTGCTTCGCCACAGTCGGGTAAAAAGTCTTCAACCACCTCAGTGCTGGCATTTTTAAACCGTAAAAGTTTAAAATAACTGTAAGTTTTATAATAAAGTTTCTTGTCGTTACAGTTATAGTTTTACAGTTAAAATTACGGTTATTAAGGTCATCTTGTGGTTATCCAAGAGATGGATTGAATATAAGTTTGCGGAATTATGTCTGTAAGCCTTATAATATCTAATCTATCTAATCTATAAAAAACTAAAAAAGAACCGACTTCAATGCCGCGTTATTAGTTTTCAGTACCAATTTTGAGATGTTTATCTCCATATCACTGGAGATACTAATCAGACCTCGATAAAATTAACATGGTACCACACTTGGGACATTTTCTTTCTAACAAAAAAAGAATAATCAAAATCGGTTCATAAACGACGAAGTTATCCGCGAACAAACATAAAAAAAAACATATATACGGTCAAATTGAGAAACCTCCTCCTTTTTTTTGAAGTCGGTTAAAAATTCGACAAAATCAGTGGTATCCCAGTTCCCAGAATCCTAATAGCATAGGCAGATACTTAAGTTGAAACGGAAACATTACAGGAAATAATGGCCAAAACCTAATATGAAATAAACTGGCCAAGTGCGAGTCGTACTCGCACATGTAGGGTTCCGATTGAACAAAATCTGCCGAAAAAATAAGTTTTATGTAGAACCCCCTTAATTTTTTTTAAATTTAGTTTTTATTACTTGATTTTATAGCAACCATTGTAAGGGTGCGTACAGGGTATGTAACATAACATGTTATACAATTGTTATTTAACATGTTTCAGATAACGTGGACACGGAATGTTATAAAACATGATATTACAACATGTTACTATAACATGTTTCATAAAATTCCGTGTCCACATTATCTAAAACATGTGAAATAATAGTGTTATAACATGTTTTGTAACATAGTCTGTACGCACCGTAATACATACGTTATACAATACATATAAGGTATCAAACATCTTTAGTTGTATTGGCAATGACAGAGCAATGTTGTCAACGCAACAAAAACAGCTGGCTTATCACGAATTTTAATAGGGATTGCAATTAACGAAATGGACGAATGACATAGAGGGAGCTATACAACCCCGTGGATGGAATATTAAGCGGATGTGGCATTTAAAACAATAATAATATGAGAAGGATAAAACTATACAATCGCTGGTATGAGAGAGCGAGATGAACAACAACTTTTTATCCTTTACCTGCGTATGCGATTAAACTGGCTCCAGCAATGTATGAGCCAGTTTCTAGTGCACCCATTGGCTCTCACCCGCGGAACGGAATGTTATAAAACATGATATTATAACATGTTATTATAACATGTTTCATAAAATTCCGTGTCCACATTATCTAAAACATGTGAAATAATAGTGTATATATAACATGTTTTGTTACATTGTCTGTACGCACCGTAATACATACTATGAGCAAATTTCATAGTCTCTATCTATTAAGGTCGAGCATAAAACGCCTGAAAAACACGTTTCTTGTCAAGGGGGGTCGCCTTTAATGTTTAATATTATGTTTTTAGTATTTGCTGCTAAATCCCCCATTGTAATACATACTTTGTGAAAATATTTATTTCTACTATGGTTAAGAAGAAACAACCCGTTGAGAGACGGAAGGACGGATGGACAGCGAAGGCTCAGTGATAGGGTTCCATTGGTACCCCTTGGACACGGAACCCTAAAAATCAACAATTTTTGACAAATGCCAACATATTTTTGTTCGGTATATGGTCTAAACTAAACCATAGTTTAAATTTACCTTTTAAATCATTTCATCACTTACCAACAGGTGAGAAAATGGTCAAACGCTAGCCTATTTATGTTATAAAAAAAATATATATAAGTACCAAATATTGTATATATTTTTGCCGGCGACAACATAAATAAAAAACAACCTAAAGTTTTGAGGGCCCGGTGGCGTAAACGGGAGTACGGTCGGCTTGGCTGCCAGAGGTACCGAGTTCAAACCCCGCCGTGCACCAAGGGATTTTTCTATCGAAAAATGTATGTGCGCTTTTCACAGTGGCCCTCCGGTGAAGGAAAAACATCGTTAAGAAACCAAACCAACAACCCTCGCATGGTGGTAGGACACTATCTAGTCCGCCTGGCCTGCTACCACCCTCAAGTTAGAAAATCTGTCAAACATTTAATGTGTTCCGGTAGCTATCCTTGAGAGCCAGTTCCCATTCTAGGCAGCGTGCTTACCATCTTCGACCGCATCATCACTTACCAACAGGTGAGATAGAGGTCAAACGCTAGCCTATATGATATAAACAATAAAAATAGAAAACCTAATTATAGTACTAAATATTAAATATTGATTATCTATTTTTTTTAACCGACTTCAAAAAAAGGAGGAGGTTTCTCAATTCGACCGTATTTTTTTTTTTTTTTTTTATGTTTGTTCGCGGATAACTTCGTCGTTTATGAACCGATTTCGATTATTCTTTTTTTGTTCGAAAGGAGATATCCCAAGTGTGGTACCATGGTAATTTTATCGAGGTATGATAAGTATCTCCAGAGATATTGAGATAAACATCTCAAAATTGGTACTGAAAATGAATAGCGCGGCATTGAAGTCGGTTGTTTTTTAGTTTTTAAACGATATTATATCACGAATATACACACAAAGCAAAACAGCTAAATTAATTTTGTAAAAAAAATTATGTAAGTAAAAAATCGGCAGCCCTAATGACGAAGTTTGTGACGTCATTGGTATAAATCTCGTTTTTTGACCCCGAATCAAGGCGTCACACGTTATATAGATATATCCTGAATCGATTTTATGCTTCATTCCACCTGTGGCTTTGTCTAGTGTGGAATAGTCTGTGCAACAAGAGAACCGCCGTAGAAATTGAGGGCGCGCGTGTGTTGATGGTTCTAATTTACAGTCCGGCAAGTATAACTTGGCGCGGCTGTGCGCCATTGTGCTTTTACTTTGTACTTTGATAACAGTTTCTCTTACACCACTTTTAATTACTTTTGGCATTATTGAACTATTTTAATGTAGCAGATTTATCAACAATAATGTCGCGGTAATCTCTCAAACGTCAAACTCACAGTTTCAAGAGAGCGGAATTAGTTCCAAAAACCACCACCGCCAAGTTATCTCGGAACAATGACTAAAGCACATTGTTCCGAGCAAGTTATACTTGTGGGACTGTACTGCTGCTTTATTGTATTATTTTATTGAATGAACAAAATGAACTAAATGACGGAGACGGAGCTTTGCGGGTTGTACATAGAGAAAGCATATATATCTAGAGAACATTAGCGTATGCGAATGAAATAGCTAGAGATATAACCCGACTAAAATTATGAACACGTGATACATATGCCAGCTATAAGTTAAAATGAACAACATAATTTGGTCGGGTTACACGTGACAGCGGGTGAGAGCCAATGGGTGCACTAGAAACTGGCTCTATACATTGCTGGAGCCAGTTTAATCGCATACGCAGGTAAAGGATAAAAAATTGTTGTTCATCTCGCTCTCTCATACCAGTGATTGTATAGTTTTATCCTTCTCATATTATTATTGTTTTAAATGCCACATCCGCTTAATATTCCATCCACGGGGTTTTATAGCTCCCTCTATGTCATTCGTACATTTCATTAATTTCAATCCCTATTAAAATTCGTGCTAAGCCAGCTGTTTTTGTTGCGTTGACAACATTGCTCTGTCATCGCCAATACAACTAAAGATGTTTGATACCTTGGTTAGTACCTACTCTTATCATTATCGGGTGGTACTAGGTAGGTAGGTATGTACCTTCCTTCCTTACCTTTGAATGTTAGTTTTTAGGGTTCCGTAGCCGAATGGCAAAAAACGGAACCCTTATAGATTCGTCATCTCTGTCTGTTTGTCTGTCTGTCCGTCCGTATGTCACAGCCATTTTATTCCGAAACTGTTAAGACTACAGAATTGAAACTTGGTAGATAGATGTATTCTGTAAACCGCTTTCCGATTTTGAAAAAAAATAAAAAATATAAAAGTTGAAGGGCATCTCAAACATGGAACTGAAACGAAAAAAAAATATTCTTCGAACCTATACGTATGGTGTCTATGGATAGGTCTTTAAAAATGACATTGAGGTTTCTAAAATCATTTTTTCTCAAAGTCAATCATTTGAAAGATAGGCGCGTCTAAAGTGATAAAATGTGTGTGTCCCCCCCCCTCTAACTTTTAAAGTATGGGAGTGAAACATCCAAAAAAATATATATGCTGTAGATCTCAATAAAAACTAACAACGAAAATTTGTTTCAACGAGATACAGTCAGCAGTTTTTGAGATATGGCGACCGCAAAGATAACTTTGTTTTTCATACAAACACTATGAAAAACAAAGTTAATTTTTTAGTTGCGAAAAATCATAGTTATAGAATACTTTACTTACTGTGTTACGGAACCCTACGAGTGCCAGTCCGACTTGCACTTGGGCAGTTTTTTTTTTTTACTTTTATTATGGCTCCACACGATTAGTGTATTTAGCCAGTGTCAAGTTTTGAAATTCTTCAAGTTTTTATGAATTTATGTCGTAGAGATGGGTCAAAGTCATATTTCAGGTCAGTGTTCAAGTAAAAGTCTAGTCTAAGTCCTAAGTCATACCATCAGTAAAGATGTGGAGTTTACTGAATATTTTCAGTGGAATTTTAGTGAGAACGCAAATAGCATGTTTTTCAACTTTGTGTTGTTTCCCTACACTCGCACACATTCACCGGCACTTAATGGTTAATAATCCACATTCATTACACATTAACTCGCGGAAGAACACAAGTTGAAGGAAAAAATACAATGAGATCACACACACTTTTCCACGTTCCCGCCAAAACTCCGAATGTTAGTTCATCGCAAAGCCACGACGGTTTTCTCTTTTTGCACAGACTCTAATTTGCAACTTTTGTATTTAACTAGCTATACCCCGCAACTTCGCCCGCGATAGTAAATATGAAATTTTAAACTGACTATTACACTCATATATTTATTAATTAACTTCGCTGCTCCCCGCGGCTTTGCCCGCGTCCAATCCTAGGTATAAACTTTCCTCTTGAATCACTCTATTTATTGATGAAAACTTCGAGCATTTACCAATGGAGATGTTAACGTTGTAATCCGCAAACATTTTTTTCTGCCGATACTTACGGGGGACGAGGTAAACACGCATTGCACACACACAAATCACTCACTTTAGCGATCCCGCACACCAGCTTGAAACACGCATACAGTATTAAAAATACAGCGTAGTTACGCACGCTCATATGGCCAAAAATGGCTATATGGCCAGCAGAGGGGTACGCCTTGCGTTAACATCTCAATTGTATAATAAAACATATATTTCAGAAGTAGTACTCTTTATTTTACAAATCACAATATCTTTCCGTACTTACATTATTAAGCACCGATTCTATATTCCGATTACTTCTCTATCATTACTGCCTCTGTTTCGATGCCGGCTCCCGATCGCGACCGATCGTCCGCCCGAGTCCCCAGCGAATGTGTCATCCCAAATGACACATTTGACATCTTGACGTCTTTTTCATTTTTTGATACGTCAAACTATTCCACGAACAATATTTCGTTCAGAAACAAAACCTAAATGATATATTTCTGTTTATTATAACATTCAATTTGGTTCGAAACCTAACAATTGGTAAATGCTCGAAGGATGAAAACCACCTCTAAATCCTTTGTGTAGTTTAAAAGATATTTTAAGGGTACATATGCGGGAAGCTACTTTGTTTTATACCTACTATGCAAAATTTTGGCACACCAGAATTTTGCATGCCGCTGTATCTGTAATAGGTAGACGGCATCGCTTACTTAGGCGAGCGTCGTGCTTTTCCGGTTACCTTATAGTTAGGTATTTTATGGAAATAGCAGGAGCGAACACAATAATACACCGAGTAAGCGATACGACTGTCTTTATTACAAGTACCCTCAATATGGTACATTCAGATAATAGTATTTATCTAAATACCCTACACTTATATCATAAATAATTAAGATAGTTTACAAACTAAAACAACCAACTTCCATGCCCCGCGAGTCAATTTCAGTAGCAAGTTTGAGACGTTTATCTTCATCTCTCCGGAGATACATATCATATATATCTCGATAAAATTACAATGGGACCACCTCGAAAACGTACCCTACCGATTAAAAAAGAATCACTCGAATCGGTTCGCAATTAACAGAGTAGCCGCGTAACATACATACAAAAATAAAAGCTCGTAAAAAAACAGACAGACCGACAAGAAAGTGATCTTATAAGGGTTCCTTTTTTAGGGTTCCGTAGTCCTGACAAGGAACCCTTATAGTTTCGTCATGTCCGTCTGTCTGTCTGTCCGAGGTTTTGCTAAGAGACCGTTAATACTAGAAAGCTGTAATTTTGTGGGGTATGTATATATATTACGCCGACAAAGTGCTGAAATAAAATTGTCAAAAATATTTTTTTTAGGGTAGCTCCCCTATATGAGAAGTGGGGATGAATTTTTTTTTCATCGTCTACTCTATCGTGTGGGGTATCGTTGAATTGGTCTTTTGAAATGACTAAAGGGTTGCTAATACAATTTTTCGATTGAATGCTCCATTCACGAAATATTAAACTTTAAAGTGTAAATTTTTGTTCCAGTAGGGCACACCCCCCCCCCCCCTCTAAAAACTAAACTGCTGGTTTGAAAAATCCGGAAAAAATCGTGATAAAAGCGCATTTCATGAACTTTAAAGGAAAATTATAGCGGTTGAGATAACTTTATTAGTTTAGCAGTAATAGTCGTTGAACTTGGGTGTTGGATAATTTTGTACCAAATACAAAATCCTTAGAATAAATCCTTTAAATTGACAAAGACGTAGTACCTAGTTGCTTGTTTATAACGGGTAAAGACTTGAATTGAATAACAGGCTACTACGGAACCCTACACTGCGCGTGGCCCGACACGCACTTGGCCGGTTATTTACCTTTTTTGGTACGGAACTCTAAAAATAGACAAATTGAGAACCTCCTTCTTTTTGCAAATCGGTTGAATAAACATTGTGATATTATTTATTAACACATGGAATAATACAGACAACGCGATAAAAAAGATTGGAAAAAGCAAATAGACAGTTATTGGAATACCGGTTCTTTATCTTTAATTCTTTGTAAACGACGTCACGTCACTGTAGTTTCCAATAGTTTCTTTTGTAAAAACTAGGAGTGCTACATGGACGTAATAAAAAGGATGGTCCACTGCAGATGTTTTGACAAATTCAATTTTATCCGTATTCTTTAACGATAAGGTTGTAAATGCTTTGTAAAACAAAACGGCCCAATTGAGAGACACCAGGGTGGGAGTGTTTCTAACAACCTGCTAGTCCTATATATTATGTTATTTATCTATACTATATGTATCGTATATATATATAAGTTGTCCATACAAAAGAAAGCGACAAACTCCGTTCAAGTACGGTCTCATGGGGGCCGGTCTGTGGAGTGCTGTAAGTTTGACGTATGTATCTGTTTGTGAGTCTGTGTACCTGTGTACGTGTGTATGGCTGTATGACTGTGGCATTGTAGCTCCCAAACAGATGAACCGATTTGATTTAGTTATCAATCGACTTCCAAAATGGATGTCTGAATCTGTATGTTATTTTTGCATGTATATACTAGAAATACCCCGCGGCTTCGCCCGCCTTAAAGACTTCTTTTATTTACTTAAAACATTTTATTTTAGTAAAAACCTTTCTATAATAAAATACATCAAAGAATTTAAAGCCAAATCGGTTCAAACTTTGAACCCCCGTTTCATCCCCTTAAAGAGTGAATTTTGAAAAATCTTTTCTTAACGGATGCTTACGTCAAAACACCTATCTGCATGCCGGCAAGCATAACGGCATCAAAGAAGTAAAAGCCAAATCGGTTCAAACTTTGAACCCCCGTTTCATCCCTTAAGGCGTGAATTTTGAAAAATCCTTTCTTAGCGTAGTTCTATGTCAAAATAACTATCTACATGCCAAATTTCAGCCCAATCCGAAACAATATTGATTTCAGACTTAGTTACTCCACTTCACCCATTTAGGGGTGGCATTTCGAAAAAGCCTGAACCACGTATCTTCTTATTTAATTACTGAAGCATTTGAGTGAAGTTTCGAATACAAAAAACTATCTAATCTTGTTTCTCCTTACAAAATTTAAACCCCCGTTTCATTACTTTGGAGGGTACATTTGTCTTAGTACGTAAGAGTGTACTAAGAAAGGATTTTCTAAAATTCACCCTTTTTAAGGGATGAAATGGGGGTTCAAAGTTTTTATGGAGAAACAAGATTAGATATGATATGGTTCAGGCTTTTTCGAAATGCCACCCCTAAAAGGGTGAGGTGGGTTAACAAAGTCTGAAAATCAAAATTGTTTCGGATTGTGCTGAAATTTGGCATGCAGATACTTATTACGACGTTAGTTCCCTCTGAGAAATGATTTTCAAAAATTCACCCCTTAAAGTAATGAAACGGGGGTTCACATTTTGTAAGGAGAAACAAGATTAGATAGTTTTTGTATTCGAAACATCACTCAAGTGCTTCAGTAAAAAAAATAAGTAAATACGTGTTTCAGGCCTTTTCAAAATTCCACCCCTAAAAGGGTGAAATGAGATAACAAAATCTGAAAAGCAATATTGTTTCGGATTGCGCTGAAATTTGGCATGCAGATAGTTATAACGGCGTTAGTTCCCTCTGAGAAATAATTTTTTGAAATTCGCCCCCAAAGGGGATGAAACGGGGATTTAAAGTTTGTAAGGAGAAACAAGATTAGATAGTTTTTTGTATTCGAAACTCTCCACAAGTGCTTCAGTAAAAAAATAAGAAGATACGTGGTTCAGGCTTTTTCGAAATGCCACCCCTAAAAGGGTGAAGTGGGGTAACAAAGTCTGAAAATCAAAACTGTTTCGGATTGTGCTGAAATTGTTTTGGCGGCCTACCGTAGCCCGAGAATTCTTAGCACCCCCTGCCCTGCCGTTACCGTGACCGCCATCGTGGTCAGGAATAGCTGGGCGGCTGGGAACTGGAGGCCGCGGCTTATTGTGGCTTTCCATCATTCATGCATCCCTTGGGTTATGCCCTAATCGCCACGCTGGGCAGGCGTGTTGGTGATCGCAGGACGTAGTTTCTCACACCGGTGACGCTGCTGAAATGAATTTGGATAAACCCAAAGTCATGTACAACAGGCACGTTGTTCCGGAACCGATTGCCGTAGATGGAATCCCACTCGAAATTGTAACGCAGTATGTTTACCTGGGCAAACGCTCCAAGTAGGCAAAAAAAACTTCGAGAAGGAAATCCAGAGGAGAATTCAGCTGGGCTGGGCAGCATTCGGAAAACTCCGTCGAGTCTTCTCGTCGCCTATACCGCAGTGTCTAAAGACAAAAGTCTTTAACCAGTGCGTCCTACCTGTAATGACATACGGAGCCAAGACGTGGACACTCACAGTTCGACTGGTCCACCTATTTAAAGTCGCTCAGCGAGCTATGAACAGAGCTATGCTCGGTATTTCTCTGCAGGATCGAATCTGGAACGAAGTAATTCGCCAGAGAACTAAAGTTATCGACATAGCTCAACGGATTAGTAAACTGAAGTGGCAGTGGTCTGGTCATATCTGCCGCAGGACTGATAACCGTTCGCGCCGTTCGTGCTGCAGGACTGATAACCGATAGCACTTCGTGGCGGCAAGGAGATCCTGAGGAGAGCCCCCAGCGTGGGAGGAGGTCGCATGCATGCGGAGGCAGGCGCAGGGCGCCCTGTTGCGGCGGTGGACGGAGGACCTGGCCCCGCCGGTCCCTGGAAAATGGACGGTGGATGCGGTCAGGCCGGTCCTTCGGAGGTGGGTGAGGCGGCGATTCGGGTCGCTGACCTTCCGATTGGTGCAGGTGCTTTCCGGGCATGGATGTTTCGGTAAGTACCTGCACCAAATCGCAAGACGGGAGGCGACCCCTGCCTGCCTCGTGGCAGGCAGGTGGCGCTCCACACACTTGTGTGTGGAGCGCCAGAGGATATGGCGCTCCACACGCTGGGGGTGTGTGCCGCATGGAGTCCGCAGTGGCACACGCTTTCAGTGGTCATAGGGCAGGATCTCTCTCTGCCAAGGGTGGTAAACGCCATGTTTGACAGCGAGAGATCGTGGCAGGCGGTGGTCTCCTTCTGCGAAGAGGTAATGACGCAAAAGGAGACCGCGGAGCGGGCCAGGGAGGACGACGCCTCTTCTGACCTAATCCGCCGCAGACGTACGGGGGGAAGGAGGAGGCGGTTTGCCCGCCTCCACCCCCCTCACTCATAGTGGGGTCACTGGCCGAAGGTCGGGGGACTTTCAGCCGGCTTGCACGACCCCACACGTCTGAGGGGTGGCCTAGGTGAGCGAGGTCACCCCTCATTGTGCCGGGGCCTGGATCCGGGCCTACCGCCGGGGCAAGATGACGAATACTAGCGCGGCCCCATCTTGCCCCATCTCGGCGGAGGACTGCTCACCCCAGGTTTTTAGTGGGTATGCTGCCCTTCTGGCAGTGACTCCCACATAACCATCTCGCTCCCCCAGGCGAGTGATATCCATAAAGGATTTTCCTGGGAAAAAAAAAAGGACTGATAACCGTTGGGGTAGACTTGTCCTTGAGTGGAGACCGCGAATCGGCAAACGTAGCGTAGGACATCCTGTGACCAGGTGGAGCGACGACATACGCAAAGCGGTGGGCAGTGACTGGAAAAGAAGAGCCGTAGATCGGGCTCAGTGGCGCACCTTGGGAGAGGCCTACGTCAAGGCGTAAAAGGGTGAAGTGGGGTAACAGTCAAAGTCTGAAATAAATATTGTTTCGTATTGCGCTGAAATTTGGCATGCAGATAGTTATTTTGACGCAGGTGTCCGCTAAGAAAAGATTTTTCAAAATTCACTCTCTAAGGGGATGAAACGGGGGTTCAAAGTTTGTATGGAAAAACAATATTACACATTTTTTTAAATTCGAAACTTCACACAAGTGCTTCAGTAAGTAAATAAGAAAATAGGTGTTTCAAGCCTTTTCGAAATGCCACCCCTAAATGGGTGAAGGGGGTAACTAAGTCTGAAATCAATATTGTTTCGGATTGCGCTGAAATTTGGCATGCAGATAGTTATTTTGACGTTGGTATTCGCTAAGAAATAATTTTTCAAAATTCACTCTTTAAGGAGATGAAACGGGGGGGTTCAAAGTTTGTATGGAGAAGCAGTATTACACATTTTTTTGTATTCGAAACTTCTCACAAGTACTTCAGTAAATAAATATCTAAATACGTGTTTCAGACTTTTTCGAAATGCCACCCCTAAAAGGGTGAAGTGGGCATGTAGATAGTTATTTTGACATAGAAATACGCTAAGAAAGGATTTTTCAAAATTCACGCCTTAAGGGATGAAACGGGGGTTCAAAGTTTGAACCGATTTGGCTTTTACTTCTTTGATGTCGTTATGCTAGGTTTTTGACATAATAAAAGTTTTAAGTAAATAAAAGAAGTCTTTAACACGGGCGAAGCCGCGGGGAACTTCTAGTTTACCTATAAAATTTTCAATTTTTTAATTTTTCCTTTACTTGTGCTGTAAGTACTTTACTGTACTTTATTATAGCTGCGAAGTTCACCGAACGGTGCACAAAAATTCACTAACACTCGAATTTCGGCGGGGCCGAAAATTTCGGCTATATTGTGACCGAAACCGAAAGTAGATTTTTTGGCCGAAATTGGCTAAATACGAAACCTAAACCAAAATTTCGGTCGGTCACTAGTAACAACACGTTATCAACGACGTTTGAGGTATATCTGTGGGCGCGATCTCAGTACTTTTTAATTATTTTCTGATCGCGTTTGGTGTGAACCAGTCGGTACAAATACTACTGCGCTATCTGATCGCCGCCTAGATCGCGCACGCAGGACGCTGCGATGACGCCGCGGCTTAACAGTGACTGACTTCTCGAATCGCCGGCGCGTGTAACCACACTATTTAAGAGTGGTTTTAGTGGAGCCTTTTCTGGTTTTTTTTTTTCAATGACATGTAATCTTTCGCTTTTAACTTGTTCTGTGCTTTCAACCTTGACATAATAAACATAAATTGATTGTGCAGTTTGCATCGTTGTATAATATTGAAATTGTTTTCTCGGATATAAAATGGTATTACAGGTATAAAAATCCATGTATGGGATGTTTTTTTGTTGGGCAAGGGGAGGCCAGTGAAAGGATTGTCTTACGAAATTTTATAGTGATAGCCTCTTTATTGGCATCATCATTACTAGTTAATTTGCATTTACTGCTGGACATAGGCCTGTGGCGACCTCGCCTTATTTGTGTGACGTTCAAACTCTTTGACGACGGCTCGTTTTTCTCATCATTCGACAGATTTGAATATTTTCATATGTCGATGGTAGAATTGTCGTCAAGAAATTTGACGTCTATTTTTATTCAGTTCATATTATTTTCTCGCTACAATCGGCGATATGAATGTAATTATTAATTCCGATTAAAAGGAAAGTTAAAATATCGGGAGCCTACAGGCCTTTCTTATGGCACGCCACTGAGCTCGATCTTCAGCTCTTTGTTTCCAACCGCTGCCAGCCAGCTTGCGTATATCATTGCTCCATCTAGCTGGAGGGCGTTCTTCACTACGTCCTATAAGCTTATAGTCCTTTGCTAATTATTATTTTAGGATATTGTAACCTGCAAACTAGTCAATGTGTCATCTTGGGCGTATATAATTTAAGAGGGAACGTGGAGTGCATTCTTCCACACAAATATATTTCCCTGTTTCCTCCCTGGAAAATGCTCTATTGCTTTTCTAAAACAATTTTTTTTCTACAAAAAATCAAGGTCTGTTGTAGTAGCAAAAAGTTATTTTTTTTTTTCTTTTTTTATTTATTTATTAAAATCAGGTAACATGACCCATTTATTAGAATTATACATAATATACATTAAATTGAATTTTACATAAAGACACAAAATTATAACAATAAAACAACAATTCAATTAAAACAAAATGTCAAAGAAAATAAAAATAAAAATACAAATGTCAAACAATAAAATAATCAATAAATTAGTTAAATTCTATAAAGCAAATACAATGTTATAAAGAATTTGAAAGGTCAATTAGTTACAAAACAATTAAAATTAAGTACCTATACTGAATATATTATATTATAGTTAAGTTATACTGAAATAAATATGTCAAATAATATCGTTTAAAAACTAAAAAACAACCGACTTCAATGCCGCGCTATTCATTTTCAGTACCAATTTTGAGATGTTTATCTCAATATCTCTGGAGATACTTATCATACCTCGATAAAATTACCATGGTACCACACTTGGGATATCTCCTTTCGAAAAAAAAAAGAATAATCGAAATCGGTTCATAAACGACGAAGTTATCCGCGAACAAACATAAAAAAAAAAAAAAAAAAAAAAAATAAAAAAAATATACGGTCGAATTGAGAAACCTCCTCCTTTTTTTGAAGTCGGTTAAAAAGGCGCCCAACTGGTAATGCCGCACTATGAAGATGCATCCAGTGGGAAAACATCGGGCTATCCCATCGGTCAGTCAACGTTGCTAGGATGATGTTGGTGCTGCCACGTAACCTACTTAACATCGATGCGCTTCTTTTGCGGATAATGGCATGGAAACCATCAATCCTCGCTTCAGAAAACATCTCGGAAGCGCTACAGAATGGCAGCCTCCCCCTATATGACCCTTCAAAAACCTGTAAAATTACCTATTTTAGTGCCCTGATCTAGACGGCTAGCAGACAAATGTTTTAAGTTTTTTAAGTTGTTAGTGTGTAGTTTAAGTTGTTTTTTAAGGGTTTTAAGACACAAAAAAAACGAAAGAACGACGAAGGCACTCATCTGAAAAAATGTTGTGCAATAAATACTTTGATCGGATCAGTTTTCGAGAAGAAAACAGGGGAATACGATACCTTATTTTAGTCAAAATTTTGTAGGTATAAACTTTTAAAACCACCCCCGACTGATTTGTACCTATATGTATAATTTTGTACATTGCGAGCCTAACACGACATCTCAGACGAGGAGTTGAGAGCAATCTGCAGATTCAAGGAGATCTCAAGGAGGAGACTCAAGGAGTTTCAGCATTAGGTCAAGTTTACCATATTTTAGCATTGAGGTACACGTAATATTTTTGCAATATCATTGAAGTGACAGGATACTGAATTTCCAATTAATACATGTGATTTGACTACTGTTAATAATATTTATGTGGATTTGTCCACGAAACACGGATATGATTTGACTAATAACTACGTTAAACAGACTGCAGCAGAGTGACGGGTAAGTAGTGCGCAGAAGCGCCATTTTGATTTTTTTGACGTCCGCGATCAAAGGACTACGAGTTTACGAAAGTTACTATCGTAGTTTTTTTTTACCAAAAAAGAGCTGATAATATTTAAACGGCTGAATGGATTTTCATGAAACAAAGCTAAGAATACTCTCGACGACGACATCTATCAAACAAAACAAACTAAATCGAAATCGGTTCATCCGTTTGGGCGCTACGATGCCACAGACAGACACACAGATACACATATACGCAGATACACAGATACACAGATACACAGATACACAGATACACAGATACACACGTCAAACTTATAACACCCCTTCTTTTTGCGTCTGGGGTTAAGAATGACGGCTAACAGCAACTCAGACCGCTGTTTGTTGTCCCTATCGCATTCTTGTTGGTTGTTCGGGCATTGCGTATCTCTGCAGAAAGCTCTGGAGTATCTGGTATCAAACAAAAACATGATTTTTCAAATTGGTTCAGGCCTCTTCGAGTTGAGTTTGTCCTTTAACCTAGTCTGACAAGTCTGTACGGAAGCCTCGGTGCGCGAGTTCAACTTACACGTGGCCGGTTTTTTTATTGTAAATTTTTTGTAGGAAGCAATGAACCCAATTTTCTGATAAATTTGACCTCAGATACTTAGTAAAAGTTGGTGAAATCCCGGCATACTTACTTACCTCGTTATCTGCACCAAGACCAAATGACGTCATTTGTAAGCTGCAATAGGCATGACGACAGTATCAAAAGATTTGATGATTTTAGGGGAAAATACATATTAAAGCAATGTAAAACACTAGTAGTTTAGTTTTATATAAAAAATTGAGATTGTTAAGATTTTCAATAAAATAAAACATTAAAATACTGCAATCGGCCATTTTGATTGAAACACCAATCACAGCGCATGACGTAATGCCTATGTCCTCTTATGAGGTTTTCTTGAAAATGTTATTAAATTTTGGAAAACCCATGTGTATTCATTGTCACAGATTATATAATAGTTACTACGTTAAGTATGTCATTAACATATGCGTGACGTCACAGCCGACGCCATGACACAAGTGAGCTGTTTTAGTTATACGTATCATACGTACCGCCAGGGATTGGAACTCCTTGCCTGAGTCTGTATTTCCGGTAAAGGTACCATCTGGGGGTCTTCAAGTCGCGAGTGAATAGGTATCTTCTAGCCAAGCGTGCTACATCGTCGACCACATCGTCACTTAACATCAGGTGAGATAGTGGTCAAACGCTTGACTATAGAGAATAAAAAAATTTGATAAAATCGCTTAAACTTCGTTAAACTTAAGTTAATTGCCGCAATATAGGTTTTTTCGTGAATAGTAAATGTGTTCTCACATAACGGCAGAGGATTTCAAAATCTTTCGTCACGCCTATCATAATTTCTTATTCCCTTTCAAAAACGCGCAATTCATTGTTGTTATACAGAAGTAAAGGGTCAGTTCCCGCCGAGATGCGCGACGCGACGAGACGCTACTTGTGGTTTAGCGCTCAGAACACGAAATAGTGTTTTTAGGGTTCCGTAGCCGAATGGCAAAAAACAGAACCCTTATAGATTCGTCATGTCTGTCTGTCTGTCTGTCCGTCCGTATGTCACAGCCATTTTATTCCAAAACTGTTAGGACTTCCGAATTGAAACTTGGTAGGTAGATGTATTCTGTAAACCGCTTTCCGATTTTTATACAAAAATAAAAAATATAAAAGTTTAAGGGGGGGCATCCCTGGAATATGGAATGGGGGGCATACATAGAACTGAAACAAAAAAAAAAATTTTCTTCAAACCTATACGTGGGTGTCTATGGATAGGTCTTTAAAAATGACATTGAGGTTCCTAAAATCATTTTTTCTCAAAGTCAATCATTTGAAAGATAGGCGCGTCTAAAGTGGTAAAATGTGTGTCCGCCCCCCTCTAACTTTTAAAGTACGGGAGTGAAAAATCTAAAAAAAATACATACTGTAGATCTCAATAAAAATTAACAACGAAAATTGGTTTGAACGAGATACAGTCAGCAGTTTTAGAGATATGGCGACCGCAAAGATAACTTTGTTTTTCATACAAACACTATGAAAAACAAAGTTAATTTTGTAGTTGCGAAAAATCATAGTTATGGAATATTTAACTGTGTTAGGGAACCCTACGAGTGCGAGTCCGACTTGCACTTGGCCAGTTTATTTTGTTCTGTGGTTTCGCGCCGCGCAGCCCGGCGTAGCCAGACGTGCGGCGCTGCCGAATTATCTCAATTAAATGTATGTCTTATTGTGTAATAGACTAAGTTCAATTTTGTATCAGGTGGCTTCTCGCGACCTCAATAAAATGTTGACCAGTCCCCTGATTCAATAATTTGAAAACCGGATTTGGGAGGTTCATTTATAATTTTGAATATTGACAAATCCATGAGCGATTTTGTCGCGGAAACCTTTACGATTAAAATTACAGATTTATATATATACAGATATATACAGACTCGAAATGTCAAAAGTAACCGATCGGTGCATTGTGAAATGCAAATATCGGAGTCGACGTAAAGGCAGTTAGTTTTCTTTCCTCTTCTTTCTTTCTTTCTATTATCCTGATTCATCTTACATAAAACCCTTTTTAACCAACTTCACAAAAAGGAGGAGGTTTTCAATTCGACTATTTTTAACCGACTTCAAAAAAAGGAGGAGGTTTCTCAATTCGACCGTATATATTTTTTTTTTTTTTTATGTTTGTTCGCGGATAACTTCGTCGTTTATGAACCGATTTCGATTATTCTTTTTTTGTTCGAAAGGAGATATCTCAAGTGTGGTACCATGGTAATTTTATCGAGGTCTGATAAGTATCTCCAGAGATATTGAGATAAACATCTCAAAATTGGTACTGAAAATGAACATTGAAGTCGGTTCTTTTTTAGTTTTTAACCGACTTCAAAAAAAGGAGGAGGTTTCTCAATTCGACCGTATATTTTTTAAACGATATTATTTTAATGTTTGTTACCTCAGTATATCATCAAACGAACCTATTTGAAAAATTCTTATCTTGCTTGAGATATTATGCCTCCCGTTTGGTCCCATTAAAATGTTATCGAGATCTGATAATATCTCCGGAGATATGAAGATACACAATATAAGCAAATTTGTATACTTTGATGACATGATTATAGCTAGCCGGTACTTTAACGCGGCATGTGAAGTCGTTTTTGTCGTTTTGTACGATCATAAATTATATACTGATCATTTAGCCGAACATAAGCAAATAGATTAGTGATATACATCTTAGCACTCTTTTTGTGTAGTAAATAAAGTTCAATTTTGTATCATTATCTTAAAAAGTGCGCGCCGCGTCGCGTCGCGTCGCATCTTAGTGTGAATGGACCCTTAGTAGTTCCTCTGGTTCACCAAGCTAATACTTTGCCACCAGAACATGTACCTTTCCGGACCCGGAGATTCTTTTTAAGGTTTCTTAAAAAGTTCAAAAGGAAAAAATATATATACGGTCGAATTGAAAAACCTCCTCCTTTTTTTGAAGTCGGTTAAAAAGGAACCCTTATCACCATCACTCTGTTGTCCGTCTGTCTGTCTGTCTATCCGTCTGTCTGTCTGTCTGTCCGTCTGTCTAGTCAAGACTATTTTTCTCAGGAACGTAAAAAAGTTAAAACGTAATATTAAATCGCCGAGATTTAATATTACGTTTTACGGTATCTTTAAGCCGTGAAAAAAATAATTTTGTAAGTCAAACACGATTAAACGATATGACCGTTCATGTTACATATTTTAGCATTTATTGTGATTTTACAAGGAAATCAAAAGCTGAACTTCCCGTTGACCTAGAATCATTGAATTTGGCGAGAAGCAAGTTCTTGCGGCACTTGTATAGTAAAAAATCTGAAAACCGTAAATAGTTTAATTACAAAAACAAAGCGAATTTACTAAAACAAACTTATTATTTGCGGTAAACCCTAAGACTAAAAACCTAGACCGCTAGGGCTCGAACTGCAAAGTTAAGTTTGTCCATTAACCTAGTTTAAGAAGAACGGAAGCCTCGGTGAGCGAATCCAACTCGCACTTGCTCGGTTTATTTTTTACTTATGTGCCTCACAACAAGGTCTACATTTTTAGACTTCAAAACAGTAATAAAAATAATTAATAAACTGGCCAAGTGCAAGTCGGACTCGCACTCGTAGGGTTCCGTACCACACTACAGTATTTTATAAGATCGAGCAAAAAATACCACTATCATATTTCGCCAGCAAAAAAAAATAATGATTAAACATTGGATTTCTTATAACGCCATCTAACGTCTAACAAAGGTGTTAGAGATCGAAATTTCAATATAACGCCATCTATGGGACGTTTACCTAACTAAGCGTTCATAGATGGCGTGAAATGCCGAATTAAACACGTTTCTAGTATGGCGACCCTCTATTATTTTTAACTTTATTCTGTTTTTAGTATTTGTTGTTATAGCAGCAACAGAAATACATCATCTGTGAAGTTTTCAACTGTCTAACTATCACGGTTCATGAGATACAGCCTGGTGACAGACGGACAGACAGACAGACAGACAGACAGACAGACGGACGGACAGACAGACGGACAGCGGAGTCTTAGTAATAGGGTCCCGTTTTACCCTTTGGGTACGGAACCCTAAAATGAAAAATAATAGTGGTATTTTTGCTCTTGATCTTATAAAATACTGTAGTGTGGTACGGAACCCTACTAGTGCGAGTCCGACTTGAACTTGGCCAGTTTATTTATTTTGTTTTCATTTTACTTCACACGAATAGTGTATTCAGCCAGTATCTATATATATAAAAGAAAGTCGTGTTAGTTACTACACTTATAACTCAAGAACGGCTGAACCAATTTTTATGATTTTTGTATTTTTGGAATTGTCTTTGTCAGGAATAGGATAATAAGTATTAAAAACAATGAATAATTGACCTAAAAAAATTATATAAGACAAAATATTTTGCCAAAATGTTCCTGGGTTTAAAATCTGCCAATAATTTGATGTTCAATTGTTTATCCCGCCGTATTTTTTTTTTTTTATAATTATGGCTCCACACGATTAGTGTATTTAGTCAGTGTCAAGTATAAAAATTCTTCCCATGTGGGGATAGCATTACAATATTCGGATTATCGCGTTTTTTTTCGGTATAATTATGGCTCGACACGATTAGTGTATTTAGCCAGTGTCAAGTAGTAAGTCAAGTAAAAATTCTTCAAGTTTTTGTGAATTCAAGTCACGTTGATTTTAAAAATGTTAAATATTGTCAGTAGTTATAATTGTTTGACATATTTATTGATTGTCAAATATGCGTGCGTTCAGAAATGTATGCTTACAAGCAACTTAAAAAAGTTAATATTTCCAAAAAACATTTCTACCAATTTTTATTCCATATCTGTAATGCCATCATAATACATTAATAAACTTAATATCTCTTTTGTATTCATTTATTACGTTCATAAGAGCCTAAAACAAGTTCATCTAAAAGGTAACACGACATTCATTGTGGTTTACGAAGGTGGTAGGTGGTACGAAGTTCGGCGAGCCAGCTAGTAAGGTATAAAAATGATTCGAGTTTTTGTAAATTCAAGTCATAAAGTTAAGTCAAAGTCACCTTTCTGATCAAGTTGAAGTCTCAGTATAGTCCAAGTCATACATACCCTCAGTAAACATGTGAAGTTTATTGAAGATTTTCAGTGCAATTTTGGTGAGAACGCAAATAGCATGTTTTTCAAGATTGTGCTGTTTCCTACACACACATTCACCGGCACTAAAGGTACGGACACACCGCAGCGTCCTGCGTGCGCGCGATCTAGGCGGCGATCAGATAGCGCTGTAGTATTTGTACCGACTAGTTCACACCAAACGCGATCAGAAAACAATTGAAAAGTTCTGAGATCGCAGATCGCAGGACGCCGCGGTGTGGCCGTACCTTAAATGGTTAAGAATCTACATCTATTACACATTAGTAATAACATAAGATAAATATAAAAAGGTACTACTATTTATTTTCTCGCAGTCAATGGTAAAAAGATTACACGACTTTTGAATAAAAAATATAATCTCGGTCCTTGTTTCCCTCGCTTCGCTCAGGATTCTTATCTAGAATCCTTCGCTGCTCTCGGGATCCAACTTAGTCCCTCGAATTAAAATGCCTTTTTAGGGTTCCGTAGTCCTGACAAGGAATCCTTATAGTTTCGTCATGTCCGTCTGTCTGTCTGTCCGAGGTTTTGCTAAGAGACCGTGAATACTAGAAAACTGTAATTTTGTGGCGGTATGTATATTACGCCGACAAAGTGCTGAAATAAAATTGTGAAAAAAATATTTATTTTTAGGGTAGCTCCCCTATATCAGAAGTGGGGATGTATTTTTTTCATTACCCCATCGTGTGGGGTATTGTTGTACAGGTCTTTTAAAATGACTTCAGGCTTGCTAATACCATTTTTCGATTGAATGCTCCATTTATGAAATATTAATTTTTGTTCCAGTCAGTAACCCCGCCCCCCCCCCCCCCCTCTAAAAGCTAAACTGCTGGCTTGAAACATTTGGAAAAATTCGTGACAATAGCGCATTTCATAAACTTTAAAGGAAAACTATAGCGGTTGAGATAACTTTATTAGTTTAGCAGTAATAATCGTTGAACTTGGGTGTTGGATAATTTTGTACCAAATACAAAATCCTTAGAATAAATCCTTTAAAGTGACAAAGACGGAGTACCTAGTTGCTTGTTTATAACGGGTAAAGACTTGCATTGAATAACAGGCTACTACGGAACCCTACACTGCGCGTTGGCCGACACGCTCTTGGCCGGTTATTATTAACTTGTTGTATAATACTATTCCATAGCAACTTTATTACTTACCTGTTTTACCATTTTAGGGGGTGATTTTTTAAAATAACACTAACTTATTAAGTCAAGAGTTATAAGTTTCAGAGCCTACTACACTATTTACGTTTCAAATCTAATTAAAAGAGGGAACGCGGTGTGCGAGGAATTTAATAATATCGTTTAAAAACTAAAAAACAACCGACTTCAATGCCACGCTATTCATTTTCAGTACCAATTTTGAGATGTTTATCTCAATATCTCTGGAGATACTTATCATACCTCGATAAAATTACCATGGTACCACACTTGGGATATCTCCTTTCGAACAAAAAAAAAATAATCGAAATCGGTTCATAAACGACGAAGTTATCCGCGAACATTAATAAAAAAAAAAAAAAAAAAACGTTTATATATATACGGTTGAATTGAGAAACCTCCTCCTTTTTTTGAAGTCGGTTAAAAAAAAAAAGAGTTTTATAAAGAAACTAAAGCCGTCGCGCAGTGCCCGAACAACCAACAAGAGTGTGATAGGGACAACACCAACTCAGATCCATTTTACTTACGAAATGTTGACTAAAATAAGGTTTCGTAGTCCCCTGTTTTCTCCGCGAAATCTATCCGCTAAAATTACACCGAAAAAACATTTTTGCAGATGAGTGCATCCGTGCTCCTATTTTTTTTTTGTTTTAAAACCCTTTTTCAAGTTTGTCTGGTAGCCGTTTTGATCACGGCAATAAATTATGACATTTTCCAGGTTTTTGAAAGGTAACATTTCTTTTTGCAATTGATTGGTCAAAAAAAAGTCAATTACAGGGTAGCTGCAGCAAACCATGATTTTTTGAAATTTTGCTCTAGAAGCATTTTCCAGGGAGCAAACAGGGGAATACATTTGTATGGAAAAATGCACCCGCGTTCCCTCTTAAGCAGTTATGGAGATACGTGGAAACGAAACATTACACACATTTAAATGTTGCATTAATAATACTAGGTATATTCTAGATAAGTTTCTGTTTTCGAACAATAGGGAATATGCATGTAGTATCATTTACTTGAAATAATTTATTTTGAATCATTATTGTTCTGTGTTGTTTGTAAAACATTTTTTTATAAATAGAATACTCTTAAATGTGTTAAAATATTATATGAAAAATGCAAAATAAGCGTGGGAAATTTTAATTTGCAAAACACATCACCACTTGTCAATTAGAAAGTGACGTCACAGGGCACCACACGGTCTCCACAGATTAAATCTTGTTCATAGAAATACTATGCACTGTTGTACGAATACGTACTATTTCTAATATAAAGATTTAATCTGTGGAGACCGTGTGGTGCACTGTGACATCACAAAGGCGCGCGAAAATTTGGCAGCGTTTTAGATACTTCATATTTTTTCAATGCTAAAACTAATTTTTTTAGCTTTATTTGAACACTTTCAGTATTATTTCACTTTTTTCTTGTGTTAAATGGATGTAATCAGTGAATTAAAAATATTTTAAAAAATCATGCTTATTCCTTTTTGTTCTAGTCGCTTCTGCGACAAACAAATGATCGATTGAATTATGTTAGGTACCTACACGACACCACCGCTATAACTTGATTCTTATTTATAAACTTGACCAACATTAAACTGAGTCTTAGGTATATCTGAACAAAGAAGATAGTTATAGTCCTACGAATGTCACAGAATAATTAATAGGCGTTGTAAAAAACAAAAGAAGTGTACGTATGTGAATGTTTGTTACTACGTACGTATTATATAATAAGTAGGCATTTAGTAAAATATAGCAGATGTCTTTTTAGGGTTCCGTACCCAAAGGGTAAAACGGGACCCTATTACTAAGACTCCGCTGTCCGTCTGTCTGTCTGTCTGTCCATCTGTCACCGGGCTGTATCTCATAAACCGTGATAGTTAGACAGTTGAAATGTTCACAGATGATGTATTTCTATTGCCGCTATAACAACAAATACTAAAAACAGAATAAAGTTAAAAATTATAGAGGGTCCCCATACAAGAAACGTGTTTTTTTCGGCATTTCAATGTAACGCCATCTATGAACGCTTAGTTATTTAAACGTCCCATAGATGGCGTTATATTGAAATGTCGATCCCTAACACCTCTGTTAGACGTTAGATGGCGTTATAAGAAATAAAATGTTTATTAATTATTATTTTTAGCTGACGAAAAATTATAGTGGTATTTTTTGGTCGATCTTATAAAATACTGTAGTATGGTACGGAACCCTACAAGTGCGAGTCCGACTTGCACTGGGCTAGTTTATTTATTGTGCACCGCCGTCCATTCTTTATTTTTTACTCCAGTCCATCTTAAGGTTGTCTGGAAGAGATCGCTCTTAGCGATAAGACCGCCGATTGAATTACCATAGTATAGTTGTATTACTTTAAGTTGTGTTTTTTTTTCTGGTGATCAAAAAAGAGTTATTGTATTGTATAGGTACTTATCTGATTTTAATGAAATTTTAAACGCAGACAGTGTAGGTTCTGGAATAAAACAGGCTAATTTTATTTTCGAATATCATCTTTTAAAGGGGTTAAATAGGGTGATAAAGTCTCTATGGAAAATGTAGTTCCTTGATTCGATTAACTTAGGCGGCAATAGCCCAATGGATAAGGTGTCGGACTGGCGATCGAGAGGTCGTGAGTTCGGTCCCCACCCCACCCATTGCACTATTGACGTGAACCCACTCCAGACACAAGCATATTTAGCTTAGTTCGAGGGGTTAACAAGAATACTAGTGTATTAAATAATGTAATAATGTGCAACCCACATTGGGAGTAATCTTTATAATTTTATAATATCGTTTAAAAACTAAAAAACAACCGACTTCAATGCCGCGCTATTCATTTTCAGTACCAATTTTGAAATGTTTATCTCAATATCTCTGGAGATACTTATCATACCTCGATAAAATTACCATGGTACCACACTTGGGATATCTCCTTTCGAACGAAAAAAGAATAATCGAAATCGGTTCATAAACGACGAAGTTATCCGCGAACAAACATAAAAAAAAAAAAAAAAAAAAAAAAAAAAAAAAACGGTCGAATTGAGAATCCTCCTCCTTTTTTTGAAGTCGGTTAAAAAAAAAACTTAAAACTCTGTACAATCATAAATTATTGGGAACCTTTTTGGGAACGTTACCGGCAGACAGCGACCTAGTTTCTGTGTATAATTCTTATTTTTTTCAATGTTATCATTATCAGTCAATTTCTGTCCACTGCATTGGCCTCTCCTATGGTACGCCTTTGAGATCGATTTACGCAGCTATTCGTTTCCAACTGCTGCCACCCAGCTTGCGTATATCATCGCTCCACCTAGCTGGAGGGCGCCCTACACTACATTTACCGAGCCGTGGTCTCCACTCTAGAACACGTCTACTCCATCGGTTATCGGTTCTACGACAGATGTGACCAGTCCACTGGCCACTTCAGTTTGCTAATCCTTTGAGCTAAGTTGATAATTTTGGTTGTCTGACGGATGACTTCATTTTGAATTTAATGCTTCAGAGAGACTCCGAGCATAGCCCTCTCCATAGCTCGCTGAGCGACTTTGAATTGGTGAACCAGTCGCACCGTCAATGTCCACGTCTCGGCTCCGTTAGTAATAACAGGTAAGATGCACTAGTAATAAAAAGACTTTCGTCTTCAGGCTATGTGGTACGGGCGATAAAAATATTCGACGAAGTTTTCCGAATGCTGCCCATCCCAGCTGCATCTTTCTGCGAGCTTCCTTCTCGAAGTTCTTTCTACTTCTGCTTGTAGTGGTAGGACTTCCGCTAGTCCGCCTGGGGTGGTACCACCACTTTTCCAATTAATATTCAACCGTGAAATAGGCTTTATGTCGGTTGAAATAGCAAGGTGTCCAATGAAATTACAGGGCATGGCAGACTCAACATCTTTGTCTCAAGGTAACAGGCGCAGTGCAGTGAAATGCAACATTGTGGACTGCCAGAATGTTGCATGCCGCTGTATCTGTAATAGGACGGCATGTAATAGACGTCATCGTCTACCATCAGGCGAGCCTCGTGCTTGCCCTGTTACCTTTAACCATAACAAAAAAAAAAACAAATTAAAAGATTTCCCCAAGGTAGACATATTCGTGAACAACTTCGAGGGGAACTCCGTTTAGGGCAATCGGTTCCGGAATAACGTGTTCATTAATTAATAACTTCTTAATGTAGTTAATATTTTTCTTATTATTGTTATATACCGGATATAATTCACGTACCTTTAGTCGAATTTTCTTGACCTAGGTTTCGAGCGAGTCCGTCGCTCTTCCTCGGGAGTGAGGTCACGCGGTGAGATCGCGATGTTCACTGAATTACAGCCGGTATATAACAATAATAATGTTACAAATTCACGATAATTTTAAAATCAAAATATTTTCTTATTTGTTAAAACAGTTTTTAGGGTTCCGTACCCAAAGGGTAAAACGGGACCCTATTACTAAGACTCTGCTGTCCGTCTGTCTGTCTGTCTGTCTGTCTGTCCGTCTGTCAACAGGCTGTATCTCATGAACCGTGATAGTTGGACAGTCGAAATTTTCACAGATAATGTATTTCTGTTGCCGCTATAACAACAAATACTAAAAACAGAATAAAGTTAAAAATAATAGAGGGTCCCCATACAAGAAACGTGTTTTGTTTCGGCATTTCACGCCATCTATGTAAATTTGGTTTGGTAAACGTCCCATAAATGGCGTTATATTAAAATGTCGATCCCTATAACACCTTTGTTAGACGTTAGATGGCGTTGTAAGAAATAAAATGTTTATTAATTATTATTTTTTGCTGGCGAAAAATGATAGTGGTATTTTTTGCTCGATCTTATAAAATACTGTAGTGTGGTACGGAACCCTACGAGTGCGAGTCCGACTTGCAATTGGCCAGTTTATTTTTTATACCTGATAGGCTAGCGTTTAATCGCTTTCTTGCTTGGTGGTAAGCGATGATTATGACACCCTAATTTTATGGCGGCAGATTTTCTCCTTGATGGTGGTGAGCTAGTTACTTTTTGGTAGCGATTCGGTCGGACTTCTCCTTCCTACTTTAAAGCAATACAAATATTATACGCGGCCATAGCCTAATGGCTAAGGTGTCGACCTGGCAATCGAGAGGTCATGAGTTCGAACCCCACCCATTGCACCGTTGACGTGAACCCGCTCCAGACAGATGCATCCGCATCATCACTTACCAACAGGTGATATAGTGGTCAAACTCTAGAAAAAACATACCGTCAAGCTGTAATGTACTATGTTCGACCGCATCTTCACTTAACATCAGGAGAGATAACGGTCAAATACTTAATATGTCCGGGAAAATATATACAAAAAAGGTTTAAAACCGGCCTAGTGCGAGTAGGACTCGCGCACAATGGGTTCCGTACCATTATCTATAAAAACGAAAAAAAATAAACTGGCCAAGTGCAAGTCAGACTCGCACTCGTAGGGTTCCGTACCACACTACAGTATTTGATAAGATCGAGCAAAAAATACCACTATCCTTTTTCGCCAGCCAAAAATAATAATTAATAAACATTTTATTTCTTATAACGCCATCTAACGTCTAACAAAGGTGTTAGGGATCGACATTTTAATATAACGCCATCTATGGGACGTTTACCTAACTAAGCGTACATAGATGGCGTGAAATGCCGAAAAAAACACGTTTCTTGTATGGGGACCCTCTATTATTTTTAACTTTATTCAGTTTTTAGTATTTGTTGTTATAGCGGCAACAGAAATACATCATCTGTGAAAATTTCAACTGTCTAACTATCACGGTTCATGGGATACAGCCTGGTGACAGACGGACAGACAGACAGACAGACAGATGGACAGCGGAGTCTTAGTAATAGGGTCCCGTTTTACCCCTGGCTACGGAACCCTAAAAAACCGTCAACATATAATACTATGCTCGACCGCATCTTCACTTAACATCAGGAGAGATAGCGGTCAAGTACTTGTGTCCGGCAAAATATATATAAAAAAGGTTTAAAACCGGCCTAGTGCGAGTAGGACTCGTGCACGAAGGGTTCCGTACCATTATCTATAAAAACGAAAAAAAATCATGGTTGTTGTATGGCAGCCCCTTCAATATAAATATTATTTAAATGTAATTATTGATTTTTAATGTGAATAATATAACTCAATCTACCGGTTTCCATTATCAATATATTCTAGCAAAAACGAGCAAAAAAATCACGTAATAGGGTCTGGTTTTACCGTTTAGGTACGGAACCCTAAAAACTCCCTTATTACTAAGATACTAGTAAAATCTATATTGAACAATTTTCCGAGAAAAAAATGAAATGCTTACTAATAAAACTATAAATGTATTTTATTTATTACGTAAAAAACAATGTAGTACATTATAAGCTGTAAATCTGTAGTAATAAGTAAACAAATAAAGATACATTACGATAATTATTATTGTATATTGTACAATATTGCAATAGGTGTAAAATTTATATTAATAACTTAAGATGCCTGCGCCAAGCGACTGTTTTATTATGGTATAAGGCAATTAGAACAGTCAGTTTTTCAGGGAAACGTTGTTTTATAATTCAGATAGTTTAAAAACTAAAACAATCGACTTCCATGCCTAGCGAGTCAGTTTCAGTAGCAAGTTTGAGACGTTTATCGTCATATCTATACTTACCACTGACCACTTTAAAAATGTACCCTAACAATTGAAAAAATAATCATTCAAATCAGTTTACAATTGACGGAGTAATCACGTAACATACATACAATTAAAAACATACAGACGAATTGAGAACCTCCTCCTTTTTGTAAGTCGATTGAAAATAGGTGAATATCTGGTAGATAGATCTATAATATATGTGTATAAAATATATATCTGTTAGATATAATATATAATAAGTACTAGTCAAAAGTACGCAGCCTTGGAGCCGCAGTATTTGTGCGCCCATTGTGGTTCAGACCATGGGGTGTTGGGGGACCGAGGCCAGGAGCTTGTTTGGGGATATAGGATATTGAAGGAGAAGACAAGTGACTCCCGCTCCGGCTCGTACCTTGTGCAAAGGTGGCCATTGCCATCCAACGTGGAAACGCCGCCAACGTTATGGGTACCATTGCACCGGGTACAGTTAGGGGTGGGCTATTTTCAAAAAGAAAGACGTTCTCAATTCATCTGTTGTTTTTTTTTGTATGTATGTTACGCGATTACTCCATCAATTGTGAACCGTTTCGAATGATTCATTTTTTAATCAGTAGAGTACGTTTCCAAGGTGGTCTCATTGTAATTTAATAGAGATCTGATAGGTATTTCCAGAGATATGACCATAAATGTCTCAAACTTGCTATTGCAATTGACTCGCGGGGCATAGAAGTCGGTTGTTTTCGTTTGTCTTAATAATTATCATAGAATAATATTGGTGTGAGATAATTTCTACATAAGTTATACTTACGCGAAAATACCTATAAAGTATAAAATAGAAAGTAACGACCAATTATTTATATATATCTTATAGGCTAGCGTTTGACCACTATCTCGCCTGGTGGTAAGCGATGATGTGGTTAGAAGATGGTGATTGGTGAACGAACACGTTAGGCCTAGAATACTCTGACTCTCAACTCAAAGGCTGTGCTGTTTGAACACCGTTTAAGTTTCAAACAGTTTATTTATTAATGTTTCTAAACCTTTTTTCCAAAATGTAAGTATTTTAATTCTAAAATATTTTATTCGTTATTTTCCGAATGGTTAGCTTAGATGGCTTTTTAAAATCTCACATAATTAATGACGACAATCTGCTTATTAATTTTAAACTAAAAACATTAGAGTAGGGGAATTAAACATTTGTTTTAAGTGTGACGTTCGACGTCTAGATGTAAAGCTGAATGGCTCAATACCTTTTTTTTTGTAAATTCAAAGCAATAAGTTATGTTTCTGCTATATACTAATGTTTTTTATATCTAATTTTTAACCGACTTCAAAAAAAGGAGGAGGTTTCTCAATTCGACCGTATATATATATATATATATATATCTTGGGATATCTCCTTTCGAACAAAAAAAAATATATATATATATTTTTTAATGTTTGTTCGCGGATAACTTCATCGTTTATGAACCGATTTCGATTATTCTTTTTTTGTTCGAAAGGAGATATCCCAAGTGTGGTACCATGGTAATTTTATCGAGGTATGATAAGTATCTCCAGAGATATTGAGATAAACATCTCAAAATTGGCACTGAAAATGAATAGCGCGGCATTGAAGTTAGTTTTTAAACGATATTATAATTATAACTTTTCGTTATATTATTAATTGTCAATATTGTATTTTCTGTAACATCTATTTGGTACCTACTCACTGTTATGATGTTATGTGTGATTTGTGTAAATAAATAAATAAATATCTGTAATAATTTTTATTGAATATGATCTATTTAATGTTATTTGACGTGTGTAAGTGCAAATTTTTAATTTGCCTGTATAGTACTGAATAAATGCTTTGACTTTTGAGATTAATTTTTCCTGCTAATATAATATTATAATATAATGTCTAATTCCATATTACAACAAATAAGTATACAAAAGTTTCATTCACATTATTTAAACTTAAATTATTAAACACAAACCTCGAAACTAAAGTTAAAATGGCATCCGCTAGACCCTTAACACAACTAACAAAGGCAAATTCTAAACCTAGACCATAAAATCTAAACAGGAGTCTTGAACTTGTTGTAATACGTCAGTCGAGTAAAATAAATTAATAGTACCTTACCTATTCGTACCTTTACACACACTAACGCACCGCTTCGTCAGTGTGCGTTGCGAAATTTTATATAAACGCGAGAGTTCCGCCGCAGTCTGTCATAGACGTATTACGACCTCATTCGATGCAGACTCAATAGGTGCAAAAGCGCGCGCTTTTTGAATGGCATGTTCTTTTTTTAAATCTAGCTTTTTTTTTGTACGGAGTGTGTAGTTACGTGCTATTCATCCAAAAAGTTTTACGTCTGCCAATAATTTTTAATTATTTTTAATATTTATCGGACGTAGTCCAACATTTGTGATATTTTAATAGTGGTGTTTTGAAATGTGACTATTTTAGTGATAACATATACGAATTTTGTTGTGTGTTAAAAATATTAGTGACATTGAATGTGTGGATACAATACGGAAAAATAACAAGTGCTATTAAAAACTAATTATCAAATTAGTTTGTCATAACCGACCTAACCGCTTCAACGTTTGAATTTCGAACTTTATTATACCAATTTATTTAAAAAAATGAAGGACTTAGTACAAATTTGGAACCGTGTTTCGAGCAGAAGGTATTCCAATGTAAACACATCGGAAATGAAAGATATATCGAGTAATCGAATGAAAGCAGATATCGATAGCAACGTATTCGAAGTGAATTTTGGGGAGTGTGAGGGACTAAACAATAAATTCAACGATGATATCGATTTTAATGATCGTAAAGATGCGATTATCAATCGATTGTTCGAGAGAAGGAGGCAAGGACACATTGGGAGGCAGCCTAAATGTAAGTTATTTTAACTACCCTCTATTTTAAATTAATGAATGTGTTAAAACATTTTTGTAATTGTTGTGTAACATAGATTAATTTGGTCACATAGATTAATTTAATTATCTAAGATATAAATACCATGGCGTTGTACTGCGTTTTTAGACCTGATCGCGAAAAAGTATGGTGATATTTTATGGGTTATGATTACAAAAGTATATAGCTTAAAAATGTTACTTCAATGTTATTTAAGTGGCATAACTTCGTTTATAATTAATGCTTTAACACCCTTGTAAACCTTTTCTAGACATACTTACACAAACATTTCGTTGCCTCAAAATAGTTCATTAGAAAACCTTTAAAAAATAATAAATATAAAGTTTAGGTATTGTGACACAAAATCAAATAACATCATTTAAAAAAAATTACAGTTTATTTTTATTAAGGTCTTAGATAGTAATATAAAGGTAAATTGTACTAAGGAAGTTTTAATTAAAAAAAAAATAGATAATAACTTTATGATAATTTATGTTTTTACTAGGGGATGAATCTACGAGTACTTAAATAATACATACATAATGATTGCTAAGAATATTCTTTTTGATTTATAAACAAGCATTTATTCTCACTCTTAGCACAATAATAATCTTCCGCTCTTTTCTCATCACCACAGAGTTCCTACATCTATTTTTTCTACCGCTAGAGGCGCCAATCGCGCGGGTAGATACACCATGCAGGTTTTATTACAGCTAAACGATAACACATAGATAGGTACATAAAATCACGCCTTTTTCCCTTTGCTACGATTCTGATCCTGCTTTCAATTTATTTCGCTTCTTCCACTTTAAATAATAAATAACCAATTATTCTTAAAAAGTAATACACGATTTTGATAAAGTCATACACTATGAACAAGATTTTTAATAAAAGAAGGGACAACCTTCTGTTTTAAAATAGTCTACAGTTATAATCTTGACATGAATAAAAGTTTACGAAATAATTAAATTATTCAATACTGTAATATTATAATATACGCACAAATTAATTCTATATTATATATTGTCATACTTGAAACTGCTAAAATCATATTATTATCTATTAAAGATATACCTACGTACAATGGGCGGTCTTACCGTGAAAGAGCGACATCTTCTAGACAACGTTTAAATGGAATTCAAGAAATTACAGTTGATCAGAGCGGTGTAATAAAATAAACCGGCCAAGTGCGAGTCGGACTCACGCACGAAGGGTTCCGTTCCATTATCTATATGAACGGCAAAAAAAAAATGTTTTTGTATGAGAGCCACCCTTAAATATTTGTTTTATTATAATGTAATTATTTATTTTTAAGAGAATATATAAATTAACATTCTGGAAAAATTTCAAGCGTCTGCCTGTTGCCGTTATCTATATCGAGCAAAAACGAGCAAAAAATCACGTTTGTTGTATGGGAGCCCCCTTAAATATATATTTTATTCTATTTTTAGTATTTGCTGTAATAGCGTCTACAAAAATACATCATCTGTGAAAATTTGAACTGTCTAACAATCACGGTTCATGAGTGGTGACACACGGACAGACAGACCGACAGACAGACCGACGGGAGGACAGCGGAGTCTTAGTAGTAGAACCTAGGATGATGTTATTTCAATTCGAAAAAATCTGTGATTCTTATTAGAAAGGTTTCCGCGACAAAACAGCTCACGGATTTTTTAATATTCAAAATTTAAAATGAAGCTTCTGAATCCGAATAGGTTTTTGAATGATGGAGGCTGGTTCTAATATATATATGGTAAATGGACTACAGTCCGGCAAGTATAACTTGCACAGTCCGGCAAGTATAACTTGCACAGTCCGGCAAGTATAACTTGGCGCGGCTGTGCGCCACTGTGCTTTTACTTTGTACTTTGATTACAGTTTCTCTTAAACCACTTTTAATTACTTTTGGCATTATTGAACTATTTTAATGTAGCAAATTTATCAACAATAATGTCGCGGTAATCTCTCAAACGTCAAACTCACAGTTTCAAGAGAGCGGAATTAGTTCCAAAAACCACCACCGCCAAGTTATACTTGTGGCACTGTAATGATTCCTTTACCTTACCACAGAATAATGAATAGTACAAGACCTTACCTATTAAATTTAAAACTTTAAAAACTTTTTTAAACTTTATATGTAGCTTTTTTTTAATGATAAAAGGTAACAGGACAAGCACGACGCTCGCCTGATGGTAAGCGATGACGTCTACGTATTACAGATACAGCGGCATGCAAAATTCTGAACTGCCAGAATTTTGCATGTCACTGCACTGCGCCTGTTACCTTGAGACATAAAGATGATGAGTCACATGCCCTGTAATTTCACTGGAAACCTTGCCATTTCAACCGAAAAACATTCCTATTTCGGCCGAAAATTAATTGGTAAAGTGGTGGTACCGTTACAGGCTACCACTGCAATAGAAGTCCTACCACTACAATACAAGTTTATCACGGTAAATTGCAATACGGAAATACAAGTACAATTTGGACGCTTGGCGGTTATGTGGAAAATAGTTCGAATATGTTACACAGGTAAGTAGTAGGAAAATTGTATCAATGTTCTGCCTGCTTTGCCACTAAAAGCAGTTTACCATTATCGATGAGAAAATCATTCGCCATAACCTTACGGTGTTCCGGCAGCACAGAGCATTTGAGATTCACGAGTATTCTAGGCGACTCCTCGATAATGGTACATACACAGTAAGATATATACATATACTAGCTTTTCCCCGTGGCTTCGCCAGCATTGAAAAGTATCCTACGTCCTAATCCACTTTACTGGCTATCCTTGTGCAAAATTCCAGCCAAATTAGTCGAGTCGTTTGACCGTGAAGAGGTCCCAAACAAACAAATACAAAAACTGACTTTTGTATTTATATTGTTGGTGTTGATGTAAAGTACTTCACAGGTACCTATACAGGTACATAGAAGGCTTTTAAGTTTTCAAATATAAATATTTGATGACGTCTTATTAATGATTTAACATACATTTCGCATATTTATTTTGTCAAGGTTATATATTCGAGTCCGGGACGCAAAAAATATTTATATTTTACCGTACCTATAGCCCAATGGATAAGGTGTCGGACTGGCGATCGAGAGGTCGTGAGTTCGGTCCCCACCCCACCCATTGCACTATTGACGTGAGCTCACTCCAGACACAATCATATTTAGCTTAGTTGGAGGTTAACAAGAATCCTAGTAATGTTAAAATTTAAAAAAATTAAATAACTATTGTATTACACTTCAATGTATAAAAATTGTCTGAAATACTGAAACATACAGTTACATGTATGGTTGGTTTTAACCTACTTTTTTTTTTTTATATTCTGACGTAAACGATTGGATGACAGCTGAATGGTTCATTACTTTTGTTTTTTTTTTCTAATTCAAAGCGTTAAAATTCTGCTTTTGCTATGTTTACTTGATAATTGGTTATGATTTATGATTTTGACGTGTATATGTGCGTATATTAATACTGCCTACACACTGAATAAATGCTTTGATTCTTCTTCTTTGAATATTTCATTGTTTTATTATTTCACAATATTTTAGAACGAAGATTGTCTGAAGTACTGAAACATGCATTGGGGATGCACGTTATAGTACGGTTAGCAACCTTACATTAATCTGCATAATTATATTATATACCAGCTATACTCAAAGTGTGCTCCGTGGAGCCCTAGGGCTCCGCAAAGCCTTTGAAGAGGCTCCACAAAAATATTGGTTTTATTGAAATTAAATTACTATAAAGGGGTACCCTTTATTTATGTGCTCTTAGCTGCGTAATAAATAACACTACCGGAGAAGAAGTGTTTAACAAAATCAACTTATTTTACGACAAAAATTATCATGACATAATTACATCAACATTTGTACAGATAAACCCAATTAAGAGCACCTAATTAATAAGATCGTTTAAAAGACTAAAAGAACCGACTTCAAATGCCGCACTATTCATTATTTTCAGTACGAAGTTTGAGGTGTTTATCTCCATATCCCTGGAGATACATATCAAATCTCGATGAAATTACAATGTTACTACCCTTGGGATATCTCCTTTCCGACAAAAAAAGAATCATCAAAATTGGTTAATAAACGACGAAGTTATCAGCGAACAAACATAAAAAAATATATGTATGGTTGAATTGAGAATCCTCCTCTTTTGTTTTAGTCGGTAAAAAACTGGGATTTGTTTTATTTTAGGCCTCCGTCAGATATTTATTTATTTTATCATACATGTATGCGTTTCTTTAAGTTGTGTTTCACTAGTTCACTTTTTTTATTTTTTTTATAAAAAAATTGTCTGAAGTACTGAAACACACAGTTACATGTACCTATGGTTGGTTTTAACCTACTTTAATTTTTTTTTTAATATATTTTTTTTATATTCTGTCATAAACGATTGGATGACAGCTGAATGGTTCATTACTTTTTAGGGTTCCGTAGCCGAATGGCAAAAAACGGAACCCTTATAGATTCGTCATGTCTGTCTGTCTGCCTGTCTGTCCGTCCGTATGTCACAGCCATTTTATTCCGAAACTGTTAGGACTACAGAATTGAAACTTGGTAGGTAGATGTATTCTGTGAACCGCTTTCCGATTTTTATACAAAAATAAAAAATATAAAAGTTTAAGGGGGGGCATCCCATACATGGAACTGAAACAAACAAAATGTGGGGTGTCTAGGGATAGGTCTGCAAAAATGACATTGAGGTTCCTAAAATCATTTTTTCTCAAAGTCAATTATTTGAAAGATAGGCGCGTCTAAAGTGGTAAAATGTGTGTCCCCCCCCCCCCCCCCTCTAACTTTTAAAGTATGGGAGTGAAGAATTTAAAAAAAATATATGCTGTAGATCTCAATAAAAACTAACAACGAAAATTGGTTTGAACGAGATACAGTCAGCAGTTTTAGAGATATGGCGACCGCAAAGATAACTTTATTTTTCATACGTTGTAGTTGTGAAAAATCATAGTTATGGAATATTTAACTGTGTTACGGAACCCTACGAGTGCGAGTCCAACTTGCACTTGGCCAGTTTTTTTTTTCTAATTCAAAGCGTTTAAATTCTGCTTTTGCTCTGTTAACTTGATAATTGGTTATGATTTATTTTATTATTTAGACGTGTATATGTGCGTATATTAATACTGCCTACATACTGAATAAATGCTTTGATTCTTGATTCATGCATACAATTTAAAAAAAATTACTTACCCCCATTTGCGCAGTCTTGTCAAATGAGGGTAATAGACAAGAAGCTTAATTTTGCATTGAACATGGCATGGTAAGCTCGGTTTTTATACAATGTAACAAATTTGCGGTGTCCATTCTAATCTTTGTCTGTTGTGTTTACTGTTACAATGACCGGGTTACAAGTTCAAATTATAAATTACAGTGTCTATGGATTTCTTTTAGCATGTTTATAACATTTTTTTTATGTTATATTTAACTTAGTTAAAAGTTTCCCTTTTGTCATAAAAAAAAATCTCAACAAATTAAGTCTAAATCTTCTTGAAACTCAAGCCTGTTCAACCGACTTTCCAAAACGAAGGAGGTTCTCAATTCGACTATATGTTTTTTGTATGTATGTTACGCGATTACTCCGTCAATTGTGAACTGATTCAAATGATTATTTTTTTAATCGATAGGGCACATTTCCGAAAACGTTCCATTGTAATTTCATCAAGATCTGATAAGAATCTCCAGAGATATGACGATGAACGTCTCAAACTTGCTATTGAAACCGACTCGCGGAGCATGGAAGTCTGTTGTTTTAGTTTTTAAGCTATCTTAATTATACAATATGTAGTGATAATTGTATTGCCAATGAAAAGGTGACGTCATTTTTTTAAAGTGAATGTTATCACCTTCGGAAGGTCACTGTCATCTACAGATTGTACATTAATCACGTGAGGGTCGGAGGGCAGAGGAAAGGGGAGAGTGAAGGGGAGTGAGGGGGTTCGAATTTTTTTAATAATTTATGATCGTACAAAACGAAAGAACCGACTTCACATGCCGCGATAGTCAAAGTACTGGCTAGTCATAATCATGTCTTCTAAGTATACAAATTTGCTTTTATTCGATGATAACTCCTGGGCCTCCTTAGGCCCCTAGTCGGTGCGGGGCCCCTAGGCAGTCCCTCCCCCGCCGCGTCTGTCTGTCTGTTCGCGATAAACTCAAAAACTACTGAACGGATTTTCACGCGGTTTTCACCAATAGACAGAGTGATTCATGAGAAAGGTTTGTGTGTATAATTCGTAAAAGTTTTGTCTAAATTGGTTAAAATATGACAGTAATTTGTACGTGACGCAATAAGCTGATACATGCTTTACCCGGGCGAAGCCTAGATAGGTCGCTAGTAAAAAAAATACATACTGAAAAACTGGGAACCTCCTCCTTATTAATCAACTTCAAAAAAGGAAGAGGTATTTCAATTCAACCGTATACATATATTTTTTATGTATGTTCGCGGATAACTTCATCGTTTATAAACTGATTTTGATGATTATTTTTTTGTTGGAAATGAGATATCCCAAGAGTGGTACCATAATAATTACATCGAGATCTGATAAGTATCTCCAGAGATATTTTGATAAACGTCTCAAACTTGCTACTGAAACTTACTCGCGCGTCATTGAAGTCGGTTGTTTTAGTCTTTAAACTATGTATCTTACTGAAGTCGGTAATGACATTCATGACATAAATTAACAATATTTTACCGTAAGAAGTAACGGTAGGAAATCTAATACTCTGTTTTCTCCAACGTTTCTAGGCTATTGGAAAGCAATTTTAGTAATTTTATGTAATTTTGCGAATTATATTCAATCTATTCCTCATAGGGTATAGATTAATTAATGTATACGAATCTCATGCTATATAGTAGAATTTGTATGTATCCTTATATTTGTAATGGTAGGGCGGTACCACAACTTTGTCAATCAATTTTCAGCCGTGAAATAGGAATGTTTTTCGGTTGAAATAGCAAGGTGTCCATTGAAATTACAAGGCATGTGAGACTCAACATCTTTATGTCTCAAGGTCACAGGCGCAGTGCAGTGACATACAAAATTCTGGACTGCCAGAATTTTGTATGCCACTGTATCTGTAATAGGTAGACGTCATCGCTTACTATCAGGCGAGCGTTGTGCTTGTCCGGTTACCTTATATCATAAAAAAAATACTCAGGTGGTGGGAGCATTCTAGATATTCCATCTATGTTACTTCCTACCTTAAACTAGATTACCGCCATCAAGGAAAAAATCTGCCGCCATAACTTTACGGTGTTCCGGCAGCACACAGCCCTTGAGAGTCAGAGTATTCTAGGCCTAGCGTGTTCACAATCTTCGACCGTATCACCACTTTCCAACAGGCGACTATAGTGGTCAAACGCTACCCTATAAGATAAAAAGAAAAGAAAAACACTGATTAACCAATAACATTTTTAAGAATCGAAAACCTGTTTTTCACGGTACGTCTCACGAATTGAGAATCACATTTTAACAATCTAGATAAGATCGTTTAAGAAACTAAAAAATAACCGACTTCAATGCCGCGCTATTCATTTTCAGTACCAATTTTGAGGTATTTATCTCCATATCTCTGGAGATACTTATCAGACCTCGATAAAATTACCAAGGGGATACACTGGGGATATTTCCTTTCCAACAAAAAAATAATAATCATAATCGGTTTATAAACGACGAAGATATCCGCGAACAAACATAAAAAAAAATATATACGGTCGAATTGAGAAACCTCCTCCTTTTTTTGAAGTCGGGTAAAAAGAGGCAATGTGGTCTCACGAATCAAGAACCTGTTTTCTAAACGTTGGTTGCCTCTTTCATAGACCTGAAAGAGGCAATGTTGATCAATCACATAAAATCACGCCATTTTCCCGTCGGGGTAGGCAGAGACTACTTCTTTCCACATGCTACGATCCTGACATACCTCTTTCGCTTCTTCCACTTTCATGAGCGCCTTTATACATGTTCGCCGGTTATAGGAACTTGTGACTTGGCCTTTCTTTAAAACGTCCGATCTGGTCGTGATACGTTTGCCTAGGTCGGCCTCTACCGGCTGGCCCATTCACACTCGTCTCATAAATCTCTTTTTCTAAAGGTCGGTAAAGTCTAGAAAGAGGCAATGTTCTTAATGACATAATGATTGTTATACCTTCCTACCTACTACGTCAGCTGATAAATATAACATTATGTATGATACGACATTCCACGTCATAGTAGTGTAATTGGTGCTAGATTAGTGGGGTTCCATTAACATACGGCACGGTGCTTTACAGTTTTCAATTTTCATTTAATCACCGCGGCACGGTTTTATTAAATTGCCTGCTGTCATTAAAAAAAATATTTTTCAAATTCTGCACCCTGATTCTCATTTCAATCGAATTTAGAATACGGAAGCGTCATTTTGAATTTCGAATAATTTATTATTCCGTGAGCTATTTGGTCGCGGAAACCTTTCCGATTAGAGTCACTGATTTTTGGAGTTGAAATATCAAAAGATATGGAATAGATTAGAGCATTGTAAATTGCAATGATCTGAGTCGAAGGAGAGGCAGTTCCCGAATACGATTCGGTTTTCGAATGATTGAGAATCAGGGGGAAATCGGACATTAGTTTGAAATTTGTATGTTTTCGACTTTTCCTTGTTTCCTCAGTTTGTTTGTTGTTTCTTTGTCTTTACAAAAAGTTTATAAAAGTTTTTGCAATTTACTGTCATTATAAAAATAGAGTTTGCAAATTTGGATCACACTGACATCAAATTTGTGTTTTAATTGACTCACTGCTAGGTTTATATTATAATTGAAGAAACACACGAGTTATAAGAGAAAGTAAAAAAAAATACTCAAGTTACTAATTTTGATCATACATTCATTTAACATCGATTTGTGTATGTTATTATTACTCTTTATTTACCACGGTATCGTTTAAAATAAATACAGTGGACACGTACTTAGTACATGACCTCCAAATGCTGCTACGTAATACAATAAATACCTGCACTTCTTTGTTTCGCCATAATATGGTATAAGATCTAGGTATTAGACTAGAAAGAAAGTTATTTTTAACCGACATCCAAAAAGGTTGAGGTTCTATGTTCGTCTGTATGTATTTTTTTGTGTATATGTTCATTAAATTAGTAAGTTAAGATATTAATTTCGCTGCCTGGCTTAGCCTGCGAGAAATTTTGAGCTGAGTTTAAGCGTTTACTTAGAATAAAGAAGTATTACTCTTTATACAACATTATTTTCAACCGATTTCTAAAAAGGAGGAGGTTCTCAATACGTCTGTAATTTGTTGGTTTTTTTTGTGTGTAAATTACGCGATTACTCCGACAATTGAGAACCGATTCGAATGATTATTTTTTAAATCGGTAGGGTATATTTCCAAGGTTGTCCCATTGTAATTTCATCGAGACCTGATAAGTATCTCCAGAGATATGACGATAAACGTCTCAAACTTGCTACTGAAACTGACACGCGGGGCATGGAAGTCCGCTTTCTGATTTTTATACAAAAATTAAAAATATAAAAGTTTAAGGGGCATCCCATACATAGAAGTGAAAAAAAAATTTTTTTTTTTTCAAACCTATACGTGTTAGGTTTTCAAAAATGACATTGAGGTTCCTAAAATCATTTTTTCTCAAAGTTTATCATTTGAAAGATAGGCGCGTCTAAAGTGGTAAAATGTGTGTCCCCCCCCCTCTAACTTTTAAAGTATGGGAGTGAAAAATCTAAAAAAAATATGTGCTGTAGATCTCAATAAAAACTAACAACGAAAATTGGTTTGAACGAGATACAGTCAGTAGTTTTAGAGATATGGCGAACGCAAAGATAACTTTGTTTTTCATACAAAGACTATGAAAAACAAAGTTATTTTTGTAGTTGCGAAAAATCATAGTTATAATTTCTCTACTGTGTTACGGAACCCTAGGAGTGCGAGTCCGAGTTGCACTTGGCCAGTTTTTTTATTTTGACGTGACAACGTCTAATAAATCGATGAACGCCGGCTGCATGCACGAAAAATGTCCCGTTACGAGCGTTACGGTAACGGTATGAGCATGAACATACATATTTTGTTATGACGTTGTCACGTTAAACTATCGTCCGTAAACCAACTTTACAGGCAACCATTTTTTTTGTATCTTAAAGGCTAGCGTTTGACTACTATCTCACCTGTTGGAAAGTGATGATGCAGTCGAAGATGGTTAGCAGGCTAGACCTAGAATGGCCTAGTTTACTGAGCCGTAGTCTCCACTCTGTAACACGTATACCTACAGAGGTCAGTTAGCAACATTTTTCAATTACAGATACACATAACTTTATCAATTACAGATTTATGTAAAAAAATATGCAGCTTTCAGTATCACAAAAATTGTACTATTGTATTGCAGCTAGGTAATAGCACAAACGTTAAAAAAGCTGATATTAATATTCTAATTAAACTTTTGTCAGACATTGCCAGCAGAGGCATTAGTAAAATAATAGTTTGTTCATTCCCGTATCTTAAAACAAGTAGTTGCTCTTATAATGAGCATGCTCATAAATTGAACTTGGCACTGTACAATTTGACGTGTCGCTTCAGCGACTTTTTGTATTTTGAAACCAACAAATTTATTAGTAAAGTAATATTGACAAAGGATACTTTGTATCTCAATAAGACTAATAAGTCGACCATTGCTAAGTTATTAGCATACAATATTTATGACCCTGTTTTACATATTGTAACAGATCACAAAGACGAGCCCCAACGTAGTGGTGTTACTATGCAGGGTAATTGTAGCGTAGTAGACTTAGTTAGTTTAAACTAATGTCTAAGACAATGGGGAGGCCTGACTCAATCAACATTTTTCATCAGAATATACAAGGTCTCTCCAGCAAAGCCTTAGAGTTAGAATTATTTCTCAATTATTATAAAGTTGACATAATGTGTATTACTGAACACTGGTTTGTGAAAGGTACTTTGTTACCAATATTAAAAAATTATACAATTGCCAGCACATTCATTAGACAAAAGGCAATTCGTGGTGGCTCACTAATATATGTAACTGAAAATTGTAACTTTAAAGAGCGTAAAGACATAGTAGCTTTGTCTGTGGAACGATGTGTTGAATTATCTTGTATAGAGCTGGGGCAACATATAGTCATCTGTGTATACAGACCTCCATGGGCTGATTATAAAATGTTTGAAACAATTATGGAAGAAGTAATGAGCAAAGTCTTCAACACCTCTAAATCTTTAATAGTTTGTGGCGATTTCAATGTTAATTTAATTGAGCAGTCTCCGCTCAGCGACAAATTAAAAAAATTATTTCTAAGCTTCAATCTGAAGCATCTTTTTAATCAGCCAACAAGAATCACTAGCTCGTCAGCTACCTGCTTGGACAATGTGTTCTGCAACTGTGAACCCGAAAAAATTGCAATTTTTGATAAACTTGGCTCGGACCATCTGGGACAAAGTGTCACTTTTTCATGTAAATTATCCATCAAAGGCCAAGAACATTTTTACAGGCCCATTACCACCAAACGGGTTGAACAGTTTGTGGATATCATTGACAAGCAATTAATGAACCTAAGATTTTCTGAGGATCCTGATGACCTATGCAGTGCTTTATTTCAAATGTTAGATGCAGAGTTCAATGATATTTTTAAAATTAAAATGGTTAGAAAGGGTGCGAAGGTTCGTTTCGATGACTGGGCAACTCCTGGTATTTATAAAAGTAGAAACAATTTGTATAACTTGTACTCACAAAAAACCATTAATTTACATAATACTAAATTCATAAATCACTTAAAATTGTATTCAAAAACTTTTAAAGTTGTTTGTCAGACAGCAAAATCACTGCATCTAAGTAGAAAAATTAAGCATGCCGATGACAAAATAAAATCAACATGGAAAGTCATTAATACAGAAACTGGAAAAATTAAGCAGAGGGACGGTAAAATTATGTTAAAAGTTAATAATAAATTAATCATAGATAATAATGATGTCGCTAACACATTTGTTGAGTACTTCTCACAAGTACCTATTATTACTACTCAGCCTTTAAACTCTTCCCCTAAGGATGCTTTTGTTTTACTATCGAAGTGTGTGAATGTATGTGACTCTATGTTTGAGTTCAGACACATAACTTCAATATCAATTATCAAAACTTTTAAAATGCTCAATCAAAAGAAAACCGAGGATCTGTGGGGTATGTCAACCAAAGTACTTAGTTATATTATTAATGCAATTAGCCCTCACTTAGCGTTTATTTTTAACAGATGCGTCGATGAAGGTGTCTTTCCTGATGTAATGAAAAAAAGTAAATTAATTCCCCTATACAAATCAGTGAACAAAAATGACCCTTCAAACTATAGACCAATCTCTATATTACCGGCGCTCAGTAAAGTTTTTGAAAAAGTTATATTAGACCAGCTTTTGGCACATTTTAATATTAATCATCTTTTAAATCACAAACAATATGGTTTCACTAAGGGGCGTTCTACTACTGATGCTGGAGTAGATCTTCTTAAACATATATTTGATGCCTGGGAGAAAGCACAAGATGCTATCGGCGTTTTCTGTGACTTATCTAAAGCGTTTGATTGCGTCTGTCACAAAACGCTAATTTGCAAATTAAAACACTACGGCGTTAACGGAAAAGCACTTGATCTGGTCTCATCCTACCTCAGTAATAGAATACAGATGGTTGAGGTCAATGGCATCAGGTCATCTGGATCCCTCATAAAAATGGGAGTTCCGCAGGGATCGATCTTAGGACCATTTTTATTTCTAGTTTATATTAATGACTTGCCGTCTTTCGTGCAAAACTTATGTGACATTGTTTTGTTCGCGGATGATACATCCTTAATATTCAAAATAGATAGGATTGCGCCTGGATTTGACGATGTTAACAAATCAATCGCACAGGTTTTGAATTGGTTTACAACCAATAACTTATTACTGAACGCCAAAAAAACTAAATGTATTAAATTCTCGCTGCCAAATGTAAGAAAGGGTGTCATTAATAGCAGGATATTAATAAACGATGTACCGATAGAATTTGTTGAATCCGCTACATTCTTGGGCATCACCCTGGATTCAAAACTACAATGGGGTTCTCAAATATCGGCTCTGGCAGGTAGATTGAGCTCCGCTGCATACGCAGTACGTAAAATCAGAAACTTGACTGACGAATCCACTGCTAGATTGGTTTACTTTAGCTACTTCCATAGTATAATGTCCTATGGCATTTTATTGTGGGGGAAAGCCGCCGAAATCCAATCTATATTTGTTTTACAAAAAAGAGCTATTCGATCTATATATACCATGAAGTCGCGAGACTCACTTCGTGAAAAATTTAAGGAGATTAATATTCTCACAGTGGCATGTCAATATATATATGAAAATATTATGTATGTACGCAAAAATTTGAATGAGTATGATAAGAGGTCCGATGTCCATAATTTCAATACAAGACACAAAAATAGATTAATTCTACCTCAATTCAGGTTGTGGAAAGTTAGTGGTTCTTTTCTGGGGAACTGTATACGATTTTATAATAAACTTCCTAAAGATATTGATCAACTGTCTATAAGCAGATTTAAAACCTTTGTAAAATCCAATTTAATGAAGAAATCGTACTATACAATAAATGACTATATGAATGACAAAAATGCTTGGCCTGAATGCCCCAAGCTCCAAGATATAATATAAATTGTATGATAATAGAATTACTTATTGTACATTAAACATTTATTTAATATGAATTAAAAAAAATGAATTAAAATAAGTGACAAGCCCCATAGAGTTTCTTGGTGTTTCTTCTCTGATGGGAGTACTTCCGAAACACCAGTAGATTCAACAGTCAATCAGTTTTCATCTTTTGTTTGCAGATCTAGGGTTGCCTGTTACGACGGTATTATGCGGCTGATAGACGGACAATCAGTTCCATTCGGAACATGATTTGTACTGCAATTAGTCTGCGTTTTATTTATCTATTATGTTTCATTATTTCACAATTTTTTGGATAAAAATTGTCTGAAGTACTGAAACATGCACTGGGTTGCGGGTGCACGTAATGGTACGGTTGGCAACCCTACATTAATAAGGGGAATTAAACATGTGTTTTAAGTGTGACGTTCGACGTCTAGATGAAAGCTGAATGGCTCAATACCTTTGTTTTTTTTTTTGTAAATTCAAAGCGTTATGTTTCTGTTATATCTATATTTTTTGTTGAATATGATCTATTTAATGTTATTTGACGTGTGTAAGTGCTAATTTTTAATTTGCCCATATACTGAATAAATGCTTTGACTTTGACTTTGACTTTATTGTAAACGGAAGCTGAAAACATCTCAAACAAAATGTACTAATACCAAATGGGCAATAATAATAAAATATGAGTTATTTGAAATTAATCGTATAATACAATGTTGTATTTTAACTGTAGTAACAAATTGCAGTATAACTAGTAATTACACATCATAATTACCAACTAATTATATTATATTGCATTTTTAAATTACAATTTACGTTAGGTATTTTGTATTTTTACGACCAATCAACTTAAGTAAATCAAGGTTCTTTAGTTTTCAATTCACTTTCTGGCCGAGAACAACATTTAAATAAACTGGCCAAGTGCAAGTCGGACTCGCACTAGTAGGGTTCCGTATCACCCTGCAGTATTTTATAAGATCGAGCAAAAAATAACCCTATCATTTTTCGCCAGCAAAAATAATAATTAATAAACATTTTATTTCTTATAACGCCATCTAACGTCTAACAAAGGTGTTAGGGATCGACATTTCAATATAACGCCATCTAGTGGACGTTTACCTAATTAAGCGTTCATAGATGGCGTATAAAAACACGTTTCTTGTATGGGGACCCTCTATTATTTTTAAATTTATTCTGTTTTTAGTATTGGTTGTTATAGCGGCAACAGAAATACATCATCTGTGAAATTTTCTACTGTATAACTATCACGGTTCATGAGATACAGCCTGGTGACAGACGGACAGACAGACATACAGACAGACGGACAGCGGAGTCTTAGTAATAGGGTCCCGTTTTACCCTTTGGGTACGGAACCCTAAAAACGTCTTATCCATACAAAAGTATAAGAATTAATTTATTTAGTACTATATAACCCACCCTCTCGGATTTTAGCCGACTTCTAAAATAGGAGGAGGTCCTCAATTCGTCTATTTTATTTTTTTTGTAAATTTGTTCGCTGATATAGTATACTCCGTCTTCGAATGATTGTTTTTTTTTATTGGTAGGGTAAATTTCCAAGGTAGTCCCATTGTAAATTCATCAATATCTGATAAGTATCTCCAAAAATATGGAGATATGGGGATATATAGCACCTCAAACTTAGTTCTGATAATTAAGAGACTTCCAGTCCGCGCGAGTCAGTTTCAGTAGCAAGTTTGAGACTATTATCGTCATATCTCTGGAGATACTAATCAGATCTCGATGAAATTACAATGGGACCATCTTGGATATGTACCCTACCTAATAAATAAATAAAAAACATTCCCATGTAAATGTCATCGAGATCTGATAAGTATCTCCAGAGATAGATGATAAACGTCTCAAACTTGCTACTGAAACTGACTCGCGCGGCACGGAGTACTAGTTTTTTTTTAGTCTTTAATTTTAATTATCGGATATTGGCTGCCCATACAAAGTTCTTCTTCATTACAAGCTTTTATATAATTTTTATAGAACAGTCGAATTTGTTAATTATAAAATTTTTCTTGTGTTTAAAAAAATGTTTAACCTTATATTTAAGTACTAGAAGTGCCCCGCGGCTTAGCCCGCGTTAAAGACTTCTTTTATTTACTTAAAACTTTCATTTTGTAAAAACCTTTTATCATTATAGACATCAAAGAAGTAAAAGCCAAATCAGTTCAAACTTTGAACCCCCTTAAGGAGTAAATTTTGAAAAATCCTTTCTTAACGGAGATACCTACTTTATAATAACTATCTGCATGCCAAATTTCAGCGCAATCCGAAACAATATTGATTTCAGACTTTGTTACCCCACTTCACCCTTTTAGGGGTGGCATTTCAATACAAACTTTGAACCCCCATTTCATCCCCTTAAGGGGTGAATTTTAGAAAATCATTTCTCAGAGGGAACAAACGTCGTAATAACTATCTGCATGCCAAATTTCAGCGCAATCCGAAACAATATTGATTTCTGATTACATGTTTAAGTTTTTTTTTCGTTGCAAAAAGATATTTTAAAGTATATAATTCAAAGTTAATTCATAAGTTTTTGCAACGGTATCATCGATATCAAGCAAAACAAAGTATCGAACAAATTAACAAACTTTACACTATTAACTTAAGTAACAACATGAGTCTCCAGTAATTAAAGTTATTTAATTATGCATATAAATGCGGAATGCTAATGCTACAAATCAATGCAGTAACTTGATACACAGTCATTATACTTAGAATCTAAACCGGGGCTATAAACCACAGCTTTGTCAGTTGTTTAGTTTACCACTAGATGGCGACTGTTGTTAAAGTAGATCGCGATGGTGAAATTTACCGGGAGTCCAGGGGGCTTATGCTTAAGTTTGACAGTTGATTATTGAATGAACATATGAACTAAATGACGGGGATGTGGTTATGCCGATTTTATCGCTACATCTTTGTCATGTTTGTTCATTTCAATCGCAATCAAACTTAAGCATACGGATGCTATTTTTGGATAAAAATTGTCTGAAGTACTGCAACATGCACTGGGTTGCGGGTGCACGTAATAGTACGGTTGGCAACCCTACATTAATCAGAGGAATTAAACATGTGTTTTAAGTGTGACGTTCGACGTCTAGATGAAAGCTGAATGGCTCAATACCTTTGTTTTTTTTTGTAAATTCAAAGCAATAAGTTATGTTTCTGTTATATCTGTAATGTTTTTTATTGAATATGATCTGTTTAATGTTATTTGACGTGTGTAAGTGCAAATGTTTAATTTGCCCATATACTGAATAAATGCTTTGACTTGACTTGACTTTGCGATTTGAATAAATGTGTCAAAATTGTTCCGAATAATAGTTTGAGGTTTCAATGTATTACAGTCTTAAACAGGTTCATAATATTCAAACGTGTGAACGGATTTTCTGGCAACAAATCTAAGAACACTCTCGATTAAGTTAGCTATCAAACAAAAAGAACCGCATCAAAATCCATTTGTTTTTGAACTACAATTATTTTTAACCGACTTCCAAAAAAAGGAAGTTACTCAATTCGACCGTAAATATATTTTTATGTTTGTCGCAGATAACTTCGTCGTTTATGAACCGATTTTAATTATTCTTTTTTTGTTGGAAAGAAAACATCCCCACAGTGGTACCATAGTAATAACATTGAGATCTGATAAGTATCTCCAGAGATATGGAGATAAACACCTCAAACTTGGTACTGAAAATTAATAGCGCGGCATTCGAAGTCGGTTATTTTAGTTTTTTTAAACGATCTTATTTTATAGTAAAGTTTAATAGGACAAGCACGACGCTCGCCTGATGGTAAGTGATAACATCTACCTATTACAGAAACAGCGACATGCAACATTCGGGACAGTCAGAATGTTGCATGTCACTGCACTGCGTCTGTTACCGTGAGACATAAAGATGTTAAGTCTCACATGCCCTGTAATTTCACTGGACACTTTGCCATTCAACATTCTACTTACGATGCAACAGACAGACACACAGATACAAGGACAAACAAACTTATAATAACATACCTCTTTTAGCACCGGGTTTTAAAAATACAAAGAGTAGGTATTTTTAACCGATTTCAAAAAAAGGAGGAGGTTTCTCAATTCGACCGTATATGTTTTTTTTTTTAATGTTTGTTCGCAGATAACTTCGTCGTTTATGAACCGATTTTGATTATTCTTTTTTTGTTGGAAAGAAGATTTTCCCAGTGTGGTACTATGGTAATTTTATTGAGATCTGATAAGTATCTCCAGAGATATGGAGATAAACACCTCAAAATTGGTACTGAAAATTAATAGCGCGGCATTGAAGTCGGTTCTTTTTAACCGACTTCAAAAAAAGGAGGAGGTTTCTCAATTCGACCGTATACTTTTTTTTTATGTTTGTTCGCGGATAACTTCGTCGTTTATGAACCGATTTTGATTATTCTTTTTTTGTTCGAAAGGAGATATCCCAAGTGTGGTACCATGGTAATTTTATCGAGGTATTATGAGTATCTCTAGAGATATTGAGATAAACATCTCAAAATTGGTACTGAAAATGAATAGCGCGGCATTGAAGTCGGTTCTTTTTTAGTTTTTAAACGATATCATTAGTTTTTTAAACGATCTTATTATTATTGCAGACAAAGCGCAAAGCACTATGTAGGTAGTTTTAAAGTCTGTTTACATGTAGTACACATTCCTGGAATGTTTAGTAATGACATAAAACATGTTCAACGTTGTTATATAACATAATAAACGTTATATAATAATGTGCTGCAACAGTAAATAGTTTAGTTCAAGGTTAAAGTTAAGTTGTCTTTATAAATATGTAACTACGTTAAAGATACATACACGCATTTAATCACAATACTGCACCTAAAATATGAAGGAACTATATATATATATTTATGTTTGTTCGCGGATAACATCGTCGTTTATGAACCGATTTTGATTAATTTTTTTTTGTTCGAAAAAAGATATCCCAAGTGTGGTACCATGGTAATTTTATCGAGGTCTGAATGAAAAAATAAATAGCGCGGCATTGAAGTCGGTTCTTTTTTAGTTTTTAACGATATTATCATATTGATAAATTGAGAACTTAAAACTTGAGAAATCTATTGAGATAGTGATTTAAGAGAAAGGTTTATAACCATGATTAAACGTGGGCAAAGCCGCGGGGCGTAGCTAGTCAATTATAACATTTTTAAACAGCCAAATTTTGGTACTGGATTAGGTATCACTATACAAGAAAGCCTATTGCATAATACCTTAGACCGCATCATCATTCATCATCATTTAACATAAGGTGAGATAATTATCACATGTTTCTCATACAGAGATATTAAATTATCTTTACAAGCTCTTAAGAGTGACGATTAAGAATTTTAATTCAAAACATCATTGATAAAGTTATCGGAATTTTATTTATAAAATTGCATATTAACACGAACTGAGATAAAATGTACATACTTACATATTAACGACTCTTTCAAGAGTACCTACTACGTAATTGTTGTAAACTTAAGGTATTATTTATTTAAAAAGATATTTTTTAGCGTTCCGTACCCAAAGGGTAAAACGGGACCCTATTACTAAGACTCCGCTGTCCGTCTGTCTGTCTGTCTGTCTGTCTGTCCGTCTGTCACCAGGCTGTATCTCATGAACCGTGATAGTTAGACAGTTGAAATGTTCACAGATAATGTATTTCTGTTGCCGCTATAACAACAAATACTAAAAACAGAATGAAGTTAAAAATAATAGAGGGTCCCCATACAAGAAACGTGCTTTTTCCGGCATTTCACGTTATCTATGAATGTTTAGTTAGGTAAACGTCCCATAGATGGCGTTATATTGAAATGTCGATCCCTAACACCTTTGTTAGCCGTTAGATGGCGTTATAAGAAATAAAATGTTTATTAATTATTATTTTTGGCTGGCGAAAAATGATAGTGGTATTTTTTGCTCGATCTTATAAAATACTGTAGTGTGGTACGGAACCCAACTAGTGCGAGTCCGACTTGCAATTGGCCAGTTTATTTATGATACACTGCTGGCTTTGCCCGCGTTTAAGAGCGAACGCGGGCTGCACTTTTCCATACAGACGTAATCCCCCGTTTCCTCCCTGGAAAATGCTTCTAGAGCAAAATTTGTTTCTACAAAAAATCAAGGTCTGCTGTAGCTACGCCCCCATTCGTTGCTTTTTTTGATCATCCAATAGCAAAAATAAATATAATCCTTCTAATCTCCACTTAAAGACTTTTGAAGGGTCATATTTCTATTTGCAATTGATTGGACAAAAAAAGCAAATGATAGGGGCCAATAGGGGGTGATAGGGGACCAATTTTGCTCTAGAAGCATTCCCTTTTTCTGTCCAGTCAACAACTAGAAAAAACAAGAAACAAAGTGAGGTGATAAAAAGGCTTGTCTTAGCACATAATATATCTAGATTTACATACACCTGGACGCTGATTTTCAGACGAGCCTGTGGGTGATGAAAAAAATACGAAATATATAAAATAAAATAATAACGACAAATTATAAGTTGATACATAAATAAAATAGGTACATTTAGATAGATATTATGATAGATACTAAATATATGTAATAACTAAGTAGGTATATAGTATACAGTTAATTAGTAATAATAAAATTGGCCAAGTGCGAGTCAGCATCGCGTCTCTTATCGCACACTTAGGGAGGGTTCCGTACAATACGAAACATAACAGAGTTTCAACCTCATATATTTGATTAATTGATATTACCAAGAATATTTGGTTTGGTCGCGATCTAGAAATAGCGCCATCTATGTCATTTTGCCGAAACCAATTAGATAGATGGCGTTTAAAAACACGTTTTTTGTGTGGGGTCCCCCTTTAATTTTTAACTTTATTTTGTTTTTAGTATTTGTTGTTCTAGCGGCAACAGAAATACACAATCTGTGAAAATTTCAACTGTCTAACTATCACGGTTAATGAGCTATAGCCCGGTGACAGACGGACAGACAGACAGACAGACAGACAGACAGACGGACAGGGGAGTCTAAGTAATAGGGTCCCGTTTTACCCTTTGGGTACGGAATCCTAATAAACATTATTATAGTATACCCAGTCATTACTTTTAACTATGTAATTGTCTAGATTTAATGCACGCTAATTATTATTTCAATTATCATCTAATTAAGGCTCTACTTAAGTTTTTCTATCTCGTAATTACAATCTTTTACTAACGTATTCATGATTATTCATATTATATATTATTATTGCTTTTAAATATTAATAGGTAAAAATTAATATCGACTATTATTATTGTTATATACCGGCTGTAATTCACGTACCTTTAGTCGAATTTTCTCGACCTAGGTTTCGAGCGAGTCCGTCGCTCTTCCTCGGGAGTGAGGTCACGCGGTGAGATCGCGATGTTCACTCTCAGTGAAGAGCGACTGGGTCGCTCGAAACCTAGGTCGAGAAAATTCAACTAAAGGTACGTGAATTACAGCCGGTATATAACAATAATAATGTTACAAATTCACGATAATTTGAAAATAAAAATATCTATTATTGTTTACGAATATGTGAAGCGATCGCTTTAGATTCCTTTCGCGCACAGAGGAATGTGAGATTTAGCATAGTTTGAGTTTTAAGTAGCTGTGCCCTGCGGTTTTACCCGGGAATAAAAAGTGTTGCTCTATGTTTTATTCCAGGGTCTAGGCTATCTACATACCAAGTTTCAGCTCAATCGGTTCAGTAGTTTTAGCGTGAAGAAGAAGAAGAAGAAGAAACTTCGGTCTTTATAATATTAGTAGGACCTAGGATAAGTGCAGAATTGTATTATAAAAACTCACGTTCATTTTAAACCTATAGATCAAAGACGGGAATTTAACGTGACTTACGCGATGTCGATATAGCGATCGACATATGTTTCGGCCTCATCCGGAGGTCTTCTTCAGGATCTTGAGTGCGGGGCGCTCGCCGACGCGTTCAGCCTCGCACTGAGCACAAACATATGTCGATCGCTATATCGACATCGCGTAAGTCACGTTAAATTCCCGTCTTTAATCTATAAGTGCAGAATGCTAAAATGTATGACATATACAGGATGTCGGGTATTATAAGGTTTAAATGAAAATCATCAATAAAAGATTCAAGGGTTAACCAAAGTTTTAATTAATTACTAAACACACCAATATTACAAATGCGAAAGGCAGTTTGTTTATTTGTTTGTTCTTCACGGACTTCTTCACAGACTTCTTCACGGTCTGACACGGCTGGATCAAATTAGCTGAAATTTGCAGGGATAGCCAGTACTGTGAATTAGGCAATAGCATATTTTTTAACGCGAGCAAAGCCACAGGGTACAGCTAGTAAAACGTTCAACGAAATTTTATCGAAAAGTTTTCTAGTTGGCGCCCTAAATGTTGCGATATTTTATTAATAAATTATTAATTTTATTATTATTATTTTTAGTACTTAACTATTTTTTTGGTGTACATTGATTTAGGCATTTTGAGGTACATATTCAATGTTTTAATTATTGTATTATTTTCTTACAAAAATTATTCTTACTTTAGGCTAGCTGTTCTCCAAAAAATTAAAGAGAACAAAAAATACGGCTTATTTTAAACACAATATGCCTACTTTATGGGCACACTGCCTCTCAACTTTCATGCGTCGAGTAGCCCCTATAAAAAACCCCTGTAATTTCGCTTGCTAATTGATATTCCACGTTCTCACTTAGTTAAATAACATTTAAGAATACATTATGTAAAACATATGAAGTGGACATGGCTTTGTCTACATTTAACAGACCGATTTTAGGGTTCCGTAATTCGAAACAAATAACTCATTACAGAATTAAGATAATAGATGGCGCTCGTCCAGGATATAATGTTCGTCCAGTAAACAATGATTTAAATATCGTGCGAAAATGATCTTTCTAAATTTGATTATAAAAACACACGTTCATTTTAAACTTATAGATTTAAAATCGGGAATTACGCGATGTCGATATAGCGATCGACATATGTTTCGGCTTCATCCGGAGGCGTTCTTCAGGATCTCGAGTGCGGGGTGCTCGCCGACGCGTCCAGCCTCGCACTGCGGGCCGCTGCTCGTGCAGCGCGGGCGGACGGATCTATCGCTACATCGACATCGCGTAAATCACATTAAATTCCCGATTTCAAATCTATAAATATTTCTAAATAGTCAAAACAACTGCAAGTTTATATGTGAATTGTCTATAATAGTGATAGTTAACGTTGAAATACTATAGATGTTTGCAGTCGCAGAGCCAGAAAAGCGACAAATAGAAATCTAATGTGTTACTTGTTTAGTTAATTACTTCTAGTTTGATAGTTAGGGTAGCACTCTATAGCGTGTGATTTTGTCGCTAAAAGCACTAGTGGAAAACAAGGTTAGCGAAAAGTCAAGTCAAGTCAAGTTAGTATGGGATTTATTCCAAACTAACATAAAATTCGACATGACATTTTTATTTATAGGTTGAATTAATTGATTTTTAAATTAAGCTTTCGTCAGGACGATTTTACTGAGTGGCGCTTACTGGTAAACAAAAAAAATTGTAGTCCATTTATATTTTTATGAAATGAATATTTTTTTATGTAATGTACTGAACCTAAACGCGTGACTTGCTCGCGCTCTTGGACTCTATTTACTCTATGGAAATAACTGTCACGGGCAATTTATAACTATTGTTATTTTTAACTGAGTTGAATATAAACGGACAGTGATTAACTCTTAAGGATATTTATATACAGTATATTAGGACAAACAAAAATAGTTAATTTGCTAAATTGTATTCTGAAATCTATGAACAATAAATATTTAAATAATAATAAATTATAATAATAATATAAATAAATAAATAATAAAATAAAATAATATATAATTTAAATAAAAAATCTCAATTTTTTTTTTTATAATATACGAGTATTATTATAGACCACTATCTCATCTGTTGGTAAGTGATGATGCGACATTGTCCCCATGCAAGAAACGTGTTTTAGGTATATATTTTTTCAGTCTTATGAAATATTTTGCTATGGTACGGAACCCGACGAGTGCAAGTCTGACTCGCGTTTGACCAGTTTATTTTTTATATAGGCTAGCGTTTGACCACTATCTCACCTGGTGGTAAGCGATGGAGCGATGGAGCGATGGAGATGGTGAACACGCTAGACCTAGAATACTCTGACTCTCAAGTGCTGTGTGCTGCCGCAACACCGTAAGGTTATGGCGGCAGATTTTCTCCTTGATGGTGGTAAGCTACTTTTTAGTAGCAAGTCAGACGGAAAATCGATTTAATAATGCTTCTACTGCCTGGGGATATTGATGTGGATAGTTTTAAATTTATATACAAATATTGAGACTTAAATCAGATTTTCTAATTCATCTGAGGGCTCGGTGGCGTAATCGGGAGAACGGTCGGCTTTGATGCCGTGGTACCGAGTTCAAACCGCCGTGCACCAATGAATTTTTCTATCAAAAAATTTATGTGCGCTTCTCACAGTGGCCCTCCGGTGAAGGAAACACATCGTTAAGAAACCAACAACCCCGGCATGGTGGTAGGACACTATCTAGTGTCCGCCTGACCAGCTACCACCCTCAAGTTAGAAAATCTGTCGCCAAACATCTAATGTGTTCCGGCAGCTATCCTTGAGAGCCAGTTCCCATTCTAGGCCTAGCGTGCTTACCATCTTCGACCGCATCATCACTTACCAACAGGTGAGATAGTAGTCAAACGCTAGACTATAAAATATTAAAAAAAAAAATAATCTTGCATGCATTTTTTTGCCAAATCATTTTACAATCATAGATTTTTTTTGAGCCGCGTGTTCAATATATTGATTCCATAGAACACGCATAAATTTATAATATAAACTATTAATTGGTGTATATATTTGCAGATTTTATTACTTCTGTGTTTTCACCCACGCATTTGTCAAAGAATTATTAATAGTAGCGCAGTATTTTATAGACACGCTCCTAAACCAGTGAAACACGGAATCGCTTTGTGGTTTTATTATTTCCGATTTCTTGATATCTATAGGTTAAGATCGAGGTCTTTATTCTAATAATACATTTAAATTATTACATAGGTATAGAAAATATATTATAATATAATTAAGATATTATGTTTCTTTGAAGTGTTACACACTTTATATTTTTTGTAAATTGTTACACACAATCCAAAATTTCATCTTCAGGTGCTTTGCCAATTAAGCTACAGTTCAATGTATCGTTACGACGAAATTAGTGGATTGCATTTTTTAACCCAATTATGCATTTGTGGCGCCATCTATAACTACTTATAACGTAAGTTAATCATTCGGAAGAAAAAGGGATTGTGTTTAACAATTTATAATTAAGATAGTTTATAATATCGTTTAAAAACTAAAAAACAACCGACTTCAATGCCGCGCTATTCATTTTCAGTACCAATTTTGAGATGTTTATCTCAATATCTCTGGAGATACTTATCATACCTCGATAAAATTACCATGGTACCACACTTGGAATATCTCCTTTCGAACAAAAAAAGAATAATCGAAATCGGTTCATAAACGACGAAGTTATCCGCGAACAAACATAAAAAAATATATATATATATATATACGGTCGAATTGAGAAACCTCATCCTTTTTTTGAAGTCGGTTAAAAAACTAAAACAACCGACTTCCATGCCCCGCGAGTCAGTTTCAGTAGCAAGTTTGAGACGTTTATCGTCATATCTCTGAAAATAAGATAAAGATTAAGTTGTGTTTCACTATTTCACTTTTTATTATTTTTATTTCTATTTTTTTGATATAAAAATTGTCTGAAGTACTGAAACACACAGTTACATGTATGGTTGGTTTTAACCTACTTTACATTTTTTTTTATTATTATTTTTTTTTATATTCTCACATAAACGATTGGATGACAGCGGAATGGTTCATTACTTTTGTGTTTTTTTTCTTATTCAAAGCGTTAAAATTCTGCTTTTGCTATGATTACTTGATAATTTGGTTATGAATTATTTTATGATTTTGACGTGTATATGTGCGTATATTAATACTGCCTACATACTGAATAAATGCTTTGATTCTTGATTCTTTGAAAATTATCAGATCACAATGAAATTACAATGGGAGTACCTCTGAAATGTACTCTACCGATCAAAAAAGAACCACTTGAATTGGTTCACAATTGACGGAGTAATTGCATAACATACAAAAAAAACATACAGACGAATTGAGAACCTCCTCCTATTTGGGAGTCGGTAGAAAACTAGAAATCAATAAAAAGCCAAAAAGAGAAAACAAATAAAACGTTATGCATAATGAATAAATCAAGGATTTAATTTTTGCGGATTCCTTTAAAATATGCGTTGCCTTGAATTTAATCAAAACCGGTTGAGCTAACGTCTATATAAATCGCCAGTTAATTATACAAGTTTTTTTTAGTTTTGATCGTTCATTGGATTCTGAATAATATATTAACCGACTACGAAAAGTAGTAATGGTTATGCAATTAGAGTTCTTTCTTTTACATACATACATACATACAATCACGTATTTTTCCCGTCGGGGTAGGCAGAGACTACATCTTTCCACATGCTACGATCCTGACATACCTCTTTCGCTTCTTCCACTTTCATGAGCGCCTTCATACATGATCGCCGGTTATAGGTACTTCTGACTTGGCCTTTCTTTAAAACGTCTCCGATCTGGTCTGGTCGTGATACGTTCGCCTAGGTCGGCCTCTACCGGCTCGCCCATTCACACTCGTCTCATAAATCTGTTTCTTTTCTAAACATAAAAAAGTAATAAAACCCACCAAGTCGAGTTGTAATCGCCAACCGAGGCTTCCGTGCCAACTTCTTAAACTATGGTTAAAGGACAAACTTAATTTTGCAGTTCGATTCATTGAAAATGTATTGCACTAACCGCAAATCATAAGTTTGTAGAAGGAAATTAACTTTTTTTACCCGACTACGGCGAAGCAAAAAGGAGGGTTATGTTTTTGACCGGTATGTGGGAATGTATGTATGTAAATATGTATGTATGTATGTATGTATGTTTGTATGTATGTTCATCTGTTCCCTCATAACTTCTAAACTAATTATCATAATTTAACAAATGAGGTGTCGTTGGATGCGTCTTATTTGTTTGCTGGTTATAGGCTATGTGACGTCACAACAAATTGAATGTGGCGCCCCCTAGAGGAGACGAAGTCCAGAACTAAAAAAAAAATCTCACCCCACCCCATCGTGTGGGGTATCGTTGAATAGGGATTTTAAAATGAAGATAGGGCTTAGTACATCATATTTTTGTAGGGCGTAGCGTTGGCGAGATATATCCCGCCGCAAAGAAGCAGTTGGGAGGGTTATGTGTTTGTTGATCACTGTGTATGTATGTAAGTATGTTGACATGTACACATCTATCCAAAAATCCACCACTATGAATATATATGAAATACAATAAAGTATTTATTACAAGTTAGTTGTGTGTATAATACACGATACATATTGAATAGTTTGTACATATCGATCTCAGCTGAGAATATTTTCTTGTTTCATACTTTTTAGACAATTTTTTGGATAAAAATTGTCTGAAGTACTGAAACATGCACTGGGTTGCGGGTGCACGTAATGGTACGGTTGGCAACCCTACATTAATAAGGGGAATTAAACATGTGTTTTAAGTGTGACGTTCGACGTCTAGATGAAAGCTGAATGGCTCAATACCTTTGTTTTTTTTTTTTGTAAATTCAAAGCGTTATGTTTCTGTTATATCTATATTTTTTGTTGAATATGATCTATTTAATGTTATTTGACGTGTGTAAGTGCTAATTTTTAATTTGCCCATATACTGAATAAATGCTTTGACTTTGACTTTGACTTAGAGAGTGATTTTTCAGTAGTCGGGTTTTAGTTTTTGAACTTATTTTTTATTTGTTGTAATTAAACTACATATTTACGGTTTTCAGATTTAGTCCTATATAAGTGATTCAAGACATTGCTTCTTGCCAAATTTCATGATTCTACCTCAACAGACAAGTACCCTATAGATTTTTTTTAATATCTTATAGGCTAGCGTTTGACCACTATCTCACCTGTTGGTAAGTGATGATGCGGTCGAAGATGATAAGCTCTAGGCCTAGAATGGGAACTGGCTCTCAAGGATAGCTGCCGGAAAACATAGTTATATTTTTATTAACAAGGTTATGATTCTCTTGTGAAATCGCAAAATATGCGCGAATTCAGAACCTCCTCCTTTTTGGAAGTTGGTTGAAATTAACATGGCTGATATACTGATATCCCAAATGTTGTTGGGTCAGCTTCCAATTAACCTTTTATAATCATATTAAGAATTGATGCAGAATGTCATTCGCGCCTTGAGGTTGCAAAGTTCACTCTAATCTAAAGATTTTTGAAGTTATACTTCTTTTGGCGCGATGGTGAAAAATGATGAGAGTGAATTTTTACGATGCGCGCGCACACCGACACCTAAATTCTACACCGTGAAGTTAGTTCTAGGTGGCATGACTATGTTCAAGTTGTATATGTCATATTTAACGTCATATTTTAACGTTATTAAAACCTTTTTTATTTAGATAAAATCTTTTTGATTAATTTTAATATTTATCGTTAATCACTACTGCATTTTAGTTTTTTTTTTCCATACGCCACAGAAATATAACTTCTAACGCGTGTACATAAGTACACACACACTTTTTTTTTTTCTGGACATACGAGCACTTGACTACAACCCTCCCCCTCCCCCCTCTCCTCCCGTCTAAACTAGGTACAAGTTCTGTTAGCGTTCAATAATGCCAATAAATTCTATTCACAGATCACATTTAGTCTTAGTCGCGTAATACTTAAATTCAAAATTTTAATCACCCCGAGTGATCTATGTACAATCTGTTTATTGAGACCATTTTAATGAGCTCAAACTCTACATCTTTGCTGTAAGTTGGTGAGGAGTTGAGTATTCTGCAGGTTCCAGCAGATGTCTGAGCATCCAGTCATGTTACCATGTTCTTACAACATCGTTGAGGATACCGAATCTCGAATTGATCAGTTCTATGAAAGTTGTCATAGCGTCATCAACTAGAAAACAGCTCATAGTTTTCAAATGGCTGAACGGATTTTCATGAATCAAAGCTAAGAACACTTTCACTTTTTGAGGGCCCGGTGGCGTAATCGGGAGAACGGTTGGCTTTGATGCCAGAGGTACCGAGTTCAAACCGCCGTGCACCAATGGATTTTTCTATCGAAAAGTTTATGTGCGCTTTTCACAGTGGCCCTCCGGTGAAGGAAAACATCGTTAAGAAACCAACAACCCCCACATGGTGGTAGGACACTATCTAGTGTCCGCCTGGCCAGCTACTACCCTCAAGTTAGAAAATCTGTCACAAAACATCTAATGTGTTCCGGCAGCCATCCTTGAGAGCCAGTTTCCATTCTAGGCCTAGCGTTTACCATCTTCGACCGCATCATCACTTACCAACAGGTGAGATAGTGGTCAAACGCTAGCCTATAAAGTATAAAAAAAAAAGTAAGACAATTATCATTCAAAAAGAAACTAAATCTAAATCAGTTCGACCGTTTGTGTCCTACGATGACACAGACAGACGCAAAGATACACAACACACGTTAAACTTATAATACTCTTTCTTTTAGCATCATTCACTTGCTGTTTTAAACCGACTTCACAATAATATCGTTTCAAAACTAAAAAACAACCGACTTCAATGCCGCGCTATTCATTTTCAGTACCAATTTTGAGATGTTTATCTCAATATCTCTGGAGATACTTATCATACCTCGATAAAATTACCATGGTACCACACTTGGGATATCACCTTTCGAACAAAAAAAGAATAATCGAAATCGGTTCATAAACGACGAAGTTATCCGCGAACAAACATAAAAAAAAAAAAATATATATATACGGTCGAATTGAGAAACCTCCTCCTTTTTTTGAAGTCGGTTAAAAAACGGAGAGGTTCTCAATTCGACTGTATTTTTTAAAATACTTTTTTAAATTTTAAAATTTTAAATTACCTCAAAACTCCGTTAAATCTTAAAAAATATTTTTTGTTTGAGAGATTATGCCTTCCGCTTGGTCCCATTCAAATTTTATCGAGCTATGACAATTATCTCCGGAGATATGGAGATAAACAATATAAGCAGATTTGTGTATTTAGATGACATGATTATAACTAGCCAGTACTTTGACTATCACAGCATGTAAAATCGGTTTTTTCGTTTTGTACGATTATTAATTATTTTCCCATCGCGTATCGTCCACGATACAAGCGACAACCGTTGTATTTTGAACGTTATCTACGTTGTAACTAGGTTTAATCTCGCATATTTCCTGTCAGAGTTGTTGTGAGAGAGTGCATGTCCTACCCGTAGGACTATGACTATTATATTTTCTGTGCCAGCGCGGCGTTTAAATAAACTGGCCAAGTGCAAGTCGGACTCGCACTAGTAGGGATCCGTACCACACTACAGTATTTTATAAGATCGAGCAAAAAATACCACTATCATTTTTCGCTAGCAAAAATAATAAGTAGTAAACATTTTATTTCTTATAACGGCATCTAACATCTAACAAAGGTGTTAGGGATCGACATTTCAATATAACGCCATCTATGGGACGTTTACCTAACTAAGCGTTCATAGATGACGTGAAATGCCGAAAAAAACACGTTTCTTGTATGGGGACCCTCTATTTTTTTAACTTTATTCTGTTTTTAGTATTTGTTGTTATAGCGGCAACAGAAATACATCATCTATGAAAAATTCAACTGTCGAACTATCACGGTTCATGAGATACAGCCTGGTGACAGACGGACAGACAGACAGACAGACAGACAGACGGACAGCGGAGTCTTAGTAATAGGGTCCCGTTTTACCCTTTGGGTACGGAACCCTTAAAATCGGTTGCAAAAATATTTGACTTTGATTTTGTTTCTAGATCTTTTCAGACCTGTCTAAGTGCCTTTGTCCTATAATTAAGTAAATCCACATAGGAACTAATGATCAGTCTGCAAAAACTTAGCATAAAACGCTTGCGGCTGCAAGAAAATGTAATTTGTTATAATAATTCGACAAAAAACTGTTTTAAAACCCAAATACACTTTATATTCATTATAAGAACACAGAATACTTTATAGTACTACTAATAACAAGTAGTTATTAGACATAGTTTTCAAGTGACTTCCAAAAAGGAGGTTCTCAATTCGTCTTTATGTTTTTTTTAATGTATGCGACGCGTCAATTGTGAACCGATGTGAATGATTATTTTTTTATTAGGTATTTTAACGGGACCACCTCGGAAACGTACCCTACGTTTTCGAGGTGGTCCCGTTGTATCGAGATCTGATAAGTATCTCCAGAGATATGACGATAAACGTCTCAAACTTGCTACTAAACTTGACTCGCGGTTAAACTATGTTTAATTATAGTTTGTCTGTTTTTTCTTTAAAAATATTCAATCTCTGGAGATACATATTAAGATCTAATAAGTACGTATCTCCAGAGATATGAAGATAAAAATCACAAACTTGCAACTGAAAATGACTACTGCGGTATTTGAAACCGGTTAAATTTTTAACCGACTTCAAAAAAAGGAAGTTTCTCAATTCGACCGTATATATATATTTTTATTTTTTTTATGTTTGTTCGCGGATAACTTCGTCGTTTATGAACCGATTTTGATTATTCTTTTTTTGTACGAAAGGAGATATCCCAAGTGTGGTACCATGGTAATTTTATCGAGGTCTGATAAGTATCTCCAGAGATATTGATATCTCAAAATTGGTACTGAAAATGAATAGCACGGCATTGAAGTCGGTTCTTTTTTAGTTTTTAAACGATATTATCAAGTCCTTGAGAGCCAATACCCGTTCAAGCTGTAGCGTGCTACCATCCTCGACCGCAGCGTCACTTACCACCACGTGATAAAATGGTCTCACTAGCCTGTAAAGTTATAAAAACAAGATAATAATAGATGTAATTCTCCTAATAAAAAAATACAATAGATTTACCAAGGGTTCATAAATTTAGAATACAAAGCATTCAATTGTGTTTTTTCACAAGATTAAATAGTTAACGTAAGTTAATTACAAGATATTATATAATAATTATAAATTTATTTCATACTGTATATTATTTCTCATTCGAAACGCCTAAAAAAAACCACCCACTCATTTCAATGAATAGGCGTGATTGTTACTGTCTTACCACAAAAATATTTTTAAACAACATTCACCCCGAGTGATCTATGTACAATCTGTTTATTGAGACCATTTTAATGAGCTCAAACTCTACATCTTTGCTGTAAGTTGGTGAGGAGTTGAGTATTCTGCAGGTTCCAGCAGATGTCTGAGCATCCAGTCATGTTACCATGTTCTTACAACATCGTTGAGGATACCGAATCTCGAATTGATCAGTTCTATGAAAGTTGTCATAGCGTCATCAACTAGAAAACAGCTCATAGTTTTCAAATGGCTGAACGGATTTTCATGAATCAAAGCTAAGAACACTTTCACTTTTTGAGGGCCCGGTGGCGTAATCGGGAGAACGGTTGGCTTTGATGCCAGAGGTACCGAGTTCAAACCGCCGTGCACCAATGGATTTTTCTATCGAAAAGTTTATGTGCGCTTTTCACAGTGGCCCTCCGGTGAAGGAAAACATCGTTAAGAAACCAACAACCCCCACATGGTGGTAGGACACTATCTAGTGTCCGCCTGGCCAGCTACTACCCTCAAGTTAGAAAATCTGTCACAAAACATCTAATGTGTTCCGGCAGCCATCCTTGAGAGCCAGTTTCCATTCTAGGCCTAGCGTTTACCATCTTCGACCGCATCATCACTTACCAACAGGTGAGATAGTGGTCAAACGCTAGCCTATAAAGTATAAAAAAAAAAGTAAGACAATTATCATTCAAAAAGAAACTAAATCTAAATCAGTTCGACCGTTTGTGTCCTACGATGACACAGACAGACGCAAAGATACACAACACACGTTAAACTTATAATACTCTTTCTTTTAGCATCATTCACTTGCTGTTTTAAACCGACTTCACAATAATATCGTTTCAAAACTAAAAAACAACCGACTTCAATGCCGCGCTATTCATTTTCAGTACCAATTTTGAGATGTTTATCTCAATATCTCTGGAGATACTTATCATACCTCGATAAAATTACCATGGTACCACACTTGGGATATCACCTTTCGAACAAAAAAAGAATAATCGAAATCGGTTCATAAACGACGAAGTTATCCGCGAACAAACATAAAAAAAAAAAAAAAAAAAAAAATATATATATACGGTCGAATTGAGAAACCTCCTCCTTTTTTTGAAGTCGGTTAAAAAACGGAGAGGTTCTCAATTCGACTGTATTTTTTAAAATACTTTTTTAAATTTTAAAATTTTAAATTACCTCAAAACTCCGTTAAATCTTAAAAAATATTTTTTGTTTGAGAGATTATGCCTTCCGCTTGGTCCCATTCAAATTTTATCGAGCTATGACAATTATCTCCGGAGATATGGAGATAAACAATATAAGCAGATTTGTGTATTTAGATGACATGATTATAACTAGCCAGTACTTTGACTATCACAGCATGTAAAATCGGTTTTTTCGTTTTGTACGATTATTAATTATTTTCCCATCGCGTATCGTCCACGATACAAGCGACAACCGTTGTATTTTGAACGTTATCTACGTTGTAACTAGGTTTAATCTCGCATATTTCCTGTCAGAGTTGTTGTGAGAGAGTGCATGTCCTACCCGTAGGACTATGACTATTATATTTTCTGTGCCAGCGCGGCGTTTAAATAAACTGGCCAAGTGCAAGTCGGACTCGCACTAGTAGGGATCCGTACCACACTACAGTATTTTATAAGATCGAGCAAAAAATACCACTATCATTTTTCGCTAGCAAAAATAATAAGTAGTAAACATTTTATTTCTTATAACGGCATCTAACATCTAACAAAGGTGTTAGGGATCGACATTTCAATATAACGCCATCTATGGGACGTTTACCTAACTAAGCGTTCATAGATGACGTGAAATGCCGAAAAAAACACGTTTCTTGTATGGGGACCCTCTATTTTTTTAACTTTATTCTGTTTTTAGTATTTGTTGTTATAGCGGCAACAGAAATACATCATCTATGAAAAATTCAACTGTCGAACTATCACGGTTCATGAGATACAGCCTGGTGACAGACGGACAGACAGACAGACAGACAGACAGACGGACAGCGGAGTCTTAGTAATAGGGTCCCGTTTTACCCTTTGGGTACGGAACCCTTAAAATCGGTTGCAAAAATATTTGACTTTGATTTTGTTTCTAGATCTTTTCAGACCTGTCTAAGTGCCTTTGTCCTATAATTAAGTAAATCCACATAGGAACTAATGATCAGTCTGCAAAAACTTAGCATAAAACGCTTGCGGCTGCAAGAAAATGTAATTTGTTATAATAATTCGACAAAAAACTGTTTTAAAACCCAAATACACTTTATATTCATTATAAGAACACAGAATACTTTATAGTACTACTAATAACAAGTAGTTATTAGACATAGTTTTCAAGTGACTTCCAAAAAGGAGGTTCTCAATTCGTCTTTATGTTTTTTTTAATGTATGCGACGCGTCAATTGTGAACCGATGTGAATGATTATTTTTTTATTAGGTATTTTAACGGGACCACCTCGGAAACGTACCCTACGTTTTCGAGGTGGTCCCGTTGTATCGAGATCTGATAAGTATCTCCAGAGATATGACGATAAACGTCTCAAACTTGCTACTAAACTTGACTCGCGGTTAAACTATGTTTAATTATAGTTTGTCTGTTTTTTCTTTAAAAATATTCAATCTCTGGAGATACATATTAAGATCTAATAAGTACGTATCTCCAGAGATATGAAGATAAAAATCACAAACTTGCAACTGAAAATGACTACTGCGGTATTTGAAACCGGTTAAATTTTTAACCGACTTCAAAAAAAGGAAGTTTCTCAATTCGACCGTATATATATATTTTTATTTTTTTTATGTTTGTTCGCGGATAACTTCGTCGTTTATGAACCGATTTTGATTATTCTTTTTTTGTACGAAAGGAGATATCCCAAGTGTGGTACCATGGTAATTTTATCGAGGTCTGATAAGTATCTCCAGAGATATTGATATCTCAAAATTGGTACTGAAAATGAATAGCACGGCATTGAAGTCGGTTCTTTTTTAGTTTTTAAACGATATTATCAAGTCCTTGAGAGCCAATACCCGTTCAAGCTGTAGCGTGCTACCATCCTCGACCGCAGCGTCACTTACCACCACGTGATAAAATGGTCTCACTAGCCTGTAAAGTTATAAAAACAAGATAATAATAGATGTAATTCTCCTAATAAAAAAATACAATAGATTTACCAAGGGTTCATAAATTTAGAATACAAAGCATTCAATTGTGTTTTTTCACAAGATTAAATAGTTAACGTAAGTTAATTACAAGATATTATATAATAATTATAAATTTATTTCATACTGTATATTATTTCTCATTCGAAACGCCTAAAAAAAACCACCCACTCATTTCAATGAATAGGCGTGATTGTTACTGTCTTACCACAAAAATATTTTTAAACAACATTTCGACACCTGTTTAGTTAGACAGTGTCTAAAAGTTAAATTAAATTAAAAATACCTTCTTACCACAAAAATATTTTTAAACAACATTTCGACACCTGTTTAGTTAGACAGTATCTAAAAGTTAAATAGTGTTTGAACGGGTGTTTTATTTCTCTTACTACAAAACTACGTATAAATTTAAACACAATTTAAATTTAAACATGTGTTTAAGGCATGTTTACCTTTAGGCAAATGTTAGACACGGATTTGTAGTACGAAATTTCTGAAATATCTGTTCAACACATGGTTATGCCGTGTCCAATTCTTTTGTGGTAAGACTGATACCTTCTTACCACAAAAATATTTTTAAACAACATTTCGACACCTGTTTAGTTAGACAGTGTCTAAAAGTTAAATAGTGTTTGAACGGGTGTTTTATTTCTCTTACTACAAAACTACGTATAAATTTAAACACAATTTAAATTTAAACATGTGTTTAAGGCATGTTTACCTTTAGGCAAATGTTAGACACGGATTTGTAGTACGAAATTTCTGAAATATCTGTTCAACACATGGTTATGCCGTGTCCAATTCTTTTGTGGTAAGACTGTTACCTTCTTACCACAAAAATATTTTTAAACAACATTTCGACACCTGTTTAGTTAGACAGTGTCTAAAAGTAAAATAGTGTTTGAACGGGTGCTTTATTTCTCTTACTACAAAACTACGTATAAATTTAAACACAATTTAAATTTAAACATGTGTTTAAGGCATGTTTACCTTTAGGCAAATGTTAGACACGGATTTGTAGTACGAAATTTCTGAAACATCTGTTCAACACATTATGCCGTGTCCAATTCTTTTGTGGTAAGACTGTTAATGTTTAACTTACGCAGTAACTATTATATAATCTGTGGTTTAACCGACTTCAAAAGTGGTCGACATAGCTCAGCGGATTAGCAAACTGAAGTGGCAGTGGGCTGGTCATATCTGCCGTAGGACCGATAACCGTTGGGGTAGACTGGTTCTAGAGTGGAGACCGCGAATCGGCAAACGTAGCGTAGGACGTCCTGTGACCAGGTGGAGCGACGACATACGCAAAGCGGTGGGCAGTGGCTGTAAACAGAGCCAAAGATCGGGCTCAGTGGCGTGTCTTGGGGGAGGCTTACGTCCAGCAGTGGACTGATACCGGCTGATAATGATGAACCGACTTTAAAAAAGGAGGAGGTTCTAAGTTAGAGTGTGTGTTTTTTTTAATGTTATGTTCACCGATTACTTGAAGACGCCTGAACCGAATCGGAAAATACTTTTTTTTATTTGAAAGGGTACTATACTTCACAGGTGGTCCCATTAAAATTTCATCGAGATATGTTCAGTATCTCCAGAGATATGAAGATAAACACCTCAAACTTAGTACTGAAAATAATGAAAAGTAAAACAATCTAATTCCATGCCCCGCGAGTCAGTTTCAGTAGCAAGTTTGTGAGGTTTATCGTCATATCTCTGGATATACTTATCAGATCTCGGTGAAATTACAATGAGACTACCTCGAAAACGTAACCTACCGTTTAAAAAAAGAATCATTCAAATCGGTTCACAATTGACGGAGTAATCGCGTAACATATGTATGTTACGCGATTACTCTTGTATGTACTTGTATGTACAAAAAATGAAAATAAAAACACAGACGAATTGAGAACCTCCTCCTTTTTGGAAGTCGGTTGATGACTAGCACGACGTTTGAAGTGACGTTTCTTGTAGTTTTTGAAACGATCTTAAATTATTGTTGCTTTTTTTGCAAAAATACTATATTGTATTTTACCACTATCTCGCCTCGTGGTAAGCGCGGCAATGTCGAGGTCGCAGATATTGAACACGCTAGGTCTAGAATACTCTGACTCTCAAGGGCTGTGTGCTGCTGGAACACTGTAAGGCAGAGTTTTTCAACGTGGGGGTCGTGACCCCCTGGGGGGTCGAGAAGCCTCTATAAGGGGGTCGTGAAGCCTCTATAAGGGAGTCGCGAAGCCTTAATAAAACAAAAAATAACAAAGTTTAATTTTTTTTTATATTTGTATTATTAGTATTTGATATTTGTAATACAATAAAATACAGATTATTTATTTAGTAGGGGGTCGTGAATTTATTTTTCAATCTAAGGGGATCGCATCATGAAAAAGGCTGAAAAAAACTGCTGTAAGGTTATGGTGCCAGATTGTCTCCTTGGTATTCACCATAAGTTATCCACGAACACAGAAAAAAAAAATATATACGGTCGAATTGAGACACCTCCTCCTTTTCTTAAGTCGGTTAAAAATCGCTTGTTGTAAACCTGATATTAGATTGTAATCTACATAATATAGAATGGTATCGATAAAAAACCACCTACGTACTCTTTTCAATGATTCGGCGATTTTGTATGAAAGAAATGTAATGTTAGACTTTTTCATACATTTTTTATTGTATGATTGACGTTGGAATCATAACTACGAATCTGTATTATTTTGCACAAAAAATGTAAGCATTTAAAAAGGCAAGTCGTATCCGGGTGTTTGAGTATTTTCGGTATTTTGCTAATAATTGTTAAACTAAAATACTGACTATTCATTACAACTATACTAATGTTATATTATATATTCACTACTATTTTAACCGACTTCAAGAAAAGAGGAGGTTCTCTATTCATTGGATTTTTTTAATGTATGTTTCCTGACTACTTAAGAACAGCTTTTTTTATCTGTTTCATAACACCATTAAATAGTAGTCGCTATGTCGTCATGTTATTACGTCATACGGCTATGTAATTTAAGAAGTGTCAACTGTCAACTATCATATCACTTCATTTATTTACACAGCCAACTATACCCCTAGTACGAGTTTTCATCGTAAACGCTTTTGACAGATCTCACATAGTTTTCGACTTATTCTAGCTCCCTGATTGGTCTAAATTTAGTGAAGTGTAGTAACCACTAGAGGCGCTGTACTGTTTTTCATACAAAATTGGCTCGATATACGATATCGAATTTGGTATGAAAACTCGATATCGTATTAAATCGTATATCGAACACATTTTGTATGAAAAACAGTACAGCGCCTCTAGTGGTTACTACACTTCACTAAATTTAGACCAATCAGGGAGCCAGAATATGTCGCAAACTATGTGAGATCTAATATTATGTTTCTTTGAAGTGTTACACACTTAATATCTTTGTAAATTGTTAAACACAATCCAAAATTTCATCGTACCAACGGGACTTGAACCCGCAACCTCCGGATAACAATTTACAAAGATATTAAGTGTGTAACACTTCAAAGAAACATAATATTTGATTTACGCAGTGCAACATCTCTCGTCGGATTTGAAAACTGTAATGATTTCTTCCGAATGATTAACTTACGTAATAAGTAGTCATAGATGGCGCCACCAATGCATAATTGGGTTAACAAATGCAATCCACTAATTTCGTCGTAACGTCACTTCGCACCATGGCTTAATTGGCAAAGCACCGGAACATGTTATTCCGGAGGTTGCGGGTTCAAGTCCCGTTGGTACGATGAAATTTTGGATTGTGTTTAACAATTTATGTGAGATCTGTCAAAAGCGTTTACGATAAAAACTCGTACTATTACAGAGCAATATGGCTTCCGCTGCGTCCAGCGTTATCATCAAATTATGCGCGACATTTGAAAATGCAAAATTTAAATGCATTTTCGTGGCACTTACCGATTGAATAAACCATATGCGATTTTTTTATTAGTTCATTAGCACTATAAAATCTGTTTGAAACACTTTTCGAAAATGTGTGTTAAATACATATTACTGTATATATATATATATATATCTATATATAATACATCTCTATATATAATACATATACTTATATACTCTATTGTATGTTAATTAATTAATTGACTACACTATTATTGTTATATTCTAGCTAGATAATAAACTATTTTTAGATGAACTGCATTTAAACTATCTCAGCTATGGAGACTGGCCAGTGCATATCTCTCAAGAGATTCATTGACCTTTTGGCAGTGAATGTGCGACCCCAAATTATTTGTTTCGAGAACTTTCCACTGCGGATTCATTGACGTCAATATGAGGGGCCTACCACAACCTCAGTTATTTTAGGAGAAAGGATTAATATTTTTTTAATATTTAAAAAAAGATTATATTTTAGGCCATTGTTTAGAAATATAATCTAAAAAAAAAAAAATTTAACCTCAAAACCTCCTCCTAAAATATTTGAAGTTGTGGTAGGCCCCTCAAAGGATTCAATTAAGACAATTTAAAAACTAAAACAACCAACTTCTATGCCCCGCGAGTCAGTTTCAGTAGCAAGTTTGAGACGTTTATCATCATATCTCTGGAGATACTCATCAGATCTCGATGAAATTACAATGTGATGACCTCAAAAATATACCCTACCGATTAAAAAAAGAATCATCCGAATCGGTTCATATTTTGTTTTAATTATTTGTTTCGAAAACTTTCCACTGTGGGTTCATTGATCTTAAGTCAAGAGGTCTACCACAACCTCAAATTTAGGAGGGGGTTTTAGGTTTATGTTTTTCATTATTATTTTTTATAATTCAAGTATGTACGCTCCGTACTTTATTATTCTTTTTGTATTGAATATAATTATGTTTTGATTTCAAAAAAGTTCCGATTGTAATGATGGTTTATGAATTGAATTTATTATATAGTTTGTTTAATTTATTATTACACTAGGTGCACCCCGCAACATTGAACCTTCCTCTTGAATAACTCTATCTATTGATTAATACTGCACTAAAATCCGTAGCGTAGTTTAAAAGATCTAAGCGTACAGACAGCGGGTAGCCACTTTGTTTTATACTGCCACTTTGTTTTGTGGGCCCGGTGGCGTAATCGGGAGAACGGTCGGCTTTGATGCCGTGGTACCGAGTTCAAACCGCCGTGCAACAATGGATTTTTCTATCGAAAAATTTATGTGCGCTTCTCACAGTGGCCCTCCGGTGAAGGAAACACATCGTTAAGAAACCAACAACCCCCGCATGGTGGTAGGACACTATCTAGTGTCCGCCTGGCCAGCTACCACCCTCAAGTTAGAAAATCTGTCACCAAACATCTAATGTGTTCCGGCAGCTATCCTTGAGAGCCAGTTCCCATTCTAGGCCTAGCGTGCTTACCATCTTCGACCGCATCATCACTTACCAACAGGTGAAATAGTGGTCAAACGTTAGCCTATAAAGTATAAAAAAAAATAAATAAAAAAAATACTATAATATTTACATATTATGTATTTTCAAAGTAAGTAGTCTGTTATTTGAAGGAATCTATTTTGAAATGCTCCCATTTCAATTTCGTAAAGATCTGGTGACTATCTCCAGAGATATGTAGATAAATACCTCAAACTTGCTACTAAACATGACTAGCGCCGCTTTTGAATACGATTTTTTTAAGTTTTTAACTGACTTAAAAAGAAGAGGAGGTTTCTCAATTCGACCGTATAATATACCATATATGTATATATTTTTTATGTTTGTTCGCGGATAACTTCGTCGTTTATAAACAGATTTTGTTGATTCTTTTTTTGTTGGAAGGAGATATCCTAAGGGTGGTACCATAGTAATTTCATCGAGATTTGTTAAGTACCTATCTCCAGAGATATGGAGATGAACACCTCAATCTTGGTACTGAAAATTAATAGCGCGGCATTTGAAGTCGGTTCTTTTAGTTTTTTAAACTTTCTTATTTAAATTATCTATCAAAATCATCCTAGTTTAGTCTTTAAGCGATATTTATTATTCTGTAGACATTCTTATTTATTATAGAACTGATTTCTAGAAGTCTAGATTTACGTTAAGTTAGATATAAAAATTACCATATAGATTAGTTCACAAATTTATGGAGCTGACTCAAATCTCATTCTATAGATTAGTTGTTTTTTTCATTGACGTCACGGCGTCAAAGTATAATATAATTCATGGCGCATAACCTCATAAAAAAAATATTGCAATTTTTTTTTATTCATTGGTTCTTAACATGATAACAAACAAACGAGAACACTTTGTCTTTGAGAGCCAATTTCCACTTGCCGTCAGAGCACATTACATGTTTGGCGACAGATTTTCTAACTAGAGGGTGGTAGGTAGCCAGGCGGACTTTAGGCAGTGTCCTATCACTATGATGGGGGTCTCTTAACGACAATTTAGTTACAAATAAAAAAAAAACCCTCACAATTTACCACTTATTGTTATTAACACAAAGTTTTTGTTTTAAATAATTAAGGTAGTTTAAAAACAAAAAAAGACTCCGTGTCGCGCGAGTCAGTCTCAGTAGCAAGTTTGAGACGTTTACTGTCATATCTCTGAAGCTAGAATCAGAACCCATTCCAATTTGGAGATGAACCCTAACTATGAAAAAAACAATTCAAATCGTTTCGCAATTTGCGGAATAATCGGACTACAAACATACATAAAAAAATATAAGAACATGCAGAAAAAATGGGGATTCCGAACTCTGCGGAAAATTATTGCAATCACCTTTGTTGTTCATTTTTAGATGTAGTGGAAAAATACCGCTCTTTTAATAGATGTTTACCATTCTAAGATCTTAAAATGGCATAGATTACCTACTCGATCAAGTTTTTTTGTGTCGGACACAATGCTTACATAATAATTATTGTTTATAGTGACTACAGTAAAGGTACGGACATACCGCAGCGTCCTGCGTGCGAGATCTAGGCGGCGACCAGATAGCGCAGTAGTATTTGTACCGACTGGTTCACACCAAATGCGATCAGAAGACAATTGAAAAGTACTGAGATCGCGCCCGCAAGATCGCAGGACGACGCGGTGTGGCCGTACCTTAAAGCTAAAATTATTAAGTTTTTTGCTGTTTGCTGAGAGCCTTCATCTTGGAGCGTATCTTAACTTACCATCCGGTGAGATAATAGCGGTCCAGTGTCTGTCTGACTACTTATCCGATTTTGAAGAATGGTGTGTCAGAATTTGTTAATTATTTTCTGGTTTAAAAAAAAACACTGTTTGCACTCCGGGAGTGCCGGCAGAAGTACATGTACAAAACACACGAAGTACACGTACAGAAGTACAAATGTTAAACTCGCGTCAGGACACGTGACCTCATCGAAAATTCGTAGGACGGAGGGAGACTACACCAAATGCACAACATTAATGTTCAAGTTTTTACTTCTGCCGGCACTCTAAATAAAAATCAAAATTTATCTAAAAAAAAATGGTCTTGACAGACGGATAGACAGACAGAAAGACAGACAGACCGACAACAAAGTGATCTTATAAGGGTTCCTAAAATCAGTTGAGAACAAGGAAAATAGTTCTGAAGTACTGTGAACCATTTTACTGTGTTGTATTACAATAGCCTTTTAGGTACTCTATAGGCCTATACTGCCTATAGGCACAGACTACTAAAGTTATTGGTATTGACAAGTCCATAAATTTGTTATTCATTTCGCATTGTCATATTTTTATAAGCCATCGCATTTTCCATATTTTGTGATGCGGAAGCGGTGCGCATCATAGGTGCGCAGGGTTCACGCTAGCCACAACGATATCCTGAGTGTATTTGGCTGAGAGATTCGATTGTCACTTACATTAATCAGTGTTGTATGATTAATATAGTGACTTGTAAAATTGATAGCAATGTTTTAATATTAATTTATAGCACAGTGTGACCTACACCCGCACTTTACGCACGCTTTTCCATGACTTAAATAGTCGATTATTGCACGTTTAGCACCCTCACTGCGCTCGTTGCCAACTTCACGCCGTGCAATAATCTTCTATTTGACGGAAAAGCGTAGCAAGCGTTAAGTGCGGGTTTATCTAATATATAAAATTCTCGTGTCACAGTTTTCGTTGCCATACTCCTCCGAAACGGCTTGACCGATTTTGATGAAATTTTTTGTGCTTATCCGGTATCTATGAGAATCGGCCAACATCTATTTTTCATCCCCCTAAATGTTAGGGGTAGTCCACCGCTAAATTTTTTTTTTATTTTTTTAACAAAATTTTTAATTTCTATTTTTTTATGATACAACATACAAAAATACATACAATCCTCAATTTTCACCCTTCTACAATCAACCCTTATTTTTTAATAGCCATTTATTTATATGGCAAAACAACGTTTGCCGGGTCAGCTAGTGTCAGTATAAAATAGTATAGTTAATAGTATAGTTAGTATTATAATAAATAATTGCCAAATTACAAGACTATTTATAATTATAATTTAAAATGTCTGGTGCTGTAAATGTGTGGTTGTATGACTCATAATCTTGACATATAATAATGTGACTTATAATCTCTAAATATATTTTAATTTTGTATAATTGTTATAATTTCACATGCTCACCCACGAGCGAAATAGAAAGAACTTTGCTAAATAAATCCATCAAATTTTACTCTATTTTTTGTGAAATATATATTTCATTTCATTTCATTTCATATATATATAATTAATGGTATAGTATAGGTATATATATAAAATAATATACGATACTCGTGACTTAAGTTGTAGTCGTAAGTGTGTTATGAATAATTTTGACTATAACTAATTCATAAATACTTAAAAGATTTATTTGAAATGTGACCTGAACTTTTACTTGCCATAGAATATTTTATTGTCATTTCAATTGTATTATTATGTATTTTGATTAATTTGGTAGATTATGCTTACTCCGTCAATTGTGAACCAATTCGCATGATTCTTTTTTTAATAGGTAGGGTACAAGGAGATCCCATTATATTTTATCGAGATCTGATAAGTATCTCCAGAGATATGACGATAAACGTCTCAAAGTGCATGGTGGTAGGACACTATCTAGTGTCCGCCTGGCCAGCTACCACCCTCAAGTTAGAAAATCTGTCACCAAACATCTAATGTGTTCCGGCAGCTATCCTTGAGAGCCAGTTCCCATTCTAGGCCCTAGCCTGCTTACCATCTTCGACCGCATCATCACTTACCAACATGTGAGATAGTGGTCAAACGCTAGCCTATAACGTATAAAAAAAAAAAAAAAAAAAAAAAAAACTTGCTACTGAAATTGATTGAAATTGCGCGGCATGGAAGTCGGTTGTATTAGTTTATAAACTATTTAATTAGGCTATACGTCCTTCTGTCTGACTGACGCCTTATTATAATGTCACCAACAATCGAAACGTGTTTTAAAGTTCAAACAAGTTTAAAATCAATAATAAAATAAGCTCAGTTACGTCTGTCTACCCATTTTAATACGCTTTTATTACGATTTACCTGTAAGCACAGAACAGACTGTAAGTACCTATGTATCTAGTAGGTGTGCCCCGTGGCTTCACCCGCGTTAAAAAGTCTAGGTCTAATCTATAATACTGGCTATTCCTGTGTAAAATTAAGCTAGATCTAGTTTTGTTTTTAATATTTTGTTGCTAAATCCCCCATAGTAATATATACTTCGTAAAAACTACAACAATCTACCTTACAGCCCTATGAAATTAGGACATAACTAACAGACGGACGATGGACGGACAGACTGTGGAGTCTCAGTAATTTAAACCTTTGGTACCCTTTGGCTATGGAACCCTAAAACATAATTATAGGTATATTGAAAATCTAATCTTTTGATTATAACTACCCATCTCGTTTTTGCATAATCTGCAAGTCGCATTTATGTAATAGTTTAAGCTGTTTATAGCAACAAGTTCTAGAAGCAAAGTGATCATTAATTTGGGAAGTGATGAAGGTTAATGCTAAATTCGCACGAATTTTACATATTAAAGTCCAAATTGCATTTTTTACTGAATTCTGCACAGTTCTTGGGCAATTATTTGTGAATTTTCTCGAAGAATCATGAGCGTCAGTAATTGCTTACAAAGATTGAATTACTATCGTTGATATGACAACAAAATAATAACAATATTTTTTTTTTATTTTTACTCGTTTAATAATAACAAATATTATTAAACGAGCAAAAATAAAAATTAAAGGAACATTCAGAATGGTCTGATTCTTAGGGGATGTGTACTGCCGGAACATCGTAACATTATGCCAAAAATATGCAAAAGAAAAGCAATATGCAGACAAATCGAGAATCACCAACCAGAAAGATCGTCTAATTTGTCGGTTTTGTAGTAATTAATGGCATAATTATCAGCCTAATTTTATTTAAAATTGTTCTGTACGTATATTACTGCAAGGCTGTAAATATGACACACCAGAAATTACCCTTGATTGCGTCCTAGCGTTTAAAAGAGTTTTTAACCGACTTCAAAAAAAGGAGGAGGCTTCTCAATTCGACCGTATTTTTATTATTATTATTTTTTTTTATTTTTTTTTATGTTTGTTCGCGGATAACTTCGTCGTTTATGAACCGATTTAGATTATTCTTTTTTTGTTCGAAAGGAGATATCCCAAGTGTGGTACCATGGTAATTTTATTGAGGTATGATAAGTATCTCCAGAGATATTGAGATAAACATCTCATAATTGGTACTGAAAATGAATAGCGCGGCATTGAAGTCGGTTGTTTTTTAGTTTTTAAACGATATTATATGAGTATCTTAGATCCGAGGCCATACAATAGGATAACTGTATGCAAAATTTGATTTATACCGACCAAGCCGTTGAACCGTGAACAATAAAAAAAAAAACTAATTATTTAAAGTAATTGACACGTACTGATCATGATAAACAGGCAGTATCTATAAATGATATATCACGATATCCAAAAATGACGTCACTTGGTAGACAGAGTAACGTCTTTTACGCTAATGTCCGTTCATATATAACTATAAATTGAATAACTGTGTATAGATAATATAAGAGGTGGTCCGGTGAAGGAAAAACACCGCAAGAAACCCCCGGCATGGTGGTAGGACACTAACTATTGTCCGCCTGGCCAGCTATCACCGTTAAGTTCCAAAATCTGTCGCCAAACATCTAATGTGTTCCGGCAGCTATCCTTGAGAGCCAGTTCCCATTCTAGGCCTAGCGTGCTTACCATCTTCGACCGCGTCATCACTTACCAACAGGTGAGATAGTGGTCAAACGCTAGCCTATAAGATATATATATATATATAACTTCACATTTTATATACTGAAGGGAGTTTTATCTGCTAACTACATGGTGTAGTGAAGATTCTGTCGATTTGCAAATCGTAATAATTCACTCTCATAATAATTTAACTTCAACAACATGTTTTGTTTACCATAACTTAATTAATTGAAAAAAAGTTGTAGGTACATCCTGGTTTAGCCACACGACCTCATCGAACTCAGCGGAACTCAATTTTGCACGTTTTTTTTTCAATAAAAAAGCAAATCTGCTGCAAAAAGCACACTTCGAATTATGTTATCTATAAATCAGCTTCATGTAAGATTAGCTTAGACATACAACTTTTCAACCGACTTCCAAAAAGAAGGAGGTTCTCAATTCTGTATGTATTTTTTTCTTTTTTTTTGTGTGTATGTTACGCGATTTTTCCGTCAATTGTGAACCGATTCGAATGATTGTAATCGGTAGGGTACGTTTCCGAGGTGGTCCCATTGTAATTTGTTCGAGATTTGCTAAGTATCTCCAGATATATGACGACAAACGTCTCAAACTTGCTACTGAAATTGACTTGCGGGGCATTGAAGTCCGTTGTTTAGTTTTTAAAGTATCTTAATTATTAAGATAGTATAATAGTCAAATTTAAAACATTATAAAGAATCAAGAATCAAAGCATTTATTTAGTATGTAAATAAAAAAAGTGGGTTAAAACCAACCATACATGTAACTGTGTGTTCCAGTACCTCAGACAATTTTTATATAAAAAAAGTGAAATAGTGAAACACAACTTAAAGAAACGAATACAAAGGACTTTACAACTCACAACACAGGCACTATATTTGTGTTTAATTAAATTCAGTATGTACTTTATATAAATAATATCGATGTTCCGTTCTGACTTGCTACCAAAAAGTACCTTACCATCATCAAGAATAAAATCTGCCGCCATAACCTTACAGTGTTCCGGCAGCACACAGCCCTTGAGAGTCAGAGTATTCTAGGTCTAGCGTGTTCACCATCTTCGACCACATCATCGCTTACCACCAGGTGAGATAGTGGTCAAATGCTAGCCTGTCATACATAAATAACTTGTGTTCTAAATGTCTCGTCTTCTTTTGCTTTTGGAGATATGTAACGAAATAATTTTAACAAATAACACAAAATATACGCAAAGCTGTGGGCAGTGACTGGAAACAAAGAGCCAAAGATCGGGATCAGTGTCGTTTTTTGGGGGAGGCCTACGTCCAGCACTGGACTGATACTGGCTGGTAATGAAGAAGATGATAATGAATGAGTTCAAAAAACCATCTATTTTTGTGTAATTTGTTTAAATTATTTCGTTACATATCTCCAAAAGCAAAAAAAGACGAGATATTTAGAATCATCATAAACTTCAATAACAGAAATATCAGCACTTGTAGGTACGTTATTTTGCTGAAATTGACATTGTACTATTCATTATTCTGTGATTTGGTGAAGTTTTTTTCAATTAAATTTTTATTGTATTATTAATTGACAACCGAGTCTCGTTTGATAGCCTTATTAGCCATTTATTGTATTTTTAAGTGCCGGACTTTTCTCAATAAATGTTATCCTTATTTTAATTTAATTTTTATGATGATTGAGTTGAGCGGATTGGATGAGATAACATGTGATGAATCATGAGTTTTATGGAAAACAACATAAAAATCACTGCAATTTGTTCTAAGGAAACTATATTTGCACGATTTCATACATAAAACCTATTTAAAAATAGATTATAATACTCTAATTCCTACCAATATTTAAATTATTACTATTTTAAAAATTATAAATTTAAATGGCGGCAATAGCCCAATGGATAGGGTGTCGGACTGGCGATCGAGAGGTCGTGAGTTCGATCCCCACCCCACCCATTGCACTATTGACGTGAATCCACTCCAGACACAAGTATTGTAGTAGCTTAGTTGGAGGGGTTATATATATACTAGTAATGTGCAACCCACATTGCGAGAAATCTTTACAAAAAAAACACGAACATGTAAAACTAAAGCTACTCCCATTAAAAGGTATCTTAACTATAATAATAAATAATAAATAGTAAATTTTAAACTTTCGCGATTTACACACATAATTATATTGTAATACGGGACTTATCGCGCTAAACATAATTTTATTTACCTCGACGTTTCGATCAAGTTGCATTGACCGTGGTCACGAGAAGACTGAAGTTGTGGGTATCAGCATTGTTTTTATTGAGAGTAGTTTGAAACTACCCTCATTTGATCTTGATAATTTGAATTGATCAAGATCAAATGAGGGTAGTTTCAAACTACTCTCAATAAAAACAATGCTGATACCCACAACTTCAGTCTTCTCGTGACCACGGTCAATGCAACTTGATCGAAACGTCGAGGTAAATAAAATTATGTTTAGCGCGATAAGTCCCGTATTACAATATAAATAATAAATAGTTAGGACTTGTTGGTATGACAGCGACAAAATGCAAAATATACATTTTCAGACATCGAATGACGAAACAAGTGCATCTCAAACATTGTGGAAAATTTCGTTTGCGCGATGCAGGATCTCATACATTAAAGGTACGGACATACCGCAGCGTCCTGCGTGCGCGATCTAGGCGGCGATCAGATAGCGCAGTAGTATTTGTACCGACTGGTTCACTCCAAACGCGATCAGAAAACAATTGAAAAGTACTGAGATCGCGCCCGCAGATCGCAGGACGTCGCGGTGTGTCCGTACCATTAGACAATATTTACAAAAACGCGGTGTAATATGCTTCAGCGTCTCCTAGATTCTCTTCGATGATAGATGTTTTTTTAATTTTTTCACGCAAAAACGGCTGCATAGATTTGAATGAAAGTTTGGCATACATGTAGTTATTCACTTGGATTAAGACTTGAGATACATTTTAGTAATATAATTTAAAATCGTTTAAAAAAACTAAAAGAACCGACTTCAAACGTAGCGCTTGTTATTTTCAGTACTAAGTTTGAGGTGTTTATCTTCATATCTCTGAAGATACTGAAAATATCTCGATAAAATTTAAATGGCACCACTTGTGAAGTATGTTCGAACTACCTTTCAAATAAAAATAATAATTACAAATCGGTTCAGGCGTCTTCGAGTAATCGGTGAACATACATAAAAAAATACATACAGTTAAACATAGAACCTTCTCCTTTTTAACCGACTTAAAAAAAAGGAGGAGGTTTCTCAATTCGACCGTATATATATATTTTATGTTTGTTCGCGGATAACTTCGCCGTTTATGAACCGTATTTGATTATTCTTTTTTTGTTCGAAAGGAGATATCCCAAGTGTGGTAACATGGTAATTTTATCGAGGTCTGATAAGTATCTCCAGAGATATTGAGATAAACATCTCAAAATTGGTACTGAAAATGAATAGCGCGGCATTGAATAGAATTCTTTTTTAGTTTTTAAACGATGTTATTACTAGTCAAAAGTTTATTTGAAGTCTGTAATAAATTAAGCTAGCTATGCGTTATTAATTCACGCGTAAAATAACACGTGTTAGATCTCACGATAACAATAAAATTATCGACAAAAAACAATTACTTATGGATAAAATTATATATGTTGTGCAATCTTTTTGCTCATTTATTTTAAATAGATGTGCCAATCACACTTGCTCGTAATTGTAATGTATTGTGTTGATATCGATGTACCTATTTTTTCTGTAAAATATTATTATTTGTAGAGTACGTGATTATAATTTCATTGATTTGATGAATATCTCCGGAGATATGGAGATAAACACCTCAAAAATGACTAATATGACTAGCACCACAGAATAATTAACAGTACTACGTAATAGCACAGCGTTTAGTCTTTTTTTAACCGACTTCACAATAAGGAGTAGGTTCTCAATGCGACTGCTTTTTTTTTGTTTTTTTTTTATCTCCGGAGACATGTAGACTAACAATATAAGCAAATTTTTGTATACTTAAATGACATGATTTTAACTAGCCAGTACTTTGACTATCGCGGCATGTGAAGTAGGTTTTTTCGTTTTGTACGATAATACATTCATTATTATTGTTTTCTAAACGACCTTAATAAATTATTTGATGCCTATATACACAAAATAAATGCTTGATTTTGACATTGATAGATACCTACTTATATAGTCTCAAACTTTAGGTGTAATTCATGTTATACTTCTAACCGACTTCCAAAAAGGAGGAGGTTCTCAATTCGATTGTATTTTTTTTATATAAGTTACGCGATTACTCCATCTATTGATAACCGATTCGAATAATTCTTTTTTCAATTGGTAGGGTATATTTCTAAGGTAATCCCATTGTAATTTCATCGAGATCTGACAAGTATCTCCAGAGATATGACGATAAACGTCTCAAACTTGCTACTGAAACTGACTCGCGCGATATTGAAGTCGGTTCTTTTTTCCATTTCCATTACCATTTCTTACTTTAATTATATAATTAATAATTAGCTATTTAATAATACAATGAACAATAATATTACAATTATGTCATTTATGACAAACATGGTGAGCAAATTTTTGTGCGCAATGAAAAGGTACTTAATTAACAGATATAAGCTAGGTCCGGGTCGGATAAAAACGCGTATTTTACTCATTTTTCTGACGTCGGTTTTTATTATTATAAGCTTTTATTTAAAATTGCAATGTATGTATGTATGTATGTATGATTGTATGTATGTATGTATGTATGTATGTATGTATGTATGTAACTGTGTATGTTCGGGTGGAATCTTGGAAGCTAAATTAGACCCACTTCCCGATGTTCGATTGGACTCAAATTTGGTGTACTTATGTATCTTCGGTGACAATATAATAATATGGTACCATGGAGCTGGTGATGATGGAGACAGAAGGTAGCCACGGCATCTCTGTGATAAAACAATATAACCCCACCGAGTTTGGGCTCGATTGATTTGTCTTGGAGATAACTTTACGCCTATATGATATTCAGGGTCTGATGATGAAGCTGGAAGGTGGCCACGGCATCTCTGTGATAAATCAATATAACCCTACCGAGTTTGGGCTAGATTGATTCGTCTTGAAGATAACTTTTGACCTAGATGATATCCAGGGTCTGATGATGAAGCTGGAAGGTGGCCACGGCATCTTTGTGATAAATCAACGTAACTCTACCGAGTTTGGGCTCGATTGATTCGCCTTGAAGAGAACTTTACACCTAGATAATATCCAGGGTCTGGTGATGAAGCTGGAAGGTGGACATGGCATCTCTGTGATAAATCAACGTAACTCTACCGAGTTTCGGCTCGATTGATTCGTCTTGAAGAGAACTTTGCACCTAGATTATATTTAGTGACTGGTGATGAAGCTGGAAGGTGGCCACGGCATCTCTGTGATAAAATAACGTAACCCCAGTGAATTTGGGCTCAAATTATTAGTTTTGAGGAGCACTTTACACTTAAATGATAGCCAGGATCTGTTTCTGTCTGATTTCTGTTATAAAGCAACATAGCCCTACCGAGTCGATTGATTTTCCTTGAAGAGCACTTTACCCATCATAATCACATCAAATATCCGTGAAATATTTTAAAAAATCATGCCTTCTTATAAATACTTAGGTAGTAGGTAGGTAGTTGGTATCTATACCTACCTACTAAAAAGTTAAAAATAAATTATGAGTAAAAAATATTTTTAAAAACAAGCTTTTATCGAGGACAATGAACTAAAATATTAAAAATAAATTCTAGTAAGTATTTGGCGTGTAGGTACTTACCTATATTTTTAAAAGCTTGAAGCACTGAAGTATAGTAATTACCTAGCCTGAAAAACGGGTAGTGCTTCAAGCTTTTAAGTAGATGTGTTTGTATATAATAACTATAACTTCACGCAAAAATACTGGTTGGTTTTTATGAAACTTTACAGCGTTTACTTTATAGCTTAATAGCTTATATTTCAGAATAGCACATAGACTATGCTGAATAAAAAAATATTGTGTAAATTGGCCAAAATATAACTGTAATTGTCACGTTATTCGACAAAAATCCTGCCGGCTGAGAGCTATTTCGCGCGCTGCTTAAACCGTTAGAGTCACATGAAAATAATGTATAGTGAAATTGTTTGTCTTACAAAGTTGTAAAATAAATGAAACAATAGCAGATCTTTGATGTGGAAGCCAGTATAACCAACATTGTGATATAGCAATACATTTAATAAATTGAATACCGTATTTACAATGTACATTTATGGTATACCTATGTACCATACTAGCGACCCGACTCGGCTTATTATAAATGCATACATTTTATGAATCAGCTTGTTGCGTCGAGTATGAATTGACATTTTCAACAATCATCGTCATATATTATGTGTCTTTGAAGTGTTACATACTTAATATCTTTGTAAATTGTTAAACACAATCCTTCGCACCATGGCTTAATTGGCAAAGCATCGGAACATGTTATTCCGGAGGTTGCGGGTTCAAGTCCCGTTGGTACGATGAAATTTTGGATTGTGTTTAACAATTTACAAAGATTTTAAGTGTGTAACACTTCAAAGACACATAATATTTGATTTACGCAGTGCAACATCTCTCGTCGGATTTGAAAACTGTAATGATTTCTTCCGAATGATTAACTTACGTAATAAGTAGTCATAGATGGCGTCACCAATGCACAATTGGGTTAACAAATGCAATCCACTAATTTCGTCGTAACGTTACTTCGCACCATGGCTTAATTGGCAAAGCACCGGAACATGTTATTCCGGAGGTTGCGGGTTCAAGTCCCGTTGGTACGATGAAATTTTGGATTGTGTTTAACAATTTACAATCATCGTCATATTTAAACTAATTTACACAAAAGTTTAAAACACACCTAACCTAACGAATTATATACCTACACCTTCCTCGTGAATCACTTTGTCTATTGGTGAAAACCGCGTGGAAATTCGTTTAGTAGTTTTTGAGTTTATTGCGAACAGACAGACAGACGTGGCGCGGGATTTTGGTTCTAACGGACTTCCAATAAGAAGGAGGTTCTCAATTCGTATTTTTGTGTATGATTTCTGTTTTTTTATTTATGTAGTTATGTTACCCCGCGAGTCAGTTTCAGTAGCTAGTTTGAGACGTTTATCGACATATCTCTAGACATACTTATCAGATCTTGATGAAATTACAATGACAACACATCGGAAATGTACACGGAAAATGACGAAAAACCGATTAAAAAAAGAATCATTCGAATCGGTTCACAATTGACGAAGTAATCGCGTAACATACACACAAAAAAAACATACTGACGAATTTAGAGCCTCCTCCTTTTTGGGAATTCGGTTAAAAATTAGTATTTGGGACCTCCGGGAAAACTCCCGGGAAATCCCAGCTGCTTGCTCGTGCCTTCCCTATCAACTGCTACTTGAAACTGAGCTAGGAAGCGGAAAGGCACTTAATGTTCCGGCGATTTGTTACTCGTTCACAAATCCCGGTGAAGGACAGAGCTAGATATCACCGTGTAACACTTAATCAAAAGTACTTATCTGTACTATCGACGGTCCCGGTTAGTAGTCCGACTGGACCGTAGAAAACGCACTGGGTTTCACTATGTAAGGAAACTCCACATAAGTTTGATCTTTTATTCACTGAAAGAAAAGGGGGAGCAATGGACTTTCAGCAGCCCAAATGCTCGTTACTGCGATTATTTATTATATATAAAAAGTTTTAACGTCATACAAATAAGGCGAGGTCACCACAAGTAGTAATACGGCGGGAAGTGGTTTTGTATTATACTGTGTAGAGATGATACATTATCTAATACTATAAGAATCTTTGTCCTGACATACTGACTCACTGACAGACAACGCACAGCCTAAACCGCTGGTCGTAGAAACTTGAAATTTGGAGGATATATTTGTCTTAGTACGTAGGGGTGTACTAAGAAAGGATTTTTCAAAATTCACCCCTTAAGGGGATGAAATGGGGGTTCAAAGTTTGTATGGAGAAGCAACAATAGATAGTTTTTTCTATCCGAAACTTCACACAAGTGCTTCAGTACAAAAATAAGTAAACACGTGTTTCAGGTTTTTTTGAAATGAAAATTTGGCATGCAGATAGTTATTACGAAGTTAGTTCCCTCCGAGAAAGTATTTTCCAAAATTCATCCCTGAAGGGGATGAAACGAGGGTTCAAAGTTTGTATGGAGAAACAAGATTAGATAGTATTTTCTATTCAAAACTTCATACAAGTGCTCCAGTAAAAAAAAGTAAATACGTGTTTCAGGTTTTATTTTAATTACACCCCTAAGAGGGTGAAATGGGGTAACAAAGTGTGAAAATCAATATTGTTTCGGATTGCGCTAAAATTTGGCATGCAGATAGTTATTACAACGTTAGTTACCTCTGAAAAAGGATTTTTCAAAATTCACCCCTGAAAGGGATGAAACGGGGGTTCAAAGTTTGTATGGAGAAACAAGATTAGATAGTCTTTTCTATTCGAAACTTCATACATGTGCTCGAGTAAAAAAATAAGTAAATACGTGTTACATTTTTTTTTAAATCCGGGGTGGATTTAAAAAAAATTGAAACGGGGGTTCAAATTTTGTATGGAGAAAGAAGATTAGATAGTATTTTCTATTCGAAACTTCATACAAGTGCTCCAGTAAAAAAATAGGCAAATACGTGTTTCAGGTTTTTTTTTAAATTACACCCCTAAGAGGGTGAAATGGGGTAACAAAGTGTTTAAACCAATATTGCGCTGAAATTTGGCATGCAGATAGTTATTACGAAGTTAGTTCCCTCTGAGAAAGTATTTTCCAAAATTCACCCCTGAAGGGGATGAAACGGGGGTTCAAAGTTTGTATGAAGAAACAAGCTTAGATAGTCTTTTATATTTGAAACTTAACACAAGTACTTAAGTAAGTAAATACGTGTTTCATGCTTTTTCGAAATTCCACCCCTAAAAGGGTGAAGTCTGTCTAAACAAAGTCTGAAATCAATATTGTTTCGGATTGCGCTTAAATTTGGCATGCAGATAGTTTTTTTAGACTTTTGATTTTTCAGACTTTGACATAGGTAAAGAAAGAATTTTTCAAAATTCACTCTTCAAGGGGATGAAGCGGGGGTTTGGATAGTCATTTTATTCGACATTTCACACAAGTACTTCTGTAAATAAATAAGTAAATACGAGTTTCAGACTTTTTCAAAATGCCACCCTAACAGGATAAACTTGGGTAACAAAGTCTAAAGATCAATATTGTTTCGGATTGCGCTGAAATTAAGAATGCAGATAGTTATTAAGACGTAGGTATCCGCTCAGAAAAGATTTTCTAAAAATTCCTCCCGGATACGGAACGGGGAATCATAGTTTGTATGGCAAAACTAGATGAGATAAAGTACGTGTTGTAGGATTTTTCTAAATGGAGTAGGCAACAAAGTCTGAACCTTTGGGTTTTCGGGTTTTATAAATAATCCCGAATTGCCTTAGTCACGCGATAACATGAAAACGGGTGAACCGATTTGGCTAATTCTTTTTGAAGTCTTTAATGATAGAACCGTTTTTACAAAAGAAAAGTTTTAAGTAAATAAAATAAGTTTTTAACGCGGGCGAAGCCGCGGGACACTTCCAGTTAGGTATAATGGAATAAAGCATGTCATTCTCTTACTAAAAACAATGTCAGTTATTCATTGATGAATATAATTATTGTTTACGTAATAATTATAATATTTAATATGTTAACACGTGTGACCTGAATTCTTCACTAATCATAAAGTGTATCTATTGTATTTCAATGTATGAATGAAATTATCTTACATATAATTTGTTACGTCATGCGAACTTCGAGCATTTACCAATGGAGATGTTAATGCAAGGCGTACTCCTCTGCTGGCCATATAGCCATTTTTAAGGTTCCGTAGTCCTCACAAGGAACCCTTATAGTTTCGTCATGTCCGTCTGTCTGTCTGTCTGTCCGAGGTTTTGCTAAGAGACCGTTAATACTAGAAAACTGTAATTTTGTGGGGGTATGTATATATATTACGCCGACAAAGTGCTGAAATAAAATTGTGTAAAATATTTTTTTTTAGGGTAGCTCCCCTATATGAGAAGTGGGAATGATGTTTAGGGTTCCGAACCCAATGGGTACCAACGGAACCCTATTACTGAGACTCCGCTGTCTGTCTGTCTGTCTGTCTATCTGTCTGTCTGTCTGTCCGTCTGTCACCAGGCTGTATCTCATGAACCGTGATAGTTAGACGGTTGAAATTTTCACAGATGATGTATTTCTGTTGCCGCTATAACAACAAATACTAAAAACAGAACAAAGTTAAAAATTAAAGAAAAGTTTAAAAAAAGTTTTTTACGATAGCGCAGCGCCACCAATCTAGTTGCTAAGATGGCGCTATCGTCTTTACCTTAATCTGAATCTCGGAAGCGGCTCCAACGATTAAATAAAATTTAGTATACCTACAGGGGATTTCGGGGGCGATAAATCGATCTAGCTAGGAGTCATTTTCAGAAAATGTTGTTTTATTCGTGTTTTACATATACCATACAAAAAACGTGTTTTTACTATAGCGCCATCTATGGACTATGATAACAGACAAAAAGGTCACTGACCTTTGTGTCAACGTTCACATGGTGGGTGTTAGAAGTTCGTTCGACATTCGTTAGATGGCGTTGTAGTAAATAAGCAAGTTTAGTATTGACACGGTATTTATATATTATATCGATGTTAAAACTATGTAGATACTTAGTTTTTCCGGCAAATCCAACCAACCAACTCCAACTGTGGCTTAATTGGCAAAGCACCAGAACATGTTATTCCGGAGGTTGTGGGTTCGAGTCCCGTCGGTACTATGAAATTTTGGATTGTGTTTAACAATTTACTAAAATATAAAGTGTGAAACACTTCAAATAAACATAATTATTTATGATCTTACAAAACGAAAAAACCGACTTCACATGCCACGATACTCAAAGTACTGGCTAGTTATAATCATGTCATCAAAGTATACAAATTTGCTTTTTTTTTTTTTTTTTTGCAAATTTGCTTATATTGTTTATCTCCATATCTCCGGAGATAATTGTTATAAGTAGATAAAATTTGAATGGGACCATCTCTCAAACAAAAAAAAATTCAAATTGGTCAAGATTTAACGGAGTTCTGAGGTATCAAACATAGAAAAAAAACAGTCGTATTGAGAACCTCTTTTTTTGTGAAGTCGGTTAAAAATGACTGGCGCAGCATTTGCAGTCGGTTTTTTTCGTTTTGTAAACATTCATTGATTCATGTGATTATTTTGTTTACTGAACAGGCAAAATGATAGAGCTGGCTTACCCAGAAGATACCTATTCAATCGAGATTTAAAGACCTCTATATTGTACTTCACCTACATTCTCCTTTCATCCTACATTAATCAGGTGAATTAAACATGTGTTTTAAGTGTGACGTTCGACGTTTAGATGAAAGCTGAATGGCTCAATACCTTTGTTTTTTTTTTGTAAATTCTCAAGCGTTATGTTTCTGTTATATCTATATTTTTTGGTGAATATGATCTATTTAATGTTATTTGACGTGTGTAAGTGCTAGTTTTAAATTTGCCCATATACTGATTAAATGCTTTGACTTTTACTTTGACTTTGACTTCACCGGAAACAGACTTAGGCAGGATTTGAACATCCTTGACTCTGGTCAAACGCAAAAACCATGGTTAGATGAATATAGCAATTAGTTATGTAATTAATAAACGCCAAAACGCATTACTGACATCTCGCTTGACCTTACCTAGTCTGTTAATGCGGAAGAGGTCACTGACACACTATTTAAGATGCCGGCGTCGACTTGTCTATGTCTATGCAAACGTAATATTATAAATTAAGATCGTTTAAAAAACTAAAAGAACCGACTTCAAACGTCGCGCTAGTCAAAGTAGCCAGCAGGCGTAGTAACTATTACATAATCTGTGCCAGTAGTTAGTAGTAACTAGTAAGTCGTCGAGATAAGTAAATGCGTCGTAATACAAATGTTGATATATTAAGAACGGCTCGGCCGATTTCGTTGAAATTTAAATGGGGCCACCTGGGAACCAAGGTTTGGCCAAAACACCTGGTTTCCAAGGGTACCCACCCTTGGAAACAAAAAAATAATTTTCCAAATCGGTCCAGGCAACTTCAAGTAATCGGTGAACATACATTAAAAAAAAATAAGATTCTGACGAATTGAGAAGCTCCTCCTTTTTTGTGAAGTCGGTTAAAAAGTATATTAAATTGGAGCATATTGTATCATTCATACTTTTACATACAACCTTAAAAAAAGTAGGAGACCGAGTTCACAAAAAGGAGGTTATGTATTCAACTGTTTTTTTTAATGTTTGTTACCCTCAGAACTCCGTCAAATCTTAACCGATTTGAAAGATTATTTTTGTTTGATTTATGCCTGCCGTTTGGTCCCATTCAGATTCGACTTATGACAATTATCTCTGGAGATATGGAGATAAAAATACATTTATCTTTTTATTATGATATAAAGTAACAGGACAAGCACGACGATCGCCTGTTGGCAAACGATGACGTCTACCTATTACAGATACAGCGGCATGCAACATTCTGGCAGGTCATGTCATTGCATGTCACTGCACTGCGTCTGTTACCTTGAGACATAAAGATGTCGAGTCTCACATGCCCTGTAATTTAACTGGACACCTTGCCATTTCAACCGAAAAACATTCCTATTTCACGGATGAAAATTAATTGGCAAAGTAGTAGTATGTCAGTGTTACTTATAAAAATCTGTTGATCAATTGCTGAACTACCTCTCAGCTGAGAAGCTGTCAAGGACTTGATCATTGCTCAACTTTTTTTCACTCATAAACGTTAGTCAGTCGTTGCTTGGTTGAGACACGAAATAGATATGCTCCTTGGGCTGTTGGCATAGACTATAACCAAATTAGTCAATTAAAGAACGTTTCCAGCCCTCAAAATATTCATTTTTTATCTGTAACGGGCTGTAGATTTGACAGATCAAGTGACAAAAAAATACCGCGAAATTCGAAAATCGATAAACTACCCATATATCAGCCGATTGGTGCTGTCAACGCCATCTTGCCTCTCAGCAAGTGCTTAACTTTGAGAGATGTCAATGCAATGTTCAACGACCTCTCAACTTTGATTACTGTTTATGAGTGAGATTTTCCTTGATCAATAGTTCAGCAATTTCTCAAAATTTGAGACACGTTTATAAGTAACACCGTGTATGTATATAAGACTGTCTACAGAAAAAATATGATACATTAATAAAAAATAAATCTGTTATTGGCCTTAAGCAGCACAATATCATTATGAAACTATGTCAATTAGGGGCTGTAGATTTTGTCATTAAATAAATAAATAAAGTGGTCGTACCGCCACAGGAACCTAGGAGAAGTCCTACCACTACAAAAATAAATAAATAAACAATAGCTATAATTTGGATAGGATCTATAAATTTGTACGACGTGCTAAATTTATATAGTATTTATCTATTGATAAGTCTATCTGTTACTCACGTTTCATAGTAACTACAACATGTCTATAAAACTATACTTAAATATGTAATAAATAACCTTATATCGATAATGAATTCATTTTCAAAACCTTGGATTATCATTATTTTGGCGAGTTGGTATCGCCCGATAGTTCAATGTCAACTACCTTTAATTGGGCATGGCTTTTATGATCCTACTATAATAATATTTTATAACTTATACTAGCTGACCCGGCAAACGTTGTTTTTCCATATAAATAAATGGCTATTAAAAAATAAGGGTTGATCGTACAAGGGTGAAAATTGAGGATTGTATGTATTTTTGTATGTTGTATCATAAAAAAATAGAAATTAAAAATTTTGTTTAAAAAATAAAATAAAAATTTAGGGGTGGACTACCCCTAACATGTAGGGGGATGAAAAATAGATGTTGGCCGATTCTCATAGATACCGGATAAGCACAAAAAATTTCATCAAAATCGGTCAAGCCGTTTCGGAGGAGTATGGCAACGAAAACTGTGACACGAGAATTTTATGTATTAGATTTGCTAGGTTAGACTGAACTATTTTTGATATTAGTATACGCTTGATTCATCCTTACGCTCTTGAGAATTTTGACAAATAATAATAAAATATAATAAATAATATAATATATTAAGTAATATAATATTTAATAAATAATAATTGATAATAAAATAAATATATACACGACGAACATATAACCTCTTTTTTAATGTCGGTTAAAAATAAACTTACTTTTATTGATAAAGTTTACAAGGTTAACAACACAAATTTCATTTGTGTTTATGTTTTTTCTTTTCTTTATTATCATCAGAACACAGTAGTACACATAAATGTATATTAATAATTTTAATCATTTTAATTATTTTAATCAAATTAAAGATTTTTTTGTAATTATTTTCTTTACTTTTTAGATATGAACCCATAAACAAGCCTCAGAATTATGGAAATGAAATAAAATGAGTATATTTATTCATAATAAATATAATGCAATACAGAACGCTCTGTGTATTAATTAACTTGTCCGTAATTTGTCTGGAAGAAATCGCTTTATGCGATAAACCGCCGATTGTTAAACCGATTTTTTGTTGTTATTTTAATGTTAAATTCTTTTGGTTTACAATAAAGAGTTAATGTATCTATCTATCTATCTTTCTATCTACAGATGACAATTAATGGAACAAAGTCCTTCTATTTAACTCATAGGTACATGAGTATGTGAAGTTAAATAAAAAAAAGAGTGTGTGTACTTATGTACACGCGTTAGAAGTTATACTTCTGTGGCGTATGGAAAAAAAATTACTAAAATGCAGTAGTGATTAACGATAAATATTAAAATTAATCAAAAAGATTTTATATAAATAAAAAAGGTTTTATTAACGTAAAAATATGACGTTAAATATGACATATACAACTTGAACATAGTCACGCCACCTAGAACTCACGGTGTAGAATTTAGGTGTCGGTGTGCGCGCGCATCGTACCACCTAGAACTAACTTCACGATGTTAAATTTAGGTGTCGGTGTGCGCGCGCATCGTAAAAATTCACTCTCATCATTTTTCTCTATCGCGCCAAAAGAAGTATAACTTCAACAAGATTAATTATGTATATTATGAGAAAAAGTTATAAGTATTGTACAATTTCAAAGAAAATAGCATTCTATTTTACAATTTCAACTCGAGACAAGTAGAACTATATTTTAAGGTGATCAAACTAATAAAGTGTGCGACAAAATGTAACAGATAAAAATTAATAATAGTTAATTTAATTAATAGTCCAAAGAAACTACCAAAATGGCGCCAGTGTAAGCAGAGTGTATTATAAGTACCATAACGGCCTAATATCGGCACTCAGATAATATCTCTCAGATAATACTTCGAATAAAATAAATAAATAATTATTTGGGAATAAATTAATAAAATCAATTAAAATTAAATATTAATAATTATTTAATTTTAAACAATTAAATAATAGCAATAGATAGAGTGATTCATGAGGAAGGTTTATAACTAGGATTAAACGCGGGCAAAGCTGCAGGGCGCGGCTAGTATATACTATATACCATAATATATAGGCAAACATAAACAAAGTGAATCATTAAAAACTTGTTTGAAATTGTATCAGGAAACCTTACTTCCGTTTAATTTACATACATGTGTAATTGGTACCTCTATACATATATATATATTTTCCCTTAAATAAGCAATTGCATGGTTAACTGGATTAGTTAAATAGTTTACTTGCAGTAAGGCTATCTTTACATAAGTCCTGTGGTCAAGAAACTGCTAACCAAAATCATTAATCATTCATTAACCGATTTCAAAAAGGGAGGCGGTTTATCAATTCGACCGTTTACATTGAGGTACTTGTATTACTCATTATTCTTTGATTGAGGTACACGTAATACATTCATATCGATGACCGTTTACATATTTTTTTTATGTGTTCGCGGATTACTTCGTCATCTACGAACCGATTTTGATGATTATTTTTTTGTTAGAAAGGAAATATTTCAAGGGTAGCACCATAGTAATTTCATTGAGATCTAATAAGTACCTCCAGAGATATGGAGATAAACACCTCAAACTTGGTACTGAAAATTAATAGCGCGGCATTTTGAAGTCGGTTCTTTTAGTTGTTTAAACGATCTTATTAACAACTTGCATGTGGCTAAACAAAATAGAAAAAAAAAAAGTTCTAAAAATATTTGCTGTACCATCTTCTATTTACATTTTTTATGTTTTTATTTTTGTTTGTAAATTTCCTACCTGTCCTTTTTGCAACCTTGGCACAAACACTTTGCATGTAGCTAAACAATAATATATAAATAAAGCTAAAAAAAGTTTTTTACATTTTTAGTTTTTTTTTTATTTAAAAAATTATAAGTTTCTAATTTTTTATGCAAAATTTTAACAAACAACCTAACGGACCACATTTCATCTGTGTAATGTAACGGACTTGTTCAATTTTGGCATAATTGACACCTTGTTTAAAAATGACACCTGATTTTTTATGCTTCGCTAGTTTCAAGCATTTGCCGGAACAAGGTAAAAAATACAATTTAATTAATAAATTGTCGGTTTCATGCATAGTGTAGTAATGTCTTTAAATACCTAACTGGTACAGTTTCCTAGATGTGCTAATTCTATGTATAATTATATATTTAATTACGAGTAACCATGAACTAATGCCTCTTGTACTTAGAATGCATTTATTATCTAGATTTCCTAGATGAGCCGAGGATTTGTCCAGGGTCTTAAATAATTTGCAATAAAAAAAATACTGCTTTGACTTTTAACTTTTAACTTAAACTCGCGTCAGGCTCACATGTCCTGTCCCGATCAGAGCCCCTAGACAAAATCCAATTTCCTGTTTGCATTCACGGTAACGCAAGTTCAAAATGTATGGAATGACATTTATGTTTCCGCAACAAAAATGTCATTTCAATACATTTTGAACTAGCTTCAGCGTGAATGAAAACAGGAAATTGGATTTTGTCTAGGGGCTCTGATCGTAAAACCAACATTGTCATTCCAACAGAGCGCAGGGCGCTTGCGCGAGGTGTCATTCCAACGGAGCGAAGGGCGCTTGCGCGAGGTGTCATTCCAACAGAGCGCAGGGCGCTTGCGCGAGGTTTCATTTCAATATATTCAAAAATGACGTGTTCAAGTTTTACTTCTGCCGGCACTCCCGGCAACACGTTGTTTTTTTTTGCATCTGTAGATGCAAATTGTTGCCAATTTTAAAATAAAGGGAAAATTCCAAAATAAAAAAAAATAAAAATTAAAGGGTGTCCCCATACATACATAGTTAACGCTAATTAAGATAGGTCTCTGAGTTTTATGAGCGCTCATACAATTTAGGTGTCTAGCTTAATTGGCACTTACCTTACATAAGGTAAATAAACAAAATTGTGCTATTGTGTGATTTATTTTATACATAGTTGACCGAAGTACAAAGTTAAGTTTGTCCCTTAACATAGTCTGATAAGTTGGTACGGAAGCCTCGGTAGGCGAGTCCTACTCGACTGGCCGGTTTTATTTTTATGTTTGTTACCTTTAACTCCGTCAAATCTTAACCAATTCTCCCGTTTGTTCCCATTCAAATTTTATCGAAATCTGACAATCATCTCCGAAGATATGAGGATAAACATTAAAAACAAATTTGATAACTCGATAACATGATTATGGCTAGTGGATATTTTCACAATCGCGGCATGTGAAGTCGGTTTGAAGGGTTGTGAAGTTTTTTCGTTTGTACGATCATCATTTATTATAAATCGTGTTAAAAGTTCTTGGGCTGGGCCGTCTTGCATAATCCGGAAATGTCCTTGTCGAAATCAAAGTTAAGGTCAACTTGGCCAATATCTGTTGCGCAATAAATGGGCTATTTATTGTCAACATCGATATCATAAATGCTAAAAATAGTTTGTCAATTTGTTTTGTTTGTTACCTCGTATTAGAAGTACTGAAACATGCACTGGGTGCACGTAATAGTACGGTTGGCAACCCTACATTAATCAGGGGAATTAAACATGTTTTTTAAGTGTGACGTTCGACGTCTAGATGAAAGCTGAATGGCTCAATACCTTTGTTTTTTTTTTGTAAATTCAAAGCAATAAGTTATGTTTCTGTTATATGAATAATATTTTTTATTGAATATAATCTTTTTAATGTTATTTGACGTGTGTAAGTGCAAATTTTTAATTTGCCCATATACTGAATAAATGCTTTGAATTTTGACTTTTGACTTTCATAATCGGTCAAAGGACTCGATTAGCTAAAATTTTGCACATAGATAGCTCGTAGGATACTTTTAAATTCCAGTTAATAAATCTCTTTAAAAAAAAACAGGTTAAAAGTGTAACTTCCAAGTTAATTCAATTTATTTCTAAACATCAATAATTATATTTTTGTACAACTCCATCTGTTGAACTTAGCGGATCGAATGCCCGAATGATAGCGAATACGTCTTCGTAGTTACGTCGTTCTACAATAGAGGGCGTTCATAAATACGTACGTAGTACGTGTGACTTAAGTAGCGGCGTTTAGCACTTCACGCCGTGCAATTATCGATTATTTAAGTCGCGGAAAAGCGTGCGTAAAGTGCGGGTTTAAGTCACACTGTGCTATAAAAGATAGTTTAAAAACTAAAACAACTGACTTCAATGCCCCGCGAGTCAATTTCAGAAGCAAGTTTGAGACGTTTATCATCATATCTCTGGAGATACTTATCAGATCTCGATGAAATAACATGGGACCACCTCGTAACTGATGCACCCCACCGATTACAAAAAGAATAATTCGAATCGGTTCACAATTGACGGAGTAATCGCGTAACATACACACACAAAAAAAACATACGAATTGAGAAACTCCTTCTTTTTGGAAGTCGGTTGAAAATGAATAATTTTCGCAAAAACTTTCAAGATAAAAAATAATCATCAAAATCGGTTCATAAGCGACGAAGTTATCAGCGAACACACATAAAATATCAAACACGTAGTTATTATACGAATTATATATATATGTAGAATTAAGAAACCTCTACCTTTTTTTAAGTCGGTTAAACAGGCACCATTGTAATTTCATTGAGATATGACAAAGATCTCAATGACATTACAATGGTACCACCCTTGGGATACCTTCTTTCCAACAACAAAATAATCATCAAAATCGGTTCATAAACGACGAAGTTATCCGCGAATCCACATTAACTTTGAATTAAAAAATAATATATTTATATACGGTCGAATTGAGAAACCTCCTCCTTCTGTTTTTGAAGTCGGTTAATAAAACTACTATGTATCCATGCAAGTAAATGAGCTGTGAGACTTAAAAAAAATGTTTTGTTTCGGCGCTTTAGGCCATTTGGAATAACCTAAGGTCATCATGCTTCTACCTAAAAGACCTTAAAATATGATTAATTTAGCATTAACCGCGCCTCTCTTTTATTCGACTGTCCAAAACTAGGGTTAGTAAAATAAGCATGCTTATCGATCGGCAAGGGTACTCTTTAATGTCCGCCTGGCCAGCTACCACCCTCAAGTTAGAAAATCTGTCGCCAAACATCTAATGTGTTCCGGCAGCTATCCTTGAGAGCCAGTTCCCATTCTAGGCGTAGCGTGCTACCATCTTCGACTATATTGTTACTTACCTACTGTAGGAAATTTACTGACAGATTTCAAAGAAGAAAGAGTTTTTTTTATGTTAAGTACCTCAAAACTCCTTCATTTATAACCTGTTTGGCAAATTCTTTTTTGTTTGTTCTTTGTTTTTTTTAATTGTATTTTCATCAAGACCTGTAACCCTTAGTACGAGTTTTCATACCAAACTCGATATCGTATATCGAGAAAATTTTGTATGAAAAACAGTACAGCGCCTCTAGTGGTTACTACACTTAACTAAATTTAGACCAATCAGGGAGCTAGAATAAGTCGAAAACTATGTGAGATCTGTACCCTTAGTACGAGTTTTCATCGGAAACGCTTTTGACAGATATCACATAGTTTTCGACTTATTCTAGCTCCCTGATTGGTCTAAATTTAGTTAAGTGTAGTAACCACAAGAGGCGCTGTACAGTTTTTCATACAAAATGTGTTCGATAAACCATATCGAGTTTGGTATGAAAACTCGTACTAAGGGTACTGATGAGTAGTATCTCTAGAGATATGGAGATAAACACCTCAAACTTGTTACTGAAAATGGCCAGCCTTAGCATTTGAAGTCTGTTTTTTTCGTTTGTAAACGATCTTAAATTATTATATATGCTATTATATTATAATTGTTTATTTCGAGTGCACCTTTTTTTCTTCCTATCTATATCTTTTTATCTTCCTATCTATATCTTTTTATCTTCCTATCTATATCTTTTTATCTTCCTATCTTTATCTTTTTAACCGACTTCACAAAAAAGGAAGAGGTTCTCAATTCGTCGGAACCACGCATGGTGGTAGGACACTATCTAGTGTCCGCCTGGCCAGCTACCACCCTCAAGTTAGAAAATCTGTCACCAAAACATCTAATGTGTTCCGGCAGCCATCCTTGAGAGCCAGATCCCATTCTAGGCCTAGCGCGCTTACCATCTTCGACCGCATCATCACTTACCAACAGGTGAGATAGTGGTCAAACGTTAGCCAACAAAGTATAAAAAAAAAAAACCTGTTTTATTTTTTTAATGTATGTTCACCGATTACTCGATGATGCCTGAAGCGATTTGGAAAATTCTTGTTTTGTTTCAAGGGTACCCTTCCCAGGTGGTCCCATTTAAATTTTAACGAAATTGGCCGAGCCGTTTTATAATATATCAACATTTGTATTACGACGCATTTACTTATCTCGACGACTTACTACTTACTACTTTATGTAATAGTTACTACGTCTACTGGCTACTTTGACTATCGCGACGTTTGAAGTCGGTTCTTTTAGTTTTTTAAACGATCTTATATTATAACCAGGGTATATAAATACATACACACACTTTTTTATATTAAGTTTTGTCTTGGTAGGAGTTGTTAACAGTAAACGCAAGACGGTAGCCTGACGGTAAGCAATAACGTCTGCCTGTACTAGGAACTGTATACAAAACTGTCTATAACCAAAATTTTGCAAGTCATTGTGTCAGTCACCTTGAGATATAGCCTGACGGTAAGTAATAACGTCTGCCTGTACTAGGAACTGTATACAAAACTGTCTATAACCAAAATTTTGCAAATCATTGCGTCAGTCACCTTGAGATATAGCCTGACGGTAAGTAATAACGTCTCCCTGTACTAGGAACTGTATACAAAACTGTCTATAACCAAAATTTTGCAAATCATTGCGTCAGTCACCTTGAGATATAGCCTGACGGTAAGCAATAACGTCTGCCTGTACAAGGAACTGTATACAAAACTGTCTATAACCAAAATTTTGCAAATCATTGCGTCAGTCACCTTGAGATATGGCCTGACGGTAAGCAATAACGTCTGCCTGTACTAGGAACTGTATACAAAACTGTCTATAACCAAAATTTTGCAAATCATTGCGTCAGTCACCTTGAGATATAGCCTGACGGTAAGCAATAACGTCTGCCTTTACTAAGAACTGTATACAAAACTGTCTATAACCAAAATTTTGCAAATCATTGCGTCAGTCACCTTGAGATATAGCCTGACGGTAAGTAATAACGTCTGCCTTTACTAGGAACTGTATACAAAACTGTCTATAACCAAAATTTTGCAAATCATTGCGTCAGTCACCTTGAGATGTAGCCTGACGGTAAGCAATAACGTCTGCCTTTACTAGGAACTGTATACAAAACTGTCTATAACCAAAATTTTGCAAATCATTGCGTCAGTCACCTTGAGATATAGCCTGACGGTATGCAATAACGTCTGCGTGTACTAGGAACTGTATACAAAACTGTCTATAACCAAAATTTTGCAAATCATTGCGTCAGTCACCTTGAGATGTAGCCTGGCGGTAAGCAATAACGTCTGCCTTTACTAGGAACTGTATACAAAACTGTCTATAACCAAAATTTTGCAAATCATTGCGTCAATCACCTTGAGATATAGACTGTCGGTAAGCAATAACGTCTGCCTGTACTAGGAACTGTATACAAAACTGTCTATAACCAAAATTTTGCAAATCATTGCGTCAGTCACCTTGAGATATAGCCTGACGGTAAGCAATAACGTCTGCCTGTACTAGGAACTGTATACAAAACTGTCTATAACCAAAATTTTGCAAATCATTGCGTCAGTCACCTTGAGATATAGCCTGACGGTAAGCAATAACGTCTGCCTGTACTAGGAACTGTATACAAAACTGTCTATAACCAACATTTTGCAAGTCATTGTGTCAGTCACCTTGAGATATCAAGAGATATCTTAAAAAATATCGCTAAAAACATACAATTTTAGATGCGGAATAACGACCTGTTTTTTGACTAATTATATTTTTTATTTGTCTCTTAATAAATATATAGTTCGACCAAAAAATAACCAGTTAGTAAAATAACGATTACTTTAGATTTTGTCCACTGTTTTTTTCCTTTACATAAAATTAACAAATACATTTTATTTATGAACAAACATTTTATTAAATAAATATAATATCTAATATTTATTAGTACATTTTATATTTTATTTTATATAAAATGTATTATTTATATTAAAATTGTCCTTGTCCCAAAATAATCAAAATTATGCTAATAATTAAGAAAAACCATGTAAAAACAATGAAAGGCGTGTATGATTTTTTACCGATATCTTCAATAATCGGCAAAACAGAGTGGCAATAGCCCAATGGGTAAAGCGTCGGCCTGGCGATCGAGGGGTCGTGAATTCGATCCCTACCCATTGCACTACTGACGTGAACCCACTCCAGACACAAGCATATTTAGCTTAGTTGGTAGGGGTTAACAAGACTACGAGTAATTTGCTACCCACATTGCTAGTAAGCCTTAAAATAAAAAACATCGTCCGGTTTCAGCCAGTTTACACAAAACCTTAATGTATTATACACCTAGAACTTTCTCTTGAATAATTTTGTCAGTTGGTGTAAACCTTATTGAAATTTGTTTGGTATTTTCAACCGACTTCCAAAAAGCAGGAGGTTCTCAATTCGTCTGTATGTTTTTTTAGGGTTCCGTACCCAAAGGGTAAAACGGGACCCTATTACTAAACTCCGCTGTCCGTCTGTCTGTCTGTCTGTCTGTCTGTCTGTCTGTCTGTCCGTCTGTCACCAGGCTGTATCTCATGAACCGTGATAGTTAGACTGTTGAAATTTTCACAGATGATGTATTTCTGCTGCCGCTATAACAACAAATACTAAAAACAGAATAAAGTTAAAGATAATAGAGGGTCCCCATACAAGAAACATGTTTTTTTTGGCATTTCACGCCATCTATGAACGCTTAGTTAGGTAAACGTCTCATAGATGGCGTTATATTGAAATGTCGATCCCTAACACCTTTGTTAAACGTTATAAGAAACGAAATGTTTATTAATTATTATTTTTTGCTGGCGAAAAATGATAGTGGTTTTTTTTGCTCGATCTTATAAAATACTGTAGTAGTACGGAACCCTACTAGTGCGAGTCCGACTTGCACTTGGCCAGTTTATTTTGTGTGTATGTTACGCGATTAGTCCGTCAATTGTGAACCGATTTGAATGATTCTCTTTGTAATCAGTAGAGTACGTTTTCGAAGTGGTCCCATTGTAATTTCATCGAGATCTGATAAGTATTTCTAGAGATATGACGATAAACGTCTCAAATTTGCTACTGAAATTGACTCGCGGGGCATTGAAATCGGTTGTTTTAGTTTTTAAACTATCTTAATTATTTGAGTTTATCTCGTTTGAATAGAATGTCAGACGCAGCGAGGCACTTTGCTCTGTAATATGCAGTAATCATAATAATACACACAACACTAGCAGCACCTCACGGTTTCACCCGCGTAGTTCCAGTTCCCGTGAGAATACGGGGATAAAATATAGCTTATGTTACTCGCTGATAATGTAGCTTTACATTAGTGAAAGAATTTTTGAAATCGGTTCAGTAGTCTTTTAGTTAAATCGTAACAAGCAAACAAACACAATCAAATGTTTAATCTTTATAATATTAGTTTAGGTTACTCTCATATACTTGTCATTTGTGATTAATATATGTTATATTAATAGTACTCACAAAAAATAACCTGTATTAGTTTAGATGAAATAAAAACCTGTTCCGATTTTGATACAACTTTGTGAAAACTCGTCTAACCGTGTTTTTTAGGGTTCCGCGTAGTGCTTCAATAATATACATATTTACAATTAGCACATATTTCACGTAAGTACTACACTTGTAAGAAAAAATAAACTGGCCAAGTGCAAGTCGGACTCGCACTAGTAGGGTTCCGTACCACACTACAGTATTTTATAAGATCGAGCTAAAAATACCACTATCATTTTTCGCCAGCAAAAAATTATAATTAATATATATTTTATTTCTTATAACGCCATCTAACGTCTAACAAAGGTGTTGGGGATCGACATTTCAATATAACGCCATCTATGGGACGTTTACCTAACTAAGCGTTCATAGATGGCGTGAAATGCCGAAAAAACACATTTCTTGTATAGGGACCCTCTATTATTTTTAACTTTATTCTGTTTTTAGTATTTGTTGATACAGCGGCAACAGAAATACATCATCTGTGAAAATTTCAACTGTCTAACTATCACGGTTCATGAGATACAGCCTGGTGACAGACGGACAGACAGAAAACGTGTTTTTAAACGCCATCTATCTAATTAGTTTCGGCAAAATGACATAGATGGCGCTAGTAAACGAGCCCCGTCTTTCTAGATCGCGACCAAACCAAATATTCCTGGTAATATCAATTAATCAAATATATGAAGTAGAAACTCTGTTATGTTTCATATCGTACGGAACCCTCCCTAAGTGTGCGATAAGAGACGCGATGCTGACTCTCACTTGGCCAGTTTTATTGATATTCTTATCCTTATAAAGTTATTATTTAATTTAATTGATAAGGGATTTTAACAGTTGTTAAGTTATTATTATTCATGCATCCATTTATTTATTTGACGAGCTGTGCCCTGCGGCCTCGCCTGTGTTAAAAAAGTATCCAATGGGCTAATCCATAACAGTGGCTATTCTTGTACAAAATTTCCCTGGACTAGCGCCAAAATTTACCCTACCTACTAAAAAGCAAAACAGTATTATATATTATTCTCGTAGGCACATTTTTTGACCATTTAGAGGTTATGAAAAAGAGGTTATATGCTGTTGGGACATCCCAACAACATATAACCTCTTTTTCATAACTCTAGAGTTTATGAATGACCATTTAGAGGTTATGAAAAAGAGGTTATATGCTGTTGGGGCATCCCAACAGCATATTACCTCTTTTTCATAACTCTCAGACTAATCTCTTCAGACATGACCTTTTGATCATAGTTTAATATTTTTATTGTTTAACCGACTTTAAAAAAAAGTAGGTTTCTCAATTCGACCGTATATTTTTTATGTGTGTTCGCGGAAAACTTCGTCGTTTATAAACAGATTTTGACTAATATTTTTATTGGAAAGGAGATATCCAAATGGTGGTACCATGGCAATTTAATCGAGATCTGATAAGTATACAGAGATATGTCAATAAACGTCTCAAACTTGCTACTGAAACCGACTCGCTTCAGCTTCATCTTATTTTATATACGGAATCCAAATAACACAAGTTCTTTTCGCTCTAATAAATTTCATATGTAGGTACATATTTTTTAATAATCTTTAAGGTGCGGCCATACCGTGGCGTCCTATGATCTGCGGGCGCGATATCAGTACTTTTCAATTGATTTCTGATCGCGTTTGGTGTGAACCAGTCGGTACAAATGCTACTGCGCTATCTGATCGCCGCCTAGATCGCGCACGCAGGACGCTGCGGTGTGTGTAAGCTGTTGGAGGCCTCTTCAGATATCACCTATTGAGCATAGTTTTTATATATACATATATTTTTTATACGGAATCCAAATAACACAAGTTCTTTTCGCACTTATTAATTTCAAATATAGGTACATATTTTTTTAAATCTTTACGGACGCATTTTATATATTATCCTGATTGAAGTATATTATTATATTCACAAACTAATTTTGATAAAAACGTGTTGAGAATGCTAATAGAACTTAATTAATTTTTTGCAATAATAACAAGAATGGAAGGTCTCGTGACTACTTGTCAGTGGAATTTGATTTATAACAAGTTTTAATAATGTACATAATATATAAGTTTTAAGTTTGTATCTTGCTACCAATAATATCGTTTAAAAACTAAAAAAGAACCGACTTCAATGTTCATTTTCAGTACCAATTTTGAGATGTTTATCTCAATATCTCTGGAGATACTTATCAAACCTCGATAAAATTACCATGGTACCACACTTGGGATATCTCCTTTCGAACAAAAAAAGAATAATCAAAATCGGGGCATAAACGACGAAGTTATCCCCAAAAAAAAAAAAAAAAAAAAATATACGGTCGAATTGAGAAACCTCCTCCTTTTTTTGAAGTCGGTTAAAAAGTAGCTTACCACCATCAAGGAATAAATCTGCCGCCATAACCTTACGGTGTTCCGGCAGCACACAGCGCTTGTGAGTCAGAGTATTCTAGGTCCTAGCGTGTTCACCATCTTTGACCACATCATCGCTTACCATCAGGTGAGATTGTGGTCAATCGTTAGCCTACATATAAGAAATAAATAAAAAAAACACAGATTCACCACAAATATTTATAACTATAACACATACCCGCAGCGACTTACCCGAACTTATTTAGTAACTCGATACTGAGGCAATAAGGAGTTATGGACGCTAGCCTTGTGTAGTTCATGTACTAAGTACTAATATGAATGAATTCTTGACACTGAACTAGAATGAACTATTCCGTAAGTCTACTAGTACATAGTACATTTAGTACTTCGTTTGCGATTATTGTCTGTGATTCAATTGCTCATGCTCGCGGAATGAAAAGGACGATGAACGAATGGGTTAGTGTAACTAGTGAAGGAACGAGTAAGATGCACTCGCTATTTTCAACAGCTATTTTGAACATTATGGTAACAGTCATAGGGACTATTTTTAATTGAGTAAATATGACCTACTGTACTAATAGTACTAGAAGTCCGAACTAGTACAACTGAAAGAATCTACTAGTTCGCAGCGATCTTTTTAATGACCGAGCAGGAACAAGCCTAATGGACGCCCAATATTATTGATTAAACATAGTCTGCACTTAGTTAAATAGATCTAAATTTAAGTTTAACCTAGATTTCTATATTTCTCCTTACTTCCCTAGTGTTAAATTACATTCCTCAATCCTTGTTTGGTTAAAATACATAATAATGCATTACCTGATGAGTATTGTATCCGCGGGGGGCACTGGTGACCCGTACCACAGGTTTTGTAAACCTATTTCAGGCACCAGTCTCTCACAAAGATAGGTACAAATCTAAGTGACATTATATTACTTAACTGTTCAAACAATGTAATTGTAACCTTTTTGTGAGAGAAAATAAACTTTATTTATTATTATTATTATAATATACAGGCCTAGCTCAGTTTGGGGTCCATGGAACCTATTACATACACGCTAGGTGTTTTCGCAATTATAGTCACTATTATCTGTACTATATTTTTATTGATGATACCTACTGTGCAAAATTGTATTTGATGTTTAATAATTTGTTCTGTAGAGAAACACATCATAAATTAAATTGTAACCTGTTTTAAACTTTTGTGTAAAGCTTATTTTTTTGATTTGATCTCTATCTTCATTTTTTATATATTTTTTTATTATTATTATGTTTTCTTTATCTTTAATAAAAATTTAACTTATTAAATATTAACATTATTATAATATTTTTCTTTATCTTCTAAATTTTAACTTAAACTTACATCCAAATACTAAAATGCTATAGTTTTAGTTTTGTAAGCGGCAAAAGCACAATGGATAAGGTGTCGGACTGGCGATCGAGAGGTCGTGAGTTTGATCCCCACCCATTGCACTATTGACGTGAATCCACTCTAGACTCAAGCATATTTAGATTAGTTGGAGGTAAACAAGACTATTAGTAATGTGCAACCCACATTTGGAGTAAATTTTTATTAAAAAACTGGTGGTCGCCCTGTGGTCGAAATTCGACCATAATTCCATTTAGTTTTTATACGTATTTCTAATACAACTTGTAGAAAAAGTAAACTTTAACTGTGTAAGATTTCAAAAACTTTGTATCGAGGGATACAAAGTTTTAACTTTCAAGTATTCATATATAGCTTAAGAAATCGGCCTAACTATCGGCCGGCAGAAAGTCTGTGATCTAAGGGAGTTAGTATTATATAATCTGTGCTTAGGGGCTCTAAGACTGATTGACAAGGGTAGATAGATGGAAGACAACTGGATGAGAGAAGCCAAAGATCTACAAGCTATAGAAGCTTAAGTCCAGAGAGTATAGCTTGCGAACGTAGTGTAAGACGCCCTCCAGCTAGGTGGAGCGATGATATAAGCTGGCTGGCTGGCAGCGGTTGCAAACAAAGAGCTGAAGATCGAGCTCAGTGGTGTGCTATAGGAGATTCCTATGTCATGTAAATGGACGGAAATAGGCTGATAATAATTATGATGTCCAGCAAATGGACTATTATAAACCGACAATGAGGAGGTGTTAAAATAAACTGGCCAAGTGCAAGTCGGACTCGCACTCGTAGGGTTCCGTACGACACTACAGTATTTTATAAGATCAAGCAAAAAATACCACTATCATTTTTCGCCAGCAAAAAATAATAATTAATAAACATTTTATTTTTTATAACGCCATCTAACGTTTAACAAAGGTGTTAGGGATCGACATTTCAATATAACGCCATCTATGAGACGTTTACCTAGCTAAGCGTTCATAGATGGCGTGAAATGCCGAAAACAACACGTTTATTGTATGCGGACCCTCTATTATTTTAATCTATATTCTGTTTTTAGTGTTTGTTGTTATAGCGGCAACATAAATACATCATCTGTGAAAATTTCAACTGTCTAACTATCACGATTCATGAGATACAGCCTAGTGACAGACGGACAGACAGACAGACAGACAGACAGACGGACAGCGGAGTCTTAGTAATAGGGTCCCGTTTTACCCTTTGGGTACGGAACCCGAAAAACCTTCAGCTACCGTTTATTACCTTATACCATAGAAAAGATAACTTATACCATGTTTAGACCAGGCGATTTTTTTTTGTTCAACTTCCAAGGAATGTACGATACGAGTTACAACAAATAATTATTCGATACTTTTGTATCGAATGAATCACGCTTGGTTAGCTGTCATAATAATCTTTAAAAGCCAGTTCCCATTCTAGGCCTAGCGTGTTTACCATCTTCGACCGCATCACCTTACTTCATCACTTACCAACAGGTGAGATAGTAGTCAAACGCTGGTCTATAAGATATTAAATAATTAGGATAGTTTAAAAACTAAAACAACCGACTTCCATGCCCCGCGAGTCAATTTCAGTAGCAAGTTTGAGACGTTTATAGTGATATGTCTGGAGATACTTATCAGATCTCGATGAAATTACAATGGGACCACCTCGAAAATGTACCCTACCGATTAAAAGAACTAGATTATAAATTAAAAACCATGACTCAAAATGTTCTGATGTAAATTTAATTTTATATTTAAGGTTATCGATTGTGTCAGAGCTTGTGCAGTCACAGCATTTGTATCATCAGCAGTTTAAAAAAATAATTATTCGAATCGGTTCACAATTGACGGAGTAATCGCATAACACACATACAAAAAAAACATACAGACGAATTGAGAACCTTCTTTTTGGAAGTCGGTTGAAAAGTACTTGGGATCGAAAGATAATCCCTAGAAAGTTGAACAACAAAAATTGCCTAGTGTGAACTCGGCATTAGTTGATACATAGTTGCTAAATCGATATTATACATATATGTATAATAAATAACGGTATTCATAGACCACCGTTAAATACGGTAATAAATAATTTAATACACACAATTAAGCATCAGTTACCGTAACAACCATGACCCTACTACACACTTAGTTTGTCCAAGTCACATCAAATTAGGTTTAGCCTTTTGTTCTCAATAATACAATGTAAGATTGATAGGACCTTTTTAGGGTTCTATACCTCAAAAGGAAAAAAGAAACCCTTATTAACTGAGTTCAAAAAAAAAAATATATATATATATAATATTGTTTATGTTTGTTCGCAGATAACTTCGTCTTTTATGAACCGATTTTGATTATTATTTTGTTGGAAAGGAGATATTCCAAGTGTGGTACCATGATAATTTCATCGAGGTCTGATAAGTATCTCCAGAGTTATGGAGATAAACACCTCAAAATTAGTACTGAAAATTAATAACGCGGCATTTTAAGGCGGTTCTTTTAGTTTTTTAAACGATCTTATTCTGTAAATTAAGTTTAGTTTAAATTAAGCTTAAAGCTTAATCTTAAATCATTACAGTTTTCAAATCCGACGAGAGATGTTGCACTGCGTAAATCAAATATTATGTTTCTTTGAAGTGTTACACACTTTATATTTTTGTAAATTGTGAATTTTGAATTGTGTTTAACAATTTACAAGTGAAACACTTCAAAGAAACATAATATTCGATCTTATTTTGTTTTTAAAATTTCACTTCGTTGTCCGTCTTCGCATATTTCTCCATAAATTGTGGTAAGCTACTTTTTGGTAGCAAGTTAGGCTTGTTTAGGCTTGTTAGGTTGATATAATACTCCTACAACCTGTGCTATAGAATGACAATTAAATCTCGGCGTAGTAGCCATTTCGCCAAAACAAAAATCAAAACTAAAATCAAAACTAAATTAAGGTACAAATAAAGTTAACGTTAAGAATAAGTAATTTAATACTTGTATAAGTTTAGTTTGTTTGTAATTATTTTCCTCAAAGTTCTCAATTCTGGAAAGCTTAGGTTTTCCCATACCAATCTAATGACCTTAAACTAAAACCATACTATAACACTAACTATTGAATAAAACATAAAGGTACGGCCAAAACGCGGCGTCCTGCGATCTGCGGGCGCGATCTCAGTACATTTCAATTGTTTTATGATCGCGTTTGGTGTGATGTGAACCAGTCGATACAAATACTACTGCGCTATCTAATCGCCGCTTAGATCGCGCAGGCAGGACGCTGCGGTGTGTCCGTACCTTTAGGATAAGTAACTTAGTACTTAAATAAATTTAGTTTGTAATTATTTTCCTCAAATTTCTCAATTCTTGAAAGCTTAGGTTTTCCCATCCCAATCTAATGACCTAAAACTAAAACCATAGTATAACACTAACTATTGAATAATACATGAGTTCACCCCTGACTCACTGACAGATAAACAACTTATATAGCTCAGCTTATATATAATTACTAGCTACCCCGGCTTTGCATAGGTCTACCAATATTTGCCTACAATTTTTGCATCAGTTTGTTGTATGACTCTTCAACAATCATCGTCATATTTCAACCAATTTACGCAAAACCTTAACAGTTTATACACGTAAATCTTCTTCGTGAATCACTGTAGCAATTGATGAAATGAAATCCCGCATGAAAATCTATTTAGTAGTTGAACAGGTACCTATCCCTAGCCAGGGATGAACTCGCCCTTTATCAATGAAACAAACAAAGTTACGAATTCAGTGGTATATATTGAACCCCTTCTTTGTATTGTAAAGTAAACGCCAGAGGTACGAATACTCTAAAAAATTCGCTTAAGTAAAAAATACATAAAATCGGTTGGTTTTTCAGATTCAGATTTCCTATTTACCGGAGAATCCTGACAGCGCGATTCAGGTAAATGCATTGAGCGACATTAGCACATCTAGTTCTTTACAGCGGTACTAATATGTCATTACGTCTACGCGAGACGTAAGAAAGGTGCAACTTTTGCATTGTACAGTAGTTTTTGAGTTTATTTCTAACAGTCAGACAGACGCGGCGAGGGACTACGTTTTGTAATATGTAGAGATGAGCTGAATCTCGAACCACCGTTTTAAAAAGAGGGATGTTATAAGTTTGCCGTGCCGTGTGTATCTGTGTATTTGTGATTAATTTAGTTTTTTTTTCCGAGGTGTTCCCATTGTAATTTCATCGAGATCTGATAAGGATCTCCAGAGATATGACGATAAACGTCTCAAACTTGCTACTGAAACTGACTCGCGGGGCATGGACGTCGGTTGTTTATAATTTTTTTTATTTTATTTATTAAAAGCACAAAACAGATCACAATCAAAACATTATAAAATGAAGGAACAGTTGTTTTTAAAGCTGGATAGTGATCCAACAGCATGTGCTTACAGCTATACAAAGTATATATAAATCATACGTGTGCGCTCGTAGCTAATACAATTATAGAAAAATAAAAACCTTAAAATAATATACATCTTAAATGATATGGTCATTCAGACAGACGAGGCGTGACGGCGCCACTGTCGTCCGAGTTGGTTTGGGGAAGACGATATCTTTTACAGTTTTAATGTAAACACTATATTTTTAATTTTAATTTTATGTATAATGTACAGTAATATATGCTCTTAGTTATCAACGCCAAATTATAAATGCGAAAATCAGTTTGTATATATCAGTTTGTATATCTGTTTGTTCGTTACCTTATCAGAGTTAAACAAACAGACAGACAAACGGCTAGACCAATTTTTCTATTTTGATATTAAATTAACAAGTATTTTTGTTTTGTTTCAGGTCTTTTCATTCTGTTAATGCTGGGAACCTTCGCATTGCTAGCTGGATTTTTTGTCCTTTTCGCACGGCCTTATGATTTCTTGTTTAAACAGGTATGTACGAGTTTTTTTTTTAATATGTAAGAGTCCCACAGCTGGGCAAAGGTCTCCCACATAGCCTTCCATGAATCTCCAGGTCTATGGCTATCTATTCAGACTACCTTATATCTATAATACTTATATATAAAAGGCAAACGCTACTGACAAACTGACTGACTGATCTATCAACACCATTGACGTAATATAAAATCATGGTGCACTGCAGATGTTTTGTCAAATTCAATTTAATCCGTATGCTTTAACGATAAGGTTGTAATTGTATTGTAGAACAAAACGGCCCTATTGAAAGGCACCAGGGTGGGAGTGTGTCCTTGTCTAACAACCTGCTAGTGCTATATATGTTCCATACTATATGTATAGTATATATATAAGTCGTCCATACATAATATCGTTTAAAAACTAAAAAAGAACCGACTTCAATGTTCATTTTCAGTACCAATTTTGAGATGTTTATCTCAATATCTCTGGAGATACTTATCAGACCTCGATAAAATTACCATGGTACCACACTTGGGATATCTCCTTTCGAACAAAAAAAGAATAATCAAAATCGGTGCATAGATGACGAAGTTATCCCCGAATAAACATAAAAAAATAAATAAAAATAAAAATATACTGTCGAATTGAGAAACCTCCTCCTTTTTTTGAAGTCGGTTAAAAAAGAAAGGGACAAACTCCGTTCTAGGTCAGTCTCATTAGAGCGGTTTTGCGCAGTCCATTTATATTACGTCAATGATCAACACACAGTTTTTACAATAAAAATATATTTTATTCTATTCTATACAGCTCAAACTACTAAACTGTTTGCGCTGAGATTTAGCATGCTGCCTTTGTCTCTGTCTTTTAACTTGTATAAAATCGCTTCAAATGTTTTAGTCCATCTATTACATGTCGCCGGTGCTTTACCATGATTGGTGGATATGATTGAGGACATTTCCGCAGCCATATTTGTATACATGGTAATGTGTCATGTCAACTGCTGTCATAGTAGCTAGCTACCTTAGCCACACATAAACAAAAAGCTTAGACGTAATATAAAAAGGCGCACTGCAGATGTTTTGACAAATTCAATTTAATCCGTATCCTCTAACAATAAGGTTGTAATTGCTTTGTAGAACAAAACAGCCCAAACGAAAGACACCAGGGTAGGAGTGTGTCCTTGTCTAACAACCTGCTAGTACTATATATGTTCTATACTATATGTACAGTATACATATAGGGCGTCCATACAAAAGAAAGGGACAACTATTCTAAGTCGGTCTCATCAGGGTCTTTTTGCGCAGTCAACTTATATTACGTCTATGACAAAAAGTTTCACTTGCATCCAGTGAACGCTCTGCTTACATCGTGGTTTGATAAAACCACACCACACTTTTCTTTTCTCTATATATATTACAACATTCTTTACAGAAAGTAATTCTCCAAGATGGCGGCGAGATATTCGAGATGTGGAGGAAACCAGAAGTGCAGCTTTACTGCAGAGTGTTTCTGTTCAACGTTACCAACGCTGAGGATTACATGGCTGGCAGAGCTGATAAACTGAAACTGGAGGAAATAGGACCTTATGTATATAGGTAGAAGGACATTTTTTGAAGTAAACGTTTTTAAGCGCACTGGGGTTAAATTTGACGAAAGTAGCGTCAAGGTCCGAAGGCAGCGGAAATGACGTAAGCGCGTCATGTTATATTTAACGCCATCTATTGTAGAACGGCGTAACCACGAAGATGTATTCGCTAAAGTTCAACAGATGGAGTTGTACAAAAAAAAATAGTGATGTTGAGAAATAAATTGAATGAAATTGGAAGTTTCAATTCTAACGCGTAGTTTTCTACTCACCCTCTTTTTAAGGTTCCGAACCCAAAGGGTACCAACGGAACCGTATTACTGTTTTCAATGTCTTATAGGCTTACGTTGAATGATGAACACGCTAGGCCTAGAATGGTCTGTAAAGTACAATATGAGGGTCTTTATATCGAATGAATAGGTATCTTCTGGGTAAGCGCGCTCCATCATCAGTTGAATCATCACTTACGAACAGCAAGTCAGTTCAGTGTACAAAAAAATACTCTCAAGGGCTGTGCTGCCAAAACACCGGAAGGTTTTCTCCGCAAATTTTCTCAAATCTTTCTTACAAAGGACGTATAGACTTGTTCTTCCAGACTTGTTACCAAAAAGTAGCTTACATTTTGGTAACAAGTCTGGAGGAACATCGATATAATCGAACGACCTGCAGATGAACGCCCATGAATACAAGTAGAAAAATCCATTAGTACATGGCTAGGGTATGTCCTACGTCTAACAATAGATAAAGTAGAAGAAAACTCTTCTCTTCTTTCTTCTTTCTAACAATAGATACAGTTTATCTTTTGCTTTACACGGTTTCTCTTTTCAGAGAGCGGCTGCAGCATGAAGTACAAGAGTTTAACGACAACGGCACGTTGTCTGCTATTCCGCATCATCCACTGGAGTGGGTGGAAGAGATGTCTGAGGGAAACCATGAGAATGACACTGTGTTCATGCCGCACATCGCGTTACTGGTAAGTTTCTTGTCTTGGCTAAATTCATCGAGGTACATGTAAACCAGAGGCGCCCATCATAAACTGACTTACGTGCCGAGCGGCGCGCGATCGGGCGTGAAGAGTACTTACGCTACTAAGCGAGATGTAGATTCGGCGCTGCTTTTTATTTGAACGTAGAGCTAGTTCGCGATGTCACATCTGGTACGTAGTACATACATCGATGGCTAAATTAGAAAAAAAATGCAAGATATTATATATAACTAGTGCCCCGCGGTTTTACCCGCATAGACATCGTTCCAGTAAGAATATTGATTTGAAATAAAACTGGCCAAGTGCGAGTCAGAATCGCGTCTCTTATCGCACACTTAGGGAGGGTTCCGTACAATACGAAACACAACAGAGTTTCAACCTCATATATTTGATTAATTGATATTACCAAGAATATTTGGTTTGGTCGCGGTCTAGAAAGACGGGGTTCGTTTACTAACGCCATCTATGTCATCTTGCCGAAACTAATTAGAAAGATGGCGTTTAAAAACACGTTTTTTGTATGGGGACCCCCGTTAATTTTTAACTTTATTTTGTTTTTAGTATTTGTTGTTCTAGAGGCAACAGAAATACACCATCTGTGAAAATTTCAACTGTCTAACTATCACGGTTAATGAGCTATAGCCTGGTGACAGACGGACAGACAGACAGACAGACAGACAGTCAGTCAGACAGAGTCTTAGTAATATAGGGTCCCGTTTTACCCTTTGGGTACGGAACCCTAAAAACCTTATTCCAGGGTCTAAGCTATCTACATATCAAATTTCAGCTCAATGGGTTAAATTGTTTTGGCGTGAAATATTAACAAACGTACACCCATAAATCTTTACATACTTTCTCTTTTATAATATTAGTAATAAATAAGGTGGATACCAGTCGTGTGCTACTACGCTAAAAAATAAATCTGACCGAATGTGCCTAATACATTGTTGTAGTGATCTAAAACCATCTTCGTATTATTGTCTTTCTAATGAAACCTGTTTGCAATTTTTCTATTATTCTTTTCTGTTTCTATATATAATTAACCGACTTCAAAAAAAGGAGGAGGTTTCTCAATTCGACCGTATATATTTATTTTTATTTTTTTTTTTTTTAATGTTGTTCGCGGATAACTTCGTCGTTTATGAACCGATTTCGATTATTCTTTTTTTGTTCGAAAGGAGATATCCCAAGTGTGGTACCATGGTAATTTTATCGAGGTATGATAAGTATCTCCAGAGATATTGAGATAAACATCTCCGAATTGGTACTGAAAATGAATAGCGCGGCATTGAAGTCGGTTGTTTTTTAGTTTTTAAACGATATTATTTTTCCATCTCTCCATCCGCATTCCGCAGATCCCAATAGTAGGTATATAAGCTAACTGGGACTCTTGACGTTGACTTGGGCTCCGTCAATGCCTTCCAAAGGTTATATCTTACTACCATATTATTATTATGCCTATATGATTATTCCCTATTTCGCACAAGATACACATTCATTTTCAACCAACTTCCAAAAAGAAGGAGGTTCTCAAATTCGTCTACAGTATGATTTTTTTTTGTGTGATTGTAACGCGATTACTCCGTCAATTCTGAACCGATTCGAATGATTATTTTTGTTATCGGTAGGGTACGTTTCCGAAGTGGTCCCATTGTAATTTCATCGAGATCTGATAAGTGTTTCCAGGATATGACGATAAACGTCTCAAACTTGCTACTGAAACTGACTCGCGGGGCATTGAAGTCGGTTGTTTTAGTTTTTAAACTATCTTAATTATATTATTATGATATCTTAGAGCATTTACCAATGGAGATGTTAACGTTGTAATCCGCAGACATTTTTTTCTGCCGATACTTACGGGGGACGAGGTAAACACGCATTGCACACACAAATCACTCACTTTAACGATCCCGCACACTAGCTTGAAACACGCACACAGTATTAAAAATACAGCGTAGTTACGCACGCTCATATGGCCAATAATGGCTATATGGCCAGCAGAGGGGTACGCCTTGCGTTAAGATCTCCATTGGTAAATGTTCGAAGTATGATATAAGTAAGGTAGTGTTATAGGAGCATACAAAATTCTGTCTATCCAGAATTTTGCACATTACTGCACTGTTACTTTGAGACATTTTGAGAGCCCCTCTAGTGCAAAAGATAAATACGCTTTACTTTTTCTATGCGAGAGATTTCCGGTTCAGTTCTTATCACAGGCGTTCGTCCGCAGGTAGGTGGTAGTAGCATATTATATCGATGTTCCGCCTGACTTGCTAACAAAAAGTAGCTTAGAGGGCGTCCATAAATTACGTGAGGTGTTTTTTAAAATTTTCTGTCCCTCCCTCCCCCCCTGCTGAGATGTCGTGAGATTTTATTCAACCCCCTCCCCCATCCCCAAATCTCACGTGAGATTTTTCAAAACATGGGTTTCTTACGTAAACCTGTTGGTATTGTTATTGTAATAAGAAGAAAAAAAATTGCTTCATGTTTTTATTTACGACTAGTTAAGACTAGTAATCAATATTGCTAAGAGTTTAATTATAAGTGTAATATTTTTTTAACCGACTTCAAAAAAAGGAGGAGGTTTCTCATTTCGACCGATATATATTATTATTATTGTTATTTTTTATGTTTGTTTGATTTTGATTATTATTTTTTTGTTTGAAAGGAGATATCCCAAGTGTGGTACCATGGTAATTTTATCGAGGTCTGATAAGCATCTCCAGAGATATTGAGATAAACATCTCAAAATTGGTACTGAAAATGAATAGCGCGGCATTGAAGTCGGTTCTTTTTTAGTTTTTAAACGATATTATATTTGTTTCAATCAGAAAAAAAATTGCGTGATATTTGCCGAGACCCCCCCTCTCTCCAACGTAAGATTAGATGAGATTTGACTCGACCCCCTCCCCCCCTTAAACACCTCACGTAATTTATGGACGCCCCCACTAACGTCAAGGAGAAAATCTGCCGCCATAACCTTACGGTGTTCCGGCAACACACAGCACTTGAGAGTCAGAGTATTCTAGGCCTAGCGTGTTCACTATCCTCGACCACATCATCGCTTACCACCAGGCGGGATAGTGGTCAAACGCTAGCTTAGCAGATGTAAAAAAAAGATTGCATAACAATGGCAGTAATTTACATAATTTATTTAAACAATATACAATATTTGTAGTCAAATATGTGAATAATCTGGTAGATTTAAATTATATAAATATTTGGATGCGCAAAGTTAGAAGTCAAATTAACATAGCAACTATCGAACTTCACAAAAAACTTAAACAGGTTTTCTGGAAGAAAGTTCTTACCGTCTCACACTATAAATTGGTCCAGTACTAAAAGTTAAAGATAAATTACATTGCCCGTTATTAACCGACTTCACAAAAAAGGGGGAGGTTCTCAATTCGTCGGCTTTTAAAAAAAAAATAATGTGACTTTTCTTTTTAACATAAATATAATAAAAAATATACATAAACTGATATAAATCTAATACTACAATCACTCACTTTATCGTGACATACTGACTGACGGACTGACTGACAGACAACGCACAGCCTAAACCACTGGTCGTATAGACTTGAAATTTGGAGGGAATATTTGTTTTAGTACGTAATGGTGAACTAAGAAAGGATTTTTCAAAATTCAACCCTTAAGGGAATAAAACGGGGGTTCAAAATTTGTGTGGAGAAACAAGATTAGATCGTTTTTATATTCGAAACTTCACACAAGTACTTCTGTAAATAAATAAGTAAATACGTGTATACAACTTTTTCGAAATTTCACCTCTAAGAAGGTGAAAAGGGGTAACAAAGTCTGAACATCAATATGGTTTTTCGGGTTTTATAAAAATGAATCCCTATTTCCCTTGGTCATGCGATAACTTGAAATCTGGTAGACCGATTTGGTTAAATCATTTTTGATGCGTTTTTATGATAGAAAGGTTTTTACGAAAGAAAAGATTTAGGCAAATGAGAGAAGTTTGAACATTTCTAGTAAATAATAATAATTATGACTATTAGATCGAAATCTAATATTCCTCTTCTCTCCTAAATTAATTACATAATGAATTAAATAACACTGCCGTACCCTTCCAGGCTCTATAAAGAACTGTACATTTTTAACCGATTACACAAAAAGGAGGGGTTTTTTATGTATATGCACCAATTACTCGAAGATGCCTGAACCGATTTGGAAAACCTGTTTTTATTTGGGAAGAAGACTTTTTTTTACTTCACATTAAAATTTCATTGAGATATGTTTAGTATATCCAGATATATGGAGATAAGCACATCAAACTTGGTACTGAAAACGACTAGCGTGACGTTTGAAGTCGGTTCTTTTTTAGTTTTTTAAACGATCTTAAATTATATAATACTAGCAGTACGCGGTTTCACCCGCGCAGATACCGTTCCCGTGAGAATATGGGAATAAAATGTAGCTTATATTACTCGCTGATACTGTAGCTTTCCATTAGCGAAAGAATTTCTGAAATCGGTCGAGTAGTTTTTGAGTTAAATCGTAACAAACAAACAAACAAACAAACTAAAAATCAAATATTTCGTCTAAATCATATTAGTTTAGATGTAGTGATAACCTACCGTTTGACCACTATCTCAACTGTTGGTAAGCGATGTTGTGAACGAGGATGGTAGCACACTAGGTCAAGAATGGAAACTGGCTCTCAAGGACAGCACTCGTAGGACCAAATTGCCGCTCACCTCGGAAATAAGTAGTAAAGTACCAAATATACAAGGTAACTTTTCCAAAATACTAATTGGCGAGCATTCGCGCCCTTACCCTTGAATGTAGATTTATTTAGAGCTTGAGGTCGATAAGACATTAATTACTTACTAAGTTACTAGGTACTTTCAACCGACTTCAAAAAGAAGGAGGTTTTCAATTCGTCTATATACTTATATTTTTTGTTTGTATGTTACGTGATTACTCCGACAATTGTAAACTGATGAACGAATGATTCTTTTTTTAGTTGGTAGGGTACATTTGTAAGGTCCCATTGTAATTTCATCGAGGTCTGAGAAGCATATCTAGAGATATGGAGATAGAAACCTCAAACTTAGTACTGAAAATGATAACACTTTTCCATACAAATTAATTTCCCCGTTTTCTCGCTGAAAAATGCTTTTTGAGCAAAATTTGTTTCTACAAAAATCAAGGTCTGCTGTAGTTTTGCCCCTATCATTTACTTTTTAGGGTTCCGTACCCAAAGGGTACGTAAAACCTAAAACGGGACCTATAGGGTCCCGTTTTAGGTTTTAAGTTTACTAAGACTCTGCTGTCCGTCTATCTGTATGTCCGTCTGTCACCAGGCTGTATCTCATGAACCATGATAGTTAAACAGTTGACATTTTCACAGATGATGTATTTCTGTTGCCGCTATAACAACAAGTACTTAAAACAGAATAAAGTTAAAAATAAAAAGAGGTCCCCATACAAGAAACGTGTTTTTTCAGGCGTTGTATTTTCGATCTTACAAACCATGATAGAAAGAGAATTGAAATTTGCTCACAGTGTGTATTATAATAGTTGCTATATTATCAAATAATAAAAACTAAAATAATTTAAATAATTTAAGAACGTTTACAATAACGAAAAAAAAACAGACTTCACAAAGTCAAAGTCAAAGTAAAAGCATTTATTCAGTATATGGGCAAATTAAAAATTTGCACTTACACTTGTCAAATTACATTAAATAGATCATATTCAATAAAAAAATATTATAGATATAACAGAAACATAACTTATTGCTTTGAATTTACAAAAAAAAACAAAGGTATTGAGCCATTCAGCTTTCATCTAGACGTCGAACGTCACACTTAAAACACATGTTTAATTCCCCTGATTAATGTAGGGTTGCCAACCGTACTATTACGAGCACCCGCACATGCCGCGATAGTCAAAATAGCTAGTAGTATCATGTCGTCAAGGTATACAAATGCATATGTCGTCAAGGTATGTAATGTGTTTGAGATGATTATCTCTATATCTCAGGAGATAATTGTCATACCTCGATAAAATTTTGAATGGGACCAATCAGGAGGCATAATCTGTCAAACGAAAGAAGAAATTTTGAAATCGGTGAAGATTTGACGGAGTTCTGAGGTAACAAACATTTAAAAAAAACAGTTCAATTGTTATTTATAACAATTTTATTTAATAAAGATGTACTCGTATTAGGACGTTACCTTAGAATTATGTCATCCGTAACTATTTTTATATTGAATAGATAAGCACTTAACACCATTCATTTGATGTTAGCTGATTATGCGGTCTAAGGTACCATTTGTAGTGGTAGGACTTCTGCTAGTCCGCCTGGGGCGGTACCACCACTTTGCCACTTAATTTTCAGCCGTGAAATAGAAATATTTTTCGGTTGAAATGGCAAGGTGTCCAGTGAAATTACAGGGCATGTGAGACTCGACATCTTTGTCTCAAGGTAACAGGCGCAGTGCAGTGACATGAAAAAATTCTGGCAGATTTTTTGTTCTTAAATTTTTTTTTGTCTTTTTTTAAGAAAAAAAAATCTGCCAGTTATTAGAAAAAATTCGCCAAAGATGGCGAATTTTTTCAAATTCCACGATATCGGCGATAAACGTACATCTCTTGGGGAAGGCATTTTTATACCACCATTTTTTTATTTACTTACATTATTACACACATTTTTTATACCACCATGGCATTTTTATACATGTAAAATTATGGTATATATCCTGTCCTATAGTTTTAAATGGATTTATTGCGTTCGAAATCTCGAATCGATATTCCGAAACGTTTTGTTGCATGCCGCTGTATATGTTATAGGTAGACGTCATCGCTTACCATCAGGCGAGCGTCGTGCTTGTCCTGTTACCTTTTACCATTTAAAAAAAAAAAAACTTAATTGTTTGTCTTCATGATATTAGTTAAATGCTGGGGCCTTATTCAGTATGACCATTTTAAAGTCTTACCGAGCCGTGTTACGTTATCTCCGCGTTATGGTATTCTCCATGCCAATTTCAAGTTCGGTAACGCGGTAGGGTAAGGTTATGAGCGCGTTTTGAGATATCGTGACTTATGAGAACGTGTAACGCGCGCGTTTTGTATAATTTACCTATCGTTTGGCATACAGAAATCATTTTTTCAATAACGTAACGTGGCGCGTAAAGGAACGCGTTATCTCATTGGTCATACTGAATAAGGCCCCTGTTCTGGTTATATCAAAAGTCATGTATTGTAAATCAAATATGACGAATAACTGATTTAATTAAAATTCCATCAAAGAAGGCATTTTTACATACTTGGTCTGCAAATAATACTTTTTTGCCATCTTTTACGTAAACCAGCTTATAAAGATCTTAATATATTTAAATATCAAATATTTGACTTCTCATTTATGGAAACACTAGGCTGTTGCTTGCGGTGTTGGCTGCTTATTTTTTTTTTACTTCGGACAAAACAAGCACTTCTTATTTTTAACCGACTTTAATAAAACGAGGTTTCACAATTCAACCGTTTCTATTTTTTTCTTTTTTTATTAGCTTTTTATTAGCTTCACCTGTATGTTTGTATGTTTGTAACCGACTTCTTTGGGCGCGATTTAGACCCACTTTAAACGGCCAGATTTCATTCAAACTTTGTAGATTTATGGAGGACCGATGACAATACACTAATTTGATGAAAAATTATTCCATTTTTCAACTAAAAAGTAGAAAATAAATAAAAGTTAAAAAAAAACTAAGAAACACGCTTTTTATAGAAAACCGAACTAAAAATAGAAAATAAATTTTAATAAATTTAAATTAAGAATAGTGCTAAACATTTCAATAAATATAAATTAATAATAGTGTGAATAAAAAAAACATATTTTATTTTTTAAAATGCGTGGGGTGCTTTTAAGATATTATCAAAATGATATTCACTCTACTCATATCTGTCAATAAAATATTGTTATAACTATTGACACAATGCACCTCACGCTTTTTTAAAAATAAAATATATTTTTTTTATTCACACTATTATTAATTTATATTTATTGAAATTTTTAACACTATTCTAAATTTTAATTTATGAAATTTTATTTTCTATTTTTTAGTTCGGTTTTCTATAAAAAGCGTGTTTTTTAGTTTTTTTAAACTATTATTTATTTATGTTTACCTCATATTACCTCGTTATACCTCAGAACTTCGTCAAATCTTGACCGATTTGATATATTATTTTGTTGTTTGAGAGATTATGCCTCTCGTTTGCTCCCATTCAAATTTTATCGAGATCTGATAATTATCTCCGGAGATATGGAGATAAACAATATAAACAAATGTGTATACTTTGATGAAATGATTATGGCTACTGCTATTTTGACTGTTTGCGTGTGAAGTCGTTTTTTTTTGTTTTGTGCGATCATAAATGTTTGTATATCTTATAGGCTAGCGTTTGAGCACTATCTTGCCTAGTGGCAAACGATAATGTGGTCAAAGATAGGGAACACGATAAGTCTAGAATAAAGGTGGACAGAACAAAGTCACCCCCTGTCTGTCTGTTTTCGATAAAGTCAAATACTACTGAACGGATTTTCATGCGACTAATTTCCACAAAACCTAACAAATTATACTCATCACCTTCCTAATTAAACATTATATCTATTGGTAGAAAAGTAGTTTTTGAGTTTATCGCGAACATACGGACAGATGCGACGGGGGACTTAGTTTTTAACCGACTTCACAAAAAATAAGGAGGTTCTCAATTCGTCGGAATCAGTATGTTCATCGATTACTCGAAGATGCCTGAACCGATTTGGAAAATTCTTTTTGTGTTTCAAAGGGTACCCTTCCCAGGTGGTCCCATTTAAATTTAAACGAAATTGGCCAAGCCGTATATCAACATTTGTATTACGATGCATTTACTTATCTCGACGACATACTACCACAGTTTTACAATGATATATTGTAAAACTGTGATACTACTAACTACTGCCATAGATTATACAATGGTTACTACGTCTACTGGCTTCTTTGACTAGTGCGACGTTTGAAGTCGGTTTTTTTTTACAAGCTTTATCTCTACTTCACGGCGAATTTATTTTGTCCGTCACAAATCTTGCGATTGATTTTAGAGCGTCTTCCAGGGGTTCGATTGAGCTGAAATTTGGCATACATGTGTATATCGCGTGACAATGCAATATTATGATGACATGGTGGTGATCTGTTGATAGAGCCGGAAGGTGGTCAAAAGAACTCCTAAACTACATATGTTATACCCATCGTGTTTGGGCTCGTTGGATTTGTCTTGACTTACTCTAGTCCTAGGTTATGTAAAAGCTTGTATTTAAAAAGGTTTTTTAAAATATTACTTGTTAGTTTTTTAAACTATCTTAAATTATATTATATGTACCTACAGTGATAAGATGACTTATCATAATTCAACAGTTTTAGAATCGTAGATCATAAATATAAAGTATTGCCAATCGCACAAGGTAAATAACTATTGCATATTTAAAAATTAAGTGACCTCTAAAAGGGCTTCACTATATGATTATAACGCTACGTGATAAAGTTACGAAAAGTTGATTATCTGAAGAAGAACGGTTTAATTTTTTTATTTGTTAAGACTTTTGTAACTTAAGGCGGCGATCAGATAGCGCAGTAGTATTTGTACCGACTGGTTCACACCAAACGCGATCAGAAAATAATTGAAATGTACCGAGATCGCGCCCGCAGATCGCAGGACGCCGCATTATCTTTTCCATGACGCCGCGGTGTGCCGTACCTTTACGTCCTACTCTAGGACGTACTACACTACGTTTGCCGTAGATGGAATCCCAGTGCAATTTATTACGGAGTTTATTTCTTACCTAGGATAGACGCTTCAACTAAGCAAACACTACTTTGAGAAGGGAAACTAGAGAAGAATTCAACTGGGCTGGGCAACATTTGGGAAACTCCGTAGGCATAATATACATAAATATATTTTTTTTAATTATTTGCACTGTAGGACCTTGAAGAAATCACAAACAAACAAATATTCTGACTCGAATATATTATATTGGCGTTGATATTTAGTGTAATGAATTCAGCTCTCAGATAAAATTTAATCAGTGAATGGTGAAACGGACTTAACATCGTATGTCCAAGGTAACGCGTCTTTGATGCCCTTCCGTTCTTTCTCGTAGATTTTTCTAGAAATGCATTAATAAACCATTTATTTCGATATTCATAGTTTGTGTTTGTGCAATGCGTGTTGAAATGAGAATTACTATTTTGTAACGATCCAATCATATTTTTAATGCAATCTATGATTTTCTATAATATTCATAGTGATTTTGTATCCTATAACTGAGAATTAAATGTCATTATGTTAGCTTTGCGTCTTTTATTAATTGGGGTAATTTGATATATTTATTAACCGACTTCCAAAACGAAGGATGTATTAAATTCGTCTGTATATTTTTAGTGTGTTTGTTACGTGATTACTTCGCCAATTGAGAACCGTTTCGAATTATTCTTTTTTTAATTGGTAGGATACATTTTCAACGTGGTCCCACTGTAATTTAATCGAGATCCGATTATTATCTCAAAAGATATGACGATACACGTCTCAAACTTGCTACTGAAACTTACTCGCGGGGCATGGAAGCTGGTTGTTTTAATTATCAAAGTAACTAAGAATATAATCTGAAAGTAATCTTATAATTCTAGCATTTATTTATCTACTCTTAATTAACAAAGTCAAAATATAAGTTTAATATAAAATCACTAATCAATAAGCTCGTTACATTAATTATAAAAATAGATAGATATATTTATTATACATTGTTAAACACAATCCAAAATTTCATCGTACCGACGGGACTTGAACCCGCAACCTCCGGAATAACATGTTCCGGTGCTTTGCCAAGTAAGCCACGGTGCGAAGTATCGTTACGACGAAATTAGTGGATTGCATTTGTTAACCCAATTATGCATTGGTGGCGCCATTTATGACTACTTATTGCGTAAGTCAATCATTCGGAAGAAATCATTACAGTTTTCAAATCCGTACGATGAAATTTTGGATTGTGTTTAACAATTTATAAAAAATATAAAGTGTGAAACACAAAGAAACATAATATATTTATTATAGTTAAGAATCCCACCCCGCAACGTTCCCGGTGCAAAGGTGTCCACAATGCCTGCAGCGTTGCCTCGCTGAATGGCGATGGCCATTCTTTATCATTTAAGACTAATCTAAAACGAATAAGTTTTTATTCAGACATCATCATCGCTTACCACCAAGCGAGATAGTGGTCAAACGCTAGCCTATCAGACATAATTTACTTTCTATACTAATCTAAGTTAAGTAACTTAAAATGATTAAGATTTCTATAAGTTAACTATATGTTCTTAGAGAAACTGGAGCCACTCAGCCTCCGTAGAGACTCCGGAGCGCTATCCATCTTTTACCGTCTCTATAATGGGGAATGCTCTGAAAAGCTTTTTGACCTGATTCCACCATCGCCATTCTTTCATCGTACTGCTCGGCACCATCAAAAAGCTCACCCTCACATCTTACAGACCTGGATATCTCGAACTACCCGTTTTAACCGAGGATTTTTACCGCGTACCTGTAAGATGTGGAATGATCTACCCGCCGCGATCTTTCCATCTAGCTATAGGATGGAATCTTTTAAAAAGGGTATCCAAAAACTCCTCTAAGGTCGGCAACGCATTGACAGCACTCATGGTGTTGCAGTTGTCCATAGGCGACGGTAACCGCTTACGATCAGGTCTGCTTGTTTGCCAACCATAACAAAAAAAAAATCTCTAACCCGATATAAATAATTAAGGTAGTAAGATAATTAACTAATAGTTAAGATAAGTAAACTAAAACAACCGCCTCCCGTGCCGCGCGAGTCAGTTTCAGTTGCAAGTTTGAGGTGTTTATCTCCATATCTCTGAAGATACTTAACAGATCTCATTTTAATTAAAATGGTACCACCCTTGAAATATCTCCTTTCTAATAAAAAAGAATCATCAAAACGGATTCATAAACGACGAAGTTATCCGCGAACTAACATAAAAAAAAAAACATATATACGGTCGAATTGAGAAACATCCTTTTTTTTAAGTCGGTTGAAAATTGACTAAGATCACTATAAGTGAACAATGTTAGTGTTTTAAATAATAACATTTTGTTACAAGAAATACACCTAATATTTATTACTACAAAGTAATAAAATGTGTTCGGACTTACCTTGGCAACTCTAGCGGCAATCTTGCGAAACACATGGAAGCTTCTAGTAATCATCAAAAGGACATTTTGTGAAAGTCTACGCCTGTATCTGGCCCTGGATTTTGTGGTTTATTTATGACAGCACTCCCAAAGTTCAAACACATTACACTTCCTTCTTTAATTAAGGCAATTATAGTTTGAGAGCTGATGGACCCATTTATTGCATTTTGTATTCCATTCAATTCATTTTATTGACACCAAGAAATATAAATAACTTAAATAGGACTTAATAAATTAAAATTATTAGGTAAGATAGTGATTAAAACGCTTGCTTATCTCTTACTTATATTATAAAGGCGAATTCTCCCACTACGCGACAGGGCCCGCAAAAAACAATTGCATTTATCAGCTAAAAATATAATAAATAGCAACAATTTTTACAGCTAAGGCATGTGCGGTCAATGACCAATGGTATGGTATTTAAAATGCGCATACAATCGTTAAGCAAAGGCCAAAACCTTGACGCGGTCACAACTTTGATACTAAGCCGTTTATTAAACAACTCCACTAAATAAATTAGTAATTTAAAAATGGGAATTTAACATGAATTTTCGTGCCTTTTGGAAGTACGAGTCTGGACGCGATGGCTGGTCGATCGATATATCGCCATGACGTAAATCATGTTAAATGTTTTTTATTAATAAAAATAAACTTTTTTTTTACAATTCAATTTACTTGGAAATTTCTTAAATAATTGAAATTTAAAAACGTTCAGTTTACTCACTTACTATTCTACTCAATTAAAACATGTGAATTTGGTTTTGTTTGTTTACGCTTACCGATATGAATAATTCTTTTTATGTTTACAATGCACGCTTTTTTGTTTAAAATATGCTGTTTTCTCTATACCACCGACATCCCTCGCCGCGCTAGTCTATTTCAGTACTTACTAAGTTTTAGCTGTTTATCTCCGTATCTCTAGAGATACTTATTAGTTCTCGATAAAATTACAATAGGACCAAAGTGTAAGCATACTCTCTCAAACAAAAAAAGAATTCTCCAAATCCATAAATGACTGGGTTTTGAGGGAACAAACATAAAAAAAATACAAAAGAAGTGAGAACCGCGAGAGTCTACCTCTCCGACTATAATCTTACTGTCCCATATATATCACGGATGTGGTCACGGTATGTGCATAATATAGTGCATTCTGTTGCAATTATTTTTAATTTTATTTTTATTTTTAATTATTACATTTAAAAATTGTTCATAATAATATGAATTATAAATAATATCGTTTAAAAACTAAAAAAAACAACCGACTTCAATGCCGCGCTATTCATTTTCAGTACCAATTTTGAGATGTTTATCTCAATATCTCTGGAGATACTTATCATACCTCGATAAAATTACCATGGTACCACACTTGGGATATCTCCTTTCGAACAAAAAAGAATAATCGAAATCGGTTCATAAACGACGAAGTTATCCGCGAACAAACATAAAAAAAAATAAAAATATATATATATACGGTCGAATTGAGAAACCTCCTCCTTTTTTTGAAGTCGGTTAAAAATGACTGTTATTCCATTTATAACACACTTGTTTTATTGGAGATAGACCAACACTTGACCGCTTTATTTCATGATGTTGAGTGATGATGCGGACGAAGGTGGAATCGAGTATCAAATCAAATACATTTATTTTGCAGATATGTGTAGTAGGTGTAGTCCTTTTGTAAATTTGATCTAGATCTGATTATTTTGTATGTATGTATGCTACGCGATTACTCCGTCAGTTGTGAACCGATTTGAATGATTATTTTTTCAATCGGTAGGGTATATTTTCGAGGTGGTCCCATTGTAATTACATTGAGATGTGATTAGTATCTCCAGAGATATGACGATAAACGCCTCAAACTTGCTACTGAAACTGACTCGCGCGGCATGGAAGTCGGTTGTTTTAGTTTTTATTTTTTTTTAAATATCTGCATATAAGCTAGCGTTTGACCACTATCTCACCTGTTGGTAAGTGATGATGCGGTCGAGGATGGTAGCACGCTAGGCCTAGAATGGGAACTGGCTCTCAAAGATAGCTGCCGGAACACAATAGATGTTTATGTGTGTAGCGACAGATTTTGTAACTTGAGAGTGGTAGCTGGCTAGGTGGACACTAGATAGTGTCCTACCACCATGCGGGGGTAGTTGGTTTCTTAACGATGTTTTTCCTTCACCGGAGGGCCACTGTGAAAAAGCGCACATAATTTTTTTCATAGAAAAATCCATTGGTGCTCGGCGGGGATTGAACTCGGAACTATCTTTTTATAACTATCTTAATTTACGGTAACTACTCTTAATAATATATATACTTAGTAGTAACCATCAGTGTTATCTCAAGCACTAGCTTAAAAGCCTAGGTTGCATGCACCACATCTAAAGGTTACTTGCAAAATACGTAAATATTTAAACGGCAACATCCTCGCAAAATCTAGTGACGTAACCTTCGAGGATATATACTTACATTGTAGGTGTTTTATACAATATCTAATTAATCTGATAATAAAGTTAACTTTGTATAGTGTTCATCCTTTCAACTATGGGGCCATTAAACACTGAGTTAGGGTTTCGAACTCAAAGGGTACCGACAGAACCCTATTACTGAGACTTCGTTGTCCGTCCGTCCGTCTGTCCGCACTTCACAGAGCTGTATCTTGTTAATCGTTATAGGAAGATACTTATTTACTATGTTTAATTTATTTATAACAACAAATACTAAAAACAAAATAAAATAATAAAGGGGGTCCTATATACACATACGTGTATACAAGAACCGTGTTTTTTCAGGCGTTTTATGCTCGACCTTACACACCGTAATAGATATCATAGAAACTTGAAATTTCCTCATAGTGTGTTTGTAATACAATTGGTTGCTATAACATTAAATAATAAAAACTATCAAAGGGCCAAATTCATTCAATTCAAAAAAGAGCCAAAAACCCATACAAAAAAAAATATTTTTCCGGCAAATTTTGTTTAATTGGAGCCCTACTTGTGCGAGTCCAGCTCGCACTTGGCCAGTTAATTTGATTCGTTTTTACTAGTTCAATAGATTGGGCTACGTAACGAGGATGTGATGGAGTCAGGAGTCCACTTTTTGGTTCAAGCGTGTTTTATTGTTGTAAAATTATTTCGTCATCAACCTCATTATCAGCCGGTATCAGTCCACTGCTGGACATAGGCCTTCCCCAAGACACGCCACTGAGCCCGATCTTCGGCTCTACGTTTCCAGTCAGTGCCCAACGCTTTGCGTATGTCGTCGCTCCACCTAGTCACAGGACGTCCTACGCTACGTTTTGACAAATCTAGCCCAACGGTTATCAGTCCTGTGGCAGATATGACCAGCCCACTGCCACTTCAGTTTGCTAATCCGCTGAGCTATGTCGATAAATTATTTGTTACTTGCTATTTTCATTCGTCTTTCGCATTTATAATCAATACCAATATTATAAATGCGAAATATAGTTAGACCGATTTATCTGAAAATTAGTAAAGTGATAGATTTATGGATATTAATCCAGAACGCTTTTTAGCGCGGGAGAATCCGCGGGGTAATGCTAGTCATTTATAAGTAATACTAAACCTCTTACAGATTGCATATATATACAATTCTGCACTTAGTAACGGATGTTCTGGTCATAAACCTGCGTTTTGCAATAGAGCGAATATTTCACGTCTTATCGAGTATTTGTTAATGATCATAAATACTGCACCTTCTAGTGGTAGGCTTTTTGCTAGAAGCTATATCACATTTGTCAGTTATAAACAAATATTTCATAAGTTTATTTATGATTATAAAATAAATTATTAAGATAGTTTAAAAACTAAAACAACTGACTTCCATGCCCCGCGAGTCAATTTTAGTAGCAAGTTTGAGACGGTTATCGTCATATCTCTGGATACTTATCAGATCTCAATGAAATTACAATGGGATCACATCGGAAACGTGCCCTACCTATTAAAAAAGTTTAACGAAAAGTAACTTAAGTTTATGAGTATTACCTTAATGCTATAAAGTATCTCCTTGTTAAATTTCAGTAAGATCGGATCGTCCGTTTAGTCGTGATTAGGTAACAAACAGACAGAGTGACAGAGTTACAAACGTTGTACAATATTATTATGGATATAGATTAATAACACGCAATTGACTCTCGTAAGTTTACAGTACCTATATTCACAATAAATCGAAACAATTAGAATATCTTATTTTGTGAAATCGGCTTATGATTGTACTTCGCACAGTAATCATTGAATGATTATGAGATCAAGAGTCAGACACAAAAGGTGGTACTCCTTGACACGGCACGCATCGTCAGGTGGTTCCTCTCTCTGCAGCCCTAACCACCGACGACTGGTGGCCTCGACCCGCTGCCAGCAGCACTCTAGGATTCGTTTATAATTTTGTTTGTTATTTTCAACCGATTTTTCTTAAAGGAGGAGGGTTTTATTTCGTATGTATGTTTTTTTTAGTGATACTTTTATTACATAGCCTCAAAATTGTTTGTCCATCTATCACATGCATGTCGCATTACAGCCGGTTCTGATTGGTAGATATGTTGTTATGACATGTATGTCTAGCTGTGATTGGCGGACGCTTCCGCAGCCATATTTGTATACATGCTAATGTGTCATGTCAACTGCTGTCATAGTAGCTATTTACCATAGCTACACATAAACAAAAAGTGTCACTTGCATCGTGGTTTCATAAAACCACACCACACTTTTTTTGACAGACTTCCAAAAGGAAGGAGGTTCTCAATTCGTTTGTCTGTTTTTTTTTTGTATGTATGTTACACGATTACTCCGGCAATTGTGAACCGATTCTAATGACTGTTTTTTTAATCGGTAGGGTACATTTTCGTATGGGACTACCCCATACTAATTTCACCGAAATCTGATAAGTACCTCCAGAGATGTAACGATAAACGTCTCAAACTTGCTACTGAAACTGACTCGCGCGGCATGGAAGGCGGTTGTTTTAGTTTTTGAAGCTATCCTAATTATGATCGTATGTTTGGTACGCGATTACTCAACAAATTTGAACCGATTCGAATTCATAGACATTGTACACTTTAAAAAAAAAACCACATACATCGCTGCTGACGTGCCGGGTGGAATCTTGCTACTCAAATTTCGAGCATTTCCTGATTAGCTATCCAGCTGAAACTTTGAGGGTAGTTCACAACTCAATGACAATTTTAATACATTCTAATACATTTATTAGCATGTAATGCCGACCTAACATAACAAATTCAACCAGCCAAGTCGAGTTGTCAAGTCGTACCAAGTTCTCAAACTAGGTTAGGTTAGGTTATGGTACGGACACACCGCAGCGTCCTGCGTGCGCGATCTAGGCTGCGATCAGATAGCGCAGTAGTATTTGTACCGACTGGTTCACACCAAACGCGATCAGAAAACAATTGAAAAGTACTGAGATCGCGCCCGCAGATCGCATGACGCCGCGGTGTGGCCGTACCTTAAAGCAGATAGACAGACGGACAGACAGATGAACAACAAAGTGATCATATAAGGGTTTGTTTTTTCCTTTTAAGTTACAGAACCCTAAAATACCATAAAAACCCTTATCTTGTAAAGGAAGCGAGATAGAGAGACATGAAAATAGCACGTAAAACATGGTGTTCCTTTTATTTTTTTGTTTAGCTATATATATTATTTAAAGCTAGATCATACAAATATGTATCACCTAATGACATTAGTACATCCAGACTTATATTATAAAAACCTTTGTAACTCTGTAACTCTATCTGTTTGTTACCTAGTCACGCCTAAACGGACGATCCGATCTTACTGAAATTTAACAAGGAGATCCTTTTTAGCATGAGGAAGAACATAGACGACTAAACTCTTGATGTACGTGATCGAAATTGCGGCTATCATCTCGTACATTTATATAGTTATTTGTTCTCAATTAAACGCAAACGATAGGTATTTGCTCAGATAATAGCTCTTAGTGTGTCGACTAGTTGACCTAAAACCTGGATTGCGTTGTTTATTGTAGATATTAATGCATTATAGGTCATAGGTTGACGTGTATAATGTACCTTGATGATTTATTGTGTATATGTTAATTGTTAACCTAAATCATAATCGCAATTCTAATCTCAATTTGTTTATACTAAATAATTATGTTCTCAATTGAATGACCGAGCGAGCAATGTGTCTCAGTTGCGAGATAAGGCGAAAAAATGCTTTTGACTGGATGTTTATCTGTTCTCGCCTACGGGTCGCATTTTTCAACAGATTTTGACGAAAAGTGGCACACGAGTTCCTTGATGTATTTCAGAAGTTTTGTCAATCGCGTTTTTTTTTTCTGATTGAAGGGAAAATAGGGATGGACCGGGAGAAGTTTGCTGTAGCGTTATAAAAAACGCTACAGCAAACTTCTCCTGATTGATAATCCGTTGATAAATCAACGGATTTCAGTCAAATGGAGAAGGCAGACTAAGGACTTTATACTACACAATAAAACTGGCCAAGTGCGAGTCAGCATCGCGTCTCTTATCGCACACTTAGGGAGGTTCCGTACAATACGAAACATAACAGAGTTTCAACTTCATATATTTGATTAATTGATATTACCAAGAATATTTGGTTTGGCCGCGATCTAGAAAGACGGGGCTCGTTTACTAGCGCCATCTATGTCATTTTGCCGAAACTAATTACATAGATGGCGTTTAAAAACACGTTTTTTGTATGGGGACCCCCTTTAATTTTTAACTTTATTTTGTTTTTAGTTTTTGTTGTTCTAGCGGCAACAGAAATACACCATCTGTGAACATTTCAACTGTCAAAAAAAATTCAAAAAGAGTGCAGCAGGGAAAAAGGGGGGAAGTTTGCTGTAGCGTTATTTATCGACGGATTTCATCAAATTGCAAATTACATCAAATTTGAGAGGCACACTAAACTAAATAACCAGCCAAGTGCGTGTCAGGCCACGCGCAGTGTAGGGTTCCGTAGTAGGCTGTTAATCAATGCAAGTCTTTACCCGTTATAAACACTCCGTCTTTGTCACTTTTTTTTCTAAGGATTTTGTATTTGGTACAAAATTATCCAACACCCAAGTTCAACGACTATTACTGCTAAACTAATAAAGCTATCTTAACCGCTATAATTTTCCTTTAAAGTTCATTAAATGCGCTATTATCACGAATTTTTCCAGATTTTTCAAGCCAGCAGTTTAGCTTCTAGAGGGGGGGACGCCCTACTGGAACAAAAATTTGCACTTTAAAGTTTAATATTTCGTAAATGGAGCATTTAATCGAAAAATGGTATTAGCAACCCTAAAAACAAAATTCATCCCCACTTCTCATATAGAGGAGCTACCCTAAAAAAAAATATTTTTCAAAATTTTATTTCAGCACTTTGTCGGCGTCATTTATTTACATACTCGTACCCCCACAAAATTACAGCTTTCTAGTATTAACGGTCTCTTAGCAAAACCTCGGACAGACAGACAGACGGACATGACGAAACTATAAGGGTTCCTTGTCAGGACTACGGAACCCTAAAAAGGGGGAGTGGAGGGGAGAAAGTGGGTAAAGTTTGTCTGAGCGTTATATAATAAATTAATAACATACATAATCAAAAAGTGTACCACACCTCTCAACACTACTCTCAACTCTCAACACTAAGTTAACATTGTAAAGGGCCTCTTGATGTTGTACGACCCGTGATGTTAAATGAATAAATAAATAATAATATAATAACATAAAATGTATGGCCCAACGTCCTCAATTTATCGATTCAAACAAAAAATATTTTCTAGATTTGTCTGATTTTTTTTCTTTAATGTAAGTAAGATTTAGAACATTGTTTGTGGATCACACGAAGAGTTGTCTCGTATGGGAATCGAATCTACGACCTTTAGTTTCGTGGACAGGCTCCCTAACCTCTACACCAATGTTCGATCTTTTTTTTTTAAATATAAATTACGGACTATTAAACTCACTACTGTTTGTTGTCGACTACCTCGACCCTAGCTAGGATTAAAGGATGTTGACGCAGCGAGATCGCGACTTTCACTGGTGGTACATCAGAATCATGATTCTATTAAAAAAAAATTTAACGTTATAGCTGCCAGCGACTAGCGTTTGACCACTATCTCGCCTGGTGGTATGCGAGGATGTGGTCTAATATGGTGAACACGCTAGACCTAGAATACTCTGACTCTCAATGGCTGTGTGCTGCCGGAACACCGCAAGGTTATGGCGGCAGATTTTCTCCTTGATGCTGGTAGTAGCAAGTCAGGCGGGACATCGATATAATATGCTCATACTAACTGTGGACAAACACCCGTGCTAGGATTTGAACCGGCTTTACCCCTCGCTTAAAGTCGAGCCATTATTAAGCCAATGCGGTTCTCGGAAATATAATCTAAAATGTCTCTATTTCTTTTTTTAGAGCATAGCCAACGTGGTTGCAAAGCAGGGTTACTTCACGCGTTTTGGTCTGAACAACCTGATCGGTATGACCGGCAGCAAGCCTTTGACCAAAATGACGGCCAAGGAGTTCATGATGGGACACAAGTCCAAGCTGATGGCGCTGGGGAACACCTTCATGCCTGGCTGGATCTATTTTGATAAACTCGGACTTATTGATAGAGTGAGTTTTGCAAATCTTTGTTAAACCTCTGAATTAACCTGTGCTTTAATTATTTAATTATTTTGTAGTGGTAGGACTTCTGCTAGTCCGCCTGGGGCGGTACCACCACTTTTCCAATTAATTTTCAGCCGTGAAATTTTTCGGTTGAAATGGCAAGGTGTCCAGTTAAATTACAGGGCATGTGAGACTCAACATCTTTATGTCTCAAGGTAACAGGCGCAGTGTACTGACATGCAAAATTCTGGGCTGTCAGAATTTTGCATGCCGCTGTATGTCATCGCTTACCATCAGGCGAGCGTCGTGCTTGTCCTGTTACCTTTTACCATTCAAAAAAATTGTTACCGACCCTTGTTACTGACCCGCTTTTTTAACCGACTTCAAAAAAGAGGTTTCTCAATGCGACCGTATATATATATATATATATATATATATATATATAATATTTTTTTTATGTTTGTTCGCGGATATCTTCGTCGTTTATGAACCGATTTTGATTTTTTTTTTGTTCGAAAGGAGATATCGCAAGTGTGGTACCATAGTAATTTTATCGAGGTTTGATAAGTATCTCCAGAGATATTGAGATAATCATCTCAAAATTGGTACTGAAAATGAATAGCGCGGCATTGAAGTCGGTTCTTTTTTAGTTTTTAAACGATATTATTGTTAAATATTATGTTTCTTTGAAGTGTTTCACACTTTATATTTTTGTAAATTGTTAAACACAATCCAAAATTTCATCGTACCGACGGGACTTGAACCCGCAACCTCCGGAATGACATGTTCCGGTGCTTTACCAATTAAGCAACGGTGCGAAGTATCGTTACGACGAAATTAGTGGATTGCATTTGTTAACCCAATTATGCATTGGTGGCGCCATCTATGAATACTTATACGTAAGTTAATCATTCGGAAGAAATCATTACAGTTTTCAAATCCGACGAGAGATGTTGCACTGCGTAAATCAAATATTATGTTTCTTTGAAGTGTTTCACACTTTATATTTTTGTAAATTGTTAAACACAATCCAAAATTTCATCGTACCGACGGGACTTGAACCCGCAACCTCCGGAATGACATGTTCCGGTGCTTAACAATTTACAAAGATATTATTGTTATTACAATCAATAATTAGTTGGTATAATTATAAATATTTGTTATTTAAGTCAGTCGTATAACATGTTTGGTATTGTATGCCACAGACCGCATTGATGTAACTAGCTCCTGTCCATCCAATAGTTGTCTGGTACAGATCGCTCTATGCGATAAGACCGCACATCGTCAACCATTTTTAAACGACTTCCAAAAAAAGAAGTTACTCAATTCGACCGTATATATATAAATATATATATTTGTATATATAAATATATATATATGTATAAACCGATTTTGATTATTCTTTTTTTGTTGGAAAGGAGATATCCTAAGTTATTATTTATACCATGGTAATTTTATCGAGGTCTGATAATTTTCTCCAGAGATATGGAGATAAACACCTCAAAATTGGTACTGAAAATTAATAGCGCGGCATTGAAGTCGGTTCTTTTTTAGTTTTTAAACGATCTTATCAGTAAGTGTATTTGTTCTTAGATTTGTATGATTATTACATTCATTCGATTTTTATTTGGAGGGCCCAGTGATGAAGTGGGAGAATGGTCGGCTTTAACGCCAGAGGTACCGAGTGCAATCCCCACCGTACACTAATGAATACTTCTATCAAAAAATGCACGTGCGCTTTTCACAGTGGCGCTCCGGTGAAGGAAAAATATAATTATGAAACCTCCAACCCCCGGTGGTAGGACATTATCTAGTGTCCGCCTGGCCAGCTACCACCCTCAAGTTAGAAAATCAGTCACCAAACATCTAATGTGTTCCAGCAGCTATCCTTGAGAGCCAGTTCCCATTCTAGGCCTAGCGTGCTTACCATCTTCGACCGCATCATCATCGAAATAGAAAATATTATGTTTGGAATACAATAAAGTGTTCATCTATTAACAACTACCCATCTAACTTTTTTTTTTTTTTTAAACTTGAACTAACTTTATATTTATAATATTTTCTCAGATGTACGATTTCAACGGAGATTTCGAGACCATCTTCACAGGAGAACACGACGTCAGATACGCCGGTCTGATCGACACCTACCGAGGTTCCACAGACCTTCCTCAATGGAAGGGCAAGCACTGTTCCAACGTCCAGAACGCCTCAGACGGGACGAAGTTCATGGGAGGAGTTGGTAGACATGAGAACCAGCTGTTTTATAGGAAGAGTCTTTGTCGAGCTGCTACCTTGGTAAGTACTGATGCTCTTTGTATTAAAAGGCGAACGTTACAGACTGACTGACTGACTGACTGACTGACTGACTGACTGCCTGATCTATTAACACACAGCTCAAACCACTTAACGGATTGCGCTGAAATTTGGCGTGCAGATAGTTATTATGACGTAGGTATTTGAAGGGTGAATTTTGGAAAATTCGTTTCGAAACGGTCGATTTTCCAAAATTCACCCCTTAAAGCAGGCTTTTCACTATGGGATATAATGTATATTATATCTTGAGCTATATATTACATCCCGCCATTGTTGTTCACACTGTGAGATATATAGTTCAGCTTTGGTTGTCTGTGGTTTCATTCAAACACTGGCTAAATACACTAATTGTGTGGAGCCATAATAAAAATAAAAAACAACAAAAAATACAAAAATAACTGCAGGCGAGGCAGGGGGAGGCGCGGTGTCCGGTGACGTGAGGTCGCTCGAAAAAATATTTATAGCTTGGGATGTAATATATATTATAGCATAGTGTAAATGGTCTCATACGAAATGTATGACGAGCGATTAAATTTTATATCTCAAGACATAATTTACATTATATTATATCCCATAGTGAAAACCCGGTTTGTGAGGTTGAAACCGGGGTTCAAAGTTTGTATGGAGAAACAAGAAAGAGTCTTTTAGTGTGTAAATCAAGAATTTCGATTCACAGTTGGTGGAATATTCGAGTAACATACAAAACAAAACTTAATAAAACATACAATACAAAAAAAGCATATAGACGAATTGAGATCCTCCTCTATCAAAATAGAGGAGGATCTCAATTCGTCTCCAAACTTAACTTCCAAAGAAGTCGGTTAAAAATTAAACGGAACTAAAATTAAGGGATATTCTTGTGGTAAAGTGCCAAGAACGCTGGCTGCATTCCCGCGGTGAATCGCTAAAGAAATTCTTTGTGCTAGGAATGAGCCAGCTCTTATGTCACCGGTGTCGTCGATAAAGCGTGGAGAAAACTTTTGGTGCTCGGACCCCATGACTTCCCTGTCCAAAACTTTCAATATCAAGCGGTATAAATATGTAGCTACTAAATAAAACATATTTACGAGTTAGTAAAACTAAAATATTAACTATGACTAATAATTAAAATAAAAACTACATATAAAAAATGGAATTTAGATCGCTGTCTGCTGTTAGAGTACCCAAAAAGCTGGCGACATTACGAGTACCTCTTTGAATGGCGAAACTAATGCGTTGCCCGAGGTAAGCGGCAGCTAAGCCGAGTTAATTGTATCGTATTTAACCATGTTCTCTTCTCTTCAGATACCAACAGAAGAAGGCGAGAAGAATGGTCTAAAGGCTTACAAATACACCTTCCCTGATCACATGCTGGATAACGGGAAATACCTGAAGGAGAACGAGTGCTTCTGTAGAAACGGTAATAACAATCATCATACTACACAAATCGCACATTATCGTCACGATCAGCCGGTGTCAGGCCACTGCTGGACGTAGACTTTTCCAGGATACGCCACTGAGCCTAATCTTCGGCTATTCTTTTCCAGTCACTGACCACCGCTTTAGGAATCACTTAAGAAAAAATAAAATAGTAATGAAGATAGTTTAAAAACTAAAACAACCGACTTCAATGCCCCGCGAGTCAATTTCAGTAGCAAGTTTGAGACGTTTATTGTCATATCTCTGAAGATACTTATCAGATCTCGATGAAATTACAATAGGACCACCTCGGAAACGTACCGTACGTACCTCCACCTCATACGTACGTTTTAGTTATTAAACTATCTTAATTATTGCAAATCGGTTGAAAATATAACTCTTGATAATTTCATAACCTTAATAAAACATTTAAATGATATTTTTCTAAATTTCTTCCATTTCTTCTACAGGTGAATGTCTACCAAACGGTCTGATTGACGTGACGGAGTGCTACTACGGTTTCCCAATCGCTCTCTCCTACCCCCACTTCTACCAGGGAGATGATATTCTTTTCAGCAAAGTGGAGGGACTGACGCCGAATAAAGAAGAACACGAGACTAGGTGTGTTACACTTTGTATCATTATTTTGAAGAGGGAACGCATGGTACACTTTTTCATACAAATGTATTCCCCCGTTTCCTTCCTGGAAAATGCTTCTAGAGCAAAATTTGTTTCTACAAAAAATAAAGTTCTTCTGTAGCTACCTACGTACTTGTCATTTGCTTTTTTTGACCAACCAATTGCAAATAGAATTATAAGCCTTCTAATGATTTTTTGTAGAAACAACTTGTTCTCTAGAAGCATTTTCCATGGCAGGAAACGCAGAAAGGAAAATTTGTGTCTTTGACCCATCTTTATCACTTGAATACTCAAAAACTATAGGAATTTAAAAACTTGACACTGGTTAAATACACTATTTTATAATTTACTAAATAATTTACGGAACTATTTTAAGACGAAAACAGTTTCGAAACGAATTGACTAATAGTTGCCAGATGAAAAAGAAAAAAGTGTTAAACGTCTAAGTAGATACCCACCGCCTATTCAACGTTTATTAGTCAAACAATGGATTGACGCGTGTTTAGCGCTCATTCATTGTGCAACTGTACAACCGTTTAACAGATGTATAGGCAAATTTTTATTAGTAAGGCCGTTAGTGTGGAATCATAATGTAACAAAAAAACTGTGGTAACACCTGCTTATCAAATATGATATATTTCCCAGGTTCTGGTTAGAGCCAGATTCAGGCCTCCCCCTGGACGTGAGCTCCAAGTTCCAGATCAACATGGCCCTGGGAGACATCTCCTCCATCAAAAATACGGAAGGTTTCTCCAACATGTACCTACCAATGCTGTGGTTCGATATCGTAAGTACTTACTTTTACACCTACCCTTAAGTGAACTTAACTTAACCTACCCTTTGCTTAAAACCTTAAGATCCTGTTTTAAGGTACGGACACACCGCAGCGTCCTGCGTGCGTGATCTATGCGGCGATCAGATACCGCAGTAGTATTTGTACCGACTGGTTCACACCAAACGCGATCAGAAAACGATTGAAAAGTACGTAGATCGCGCCCGCAGATCGCTGGACGCCGCGGTGTGGCCGTACCTTTTAGTCGCATCTGACTTTTTAACCGACTTCACAAAAAGGAGGATGTTCCCAATTTGATTGTTTTTTTATTATGTTTGTTATCTCAGAACTCCGTCAAATCCTGACAGATTTAAAAATTATTTTTTTTTGTTTGATAAATTATGCTTTCAGTTTGGTTCCATTTAAATTTTATTGAGATCATCTCCGAAGATATGGTGATAAACAAATTTAATAGTATTTGTACCGACTGGTTCACACCAAACGCGATCAGAAAACAATTGAAAATTACTGAGATCGCGCCCGCAGATCGCAGGACGCCGCGGTGTGGCCGTACCTTAACGCTGTATTTTTTTAATGCTGAATATACAAACGATAGACCACTATCTCACCTGATGTTAAATGACGATGTGGTCCAAGATGTAGCACGCTTGCCTAGAAGATAGCTTCACTCGCGACTTGAAGACCCCCAGGTGGTAGTCATCAGGAAACACAGACTCAGGCAAGGTATTCCATTCCTTGGCAGTGTGTATGAGGAAAGTAGGAAATCACTTCGTGCGTATTGATGGAATGTCCACCATGTAACGGAGTCGCATATCAGTACGTCTGTTTGTCCGATAGAAAAATCCTCTTCTCATTCACGCGAATATGCTTCACCTTTTTAGTTAAAACGTTGCACAGGAATAGCTTTTATAAGAAAAATTGTACATAAATTGTATGGCGGGTAAAGCAGCTAAACAACACTAGTTTAAAAAAAAGGGCGCGTAGAAAGCTACGCGCTGAAACTTCCTTTACAGAAGTGGGAATTCAGAGTATTAAGGGAATTTAAAGTATAAAGCCCAATGATAGCTAATACGTCTTCGTAATTACGCCGTTCAACAATAGAGGACGCTTCTAAATATAAATGTACAACTCCATCTGTTGAACTTATCGGGACGAATGCCCGAATGATAGCGAATACGTCTTCGTAGTTACACCGTTCTACAATAGAGGGCGTTTATAAATTTAAAATATAACATGACGCTTACGTCATTTCCGTTGCTTTCGGACCGTGACGCTACGTCACATCCGTTGCATTCTACCCCAATAATGTAAAAACTTACAATCTCATTTTTGTTTCACAGAGAATGTACGATCTCCCACCGGCAATGAACGAACGCTTCAAGTTGTACCTGAACATCCTACCAGTGGTGGAACAAGGAGCCATGTACTTCTCCTTCTTCGCGGGAACTGTCCTCATGCTCACCACAGTCTACATCCTCACCTTCAAAGTCATGTTCAAATCCTTCGACCAGAAGAACTTCGATACGTGGCTCGAGCGCAACCAGAAAACTAAAGACATCTACGCACCATGCGAGATAGCTTTAGACTCCAGTACCGAAACAGATGAAGATATGAAAGAAACAGACAGACCAGAAAAAAGAGGTTCCATCTTTGGAGATTTAAAAGACTTAAGCAGTAAGCTAACAGATAAGATGTACGACACAGTTGGTAGCGTTAAAGATAAAGTAACAGATTTGCATGTAAGAAACATCTTTGATAGAAGACCGTCAGTGAAAAAAGAAGAACAAAATGAAGGGTTTAAAAGTGATTCGTCTTCTGATGAGAAAGACTACGGTTATAAAGCAGTCAATCAAAGTGATAGTGATGATGATTGTAGGTACTTAGAGGTTGTTGATGATGATATCAATTTTGCATCGACAGCTGTTAGTAGTGATAGGTCAGATAAGTTGAAGAAATTGGACTCTGTTGATAGAGACATGATTTTACATATATCTGATTGAAGTTGATTTGGGGTTATGTTTGAGACATTACTTAAAGACATTTTTAAAGTAGTTTTTTTATTGTTGATAGGCAATCATTTGAGCACTATCTCACTTGATGGCAAGTGACGATGTGATCGAGGGAGTAGCACGCTTGCCTAGAAGATACCTGTTCACTCTTGACTTGAATAGACCCAAGTTATGGCAACTCGGAAACAAATCAGCCGGCAATGTGTTCCATTCTTTTGAGGTTCGGATGATGAACGTTGAACCAAAACGTTTAGTGCGGATTGCTGGAATATTAACCATGTATGGATGCCGTTTTTTAATTGACCTTGTTGTGCGATTGTAAAAAGGGGAATAAGGAAGTGGTCCTACCTAAAAGTGTTTAGGTGATCATGCAGTTTTTTAGGTCATAAGGCATACATAAGTATCACTGTATTTAATATATATTATATTAAGTACATTTTGATAAGGGTTTTTGTAGTGTTTTTGAAGTGAAACGTCTTTAGGCGCACTGGAGTAAAATTTTACTTGGCGTCACGGTCCGGATGTAAAGTAAGTAACGTAACGTGAATCTAAATTGTCAATATCTCAATGTGCAGGAAGTTCACTTCTACCGCGTAGCTTTCTACGCCTTTTTGGTTTTTGTTTGTTTGTCTATCCTTATTATTATTCATTCACATGTACTTTACTGAGTCATTTATTATCAATATTAATTGTAATTTTATATAATGTTCTACAGTAGCTTATTTCTTTCACTTAGCCAAAGCAAGGCTGTCGCGGTACCTCTTTGGTTTCAATTTATGTAAATAAAACATAACCATCTCTTTTTCTTCGCCGTAGTCGAGTAAAAATGTCTCAAACATATGTCCTATCCAAGAAGGTTAAACATAAAGGAGATTGCATGTAGAACATGTGAGCAGTAGACCTTGAATTACGTCTTACGTTGAGTGTTTGACAGAATATTACAAACTGTTATAACGCTCTAAGTGCTTAGGATAGAACGCATAGCGAGGTGAATGAACTTTTCTTCAGCATTGTTCTTGAGGAAATCTTGGTGTTTAACCTTCTTGGTTATATCTATAGTTGCCATAATAACTGACAGTCAATTCAGAGTCTGATACTTCAGTAGTAGTATTAACAAAGTTCTGCAGATGGGCTATGAAAGAAAGGTACCATTAATTTTAATATGACTTTCAAAAGAAGGAGGTGCTTAATTCGTCTGTATGTTTTTTTAAAATATTTATTTACGGATATCAATGATTTCCTTTTTCGTGGGTAATGTTAATCTCAAAGATGGTATCGTTTAAATTTCATCAAGATCTGATATGTATCTCCAGAGATATGACGATAAACGTCTCAAACTTGCTACTGAAACTGACTCGCGCGGCCTGGAAATATTTTTTTTAAGCTGTCGTAATTATGTCAACAATGTTCAATCTACCCTACCAATATTGTTTAAAAAAACCTAAAAGATTTTTTTAATTACCGACTTTATTTGGGAGGATGTTGGTTACACATTGAGGTGATTTTCTCTGTAACTTTAGATTTCCTTTTGATTTTGATAAAATCTACATATCAAGACAAACTCGCAGTTAACGCTTGCAAGAAAATAGTTATCAATATTAGACTAATTTTAAAGATTTGAGTGTAACATATATCTTTAGCTATGCAATAACAATATTTAGACGATTTAAGTACCTTCACTTTTTCTAAAGTCAGTCTTATACAAAATACCTTTTTATTTATTCTTAACGCTGTTCTATCAATATTGCCATACAAAAACGCACTCTTAAAATCGATTAATCAAGACTAAATAAGATTGCTCAATCTGGTTAATTTTTACATATCATTCAATTCACATATGAATCACAAAATCACTGAGTCAAAATTACTCATCGAAACTAAAAAAATGTGTCTTTGATACGATACGAATAATGACCGAATACCTTCGAGCATTTACTAATGGAGATGTTAACGCAAGGCGTACCCCTCTGCTGGCCATATAGCTATTTTTGGCCATATGAGCGTGCGTAACTACGCTGTATTTTTAATACTGTGTGCGTGTTTCAAGCTAGTGTGCGGGATCGCTAAAGTGAGTGATTTGTGTGTGTGCAATGCGTGTTTACCTCGTCTTCCGTAAGTATCGGCAGAAAATAATGTTTGCGGATTACAACGTTAACATCTCCATTTTAAATGCTCGAAGCCGAATACCAATAAACGTATTTTGTTATACTTGATTATTATAATACTTACATTTAAATTCATTTTTCGTGTATCATACTATACACTACTAGCTCATGGCTACAAAGCGTAGCTATGCTGTTGCGTAGTGTATCTTTTCTTTACTACGCACGATGCTACGTAAAGCCCTACGTAGCTCGTACGATTCGTGCTACGTATTGCAACTAGCTATGCGTAAAATGGCGTAGCCACGTTTTCAGGTATAGCGTAAAGGCTACGCTAAACAGACGATGTTGTTAGTGGATGTTTTACATTTAATTGAAGCTTACTAAATTAGATTAGCGTTTTGTTGCAGTCACATACGATGGTGCTAGGTTGAAGTGCAGCTAACAAACTGTACTTTAATCTTCTTTAGGGCCAGTTTCACCGGTTCCGGATAACGCTATTATGAAGAAATCTGACAGATTTTTCGACAGCTTTCATATGGCGTCATGTGTCAGATAACTATCGCACGCATTATCAGGAACCGGTGAAACTGGCCCTTAATCTAGTACTTTAATCACAGTAGGTGCGAAAAATTAAATTCGTTTCAATATTTCATCTACCCGAATTTCAATTGATATTACAATATTACAAAACTTTAGTCAAACATTGAAAACAACTACTATTCAAATTGCACAATTCTTAGTTTTTAAACACAACTAAGCAACACATTTTAAAGTTGCCATGAACAAGTAAAAACTTAAACAAAATTGCTAAACGAAACTAAACTACGATGTCTTTGTTTAGTAATTTCGGATAAATTTGCTTTTCAGACCATTTTGATATAACTGATATTATTATAAGTGACTTTAAAACTGTGTGCGCGTCTGTATGGCTGAGTTATTAGTGTAAATAAGCAATTTTAATAGAAAATTAAAAATACCCTACTCCCTAATCAAAATAGTTTTTTTTTACTGTTGTCTTAGTTGGCAACACTAAAACTATGTTGAGTATAAAATGGGATAATATAAAAATACATTAATAATATTTTGAACTGCCCAAACGTAGAAAGCTTTTTTTAGAAAAAACTATGATATTACTTTAATTTAAATATAATTTACTATTAAAAATGCTCGCTGACTACTGTTATTTGCTCAAATACACGAAATACGTAAGTTTTGTTGTAGTTGAGATAATATTTAATATCTAATTTAGTAATTTTAGGGTAACAGGCATACATTCCGTAACGGATTTTTTTATTGCTTAAGCATTGTTGCGTTGTTCTATATTATTTTAAAGAAAAAAAGAACAAAGTATGATTATGTCTCATTATAAAATTTTATAAAATTTTGCTCGCATTTTATCCTAACTATAAACATTCATCTTGAATAACTCTACCTTTTGCTGAAAACCGCACTAAAATCCGTTGCGTAGTTTAAAAGATTTTATAGCACAGTGTGACCTAAACCCGCACTTTACGCACGCTTTTCCGTGACTTACATAGGCGTTTGGCTTCACGCCGTGCAATAATCTTCTATTTGACGGAAAAGCGTAGCAAGCGTTTTGTACGGTTTTATGTCACACTGTGCTATAAAATAATATACGATACTCGTGACTTAAGTTGTCTATCATTGCACGGCGTGAAGTTACGCCGTGTAATAAAAAATAATTATTTATTATTTTATTTATACTTAATAATAAATAATTATATTATATTATTTATTATTACGTAGTCTTATTATATAAGACTACTTAAGTCACACGTATCGTAATATACTATTTGCGTACAGACAGGGCGCGGGAGTGATTTTGTTTTGTACTATGTAAGGATTTGTATTATGTAGAGACACAGTAACAAATGCTCAATTTATTTATTTATAATAAACATATCTATATATCGTACCACAGTATACATTCCTAAGAGAATCTCTTAGTTTTAAGTTATTCTTAAGTACTATTTAAAATTGTAAATATTAATGATTAACTTGCCATTTATTGATATTTTATTAGATTAGATATTAATGGTTTTGATATTTTTTTTAAACTTACAAGCAATGTGGGTTGCACATTACTCGTAGTCTTGTGAACCCCTCCAACTAAGCTTGTGTCTGGAGTGGGTTCACGTCAATAGTGCAATGGAGATCGAACTTACGACCTTTCGATCGTCAGGCCGACGCCTTAGCCATTGGCGCTTAAAATAATGATCAAAGAAACAATGTTCTTCAAAGTTTGTATGTGTATTGTATTTATATATGTCATTATAATTATATAAAAACTGGATGATAAAAAAATAAAATAATGCATCATTTTGTAATCATTTCGCCAGTGAATATTTAATTTGTAAAATTTAGTTTCTCTAATATTATGATATATGTAAAAATATCAACCATTTATATATTAAATATTTAATTTATATTATAATATTATTCATACCGCTACTACCTTAATAAATGTAATTCTTTTATTTATATTTGTAGATATAAAAACAAGCCTAGCTAAAATTTTATTCGATTATAATGATATTAGTTTTAACCGGTAGTTTTCTTATGTTATAAAATTGATTTGATTAAATAGTTTTTTAACTATGTTAGTAACTTTATTATTATAATAATTTTATTTATCACTGTCTGTGATAGTTAATCTCTTGTATAAACGCTCAAACTCATTAATGTGATTTATATATACTATAAAATACAATGAAATATTATTAAAAAATAAAATAATTAAGATACATACGATTTTTCTACTATTTTTGGTAATTGGTAATTTGTAAATATGAGTTGTTATTGAAAATAAACTGAATAATTAATAAAAACGTTTATTTATTTTTATACAGTAATTTCCTGTAACTATTAGGAAAAATAAATCGACATAGTTTAAGATTGTTTACGAAACGAAAAAAATCCGACTTCACATGCCGCAATAGTCAAAATAGCCAGTAGTATCATGTCGTCAAGGTATACAAATGCATGTCATCAAGGTATGCAGTGAGTTCGAGATGTTTATCTCCATATCTCCGGAGATAACTGTCATACATCGATAAAATTTCAATCGGATCAAACGGGAGGCATAATCTCTCAAACAAAAAAATATTTTTTCAATTCCGTCAAGATTTGACGGAGTTCTGGGGTAACAAACATAAAAAATACAATCGAATTGAGAACCTCCTCCTTTTATGTGAAGTCGGTTAAAAATAAAATTTAATTAAATATCATGTTTTAAAATTGTTCACTTTATATTTTGTACACTTTTACACTCAAACCAAAATTTAAAAAAATTGTTATCATAGATGTCGCCGCCAATGCGTAATTGCTTAAAGATGCAATGCATTAATTTCGTCGTAACGATAGGATCGCACCGTGGCTTAATTGGTCAGAGCGCCTGGGCACGATTTCCAGGAGGGTGCGGGTTCCAATCCCGTCGGTACGATGAAAATTTGGATTGTGTGTAACACTGTAGAAAACATAATTATCGAAACTACTCACAAAATTTAGGAGAATCGATTTAAAATGCGACCTGCGACCATAGTTATCGTTATTTAAATTAAATACATTCGTATTTCGATTATTTATTATTCCATGAGCTATTTGGTCGCGGAAACCTTTTCGATTAGAACCACTGCTTTTTTCAAGTTTAAGGGCCATTTTAATAATAATATCAAATAAATCACCATAATAAAGTGACAGATAGTTATCTGACAGATGACTCCGTGTCAAAGTTGTCAAAAATCCATCTGATAAGTTCATCCTAATAGAATACTTATAGATATACAGAGTTATTGGTAATTCGACGTATTCCCGGCAGGAGCAGACAGGGGGCTAAAATGCCCATATTTAGCCGCCTCAATGTATGACCTAAAACTATTAGTTTCTGAGATATTTGGAAATTATCAATTTTTTTTAAATATCCAATTTTAGAGGATTTTAACAAAATTAAAAAGAATTGGCTAATTATGTGTTTTTTGTTTGTAAAAAAAAATTATTAAGAATAATAAAAAGCGTCATTGTTAATACATTTTAAGTATTTTTGGATAAATTATTACTTCTATAGCTTTATCATAGAGTACCTTACGAGTAAAAAATATATTGAATAACATTTAATTAGCCATTCTTTTGTGCCAAAAACCTCCTTAATTAGGTATTTTTCCAAAAATTGATAATTTCCAATCATCTCGTAAAATATTAATTTTCGGCCATACATTGTGTGGGCTAAATATGTTGCATTTTACCCCCCCTATCTGCTCCTGCCGGGAATACGTCGAATTACCAATAACTCTGTATATAATAGTTTTAGATATAATATAGATATCAAGAACCGGTGAAATTGACCCTAAATATCAAAAGTTGCGGATTAGAACAAAGTGAATTGGCCCTAAATATCAAAAGTTGCGTATTATAACAAAGTGAATTGGCCCTAAATATCAAAAGTTGCGGATTAGAACAAAGTGAATTGGCCCTAAATATCAAAAGTTGCGGATTAGAACAAAGTGAATTGGCCCTAAATATCAAAAGTTGCGGATTAGAACAAAGTGAATTGGCCCTAAATATCAAAAGTTGCGGATTAGAACAAAGTGAATTGGCCCTAAATATCAAAAGTTGCGGATTAGAACAAAGTGAATTGGCCCTAAATATCAAAAGTTGCGGATTATAACAAAGTGAATTGGCCCTAAATATCAAAAGTTGCGGATTAGAACAAAGTGAATTGGCCCTAAATATCAAAAGTTGCGGATTATAACAAAGTGAATTGGCCCTAAATATCACAGTTGCGGATTAGAACAAAGTGAATTGGCCCTAAATATCAAAAGTTGCGGATTATAACAAAGTGAATTGGCCCTAAATATCAAAAGTTGCGGATTAGAACAAAGTGAATTGGCCCTAAATATCAAAAGTTGCGGATTAGAACAAAGTGAATTGGCCCTAAATATCAAAAGTTGCGGATTATAACAAAGTGAATTGGCCCTAAATATCAAAAGTTGCGGATTAGAACAAAGTGAATTGGCCCTAAATATCAAAAGTTGCGGATTAGAACAAAGTGAATTGGCCCTAAATATCAAAAGTTGCGGATTAGAACAAAGTGAATTGGCCCTAAATATCAAAAGTTGCGGATTAGAACAAAGTGAATTGGCCCTAAATATCAAAAGTTGCGGATTAGAACAAAGTGAATTGGCCCTAAATATCAAAAGTTGCGGATTAGAACAAAGTGAATTGGCCCTAAATATCAAAAGTTGCGGATTATAACAAAGTGAATTGGCCCTAAATATCAAAAGTTGCGGATTAGAACAAAGTGAATTGGCCCTAAATATCAAAAGTTGCGGATTAGAACAAAGTGAATTGGCCCTAAATATCAAAAGTTGCGGATTAGAACAAAGTGAATTGGCCCTAAATATCAAAAGTTGCGGATTAGAACAAAGTGAATTGCAAAGATCTGAGTCGAAGGAGAGGCAGCTTCCGAATTCGATGCTGTAGATGAGAACAGACATCCGGACTTCCGGATATATGAAAACCTCTTTGTCCAAGCCGAAATAGAGACCTTCACTTCGGTCGGTCAACAATGATCATGCTTCAACATTCAAGTAAACACAATGTATTTGTAATTTTTACTACGAAGTGTTAAGTTTATAATAAAAATCATTTAATATAGTTTAAAAATCTAAAAGAACCGATGAGGTGTTCATATTCATATCTCTGGAGATACTGAACATATCTCGATGATGTTTAAATGGGACTAAGTGTGAAGTATAAAAAATAATGTTCCGAATCAGTTCAGGCGTCTTCGAGTAATCGTAGAACATACATACATAATAATAATTGTAAAAATTCTCATTTAAACTTTACAAATTTAGTTAATTTTAGGTGGGAAAGTGATAAATAACTCCAGTTAGTATTATTTGTTGTGACTGTGCCGTATCTATTGAGATTCAAAACCGGTGATAGTCGCCGGTCGACGCGGGAACCTTGAGCTGTCAAAATCAAGACATTTTAGTGGAGTGGAAATCCTGGAATTTTGGATGGTTCTGAACGCAAAACCTGGGGAGTATTGATTTACAACCTCAATATATATTCGTAACCACTATTCATAAATTTCCTCACAGCCCCCCGCTAGTATATGCCTTCTTTTAATAACCAACATTAGACGATTGATACTGCCGACTGAACGGTTTTTTTTTTACTTATTCACGTAACTTTTACTTATTCTTCGTTTTATGTTTTCGGTTGTCTCAGTTATTATCACTTCCAAATTTCGAATCTCATGTTACGTGCAATACAAATATTAAATTAGCAGTTATATTGTAGAAAAAAATATCTTTTTACGTTCCCCCAAATTAATGCATAATAAACGAATTAAAACTTCATAATAGAAAGTAGGTACTTTAAATACAGAACCTTTGTGTTGTTTTATAAGAATTGACTCAATAAATATATAAATTGTTAACTAATTTATGAAGTAACTGTTTATTATTAAACTGGACTTACACTAATAACTTGAAATTAAAACCATTATCACAATCAACTCTCACAGTTAGTCATCATAAACTTTATTGGCATAGCTTGAATGTAAGGTACTTCTTTCCGGTTTCCAGACGTAACAGCCTCCACAATGATTACTCGAAGAATGGATGTTGAGGCTAAATTAAAAGTGGCTCTACTGGACTTGAAAACAAGTAAGAACTCCAACAAAGAATTGCTGCAAGAACTTCAAGATCATGAATCTGACATGGCAGAGATGTTGAAGAAGAATGCAGAACTAAAAAATCAACTAGCCGAGTATGATATCGCTCTGGAAGACATGAGAGACCAGCGTGACAGGCTCCTAGCGACAGTGGATGTACACACTCAAAACCAAGAACTTTTTGAACAAACTCTGACCTATATCCGGGACCTAGAGCAGGAGCTTTTGTGTACAAAGAATAAACTTGAAGAAATGAAAACTTCTCATGCGTTACAAAATGACTCTAATAAAGCTAACACTGTGGATTTATATACAGAGCTCATCCCTTCAGGTTCTAGTAGTGTCTGTATTAAGGGTTCTAACAAGATCAAAAAAAATATATTAAGTATAATAAAATTATTAGGAAAACTACTTATAAATTAAAAAAAATTAATCAAATTAAACAGGATAATTTAAAGGTTTGTAAAAAAACATAGATTTAAGTCATGAATTACAAAATTGCTTAGAGTTGCTTGAAAGGTGCAGTGATCTATTAGAATTTAAGAAAAAGGCTGATTCTCTCAAACAAGAACTGCTTACCTCAAAAGATGTAATTGGGGCTCCCATCGCTAACTTGCAGAGTGAATGGTACCAAGGTCATAACAGTTTACCAAGTACAGTAAATACTGTGAGTTTACATGTACAGACTGACTTGATTAAGCAGGAGGTAGCGTCATCGTTGCAGTGCACTGGGGCCTCTGAGGTGGACTCGGGCAGTCCTTTACAACTGCCGGAGCCTGCTAGAGAGACCATTGTGTACAGCGATGAGATTGGCATTGGTATGGGTAGCTTATTAAGAACAAGATTAAGCCAAAATGTACATAATAATTGCTGTCCTAATTTACCAATAAAAGATCTATGTACGAAAATTAGCAGCCACCAGTATCATAAAAATTGTACAATTATAGTGCAGCTAGGCAACAGCACAAATGTAAAAAAAAACTGATATTAATAACCTAATTGAACTTTTATCAGACATTGCCAGCAAAGGTATTAGTAAAATAATAGTGTGCTCATTTCCATACTTAAAACACAGGAGTAGTACTGTCAATATCAATAATCATATACATAAACTAAATTTGACATTATATAATCAGACATGTCGCCTGAGCGACTTTTTGTATTTCGAATGTAATACATTAATACTTTTTGTATTTCGAATGTGATACTTTGTATCTCAAAAAGACTGACATCTCGACCATTGCTAAGTTATTAGCATTCAATATACAGTGTGGAAATTAAACTCAGGCCCTGGAGGGAAACTACTTTAAATCCTTAAGCTAGCTCATTTTACTTAAAGGAGACATTCCTTTATATTTGAAAAGAAACAAATCTGCATTAAAAGATTTTTTAAAACTCGCTTGATTCGCCCGGGACTCGAACCAACTAAAATTTAAAAAAATAAACACTCTTTATTTTAATATACTAATCGGTAGTCTTCCCGGATTTAATGAAAAAAAGTAAATTGATTCCTTTATTCAAATCAGTAAACAAAAATGATCCATCTAACTATAGACCAATCTCTATACTACCGGCATTGAGTAAAATTTTTGAAAAAGTAATATTAGACCAGCTTTTAACACATTTTAACATGAATGATCTTTTAAATAGCAAACAATTTGGATTTACTAAAGGGCGTTCTACTACTGATGCAGGAATAGGTCTTCTAAAACATATATTTGATGCATGGGAGAAAGCACAAGATGCTATCGGCGTTTTCTGTAACTTATCTAAAGCGTTTGATTGCGTCTGTCACAAAACGTTAATTTGCAAATTAAAACACTACGGCGTGAACGGAAAAGCACTTAATCTGGTCTCATCCTACCTCTGTAATAGAATACAGATGGTTGAGGTCAATGGCGTCAGGTCATCTGGATCCCTCATAAAAATGGGAGTCCCGCAGGGATCGATTCTAGGACCTTTTTTATTTCTAGTTTATATCAATGATTTACCGTCATTCGTACAGAACCTATGTGATATTGTTTTGTTCGCAGATGATACTTCCTTGATATTCAAAATAGATAGGACTACACCTAACTTTGACGATGTAAACAAATCAATAACACAGGTTCTGAATTGGTTTACAACCAATAACTTATTGTTAAACGCAAAAAAAAACTAAATGTATTAATTTCTCTCTACCAAATGTAAAAAAGGGTATCCTAAATAGAAGTATATTAATAAATGATGAACCATTAGAACTTGTTGAATCCACAACATTCTTGGGCATCACCCTGGATTCTAAGCTTCAATGGGGTTCTCAAATATCGGTTCTAGCAGGTAGGTTAAGCTCCGCTGCATATGCAGTACGTAAAATTAGATTTTTAACGGACGAAGCCACTGCAAGATTGGTCTATTTCAGCTACTTCCACAGTATAATGTCTTATGGCATTTTATTGTGGGGGAAAGCCGCTGAAATCCAACCAATATTTGTTTTGCAGAAACGAGCTATTCGCTCTATATATAGTATGAGGTCGCGAGATTAACTTCGTGAAAAATTTAAGGAAATTAAAATTCTAACAGTGGCATGTCAATACATTTATGAAAATATTATGTTCATACGCAAGAATATAAATGATTATAACAAAAGGTCTGATGTACATAATTTTAATACAAGACATAAAAATAGATTAATTATACCTAATTTCAGACTGCAGAAAGTTAGTGGCTCATTCATGGGGAACTGTATACGCTTTTACAATAAGCTACCTAAAGATATTGATCAATTGCCTATGAGCAAATTTAAAATCTATGTAAAATCCAATTTGATGAAAAAATCATAATATACAATAGGTGACTATATGGATGACAAAAATGCATGGCCTGAATGCCCCAAGTTCCAAGAACAAATATAAATTGTATAATAATTATTAATATATTGTTAAAATTTTAAAGCTGACATGTACAATTAATTAAAAAAAAGATAAAATGACAAGACAAGCCCCATAGAGTTTCTTGGTGTTTCTTCTCTGATGGGAGTATTTCCGAAACACCGGTAGATTCAACAGCCATTCAGTTTTCCCCTTTTGGCTTTTCTTTCTAGGCTTGCCATTTTTATTTTTATTTAAGCAATATTATGCAGCTGACAGACGGATTATCAGTTCCATTCGGATCATGATATGTACTGTGATCGGTATGCGTTTCTCTAAGTTGTGTTTCACTATTTCACTTTTTTATATAAAAATTGTCTGAAGTACACACAGTTACATGTATGGTTGGTTTTAACGTACTTAATAATTTTTTTAATATTTTGACGTAAACGATTGGATGACAGCTGAATGGTTCATTACTTTTTTCTAATTCAAAGCGTTAAATTCTGCTTTTGCTATGTTTACTTGATAATTGGTTATGATTTATTTTATGATTTATGATTTTGACGTGTATATGTGCGTATATTAATACTGCCTACATACTGAATAAATGCTTTGATTCTCTCTTTGATTCATAAAAATAATGGAGAATCTTTTTAGTGAAATCGGTTAAGGGGGTACGATTTCCATACAAAACTATAACGCACAAATATGAGTAAACGGAGCAAAAACCTGCACTGAAATCACATCTTTTGGTCTTGTATATAAGTCTTTACATGTCGGGAATTATATTTATCTACATGATTTATCACATTACATTACATTCAATCAATATTTTTTTGGTTTAACTTGAATTTTACTATTATTAAAAATAATTTCATCTCAATCAATCAAATCATGTAGGTAAATACATTTCCCGACACGTAAATACTTCCAAAAGACCAATAGATGTGATTTCAGTGCAAGTTTTCCCTCCATTTACTTATATTTGTGCATTATACTTTGGTATGGAAATCGTACCCCCTTAATTGAAAAAAATATCATAAAAATAATGTAATAGCTATCCTTTTATTTCACACTTAAAAATAAATCATCACATATATTTTACTCTTAAATTATCAATACAATAGTTTTATAAAAATGTATATTAAAAACATTATTACGTCAAAAACGCTTGGTACAATACGTCGCCGTGGTAATGGACAACAATTTTACAAAATAACCAAAAAAGGGTTCCGTAGAATAAGGCTTTCACGGTCTTGTCAAGGATCGTCAATCTGAAACAAAAAGATAATTATTTAAAATTTTATTGATATGTGTTTTTCGGTTTGAAGATAAAATTTACGGGATGGGGTGGTACTTATGTGTTTACAGTGAGAATTAATTAGAGCAAATATTTCTTACGTTTGGGGTCGAAACAATGGGCCATGGGGTCGAGGTGATAAAGGAGTTTATACATATGTACTGTGAATAATTGATTATTAACAAAGAAGTTATATCTATCTTAGGTATTTATGTTTTTATTTTTAGGGTTCCGTACCGTACCGTAACGTAAAGGGTAAAACGGGACATTTACTAAGACTCCGCTGTCCGCCCGTCCGTCTGTCTGTCTGTCTGTCTGTCTGTCTGTCTGTCTGTCTGTCTGTCTGTCTGTCCGTCTGTCACCAGGCTATAGCTCATTAACCGTGATAGTTAGACAGTTGAAAAATTCACAGATGGTGTATTTCTGTTGCCGCTAGAACAACAAATACTAAAAACAAGATAGAGTTCAAAATTAAAGGGGGTCCCCATACAAAAAACGTGTTTTTAAACGCCATCTATCTAATTAGTTTCGTCAAAATGACATAGATGGCGCTAGTAAACGAGCCCCGTCTTTCTAGATAGCGACCAAACCAAATATTCTTGGTAATATCAATTAATCAAATATATGAGGTTGAAACTCTGTTATGTTTCGTATTGTACGGAACCCTCCCTAAGTGTGCGTTAAGAGACGCGATGCTGACTCGCACTTGGCCAGTTTTATTTAGATTAAAACGGTTCGCCAGACTGATTTAGATGTACGTGAGATGTACATTGTTACTCACAATCCAAAATGTCATCGTAACGACTGGCCTCGAATATTTCGTCGTTTCGATAGTATTGCACCGTGGCTTAATTGACAGAGCACCTGGACATGTTTCCTGAGGAAGTGCGGGTTCGAATCCCGTCGGAACGATGACATTTTGGATTGTGTCTAACAATGTACAAAAATACAGGGTGTGGTTTTGCCTTCTCGCCATATTTGCATAGTCGATTGTAACGGGTACCCTTATACATTTAATAATATTATTAAAGCTCGCCCGTGAATTAATACCCGGATATTTGATAAAACAATTTTGTGATTTTCAGAATCATCTCCGAGTAATATCAAAAAGACGCCATGTAAACTGCGCAGGCGCGTACACACATACGTAGATGATGTTATGACACTGATAGAGCGGTCAGCTGTGGCTGTGGCGGTCATTGACCTGTACCGCCGCCGCTCTATCAGCTGGTTCTATCATTAAAATGATTTTTTTTTAAATATTTTTTTTACTGATTTTTGTTCTATACATGGAGTATACCTACTACCTACCCCTGCAAATATGGCGGGAATGTAAAACCACACCTTGTATAAAGTGTGTAACACTTAAAGAAACATAATATTTCATTTAGATGTGGTTCTCTGTGTTTACAGAAAATGGGGGTATATTTTCTGTGCCAGAGGGTGCAATCGTGGGTGTTTTTTACTTTTATAACATCGCCTCAAATTTTTTGGTCCATCTATCGCAATACATTACAGCCGGCGCTGATTGGTGGATATGATTATGACATTGAGGTCTAGCTGTGATTGGTGGACGCTTCCGTAGCCATATTTGTATACCTGCTAATGTGTCAAGTCAACTGCTGTCATACTAGCCAGCTACCATAGTACACATAAACAAAAAGTTTCACATGCATCGTGGTTTCATAAAACCATACTACACTTTTTTATTTATTTTTGGCCCTTACCTTTATAAAACAAGTTGAGATAAAAGCAATGACCATACATATAAGACCATTTTCCCTTATGTGTGATGTTGATCAAAATGGTCAACCTTGCCCTCAGGCTGGGTGGAGCGATGATATTCGCAAGATAGCTGGCAAAGGCTGGATGAGAGTAGCCGAGGATCGTACCATTGCAGTGACTTACCTACAATCGGAGAGGCCTATGTTCAGCAGCGGACTATTATAGGCTGATGATGATGATGATCCTACTTTGTCTTTATAAAACATGGTCAAGTGCAAGTTGGACTCGCACTCGTAGGGTTCCGTTACACAGTAGAGTATTGTATAACTATAATTTTATAGCACAGTGTGACCTAAACCCGCACTTTACGCACGCTTTTCCGTGGCTTACTTAGTCGATTATCGCACGTCGTTTAGCACCTTCGCTGCGCTCGTTGCCAACTTCACGCCGTGCAATAATCTTCTATTTGACGGAAAAGCGTAGCAAGCGTGAAGTGCGGGCTTATGTCACACTGACAGCTATAAAATAATATACGATACTCGTGACTTAAGTAGTCCACTATTGCACGGCGTAGCAACTTCACGGCGTGAAATAATAGACTTCTTAAGTCACACGTATCGTAATATACTATTTCGCCACCAAAATTAACTTTGTTTTTTATACAAACACTATGAAAAAAAAGTTATATTTGCGGTCGTTATCGAATTTCAAAAACTGCTGACTGTAACTCGTTCAAACCAATTTTCGTTGAAAGTTTTTATTGAGATCTACAGCATATATTATTTTAGATTTTTCTCTCCCCTACTTCAAGAGTTAGAGGGGGGTGGCACACTTTTTATCACTATAGACGTACCTATCTTTCAAATGATTAACTTTGAGAAAAAATTGTTTCAGGAACCTCAATGTCATTTTTAAAGACCTATCCATAGACACCCAGCACATGATGCAGCAGATGAAAAAAAACTGTTATAGTTTCATTTCCATGTATGGGGAGAGCCCCCACTTAATATTTTAATATTTTAGTTTTGTATAAAAATCGTAAAGCGGTTCACAGAATGCACCTACCTACCAAATTTCAACTGTGTAGTCTTAATAGTTTCGACAGACAGACACACATGACGAGTTTATAAAGGTTCCGTTTTTTGCCATTCAGCTGCGGAACCCTAAAAAAACACCATAATTATTAGACCTTGTGTGGGAAGTTGATCAAAATGGTGGAAAAACACCATAATTATTAGACCTTGTGTGGAAAGTTGATCAAAATGGTAGAAAAACACCATAATTATTAGACCTTGTGTGGGAAGTTGATCAAAATGGTAGAAAAACACCATAATTATTAGACCTTGTGTGGGAAGTTGATCAAAATGGTAGAAAAACACCATAATTATTAGACCTTGTGTGGGAAGTTGATCAAAATGGTGGAAAAACACCATAATTATTAGACCTTGTGTGGAAAGTTGATCAAAATGGTAGAAAAACACCATAATTATTAGACCTTGTGTGGGAAGTTGATCAAAATGGTGGAAAAACACCATAATTATTAGACCTTGTGTGGGAAGTTGATCAAAAAGGTGGAAAAACACCGTAATTATTAGACCTTGTGTGGGAAGTTGATCAAAATGATGGAAAAACACCATAATTATTAGACCTTGTGTGGGAAGTTGATCAAAATGGTGGAAAAACACCATAATTATTAGACCTTGTGTGGGAAGTTGATCAAAATGGTGGAAAAACACCGTAATTATTAGACCTTGTGTGGGAAGTTGATCAAAATGATGGAAAAACACCATAATTATTAGACCTTGTGTGGGAAGTTGATCAAAATGGTAGAACTGCTAGTTAAACTGACCTTCTCAAATGAGCTTTAGCGCTGGGTATATCTTCGTCCTTCTCCTTCAACAGATACCGTCTTCCAGCCAAGCAGCAGATCTTGAAGTAGTCCTCGATACTTACGTCTTCCACCTGCATCATAAGATAGATATTAACAGATAGCAAACTAAGACTTAACTGAACTTCTAAAACCTGTATTCTACAGTTCATCTGTCAAGCCGAAATATCCTAAAAATATAAAAGAACTGACTTAAAAAATGCCACGCTATTAATTTTTAAGTACTACAGTTTGAGGTGTTTATCTCCATATCTCTGGAGATACTGAACATACCTCAATGAAATTTAAATGGGACCACCTGGAAAGTATACCCTTCCTTAACAAAAATAGAATTTTCTAAATCGGTCCAGGCGACTTTGAGTAATCGGTGAACATACCTAATAAACTGGCCAAGTGCAAGTCGGACTCGCACTCGTAGGGTTCCGTAACACAGTAGAGTATTCTTTAATTATGATTTTTCGCAACTACAAAAATAACTTTGTTTTTCATAGTGTTTGTATGAAAACAAAGTTATACTTGCGGTCGCTATATCTCAGCAACTGCTGACTGTATCTCGTTCAAACCAATTTTCATTGAAAGTTTTTATTGAGATCTACAGAATATATTTTTTCTAGATTTTTCACTCCCTTACTTTAGAAGGTAGAGGGGGACACACATTTTACCACTTCAGACGCGCCTATCTTTTAAAAGACGATTATTATATTATATTTTATTATTATATATATTATATTATATTATTATTATTGTACGATTTACTCTGAGAAAAAATGATTTTAGAAACCTCAATGTCATTTTAAAGACCTATCCATAGACACCCCATACGTATAGGTTTGAAGAAAAGATGTTTTTTGTTCCAGTTTCATGTATGGGATGACCCCCCTTAAACTGTTATATTTTTTATTTTTGTATAAAAATCGGAAAGCGGTTCACAGAATACATCTGCCTACCAAGTTTCAATTCTGTAGTCCTAATAGTTTCGGAATAAAATGGTTGTGACATACGGACGGACAGACAGACAGACAGACATGGCGAATCTATAACGGTTCCGTTTTATGCCATTCGGCTACGGAAACCTAAAAAGCATCACAAGATGTCACAGAGCCGCCATCTTGGTTTTCTGTTCGACTGATGCTTTATAAAAGTGCGGTAGAAATGTCGGGTTAAAAGTATTTACAAAATGAGATATATTTACGTTATAATAAAAGTCATTTTTATCTTCCTCCTTGAGCGCTGATCTGAGAGCCACGAAGTTCTTGTTCTCGAATGTCCACTGCTGGGTGGTGTAGTATTTTAGGACAAGGTTAGCTGTGTAGATGCGACGTTGAATCTTTACCAGCCTGGAAAAAAAGTTTAGTCAATATTATAAGCGGCAATATGCGGCCCAATGGCTAAGAGGGGTATTACACCACACTGAATCAGGGTTAACTTATTAAGGGTGTATTTGACCACTAATTAGGCATCCTTTCTCCCTAACATCATCATCATTAAACCATTATTCGTCCACAGCTGGACATAGGCCTCTTCTATGGCACGCCACTGAGCTCGACCTTTAGTTCCTTGTTTCCAACCTCTGCCAGCCAGCTTGCGTACATCGTCGCTCCACCTAGCTGGAAGGCATCCTACGCTTCTTTTGCCGAGCCGTGGTGTCCACTCTAGAAAATGTCTACCCCTAAAATGTCAACGGTTATCGATTCTGCGTCAGATGTGACCACCCACTGCCACTTCATCTTGCTAATCCTTTAAGCTATGTCGATAACTTTGGTTCTCTGTCGGATGACTTAATTTCGTATTTGATCTTTCAGAGATACTCCGAGCATAGCCCTCTCCATAGCTCGCTGAGCGACTTTGAATTGGTGGATCAGTCGCATCGACAGTGTCTACGTCTGGGCTCCGTATGTCATTACAGGTAGGACGCACTCATTAAAGATCATTGTGTCTTTAGGCTTTGGGGTATCGGCGATGAAAAGACTCGACGCAGTTTTCCTAGCTGTATTCATCTGCGGGCTTTTTTCTCGAAATTGTTTCTACCCAATTGCAACGTTTGCCCAGGGTTTCTTGAACAGCTTCAAGAGGTACTCCGTTTAAGGCAATCGGTTCCGGAATAACTTGTTCGTTGAACATGATCTTAGTCTTATCCAAGTTCATCCGGAGAACGATGCGTGCACAAGAATCAGCAAGGGTGGACAGCATGTATTGCAAGTCCTGCACCGTTTCAGCCATGATAACGAAATCGTCCGCAAATCTCAGGTGTGAGAGGTTTTGGCCGTTAATATTTATGCCCCGTCCTTTCCAGTTTAGCGTCTTGAACATATCCTCTGGATCGTATGTGAACAATTTGGGGGAAAAACGTCCCCTTGTCTCCAACCTCTTTGTAAAGGGATATGTTCAGTCTGCTGATCTTGTACTTGGACGGTCATAGTTGCGCCGTCAAACAGACCTTGGACACTTGGACACTTGGACGTATCGCCAATCAACTTGGCACCGTTGCAGGGACTCCAGAACAGACCAGGTTTCAATGGAGTCAAAAGCTTGCCAGCCCCTGTGTGTAGCGTTTGTGGAGCATAGTCCACAAACGCTAGACACAGGGGCTGGTTATACTCTTCGGTCTTCTATATAACCTGCCGCACTGTGTGTATGTGGTCTATGGTTCCATATCCTCCGAGTCATAATCCGTGCGAGACGATTTATGATGACTCTCGAAAACAGCTTATAAACGTGACTCAAGAGTGAAATGGGTTAATAGTTCTTAAAGAGGGTTTTGTCTCCTTTTTAGGGTTCCGTAGTCCTGACAAGGAACCCTTATAGTTTCGTCATGTCCGTCTGTCTGTCTGTCCGAGGTTTTGCTAAGAGACCGTTAACACTAGAAAGCTGTAATTTTGTGGGGGTATGTAAATAAATGACGCCAACAAAGTGCTGAAATAAAATTTTTAAAAATATTTTTTTTTAGGGTCTTCGTTTTTTAGCGGAGCTCCCCTATATATATATGAGAAGTGGGGATGATTTTTTTTTCATCGTCTACCCCATCGTGTAGGGTATCGTGTTGAATAGGTCTTTGAAAATGACTTAAGGGATGCTCATACCATTTTTCGATTGAATACTCCATTTACGAAATATTAAACTTTAAAGTGCACATTTTTGTTCCAGTAGGGCACCCCCCCCCCCCCCCCTCTAAAAGCTACTACTAAACTGCTGGCTTGAAAAATCTGGAAAAATTCGTAAAGCGCATTTCATGAACTTTAAAGGAAAATTATAGCGGTTAAGATAACTTTTTTAGTTTAGCAGTAATAGTTGTTGAACTTGGGGATTGGATAATTTTGTACCAAATACAAAATCCTTAGAATAAATCATTTAAAGTGACAAAGACGGAGTACCTAGTTGCTTGTTTATAATGAGTAAAGACTTGCATTGAATAACAGGCTACTACGGAACCCTACACTGCGCGTGGCCGGTTATTATTTAAAGATTATAATGAAAAAAGAGCACAAAATTGAAAATACGCTGAAGCTGTTGTAGCGTAGGAGTTCCACCTGCTTTTAAGAGTTCCGTCGTAATTCCATCCTCTCCGAGGACTTTTCCGTTTTTTAGCTGTTTAAAAGCCATTACAATTTCATCAAGCCTGATATCTGGAAAATCTTCGGTATATTGGCGGGTTAGAGTGGCTCTAGGGTCGTCAATCTGGGGTTAGGGATGGGACGCTTGTGAAGTGTATAAGTGGCCGTAGAAGTCTTTAACTTCCCTGAGAATCTCCGGCTTAGAAGCCACGACACAGCCGTTAGATGTGGTCAACTTCGTCAGATAGCTTCGGCCCAGCTCTTGAACAAAGACTTTTGACCCCCGGTTTCGCTCAATAGCTTCTTATATAGAGCGTGTGTTGGAGTTCCGGAGGTCACGTCTTACGAGCTTAGTGATCTTTTGTTCAAAGACCGTTGTTTTGACGAAGTGACTGCAGGAGTTTCTGCATTAGCTGCAGAGATTCTCCTGAAAGCTAGACTTCTTAACGGCACCTCGCGTCTCGCAGAATTTTGTCCCCTCTTCCCTAAGAATTTCCACCACTTGGTCAATATCAATGTCAATTGTGGTTTACAGGGCAGCGAATCGGTTCTCCAGTTTTAGCTGAAACGTTTCAGATCCATCCAATCACGGATTCGGAGCGTGGACTTCATTAGACGGACGCATTCAAGCTTGCAGTCGATATCTAGAGTGCCTCGGACTAGTCGGTGATCACTACCGGTTTTAAAGCAAACATTTTTTTTTATATACTAGATTGGTAAGCGTTTGACCACTATCTCACCTGATGTTAAGTGACGATGCGATCGACGATATGTTGATATTTTGTAATACGTAAGCCAAACTTACATAGTCTTCTTTCCAAGGAGCCAAAGCACCATATCTATAAAGATAGCCGGTAGAAGATGCTGGAATAACACCTGAAACTCACAAAACACGACTTAATTTTTTTGAAGTATAGCTACTTTAGGCACACTGGGCGTAAAATTTAACGGATGTGACGTAGCGTCACGATCCGAATCAACGGAAGTGACGTAAGCGTCATGTTATATTTTATATTTGTAAACGCCCTCTATTGTAGAATGGCGTAACTACGAAGACGTATTCGCTATCATTCAGGCCACTTCCCGCTATGTTCAACAGATGGTGTTGTAAAAAAATTATTAGTGAAATTAAGAAACAAAATTGAATGAAATTTACTCTTAATTCTCTGAGGGAAGTTTCACTTCTAACGCGTAGTTTTCTACACACCCCTTTTACGGTTCCGTACATATACGTACATAGATTAGTAGGCCTCGGAATTATATGAGAACTCATATAATTTAGAGGTATAGCTTAATTGGTACCAACCAACGTTGGTACGGAAGCCTCGGTGGGCGAGTCCAACTCGACTTGGCCGGTTTGTTTTTTATGTTGAATTGGCAAGCTATTTACCACTATCAGTCAATGTTCCACAGCTTTTTGTGTTCGATGTACATCTGGGCAAGGCTTGGAAACCGGGTTAAAAATTCAAACCGGTTTGGGCGTAAGTACATATGAACTTTTCTTTTCGGTTTTCGTTCGTTCTATAGAACAAAATAAAAGTGGTTTATAAACCACTATTGAACGATATTGAGCAAAAACCTTTTTAGTTAAGGTTTCATCGAATAAACCGGTTTAGAACGGTTTTAACTATGGTCAGCGACCATTTTTCAATTTGCAGCCGCGTGTGCACTGGCAGCCAGAAAACAACGATTTAGTAATTCTAAATCACGTATTGAAAACAGTGGTCAGCCATAAAAAATATACATATATGGCAAGCAAACTTCGAAAAGTGCTATAGCATGTTTTTTTATCGCCCGTGTCAAATGCAAGTAATTACGCGTAGGCCTCTCGCGGAATAAACCGGTTTATAGAGGTTTTTAGTGGTTTTCGAACGTAATAATTAAAAAACCGGTTTATGCCGTATTAAAACCGGTTACACATAAACCGGTTTCTAGCTCTGCTTTGAGCGAAAAAGTTGGTCAAAACCGATTTAAACCTTTAAAAAATTGTGAATAAACCGGTTTATAGAGGTTTTTAGTGGTTTTCGAACGTAATAATTAAAAAACCGGTTTATGCCGTATTAAAACCGGTTACACATAAACCGGTTTCTAGCTCTGCTTTGAGCGAAAAAGTTGGTCAAAACCGGTTTAAACCTTTAAAAAATTGTGAATAAACCGGTTTATAGAGGTTTTTAGTGGTTTTCGAACGTAATAATTAAAAAACCGGTTTATGCCGTATTAAAACCGGTTACACATAAACCGGTTTCTAGCACTGCTTTGAGCGAAAAAATTGGTTAAATCCGATTTAAACCTTTAAAAAATGGTTAAGCATAAACGGGTATCAAGCCTTGCATCTGGGAAATCGAAAATTAGAAGTAAACCATAAATGAAGAATCCGTCTGTCTGTGAGGCTTTATAAGCATCGAATTATATATATCGAATATATAAGCATCGAATATATAAGCATCGAATTATAGCCAAGTCAAAAGTCAAAGCATTTATTCAGTATATGGGCAAATTAAAAATTTGCACTTACACACGTCAAATAACATTAAATAGATCATATTCAATAATAATTATTATAACTATAACAGAAAAATTGCTTTGAATTTACAAAAAAAAAACAAAAGTATTGAGCCATTCAGCTTTCATCTAGACGTCGAACGTAACACTTAAAACAAATGTTTAATTCCTCTGATTAGTGTAGGGTTGCCAACCGTACTATTACGTGAACCCCCAACTCAGTGCATGTTTCAGTACTTCAGACATTTTTTTTATCTAAAAAATACAATAATTCGATGTTCATGAGATAACCTTATTTTTCCGAGGCACACCATCTAACGACCTCAATGTACACCAGTGTGCCGCGGCTATCTCAGCTGTTGATAATTGATGATGTGGTCAGCACGCTTTCTACCAAAATGAACGTGATTTGAAAACTCTCAAATTGTTAGTGCACTAGACCATGAATAGGAAAGATTAGATTAATCTAATCTTTATAATCACTCCGAGGAAGCTAAGGGTTAAGATATCCTAAAGATTCAGATCTCAAGGGGGGATATCTAAGTGTTTTAGAGGAAGTGCGTTGAGACGCACTTATTCCTTGATGTCACTATCTCACTTTTGCCTCATTAATACAGGACCCTTAGTACGAGTTTTCATACCAAACTCGATATCGTATATCGAGCAAATTTTGTATGAAAAACTATACAGCGCCTCTAGTGGTTAGTACACTTAACTAAATTTAGACCAATCAGGGAGCCAGAATAAGTCGAAAACTATGTGAGATCTGTCAAAAGCGTTTACGATAAAAACTCGTACTAGGGGTACTGTGGTAGTTACTATCGAAACAATTTGTGTGTGTTGTGTGTGTGTGAGTGTGTGTGTGTGTGTGTGTGTGTGTTTGTGAGTGTGAGTGTGAGTGTGTGTGTGTGTGTTAGTGTGAGTGTGTGTGTGTTTGAGTGTGTGTGTGTGTATGCGTGTTTGTGTGTGTGAGTATGTGTGTGTATGCGTGTGTGTGTGTGTGTGTGCGTGTGTGTGTGCGTATGTGTGTGTGTGAGTCTGAATGTCTGAGTTTTTTAGTAATGATGTAAGAGTTACCTTGATATAATGCACAGTTTCGTTGGGTGTGACCTGGCCGCCGATGGTCCACAGCGCGCCGTCGAGAGGCACGTCTTTCCCTACGCTCCTGGCTAATGTTATCATCTCCTGCATCTTGACGGTGCGGAGGCTGCCAGAACAGCAGTTGTAGACTGGAATGTCGTCTGATTTCTCAAGACTAGAAAATAAATCGATGTCTTACAATGTGATTATACGCAGTCAAAGGACACATGATGAGGTATCCATGGCAGCCTCGAGCTGGGACAGCTGGTTGCCGGGGGACATCCGAACGCTGCCGTGAGTATATAGGTACACCTAACGTAGTGACTTTGTAACGTTGTGACGTTATGATGTCTATTACAATCTTAAGAGCGAACGCGGGGTGCAGTTTTCCATACAAATGTATTCCCCCGTTTCCTCCCTGGAAAATGCTTCTAGAGCAATAATAGTTTCTACAAAAAAACAAGGTGTGCTGTAACTACGCCTCTATCGTTTTCTTTTTTTGACCACTGAATAGTAAATAGAAATATGAGCCTTCGAAAATCTGAAAGAGGAAATTAGAAGGCTTATATTTCTTTTATATTTCTTATATAAAATATTCTATAATAATATTCTTATTTATAAGCGGGGCGTAGCTACAGCAGACCTTGATTATTTGTAGAAACAAATTTTGCTCTAGAAGCAATTTCCAGGGAAGAAACGGGGGAATACATTTGTGTGGAAAAGTGCACCCCGCGAAAACACCATATAAACAACGTGCTACTATCCTCGACTGCATCATCACTTGCCAACAGGTGAGATTGTGGTCCAACGCTAGCCTATAAGATATTTTTTTTAAAAAGCACTGGGGTTCGAACCCACGGCCTCTGGATCTCGACGTGGTAAATAGGTACTTACTGTTTAGTCCCCCTGACCCATGCAGCAGCTATGATGTGTTTCACACACACGTCCACGGGAATGTAGTCTGATACCAGGTCGGGCTTGGTGTGAACGCTACGCATTATACCTGGTAACAATCAACATATTATTTTGTGAGAGACACTACACACGAACACACGCAAGCACGCACGCACGCACGCACGCACGCACGCACGCACGCACGCACGCACACACGACATTTTCAGCAATAAAATTATTTCATTTCATTTCAAAACTCTCACACACTCACAAGTCGTGTACAAAATGCAGCATTACATCAAATATTAGTATATAAGTACAAAAATACATATAAATACGTACAAATATGTATATTATATGCATATAAAAAAACATTTAAAAAAATGGCAGCTTGTCCACAGCATGACCGGCACCGGGCGACGTCATCCCGGCCGCCGATATTTCGAGTAGATCGGCGCGACCGCTAGAAATCGGCGAGACATTTTGACGGGCCGATGTGCCAGACTGCTGGCATTGCCATTGGCTCGCAATACAAAACACGTTTGATCTTGTCCACACACTGCCGGCACCCGGCGCCTTTCGATCGGTTATTATTTTTTGTCTGAGGTTGTTTGTTTGATTTATTATGGAATTATATTATGGAAACGCATCTGTCACGCGTGACAGCTAGAAGAAACAGAACCACCGGAATCGGTGGCGGTGGACAAACGATCGCCGGCACATCATTTTCAAATCGGCCCGAAAAAATCTCGGTGCCGGTGACGTCCCGGTGCCGTTGCTGTGGACAAACGCTCTTGATAAAAAATTAAATTAATTTATGACAATTCAAATTGTCCAATAAAACTAACTTTTTTCGTTTGATTGGACTCAAATTTTAAGCTCTATATGAACATCACTAGTCCATGGACTACAATTCGAAAAATTTTAAAGGGCATAACATCTAGCCATTGTCTAGCTTGTATTACATTAGAGATAGATATGTACCTTTTCCACACGCTACAAAGATGCCGACCGGTCCGTTGAAGTTTTCCACCCAACCTGGCACAGGCTCTTCGAAACTTGCTATTACTGAAATTGAAACATAAACATGAATAATATCTTATTGATTTAATAATTTAACAGGTTTAACGGCACAATTTTTTTGATATTTTCATTTTCATGAAATCAATTTCTACGGTGCGAGACGTTTAAGACTTCGTATAAAAACTATCATAATGGCGGTACGGGGCTTATTAGACTCCGTAACACTGCATTCTGTTTTCAATAGGGATCAAATATATATTTGTATATATATATATCTCTTTCCTACAATATATTAAATAGATGTTATGGCAGGCCTCCCTCACTCGCCCATAGCTACTGCGCTTTATACCTAAACTTTCGTCAACGCCGGCGGTACTATCTGCCAGTCGGTTGTCACTGCTCACGCGCGCGCAAAATAGTATATTATTATTCAAATGACGGCATAACTGCGCATTCGTATTCTATATTAGAAACGATTTAAGTTTTTCATAGTCATTTCGCGGGTTTGACAAAAAACCAGCATAATATTTTTCATTTTTTTATGCTAACGATACTAAAATGACATAACGGCGTAAAATTCACTTTCTCGACTTAAAATTCGACTCTTAGTTAGGAATTTTGATGTTATTTTGTGAGGTAAATAAAAAGAATTCGTAATTTTTTTTTATTTCGTTGAGTCAACCCTTTATTGTATCGGGCGCGAGCCGGTACATCGCGCGCTGAACGAAGTAATAACAACGCTAGGTCGAGCGCCTTAGACACATTTTTGCTTGTAGACAACTGAAATAAACGTTGGTATTGTGTTTGTGTGGGGGAGTGAAATATCTGTTACGTAGTAACTATTATATAATCTGTGGTTACGGCCTCTACACGACAGAGAAGTCTATGTTTTTCTTAGCCGCACAACATTTTCAGTACTGAGATAAACCCCTCAAGGTTTATCTCAATATCTCTAGAGATACTTATCAGATCTCGATAAAATTACAATTGGACCAAATGGTAAACTCTCTCGAACAGAAAAATAACCAAACCGGTTTTAAAATTATGGAGTTCTGAGGTAACAAACATAAAAATAAACTGGCCAAGTGCAAATCGGACTCGCACTAGTAGGGTTCCGTAACACGGTAGATTATTTTATACTTATCATTTTTTGCTAGCGAAAAATTATAAGTATAAATGATTCTACCGTGTTTTTTTACTGGAATATTGCAATTATTAATACTAAATGAACATTTTTGTGTATTTGGTGGCTTATTTTTACCCGACTGCGCTACGCAAAGGAGAGGTAATGTGTTTATCAGTGTATGTATGTATGTTTGTTCCTTTGTAGCACTCTAGAGAACAAACGAGTTGGCCGATTTTGATAAATCGCACGTCGTTAGATTCGCCATGCCAGCGCGAGTGTCAACGAGAACATAACAATTTGAAAATTTTGATTTTAGTCGCAATAATGTAGGGTTCTAAAAATCCTATCGAGTGGGGTATCACATTAAAGGGCTTGAAAAGGTGATTTACGTATAAAAAATATTTTGATCATACGTGAAAAGTAAAAAATATATATTATATTTAGGAACAATGTCTCATATAAGAAATAGCATCCGCAGTCGGGCTAATTGTTTTTTAGTAAATGTCTTGTTAAGTGTTTAACTTATGTGTAATGTGTATACATCTTTATTAGAGACAATAACAAAAGTGTTAAATTTAGTATAGTTTGCGTATTAAGTTTAGGCTAAAGTAAAATTGCTTATTAACCGAAAAGGCTAGATTGTAGTGACAATTCTTCTTCTTAGTCGTACACTCTTGTCAGTGGTCGTGGTTGAAAAAGATGGCGTACACGGTGGGTCTTCGTCTTTGTTCTTCTTGCCGATTGTTGCTGCTTTTGCAGTGCAACGCCACTTCTTTCTATTATTTGTGGCATTGCGAGTGCACTGGATCATAGAGGTTTCTGTCGCTTTTTTTTTAGTAGTGGCAATAGGGACTAAGCGTATACTCTATAATTATTTAAAAAAACCGCAGTCGGGCTTATTGTTTTTTAGTAAATGTCTTGTTAAGTTTTTAACTCCTTACCAATAGATGGTCTGATGATGACGGCCGGCAGTGACCCTCGCTGTTCATACACGACGTGTTCAGCTAACTGCTTGGTAAACGTGTAGGTGTTTGGGATCTCTCCTAGATACCTAGAAAGAGAATTATTAATGCATCATGACCAATATCTCAACCGATGTTAAGTGACGAAGCGTTCGATGATGTAGCACGCTTACCTAGAAGATACTAAACTGTTTACTCGCGATTTGTAATTATCGGGTAATACCACAGAAATATTAATAATAAGGTGATCATAGAAGGTGTAATAAGGTCATACGAGGGCGGCACTGAACATACGAGGGCGGCACTGAACATTTCAGGAGTCAAAGAAGTGACACAACATTACTATTTAAAAATGTATTTATTGCTTTTCGAAGTATTCTCCGCGAAATCTGACATATTTTTCTATACGATGGAACCAATCATTGAAGCAACCATTCCATTCGGAAGTTGGGGTCTCCAAAATGGCCGTTTTGTAGGCGTCCACAGCTTCTTCAGGTGATGAAAAACACCCAAACTCGTGATTGGTTTTTTGTTTTGGGTTCGTACGCGTATATCCAGGATTCGTCACCTGATACGATGTTGTATACAGCATTTGAGGATCCCTCGTGGAATCTTTCGAGAGTTCTGACGCACCAAGTAACGCGAGCCGCTTTTTGCTCTACACAGAGCGAATGCGGTATCCATCGGGAAAACAACTGTTTTACACCTAATTGTTCATGCAAGATTATTTGTATTTGACTCATGCCAATGTCTAAAGTTACCTGAATTTCGCGGTATGTCACATGTCGATCTTCCTCAATCAGCTTACGCACAGCATCAACGTTTTCTTGGGTGACTGCAGTTTTTAGACGACCTTGACGGGGATCATCACTGAGCTTGACACGTCCACGTTGAAATTCAGCAAACTAGCGATAAATTGTGGTTTTGGATGGGGCTTTATCACCAAATGCAGAAATCATCCGGTCAATACACTGTTTTTGTGTTAAACCACTTCGAAGGTCATAATAAATCATCGCTCTTGAATTTTCTCGAGTCAATTCCATTTTTTCAACGACTAAACAAGTTCGACAAAACCTTGTGACAAGATCGAGAATCTTTTTTTAAATAAATAAACGGTATTCGATTTTTAAAACCAAGGAGTTTTCTATTAAAAAGATTTTTTTAATATGACAGGAACAATGAAAATATACTTTTAGTGCCGCCCTCGTAATAAGGTGTAATAAGGTACAATAAGATGCCTTATTATTGATATTTCTGTGGATAACACAGACACCGGCAAGCAATTGTATTCCTTGGCAGTACGTATTAAATATATAATATACTAGCTGACCCTGCAAACGTTGTTTTGCTAAAACCCAAATATCTTACGGAACCCTATTTTTTCCAAAATAAAATTTAGCCTATGTTACTCGTGGATACTGTGGCTTTCGAATGGTGAAAGAATTTTTAAAAACGGTCCAGTAGTTTTTGAGCCTATTCATTACAACCAAACAAACAAAGTTTTCTTCTTTATAATATTAGTGTAGACTAGCTCGCCCCGCGGCATCGCCTGCATTTAAAAGTATCATCATTATCATCATTATTATCAGCCAGTATCAGTCCACTACTGGACGTAGTCCTATTTAAAAGTATGCTATGTGTTAAGCCAGGTTAAAAAGTATCTGTATGTCAAATTGCATCTTAATCCGTGCAGCCGTTTTTGCGTGAAAGAGAAACAAACATCCATCTACTATACTAATGCGTCTAGATGGCGCTGGAGTAGGTTGCACAGTTCTCATTGTAAACATTTCTAGGTGTAAGCACCTGGAGAGTATGTAAGATCTACTTATTTAGGTGTAAGCACCCGGAGAGTATGTAACATCTACTTAATTAGGTGAAAGCACCCGGAGAACATGTAAGATCTACTTACTTAGGTGTAAGCACCCGGAGAACATGTAAGATCTACATACTTAGGTGTAAGCACCCGGAGAACATATAAGATCTACTTACTTAGGTGTAAGCACCCGGAGAACATGTAAGATCTACTTACTTAGATGTAAGCACCCGGAGAACATGAAAGATCTACATACTTAGATGTAAGCACCCGGAGAACATGTAAGATCTACTTACTTAGGTGTAAGCACCCGGAGAACATGTAAGATCTACATACTTAGGTGTAAGCACCCGGAGAACATGTAAGATCTACTTACTTAGGTGTAAGCACCCGGAGAACATGTAAGATCTACTTACTTAGATGTAAGCACCCGGAGAACATGTAAGATCTACTTACTTAGATGTAAGCACCCGGAGAACATGTAAGATCTACTTACTTAGGTGTAAGCACCCGGAGAACATGTAAGATCTACTTACTTAGATGTAAGCACCCGGAGAACATGTAAGATCTACTTACTTAGATGTAAGCACCCGGAGAACATGTAAGATCTACTAACTTAGGTGTAAGCACCCGGAGAACATGTAAGATCTACTTACTTAGGTGTAAACACCCGGAGAACATGTAAGATCTACTTACTTAGGTGTAAGCACCCGGAGAACATGTAAGATCTACTTACTTAGGTGTAAGCACCCGGAGAACATGTAAGATCTACTTACTTAGGTGTAAGCACCCGGAGAGTATGTTCATCGACAGTCTCGCAGACTTCCAGGGTGTCCCTCCAGTTAGCATGAGGGGGGTAGAGTACTTCATCTACCGGGTCGCGGTTGGTGTTCGAGTAAGATGTCGACACGTAGACGAATGACTGAAGGACGATATAAACGTTTTTGTTTGAGTGAAATACTAACAAACGTATAAAAATACAGTCGAATTGAAAACCTCCGCCTTTTTTGAAGTAGGTTGAAAAAATATTTGAATCAGATAAGCCACAATTTACAGCTATGCTATAAAAGATACTGCGGCACGCAGAACTCCGTCAGAATTTGGCGCGTCAATACACTGCACTTCTTAACTTGATACAAGTCTCGAAAAACTTTAAATTTCACTGGACTTTTTGGCTGGATTTCTCAGGTTAACTGGTGGTAACATTTGAAGGTAAGCCATCGTTCACCATCACATTCACCATCTTCGACCACATGATGATATGGTCACATGAAGATACGCTAGGACTAGAATAGAATACTCTGACTCCCAAGGGATGTGTGCTGCCGGAACACCGTAAGGTTAGGGCGGCAGAGGTACTTTTTGGTAACAAGTCAGAAGGAACATCGATAATATAATGCTCCTACCACCTGCGGTAATACTTACAGTTAAATTTCTGATATCTCTGGCTATTTCTGTAATTTCCTTGGTACCATTGAGATTTAACTTCGCAGCGTAAGTGAGGGGGTCATCAAATCTGTGAAACAAGTACCTTCATGAAATTTTTATTTTGTGGTATTACGAGAAACTAGAAGCAAGACGGTCACCTGATGGTAAGTGGTCTTCTATATTCGACTAATATCATAATTAATATTTCAGTTGTGACTAATATAAACAAATACTAAAAAATATATAGGTAAAATTAAAAATTAAAGGAGGCACCTTTATTTTTTTTTAGAATAATACAAGAAACGTGTGAATGATAATACAAGAACCATGTTTTAAACCCCGACGCAATAAGAAGGGATGTTGTAAGTTTGACGTGTGTATCTGTGTGTCCGTGATGAACCGATTTTGATTTAGTTTATTTTGTATGAGAGTGTTCTTAGTTTTGTTTCGTGAAAATCCGTTTAGCCGTTTAAATATTATTAACTCATTTTTGGTTGATGAGACTACGATAGCAACTTTCGTAGGCTATGACCGCGGAGCTCAAAAAAATAAAAATGGCGCTTCTGCGCACTACGCACCTGTCCTGTCACTCTGCACACAACAGACAGCAGTCTGTTTAGCACAGTTTACATTATAGTCTGGCCATAACTGCTGTACACTCCCTGAGGTATGCGCGCGGCGAGACGGGGGGGACGCGCTCCGTCAGTCTGCCTCTGTTTCCCCGGCTCCCACCTCGCCGCGCATACCTCAGGGAGTGTACAGCAGTTATGGCCAGACTATAGTCAAATCAAATGTTTTAATTTATAAATTCAGTATCCTGATACTTCAATGATATAACAAGTAAATGGTAAACTTGACATAATGCTGAGACATATCCGTAAATCTGCAGAATACTCTCAACACCTCGTCTGAGGTGTCGTGTTAAGGTGAAAACGAACTAGAGCGGCGCAGCGGCGGAGAGGCGCGGCGCGGTTCGATGCGGCAAAATATTCTCCAGGAGGCAACTACGCCGCGCCGCGCCGCGTAGTGCGTCTTATTTCTTAGGAAACAGTGGAAAGAATATTTTTCTGGCCGCGCCGCTCCGCCGCCGCGACGCGCCTCTCCGCCGCTGCGCCGCTCTAGTGCGTTTTCACCTTTAGGCTCATTGAATGGTCATAATGAACAAATTATAAATATGCAATCAGTCGGGGGTGGTATTTAATTTTAAATTAAAGTATTATTGGTTTTTTTAATCGTTAAAATCGTAATAGACAGAAACTTAAAATTGCTTATAGTGTGTATTACAATGGCTGCTATATCGACATAATAAAAATTAAATTAAATTAAAAATTAAAGGTTTATATTCGGCAAAATTTCTTAAATTTTATTTTTCATTTTAAAAAATGCTTATTAGTATAATGGGTAGCACATTACAAGTAGTCTTGTTAACTCCTTCAACTAAGCTAAATATACTTGTGTCTGGAGTGGGTTCACGTCAATAGTGCGATGGGTGAGGACTCAGTAGTATGGATTCGAGATTTCTGCATCACTGGCTCAAGGGGCGAATCGGGTTCTCCCTCAGCTAAAAAAAAATGGGGTGCGCCCGATCGACTACTTAAGGGTCACCTTCTTTACTTAAAAAACAACGCATTTATTTCATTTGTCTTTATTTAAAATAAGATTTGAACGCATCGTATAGTAATATATCATTCACTAAAGTCTCCTTTCAATTGAATGTATTTGTCATATCCGACATACTCTTGCCATGAAATGTACATTATAAATACACCATGCATAATTTTGAGAATTACGATATGAGTTCATTTTGCTTATATATAGATGGTCAACAAATACCTTCTAAAGCATTACAACCGTCATTTGAAAGCAACATATTTACTACAGCCTATCATACACTATTCTCAGGAACGGGTATACATTTTCTTGACGAAGGTAATGGAATATCTAGGACAAGGTATGCCAAAGGTTACTGTCTAGTTGCTTTTGACTTAACACCCGATTTATCTGCTAACTCATCAAGTCATTGGAGTTTGATAAGGAATGGCAGCGTAAGATTAGAGGTTCGTTTTGAATCAGCTCTTATGAAGACTATCAACTGTATCGTTTATGCCGAGTTCGATAATGTAATTGAAATAGATAAGAATCGCAATTTAATCGTAGACTATAGTAGTTAACATAAACATGTACATTAATTATAAGTTAGACATAAGGTTGATACTTTAATATGATGTTTAAATAAAAATAAATATCAAAGTTTGAATTGTTTTATTTACATGTTTATGTAAAAGAGAGGTAGTATTATCAATTGAAACATTTGCAAGAGCAAGCCTCATAAGGTCGCACAAGTTTATTTACAAATATGAACACGGTAGAGATCCAGGAATGCTTATATAAAATTCACGGGTCTTTACAAAATAATGTGTATGCAGCAAACAGATTACCCATTCATATGGAGACGCCTACGTTTTTAGTCAGCAATCTAGATTCAGATACACAACCAGGCTCACACTGGGTAGCCATACACATATTTTGACTCTTTCGGTCGTCCACCTGCAGGTTTTCATAGAACATTCTTGAACAGAAATTGTAGAATATGGGATTTCAATATCAAGAGATTACAAAATGATTGGACTTCAGTATGTGGCGAGTACTGCATGGTGTATTTATACTATACATTTCATGGCAAGAGTATGTCGGATATGACAAATACATTCAATTGAAAGGAGACTTAAGTGAATGATATATTACTATACGATGCGTTCAAATCTTATTTTAAATAAAGACAAATGAAATAAATGTGTTGTTTTTGAAGTAAAGAAGGTGACCCTTAAGTAGTCGATCGGGCGCACCCGAAAACCTTTTTGTTTTTTTTTTTTTAGCTGAGGGAGAACCCGATTCGCCCCTTGAGCCAGTGAGGCAGAAATCTCGAATCCATACTACTGGACTGAACTCACGACCCCTCGATTGCAAGGCAGACGCTATAACCATTGGACTATTGCCGTTTTGGTACAGAACCTTACGTGTGCGAGTCTGACTCGCACTTGGCCAGTTTATTTTAATTACTGCTCAATGCTAGCCCAATTAAGAATATGAGTTGAGATAGTTCCACTCTGTCGAATGATTCCCTCTAACTTCTTCAATGTCTTGGACCGCATCGTCACTTCACATCAGATGAGATGATAATCATACCGTCTGTCTTTATGTTTACGAACCTGACACTTGCAGCTACATGAAACACTACGTTGACACGGCTTACTATCAGGGCTCTGTCTGCTTCTGACAACCCTGCAATACAAATAACAATAAATAAATACAAGTATTTCGTTAAAAATTAAAATTAAACGTACGACTACACCGCGGCGTCCTGCGTGCGCGATCTAGGCGGCGATCAGCTAGCGCAGTACTATTTGTACCGACTGGTTTACACCTAACGCGACCTGCGGCGACCAGAAAACGATTGAAAATCAGATCGCAAACGCGGACGCAGGACGCCGCGGTGTGGTCGTACCTAAATGTACAATGCAAAAGTTGCACCTTTCTTACGTCTCGCGTAGACGTAATGACATATTAGTACCGCTGTAAAGAACTAGATGTGCTAATGTCGCTCAATGCATTTTCCTGAATCGCGCTATCAAGATTCTCCGGTAAATAGTGTTGATTTTATGTATTTTTTTCACAGGTGAATTCTTTTGAGAATTCGTACCTCTGGCGTTTACTTTACAATACAAATAAAGGGTTAAATATATACCACTGAATTCGTAACCTTGTTTGTTTCATTGTCAAAGGGCGAGTTCATCCCTAGCTAGGGATAGGTATCTGTTCACTAAAGCACCCCATATAAAGGAACTAGCGACCCGCCCCGGCTTCGCACGGGAAGAGCATAATACAGCCGACATTTTTTACATCAGTTTGTAGCGTCGAGTATGAATTAACGACTAGTAAACCATAATATAGCCTTACCCAGTCCTTTATCGCATACATCGCCTGACATCACAAATACTTTCTCTTTGAATATGTGTGGTTTTTCTTTGCGAAGTCTGTCGAAACACTGCAACAGAAAGTGTCATAATTGTAAACCATAATATTTATAACAAAATTGTCGTGATCCGTTCGCCTAGGTCAGCCTCTACCGGCTTGCCAATTCACACTAGTCCAAAGAGTAACATAATATATACTGACTCACTAGTCTTCAATCCCGCTTAAACGGCTAAACAGATTTGGATGTGTTGCGAGGTATGTGTGAATAGAACTTTTCAGTGGTAAGTTACCACACAAGAAGGTTTTATTCACACTGATTTACCACTGGTAACTCTATAAAGCAGATTACTCACGCTGCCCTCCTGCCCATCGCGCCGCACTCTCTCATATTAGAGAAGAGTCCGTTACGCAACCTCGTCCACTCATCTGCGCTACGTTTCACAGCCTCGTTACACATACTCCGCTCATTTTCCTAGCACATCTCTGGTAGAAACACTAACAAAGTTTCACAGCCTCGCTACAAATTCTCGCTTCGCTCATTTTCCTAGCACATCTCAGGTAGAAACGCTAACAAAGTTTCACAGCCTCGCTACAAACTCTCGCTTCGATCATTTTCCTAGCACATTTCTGGTAGAAACGCTAACAAAGTTTCACAGCCTCGCTACACATCCTCGCAACGCTCATTTCCTAGCACATCTCTACTAAATCGATAGAACTAGGCGGAAAATCAATTCCGTATTGTTCAATCAATAGAACTAAGCGAAATTTATTTCCGTTTAGTTTTAAGCTATTAGGAACCGATGAAACAAGCCATAAATCTCATATTCCTTCGTCAGCAGTTTTAAAAGTTAACATTTATCATAATATTAAGTATATATGAAATAGGATTTGGAATTAAACATTTTAATGTAGTGTCCAAAAGCCAGAATAATGAAATAAACGGAGTCAAAACAAAATAAATACATTATTACGTTTTAAAATAAACATTGGGAATATTTAAATTTAAATTAAATTAGCATTAAAGTAAGCATAGGAACGTACTACCACAAACATAGAATGAACTAGATAACGCAAATGTACTAAGTATTTTTTTAAAATATGGAATAAGATAACAGCAAATATAGAACGATCACTTGCTATGCAGTAATGTCTGCTTCTATCAAAGATTTTATGAGCTAAGCTTTACAATTAAATAAATTATAGTCAATTTTCGACCACTGAGCGACCTAATGTAATATCTTATTAATATATATAATACCAATATAATAATATAATACCTAATGTAATATCTTATTGAAATGCGTTGTCTTTTAAACCGACTTCTAAAACGGAGGAGGTTCTTAATTCGTCTGAATGTTTTTTTTAATGTATGTTACGCGATTATTCCGTCAATTGTGAGCTGATTCCAATGATTTTATTTTCAATTGGTAGGGTTCCAAGGTGCTAACATTTCCATTGTAATCTCATCGAGATCTGACAAATATATCTAGTATTATGACGATACACGTCTCAAACTTTCTGCAGGTACTGACTCGCGCTGCATGGAAGTCGGTTGTTTAAGATTTTAAACTAACTTAATTATCTTATCTATGTCTATGTGCACAAACAAAACGTATGTAAATAGCAACCAAAACACTTTCCGATTTAACGGTCAATTGAATTAATGAATAACAAAATTTCGGTTGTACCTATTTATCATTTAAACCAACTTTACAGAGTCATCATTAAATACGATATTTCACTATATTCAAAACATGCTATTCTAAATTTTCAGCCAACTTCCAAAAAGAAGGAAGTTCTCAATTTGTCTGTATGTTTTTTTAAAGTTAAAATTTCTTTAGCACGGCGTTGTGCACTTTTCTTGGGATGGGTAAAAATTTTTTAACTCGCGTCAGGACACGCGTCCTGATCGAAAATTTGTAAAACGGAGCGCAGGGCGCTTGCGCGAGGAGTCATTCCAAAATATTTAATAAACTGTCCAAGTGCAAGTCGGACTCGCACTAGTAGGGTTCCGTACCACACTACAGTATTTTATAAGATCGAGCAAAAAATACCACTATCATTTTTTGCCAGCAAAAAAAAAATTAATAAACATTTTATAGAATAGAATAAAATAAATGTTATTGTTCAATAACGGTGTTTACAAAGGTCTAAATATTGGGTATGTAGTACCAACAGTTTGTTCTTTACGAACATACAATAATATTAAACGTCTAATTAAAATCTATACAATCTATCTTATTATTATTATTATCTTATTATCGTAACTTATTATTAACCGACTTCAAAAAAAGGAGGAGGTTTCTCAATTCGACCGTATTTTTTTTTTTTTTTTTTTTTTTTTATGTTTGTTCGCGGATAACTTCGTCGTTTATGAACCGATTTCGATTATTCTTTTTTTGTTCGAAAGGAGATATCCCAAGTGTGGTACCATGGTAATTTTATCGAGGTATGATAAGTATCTCCAGAGATATTGAGATAAACATCTCAAAATTGGTACTGAAAATGAATAGCGCGGCATTGAAGTCGGTTGTTTTTTAGTTTTTAAACGATATTATTTCAATCTTCAATTGCGATATTATAATGATACCAGGCAGAGTTAAAGCCGGACATTTTGTAAGTTTCATTCATCAAAATATTCTTTAAGACTGTAATATGATTTTTTAAGTAGCCATTGTTTTAGCTTTTATCTAAAAAAGTGTCCGTTTAACGATTTTATTTCTATAGGCAAATTATTAAAAACTTTGATGCCAGTTATAAATGCACTTTTGTGATACATAGTGTTATTTACTTGTGGAATACACATATTGAATCTATATTTACTGCGAAGTTTGTTAGCTCTGCTGGATTGTTCGCTGAAGTAATCTGATTCATTATTTTTTACAAATGTACACAGTTCTAGGATATATATACAAGTAAGCGTAAGGAAACCTTCATCGACAAATAATTCACGAAGGGAGTCAGTATCTTCCATTCTGTATATACTACGTAGGCACCTTTTCTGTAGTATAAATGTTGTCTGGACATCTACTGAATTTCCCCAGAAAATGATACCGTAACTTAAATGAGGGTAGACGTAACCATAGTATGCATTTAGAGATTTGAGCACTGATAATACGTAGCAATACTTTGTTATTTTACTGTTTATTTTGCTAATGTGCTCTTTCCAATTTAAATAACAATCAAGTGCTATGCCAAGAAAATTCGTTGTATTTACCTCTGTAACTACATATCCATTATGCATTATGTTAATGTTTAATTGACGACTCTTGTAATTTTTAAACTGTAATACATTTGTTTTATTGATATTGACATTTAAGTTAATATTGCTTAACCATTCTGTTACAATTTGTAAGGTATTATTAACTTCTTTTTCAAACTCATTTTGATTAAGATGGTTTTGTGGGATGAAGATGGTAGCATCGTCGGCAAACATAACACAGGTATGCTGTGTGATTTGTGGCAGTTCATTAATATACAGTAAGAATAATAAAGGCCCAAGTATGCTACCTTGTGGGACTCCTATGATGACTTTTTCATATTCAGATTCTACTTGTTCTATAGACTTGGTATCAAAATTGTAGGTTTGGATTACTGTTGCTTGATATCTATTTCTTAAATATGATTCTATGAGAACTAAAGATGTTCCTCTAATACCTACTGCTTCCAATTTATTTAACAATGTTTTATGAACTACGCAATCAAATGCCATAGATAAGTCTAAAAATACAGCGATCCCTGTCCTCTTATTATTAATTTCACCCCAAACTTGATTTAACATTTTAAAAATGGCTATAGTCGTATTTTTTCCTTTTCGGAAACCAAACTGATTATTGTTTAGAACATTGTTGGTGTCAAAGAACGAAATAATTCTATTGTATATGTAGTATATATATAGTATTGCCTTTTCAAAAATTTTGGATACACTGGGTAATATTGCAATGGGCCTATAATTAAATATCTGTTTTAGAACCTTTTTTATGTATAGGTTTAATTAAACCATTTTTAAGTCCATCCGGGAAGCATCCTGTTTCAAAAGTAAGGTTAATAATGTATACTAGTGGTTTTATGATATAATCCAGGCTAGCCTTAATTACTTGAACAGAGATACCATCATATCCCGCTGTCTTTTTATTTTTTAAAGATCCTACTATGTTTTTTATTTCTTGGCATGTTACTGGTCTCAAGAAAATGGTGTTGCAAGACACACTAGTATTTTTCTGCTGTTTAGGGTCATAGGTTGGTATTGAGTCATTACGTGTAATAAAATATCTATTAAAACAAGATGCTATTTTTGTAGGGTCAACAATGCCTTTAGCATCAATTTCAATTTTATCTATTCTAGTCTTTATACTATTTGTTTGAGCAGTATTTTGCTTAATAATCCCCCATGTTGCTTTATTTTTGTTACTACTCCTGTCAATGTATCGAATGTTGGATATTTTTTTCGATATGTTAATAGTTTTTTTCAAGATCTTCGAGTATTTTTTATATATTGCATACTTTTCTTTGCTTTTGCTACTTCGAGATTCTATATACGCTCTTCTCTTTCGCTTGGTCGATATTTTGATGCCATTTGTTTGCCAATTGGCTTTCTTTTTATACGTTATTTTAATCCTCTCTGTAGGTATACTCAAGTTAAAAATAAGGTGAAATAAGTCAAAGAATGCCTTGTATGCCTCATTAGGGTCGTCATGGTCATATTCTTCTGAAAAGCTAAGTTGAGATAAATATTTCAAAAAAATGTTAAGATGAATATCAACTTTTCTTTTATGCACATACTAATATTTTTCTCTGAACTCGAGACTGCAAAATACTTTCATAGATTGTGCTGTATGATCAGATATACCTAGATCGTGGATTTAAGATACATATCCACGTTTTATGTTGGTTAAGATATTGTCAATACATGTTTTCGAGTTTTCAGTTATTCTCGTAGGTTGCGAAATGGTATGATGAATATTAAACATTTGTAGAGTATTTATGAATGACTTGCTTTTATTGTTTAATTCTAGAAGATTTATGTTAAAATCTCCTAATAAAAATATTTTTGTCTTTGTACTTCTATTTCTTATTGTTAGTTTGTGTAGTAGTGTCTCTAAGCTCTGTAAAAATAAAGGCATACTAGCGTCCGGTGTTCTGTACATACAGACTACAAAGTAACTTAATACTGGTATAGCTATTCCACAGCATTCAAAATGCCTTTCAATGGACATTTCTGTAATCCAGTCTAACCTTTTATATGGAGTAGAGTTTTTGACATATATACCCACACCACCTCGTGCCGAAGTTTTTCGACAGTAATGTGCAGCTTTCTGATAACCATCTATCTGTAATACTTCTGCTTCGCAGGACCTTAGGAACGTTTCACTAAAACAGCACACATCAATGTTCTGTTCGCTTGTTAATAATTCTATTTGACTGATTTTAGATTTTATACCTTGTACATTTAGATGAAACATGTTTAAATTTTTTTCTTTCTCATTAGGCACGAAAAAGCTGTGTCACGTCATTGGAATTGTTTATCAGATTTTTGTTAGTAGAGGCATTTTGAGGATTAATTTGTTTTTTGAAATAGAAGGGAATGGTGCTAGGCTTGGGTTTTGAATGTTCAATATTGGTAACTGTTTTACTATGTGCAGGGCTATCCTGAGAAACTTTAATTTTGTCAAAATAGTATGGTATGGTACCTCTTTTAATAACATGCGATGGTTTTGTTTTTAACATTTTTGTAATGTTACTATCTAAGTAACATGATTTATAATCGCAAGTGTTGATGAAGTGGTTTAGGGTCTTGTGTTGGTACGTACCACTTCGGGGTTCTGTTTTAAACACATGTGCTTGGGGAATGGGCAGATATTGACAGTTATTAAATGTGTTGATTATAGTTTTTATGCCTTGGTTAAGCTTGCCCTCATTTAAGTGTCGGTTGAAGACTATGCCAGTTAGTATAATTTGAGGTTTAGGAAATCGTTTTATAAATGTCGATAATTCTATCAACAGTCTTGTTGGGTTTGTATCATTTGTACCAACAGAAATCACCAACCAATCATCTTCTTCAATATCATCGTTTGGCATCTGGAAGTTTTGCATGATATAGTCACCTGGTGCATCCGGAAAAGAGTAATTTATGACGTCATATTCTTTTGCGTTTCTGTGCTTGCTTCGTTGAGTGATGAGCGAAGTAGCAAGACCTTTGCAGGTTTGGTCCCCTATTATAACAATTTTAGGTTTATGTTTGCAGTTGTTAGTCGCTTTTCTACTCGTAGTTGTTGCGGTGGTGGAGAGCATCTTCGGTACGCTTGATTTTCCAGGTTGTTGACTTGGTTTTGGCACTTCGGTTTTAGGATCAAGTGTCTTAGTTTCAGGTGTCTTGAGAGTGATAACTGGAGTTTCAGTTCCTTGAGTGTTATCATTGGTTTTTTTGGAATGTGCTTTGGTGTGTTTTTTCGTCTTAGTTATAATGCGTAAAGCAGGTTTGCTTTGCTTGTTATTACTCGTAGACTTGGGTGTTTCTTGTTGTTGTGAAACTTGGGATGAGGTATGTCCAAAATAATTGTCATTGTTTGTTCGCATATCTTCTATTGTTTGCTTTAGCTCAATATTTTCTACAAGTTATTTATTTATTTCTTCTTTGGCGAGGATAAGGTGTTTTGTTAAATCTGCGTGTTCATCTTTCAACCTAGCGGTTTCTTTATGTTGTTGTTCTGTAAATCCCAAAGATATTTCTTTTGTAGTAGGGCTGTTTGAAGCATCTTCAAATTCTTCTCCAAGAGTGTCACTGGTAATTGATAGATTTTCCAGTGACAAACATCGTAATACTTTTGGTCTTCTTACGGTGACATTCGGATTTGATCCGAAATTGCTTATGGAGTTTTGACCTGCTACTGGTGTATTTTGATTGTTGCTTTTTGGTTTTTTACAGATGCAGGTGACACACATCCAAGACGTTTTCTTCTCTGGTTCCATAATAGCAAATCGTCCGTAGGATACATTTGCACACATTAGGTCATATGTGCATTTACATGAACAGCATATCATATATTGTCTGTTTGTAATTTTTTGGGGACATCAATCACAATTTAGTAATATCATATTTTTATTTTGAGAAAATGCCATCTTTGTTGCCGTGAAGTTCATATAACCATTTATTACAACAGTTTTCACTGTAGTTCACGAGCAGTAGATAACCGCTTTTTGGGAGCACTAATATCACTCACAATGAGGTAGTCTGGTGCAGGAACACAAGTAATGTTTGTAATAAGAAGGTCATAAATAGGACCATTGAAGTTGCGTCGCTTCCACGTTTGTTACAAACATGTACTTTGGTAGGCTCATATCTGTTTTTAATAAATAACTTTATTTTTTATAATGTTAATATTCAATTTAAAACACTGATTTTTGTATTGACGACTAAGGAAACAAAATCAAAAATGAAAAATATGACCAAAAATACTGTCTCTGCCAAGATTCGAAGTCGGTCACACTAAACGACGCTTGAATGACCAGTAGCTCTCGGCCGCTGGGCTAGCACTTCCGAAAAACTTATTCGCTATTGTTCAAAAAATACGCATGGACATAAACAAAGTCGTTGACAGTAATTTGAATTTTGTGTTTCGCAGTTTGGAATGATGCGACGCGCGTCGGCTTGAAAATATTTTGGTTTTCTTGAATTTTAATACACTTTCACTGCAGTAATTTTCACTAAATTTTCACTGTTCGTAGATCCATTAATGAGCGATGTCGCTTTTTTATTGAATTTGTCTGATCACTTTATTTTACACTTATAATGTTGAATATTAGTAGAAACTGTACACGTCAACTATTTTCGAAGAATTCACAGGGAAGCTTAGCTTAATATTCTCACAAACGTCTTATGTTATTGTTTACACACTGTTGAGTTCGTTGACTAATATGTTTACGCTTAATGCACTAATTAACTATTTTTAAATAATAAAAAATATAAGAGCCGATGTGAACTGTGATGGCAGCGCCATCTCTGATTCATTTACTATCAATTCTATATATTTTTATATATATCAATTATATATATTTTATTTCTTATAACGCCATCTAACATCTCACAAAGGTGTTAGGGATCGACATTTCAATATAACGCCATCTATGTGACGTTTACCTAACTAAGCGTTCATAGATGGCGTGAAAGGCCGAAAAAAACACGTTTCTTGTATGGGGACCCTCTATTATTTTTTACTTTATTCTGTTTTTAGAGTTTGTTGTTATAGCGGCAACAAAAATACATCATCTGTGAAAATCTCAACAGTCTAACTATCACGGTTCATGAGATACGGACGGACGGACGGACGGACGGACGGACGGACGGACGGACGGACAGACAGACAGACAGACGGACAGCGGAGTCTCAGTAATAGGGTTCCGTTGGTACCCTTTGGGTTCGGAACCCTAAAAATGACGTGTTCAAATTTCACCGTCAATAGTGAACCGTTTCAAAAGATTTTTTTTTGGGGTTCTGTACCTCAAAAGGAAATAAACTGGCAAGTGCAAGTCGGACTCGCACTCGTAGGGTTCCGTAACACAGTTAAGTATTCCATAACTATGATTATTTCAACTACAAAATTAACTTTGTTTTTCATAGTGTTTGTATGAAAAACAAAGTTACCTTTGCGGTCGCCATATCTCTAAAACTGCTGAGACTGTATCTCGTTTAAAACAATTTCCTTTGTTAGTTTTTATTGAGATCTACAGCATATATATTTTTTTGATTTTCACTCCCATACTTTAAAAGTTAGAGGGGGGGGGACACACATTTTACCATTTTAGACGCGCCTATCTTTTAAATGATTGACTTAGAAAAAAAATAATTTTAGGAACCTCAATGTCATTTTTGAAGACCTATCCATAGACACCCCCACCCCACACTAGGTTTGAAGTAAAAACATTTTTCAACCATTGCATGTATGGGATGCCCCCCTTTAAACTTTTATATTTTTTATTTTTGTATAAAAATCGGAAAGCGGTTCACAGAATACATCCACTTACCAAGTTTCAATTCTGTAGTCCTAACAGTTTCGGAATAAAATGGCTGTGACATACTGACGGACAGACAGACAGACATGACGAAACTATAAGGGTTAGTTAAGGTAAGACTGCATACCGCTAAAGAGTAGATGTGTGACAATCGTTCTTCAGACTTGACTCCTTTCTTGTCTCGCAGTAGAATATAGATCCTGTCCAATTCTGAGCAGCTGTAGAGGAGCTTTTCTATTAAAAGCTTTCCTATAAAGCCTGGAAAAAACAAATAAAATATTAAATATTATGTTTCATTGAAGTGTCACACACTTTATATTTTTGTAAATTGTTAAACACAATCACAAAATTTCATCGTACCGACGGAACTCGAACCCGCACCCCCCGGATTACACGTCCAGGTGCTCTGCCAATTAAGCCACAGTTCGATCCATCGATTCGACGAAATTAGTGGATTGCATTTGTTAACCCAATTATGCATCGGTGGCGCCATCTATGACTATGTACTTATTACGTAAGTTAATCATTCGGAAGAAATCATTACAGTTTTCAAATCCGACGAGAGATGTTGCACTGCGTAAATCAAATATTATGTTTCATTGAAGTGTCACACACTTTATATTTTTGTAAAGTGTTAAACACAATCCAAAATTTCATCGTACCGACGGGACTCGAACCCGCACCCCCCGGATTACACGTCCAGGTGCTCTGCCAATTAAGCCACGGTTCGGTCCATCGATACGACGAAATTAGTGGATTGCATTTGTTAACCCAATTATGCATCGGTGGCGCCATCTATGACATACTTATTACGTAAGTTAATCTCTCTGCCATTAATGTTAATGGCTTAATTGGCAGAGCACCTGGACGTGTAATCCGGGGGGTGCGGGTTCGAGTCCCGTCGGTACGATGAAATTTTGGATTGTGTTTAACAATTTACAAAAATAAAATATTATTCCAAACTAATATAATAAATAAGAAATATTTGATTTTTTTTCATTCTTTCACTAATTGGTATGCTACATTATCAGCGAGTAACATTCACACTATTCTCACTAATACTATAAATAGAAAACGTTTTGTAATTAGCTCAACTTTTGAGATGTTTAATCACGAAGCAAGTGTATCAGTTCCAATATCGCGGAAAATATCGTTTGCAAGATGCAGGATCTCACACATATCGTCGTAGGAAATATGAATTAATGTAAGGGTCAAATCACAATTTTTCGGGTTGCAAAAACCGTTCTCGTTTTTTTTAAGTGCTATTTTAAGTGATTTTTATGTTTGTAATGCTATCGAAATGACATATATAGCAACGTTTCTTTAAATTTTAAGCTGTATAAAATAAGCTTACTAAAATTGAGCTAACTCTTATAGTTTGAGATATAGATAATAGACTGTCCCTTACGTTAGTTTTATTTTTTTAATGTCACTTACACTACTTTTTTTTTAAATTAATAAATATGAAATTATTGAAGTCCTAAGAAAACGTAAATTATATTAATGTAAGTATCACTATTTATTTGGGAGTTACGCCATTTAACGCGTTTAAAGGAAAATAACACTTAGACCTACCTACAGTCGTCATCAATAAAGGTGTGGAAGCGGTACGTTGATGACGTCTTCTCCATCATGACGGGTGATGAGTAGGCAGTAGTCGCTCTGGCAAAGAATCTAAACTCGATACATGCCAACATAAAGTTTACCTATGAGCTGGAAACGAACAAAACACTGCCTTTCCTTGATGTCAAAGTTATGGTGAGACCTGATGGTTCATTATCACATTCTGTCTATAGGAAAGCGACTCATACTGATAGGTATCTGAATGCCTCGTCGCACCATCACCCCCGTCACCTGGGATCTGTAGCCAGGTCATTGATGGACAGAGCTCGTGTGACCTCTGTGACCCTGAACACCTAGAGGAAGAAATCGCACGTGTTCAGGAGGTTCTGATAAAAAACGGCTACAAGGTTGGACGAAGCCATTCTAGACGCAGATATAAGGGGAGGACCACTGACGTTGAACGGCAGGCGGCGTTCATGCCATACGTGAAGGGAGTGACGGACAAGATCGGTGCTGTACTACGTAAATACTCTATCAAGACAGTATTCACTCCCTTATCGAAGATATCAACGCAGGTCCGTTCGCCGAAGGATGTGATTCCTTTTCAGATACCTGGTGTGTACAAAATCGATTGCAGCTGCGGTAAATCGTACATCGGACAGACCAAGCGTACTATTGCAGAAAGGGTCAAAGAACACATCGCAGCTGTAAAAAACCGCCAGGTCAATAAATCTGCTATCGCCGAGCACTTACTGGAATCCGGACCTAATCACTGGATCGAACTTCAAGACCCTAAGATCCTCTCGACTGACCGCTACTATTACTCCCGTATTGTGCGTGAAGCGGTAGAAATAAAAAAGCATCCCAATTTCAATCGGGAGGATGGATTTAGGTTGGCCGCAATTTGGAACCCAGTAATTAGCAAGTCTTCGAATCGAAAATCAAAGCAGCAAAAATCTGCCGATATTGTCAGTGTTGTGTGTCGCAATGGCAACTCAGATAAAAATTAAAAATAAATTGAGGGTAGTTTCCAATGAACTCTCCTATAAATAGCAGTGCGGATACTCATAACATTCAGTCGTCTCGTGACCACGATCAATGCAACTTGGTCGTAACGTCGAGTTAAATAAAATTAATGTTTTAGGCGCGATAAGTCCCGCATTTTCATATTTATAACTATGTGTTCAAATCGCGAAAGTTTAAAGTTTACAATAACACTTAGAGCTAAGAATTTAAAGTTCAATTTGTAGCTTTCAACAAAATCTATGAGTTTATTTTTGCACGATTTATCTACGTATTTTCTCTATAAACTACAATAAAATTAACAAATAAAAATGTCTGAGTTAAATCAATTTATATTTTATACTATATAGGCAATGTTTAAAGGAGATCTATTAAACTCTACGCTAGCGCCATCTCTATTTATTCTACTAATATTATAAAAACGAGTTTGTAACAATGTATGGATGTATGTTTGGTACTCTTTCACGCAAAAACTACTGAGCTGAAATTTGGTATGTAGATAGCCTAGACCCTGGAATAACACATGGGATACTTTTTATCCCGATATTCCCACGGGAACGATGTCTACGCGGGTAAAACCACAGGGCACAGCTAGTAAGCTATATATTATCCCCGTATTCTCACGGGACCTGGAACTAAGCGGGTGAACATTTATACGTAGAGCAAATTGGATAATTTTAAAATCGATTTACCCCAATTATATTAATTTGCATGCATTTAAGAAATATATACCTACTGTCAATATATTTATAAAGCAATTAAAATTCGTACTGTATGTGTCAATCAAAATGTTATAATTATAATTTTTGGTTCCGTACCCAAAGGGTACCAAAGGACCCAGAAGGTATTACTCAGACTTCGCTGTCCGTCCGTCCGTCTGTGCGCATTTCACATGGCTGTATCTCCGTAACCATAAAAGGTAGATACATACTTGAAATTTTCAGGAAATATATGTGATTACATACTACTGATAATTTCTATTGGTGATTTAAAAACACATAAACGTGTTATTTCGGCGTTTTTTGCTTGAACTTATGAACCGTAATAGATAGAGACTTGAAATTTGCTCATAGTGTGTATTACAGTGGTTGCTATAACATCAAATAATAAAAACTAAATGAAATTAAAAATTAAATGGGATCCCCATACAAAAAACTTATTTTTCCAGCAAATTTTGTTCAATCGGAACCTACGTGTGTGATTCCGACTCGCACTTGGCCAGTATGGCCAGCCATAATGTATTCCATTCTAGTAAATATTAAGAATTACGAAATTATTACCCGACTGCACAAAAGATTCGACTCATTTTAAACTTTCCCATTCAAAGTGCTAATTCTAGTACTAAAATTAAAACTTTTTTTTAAATAGGTTAACAGAATTTCTACTCATTTTAAGTACAAAAGAAGGACTTAAGACCTAAATTGGATTTTAAGTTTTCAGTAATAAACTTTTGGGTAAAAATGTTTAGACTGAATTGATTTTTTTGCACTCCAGTGTTTATACAGAGTGTGGCGTAATTAAAGGATAATCTAACAATACCCACAGATTGAGGACATTACGACCAATCTGAAAATAAGATATTGTTTTCGATATTTCGGAATATAATTTAAGATCGTTTGCAAAATGAAAAAACCGACTTCAAATGCCGCGCTAGTCATAAGTGATAGACGCGGCATTTTATTACAGTGTTTTTTTGTTTTTAAACCATCTTAAGATGTTAAGATTATGTTATTATTAGTTTGCTTACCTGAACCGCCGGTTATGAAGATAGTTTTTCCTTTATAATACTCTGAAATCGAGGGAACATTGCTCAGATCCCTATCTTCTAAAAAGCCCATCTTCTGTTCTCTTCTCTTCTGCCCTACTGACTTTACTGACTTTAAAAATAAAGAAGAAAATAGGTAAATTATTTGCTCAAAAATCACAGAGAGGAAATCACAGATTGCTCTTTTTCTGTTATGATTTAGATCATAAAATAAATCTTCTATGATTCGGATTATAGTTTGCAAATATTAATAAAGGTATTAATTTAAAGTTAAGTATTCTATGTTTTTTAAATATTCGTTTGATTATTATTTTTTAGGTAAATAGTTGCTTATAGAAAACACTATTTAAAAAAACTCTGAGTTCAGGATATACGTGGTACATAAATAAGTTTCATTTAACGAATGACTTTACAGTATCGTGTGAATTCGTCGCTTAACGGTGCATGGACCTTTGCATACATTTGACTGAAAGGTTACAGTTCAGTATTACCATAGCAAATCCTATGAACAACTGGTTTTAGGGTTGCCTGACTATTGTCTTTTTATAGAGCGTTTAAGCACTATCTCGCCTGGTGGTAAGTGACGATGCGGTTGAGGATGGTAGTACGCTAGGTCTAGAATGGGAAGCAGGCAACTGAGTGCCTAGTGCGAGTTTTTAAAATTGGTTTTCTCATTCGATCACGTTTACGTAAAGTGTTCAAGATTTGTACGGAATTAAAAAGCGCCATCTAGTGTGCATAAAAGGCAACATTGTAATTTTCATACAAATCTGAGTTTACGTAAATATGATCGAGCAAGTAAATAAATGTAAAGAAACTCGCACTAGGCCCTCTGCTTACTTCGTAACTATTCAATATAAATGACATCCTAAATTTGGTTGCATTATCTCGTGGCGCTAACGTGTCACCAACATTACAAAAAGAATAGATTGTATTCACGGTGAATAAACGTGAATCGAGTGGTTGGACTAGATTGTAACTTGCACTCAAATATTATTCACACTCGATGAAGTTGAAGTACTCGTATACTCGAACAACGCGATGGTTGAGTAAATCCACAGATCTTGTGACTAAATCGAATAGTTTTGTTAAACTCGCACTAGGCACTCTGTCCTTCAAGGATAGCTGCCGGAACACATTAGAATCACCTAATGTGTTCCACCCTCAAGTTGGAAAAAGCTGTTGCCATTGCAATAGATTTTTGATGTTTCTGGCCAGGGCCCCTAGACAAAATCCAATTTCCCGTTTGCCTTTACGCTAACGCAAGTTCAAAATGTATGGAATGACATTTATGTTTCCGCAACAAAAATGTCAATCCCAGGTAGACGCTAGACAGTCGTGAAGTGTCAAGAAGTCGTCGGCAAAAGTGTGTCCTACCACCACGCTGGGAGTTGCTTAACGATGTTTTCCTTCACCGGAAAGCCACTGTGAAAAGTGCATCTAAATTTTTAGATAGAAAAGTCAATTGGTGTTCGGCAAGGAATTGAACCTGCTACTTCTGGCGTTAAAGCTGACCATTGTCCCACTGCGCCACTGGACTCTCACCAACTGCTTAGCATCAATATATATTTTTTTAATCTTATATTTAGGCTAGCATTTAACCACTATCTCACCTGTTGGTATGTGATGATGCGGTCGAAGATGGTAGCACGCAAGACATAGAATGGGAGCTGGCTCTCAAGGATAGCTGCCGGATAACTGTAGAAGTTCGGCGACAGATTTTCTAACTTGAGGGTGGTAGCTGGCCAGGCGGGCACTATAGACAGTGTCCTACCACCATGTGGGGGTTGGGTGCTTCTTAACGAACTTTTATTTTGTTATTGACACCCCTATTACATTCTTCCAGGTCAAGGTCCAAACTCAAAAAAGCAAATCATTGACTCCCTATATTCTGAATTTGGTTGTTGCTTTTAAATGAATATTTTACAACTTCCTAGCATTGTTAACTACAGTAGGGTTATTGTTACCTACCTTACCGCTTGCGTGCACCTTAACCCTGCACGTGATTCCTGAGTGGTACTAAATGGGTGACCACTGGTAGGTTTCCACCGTGGCTTGTAACACCCATTAATTTGTACTTAGTCATACAACTCCCACGTATAAATAGTCAGGAAGTCTAATTCATAACAAATTCCACACAAAAAGTGGCCCTCCTTCAAACGCAAACGACGTAGATTAAAAATAAAAGAATCACTTTCGAAGTTACAAATGATTGGCTTGGAGATTGATATAAATTCGGAACCAATGCGGGATTGGTTCGCGCATGTGCTGCAGTGTCTGTTATGACAGTTGAGTCAAACAAGACAAATGTCCGACTAATGACGCGCAGGACACGACTTTTAACCCCACCTTCTTGATTTGAATTATCCATGATTGAAATTATCCAACACCCAAGTTCAACGACTGTTATTGCTAAAGTGATAAAGTTATCTTAACCGCTATAGTTTTCCTTTAAAGTTCATGAAATGCACTATTAAAACAACTTTTTCCATATTTTTCAAGCCAGCAGTTTAGCTTTTAGAGGGGGGAGGGGGGGGGGCGCCCTACAGGAACAAAAATTTGCACTATAAAGTTTAATATTTCGTAAATGGAGCATTCATTCGAAAAATGGTATTAGCAACGCTCAAGTCATTTTAAAAGACCTATTCAATGATAAAATACACGATGGGGTAGACGACGAAAAAAATTCATCCCCACTTCTGATGTAGGTGAGCTTCCCTGAAAAAAATATTTTTCAAAATTTTATTTCACCACTTTGTCGGCGTAAATTATATAAACATACCCCTACAAAATTACAGTTTTCTAGTATTACGGTCTCTTAGCAAAACCTCGGACAGACAGATAGACATACAGACGGACATGACGAAACTATAAGGGCTCCTTGTCAGGACTACGGAATCCTAAAAACAACCGACTTACATGCCCCACGAATCAGTTTCTGTAGCAAGTTTGAGACGATTATCGTCATATCTCTGGAGATACTTATCAGATCTCGATGAAATTACAATGGCACTACCTTGAAGATGCACCCTATCAGTTAAAGAATCATTCAAATCGGATCACGATTGACGGAGTAATCGCGTAACATACATACAAAAAAAAAAAATATATATACTGACGAATTGCGAACCTCCTCTTTGGAAGTCAAATGAAAAACCATGTATAATTAAAGTATATGTTAGTTACCTATGGTCACCTGCCTTTGTTTTTAATATCTAATAGGCTAGCGTTTTCCCACTATATCACCTGTTGGTAAGTGATGATGCGGTCGAAGATGGTAAGCACGCTAGGCCTAGAATAGGAACTGGCTCTCAAGGATAGCTGCCGGAACACATTAGATGTTTGGCGACAGATTTTCTAACTGGTGGTAGCTGGCCAGGCGGACACTAGATAGTGTCCTACCACCATGCGGGGGTTGTTGGTTTCTTAACGATGTTTTTCCTTCACCGGAGGGCCACTGTAAAAAGCGCACATCATTTTTTCTTTAGAAAAATCCATTGGCGCCCGGCGGTGTTTGAACTCGGTACGTCTAGCATCAAAGCCGACCGTTCTCCCGATTACGCCCTCGGGCCCTCACCTATGGTTTTCTATGGCTAGATCGATTTTGATGACATTTTTAGGCAATATTCAGACTAGCCCAGCGAGCGTGATCCTGTGAAGTTTGGAAGTAATCGTGTTTCAAGGGGAAAGGGGGGAGGGGGTCGCTAATCAATAAACAAAAATCACTATAAAATTGAAACATTTATCAAATACATTTTTACAAGGTGTCTACCTATCCCACAGATATGAGTTTCACAAGCCCAGCTAAAACAATGTTATAATTATATACACTAAAAAACAATAGAAACTTTTACTATTTATAAATAATTATTGAAACATGGAATAATTTTCTTTGTTTCTCTCTCTCTTTTTAACCGACTTCACAACAAAGGAGGAGGTTCTCATCGGGATCTTTTTTTATATGTATGTTCACCGATTACTCGAAGACGCGTGAACCAATTTGCAAAATTCTTCACAGGTGGCCCAATTTAATTTCATTGAGATCTGATAAGTATAGTATCTCCAGAGATATGGAGGATAAACACCTCAAACTTATATAGCGCGGCATTTGAAGTCGGTTCTTTTAGTTTTTTAAACAATCTTAAATTATAAACACGTGGTTCAAAACTTATAATTTTAGATTTGAGAAAACAATTTCGAATATATTCGACATTTATTACTATTGTTTTTTAGTACCAAATAATAATTTAATCACAATTCTTTCTAAATAACTACTTATTTTACAAAAATAAATAAGCTCCCCCAATCAAATGTGTAATAAATTATATTGAGACAAAAACTATTGATCCTTACTAATATTATAAATGCGAAAGTAACTCTGTCTGTCTGTCTGTCTGTGTCACTTTCACGCTAAAACCACTGAACCGATTTAAATGAAATTTGGTACACAGATAGTCTAGAGCCTGAGAACGGACATAGGCTACTTTTTAATGCGAAAAGAGGGTTGTAAGGGGTTGAAAGGGGGGATGAAAAGTTGTATGGAAGTATTGTCATTTTTAAAGCTAGAAGCTTGAAACTTATTGTTTGGCTGTTGATTCGATATAAATTAATATGTCATTCAAAGTTTGTGAGGGGGAAGGGGGAGGAAGAAATGGAAGGGGGAATGAGGAGAGGGGAGCGAGGGTTGAAGTGAGGGGAAGGGGAAAGGGGAGAGGGATGGGAAGTGAGGGAAAGGGGGAGTGGGAGGGGGTGGGGGGAAAGGCGGGGGGAGAGGGAAGTGAGGGAAGGGGATTGAGGGGGGAGAGGGGCAAAGGGGAGTGGGGGAGAGAGAGGAGGGGGAATTGGGGGGAAAGGGGACGGGGAGAGGGAAGTGAGGGGAAAGGAGGTGGAGGGAAGAGAGAGGAAAAGGGGAGGGGAGGGGTGAGGGGGTGGAAGAGCGTAGGTGGATTTGGGCGGCGTGGTACGGTGCGGTGTAGGTATTTAAAAATGCTACCGAAAGACACTATTCCACGCGTACGAAGTCGCGGGCACAGCTAGTAACTAATAAGGCAACATGGTCTTAGGGCCGGCGCATATATACCAAAGCAACGAGCATTTTCAACTAACTTTTAAGTAATTTAAAATAAAAAAACCGACTTGAAATGCCGCGCTAGTAATTTTCAGTAGCAAGTTTCAGGTGTTGTATCTCCGTATCTCTGGAGATACTGTTTAGATCTTGATGAATTTACAATGGGAAATGGGACCAAAAGGGAAATATACACACTCAAACAAAAAAAAATCCATATTGGTTAATAAATGACGAAGTTCTGAGATAACAAACATAAAAATAATAAAAAGTCGAGTTTAAAATTTCCTCCTTTTTGAAGTCGGTAAAAAATGCTCTTCGCTGCGCTTTACCATATGCGTGCCGGGCCTTAAATTTGTTTCAACTTTTCAATATTTAACTATACCGTAATAATAAATAGTCTTTTAGTAGGTAATTTAATGAATTATAGCATTTATTTGATTAAAGAAAATTTTAAATGTTGCCCGAAGTTTTTTAAATTTTATCAATCTAAAGGTCAGTTCACACCGAGACGCGACACGACGATTCTAAGGTTTCGAATTATCGCAATGAAATGTGTATTTTTTTTCATGCTAATGTTGTCTGGAAGAAATTGCTTCAGTGATAAGACCGCCGATTGTGTTGCCATAGAGTTATATTTTGTTTTGTTGATAACAACTGTACTATTAGTTTTATTGGTAATTCATAAAGAGTTTTTGTATTGTATTGTATCTTTTTGTGTAGTAAATAAAGTTCTAGAAAGAGCTGACCGTAAACGTTTTATTTCTGAAATAAACACAAGCCTGTCGAGTCAGCTCATGCAATATAAAGTTGAGTTACTATAACGTATTACACATTATGATTGATTTAGCTCACCGATTCAAGCGCAAATCAGTCAGCTTTACATTCTTAGAGCCACTTTCACCAGTTCCTGATAAAGTGACAGATAGTTATCTAACATATGTCACCATATAAAATGTGTCAGGAATCTGTCAGATAAGTGACTAATAGCGCTATTAGGAATAGGTGAAACTGGCCCTAAATATACTTAATACTCTAACTATATATAAGATATATTCAACAGACATATAAAAAGCTCATGTGCTTATATTATTGGAGTCATGGTTGCAATGTAATTATTTATTTTGAACATATTTTAATACATAAAGGGATATGGAGAAGATACATCTAGAAGATTAGACACGTAATGGAGATATCATGTTGAACAATGCTCTGAAGTTCATTCACTTCGGTGTGTTATCCATCTCACTCACACTTAACGTTAGAACCAAGAAGATAGATTATACTCAATTAGAAGACATGAAACTTTGACAGACGTCAAGAATTTGTTTGCTCTGTTATTCACGATGATTTAGGGTAAGAAGATTACCAATCATGTTTCTATCCCGCTCACACATCCCTTTTCAACTTCTTTTCACATTTTCACCCATTCACCCACACACTGAGTAGAACTTTATAAGTATACTGAGTAGTACACTGGATAGAAGTAAACAGAGTTCAATGAACTTATTTTTAGATCATATATAATGTTGTTTATTTAATGTATGTCGGAGTGTCATATAGAATATTCGACGTTGAAAACTCAATTTAGAAAGGGTTTAATTTTTTTTTGTTTGTTCAGTGTTTGATCTTCAATCAAACAGTAAACAAACAGACACAACTTGCTCCAAAATGTCCAGATTATACGAAAAAGACTTATACTCAGAGGACTCCAAAACTAAAAATATGACTTCAGGCCATGTTTTTGCTATTTTCTTCACGTTGAGTTGAGTGTTAGACAGAATATTACGACTAATCTTACGGTAAGTATGAGCGAGATAGAAATACAACCGGGGAAATATATATAGAAATTCTACCTTGCAAGATCCAGTAAGAATGTTAGCTTTTTGCATTCAAGGTCATATTTTTCCTCTTCAATTTTTTGTTCTTCGTGCAATCTCCACTGAATAGGTTATGAAAACATTCCGTTAAGAATCTATTTCAGTTAAATTTATCATCTTTCAAATATATATCTATATATATAATATTCATTTCTATAATATAATATATTACCAATAAATATGCACAGTTATACAGATATACCGTATATTTCAAACTGAATAAATATTAAAGACATTATACCATAAACAAGACTGCATTAGGCGCAAAAACCGGACAGAATGAGACGACAATTGGACGATGTTTGTCCCTTTCTTTTGTGGTGACCACAAAAGAAATAAATATACATACTATAAATATATTACACATATTTTGCATTGGCGGGTTGTTAGACAAGGACACACTCCGTTCTATTATCCTCTCGCTCGGCCCGTTTTGACGTATCATAGCAATTACAACCTTATGTTCAGATCATACACATTCCCATTGAACTTGTCAAAAGTCTGCTGTGCGGTCTAGATTTTAGTACAACATCTTTGATAAATATTAATAACTTTACACATATTATTGCATATTAGCAAAAACAAAGTATGATGTTTTGTCTTATTATTTCTTTAGATATGGAAAATTATAATGGATAATGATCTGGGCATTTTTAGGTAAAACTTTAATATAATTTTATAAACTCTGAAATATCAATACGTAGGTTAATAAATTCTACAGATTTTCTAAGTAAAGTGTTAGTAAAGAAAAACAGGAATGTTTAAGTTTATATTTGTAGTGTACATTATGACTCTATCGGATGTCAGCAAAATTTGCGCACACATTTGCAACAATGCAAAATCAAATATTATGTTTAATTGAAGTGTTACTACACACTTTATATTTTTTGTAAAATTGTTAAACAAAATCCAAAATTTCATCGTACCGACGGGACTCGAACCCGCACCCGAAACCGAACTCGAACGCGAAATTTTGGATTGTGTTTAACTTTAAAAAAAATGTAAAGTGTGTAACACTTTAATTAAACATAATATTTGATATTGCATTTTTGCAAACATCTCTAGTCGGATTTGAAAACTGTAATGATATCTTCCAAATGATTCACTTACGAAATAAGTAACCATAGATTGACCACCAATGCAAAATTGGGTTAAAAGATGCAATCCACTAATTTCGTCGTATCGATGGATCGAACCGTGGCTTAATTGGTAGAGCACCTAGACATGTTATCCAGGGCGTACGGGTTCAAGTCCCGTCGGTACGATGAAATTGTGGATTGTGTTTAGCAATTTTACAATACGAAATTAATTCCTTGTGTCCATATAAAGAGATTAACTAGTTTTTTATTTTTGAATGACAATTCCCCGCACTATGAAACTATGTGTCTTTAGAGAACTTTATAAAAATGCAAATCACGGACACAAAAGGAGAGGAGAGATGCAATAGTTTTATTTTTAGTTCTATTTTAAAGAACTACATGTAATATACTACATATGTGAAAACTTTTGCCAAACTGTGTGACTTTGTGAAGTTATTTGAAGCTAAATTTGGCGCTTAGAAAGAATATAGGAAAAATATTTTAAGCAATACTTTTACAATGCTTTGCTAAAATTACAAAAACATTAGAGTGTAGTAAGCCCTGGTATCTTCACTGTAATTCGCCCTTTTAACCGACTTCGAAAATGAATGAGTTCTACATTCATGTGTGTGTGTTTAATGATAATTAAATATAAGCTTAAAATAATATTAAAATTTGGAATTTGCTCTCAGCAATTACTAAATATTTAACAAAATATTTAAATAATTACACAATATATAAATATTACGTTTATAATAACCAATCAAATCATATAAAACATCTATATTCATAATAGCATCATATAAACATTTAACAATAAAAAATATTTACTAAAATAAAAAAATATTTATTACAATAAAAAATAACAAGCTACAATATCATCTCTAGGAGACGATTGCATTTTAACCGACTTCAAAGGAATGAGGTTCTCAAATCTTGTTAATTAAATATTGTTTATATTTTGTTTACTTACATTTCATTTGAGATTGAAGATATGTTATGTCATATCTCCGAAATAATAAAAAAACATTAATGAATTATGGTCCCTTAAAATTCGTATCCATATTCTAAAGAGATCTTTAGAGATATGGAACTAAATACCTCAAAAGGTTATTTTTTAATAGCATTTGAAATCGGTTATTTTAATCAACTAAATAATATTTCTACATGCTACCTAATGAGTTTTTTTAATAATTTTAAAATTATTTTGCATTTTTGCTTGCTCTATGAATGAATTTTATTTTTTTTCTTGATAATTTTTTTTTAAATAGTCTGCCTATCCCATCGGGAAAAGGCGTGATTTTATGTATGTAAGTATTTGTGCATACATATCATGGTTAATAATTTATATTGTATGTAGATCATAATATTTTATGGATACATACAAACAATATGTAATTGTTATTGTTACAGTGATTATTATTGTATTGATATAAAATACGTCAAACTGTTTGACAGCTCGGTTCTAGAAGTACACATCTACCTCTTACTTCATTCTAAGGTTGTTGAAAGAGATCGCTTTTAGCGAGAAGACCGCATATTGTTATACCATTGTAAATATACGTATGTAGAGTTTCTTTATTACACTTGTTAAATAAAGTATTTTTAGTATTTCTATCTAAGTAAATATTTTTTAAATATCTTATAGGCTAGCCTTTGTCTACTATCTAGCCTGGTGGTAAGCGATGATGTGTTTGAAGATGGTGAACACGCTAGGCCTAGAATACTCTGACTCTCTAGGGCTGTGTGCTGCCGGAACACCGTAAGGTTATAGCGGCAGATTTTCTCATTGTTGTAATGTATTTTTTGATAGCAAGGCACCCGGAACATCGATTTATTGCTCCTACGACCTGTGACCTGACCTGTTTTTTTTTTTTGGATAAAAATTATCTGAAGTACTGAAACATGCACTGGGTTGCGGGTGCACGTAATGGTACGGTTGGCAACCCTACATTAATAAGGGGAATTAAACATGTGTTTTAAGTGTGACGTTCGACGTCTAGATGAAAGCTGAATGGCTCAATACCTTTGTTTTTTTTTTTGTAAATTCAAAGCGTTATGTTTCTGTTATATCTATATTTTTTGTTGAATATGATCTATTTAATGTTATTTGACGTGTGTAAGTGCTAATTTTTAATTTGCCCATATACTGAATAAATGCTTTGACTTTGACTTTGACTTTGACTTTGTGAATGTTATGAAACTACCTGTAGTAGGCCACTATGATATATGTAACGGGAAGCTTTGGTACCTGAGACACAGTTTAATCACTAGTTCAGGTGCCAAGGGACTGTCTATATATGTAAACAGGTACCCAATTAATGTTATAATTTATTGTTACGTATCTTTACCCTCAAAGTGTGTCAATAATTTTTTATTTATTTATTTACTATACTAAGCATTTATTTTATTAAAATAATTTATTGATTATTTGTTACTTAAAAAGCGTGGCATATTTCGTAGATGTTCACAGGCGACGGCAACCGCTTACCATCAGGCGGGCCGTCTGCTTGTTTACCTATATAAAAAAGAGTGTGCTTTAGACCACACGACTGAAGTAAAACATCTTCACTAACTTATATCTCCTTCTCAAGTTCCGTTCGCTTCGCCCGATCACACATTTCGTAACGCTCTCGACTAAAGATGGGTTATATTATACTAGGTAAATTTGAGACTAGGTGCACCTATTCCTAGTCCTTAGAAATACGTGATCCAAATATCTGTTCCACGTAGTATTGATCGCGTATATTAGTCACCAGTATGTATTGCATCATTTCGCTCTCACATACTAGAGTGTGAGTGAGAGAGTAGTATAGTATCATAATACCCTCTCACTCGCACTGTTATTGCACTGCGTCTACGGCGTACGGCGGTACTATGCCAGTAAAAATACGGCAAAGACTCGCGTGAAACATCGCTACTTAGTAGTCTGTGGTCGAATACTAGGTGGAATAGGTGTTTGTCAAAAGTAGGAATAGGTGCCACCTGGTCTCGTAAAATACCTACTCTTCGGATCTGTTCTAGTAAATACGCCACACCTCTAATCTCGACACGCATTCACAAGAATACTCCCCCAATTTAAGCGTGCGTTATGAAGTTTGAAATAGTAAAATCTGTCGCCAAACATCTAATGTGTGCCGGCAGCTATCCTTGAGAGCCAGTTCCCATTCTAGGCCTAGCGTGTAGCATCTTCGACGGCATCATCACTTACCAACAGGTGAGATAGTGGTCAATCTATATTAAAAAAAACTTCAAAAAAGCTTTGTTACATCAGGTGATATTGTAGTCAATGGCTTGCCTATTCAGAATATAAAAATCAATATTTGACCTAGTGCAATCTGCTCATTCCAGTATTTGTTCATGAATTACTATTACAACTATATAATATAATCTATGTATGTTATTGCTCGATTTCTAACGCGGACAGCTTTCTGACGAACTCCAAACGTTGTGCCGGGGTGAGTTCCTGTAACAAAAATAACAAATCAAATTACAAATATAATAAGATCGTTTAAAAAACTAAAAGAACCGACTTCAAGTGCCGCGCTATTAACTTTCAGTAGCAAGTTTGAGACGTTGTCATATCTCTGGAGATACTTATCAAATCTCGATGAAATTACAATGGGACCACCCTGGAAATGTACCCTACTGATTAAAAAAATAATCATTCGAATCGGTTCACAATTGACGGACTAATCGCGTAACATACATACAAAAACAACATCCAGACAAATGGAGAACCTCCTCCTTTTTGGAAGTCGGTTAAAAAGTTTAGTTTTTCATTGCCTGAAAACACAGATCAAACGACGTTATCTAAAAATGAAACCTAGCTAAATCGATTTATCGCCCCCGAAACCCCCTAAATACTCAATTTCATGAAAATCGTTGATGCCGTTTTAAGTTAAAACAAGTAATATTTAAAAGAAACCTTTTAAAACACAACCTTTTACATAACCTAGGACCAGAGTAAGTCAAGACAAATCCAACGAGCCCAAACACGACGGGTATAACATGTGTCGCTTAGTAGTTCGTTTGGCCACCTTCCAGCTCCATCATCAGATCAGCACCATGTCATCATAATATTGCATTGTCACGCGATATACACATGTGTGCAAAATTTCAGCTCAATCGGTAACCTGGAAGTCGCTCTAAAATCAATCGCAAGATTTGTGATGGACTAATAAATTCGCCGTGAAGTGGAGATAAAAGCTTGTAAAAAAACTGACCATGACAAGTGAGTTGACAGCTTGCATGACAGCGTCCTGACGTATAGCTCGCAGGTTGCGTTCCAGCACGGAGCTGTCGTCTCCAGCTTGACATTCCAGCCACTGGCACACCGCCTCGTTGTCGTGCTCCCACTGGTGGGACTGTGGGACACATACAAACAATACAATAAATAAATAAAAAATAATAATAAAATAAAATATAGAATACAATAGAATACAACACAATACAATTACAATACAATTCACTACAATTATTGTAGTATTGTTGTGTTATTAGAAATATTCCAACTACCCTCACGCTACGACTGGGCTCGATAGTATAAACACGGACAGCGAGCGGGTATGATGTGTGTGAGTCAGTCTTCGCGTGGCCGTCGTACTATTCGGACGTAGTGGTTATGTTGTCAGCTTAGACAAATTATGTAATTGTCATTATGTTGAGGTTCTGTGGCATTATATAGCTGTGGGTATTGTGATAGTGTTTCTTTTTTTAGCCTTTTTCTCTTCTGGTCGCTTAGAGTATTATATTGTACGATAAATCTAATAAATTAATAAAAATTAAACAAGTATTTGTTTGTATTGTATTGTACCATCGCGTACAGTTGTGCGTATCCAGTTTCAAAACATTTTCGGTTGCAAGTGTCGATTATTTTTCTAACCAATCAATGGCGCCAAAACCAAAAAAAAAATTTATACCAATCAGAAGAGCCAAAACCAAAAACAAAACATAATTTTTGGCTTTGTCCCTTCTTGTCATTGGTCAACAATGTCAACATAGACAGAAGCGAGATGCCAATTCAATAAGAGTGCACAGGAAATTATTCCTTAAGGTGGATACGCACAAATGAAGGCGATTGTACAATACAATACAAATACTCTTTTTAGCGACAGAGTGATACAGTGTGTGTTCTTCTATTGTATTTTTTCCTAAAATTTGTGTGTAATAAATGTAGATAATTGGCCATTAAGTCCAGGTGAATGTGTGCGAGTTTATGGAAACAGCACAATGTTAAAAAACATGCTTGTTGCGTTCTAACCAAAATTACACTAAAAATCTTCAATATAGTCCACATCTATGATTTCAACTCGCTCAGATACTCATATCTGGTCGAGTCAAAGTCTCAACTTTGACTCGACTTCAGGACTTGAATTTACGAAAACTTGAACAATGTTAACACTTGACACAGGCTAAATACACTATCCGTGTGGAGCCATAATTAAACATAAATAAACTGGCAAGTGCAAGTCGGACTCGCACTCGTAGGGTTCCGTACCACACTTCAGTATTTTATAAGATCGAGCAAAAAATACCACTATCATTTGTCGCCAGCAAAATATAATAATTAATAAACATTTTATTCCTTATAACGCCATCTAACGTCTAACAAAGGTGTTAGGGATCGACATTTCAATATAACGCCATCTATGCGATGTTTACCTAACTAAGCGTTCATAGATGGCGTGAAATGCCGAAAAAAACACGTTTCTTGTATGGGGACCCTCTTTTATTTTTAACGTTATTCTGTTTTTAGTATTTGATGTTATAGCGGCAACAGAAATACATCATATGTGAAAATCTCAACTGTCTAACTATCACGGGTCATGAGATACAGCCTGGTGACAGACAGACAGACAGACAGACAGACAGGCAGACAGACAGACAGACAGACAGACACACAGACAGACAGACAGACGGACAGCGGAGTCTTAGTAATAGGGTCCCGTTTTACTCTTTGGGTACGGAACCCTAAAAAGACTTTATTGTATACCAACATAATAAAAAGAAAAACAAAATAAATCATAATTACTAATTTAGATCCTGCATCGCGCAGACGATATTTTTGAAACCTGACGCACTTGCTTCGTCATCAGACATCTTACAATTTGAACTCGTTATAAAATATTTCCTCTTTATAATATTAGTATATAAACGCTGACGTCACTTCCGTTGCATTCGGTTCATGACGCCACGTCACTTCTGTTGCATTTTACTCCAGTGTACCTAAAGAAGTTTAACTTCAATAAGAATGGTATCATACCTGCGTCTCCCCCCGATCCTCAGTGAACCACCTCCGCAGCGTGGCGGCTGCAGCCCCCTGGTCCATGGCATCAGCGGCCAGCACCGCCGTCTGTACCCGGCGCTCCTGCTCGTTCTGCATGAGCAGACGTCGCAGACGCCAGTACAGGATGCGCCGGGAATCCCGCCACGGTACTATGTCCTGGGGAAGAGAATAGGGGTTTTTAAAAGAAAATTCAAGTCAAACCATTTATTCAGTATATGGGTTAACAAGAATACCAGTAATGCGCAACCCACATTGCTAGTAAGCTTTTTTCTTTTCTAAAAAACAAGTTATAAAACGAGCAAGAAGGAGAAAATAAGACAATGAAAACTAAAAAAGAATAAAATAATAAGATACGTTTAAATAAGAAAGACACCATTTGGTAATTACAATATAGTGGTGTACAAAGACAATGCTTAGATGGTTTGGACATCTAGAGAGGATGGGTGATGGAAGATTGACGAAGTGGATTTATGAGACGAGTGTGAATGTGCCAGCCGGTAGAGGCCGACCTAGCCGAACGTATCACGACCAGTAGGGCTATTCTGTAAGCTAGTTTACGCATCTCGCAAGCGGAATCCGTTGTGAGTCGTACCTACTTACCTACTACGAAATTCAAATCGTCCCTAATACGGTTGAATTTCGTAATACGAAATTCCGATCTCACCGCTTGCGAGATGCGTAAACTAGCTTACAGAATAGCCCTACAGATCGGAGACGTTTTAAAGAAAGGCCAAGTCACAAGTACCTATAACCGGCGAGCATGTATGAAAACGCTCATGAAAGTGGAAGAAGCGAAAGAGGTATGTTCTTGACATACCTCTTCGCCGTAGCATGTGGGAAGATGTAGTCTTTGTCTACCCCAACGGGGAAAAGGCGTGATTGTATGTATGTATGTACAAAGAGAATACTCACAAATATACAGCCTTTTTCTAACATTCTTTCTGCAGTGTCGTGTAGCTCTGCGAACTGAACTGCTATCTGTAAACAAGATATAAATTACAAGCTACGCCCCGCGACTTCACCTGCGTTTTAAAGTATCCTATGTGTTAATCTAGGTAAATGCCGCGCTATTAACTTTAAGTACCAAGTTTGAGGTGTTTATCTCCATATCTCTGGAGATACTTATCAGATCTCGATGAACTTCCATGGTACCACCCTTGCGATATCTTCTATCCAACAAAAAAAGAATCATCAAAATCGGTTCATGAACAACGAAGTTATCCGGGACAAACATAAAAGTTATATGTATATACGGTCGAATTGAGAAACCTCCTTTTTGTATCTGAATGCAAAATCCATCCAAATCCGTTCATCCGTTTTTGCGTGAAAGAGTAACAAGCATCCATCCATCTATGCACATGAACTTAACTTCATATAAAATCATCTAGATGGCGCTGGCGTGGGTTACACAGTTCTCCTTGTAAATATTGTCTAAATGTATGAGATCCTGCATCGCGCAAACGATATTTTCCGCGACGTTAGAACCAGATGCACTCGCTTAGTCATCAAATCATAGAAATTTAACTCTATACATAACATTTCACATTTATAATAGTAGAGAATAGTGAATAGAAGGGTATTATTATTGTACTAACGCCTGACTTGCTACCAAAAAGTAGTTTACCAGCATCAAGGAGAAAATCGGCCGCCTTAACTTTACGGTGTTCCGGCAGCACACAGCCCTTGAGAGTCAGAGTATTCTAGTCCTAGCGTGTTCACCATCTTCGACCACATCATCGCTTGCCATCAGGCGAGATAGTGGTCAAACGCTGGCCTATAAGATATTTTAAAAAATCGCAAAGAATATTTTCCATACATTTTCATGGGATGGAGGAAATCGGAAATATTTCCTAAACATATTTTGTTGCCTATATCTCGTCTTCTCTCACCTGATGGTATATTGGAGTGAGTTCTTTCTCCCTCGTACGCGATGTCTTCTCAGCAGCTAGAAGCTGTTCTTCCAATTCCCTGACTTTCCCCTCCGCCTGCTTGCCTGTCTCAGTCTTGACGAGAACTTCGTCTATGGAGCCACGCCTGTCGAGATTCTTCGATATGTCTTTGATTTGCTCTTTTAGTTCTGTAACAAGGAATATTTATTAGTTAACATTGTGTAACTTACGATGACAATATAATACATAAAACAAGCAATATTTTTAAAAAAACCTTTTTAAACACAAACTTTTACATAACCTAGGACCAGAGTAAGTCAAGACAAATCGACCAAACACGACGGGTATAACATGTGTAGTTTAGGAGTTCCTTTGGCTACCTTCCAGCTCCACCATCAGATCAGCACCATGTCAGGCCTCCCTCACTCGCCCATAGCTACAACGATTCATACCTAAACTTTCGACCAACGCCGGAGCTGGCATCGCCAGTCGGTTGTCTCTGCTCACGCGCGCGCAACGTATATTATTATTTAAATGACGGGATAACTGCGCATTCGTATTCTATATTAGAAACGTATTCTATATTAGAAACGATTTAAGTTTTTCATAGTCATTTCGCGGGTTTGACAAAAAACCAGCATAATATTTTATATTTTTTTATGCTAACGATACTAAAATGACAAGACGGCGTAAACTTCACTTTCTCGACTTCAAATTCGACTCTTAGTTAGGAATTTTGATGATATTTTGTGAGGTAAATAAAAAGAATTCGTAAACTTTTTTATTTATTTCATTGATTCAACCCTTTACTGTACCGGGTGCGCGCCGGTACATCGCGCGCTGTACGAAGTAATAACAACGCTAAGTCGAGCGCCTTAGACACATTTTTGCTTGTATTGTCTGAAATAAATGTTGGTATTGTGTTTTTGTAGGAGAGTGAAATATCTGTTACGTAGTAACTATTATATAATCTGTGACCATGTCATCATAATATTGCATCGTCACGCGATTTACACTTGTATGCAAAATTTCGGCTCAATCGGTAACCGGGAAGTGGATCAAATTTAATTTGCAAGATTTGATGACAAGCTTCGGGACAGGTGAAACTAAACAAAAGCGTGTAATCAGCCTTTTTTTCCGTTAAGGTCGGCAGAGACTACTTCTTTCCACATGCTACGATCCTGACATACCTCTTTCGCTTCTTCCAGTTTAATGAGCGCCTTCATACATGCTCGCCGGTTATAGTTACTTTTGACTTGGTCTTTCTTTAAAACGTCTCCGATCTGGTCGTGATACGTTCGGCTAGGTCGGCCTCTACCGGCTGGCACATTCACACTCGTCTCATAAATCTGTTTCGTCAATATTTCTTCATCCATCCTCTCTAGATGTCCAAACCATCTAAGCATCCCTTACAATAGATGAGACAATATTATAAGCCGCGTCATAGTTGAGGCGACGAATTTATGCTTTTTAAAAGATTTTATTTAACCTGTCGTATTAGTACGTGTGGGTTAAATCTTGGAAGCTAAATCAGAACCACTTCCCGACGTTTGATTGGACTCTAACTTGATATACTTGCGTAACTTCTTGGGATGTAAGGGAGCACAAATACCACCTCAGTGCTCCCAGCCAACCTCACCTGCCCGTGGTGCATCCTGCTGACCAACAAACGAGGCTCTGGCGTCCGACAAATGGCGGTATAACCATTTCGAAATCATGGCGTAGCTAAATACTACAGGCCGGTGACGGGCAGCAGCGTCACCGGTGCGACGAGCTATGTCCTGCGATCGTTAACCCGTCTGCCCAGCATGGCGATTAGGGCATATCCCTCCCAATAACCCGAAGATCGGGTTAAGTGGCGTGTCTTGGGAGAGGCCTGCGTCCAGCAGTGGACTGACAGAGGCTGATAATGATGTGTATCTTCGATGACAATGCAGTAATATGGAACCATCGAATTTTCTGAAATCCTGCGCCCGCCGCGGCACACTTGAATCGATAGCGCGCCGTTATAACCCGTGCGGTCACCATATTAACTGAATATTACTACAATAATTTCGTTGAGGTTTACTAGGTAGTTAATTAATATTACCTTTTGACGTGACAACTTCTAATAAATCGATGAACGCCGGCTGCATGCATGCAAGATTAAGTGTCCCGTTACGCTCATTGTCCCGTTACGCTCATTGTAAGCATGCGCCGATTTCATCAATGTTTTGTTTTATGAGTGAGAATATTGATATGCATATGAACATGAGCATGAGCATATACATCAATATTTTGTTATGACGTCACGTTAAACTATCGTCCGTAAACCAACTTTACAGACAAAAAAAAATTCCGAATTTCTCCGTCATAAATCTTGCGATTGATTTTAGAGCAAATTCCAGAGGTTCGATTAAGCTGAAATTTTGCACACATGTGTAAATCACGTGACAATGCAATATTATGGTGACATGGTGCTGATCTGACGATGGAGCTGGAAGGTGGCCAAAGGAACTCCCTAAACTACACATGTTATACCCGTCGTGTTTGGGCTCGTTGGATTTGTCTTCACTTACTCTGGTCCTAGGTTATGTTAAAGCTTGTGTTTAAAAGGTTTTTTTAAAGTATGACGGCGCGTTTGATTAGAGTGAACGATGGGTAGAACTGTCAGACTTCAGCTGTCAACAACAGGAGCTGCCACTTTGGCGTTCACTCTGACGCAACATCCAGCGCTAGTGCAGCGATTAACCGATAGCCGCCATTATACGTGGAGACGGCAATCGAGTTACATCGGAGAATCGCGCTACGTGTTTGGTGGAGTGTCATTATTCATATTCATTTATTAATAAATTGTAAAATTTACATGTCATTGTTGCTTTCAAAGTAATTAATATTGTAAATCAAATTGTACAATATTTGTACATAATATCAACATTGTTTTACATTTTAAATTATTAAGTCATTTTTTAAATATATTCTTAATACCTAAAACATAATAAATACATTAGTAATAACAATCATAATAATTTAATGCATAAAAATAATTAATTCGTCAATCACAATTTCATGTCAATAAATTCTTTAAAATAATAGAAGGATCGTTGTATTAGCCAACGTTTCAATTTACATTTAAAGGCAGTCAGGCTATTTGTAGTAATAATGTGCTCCGGTAACTTGTTATACACCATCGGGCCCATGACATGAGTTAGCTTGGAGGAGCTTAGCAATAGCTAGCAATAGATAAATGAGCTTAGTATTATATTTAGTGTCCCTGAATATGGGACTACACTTTCGAGATTATATTTCGCATCCAATCATTGTAAATTATAATTGTGGAACGAAATACATCCTGCAACGCAACGTGGTATTTTAATGTCCTCGCCCGACTACCACGCCTGTCTGAGATCGACCATGGAACCCCCTGATAAAGAGGACCCGTTGGTCGTCCCTTTAAATATTACTTGTTTATTATATTTTTATTGGTTACATATGACCATTAACTATTGTGACCTTCAATATGTACAGTGTTTTACCAGTCAGTCTATATATAGTTTACCTGTAATTCTAGCAGCATGCCTCAGTAAGACGGGGTCCAGTCTGTGCATGGTCTTCAATATGTCTCGCTGCTTATACTTCACTTCCACGATACCCTCAGCTTCCAGCACTCCGCCCCTGAAATATTACATTAGTTAGAGAAAGATAGATTCAGATTCATTTATTTCATACCATAGGTTCATAGGAGAACACTAGGTCAAATCAAAAAATAAAGTAAAACAAATACAAATTGAATATTGTGTAACGCAGTGAGCAGCATAGGGCTTTGTCAAGTTTCTAAAACAGCTGTATAGGGGCTTATAGCAAGCCTCCCTCACTCGCCCATAGCTACAGCGTTTTATACCTAAACTTTCGACCAGCGCCGGCGGTGGTATCGCCAGTTGCTTGTCACTGCTCACGCGCGCGCAACGTATGTTATTAATAAAATGTCTGAAGTAAAGTATTGCTAATTTGACGGATGTCAATCGAAATCAGGAGACACATCATTTTTTAAATTACCCGTAGATGAGGAAAGGTAAGCTTTAATTTAATTTAAAAAACAAGAATCAAATGTAGATTAAAAGATTAGCACCTAGAGTAAATTGTTTTCATTGTTATCGTGAATAATAAGCATTTTGTGAGGTAAATAAAAGGCATTCAAAACTCTTTTTAACCGACTTCAAAAAAAGGAGGAGGTTTCTCAACTCGACCGTATATATATATATATTTTTTTTTATGTTTGTTCGCGGATAACTTCGTCGTTTATGAACCGATTTCGATTATTCTTTTTTTTTTGTTCGAAAGGAGATATATATCCCAAGTGTGGTACCATGGTAAAAAAAATTGGTACTGAAAATGAATAGCGCGGCATTGAAGTCGGTTGTTTTTTAGTATTTAAACGATATTATTATATATATTTCATTGAGTCAACCCTCGTAGCCAACACATCATATCGGGCGCGCGCCGGCACATCGAGCGCTGAACGAAGCAATAACAACGCTAGGTCGAGCGCCTTAGACACATTTTTGCTTGTATTGTCTGAAATAAGCGTTGGTATTGTGTTTTTGTAGGTGAGTGAAATATCTGTTACGAAGTAACTATTATATAATCTGTGCTTATAGTCACAAATATACTTTAGTCTACATTTACAAATAGTTGGATAATTTCCAGATATCATTTTCGTCAATATAGTCATTGTAGTTATAATACGCTTTATTAGTTAAACATTTTTTATATAGCTCTTAAATTTAGTTTCATTTAGATTTATTATGTCTTTTATATAATCATAATTATAATTAAATATGTATTTATTTGCAAGAATACAGTTTAACATTTAGGTTCTTAATAATATGGTTTGTGCAAGTATTCTGCCTGCAAGCAGACGCGCAAAAATTTAAACTTATCTATAGATATACATATACAATGCTTTCAACTATACCTCTAATAACAGATATAATTACAAATATAATATATATCATTAAGATAGTTTAAAAACTAAAACAACCGACTTCCATGCCCCACGAGTCAGTTTCAGTAGCTAGTTTGAGACGTTTATCGTCATATCTCTGGAGATACTTATCAGATCTCGGTGAAATTACGATGGGACCACCTCGGAAACAAACCCTACCGATTAAAAAAATAATAATTCAAATCGGTTCACAATTGACGGAGTAATCGCGTCACATACACACAAAAAATAAATTTAATAAAAAAACACAGACGAATTGAGAACCTACTTCTTTTTGGGAAGTCGGTTGATAAAAGATAGAACAAACTGTGGATGCACTATATAGTGCAAGATCCACATCACTATGATCAGCCTGTATTCATCAACTGCTGGGCATAGGAACCTGTCTCAATGGTGAACACGCTAGGTCTAGAATACTCTGACTCACAAGCGCTGTGTGCTGCCGGAACACCGTAAGGTTATGGCGGTAGATTTTTTCCTTGATGGTGGTAAGCTACTTTTTGGTAGCAAGTCAGGCGTAATATTTTAATAATGTTTCTACCACCTGTGTTCTACCATCACCTGAAGTCCAAGAAGTACGGAAGTCTGCCCCCTGAGTTTCAATACCTACTTTGAAAACCAATTTAGGTTTAGCCTCATTTTTAGGGTTCCGTAACTCAAAAGGTAAAAAAAAGGAACCCTTATAAGATCACTTTCTTGTCCGTCTGTCTGTCTGTCTGTCCATCTGTCTGTCCGTGTGTCACCACTGATTTTCTCAGAAACAGGTGGACCTAACAAGTTGAAATTTATACCTGATATTGAAGTCCCTATTGGGTGTATAAAAATCAAGGTCTTGAGCCAACATAATAAAAAGATATGGGCAAATTTAGATTTTCGAGAAAACTTCTTAGTGCCAAAATCTACCTTAATTTTTAACTTTTTTTATTTTTCGGAATTTTTCCTTTACTTGTGCTGCAAGATCTTGCTTTTAACCAAAATTGACAATTCTAGGTCAACCGGAAGTACCCCATAGGTTTTGGGTCGAAAACCTATAGGGTACTTCACATTGACCTAGAATCATGAAATTTGAAAAGAAGCAAGGTTTTATTTACAGCACAAATTAAGCGAAAAAACCAAAAAATAAAAAAAGTTGAAAATTAAAGGGTGCGCCCCCATACATACATAGTTTACGCCAATTAAGGTAGACCTCTGAGTTATATGAGCGCTGATACAATTTAGAGATCTAGCTTAATTGGTACATACCAACGTTGGTACGGAAGCCTCGGTGGGCGAGTTCAACTCGACTTGGCCGGTTTTTTAAATTTTGAATATTGATAAAACCGTGAGCTATTTTGTCGCAGAAGCGTTTCCAATTAGAATCACTGATTTTTTTAAATTGAAATATCAAAAGTAACCGAGATCGGAGCATATGAATTGCTAAGATCCAAGTAAGAGGCAGTTTCCGAATTTGGATTCGGAAACTGCCTCTTACTTGGATATAGGCCAAATAGGTTTTCGAATGATTGAGAATAAAGGTTGTCGCCTTCTAGTCCTACAACGCTTGATAATTCATTTTTTTTATGAACATTTTTTGCCGGGTGGGAGTGCAGTCGTGTATGGGAGTAGTATGTTTTTTTTATTCCGTTGTTAATACTCCTCCGTCATGGAGCCGGAGACTTTTTTCGAGCGGTTTTTAATATGTAGTATCATGTGGAATTGACTTCGTTGAGCTTTCATGCAAGTAGGTTTTTTTTACATCTTATAGGATAGCGTTAGACCACTATCTCACCTGTTGGTAAGTGATGATGCGGTCGAAGATGGTAAGCACGCTAGGCCCAGAATGGGAACTGGCTCTAAAAGCTTAAAAGGTTAAAAGTTTTAGGTTAAAAGATTTTATCCTCACCTAGCCTCCGGGTCAGCGTACATCTCCATCCGCAGCGTGTTGACGGAGGGGTCGACGACGGCCCACGCCCCTCCCCTGAGTTCGGCCCCGGGGGGGATGTACACGAGCACGGGGGCACTCGCCCCTCTCAGCGCCCGCACTATCTCCGCGCCGAATTTTAGGATTTGTTCGTACATGTCTGACATAGAAAATGTATATTTTATTATAGTATATTTTATATTAACCAATACTTTAATCAATTAGCCACTGATTGATTTATATTACACGGGTAATGTCTAATGCAGGGATGCCAAATTTTTTAAAATTTTGTCATTTTTTACGACGCCCCTCAAAAACCCCGCCTGGAACTCAGTTTGTCCGCGACTTGCGAATCACGACGACATAATTAAGATAGTTTAAAAACGAAAACAACCGACTTCCATGCTGCGCGAGTCAGTTTCAGTAGCGAGTTTGAGACGTTTATCGTCATATCTCTGGAGATAATTATCAGATTTCGATGAAATTACAATACTACGTCGGAAACAAACCCTACCGATTAAAAATATAATCTTTCAAATCGGTTCACAATTGCCGGAGTAGTCAGTTAACATACATACAAAAAACAAAACATACAGACGAATTGAGAACTCCACCTTTTTGTAAGTCGGTTGTAAATATTATCACATTAGATTGTTGTCAAACACCGTGTGTTTTAAAGTTGTTTGGGATAGATTGGCTTCATTTTTAAAGTTATCTGGGAGAAAGCGGCTTCATTATTTTTATACACCGAACTGGATAGCACGTGACCACTATTTCACCTGATGTTAAGTGATGCTGCGGTCGATGATGTGTAAATGTTACACATTTTATATTTTTGTACATTGTTACACAAAATCCAAAATATCATCGTAGCGACGGGACTTTTTCCTTCTGGGAAACATACCCAGGCGCTGTAACTACCTTAGCTCCCCATTAGGAGCCCCTTTAATCAATACATACAAGAAACGTACTTTTTTCTGGCGCTTTTCGCTCGATTCTGAACTGTAATAGATACTTCGCCTTTTTACAGAGCTATAGACACTCGACATTTTCACACAGTAGTCATATTATTATTTATTATTATTCCAAGTACAAAATCAGCAGACTGAACATATTCTTTTACATAGAGGAGTGAGACAAGGGGACGTTATTTCCCCCAAATTGTTCACCAACACTCTTGAGGATATGTTCAAGACGCTCGATTGGAAAAGACGGGGCAAAAATATAAACGGCGAGACGTGTTTTGTGGAGACCACGGCTCGGTAAACGTAGTGTAGGACGCCCTCCAGCTAGGTGGAGCGATGATATACGCAAGCTGGCTGGCAGCGGTTGGAAACAAAGAGCTGAAGATCGAGCTCAGTGGCATGCCATAGGAGAGGCCTATGTCCAGCAGTGGACGGAGGTAGGCTGATGATGATGACGAGTCATATTACCAATCATACTTTACGGTTGCTTTGACAACGAATCAATGGGGTTAAAAACTGAAAGCTCTAAGTAGGTGGCTGTTGAGTGTTCCTAAAATCCGCCATATTGCAAATTTAGTATGGTTTTTTCACAAACTTATTTCCTTAAAAAGATATAATAATGTATTCGACGTAGACTTTAAGCCAATCAAAAGAAAGTCAAAAGTCAAAGCATTATTCAGTATATGAGCAAATTAAAAATTTTCACTTACACACGTCACTTTTTTTTTTTAATTCAATTTATAAAGTTACTTTTCATTTCATGTAGGAACATATTAATAACAGTGCTTTTGTAATTTATAGCTGCACATAGCGTTATAATAACTAAATATTCCAATGCGAATTTATTTTTTTACAAAATTACTATTGAAAATGACAGATAGCTGTCAGATTTAAGGAGCACTGAGTGGCGCCTCCTGCAGTGATCAAAAGGCAGTTTTTTAACCCCACTACATTGAAATGTTATTAAACGTTAAAGGGTGTACAAAAGGAACGTGACATTTTACTGTGGTACGGAATCGGAACACTACGAGTGCGCGTCCGACTTGCACCGACACGCACGAAAAAGTGTCACGTTCCGCGTGCAAGCGAGAGCGCGGAACAAGCAATAGAGAGGCACGATCGTATGACGTTATCACGTAAAATTATCGTTCGTAAAACGACTTTACTGACAACCACTTTTTTTTAGTGAAAAATTGTGCACTTTTCTTGGGATGGGTTAAACATTTTAAACTCGCGTCAGTCACTTGTCCTGATCGTAAGACGAAAATTCGTAAGACGTAGCGCAGTACGCTTGCGCCAGGTGTCATTTCAAAAGAGCGCAGGACGCTTGCGCGAAGTGTCATTCCAAGAGAGTGCAGGGCGCTTGCGCGAAGTGTCATTCCGATAGAGCGCAGGGCGCTTGCCCGAGGTGTCATTCCAAAAGAGCGCAGGGCGCTTGCGCAAAGTGTCATTCCAACAGAGCGCAGGGCGCTTGCGCGAAGTGTCATTCCAAAATATTCAAACACATGACATGTTCAAGTTTTCACTTCTGCCGACACTCCCGGAGTGCTACACGTTGTTTTTTTCTTGGTTAAAGAGTTATTGTATTATATATTACCTTTCTGTCCGCCGCTGAATCCTCTCCAGTTGGCAAAGATGATGATGGGCAGGTTCTCCCGGGAGAAGTCATTGATCGCCTGAGACGTCTTGTATGCTGAATCCGGGAACCATACCTGTTCAAAAGTTTTTAAATTTTCATTTGTCATACTATTTTTAAACCCCGACGCTAAAAAAAGGGGTGTTGTAAGTTTGACGGTGTATCTGTGTATGTGTGTGACTGTCTGTGGGAGGAGGGGGGCTAGGTTAGGTCACTTTTTTTTTGGAACTAACCCTAACCTGGCCGGTGAGAAGATTTGGTGAATGGTTATGGAAAACAGCGTAGGTCGTTTGGACATCTCAGACCAAATAAGAAGTCATGACTCCCACCATCGAACAACGCACTGAGGCCGGTTTCGTAAATATGTGTGTACTTAGTGAGTGTTGCCGTGCAGTGATCACTTTGTGATGATGTAATGAAAATGTTTTCTGAAAATTCCATCTATCATTCATTATCATTTATTTCTTAATAACATTTGTTATAGTTCAATTTTACAGTATAATAAATTTGATTTACATTAAGTAAGTCCGTTAAGTAAGTCCATTAAGCATCCTGCTTTTTAATTCTGACATTTCTGACGAAAGCATTTGACTGTGTAGATCACAATATCTTATTGTATAAATTAGAACGATTTGGAATAAGAGGAAATATGTTAGAGCTCATAAAATCATATTTATCAAAACGAATCCAAATGACGGAAATAGTAAGAGTCAACACGAAAACAAAAACAGAAGACATCTATTTATCAGATCCACGTAATGTTATTTATGGAGTACCACAAGGAAGCGTACTGGGGCCTCTTCTTTTCCTGTGTTACATAAATGACCTTCCAAGTGCACGAATCACCCGATGGTACTATTTGCTGATGACAGTACTGTAATTTTAAAGAACCAGGAGGTAGATTATAAATCTGATATTCACAACACACTTACTGACATTATTAACTGGCTTGACATAAATAATTTCAAAATTAACTTGAGTAAAACTAAGATCATGCACTTTAATCAGAGAATTCCCAAAGATAATTTTGAAATTCAATACTCAAATGACATTATTAATAAATATGAAGTGACGAAGTTCCTAGGTTTATATACAGTGTGGAAATTAAACTCAGGCCCTGGAGGGAAACTACTTTAAATCCTTAAGCTAGCTCATTTTACTTAAAGGAGACATTCCTTTATTTTTGAAAAGAAACAAATCTGCATTAATAGATTTTTAAAACTCGCTTGCTTCGCCCGGGACTCGAAACAACTAAAATTAAAAAAAATAAACACTCTTTATTTTATTATACTAATCGGTAGTATTAATATTCAGGATAAAGTTTCTCTAAAAAATGTTTGGTTACTGTTCACTTTTAACAAGTAAAAGACACGTAACAGTTCTGTTATCTCTCCAACACTCAAAGACTTCGTATGAAGTACACGCTTGCTAATTTATCGTTAAGTACCTTGTTGAAATCTTCGATAAGAAAATTGTTCAATGGTGGTAATACCTCTATGCACATTTCCTTCTTACATGATCCGAGGCGTTCAGTGGAGAAGTTTAAAAATGGAACGTTTGACTTTGTTTGACAAACGGGACGATTAGATGGCCTGCAAGAAGTCCAGACCTGACGCCCATGGACTTCTTTTTATGGGGTCATGTAAAAAATGTTGTTTATGAAACTTGCTATGAAACCGTTCAAGAGTTAAGGATTGCGATAGAAAATGTTATTAGGGGCATACACCACAACACTTTGCTGAAGGCTACAAGAAATGAATTTCAACGGCGACTAATGTTGTGTAGCCGGAACGACGGGGCTCATTTCGAACAATTTATCAGTTAAATAATTTAAGTGTTACAAAATTGATAGTAAAATAAAGTTGATGTTAGATTTAACGATTATTTTTATTTTTAAGACCTAATGTTTGTTAGAGAAACTTTATCCTGAATATTAATATTACCGATTAGTATATTAAAATAAGGAGTGAGTCCCGGGCGAAGCAAGCGAGTTTAAAAAAATCTTTTAATGCAGATTAGTTTCTTTTCAAAAATAAAGGAATGTCTCCTTTAAGTAAAATGAGCTAGCTTAAGGATTTAGAGTAGTTTCCCTCCAGGGCCTGAGTTTAATTTACACACTGTATAGATCGGCAACTGACATGGAAACACCACATTGACAATCTAGTAAAAAGAATAAATAGTTTAGCATACGCTCTATATCATCTTTCAAAAGTAGTTAACCGTGAGACAGCAATAACTGCTAACCACGGTACGGTTGCATCACTGTTAAGATATGGGGTAATTTTTTGGGCCAACTCTACAAATAAGCACGATGTGTTTCTGGCACAAAAAAGATGCGTAAGAGCAATCATGAATCTTAAACCAACAGATAGTTGTAGTAAGCCACATTTTAAGACGTTGAAAATTTTAACTTTAACTTGTTTATACATCCATGAAATAGCAATATTTGTGAAACAAAACCTTGACCGTTTCGAAACTTTAGCAGACGTGTATAATTTTAAAATGAGAAATAGATTAAGACTGTGTAGTAGGCCGTGTAGAACATCTCTCATGAGCAAAAGCGTATTCAGCATGACTCCAAAAATTTATAATAAACTCACAAAGGACTTAAAGGAGTGCGACTTGGCCACTTTCAAGAAAACATTGCGAGATATAATAATTGAAAAATGTCATTATAGTGTCAACGAATTTTTCAATGATAGACTTTAATATTGGACACACATTTTAACATGACATTTTAACATTTCTATTTATCTATATATTATATTTTAATAATTTTACCTTTTATTTTATTATTTTTTCTTTGAAATGATATTTTTTGTAATTATTATTGTTTTGAAATGCTTAGATTGTAATTTAATTTAAAATTTTATATTTTTAATTATTGTTATTATTTGTTAGTATGTAGTTTCTTATTATTTTAATATTTGAATGCCTAATGGCTCAGACTGTAATGGGACTACTACAAGCATTATCACCTGTGCATATTTTAATTCACCTATATTCTGCCAAATAACTGATTTGATATTTGATATTTCTCGAAGATTGGTTTTTACACCCTCTCACAACACATTTCGAAATTTTTTCTTTAAAAATTGCGAATCATTATACTGTGTGACACTCCTAGCGCCTGACAAGGTAAGACGTAATTTCGTTATATGTGTGTGCGTGTAACTGTGTATGTTCACGGCGAGGCGGAGTTTTAGCCGGCCTCAGTGCGTTGTTCAGTGGGCCTCCGTCTTAACTTCTTATTTGGTCTGAGGTAGACATCCATAACAAGTCTAAGCAGTTTTCCTTTACATGATGCCGCCCTGTTCTTGGTCCATAAGGAACAGACATAACAGAAACTATTAGGTGCAATTTCGTGGCTCCCTTACCTTACCAAAATCACTTCCCATCCATATTCCTAACACACTTCCAACAATAGTCCGGTACAGAAACCATGTAATTTTATGTGCACTTTTCACAGTGGCCCTCCGGTGAAGGTAAAACACGGTTAAGAAACCAACAACCCCCGCATGGTGGTAGGACACTATCTAGTGTCCGCCTGGCCAGCTACCACCCTCAAGTTAGAAAATCTGTCGCCAAACATCTAATGTGTTCCGGCAGCTATCCCCAAGAGCCAGTTCCCATTCTAGCGTGCAACCATCCTCAACCGCATCATCACTTACCAACAGGTGAGATAGTGATCAAACGCTAGCCTATATGATATTTTTTTAAATGTGGTCAGTTCCTGTGGGCTTGTCATCCCCAGTCCCCAATATAAGTGATGCCAAGTGGCTAGTGATGACAAGTGGAGGGTGATGACAACAAGTGGGGGGTGATGACAAGTGAGAGGTGACAACGAGTGAGGGATGATGACAAGTGGGGGGTGATGACAAGTGGGGGTGATGACAGGTGGAAGCCTAGGTGATGACAAGTGGGAGGTGATGACAAGTGGGGGGTGATGACAAGTGGAGGTGATGACAAGTGGGGGTAATGACAAGTGGGGGGGTGATGACAAGTGAGGGGTCATGACAAGTGGGGGGTGATGACAAGTGAAGGGTCATGACAAGTGGGGGGTGATGACAAGTGGGGGGTGATGCCAAGTGGGGGGTGATGACAAGTGGGGGGTGATGACAAATGAGGGTGATGACAAGTGGAGGTGATGAGAAGTGGGGGTAATGACAAGTGGGGGTGATGACGAGTGGGGGTGATGAAGAGTGGGGGGGTGATGACAAGTGGGGAGTGATGACAAGTGGGGGGTGGGGACCCACATATTTTAGAAACGACAACGCACCTGTCCAGCCTGTTGCAAGGTCTTAGACTCGGAGTCCAGGTTAGCAGGATCAGCCGGCAGCGTCAGTTCCACAGTTCTGGTCTCCACAGCTATCACTCCCACTGGGATACCTCCCAGACGGGCGCGCCCTGGGGACAGAGGGCAGTTTTTCAACTGATTTCCAAAAAGGAGGAGGTTCGCAATTCGTCTGTATGTTTTTTTATGTATGTACGAGTATGTTACGCGATTACTCCGTCAATGGAACCGATTCGAAGGATTATTATTTTAATAGGTAGGGTACATTTCTGAAGTGGTCCCTCTAGAGGTCTCAGCTCAGTCCTTGAGAGTCAGAGTATTCTAGGCCTAGCGTGTTCACCATCTTCGACCACATCATCACTTAGCAGAGAGCGAGATAGTTTATACTTGAGATAGTGGTCAAGCTTACCTATCTAGTATTACAAACAAAAAACACCAGGCAAAATAGCATATAAAATAATTAAGATAGTTTAAAAAACCAAAAAAACCCACTTTTAATGCCCCGCGAGTTTCAGTAGCAAGTATGAGATGTTTATCGCCATATCTCTAAAGATAATTATCAGATCTCAATGAAATTACATTGGGAGCACCTCGGAAATGTACCATCGCGTACAGTTCTGCGTATCCAGTTTCAAAACATTTTCGGTTGCAAGTGTCGATTATATTTCTAACCAATCAGAAGAGCCAAAACCAAAGAAAAAATTTCTTACCAATCAGAAGAGCCAAAACCAAAAACAAAACATAATTTTTGGCTTTGTCCCTTCTTGTCATTGGTCAACAATGTCAACATAGACAGAAGAGAGATGCCAATTCAATAAGAGTGTTCGATGCAAAATGCACCAAACAGCATTTTATGTATCTAGAGCAATATGCTCGATACAAATTGCACCGAACAGCACTTTTACCTTTTGGTGTGGCTCGCGGTCTTGGTGGGTCACACCAGTGTCAATTAGCAGCAGCGACCGAGCGCACTCATCTCTATCATATTAATTTAGCATATATCTATAGCATAGCATACAGTCCATTATTAGCGTTATTTATATAGTGTAAAATAAATAGTTTATAGCGTAATTATAGTTATCATTTCACATTCCGCGAGACAGCCAACAAAGAGTGCACAGGAAATTATTCCTTAAGGTGGATACGCACAAATGAAGGCGATTGTACCCTACCGATTGAAAAAATAATCATTCGAATCGGTTCACAATTGACGGAGTAATCACGTAACATAATTGGCAAAATTATGTATGCATATGTATATAAAAAATAAAAAAGTGAAAAATTTATGTAAATTTTAGTACTTACGAGTTTTCGCGAAAATCTAAATCAGCCCATATCTTTTTATTCTGTTGACTCACCTTGACTTGTATACACCTAATAGGGACTATAGACCTCAGTATCTGGTATAAATTACAACTTGCTAGGTCCACCCGTTCCTGAGAAAATCGGAGGTGACACACGGACAGACAGACAGACAGACGGACAGACGGACAAGAAAGTGATCTTATAAGGGTTCCTTTTTTTACCTTGTGAGGTACGGAACCCTTAAAAATGCCGTCCTTAAAAAACTCCTACAACAAGAGTGCACTGACCTGTAACAACAGTCTGCGCCCAGGGCTGCATGATCTCATGGAAGGAGCCCGCGTCGAAGAATCCTGGACGCGCGCCTTCACCACGCAGCATCAGACGAGGGTCGTATACGCCGCGAGGTGGCTTCCATTCCACGGGACGGTTGATGGGGTCGGATGGACGCATTATTGGCACCATGCTTAGTTTGTCCTGGAAAGGAAGGAAAAGGGTTGACAATAAATTCAGCTCGTTCAAAAGAACCGACTTCAAATTCCACTCCAGACATTATCAGTATTATATTTACATTGTTTAAGGTGTTTATCTCTGGAGATATTTATCAGAATTGTATATTAGAATGTACTTTTTCAACACATTTGCTCAAAAAATGCATTTACGAAGCCTGTATATGTTCTTCGAAAATTAAAAATTACACAACATATAACGGAGCGTTGAAGCGAAGCTAATTTGAATGTTAGAACCTCCTTGAAAGCGCTTTTGCTTAATACGTTTGTCTCACTTAAATACTAAAGAGTAAATGAGACGAAAGATGTGCCTAGTCCTAATTTTTACTAGACGTGGCGCCATTTGCAAATTTTCGCCATTTTCATATTAGAAACGTCAAAGATTGTTGCGACTTTTTGATTATTTGGCGTCCATTACAGGGTAGGCAATCCGTCATTCGAAACCATCAGTCGTGACTGATGGTTGCTCATGCAGCAAATCAAAAGATATTAAATATCGGGCATGCTCGGTTCGTATAACACGTGTCAAATTTAACCTATCCTAAGCAAAACGATCCGTTTTTATGTTATACGAACCGGGCATTAGTAACCGTGAGTCACCCCATTACACGATCAGTTATCCATCAGTCACAGCCGTGACTGTGAGCAAACTGACAGCAAAACCTATCGTGTAATGGACGCCTTTGATTTATGTTTGTTTTATTACCAATATTTTTCTCGCAAATGTGCTGAAAAACGTTGTATGACACACGTGCGGATATTGGTATTTAACAAACTCGTGACAATGGTGACCCCTCGACTTCGTCTCAGGCTTACATTCGTGTACTCGTTTGTACAAACCAACTTACCGCACTAATATCAATATAGTTATTTATGATACTAGTGCGGTAAATTGGTTTTTACAAACGAGTAGACGAATGTAAACCCGAGATGAAGTCGAGGGTTTACCATAGTCACGAGTTTGTTAAATACCAATATCCGCACGTGTGTCATACAACGTTTTTCAGCAAATTTGCAAGAAAACACTATAATTCATAATAAAACAAACATACATGAAATAATCAAAAAGTCGAACCAATCTTTGACGTTTCTAATATGAAAATGGCGCGAATTTGCAAATGGCGCCATGTGTAGTAAAAATGAGAACTACATCTTTCATCTCATTTACTCTTAAGTATTAAAGTGATACAAATGTAGCAAAAGCGCTTTCAAGGAGGTGCTACCATTCAGCTTATTTATTCTCGCAATATGAAACTCTGTGGTGGAAACGTAAAGGATACGCACGGTGCCATACAAGGAAGCGTGCAGAAAGTACTAACGGTACTTACGGCACGCTCCGTTGTACAGTGCGTAATTTTCAACTTTCAAACAATGTATACAGGCTTCGTAAACGCATTTTTTGAGCAAATGTGCTAAAAATAAATATTTTCAGAGGTCAACAGTTTCAAGAGGTAATTTGAAACAGTTTCGAGAGGTCATTTAAAACAGTTTCGAGAGATCAATCAAAACAGTTTCGAAAGGTCATTTGAAACAGTTTTATGAGGTCATTGAAAACAGTTTCAAGAGGTAATTTAAAACAGTTTCGAGAGGTCATTGAAAACAGTTTCTAGAAGTCATTGAAAACAGTTTCTAGAAGTCATTTGAAACAGTTATAATTATTAACATGACAGAATATCATTAACATAGAAAATGACAGTACAAAAGTCAATTTATCCAGCAACAAAGCTCTGTAATCGTGCATTGTCAGACACCCACCTTCGCCACGAAGGAAAGCCAAGTGACCGCGGTTCGTATCGCCTCCAAATCCGTGGGCGCGGTGTCGTGCGACACACCGTTGTTGTGCATTATCTGAATACCTCCCAGCTGGTTGTTGGACGCGTACACCGCGCGACCTAGCACCTTGTTTAGTGCCGCGCATCCAGTTAGGATTATGTAGGAGGACTCTACCTGAATCACTCGATGGCCTAATCTGGAAACAAATTAATATGCATGAGTTTAGTAATGTCAAACACTCGCAGCCCGCGGCGCCCTAAATCATCGGTGCGCTAGGAATGGACGCGTGTGGCGTGTCACTCATCGGTAACCACTCATCTATTTTGTTTAGATGTTTATAAATGTAGTTATATCATAGTTAGGTATTGATTTGTTTGCTATGATTTTCGTTTTGCTAGTGATTTTACGGTATTTGCCAAATCTTTCAATCTTATAACTTACCCATAATTAGGTTGTGTGGAAGGAATTGCTTTATGCGATAAGACCGCCAATTGTTGTTATCTTAAATTTAAGATCTAAGATTTAATTTACAATAAAGAGTTAATCTATTTACCTATCTTTCTACATTTAATATTAAGGCATGATTCTAGGTCAACAGGAAGTACCCATAGGTTTTGATTCCTTTGTGAAGTGTTTAAATATGCGAAAATATAGAACACAAACGGTCATATCTTTTGATCGCGTTGACTTACAAGTTTGATTTTTCCACAGCTAAAAGAGACCGTAGACCCGAGTATTTGATATAATTAACTATTTTTAACCTTTACAACTTTCTATGATAAATGGTCGTGATAGACGGACAACAAAGTGATCCTAAAGGGTTTCATAATTTCCTTTTAGAGGTGCGGAACCCTAAAATATGTCATATAACACAATCATAACAAAAAACAGGTATCTCTAGTACATACCTGACAACGTAAGCTCCGATCCCGATAGCTCGGCAAGTGACCACGGATATGGTGACGATATCTTCATACGCTTGTGCTGTCTCGCCGGCGATCAGTCCAGCTTCTTTGAGACACTCCACGCCGAGACCGTCTTCTTTGCCTGGAGACAAGAGACGAGGGTTATAGTCGTGGTAACACCTACCGCGAGTACCGCGAGTACCGCGAGTACCGCGAGGCCAGCTCTTTAGTCGTCCCTTATCTCTCGCCGCGGGTGCGTACGTCACATACGCAACATTTATATTGACGCGATGCGTTATCAGTGTAACCTACATTTTTTATGTAAAGTGAATAAACTGAATTTAAGTGCTCAGTGACTTTAATTTATCAATACCCTAGCTCACTCAGTATAGAGATTGGACATCTCCAGATAGCCGCCAATATACGAACACCCTATAACCTAAAGGGCAGGTAAATGGTATTCTGCTGGTACTTCCTAACATAGGCCTCAACTATGGGACGCCAATTACACGAAAAAAAAATTTACAAAAAATAAAATGGAAGTTTTTATAAAAGTTAAGGAGGCAGTTTAACAAAATGGGATGGAAGTTTTTACATACCTTTGTCAAGAGAGCATTTTTTTAAAGACGAGATTGTAGATTTTCAAAAAGTAAAGAAGGCAGTTTTACAAAAGTGAAATTGTAGTTTTTAGAGAAGTAAAGAAGGCATTTTTTACAAAGGTGAAATGGTAGTATATCAAAAGTAAAGAAAACATTATTACAAAAAGTGAAACGGTAGTTTTTACAAAAGTAAAGAAAGCCTTTTTTTAAAGACGATATTGTAGATTTTACAAAAGGAATGAAAGTAGTTTTACAATAAGGAGATGGTATTTTTTTACAAAAGTGAGATGGTAGTTTTTACAAAAGTAAAGAAGGTAGTTTTACAAAAGTAAAGAAATATTTTTTTAAAAACAGTGAAATAGTAGTGTTAAACAAGTAAAGAAGTCATTTTTTACAAAATTTATGAAAGCATTTTTTGAAGATGAGATTGTAGAATTTACAAAAGAAGGCAGTTTTACAAAAATGAGATGTTAGTTTTTACCAAAGTAAAGAAGACATTTTTATACATGTGAAATGGCAGTTTTTATAAAAGTAAAAAAGGTAATTTTCCAAAAAAGCGACGGTAGTTTTAAAAATAGTAAGGAAGTCAATTTATAACACGGTAGTTTTTACAAATTTGAAACGGTAGTTTTTACAAAAGTAATGAAAATAACTTACCAATAATATCAGTAATCTTATATCTGCTCTCGCCCTCATCTTCAATGAGCTCAGTCTTCACAGATCCCAGAGGTCCCAGCTTGGAGAAAGCTTCCGGAGACAGGTAGAGATACTTGAACCCTCGTTCTGGACGTTCAGCATCTACCCAGGCGACGTTGAACTCGGACTTTACTTCTTCTGCTACGCCGATACGAGCGCCAGAGTTAACGCTTATGTACAGCTGTAAAGAAACAAAATTATATTGAAACTAGCTGATACCCGCGACTTCGTTCACGTACACCAAGAATTTAGTAGCCTATGTTCGTCCTCATGATATAATGTATCTCTGATATGTATCTATATCTGTATTGTCGGTCGCTTGTTACATTTCAGTAAGATCGGATCGTCCGTTTAAGTGTGATTAGGTAACAAACAGAGTGATAGAGTTACAAACGTTTTTTTATAATATTAGTATGAAAGCATGGTTAAGTACTTCTTAATTAATTAATTTATTTTATTTATTTATTTCACAACAATTAGGATATGTATTACAGTTTGCCAACTTACTTACCTAATCTAATCTTGTATATGTCGGCGCGAACGCTCTATCCTACTCCCAATGAGTCCCAATAAATAATAATTCATTTGTAAACGCTAAATTAATAACTTGAATGTCTATTTGAGGATATCAAGTTGATTGAATTCATTTAAGATTGTTGGAATATTTAATTTACTAACTTTGGAATATTTAATTTACTTCATTATTTATTACCAAAATCACTTTATTATTATTTTGTGATTTATAATTAACTTCAGGCTCATAGAAACATTATAAGCGTCAAAACATTAAAAATAAACGACGACAACGAGCTGAAGTTGGTATAAATACGGCCGCCCGACGCTCCATAATGCATTCGAGCTCGGATCGTCGAGCGGTTCGGAGCTCCCGACATTGCTGTGTACTTGTGATGTTTTTGTTGTTACAACATCAAGTTTAAATAAAATGTCTGGAGAGTGGTACCTCTGACACTGATGCCAAGTCAGGGTAATTTACCCTAGATTTAGAGTAAAATTGAGATAACAGGGTATTTTTTAGGGTAAAGAATTGTTTAGGGTAATCTTTAGGGTAATCTAATCCGGCTTTAAGCATAAGGCACAATTCCGTGAACGTACCTACAGAGTGCGGTTTTTATGTCATTTTTAAATAATTTTAAACATATATATGAGAGCTTAGGGTATTTTTTCTAAGAAACTGCAAATCTAGGGTAAAAGATGATGGAAACTAGGGTAAAGTGAAAATTAGACCTGGCAACACTGACCTCTGAGCTAAACCATGGTTACCCTCGAGCTAACCACGGATCCTTGATGTATCCACAAGTGAACCCTGAGATACCGTAGGGACGCCTTGTGGAACTATGGGTAGACATGTATACACCACAGATTCTAAATTAATAAGGCAGTGCACTTGAGATGTCTTTGTGTAATGTTGTAGCAACGGTAACATTAGCAATATTGTGCAAGGATAGGTGTTTTGTTCAAATGAATGACTCACCTAGTTTTGCTATAAAAGGCCGAGCGCATGCCGGACCTATTGCATTCTCACTTGAGCCGTCGTAGTGGTCGGACCTCCTCAAAAGTTCGAGAATAAATTGAAGATAGTATTACTTGTGTTTACTTTGATCACCGAAGAGGAGCGATAGCCCTGGCCATGAAAGTTGTGACGCCAGCAATTCTGGTGTCACGCCTTTTAAAAATAATTACGGAGACCCTGCTTCGTCATCAGAAGTGGGATAAGACCCTGCTTCGTCAAATTTAAAAACAAACAATTTAAAAGTAAAAGCAATACACTTGTTTGACATAATGGAGGATACATTTAAATACGACATAATTTAAATACGACATAATTTAAATACGACATAATTTAAAATCTATCACTCAACCCAATAGCAAAATCCATTGCAGCACTGTGAAAGTCACTTGAACTGCAGTGAAATATATCAAGGTGTACATTAGCAGTGAAGGTGTTCAGTAAGCGTAGAGCGCGCGGGAGTGGAGCTTGGCGCGCATGCTCTGTTCTGCACCGCACGAAGAAAAGAAGGTGTTTTCGTGCTCTTATGTAATTATCCGGTACTGCAATCGAAATATTATGTAAGATTGCAGGCACGCATCTTCGACCCGATAATATTTCCAGCACATACTTCATAAGGTATACGGTCCTTCGTACCTCCAAGGAATTGTACCCTGTCATTCCTAGTACAAAATTACTAGGATATATAAAGGGATAGCCTAAACAGTATCCATACTGTTTTTTTGTAAAGCCATCTTAAAAACTTTTTTTGTATTTTTTCAATGAGTTGGATATATTTAGACTCGTATGGACACCACACGATATCATTGTGTTCCAGTTTCGATATTACAATTTGGATCTTATAATTAATTAGCCCTCCAGCTAGGTGGAGCGATGAAATACGCAAGCTGGCTGGCAGCGGTTGGAAACAAAGAGCTGAACATCGAGCTCAGTGGCGTGTCATAGGTGAGGCCTATGTCCAGCAGTGGACAGAGATAAGATGATGATGAAGTACTTCTTTGCATAGTGTAAAACATAGTCACTTCGCTTCCCGCCGTCTGTCCCTCCTTTTGTACACTTAGATCTTATAAACTACGCAACAGATTTTTATGTAGTTTTCATCAATAGATAGAGTGATTCAAGAGTTTTATAACCAGAATTAAACGCGGGCAAAGCCGCGGGGTGCAACTAGTATTTTATAAATATAGAGCTGAGTTTTTGCCAAGCTTTTACTCAATTGATTCATATATATTTTTTAGTCGGACCTTCGACAATTTGTATGACAGCCAAATGGTTCATTGCTTTTGTTTTTTTTGATTCGAAGCGATCGTCATTTAACACTCCATGATAGCTAGGAGCGATTTCTAAGTAAATTAGGTTTTTAGAACACAAAATAAATAATGCAAACCATATATTTTGGAGTTTACACCCTAAGAAACGATTTCATATTTAGCTCGCGGTATGAAAATGTTTATTGGGAGAGGCCTACGTCCAGCAGTGGACGGACACCGGCTGTTAATGATGATGATAATGAAAATTTTATGAGGAATAAAATCGAGCGTTAACTAAAAGTGACGCGTAACGTTCCTTTGCGCAACTTACTTTGCGCACCTTTCACTTCGAGATTATTTATGTGTGTATATACAAAGTATACTGGAGTTGACTCCATAAGAAACGATTTTCATATTTAGCCCTCTTGACCTTGACCACAATAATAATAATTCTTGAAGAGTAAACTTGACCTTGACCACAATCATAATAATTCTTGAAGAGTAAACTTGACCTTGACCTTGACCACAATAATAATAATTCTTGAAGAGTAAACTGGACCTAGACCTTGACCACAATAATAATAATTCTTGAAGAGTAAACTGGACCTTGACCTTGACCACAATCATAATAATTCTTGAAGAGTAAACTGGACCTAGACCTTGACCACAATAATAATAATTCTTGAAGAGTTAACTGGACCTTGACCTTGACCACAATCATAATAATTCTTGAAGAGTAAACTTGACCTTGACCTTGACCACAATCATAATAATTCTTGAAGAGTAAACTTGACCTTGACCTTGACCACAATAATAATAATTCTTGAAGAGTAAACTGGACCTTGACCTTGACCACAATCATAATAATTCTTGAAGAGTAAACTGGACCTAGACCTTGACCACAATAATAATAATTCTTGAAGAGTTAACTGGACCTTGACCTTGACCACAATCATAATAATTCTTGAAGAGTAAACTTGACCTTGACCTTGACCACAATCATAATAATTCTTGAAGAGTAAACTTGACCTTGACCTTGACCACAATCATAATAATTCTTGAAGAGTAAACTGGACCTTGACCTTGACCACAATCATAATAATTCTTGAAGAGTAAACTTGACCTTGACCTTGACCACAATAATAATAATTCTTGAAGAGTAAACTGGACCTTGACCTTGACCACAATAATAATAATTCTTGAAGAGTTAACTGGACCTTGACCTTGACCACAATCATAATAATTCTTGAAGAGTAAACTTGACCTTGACCTTGACCACAATCATAATAATTCTTGAAGAGTAAACTTGACCTTGACCTTGACCACAATAATAATAATTCTTGAAGAGTAAACTGGACCTTGACCTTGACCACAATCATAATAATTCTTGAAGAGTAAACTGGACCTAGACCTTGACCACAATAATAATAATTCTTGAAGAGTTAACTGGACCTTGACCTTGACCACAATCATAATAATTCTTGAAGAGTAAACTTGACCTTGACCTTGACCACAATCATAATAATTCTTGAAGAGTAAACTTGACCTTGACCTTGACCACAATCATAATAATTCTTGAAGAGTAAACTGGACCTTGACCTTGACCACAATCATAATAATTCTTGAAGAGTAAACTTGACCTTGACCTTGACCACAATAATAATAATTCTTGAAGAGTAAACTGGACCTTGACCTTGACCACAATAATAATAATTCTTGAAGAGTTAACTGGACCTTGACCTTGACCACAATCATAATAATTCTTGAAGAGTAAACTTGACCTTGACCTTGACCACAATCATAATAATTCTTGAAGAGTAAACTTGACCTTGACCACAATAATAATAATTCAGAGTTAACTCCAGTCGTGCGTCGGAGCTGACACCGTAGTACTATTAAGTATTCTGTGCTGACACACATACTTTTTTTTCAAATAACAAAAGGCAATTTAGGCATAAAGGTATAGAATTAACAATTTTCTTAAAATTATTCAACTACCCTATTCCGTAATTAATAATCAGAATGAGATAACAATAGATAACAATATTGACTTACCCTTGGAATCTTTAGTTCTCTAGCATAAGACGAGGCCTTATAGAAGACCCAATCTTCTTGGGGTCCGAAAGACCCCATGTAATACGTCAGGTCGTTGGCAATGAGGATGATGTCCCGACCGTCGGGGCATTCTGGCGTGTACAGGGTTATACGCCACGCTACCATACCCACCTGGGGAAAGAAATAAATTTAATTTGTAGGTATATATGGCTCCACACGTATAGTATATTTTAGCCTGGATCAAGTAGTAATATTCTTCAAGGTTTCGTAAATTAAAGTTTTAAAGTCGAGTCGAAATCGAGTCGAGAGTTTTTTGAAGTGAAAACTTCTTTAGCGGCGCTGTGAACTTTTTGTATGGTTAATTGTGTAAAAGTGATTTTCAGATGGACCTAAGCAGATTGGACACGTAGTAAATTACAAAAATAAATAATATTACAGAAACATACATTCAATCAAAACACATTTAAATGTGCATTCCGTATTTTTTTATTTGATGAAAACCCTATCCCAATCCCTATTCCTAGGTTGGCCGGTGCCAGAGAAAAGGGAGAGAGGGAGAGAGAGAGAGAGAGAGAGAGAGAGAGAGAGAGAGAGAGAGAGAGAGAGAGAGAGAGAGAGAGAGAGAGAAGGAAGAAGAGAGGGAGAGAGAGAGGTAGAGAGAGGGATAGAGAGAGAGAGAGGAAGAAGAGAGGGAGAGAGAGAGGAAAGAAGAGAAGGAGAGAGAGAGGGTAAGTTAGGGAGGGAGAGAGCAAAATAGCGATGGAGATATAGGGTGGATGAGAGAGATAGAGAGAGAGAGGGAGATATAGGGTGGGTAAGGGAGGTAGAGAGAGAGAGCGAGGGGGAGCAAGAGAGAGAAAGGGAGAGGGAGAGAGGGGGAGATAAAGGAGGAGAGATAGAGATAGAAAGGGAGGGAGAGAGATATATATATAAATTGAGTACTTTCACCTCTAGTAAAGTAAGTGAAGTACTCACATTGTTCTGCCCGGGCAGCCTGGTGACCTCCACCACTCGGCGCTCGCCATCAGGCTCCACGACCAGCTCCACGGCTGACATCACGTTGTCCGGCATGGGGCCTGCTCACATACAACGATATAGGGTTACATTGACATAAATAATAAGTTCACTTGTTTTTAGGGTTCCGTAGCCGAATGGCAAAAAACGGCACCCTTATAGACTCGTAATGTCTGTCTGTCGGTCCGTATGTCACAGCAATTTTATTACGAAACAATTAAGACTTCACAGTTGAAACTTGGGAGGTAGATGTATTCTGTATATTTACTTTAAGGTTTGTATACAAAAATAATTTTTTTTTTAAAGAATACTCTCAATTTGGATTGCACATTACTTGTATTCTTGTTAACCCCTCCAACTGAGCTAAATATGCTTGTGTCTGGAGTGGGTTCACATCAATAGTGCAATGGGTGGGGTGGTGATCGAACTGACGACCTTTGGATCGCCAGTCCGACATCCTAACCATTGGGCTATTGCCGCCTTGATTAAGGGGGGCAAAATACATGGAACTGAAACTAAAAAAAATTTTTTCATCAAAACCATGCGGGAGTGTCTATAGGTCTTTAAAAATAACATTGAAGTTCCCAAAACTATTTATTCTCAAAGTAAATCGTTTGAAAGATAGACACTTCTAAAGTGGTAAAATGTGTAACCACTAACTTTTAAAACATGAATGAAAAAAATGTAAAAAATATATGCTGTAGATCTCAATAAACACATACAACGAAAATTGGCTTAAACGGAATATAGTCAGCAGTTTTTGAGGCACATTTTCAAAACCGCAAATATAACTTTGTCATTCATACGAACACTATGAAAAACAAGTTATTTTTTTGCTGGCGAAAAGTGATAGTGATAGTTTTTGCCCGATCTTATAAAATATAGTAGTGTGGTACGGGACCCTACGAGTGCAAGTCCGACTTGCACTTAGCCAGTTTATTCAGTAATCTAACGTCTACGATTGTATGCAGTAACTAGAAAAGAAGATCCGAAAGGTTTAGTTAGGTGCAGCATGACTTATTCTCACAATGGCATATATGCCTAAAAATGACAAATTGATGGCAAATTCTACAAATACCAAATTCTTACAATGTCAAATTCTGCCTAATTCTGCGCCTAAACCAGCCGAAGATCGGGCTCAGTTGCGTTTCTTGATCTAAGTCCAGCAGTGGACCGACACCGGCTAATTATGAGTTATAACTTACCGTCCACGCTTCCGTCTTCTATACACTCCCTCCACCGATCTTCTACCACCTGCCGGAACATGTCTGGCATGTCGTACACATAAGTGGTGCCTTGTGACGTTGCCTGGAATACATACATACAACATACAACATTAAGCTTACCACCATACAGACGATAGGGATGATGTCTGGGTAAAATAATTATAATTCTAATTAGTCCGTCAGTTTCATTATAAAAAAATTTTGCACACGTATTTTTTGACGTGACAACGTCTTATATATCGATGAACGCCGGCTGCACACACGAAAAATTGTCACGTTCCGCGTGCAAGTGAGAGCGCGGAACAAACGATAGAGAGGCACGATCGTATGAAGTTATCACGTAAAATTATCGTCCATAAACCGACTTTACAGACAAACAATTTTTATTTTACAAATCAATAGAAATTGACAAAGACAAAGAGCATCAAAGTTCGGGAGTGGCTCGTGACTTCACGAACCGCTTAAAAGTAGTGCATTTTTTGTGTTTCGTGACGTCATGCGGATTTACAAGGCTCTATATCTTCGTAATTTGACAAGATAAAAATCCGTATTCAATATTTTTTGATAAGGTAAATGATGGACTTAAATTTTTTTTTTTAGGCATCTAGCTTATTCCACAATTCCCCTTTTCTATCGTACTAGAGTCTGCAAAAGGGAGAACCGTCGTAGAAATTGAGGGCGCGCGTGTTGATGGTTCTAATTTACTGTGTTTGTTGCGTTGACAACATTGCTCTGTCATTGCCAATACGACTAAAAATGTTTGATACCTTGGTAGGGACCTACTCTCATCATTACCGTGTGCTACTAGGTAGGTATGTACCTTCCTTCCTTACATTTGAATGTTAGTTCATCGTGAAGCCACGACGGTTCTCTTTTTGCACAGATTCTATCTGGTGCTCAGACATACGCCATCGATACATGGTTTATATTCCATTCTGTCGCACAAAGCGCTATCCACATTTATCATAAGTACAGCGAAGGAATGGAATTCCCTACCACTCTGTACTTCCTGTTAAGTACAATCCGGGGATCTTTAAATCACAAGTGAACCGGTATCTTCCAGGCACCAAATTTCAGCTCAATCGGTTGAAAAGTTTTATCCCTGTTTTCGGTCAATGAAAAACTCCTATAATATCATTAGAATATTATACGAAGGTGAATTTCTCCACCATCATCACCAACAAGGTTATAATAGCTCAGGTGGTAATCGGGCGGTCCCAAAACCAGAAGACCCCGGTTCGAGTCCAGATAAGAAGATAATTTTTATCCCTTTTTTTTCAAGTTCCTTCTTTTGTGAAAAAAACTATTACTGGGAGCCAAAAATTTTCCAAAAAACACGATTTACCAAAAAAAACCGAGCATAGATCGGTTGTCCAGGGGTGGTCTCTACATTGATATCGATGCGTCCTGTCATCACAAACTTCTAGTAGAGGGAGATGCAGCTAGACAGTTGTATACGTGCATCTCTGTTCATAACGACATGTTCATAATCTCGAAATTCATTGCTATTCATGTAGCGACTACCGGCCCAGGTACTGTATGTATAAATAAGACAATAAACTGTGTACAACAAACTTACCAAGAACCTCTTCTGCTGCAGGAAATCTTTGGTGACGTATGGAGTAGAGATGGGCAGCCCGTGCATCGGTCCTTGTCTCGCGCCGAATGATTGGAACAATATCTGTTAACATATATTTATTTACTACACATTTTTCATTTGGTTTTCATCTAGAGTGGAGACCGCGAATCAGCAAACGTAGCGTAGGACGTCCTGTGACCAGGTGGAGCGACGACATACGCAAAGCGGTGGGCAGTGACTGGAAGAGAAGAGCCGAAGATCGGGCTCAGTGCTGCGTGTTTGAAGAGGCCTACGTCCAGCAGTGGACTGACACCGGCTGATTATGATGATGATGCCGTGTTTCGAGCAAATTTTTGCCTAACAAAATGTGGCTGTACTAATAATACGTACAAAAGAATAAAGCAGTACTCACCACACCAAGTCTAGGATCCGACACCTCTTCATACATGTACACGTCCAGAGAATATCCAGACCCGTTGGACAGACACAGTCTGACGTTCTTTGTTGGCGCGCCGGGACCTGACAACAAATCATTAAAAGAAATTTTAAACTAAAACAACCGACTTCCATGCCGCGTATACCATATTTAATTAAAAGAAATTTAAAACTAAAAAAACTAAAAATAATTAAAAGAAAGGCCGTATAAAGAAAGGGTATAAGCTAAGAAAATCTACCCCCGGAAGAAATTTGATTGATATTGATACGATATGTAGGTACTAATAAAATATGTTTTTTCTGAAAGTTGAGATCTCTAACACAATGGTTTTTAATTAAAAGTATCATGATATGTACTGTGATCGGTATGCGTTTCTCTATGTTGTGTTTCACTATTTCACTTTTTTATTTTTTTTTATATAAAAATTGTCTGAAGTACTGAAACACACACTTACATGTATGGTTGGTTTTAACCTACTTTAATTTTTTTTAAATATTCTGACGTAAACGATTGGATGACAGCTGAATGGTTCATTACTTTTTTTTTCTAATTCAAAGCGTTAAATTCTGCTTTTGCTATGTTTACTTGATAATTGGTTATGATTTATTTTATGATTTATGATTTTGACGTGTATATGTGCGTATATTTATACTGCCTACATACTGAATAAATGCTTTGATTCTTCTTTGATTCTTGAAAAAAAAAAATTATGTGAATTTAATTTTTTCAGCACGATACAGTTTTGGCACAATAACAAAAACATTTTTTTTTCGTACCTTTAATATTTCCTTATAATAATATAATATTTATTTCTAAAAAAAAAAAAGTTACGCCTTAGTGCAATAAAATTAAAACCAATCTTGGTTTCTATAATGAATTTACATATAATGCTCGCTTTTCATTGCTTTTTTGCTATTTATGTACATACATACATACATCGTCTACTAAAAACAATATTAATTTTCAAAATAACAACATTACCTATTCTATTGTAAATAAATAAAACATTCAAATATCAATTATCAATTTTATTATTCAACCTTAGTTAGCTATGTTTCAAGGAACAGAATATTATTGTGACACTTTATTAGGGTTCCGTAGCCGAATGGCAAAAACGGAGCCCTTATAGATTTGTCATGTCTGTGCGTCTGTCCGTCCGTATGTCACAGCCGCTTTATTCCGAAACTACTAATAATTTCGGAATAGTTACTATAATAGTTTAGAATAGTTTCGAAATACCTAAGAATACACAGTTAAAACTTGGTAGGTAGATGTATTCTATGAACCGCTTTACGATTTTTATACAAAAATAAAAGCATAAGGGGGTGCTCCCCTATCTATACATGGAACGGAAACTAAAAAAAATCATCAAACCTATGGGTGTATTGATAGGTTTTTAAAAATTATATTGATGTTCCTAAAACTATTTATTCTCAAAGTCAATCGCTTGAAATATAGACACTTCTAAAGCGGTGTGTCTCCTCTCTCGTCTTACTCTGAGCAGATAGGGGGGCTAAAATGCGACATGTTTAGTAACCCGGTATAATGTATGTAACCAAAGTTATACCCCGCACGTATAGTTTTGATGAACATTTTCGTTTTCGTTTAAGTTCCATGTATGTGGAGTACCCCCTTAATCTTTTATTTTCAACCAACTTTACAAAAAGGAGGAGGTTCTCAATTCGCCTGTTTTTTTTAAGTTTTTTTTTGTTACCTCCGAACTCCGTCAAATCTTAACCGATTTGGAAAATTCTTTTTTTGTTCGATAGAGTATGCTTCAAATTTTATCGAGATCTGATAATTATCTCCGGAGATATGGAGATAAACATCTCAAACTTGGTACTAAAAATGACTATCGCGGCATGTGAAGTCGGTTTTGTTCGTTTTGTAAACGATCTTAAATTATTTTATTTTTGTATAAAAATCGTAAAGCGGTTCATAGAATCAGTTCAATTACTACCTATCGACCTGGACCTGGACGTGTAATCCGGGGGGTGCGGTTTCGAGTCCCGTCGGTACGATGAAATTTTGGATTGTGTTTAACAATTTACAAAAATATAATGTGTATGACACTTCAAAGAAACAGAATAGGTATTGTTGTTATTTTGAAAATTAATATTGTTTTTAATAGAAGATGTATATGTGATGTATGTACATAAATAGCAAAAAAAAAGCAATTAAAAGCGAGCATGTAATGTATAATATGTAAATTCGTGATAGAAACCAAGATTGGTTTTAATTTTATTGCACTATGGCGTAGCTTTTTGAAAAAAAAATATATATATTATGATTGGGAAATATTAACGAAACGAAAAAAATTTTTTTTTGTTATAATGCTATAATTGTATCATGGTAAAAAATTAAATTTGACGCTATTTTTTTTTATTTTGCTATGATCCTATGATGTTCTAAAGCTCTTAATTTTTGTTATAATAGCTATTATTAGATATATGAAAAAAATTTAATTAATAGCTGGTCAGTCACAAAAAAAATTTTTTTTTCCGTCTTTTACATTTTTTGCTTTAAAAAAACCAATTGAGTTAGAAATCTCAAACTTTCAGAAAATACATATTTTATAAGTACCTACATATCGTATAATCGTATATGTCAATCAAATATCTTCCGGGGGCAGATTTTCTTAGCTTATACCTCTAGGGCCTTTTAAACTAAAAAAATCGACTTCCATGCCGCGTATACCATATTTAATTATTGTCCGAGGTAAAACTCACCAATTCTAAGAGTGAATCTTATTTCAGCTTGCAACACTCTCAGCTTCCACAACCTGGGGCCGTACCGCATCACCATGCCCAGCACAGATTCTTCGATCTGTTAAAAGAATATAATGAATATAAATAATATATAAAAGAAATAAATAATATAATAAATATAATAAAAAAATAAAAAAGAGTGTGAGTAGAAATCTACGCGCGGAAGCTTAACTTCCAAGTTCAATCAATTTATTTCTCAACATCATTTTTTTTTGCACAAAGCTAAGTTCCATAGATGGAGATCTGTTGAACAGAAGAACAGTTTGTTGCACAAAAGTATAGTAAGTACCTAACCATAAAACGGGTAGTGCCTCAAGCTTTTAAGAATATAGGTAAGTATCTACCCGCTAAATACTTACTAGAATTTATTTTTAACATTTTAGTTCCTTGCCCCAGATAAAAGCTTGTTTTAAAAAATATTTTTTCTTTTAATTTATTTCCTTTTAAGGTACACAACCCTAAAAACAACAAAATTAGTTGTTACCTTAGCAGGGTCCATAATGACGGTGGGTCCAAAGTTGAGGAATATATGGTTACAGTCGGTACGTTTCGCCAGCGGGTGGGAGTATGCCACTTCTAGCTCATCCATGGCTTCTAACAACACCCTGCACATACAAAGATTTACTATTACAATTTACATATATACAACTAAATACATTTTAATTACCTACAGATAAAAAATGGTTTAAAATGTCAGAAACGTGTCGAAGTAATTTCGATTAGTATCTTAGGTTGCAGTGTACGTAACGGGAAACTAAGCTAAGCTAGGTTAGGTTAGCAACCAACATAACACGACCACTAGAGGTCAATGACCTTGACATCTAGACATTGACCTTTGACCCCGAGGACAATAAATATATGACTTCAGGGCTAGGTTAGGTTAGGTTTGAACTGTGAAAATAACAAGCGCGTGCTGTGCGAGCAAAGCGATAGTGCCGCGGCATCGGCCGGCGAAGCTCAAAAAAATATGTAACGCGCACGCAAATCACTAGGTTAGGTTGGGTCAATGTCAAAGGTCTTTGACCTCGAGGCCGCCAAAGGTCATTGACTTCCACGGGGCGTGTTGTGTTATAAACCACCCTTATACTCCCACATTGGCGTTGAAATTGTTTCCATATTGTCCCGTTATGTACCCAGTGACCGTACCTTAACCCGTGTGTGTGATAAGAATGTTTACCTTTCCCCCTCGTTCTGAAGGTACTCGAAGCTGGCCTCCTTGGTGATCAGATCCTGGTGTCTGATGATGGAGCGGATGAAGAACCGGAAGTCTGTCACTTCTTGACCCTTCTTTACCTGTTCACAAATTGTTAAATTAATACAAAGACAATACAAAATTGCCTTTATTTCGATAATAAGTTTGTTGTAAGTAAGGTCAATCGCGCACAGCGTTGCGGTGCGTTTATTTTACCGCACGGTATAAAACAGTATATACTACAATGCCTTGATTTTGCAGTGCGTCCGAAATGTTTGCACAGGCTCGGACAGATGACTTTTATGCCGTTATTAGAAAAAAGACGGCCTCGCTGCTAAGGTTTTGAGACAGTCCTAACAGCATTCTAAAAACAGTAGCGGAGAGATACAATTCGTTTGTCATGGTGCGCTTTGTGCATGTACTGGTTGACAGAAAGAGTTTAGTGTATTTGTAGAGTGCGCTGTGGCAAGTGGTTTGTTCTCCTCTTTATACATTGTTTTAATTTTCAACCGACTTCCCAAAAAGGAGTTCTCAATTCGTCTGTATGTTTTTTTATTTGTATGTTACGCGATTACTCCGTCAATTCTGAACAGATTCGAATGATTCTTTTTGTTATAGGTAGGGTACGTTTCCGAAGTGGTCCCATTGTAATTTCATCGAGATCTGATAAGTATCTCCAGAGATATGACGATAAACGATTGCTACTGAAATTGACTCGCGGGGCATTGAAGTCGATTGTTTTAGTTTTTAAACTATCTTAATTATTATTATATTCGTATAAATTTTTAGGTACTAACCTATTCCTAAGCTAATTAATTACTAACAAATGAATGTGTCTTATCTGAAAATAAATAATGGTATTGAAAAGAAAAATAATTTCACCACAATGCGCGCACTTCTATGACATTCCATACTCCACCGCACCGCTGTGCGCGCTCAACCTAACGAAGTATTTTAAAATTACAGCGACATAGTCAACTTTGTATTAATGATTACAGTTATGTTGATTACATTACTAATAAGCTTTATTAAAAAAAAAAAGAGTGTGTATTTATGTACACGCGTTAGAAGTTATACTTCTGTGGCGTATGGAAAAAAAAAACTAAAATGCAGTAGTGATTAACGATAAATATTAAAATTAATCAAAAAGATTTTATTTAAATAAAAAAGGTTTTATTAACGTAAAAATATGACGTTAAATATGACATATACAACTTGAACATAGTCATGCCACCTAGAACTAACTTCACGGTGTAGAATTTAGGTGTCGGTGTGCGCGCGCATCGTAAAAATCTCATCATTTTTCTCTATAGCGCCAAAAGAAGTATAACTTCAGAAAGAAAAAAATAATGTAAAACCAACCTTAGCCTTTCCTAAATAGAGGTGCATCTTCTGGTTACTAGTTGGTAGAGCTTCCAGCTCGTAACTCCTCATCCTGTACAATTCCAGCTGGAAGGCTGATGCCGGTTCCAGGTGTCGGTAGATCGTGTCTTCTGCGAAGTCGTTGCGGGCGCGGTATGTGAAGAATTTGGGGAATTGACGTCTGTGGGAGAAATGAGGCTTTTTAGGGAGTTAAATTTTGTTTCAGTTACGTGTTTTTTTTTTTCATTTTGGCTTCACACTTTTAGTGTATTTAAAAAGTCACAAAGTTAAGTCAAGCCAGTGTTTAGTATTAAAATTGTTAAATGTAAATAAAATAAAAGTCACAAAGTTGAGTCAAAGTCACATTTCAGGTCATGTTGAAATCATAGTGTAGTCCAAGTCATTCCCTCAGTAAATATGTGGACTTTACTATAAAGATTTTCAGTGGAATTTTGGTGAGAACGCAAATAGCATGTTTTTCAACATTGTGCTGTTTCCCTACACTCGCACACATTCATTATTACATTAACTCGCGGAAGTACACAAGTTTTAGGAAAAATAGCATTAGAGCACACACACTTTTCACATTCCCGCCAAAACTCCAGTTAGGTGTTGATGCCCTTTTAAAACCCCAACGCAAAAAGAAGGGGTGTTATAAGTTTGAAGTGTGTGTACATCGTCCTGTTAAGAGTGGAAGCGTGTGTCGTGGTTTGCGACGTGGTAACCTCGATTCCTTGGCAACTTAACCGCGATTCGCGGCGTTTTGTAAGGGTGATTAAATTTGAGGCTAAGAGCTGACGAAATGTGAGGTTAGATCTCACTCACCTGATGTGAATTATGAATCACATAAACAAGTGGGGTTTCCCACTACCTATCCACCGGACTGGCCAGATCAATGAATATGCATTTGGGTACTTCCCTGACTCGACGTACACGTGGCTGATGGTAACTCCAAAGTTCAACTTCAATCGTCCGCACGCAAGGTTCACCAAAAGTTTATTACGACTGCGCCCGGTTGCGCACGAGTCGCATTCAATCACAAATTCACCATTCCAAAAGTCGAGTCCCAATGGGATCAAATTAACGGGTTTTCAACAAATCTATCGGTAGTTATTCGACCCGTGTCGTTTTTTATTGCATACCGATGCCAAAGCAAAAACCCAATGTTCCCGAATGAATCACACAATATGGAATTGGTAGTCGCGTATATTCGCGACTCAAGTTCAATGTTTATCACGAGGACCCGGCCCCAAAATAGTTCGCACAATTTCAACACCGCACTTCCAATTATGGTTCAAAACAAGCGTACAGTCCGGCAAGTATAACTTGGCGTGCCTGTGCGCCACTGTGCTTTTACTTTGTACTTTGATAACAGTTTCTCTTAAACCACTTTTAATTACTTTTGGCATTATTCAACTATTTTAATGTAGCAGATTTATCAACAATAATGTCGCGGTAATCTCTTAAACGTCAAACTCACAATTTCAATTAAAATAATTAGTTCCAAAAACCACCACCGCCAAGTTATACTTGTGGCACTGTAAGTTCTCAAGCCAATAATTATTACGCGAAGCAATGACTAGGCACAGATCATTTTTCACCGCGGTCGGTGCCTTGACATTTTTTCCACACGAAAGTGCCACAGACAACAAAAATCATTTAGTTCAATGTCACGCGCGTGTAGACGTATTATGCCATGGACAGGCAAATTTGGTACGGGACGAAACAGTGGCATCGTAGCACCCAAACGTAGGAACCGATTTTGATTAATTTTTTTTTTGATAGATTTATTATATCAGATTTATTATTTACCTTAATTATAACTGTACAAAATCAATTACATTAACATATAAAGTACTAGCTGACATCCGCGACTTTTTTTACGTACACCAAGAATTTTGTAACCTATGTTCATTCTTATGCTTTAAAGTATATCCTTGTTAAATTTCAGTAAGATCGGATCGTCCGTTTAGGTGTGATTAGGTAACAAACAGACAGAGTGACAGAGTTACAACGTCTTTACAATATTAGTCTGGATAACTTCAATAAACTGGCCAAGTGCAAGTCGGACTCGCACTCGTAGGGTTCCGTAACACAGTTAAGTATTCCATAACTATGATTTTTCGCAACTACAAAATTAACTTTGTTTTTCATAGTGTTTGTATGAAAAACAAAGTTATCTTTGCGGTCGCCATATCTCTAAAACTGCTGACTGTATCTCGTTCAAACCAATTTTCGTTGTTAGTTTTTATTGAGATCTACAGCATATATTTTTTTTTTAGATTTTTCACTCCTATACTTTAAAAGTTAGAGGGGGGGGGGGGCACACGTTTTACCACTTTAGACGCGCCTATCTTTCAAATGATTTTACTTTGAGAAAAAATGATTTTAGGAACCTCAATTTCATTTTTTAAGACCTATCCATAGACACCCCACACGTATAGGTTTGAAGAAAACATTTTTTTTGTTTCAGTTCCATGTATGGGATGACCCTTTAACTTTTATATTTTTTATTTTTGTATAAAAATCGGAAAGCGGTTCACAAAATACATCTACCTACCAAGTTTCAATTCTGTAGTCCTAACAGTTTCGGAATAAAATGGCTGTGACATACGGACGGACAGACAGACAGACATGACGAATCTATAAGGGTTCCGTTTTTTGCCATTCGGCTACGGAACCCTAAAAAAGGTATACTTACTTGATAAGCAGCATAAAAGTGATTCTCCTAATCCGTTTTTGATGCAACGTGTGTCGATGCGCGCGGCAGAAGTTTCCGAAGCGACGTGAGACTGTGCTGTCGTCACTCTCGCCCGAGTCTCGCACACCGATCATGAGAATGTGGATCGGTTCTAGTGGCTGGAAGTGAAGGTTCATCATCATCAGCCTATACAAGTCCACTGCTGGACAAAAGCCTCTCCAATAATACGCCACTGAGCACGAAACCCAGTTTTTTTTATGATACCAGGACAAGCACGACGCTCGTCTGATGGTAAGCGATGACGTCGACCTATTACAGATACATGCATAATTCTTGACAGACAGAAATTTAACATTCTGGCAGTCCAGAATGTTGCACGCCACTGTATCTGTAATAGGTAGACGTTATCGCTTACCATAAGACGAGCGTCGTACTTGTCCTGTCACCTTATATCATTTTAAAAAAATGTAAGGTTAGAGTTACAACAAAGACTCATTCGATACTTTTCTATCGATTTAATCGCGCTTGAACCTTATAGCCTTATAACCTCTATGCAAGCCTAATGCGATCCTAAATGTTCTTCTGAGACATATAATTGAGTAACGAGGCGAGTTCTTTTAACTTGCGCCTACTCAGTATCGATTCCAAAGTATCGATACTAAAAGTACTTGGAATAAAAAATAAAGGTACATCCCTAATAAGTTGAACAATAAAAATAGCCTAGTGTGAACCTGGTTTTACAAGATTTGACCCACACTACCTACGAATAAATAATAAGTCAAGAAATATAACTGCGTTAAAAAATGACCCAACAAAAGTCGTGTCCAATCAGGCGGGGATTAAAGTCGTGTCCAGCGCGTCGGAACATTATTCGGACGTTTGTCTTGTTTGACTCAGCTGTTATTACAGACATTGCAACACATAACCGAACCAATCCCTGTTTTCATTCCGAATTTAAACCATTCAGCAAGCATATCTATTTGTAATTTTGAAAGTTATTCTTATTTAGAATCTACGTCGTTTTGGTTTGAAGGAGGGCCACTTTTTGTGTGGAATTTGTTTTAAATTAGAGTTCCTGACTTATTACTCATTCGTAGCACACTGCACACTAAAATCTTGCATAATATAGTTTTTCTTACCAATTCCTCTCCAATATCGATAGGTTTATAATCTGCTCCTACATTGATACTGGTGCTGTCTCGATTCTCACTGCCTTCCTGTAAAGCTGCCAAATCCTGCAACGACGTAATGTGGTTTAGAAGAAGTAAGATTTATCTATATGGATAAATATTATTGTAATCAGCTGACAGCAACTAGGTACTCCGTCTTTGTCACTTTAAAGGATTTATTCTAAGGATTTTGTATTTGGTACAAAATTATCCAACACCCAAGATCAACGACTATTACTGCTTAACTAATAAAGTTATCTTAACCGCTATAGTTTTCTTTTAAAGTTCATGAAATGTGCTATTATTACGAATTTTTCAAGACAGCAGTTTATTTTTTTGAGGGGGGGGGGGACGCCCTACTGGAACAAAAATTTGCACTTTAAAGTTTAATATTTCGTATATGGAGCATTCAATCGAAAAATTGTATTAGCAACCCTTAAATCATTTTAAAAGACCTATTCGACGATACCCCACACGATGGGGTAGACGCTGAAAAAAAAAATTCATCTCCCCTTCTCATATAGGGGAGCTACCCTAAAAAAATATATCTCAACATTTTATTTCAGCACTTTGTAGGCGTAATTTATATACATACCCCCACAAAATTACAGCTTTCTAGTATTAACGGTCTCTTAGGAAAACCTCGGATAAACAGACAGACAAACAGACAGACGGACATGAGGAAACTATAAGGGTTCCTTGTCAGGACTACGGAGCCCTAATGAATGATTTAGGAATGATATCCGAATGATTTATAAATGATTTAAGAATAATTTAGGCATGAATAAATTTATTTAAGCATTGAGAATGATTTGAGGATAATTTAAGAATTATTTTAAGAACACACCTCCCGTCTGACGGTAGCTTCACTAGAGAAGTCATGCACCAAGTCAAACAGTTCATCAGCATACTGCACGAACTGTTCACAGCTGTCGAAAGCTGCCAGCGCCCCGGTGCGGTGGTGACACTTCCTCATGACCTCTGTGCCTTCCGTCTGCTGCTCTGCATCAGCTAGCGACGCCTCTGATTGGCTTAGCGGTATCCTGGGAACGAATCACATGGTAAGGAACAAATGTAAGTGGGCAATGAATCACCAATAGAATTGTTACGCCGTCCTAATTGGCCATTGCTCGCGCGATGATGCGATGCGATTTCATCGTGCAATGAAAAATAACGGCCAAGTACGAGTTGGACTCGCGCATCGAGGCTTCCGTACAAACACAAAACAAACTTAACTTTGCAGTTCGATCTCTATACCGATGTCTAGACACGGTTAATGCACCAATTGCAAATAATAAGTTTGTTTGATATAAGTTTCAACTTGTAGCTCTACGCGATCCTGAGAAAAAGGATCTTGACGGACAGATATACAACAAAGTGATATAAGGGTTCCTTTTTCCTTTTGAGATAGGGAACCCCAAAATATATAATGTACTATATACCCGCGACTTCGTTCACGTCCAAGAATTTAGTAGCCTCCGTAAGAATGCTATATCCTTGTTTAATTTCAGTAAGATCGGATCGTCCGTTTAGGCGTGATTAAGGTAACAAAAAGACGGAATGACAGTCACAATAGTTTTTTTAATATTAGTATGGATGTATCGACATATTCGACGATAGACAAGTCCAGAGCTTCTTCCGCGAAGCAATTTGCTTCTACATTCCTCATACGCACTGCCAAGGAATGAAATCCTATTTGCCTGAGTCTGTGTTACCCGATAACTACCACCGGGGGTTTCAATTCGAGAGTGAACAGGTATCTTCTAGGTAAGCGTGCTACATCTTGTACCACATCGTCACTTAACATCAGGTTCTATGTATCTATCTATATTATCAGGTATCTAGTGTCCGCATGGCCAACTACCACCCTCAAGTTACAAAATCTGTCGGCAAACATCTAATGTGTTCCGGCAGCTATCCTTGAGAGCCAGTTCCCATTCTAGGCCTAGTGTCGACACGCCTGCCGACGGAGGAACACTGTCCCACAAGTCACAGTTTATAAACTAGTTTGTGGAACAGGGAACCATCACCATAGTAACGTACAGCCTGTCTATAACCACTATAAGTAATGACATAAATTAAGTCACTGATATGTATTAGTTATTAGATTCAAGATTTCAATAAATTATTATTTATATTTAGTATGCTTATACCATCTTAGACCGCATCATCACTTACCAACAGCTGAGATAGTGGTCAAACGCAAGCCTGTAAGATAAATTTAAAAAAAAAAGGTGAGATAGTGGTCAATCGCTAGCCTATTAAGCATAAAAAAGCTACCCATACCTATTAGGATGTCCAGTAGGCAGCACAAACTGGAAATGCACCAGCCCCAGTTCCCCAGAAAGTCCCAGATGTTGGAGACACGTGATGTCGTACGAGGTGTAAGCTCGTCGTACGTACACTTCCAGAGCCGCATTACACACCTGCAACAAAAAAAAATTGTAAAATCGTTTAAAAAACTAAAAGAACCGACTACAACTGCCGCGCTATTAATATTCAGTACCAAGTTTCATGTGTTTCTCTCCATAACTCTGAAGTTACTTATCAGATCTTGATGAAATTTAAATGGGACCACCTGTGAAGTATTTCCTTACCTTACTTACCCTTTCAAACAATTAAGAATTTTCCTTTTTTTTTAAAGATTACCCGCAATGTGTGTTGCACATTACTAGTATTCTTGTTAACCCTCCAACTAAGCTAAATATGCTTGTGTCTGGGGTGGGTTCACGTCAATAGTGCAATGGGTGTGGTGGGGATCGAACTCACGACCTCTCGATCGCCAGTCCGACACCCTATCCATTGGGCTATTGCCGCCTTAATTAATTGGTTTACGCGTCTTCGAGTAATCGGTGAAAATAAATTTAAAAGAAAAAATACCAACGAATTGAGAAGCTCCTCCTATTTTATGAAGTCAGTTAAAAAATAATATTATATCGTTTAAAAAAACTAAAAGAACTGACTTCATATACCGCGATAGTCATTTTCAACCAAATTCCGAAAATGAGGAGGTTCTCAATTCGTCTGTTTTATTTCTTTTTTTTTATATGTATGTTACGCAATTACTCCACCGATTGAGAACCGATTAGATTTATTTTTGTTACAGGTAGGGTTCATCTCTAAGGTGGTCTCATTTACATTTTATCGAGATATGATAAGTATCTCCAGAGATATGACGATGAAGGTCTCAAACTTGCTACTGAAACTGAAACGCGCGGCATGGAAGTCGGTTGTTTTTGTTTAGAAATAATCTTAATTATTTGTTTGATAGCTGTTTTAATCGAGAGTATTCATAGCTTTGATTATCTAAAAAAATCATACCGACATATTAAAAACCTCGTTTTTGGAAATCGGTTGAAAAAACTAAATCAAATTCGGTTCATCCGTTTGGGCACTACGATGCCACTGACAGACACACCTTTTTAAGAGAGACACGTCAATCTTATAACACCACTTCTTTTTACGTTGGGGGTTAAAATGATAAAACATTTCGATTACTGAAACTACTTTTCAAATCAATAATTCTCCTTCTCAATAAAGCTTAAATTGCAGACAAAATTGTCAATTACAACAAATTGCCTTCGAGCATTTACCAATGGAGACGTTAACGTTGTAATCCGCAAACATTTTTTCTGCCGATACTTACGGGGGACGAGGTAAACACGCATTGCACACACACAAATCACTCACTTTAGCGATCCCGCACACTAGCTTGAAACACGCACACAGTATTAAAAATACAGCGTAGTTACGCACGCTCATATGGCCAATAATGGCTATATGGCCAGCAGAGGGGTACGCCTTGCATTGACATCTCCATTGGTAAATGCTCGAAGCAAATTGCAGGATAATTTAGTTTCTTAGATATTCCGAATGGCTTTGATCAAAACCCGCGAGGTAATTTACATAATAAGGATTGTTTTCTTTGATTAGTTATTCACTTTCATAAGGGTATAATGGTAACGCCTAAAGATAAGATGATTATAGTTTTTTTTTTATATGAGGCAATTTTGAATATTCTAATGATATGTGATGTATATGTTACCGGAAATGTATGTAATCCGTCATTGTATACAATTATATTAGACACATTTCCTAGAAAATGTATACATTTCCAAAATAGCAATCGGAAATGTAAAATATTTGAGATATCAATGGGTACGCGGGGTTGGGTTAGGTTAGGTTAGGTTAACATGTTCTATTACAGAAAGCATTATTTTTATACATTTCCTAATCCGATATTGGAATTATATACAATTCCTAGCAATGTTATACATTTCCTAGGACTTTTATGTATTATATAGTTTTTGAAACTATATTTTATACATTTCCTAAATAGCTTCGGAATTGTATAAATTTCCTAGGATTTGTATACAATTCCTAGATTTCATACATTTTACGGTAACATATATATATATATAATTTGGAGCAAGCTAGTTTTGGTTTTTCTGAGAGCTAAATAGCCACCTACGTTCACAATTATCGTCAGATTTGCTCGTACAAGTACGGGAGACGTTTCAATCTATGTGAATTGTGTTAGATACTACAACATTCTTCCAAAAATATTAACGCAACTTAAAGAAAAACCATTTAAGGCGACAGTAAACCGTATACTAATGGAAAAGGCTGACTACTCTGTTCAAGATCTTATTGATGACAGAAAGGCTTGGCAAAGTATGGATTGTCTTGAAGAAGATTAATAGATTCCTTTTTATTTGACAATTATTAATGCTATGTGCCCATTTGTTTTGTTGTTTTATTGCTTTATAATTTTTTATACACATTTTGACATTTAAAATATTTGACATACATTTAAAAAATTTAATTGACATACATTATTAAAATTTGAATTTAAATTAGAAATGCTATAAGTACTGTAATTGTAATATGAAATGTTTTATTTGATTGTAAATGATTGACTTTCAAAAGTGTATGTATGTATGTATCAAATTGAAAAAAAAAAAAAAACGAGAGGAACAGCTTTCACCACCATCATCCAGTCTAGCGAAACTTAATGAAATAATTCGTTCTAAGGCGTTTGGCATTCAAATAATGGTGGGCGGAAACTTCCATCACACTCCCACAGTATCCTTTCTCTCATGTCTTCCGTTGACATTTGACAATCTCGCTAAGACCGACTTACTTCGGCCATATTGTTTTGTTTCATTTGTTTGTTAATAATACAAGTTCATTCTAAGTTTGTTGTGGGTTTTCCTAATAGGATAATCGGTGAAAGTGTTTTGATCGAATAATTAATGTTCAAGGAGTATAACACCCAAAGGGCTTCTTAAAAAGCGGTTTAGGACGTGTGAAATTTGTGGATATGATACAATTCGTTTAGAAGACGTATAAAGAAAATTTATGGCCCAATTTCTACTCGATAAGGACCGGTAACCATCTAATTTAACAATTATTCTGCTTGTAGATGTGATATAGTAGCCAGAATCTAAATATAAACCAAATTGACGAAATTTTCGTATTTAGTATGTACTAGTGATGTGTGACCTTATTATTTGTAAATATCGATAACCATGTTTCGTACTTAATAGGTTATTTTGTATTTGAGTAATGTGATATATCTTTCAATTAAGAGTTTCTACTATGACAGCACGGCAGCGACCTGAAGAAATAAATAAAAATAATTCTATTATATTGTATTAAAAATATGTATCTGATGAAGGCTTATTATTTGTCTCTGCTCACATTTCAATCCGACGCTGTGTTAGGACCAACTATGCATCTTCATGGGTGGTCCTAATTCAACTAGTCAATATATAATTTTATGAGTACCCGGTCCGTGTTTTCTATAAAATATATCGATATCGATAAAATGTTATATTGTAATGTAGCCGCAATAATTATTTTTGTCAGGTTGGCAGACACTAGTTAGTCCACAGATAACTATAGTCAATAAATGTCTGTATGTTGGCATTATAGTGAATGCCAAACGATTCTTATTGGCTTGTTATTGGCTAGTTCTGAGTCCCGTCTCTTAGCGTAGTATTATATTCTCTTTGCCATCATCCTCCCCTCCATTTTACGCACTTCTGACTGAGTGAAACGACATTGACTCTGACAGCCGACACCAATTCGCACCATAAACCATTATCAACTCTATACGGCCATATAGCGTTGCAATTCAAATCTAATGAGAATCTTCTGAGAATGTTATGTTAGTTTGGATTTTCCGGATTTTGTTACCACAGGTGGTAATAATTATATGAGCATATTATATCGATGTTCCGCCTGACTTGTTGCCAAAATGTAGCTTATCACCATAGAAGAATAAATATGCCGCCATAACTTTGAGAGTCGGAGTATTCTAGGTCTAGCGTGTTCACCATCTTTGGCCACATCATCGCTTACCACCAGGTGAGATAGTGGTCAAACGCTAGCTTATAAGATATTTAAAAAAAATATTTGAGCGCTACGATGCCACAGATACAGACACACAAACTGATTTTTTGGTTTGAATGGCAATGTGTCCAGTGAAATTACAGGGCATGTGAGACTTAATATTTATGTCTCAAGGTAACAGGCACAGTAGCCAGAATTTAGCATGCTGTTGTTGGGTTTGTAATTGGTAGACGTAATCGTTTACTATCTGGCGATCGGCGAGCTTATCCTACTAAATTAAATGATAAAAAAAACATGCGGGTCAGTCTTTGAGGACTGCCGATAGACGTGAAAACTGAGTAACTTGTGAATTGTATCGTCGAGATACACAGTATACATATAGCTCGTGGGAAGCGCGCGGTGACGATGACGCGAGTTCCATTATTTTTGTTCACCCAAAAAGTGCTCAAATCGGCTAAAGAAGCTTTCACTTCAAAAAAAATTACTTGCGCGGCAAAGTTCAAATTAAGTTTATTTTAACATGGAACTAAATTTTAAAAAATGTCTATGTATTTAACATGGGCAAAGCCGCAAGCCGATCGCTAGTATAGATAACTATACAAGCCAGGTGAGTATTTAATGCTTGTGAAATAACTTTATTCAATCAGAACCATTTCAACTGAAGGCTGGGTTTGTGGTTAAGAAAATTGAATACTAACTGTGCCCCGCGGTTTTACCCGCGTAGATATCGTTCTCGTGTAAATATTTGGATAAAAAGTATCCTATGTGTTATTTCAAGGTCTAGGCTATACACATACCAAATTTCAGCACAATCGGTTCAGTAGTTTTAGCGTGAAGATGTAACAAAGAAACACAACTTTATAATATTAGTAGAATTGGATTTTAGTTTAAGAACCACTTTTAAGTGATTTGTAAATGGGTGGATAGCTGGCGGTAGGCTTTGGACGCAGTAGAATAACCAACAAGAGAAGGACATGTTCAACTATTTTTGGCATAATTCGAAGTGTCAGCAAGTGGGACTGCTGGACATAGGCCTCTCCAACTGCACGCCACTGAGCACGATCCTCAGCTACTCTCATCCAGCTCTTGCCAGCCACCTTGCGAACATCATCGCTCCACTTACTGTATAGGATTAACATACACACACACATATAAAATCACGCCTTGTTCCCGTTGGGGTAGGCAAAGACTACTTCTTTCCACATGCTACGATCCTGACATACCTCTTTCACTTCTTCCACTTTCATGAGCGCCTTCATACATGCTCGCCGGTTATAGGTACTTTTGACTTGGCGTTTCTTTAAAACGTCTCTGATCTGAGCCCCTAGACAAAATCCAATCTCTGTTTCCATGAACGCTAACGCAACTTCAAAATGTATTGGAATGACATTTTTGTTGCGGAAACATAAATGTCATTCCATACATTTTAGACTTGCGTTAGCGTAAATGAAAACAGAGATTGGATTTTGTCTAGGGGGGCTGGTCGTGATACTTTCGCCTAGGTCGGCCTCTACCGGCTGGCCCATTCACACCCGTCTCATAAATCTGTTTCGTCAATCTTTCTTCATCCATCATAGAATTTACTAATTAATATTTTTATTGTATTCACAGTTTTAAAAAAATGGAGTATAAATTTAAACCGTTTCGTGAAACGTATCCTATGATTACGTTCGCTATGTGCATTGGCCTGATATATCCCAACCCTAAAACTATAATGTGGAAAGCCATTGCTATACGTAAGTTTAATTTAATACGTTTATATTTATCGTTTGATCACTATCTCACCTGTTGGTAAGTGACAATGCAGTCGAGAACGGTAGCACACTAGGCCTAGAATGAGAACTGGCTCTCAAGAACAGCTGCCGAAACATATTAGATTTTTGGTGAGAGATTTTCGAACTTGAGGCAGTCAGGCGACACTAAACAGTGTCCTACCACCACGCGGGGGTCACAGTTCCCTCCGGGAAGGAAAAACAACGTTTTTCTTCCCTTTGCGAGCAAAAAGCACTCGAGGCCCTGAAGTACTTTTACGCAGAAAAAGATGCTCAAGATTCATTTGGAATTTACATACCATACTTAATATTTAATTATATATAAATTTAATTTACATACATAAAAAAATATTGGAATTAATTTTTCCACTACATCATACATACATGCCAGACACCTCCGCAGGTGGTAAGAGCATATTCTATCGATGATCGACCTGACTTGCTACCAAAAAGTAGCTGACCACCATCAAGGAGAAAATCTGTCGCCATAACCTTACAGTGTTCCGGCAGCACACAGCCCTTGAGAGTCTGAGTATTCTAGGTTTAGCGTGGCACAGAAGTTAAAATATAAAACTTTTTATCAAAAAAATTAAACCGCCGAAAAAACTGAATAGCAAAAAAAATTTTTTTTTTATTATTTAACCTTAATAACGAAGTTCTTAAACTACTGTTAGTATACATAAGTATATATTTTTGTAATTGTTTTGAGTTTTTAACTAAACATAATAACTAAGTTTTTAAACGAATGTAAATATGTATACCTAAGTAATTTTGAGTCGGCGCCAAACAAGCAAATTAATTAATTACGTAAAGCGTGGTGCGCGGCGGAGGCATGGCGCGACACGCCAGTTCGCCGGAAAATGCCGAGTGTTGACGAAGTTAATGTCAGCGAGACTGCAACCCGAACGGGCACCACATATAGTAATCTGTGACGGCTAGTGACGGGCACACGTCGTTGCGAGTGGTCATGCATCTCTATTTAGTCTGTGGGTCGTGTGGAAGCGCATTTTTTGGAATGTTCATCGCTGGAGATTTCACGTTGCATTGTTAATTTGATTTGATTATTTTTTTAAATTTAAGAGGTTATTTAGTGATGTTTGCTTATTGATTATTTGACGCCGACTGAAAATTACTTAGGTATACATACTTACATTCGTTTAAGAACTTAGTTATTATGTTTAGTTATAAACTCAAAACAATTACAAAAATATATACTTATGTATACTAACACTAGTTTAAGAACTTCGTTATTAAGGTTACATAAAAAAGATTAATTATTTTTTGCTTTTCAGTTTTTTCGGCGGTTTAATTTTTTTGATAAAGTTTTATTTTATAATTTATTGTGGCCATAATCTACTATATCTATAAATTCTGTAAAGGATTAATTATTTTATTCATTATATGTTATTGTATTATTTTCTTTTTATGTTGTTGACATTATTATTATTTTAAGTGATTTCGATTATTTACAATTGACATGTATTATAATAATATGAATAAATGAATATGAATATGTTAAAAGCAGGCGTCATTGCCTACCTACCCCTGGCCTAGACAAACGTTATATAGAATTATGCTCTATAATAATAAAAATAATTTAAGATCACATAAAAAAATAAAAAAACCGACTTCCAACGTCACGGTAGTCAATATATATATCTCTGGAGATACTCAATATATCTCGATGAAATTTAAATGGTACCACCTGTAAAATATCATCATCATCATAATCAGCCGGTATCAGTCCACTGCTGGACATATGGCTCTCTCAAGACACGCAGCTGAGCCCGATTTTCGGCTCTTTGTTTTTTCCAGTGTTTGTTGACATACATTGATGATATGATAAAATCATCAAAATTATGATACATTTATCCATTATTTTTGTTGATTTATTCAAAATGGCTCGACCGATTTCGTTAAAATTTAAATGGGACCCCCTCGGGGGTATACCCTTTCCAATAAAAAAGAATTATCGAAATCAGACTACTCTGTAAAAAGATATGCGTGGTCATACATAAAAAAAATATATACGCGTCGACTTGATAACCTACTCCGTTTTTTTTCGTCGGTTAAAAATGGTCAACTTTCAGCGCTGCTGATCCTGTCGATAGCACCTCTGGCTATGATGATGTTAACTGACATGTACTACAGTTGGTTAGATCGAGACATAGTCAACATGATACGTCACAGCACCGTGGTCGGACCATTCCTTGGAGGGTTCTTTAAGGTAACATAATAATAATTGGAAAACACCTATAGAGTCAGGTCACTTTAGGCCTAGCACAAATGTTGTGCAAAAAATAACTTGACCGGATCAGTTTTCGAGGAGAAAACAGGGGCATATGAAACCTTATCAACCGAATTCCAAAAAGAAGGAGGTTCTCAATTCGTCTGTATGTTTTTTTTATGTGTGTATGTTACGCGATTACTCCGTCAATTGTGAACCGACTTGAATGATTCTTTTTTTTAATCGGTAGGGTACGTTTCCGAGGTCGTCGGTCCCATTGTAATTTAATTGAGATCTGATAAGTATCTCCAGAGATATGACGATAAACGTCTCAAACTTGCTACTGAAATTGACTCGCGGGACATTGAAGTCGGTTGTTTTAGTTTTTAAAATATCTTAATAACTTTAGTCAAAATGTTGAGTTGCAGTTGTCCTTATCGCACTCTAGTTGTTTGTTCAGGCACTGCGCGACGGCAATAGTTTCTTTAAAAAACCTATTTTTCAAATTACTTGCACACCGCGTTTTCTCTTAATCCTAGTTATAAAACCTTCCTCTTGAATCACTATTTATTTATCATTTCTTCTCACTACCTATCTTTTGATGAAATCTTTCACGACCTATCTTTTGATGAAATATTTCACGACCTATCTTTTGATGAAAACAGCATTAAAATCTGTTGCGTAGTTTAAAAGATCTGTTTTCTAAACTAATATTATAAAGTAGAAAGTTTTTTTTTTAAATAAGATTACTCGCAATGTGGTTTGGGTTGCACATTACTAGTATTCTTGTTAACCCTCCAACTAAGCTAAATATGCTTGTGTCTGGAGTGGGCTCACGTCAATAGTGCAATGGGCGGGGTGGGGATCGAACTCACGACCTCTCGATCGCCAGTCCGACACCCTATCCATTGGGCTATTGCCACCTTGAATATTTTAGATTTATTATAATATTTAAGATTTTATTAGATTACATTCTTTGTTTGTTTGTTTGTGACAATTTATCACAAAAACTACTGGATCGATTTCAAAAATCTTTCAGTAATGGAAAGCTACATTATCAGCGAGTAGCATAGGTTATATTTTACGCCCGTATTCTCACGGGAACTGGAACTACGCGGGTGAAACTGCGAGGCGCTGTTAGCTGTTATACTATTTAAAGATTACAGTCAAGTATAACTTGGCGCGGCTGTGCGCCACTGTGCTTTTACTTTGTACTTTGATAACAGTTTATCTTAAACCAATTTTAATTACTTTTGGCATTATTGAACTATTTTAATGTAGCAGATTTATCAACAATAATGTCGCGGTAATCTCTCAAACGTCAAACTCACAGTTTCAAGAGAGCGGAATTAGTTCCAAAAACCACCACCGCCAAGTTATACTTGTGGGACTGTAATAAGATGTTTAAAATATAACAATAAATGATATGCCACAGATACTCCTAATGTTCCACAAACAACAACGGGCTAAGGAAGTTCTCGACGAGATTGACAAAGACTACGAGAGCTATAACTATCTCACGCGGGACTACAAACGTGTTATCGCCAAAAGTATACACAACAGTAGAATATACTGTGAACGGACTTGGGTGAGATATTATCATCATTATAATCAGCCGGCGTCAGTCCATTGTTGGACGTAGGCCTCTCCCAAAATGCGCCACTGAGCCCGATCTTCGGCTCTTTTTCTAGTGCTTTTCCTATAATAAACTCGGCCAAGTCGAGTTGGACTCACCCACTGAGGCTTCTGTACCTACTTCTCAAACTAGTTTATAGGACTTAACTTTGCAGTTCGATCCATAATAAGTTTGTATAGTAAATTTACTTTTTTTTTAACCGACTTCAAAAAAAGGAGGAGGTTTCTCAATTCGACTGTATATATTTTTTTTTTTATGTTTGTTCGCGGATAACTTCGTCGTTTATGAACCGATTTCGATTATTCTTTTTTTGTTCGAAAGGAGATATCCCAAGTGTGGTACCATGGTAATTTTATTGAGGTCTGATAAGTATCTCCAGAGATATGGAGATAAACATCTCAAAATTGGTACTGAAAATGAATAGCGCGGTATTGAAGTCGGTTCTTTTTTAGTTTTTAAACGATATTATTGTTATTAAACTACATATTTACGGTTTTCAGCTATAAGTAGTTCAAGACCTTGCTTCTTGCCAAATTTCATGGTTCTAGGTCAACTGGAAATACCCTATAGGTTTTGATTTCCTTGTGAAATCGTAAAATATGTGAAAATTTGCGCGACATAAACGGTCATAATATTTCAATCCGCGAGTTCGCTGAAACAAAGAGCTGAAGACCGAGCTCAGTGGCGTGTCCTAGGTGAGGCCTATGTCCAACAGTGGACGGAAATTGGCTGATAATGATGATGAAATAACGAATCTGCACGTTTCCAGGTAATCATAGTCCTGATTTGCGTAATGACGTTCCCAACGATGGCCATCGTACTAAACACATACAATTTCCTGTTCAAAATGGAGCCGACTAAGTACATGATCCACGATTTAAACAAACCATTTTCTGAGAAAGAGGAGAGGTTTGATTCACCGTATTTTGAAATATCCTTCGTGTATATGTTTTACGCCTCCATTTTGTATGATATTAATTTCATTGGATACGATGGGTTTGTATATATATATACTAGCTGACCCGGCAAACGTTGTTTTGCCATATAAATAAATGGCTATTAAAAAATAAGGGTTGATCGTAGAAGGGTGAAAATTGAGGATTGTATGTATTTTTGTATGTTGTATCATAAAAAAATAGAAATTAAAAATTTTGTCTAAAAAATAAAAAATTAAATTTAGGGGTGGACCCCTAACATTTAGGGGGATAAAAAATAGATGTTGGCCGATTCTCATAGATACCGGATAAGCACAAAAAATTTCATCAAAATCGGTCAAGCCATTTCGGAGGAGTATGGCAACGAAAACTGTGACACGAGAATTTTATGTATTAGATTATGATTTAAGGTATCAGGGCAAGTTCGACGTTCTTCTGATGGTAAGCGATGACTTCTACCTATTACAGATACAGCGGCATGCAAAATTCTGGAAAGCCAGAGTTTCGCATGTCACTGCATTGCGCCTGATACCTCGAGACATAAAGATTTTAAGTCTCACATGCCCTGTAATTTCACTGGACACTTTGCCATTCAAACCAAAAAACATTCCTATTTCCCGGCTGAATTAATTGGCAAAGTGGTTGCACGGCACCGGGCGGACTAGCAGAACTTCTACCAATATAAACACATACAATTTTTTTGAAAGTTTCAATATCTTACCTGATGTTAAGTGACGATGTCATCGATGATATAGCACGCTTAACTATATGATCAGCTGATCACTCGCGACTTAAAGGCCCTTAAATTGTACTTTAGGCAGAAAATTCCATTCATTGGCGGTACGTATGATAAATGATAAGATCGTTTAAAAAACTAAAAATAACCGACTTCAATGCCGCGGTATTAATTTTCAGTAGCAATTTTGAGGTGTTTATCTCCATATCTCTGGAGATACTTATCAGACCTCAATAACATTACCATGGTACCACACTTGGGATATCTCCTTCCCAACAATAAAAAAATAATCAAAATCGGTTCATAAACGACGAAGTTATCCGCGACCAAACATAAAAAAAACATATATACCGGTCGAATTGAGAAAACTCCTCCTTTTTTTGAAGTCGGTAAAAAAAGGCAAGTCGCGGTGGTGCGGGTTGAAGGAATATCCATCATAAAGGCGTCATTTAGTGTCCCATATTGTCCTCATATAAAATGGGGATAGGATTGGGGGAACTATATTATGCAGTTCCATGGCACAATCCGATAAATAAACTGGCCAAGTGCAAGTCGGACTCGCACTAGTAGGGTTCCGTACCACACTACAGTATTTTATAAGATCGAGAAAAAAATACCACTATCATTTTTCGCCAGCAAAAAATAATAATTAATAAACATTTTATTTCTTATAACGCCATCTAACGTCTAACAAAGGAGTTAGGGATCGACATTTCAATATAACGCCATCTATGGGACGTTTACCTAACTAAGAGTTCATAGATGGCGTGAAATGCCGAAGAAAACACGTTTCTTGTATGGGGACCCTCTATTATTTTTAACTTTATTCTGTTTTTAGTATTTGTTGTTATAGCGGCAATAGAAATACATCATCATTGAAAATTTCAACTGTCTAACTATCACGGTTCATGAGATACAGCCTGGTGACAGACGGACAGACAGACAGACAGACAGACAGAAATACAGACAGATAGACGGACAGCGGAGTCTTAGTAATAGGGTCCCATTTTACCCTTTGGGTACGGAACTCTAAAAACCGATAGAATGGTGATTATTCTGGCGATGCTCAAGACTCAGATTTTTATATTTTACATGTGGCATTATAGTATTACGACTTATTTTGCGTAGCTGCAAGAGGCAACTAATAAGCTGATTTCTTTTTTAACCAACTTCAAAAAACGGAGGAGGTTTGCAAATGCCGCGCTATTAATTTTCAGTACCAAGTTTGAGGTGTTTATCTCTATATCTCTGGACATACTTATCAGACCTCGATGATATTACTATGGTACCACACTCGGCGGTTATGAAGTCGGTTTTATTTTTTTGAAAAATAATTTATTTTACCCTTTTTAGTGCATAACACTTTTTAATTTAATTACATGCATCTATAAAATTTCGTGTCTGGGCCGTTATACACTGACGGATATATAATTTGTGAAAATTTCAAGTATGTACCTATTACGGTTAAGAAGATACAGGATCTGTAAAGTGCGCACATATAGACACACGGACGCACGGACGGACGGACGGACGAACGGACAACAAAGTCTCCGAAAGTGTTCATTTGGTACCCTTTGGGTTCGGAACCCTAATTTATTTAATTAATTTAATATTAATTCCAAATACTTTTATAACACGGACTAGTTGTATTCCAAAATGAATATTAATAAAAAGTATTATTTGCGATTATTAACATTAATTGCCGCACGTTATAAGAGTTGGCACTTCCCTACATTGTTGATACCCGAATTTCGAAAGCACTGTGTAGCCAACCTAACAACGGAAAGTATTATTTACGTAGTATATAATCTGTGGTATTATGCTTATAATTTTTTTTTGCAGTGTTGGTTGGTACAAAGTACTTTCATAATTCTAAGTTATTTATGTATGCAGTGTCGCGGGACTGATATGGCCGCCATCTTCGCCAAACGTCATGTCCTGTCAAAAAATATTAACTAACTTTGCACCCTAACAAGACTTTGTCTGGTAGAACATTCCTGTGAAGACAAACTAATTCTCCCCCCCCCCCCCCCCCTTTGTTTCTATCTCGCTCACAGTTACCGTAAGAATATCTGTCAAAAACCAAAATCAACGAGAAGAAAAATGTAAAAACATTATTCAAGGCCATATTCTTTAGTCTTCAAAAGTATATGCAATAGCAACCTCCATTGTGTATAACATTCTTGGGACTCTTCTTCTAAGACCAGTACATTCTCCTATGTTTGAGGTATTTATCTCCATATCTCTGGGGATACTAATCAGATCTCGATGAAATTACAATGGGACCACCTCGGAAACCTACCCTACCGATTACAAAAATAATCATTCGAATCGGTTCAGAATTGACGGAGTAATCGCGGATAATAATAGCCATACATACGAATTGAGAACAACCTCCTTTTTTGTGAAGTCGGTTAAAAAGGTGATTTTTGATGCGGACTAAAATTTCACCGTCAAAAGGATCCAAGCGAACATTTGCTTATATTTTTAGCGAAAATAAATGTGTTTTTATTAACCTCCTCGTTGTTCGTACTTGAACACACAATTTATGTATTTTCAGTTTTTTTGGTCTGTGTATTAACCATGCTTGTCTAAAAATGGAACTCTTCTGTAAATCTATGGAAGATGCTTTGGCGGGACCAATGACAGAAATGCATGAGAAAATCGTTGGTGTCATACAAGATCAGAATCGAATGTTTAAGTACGTTTATTCAGAAGTTTTACACACATGCATTTCACTTACATAAACATAAACACGCACGTATGCATTCACACATACACTACCATTTCCAGCTACAATATAGCAAGCGTTTGGCCACTATCTCGCCTGGTGGTAAGCGATGATGTGGTCGAAGATGGTGAGCATGCTAGGCCTAGAATGGTCTGACTCTCAAGGGATGTCGAGTGATGTTGTGTCTCCATTCTCTATAGCATGACTATTGGAATCCAGGAGACGATAGGCTAGCAACGCCTCGCGGTTTCACCCACGTAGTTCCCGTTCCCGTAAGAATACGGGGATAAAATTTAAATTATGTTACTCGCTGATAATGTAGCTTTCCGTCGGTGAAAGAATTTTTAAAATCGATCCAGTAGTTTTTGAGTTACATCATAACAAACAAAAAAATAATACCTTTCCTATTTATAATAGTAGTTTAGACATACTATGTATTTATGTATATATAAATTAAGTAGGGATGTAAGGGAGCACAAATACCACCTCAGTGCTCCCAGCCAACCTCACCCGCCCGTGGTGCATCCTGCTGACCAACGAACGAGGCTCTGGCGACCGACAAATGGCGGTATAACAATTACGAAATTATGGCGTAGCTAAATATTACAGGCCGGTGACGGGCAGCAGCGTCACCGGTGCGAGGAGCTACGTCCTGCGATCGCCAACCCGCCTGCCCAGCGTGGCGATTAGGGCATATCCCTCCCAAGGGATGAAGATCGGGCTCAGTGAAGCATCTTGGGAGAGGCCTACGTTCAGCAGTGGACTGACACGAGCTGATGATGTAGTATTATAAATATAGGTGTATCTTTCAGGTATGTACATGGAATCCAGGACACATTCAACATATGGTTGGGACTTATATTCCTAGCAACAATGATACAAATTTGCACTTGTATGTACCACATCACAGAGGTATGTAATAGGCTAGGTGACTGGTTTAGAAAAAAATGTTAATTCTAAACCTTTATGCCTATTTTCAAACAACTTCTCAAAAGGAGAAGGATCTCAATTTGTTTGCATGTTGTTTTTTTTGCAAGTATGTTACGCGATAACTCCGACAATTGTGAACCGATTCCAACGATTCTTTATTTAATTGGTAGGGTACATTTCCAAGGTGGTCCTATTGTAATTTCATCGAAATCTGAGAAGTATCTCCCGAGATATGGAGATAAATACCTCAAACTGTACTGATAATTAAGAAAACAACCGACTTTCATGCCGCGCGAGTCTGTTTCAGTAGCAAGTATAAGACATTTATCATCATATCTCAAGATACTTATCAGATATCGATAAAATTTAAATGGGACCGACCACCTTGGAGATAAACCCTACCTGTAACAAAAATAATCATTTAAATCTGTTCACAATTGGCGGAGTTATCGCGTATAATACAATATTAATACATAAAAACAAATTAAAGAACCTGCTTTTTAACAGACTTCAAAAAAAGGAGGAGGTTTCTCAATTCGACCGTTTTTTTTTTAAGTCGGTTGTAAATGGCGCGGCATTCGAAATCGGTTTATTTCATTTTGTAAACGATCTTACATAATAGGGAATATGCATGATGTTTTTGATATTTTTAATTCACTGATTACATCCATTGAACACAGTAAAAAAATGAAATAATACTGACAGAGATCAAATTAAGGTAAAATAATATCGTTTAAAAACTAAAAAACAACCGACTTCAATGCCGTGCTATTCATTTTCAGTACCAATTTTGAGATGTTTATGTCAATATCTCTGGAGATACTTATCATACCTCGATAAAATTACCATGGTACCACACTTGGGATATCTCCTTTCGAACAAAAAAAAATTATCGAAATCGGTTCATAAACGACGAAGTTATCCGCGACAACATTACAAACATAAAAAATAAAAAAAAAATATACGGTATAATTGAGAAACCTCCTCCTTTTATTGAAGTCGGTAAAAAAATAGTTTTAGCATTAAAAAATATGAGGTATCTAAAACGCTGCCAAATTTTTGCGCGCCTTTGTGACGTCACTGTGCACCACACGGTCTCCACATACTAAATCTTTTTACTAGAAATAGAACGTATTCGTGCAACAGTGCATAGTATATCTATGAAAAAGATTTAATCTGTGGAGACCGTGTGGTGCCCTGTGACGTCACTTTTTAGTTGACAAGTTGTGTTGTGTTTTGCAAAGTAAAATTTCCCACGCTTTTTTTGCATATTTCATATAATATTTTAACACATTTAAGAGTATTTTATCTAATATTATGTTTCTTTGAAGTGTCTCACACTTTATATTTTTGTAAATTGTTAAATACAATCCAAAATTTCATCGTACCTTAGTATTTTATCTATAAAAAAATGTTTAACAAACAACACCAGAACAATAATGATTCCAAAATAAATGATTTTATATATACTACATGCACATCCCTATTCCCTAATCTTCCCATTATTCTTAAGTATTATGGCGTCTTGAATGACGTCACACTTTGCGAAACGAAACGAGCAGTTGTCAGTTTTCATTTAATCTAAATCAATTTGAATTGACACTTCGCGCGTTTCAGGGTCAAATTACTTTTATCAAAATATGTGTTATTATAGAATATAAATGCACGTGTATTTTCAGGGCTATGGCTTCGATTTACGCTACATGATATTCGTAACCGGTTCAATTATTCATATATATCTGCCTTGCAGATACGCGGCTAAATTGAAAGCTTTGGTAAGAGTTTGTAACTAATAGGGGGTCTTCAAATCATTGGTAAGAGTTTGTAACTAATAGGGGGTCTTCAAATCATTGGTAAGAGTTTGTAACTAATAGGGGGTCTTCAAATCATTGGTAAGAGTTTGTAACTAATAGGGGGTCTTCAAAGCTTTGGTAAGAGTTTGCAACTAATAAAGGGTCTTCAAATCATTGGTAAGAGTTTGTAATTAAAAGTGGGTCTTTAAAACTTTGGTAAGAGTGTAACTAATAGGGGGTCTTCAAACCTTTGGTAACAATTTGTAACTAATAGTGGGTCTTCAAAGCTTTGGTACAGGTTTGTAACTAATAGTCGGTCTTCAAAGCTTTGGTGCGTGTTTGTAACTACTAGGGGGTTTTTAAAGCTTTGGTAATAGTTTGTAACTAATAGGGGGTCTCCAAAGCTTTGGTATGAGTTTGTAACAGCTCCGAAAGTGAACTAGTTCAGTCCAGTGAAATTACAGGGCATGTGAGACTCGACATCTTTATGTCTCAAGGTAACAGGCGCGTGCAGTGACATACAAAATTCTGGCAGTCCAGAATTTTGCATGCCGCTGTATCTGTATTAGGTAGACGTCATCACTTACCATCAGTCGAGCGGCATGCTTGTCCTGTTACCTTATATCATTAAAACAAAAAACTAATAATGGGTATTCAAAAAGAGTTTGTAACTAATATTTATTCACATTTCACCTCATCATCGATAGACGAAGTTTGATGTTTTGTTCTGTGAACGATCTTAAGGGGGTGATCCATTGGCGAACCGGCGAGCCAACGGTTTTAGTCGTTGACTCGCCGGCTCGTTGGTTTTCGTTGGTGATCCATTGACAATCGAAACAGTCTACTCTCATCGTTGGCGAAGTTTTTTGCACCGCGGACATAGAATTTCAAGCATGCACAAAGAGCCAGCGAGCAATTCCGCCGGCTTTTAAGCCCGTAGACTTTTAAGTGCTCCAACCTTTGCCTCGCGAGTTTGTTGGCGTACTGGCAGTTTTGTTCGCAAATGGATCACCGCCTTTAAATTATTTGTGTATGTTTGTCAGTCAGGTGAAACCGGGACGAAGTTCTACAGCAGCGGGTGGGAGAATGTAAATAACCAGAGTGTGAGGAAGATGGTACTTTTCATGGTGGCTCGAGGACAAGTGCCCATTGAGATCACAGCTTTTAATATGATCGCTTTTGATATGGAGCTGTTCGTTTCCGTGAGTATTCTGTTTAGAAACTCTTGTATGGATATTGTTTTCTTTTTATAAAAAGCTACTAGCAATGTGGGTTGCACATTACTAGTAGTCTTATTAACCCCTCTTACTTTTTGAAGTGAAAACTTCTAAGGCTTTATGCACTTTTCTTGGAATGGGTAAAACATGTTAAACTCGCGTAAGGTGTCCTGATCAAAAATTCGTAAGACTCCTGCGCTCCGCAGGGCGCTTGCGCGAGGTGTCATTCTAAAATATTTAAAACTGACGTGTTTAAGTTTTTACTTCTGCCGGCACTCCCGGATTGCAACCCGTTGTTTTTAATACGCTTTTATTACGCTAAAACGCTAAAAAAACCAATTATATTTGCTTCCATAAACCAGCTCATACGAATCCACCAATACAGCTACAAATCAAAATACATAAATGTAAGCCTAACGATAGTATCAATAATGTCTGCCCTTGTTCCACAATTGATCGTGCTAAATCAGTGAAGTACCTAGGTGTAATACTTGATGAGAATCTATCCTTTAAGCCACACGTAATAGCTCTTTCTAACCGAGTCAGGAAAATGATACACATCATGAAATTACTCCGTGAAGGTGCAGATAAAGGTACAATTATGCTTGTAAACAAGGCTCTATGCGAATCTGTAATGACATACTGTATTCTAGCCTGGGGCGGAGCAGCAAAGAGTCATATGATAACTTTGGAGAGAGCCCAGAGATCACTACTTAAAGTAATGCTAAAGAAACAATTTAAACAACACCCTTCCAAAGAACTCTATGAGGAGGCAAAGGTTTTGACGATCCGCCAACTTTATATGCAAAGAGCCATTCTATGCCATCACGGGTATCTAAAACGTTTGCCCCAAACCACGTGCACCCAATCTCAGTCTAGTCGCCGCCGTATCAGGATTGAAGTACCCGTTGTTAAAACAGTATTCGCTAGGCGTTTTAAGCCGTATTCCTTGCCTTTTCTCTATCGCCGTGCCGATAAAATAATTTCAATAATAAATTGTAATATGCGTGATGCTAGAGAGAAGTTAAGGAAATGGCTTGTTACCCTCGATTATAATGCTACTGAATCCATCTTTATTGTATTACAATAAAACAAAAGTAAATATGACAATTGAAAAGTAAATTAACTATTTAAAAATAATTATAATAACAATATGATTAAGTATTAATATACAAAATATATATATACATATATATTTTAAAGTTAATAATACAAAATCGAAATGCTCGACAACTCGCACACTACACACACACTCACACGCACGCACATATACGCATAAACACATACATACACATGCATTCGACGTAAGTAATGTAACTGCTAATTAATTATTTTTTTAAATAATATCTGAAATACTTCGATTTATTTAGTAATGGTTTTGTCAACATTATTTTTGTATTGATTACCTACAGTACAGGCTTGTTCTAGTGTAGGAATCGTAAGATATGTGATTATGTAAATGTGTTTTCGGTAAATAAATAATTTTTGATTTTGATTTGATTTGATTAGCTTCAGACGTATGTATGTTTGTATGTTAGTATGTAACGGAATCTTTGAACATGATTTTAACCCCCTTCAAAACGTCGGATTAACTCAAAATTTATTAAGGCATACTTATTAAGGACCGATGACAATAAATAAATAAAATAAAAGAATTCGACTAAAAATGAAAAATAAATAATTTTAAACTATTATTTATTTTTTATACTAGATTGGTAAGCGTTTGACCACTATCTCACTTGATGTTAAGTGACGATCCGATCGACGCTGTAGCATATTTATGTAGAAGATACCTGCTCACTCGCGATTTGAAGACCCCCGTATCGAACAGATCGAACTCTAGACCTCTCCATAGCCAGGCCGACGCCTTACCCATTGGGCTATTGCCGCTTTAGAATTTTTGTTTTTTTTCGACTTCCACAATGATAATTCTCGAAAAGACTAGATGAGAAACTCCGAAACAGATGAGACGAATGAAAGTACAAACGAGAATCTCCTCCTAGGTTCTCTCTCATTTTGTCTGTTTTCTTTTAGTGTGTATGTATTATACTCGATTTTTTTGTAGTGTGTATGTACGAGTATTATACTTGATTTCTCCGCCTATTGTCAGCTGATTTTACAGATTGTTTAATTCGTTTGTAGGATATAATCCAGGGTGGTTTTTCAGTATATGTTACCGAAGTCTGATCAGAATTTTTACTCTTCAGCTATACAAAATACAAAAATACATAAGTACAAGTGTATATGTTTATATGTAATTTAAAATGATATAAGCTACATAAACAACTACTCTCTCTCGTAGTTATAAATAAAATATCTAACTGAAATATTTAACTGTAATATTTAACCGAAACACTCAACTGAAATATTCAACCAAAACATTCAACATAAACATCTAACTGAAATATTAAAGTGAAACGAGTTGGGAGCGTTACTCTCTCTCGGTCTACTTTCTCTCCGTCTTACGAATTTTCGATCAGGTCACGTCACACGCGAGGTCCTGACGCGAGTTTAACATTTTGTACCCGTCCCAAAAAGTTCACAACGCCGCTAAAGAAGTTTTTACGGATTTCATTTTTGTTACCCGACTTCAAAAACGGAGGTTCTCAATTCGTCGGAATATTTTTTATGTATGCTCGGTCCCCAAGTACTCAAAGACTCCAGGACTCATTTGGAAAAAAATATATAATTTCCCAGGTGGTCCTATTATACAATTCGTCGAGATCTGAAGAGTATCTCCAGAGATATGGAGATAAACACCTCAAACTAGGTTACTGAAAATGACTTACGCAACATTAAAAGTTGGTTCTTTTAGTTTTTTTAAACACTCTTAAATTATTTCAGATAATGCAGTCGTCTTATTCGATGTTCACGCTTCTGCGATCCTGAATGAGTCTACAATTACATTGCTTTATTTATAAACGCCCTCTATTGTAGAACGGCGTGACTACGAAGACGTATTCGCTAAAGTTCAACAGATGGAGTTATACAAAAAAATAATTAGTGTTTTGAGAAATTAATTCAGTTAACTTGGATGTTTTACTTCTAACGCCTAGATTTCTACGCACTCTCTTTTTACTTCTTATAAAGTCAAATGTGGATCAATCTTAGTCTGTATTTTTATTATTCTTTATGTCGTAATGTGTAGTGAGAAAATTGTAATAATGTATTGGCAAATATTTTTTTCATCTATGGTTTAATTTGAGTCAAATTGAGAATTATATTAGACTAGATCAGACTCATATAGACTCATATTAGACTAGAATTATATCAGTCATTTTTTTAGTTCACAGACACTTGGGTCTAATATGAGTCAAATTGGGCATGATTTTAGACGCTTTTAGATCATATTAGACACTTTTGGGTCTTATATGAGTCAAATCGGGAATGATTTTAGATGTTTTTAAATTATATTAGACACTTTTGAGTCCAATACGAGTCAAATTGGGAATGATTTTAGACGCCTTTAGATCATATTAGACACTTTTAGGTCTAATATGAGTCTAATCAGGAATGATTTTAGACGCTTTTAGATTACATTAGACACTTTTGGGTCTAATATGAGTCAAATCGGGAATGATTTTAGGCGCTTTAAGATTATATTAGACACTTTTGGGTCATATTTGTTACTTTAGGGTCTAATTTGAGTCAAAATGGGAATGATTTTAGATACTTGTGGGTGATATATATAAGTGAAGCGTAAAAAACTTTGTGTGTGTTGACGAAACAGTGTGATAAGTTCGGAGAGCGTTTGAGGTACTGTGACGTGTAGGTTAGGTCAAAGGTCCGACTTACCGCGCTGTTAGTGTAATAGATAAAGTCGTGTAGTATATCGAATATGGAGGTCTCAGACAGGATCAGTTTCTGCAGGTTCTCCGGGTGGAAGTCATGTCCGTACATGTCCACCGCTGAGAGGAAGATGGACTCCATCTGTTGTTACTGACCACACTGCTCACTTCTGTTCTAACTGACCGGGACACACGACTAGAACTTACTACCTACCAACTTCTGTTCTATATTGTAATGCTTACACGTTTTATATCTTCATGGCAATCTACCGTAGATCAAGTATGTTAAATTATTCAATTTTTGAATTATTTTAGACACGTTTGGGTCATGTTTGACAATTTTGTGTCGAATATGAGTCAAATTGGGAATTATTTTAGACACGTTTGGGTCATTTTCAACACTTTTGGGTCTAATATGAGTCAAATCGGGAATGATTTTAGACGCTTTTAGATTGCATTAGACACTTTTGGCTCTGATATGAGTCAAATCGGGAATGATTTCAGACCCTTTTAGATTATATCAGACACTTTTGGGTCATATTAGTTACTTTAGGAACTAATTTGAGTCAAATTGGGAATGATTTTTGACACACTTGTAGGTGATATATATAATTGACGCGTGAAACCCTTTATACGTGTTGATGAAACAGTGTGATAAGTTCGGAGTGTGTGTGACGTACTGTGATGTATAGGTTAGGTTAGAAAGTCCGACTTACCGCGCTGTTAGTGTGATAGAAGAAGTCGTGCAGTATATCGAATATGGAGGTCTCAGACAGGATCAGTTTCTGCAGGTTCTCCGGGTGGAAGTCATGTCCGTACATGTCCACCGCTGAGAGGAAGATGGACTCCATCTGGTTGTGTCGCAGCTCGTATGCCGGCTGATGGGCAGCTATTAAAACCTGAAATATAAATAGAAAGAAAGACAATTGTAGTAGTTCTGTGAAAAGAGTAGTCTTTGCCTACTTTAACGGGAAAAACGCGGGATTTTTTTTTATAGTAGATAAGCAAGCGTTTGACTACTATCTCAGCAGATGTTAAGTGAAGATGTGATCGACGATGTAGCACGCTTGCCTAGAGATACCTGTTTACTCGCGATTTTAAGACCCCCGGGTTGTAGTTAACAAGAAACACAGACTCTGGCAGGGAATTCCATTCCTTTGCTGTGCGAATGATAAATGTCGGTGAAAAGCGTGATTGTATGTAATATAAATAGATTGTGTTTATGCGAATGCATCCCGACAGGTGGGCCTAAAATTGTGGGTGTCTGAAGATGGCATCCGATGTAGAGGATGACCCAGAAATCGATGGCGAAGTGATTTGGATTTTTTTCGCAATGACTGGCTACAAACGGAGTTAGGGATAGGTGATGAAAAAAACCGGCCAAGTGCGTGTCAGACCACGCGCAGTGTAGGGTTCCGTAGTAGCCCGTTATTCAATGCAAGTCTTTACCCGTTATAAACAAGCAACTAGGTACTTCGTCTTTGTCACTTTAAAGTATTTATTCTAAGGATTTTGTATTTGGTACAAAATTATCCAACACCCAAGTTTAACGACAATTACTGCTAAACTAATAGAGTTATCTTAACCGCTATAATTTTCCTTTAAAGTTCATAAGATGCACTATTATCACGAATTTTTCCAGATTTTTTTAAACCAGCATTTTAGCTTTTAGGGGGGGGGGGGGGACGCCCTACTGGCAACAAAAATTTGCACTTTAAAGTTTAATATTTCGTAAATGGAGCATTCAATCGGAAAATAGTATTAGCAACCCTTAAATCAATACCTATTCAACGAAACCCCACACGATGGGGTAGACGACGAAAAAAAAATCATCCCCAATTCTCACGTAGGGGAGCTACCCTAAAAAAAAATTTTTTTCAAAATTTTATTTCACCACTTCGTCGGCGTAATTTATATACATTTTTTTTTTGTAGTGATTTATCTACGTAGAGTAGATATCTCACTGCTATTACAATCTAGCCTTATAACTAGGCTAATAAGTAATTTGATTTTAACTTAATTTACTATTAAAATATTACTAAGAATGTGTCCATTAACACTTTTCCTAATGTCTCTATTAAGGGGAAGACACTTTGTTATTGTGTTCTTTTAAATAGCGTTCACTATCACTACACTTATGCTCACTTTGTAAAATATCACTGAAGTAACTCGAAAGGTTTTACCCTTTTTAGTCTTCTCACTATGTCTGTGTTGTCGAGGAGCTGGATAGCCTCGACGTTCACATGATGGTGAAGTCTACGATCGTGAGCTTCAGCATACTGTTTTATTGTTTTAGCGACGTGTTCCACTTTTAGGTCCCGATGGAGGTCGTCATTTCTAATGTACCAGGGTGCCTTTACAATGCTCCTGAGCACTTTATTTTGAAATCTTTGTATAATCTGTACGTTGCTCTGTTTGGTGCATCCCCATAGCTGGATACCATAAGTCCATATTGGCTTAAGGACTTGTTTATATAATAGCATTTTGTTATGCACTGACAGAGATGAATATTTTCCAAACAGCCAGTGCATATTCTTGTAGCGAAGCTCTAATTCTTCACGTTTCTTTTTGACATGCAGCTTCCAGCTTAGCTTTGCGTCTAATGTCATCCCTAGATATTTTGCTTTGCTATCGTAAGGTATTGGTTGATTATTTATGAACACTGGATGGTAGTTTGGTCTCTTATTTGTGAAATCTACGTGTACAGATTTACTTTCGTTGAGCTTTATTCGCCATTGCTTTGTCCATGCAACTATGGAGTTGACTGCTGTCTGAACTTCTTCTACTGCTTCCTCTTGGGTGACACCTGTAGCCATAATGGCTGTGTCATCCGCGAAGGTTGCGATAGTGTTATTTTCTAAATGAGGAATATCACAGGTGTATAATACGTACAGGACCGGACCTAAAACACTGCCCTGTGGTACTCCAGCCTTTATCTGCTTTAGTTCTGAGTATGAGTCATCTTGTCTTATCCTGAACATCCTTTGTGTTAAGTAAGATCCAAGAATATCTGCAAACTGTTTTGGAAGCATATTTGTCAGTTTGTGTATGAGGCCCTTATGCCAAACTTTGTCGAACGCTTGAGCTACATCCAAGAAGACGGTAGTGCAAACTTTCTTTTCTTCCAGAGCATTTTCTATGATGTTGGTGATTCTATGAACCTGGTCTATGGTGGAGTGATTTTCCCTAAATCCGAACTGGTAGTCAGGAATAAGGTTTCTTTCTTCTATAATGGGTTTCAGCCTTTTCAAGAGCAGTTTCTCGAATAACTTCGATATTATTGGTAGCAGAGATATTGGTCTGTATGATGTTGCAGCTTGTGGTGGTTTACCAGGCTTCTGGATCATTATAACCTCAGCTATTTTCCACAAGTCAGGCACGTATTGAAGTCTGAATGACGCATTTATGAGTGTTGTTAATTTGATTACCGCTTTTCGGGGAAGATTTTGGAGTACTTCACCTGAAATCAAATCATATGCCGGCGTCTTTTTCTTTTTTAGTTTTTGATTTCATTGTAAACTTCTCTTGGTGTTGTAAGTTTAATTTCAATATCATCTTGGGATATTTCAGTTAGCACGAAGGCATGGTTCATATCCTCGTTAGGCTGAAATATCAACTCTAAGTGTTGTGCAAATCTAGAAGCTTTCTGTTCATTGCTGACGGCCAAACTTCCGTTATTTTCTTTTATAGGTGGGACCTGCAGAGTAGGTTTTTTAAGGTTTTTAGTGGTTTTCCACAATGAGTAGTTAGTTGAACGATCACTTGTCAGCTGACTCAAGTAAGTGTTCATGGATTCGTCATTGAAAGCTTGTATTGTCTTTTTCGAAGTTTTTTTGTTAAGTTGTTCAGAAGCATTTTGTCTTTTGGACATCTTGTCATGTGCCATTGCTGTCGCTGTCTTCTTTTATTAGCTATCATATCTCTTATTTCTATGGGATAATAATTACATCAATTTTTCTTTTTGTATTCTGGTGTATTTTTCCAGGCACATTGTTGAATGTCAGTTATGAATTTTTTTTAATCTATATCTACTTCATTTGGGCATTTTAATGAAGTTTTTAGGTCAGTTATACTGTCTAAATCTAGCTTGAAGCTTTCCCAATCTGTGTTTTTATTTGCCAAAGAAGGGCTGGTTTCTTTCTCAATGATGTTCTCACTTACCGTTAGAATTATCGGTGAGTGGTCAGAGTTCATATCATAACCTTCCTGAATATGCAAAAAGCTTGGTGATATATTTTTATAAATAAAAAAATCTATGAGGTCAGGAATCTTCAAAGGATCAGTGGGCCAGTAAGTTGGCTTGCCTGTTGATATGACATCACATTTGCAGTCTCTAATGGCTGTTAATAGTTATTTTCCTTTAGTGGTAGTAAGTCTCGATCTCCAGTAGGTATTCTTAGCATTAAAATCACCTCCCAGCATAAATCTGTTACCTAGTTCTTTTAGAAAACTTATGTACTGTTCAACTTTTAGTGCGTGCTTAGGCGGACAGTATATCGATGATAATGTGATGGGATACCTTTTAGTTTCAAGCTGAATAGCAACTGCTTGTATATGTTGTTCTTCAAACGTATGTTTTTCAAAGTGATTGATATTATCTCTTATGATGATGGCGCTGCCTCCTCTTGCGGTATTATCCGGGTGCAGAGCGTGGTATGTTTTATATCCTTGTAGTCTGATGTAGGATTCACGTGTAAAATGTGATTCGGAAACAAGACAAATATCGATATTTTCTGTATTGAGGACCACCTGTAGTTCATTTCGATGATGAAGCAGTCCATTTGCATTCCACGCCAATATATTTAGTGATCTATGCATGATGTATGTTTGAAGTAGCCATTTTAGTGCTATTTTCTATTTTTTTCAACCTACTGTCGAATGAGGTCATAAGTGACAAAATTTGATGAATTTTTCGTCGATAGTGGAATTTTTCTGTTGAGTTTGAGGCTGTGGTAATCGCTGTTGCTGAGTTCCTTTAGTCATTTGAGCGTACGTGATGTTTTTAGTTACGCTTTGTGCCTTTTTGGTATTATTTGCACTTGGCGCCTGGGTAGTGGTAGTTGTGACATTTTTCTTTGTATGCTTATTTTTTAAGCTTTGTAATTCCTTCGCTACTATGCATCCCCTGTAGTTAGCGGGGTGCGGTTGACCACAGTGTACACATTTCGGTTTAGCATCAGCTGGCTTCTGACAGTCTCGAGTCAAATGCTTGCCTGTACATTTAACGCATCGTGGTTCCTTGGAACAGTACTTTTGCGTGTGCCCATATGATTGGCACCTTTTACATTGGGGGAGAAGTCTGGAGGTTTTCACAGGTTCAATCTCCACTTTGCATCCTAATATTATCCTTATATTGTAAATTTTATTTATGTCTTCATCTTTTTCGAAAGAAAGCAGAAACATATTAAGTGGTTCCTTCTTCCTCCAGCTGAGTTTGTTGACCGCACTTAGAATTTTAAATCCATTGAGGGTCAGGTCACTCACTATTCTATCAGGCATACACGAAGAATGAAGATTTTTAGCCATGACTCTTATAGGTCTATCCTGCTTATTTTCGTAAGAATGCCAACGTAAGCTCTGTTGTGACAGCAATTTCGTAATACTTCTATACGAATCTTCATCGCGCGCATTTATCTTCGCACATTCACTGTTCATTACTTTTATGATAAACGTGTCCTTAGGAACGCTTGTCAATAAAAAGTCGTAAAACGCCTGATAGTTTCGGACGTCTTCAACAACAATTGGTGGAGGTTGGGGAGGTTTCTTTAACTTTTCTTTGGCGATCGGACTAGGGGGATCATCTTGCGTGGGGGAGGGAGACTTTAACAACTTCCTTTTCTTCCTACCTTTTTCTCGCACCTTTATTATTGGGCTGTTTAGTTGGAACAGTGTCATTCTGCTCCCGAACATGTTTAAGATGGCACTGAAGCTCGTGGATTTGGTTTTGTAGTTCACCAACAAGATCCTGTAATTTAATACGTTGTCTTCTTTCTTCTTCGAAACGATCATATAGCAATCGTTCCGTTTCCGTTGATAAAGTTATTTTTGTAGGTGAAGCCATCGTTATTAGTTGCTTCGCCTTAACATTTGTTTACACAAAATTAGCTTGTTTCACTCACTATCTGTGTAACGCGTATCTGGGTCATCGCGACGACCGTATAAACAATGCACTCGCGACGGCTAAGTAGGCTGCTGCGTCAGCGCCTTACCCGAGTGGACTAGAGCAGGCGCAACGCGAACGCAACCTTTCTCTACGGAAGTAGCAAACTCACTGAAAAATTTATATACATGCCCCAACAAAATTACAGCTTTCTAGCATTAACGGTCTCTTAGCAAAACCTTGGACGGACAGACAGACAGATAGACAGACAGACGGACGTGACGAAACTTCCTTGTCAGGACTACGGAACCCTAAAAAAATGGGGGAGACTTTTGCCCAGCAGTGAGATGAAATAGGTACCTTAAAAAAACTGTTTATTTACAAGCTGCAATAGCCAAATGGTTAAGGCGTCGGCCTGGCGTTGCACTATGTCTATAGTGCAATGGGTAGGGATCCCACTCCAGACACAATCATATTTAGCTTAGTTATTTAGCAGCTATCCTTGAGAGCTAGTTCCCATTCCAGGCCAAGCATGTTTACCATCTTCGACAGCAACATCACTTACCAACAGGTGAGATAGTTCAGATAGTGGTCAAACGCGAGCATATAATAATAGAATTTAAAAAAAAAACAGTAATGTGCAAACCATATAGCTAGTAAGTTTTTTAATACGCTTTTATTAGCTTCAGACGTATGTATGTTTGTATGTTAGTATGTAACGGAATCTTTGAACATGATTTTAACCCCCTTCAAAACGTCGGATTAACTCGAAATTTGGCATACTTATTAAGGACCGATGACAATTCAATATTTTAAACATTTTGACCCGTTATCCTTACTAGGATAATCAGGATTATGCTTTTTAAAAAATTCGACTAAAAATGAAAAATAAATAATAGTTTAAAAAAACTAAAAAAATACGCTTTTATAGAAAATCCAACTAAAAAATAGAAAATAAATTTTAATAAATTTGAATTAAAAATAGTGTAAGAAAAAATGATTTTATTGTAAAAAAAAGCGTGGGGTGCTTTTCAGGATATTATCAAAATAACCCTTCTAGTCATATCTGTTCATAAAATATTTGGAACTATTGATACCATGCACCCCGCGCTTTTTTTTACAATAAAATCATTTTTTCTTACACTATTTTTAATTCAAATTTATTAAAATTTATTTTCTATTTTTTAGTTGGATTTTCTATAAAAGCGTATTTTTTTAGTTTTTTTAAACTATTATTTATTTTAAATAAAATTACAATTTCATGGTCAGTATTGTTTTAGTTTTGTAGGCTCACCACAGATCGTGGTAGCATTCTGCACGTGGTAGAAAGTCTGTTGATTATGAAGAAGCAAATGCATCAGGTTCCAACATCGCGGTAAATGTCGTTTGCGCGATGCAGGATCTCATACATTTAGGTAATATTTACAAGGAGAGCTATTTAACCTACTCTAGCGCCATCTAGATGCTTATATGTAAACAAATGTTATAAAGAGGAAAGATTAGATTTTTTGTTTGATACGATTTACATGGAAAACTACTGAACCCAATAAAAAAAAATCTTTCATTAATGGAAAGCTACATTATCAGCGAGTAACATAGGCTATATTTTAACCCCGTATTCTCACGGGAACTGGAACTACGCGGGTGAAACCGCGAGACGCTGCTAGTTTATTATATACGCCTCCGACTTACTTGAAGTCTGTTGCAAAATAAAGTATATATGTCGCAGGCAGACCTTAATTAACTAAACAGCGCCGTTCAACTTAATTCCTGAATGATATCTAGCCATTTGATCAAACAGCTAAGGCTAATGACTTGGATCAATGATGTTTCATTACTTGCCTAGCCATGTGATCAAATAGGTAGGCTAATGAATTGGATCGATGACGTTTCATTACTTGCCTAGCCTGTTTAATGAACAGGCTAGGCAACTAAGGTCTGCAACTAAGGCAATATAATATACATAAGCTTTACTTCTGAACAGTCTTAAGTCTGTGATAATACCAGTGTAGACAGGCCTGTCTCACTCCGCGCTGTAGCTATGAACATGCTAGTACCTCCGCGACACCTCGCGAGTGACCAGTTCAGTCAGTAGTGTCACGCGCGCTATCGATCGGACGCGCGCCTTTACTTACTATTCAATCTGTTTTCTCACAACACTCAACCTTACAGTAAGAGACAGCTGACCGAGTGATACAGACTCTCGCCGCGCGGACTTACGGTGCATTTTACGGTGCGCGACACGCGGTTCATAGTTACTATTAGTTTATTCTGTGTCGCAAATTCAAGGTCGCACCCGAGGAGTGTAGCGTATTTTGAACGTTATCGACGTTGTAACTATAAGCCCTATAGCCTGCAATCTCGTACGCGACCGGTGTGACATACAATGGTGGAGACGAGGTAGCGGTCATTCTAGCACACGGGGGGGAAGGGAAGCGTGTGTAGACACGCTTCCCTTCCCCGCTACACCACCCGCTACCCGCCGACATCTTGGGTACCTCGTCCCGCCACCGTCTGTCACCCCGCGGGACAGTCGCGCACGAGATTGCCGGGCATAGGTTTGATCTCGCAGTTTTGCTATCAGAGAGTGCATCGTCTGTACTTGTACTTCTTTGTTTTCTTTGTCGTTTTCGTTTCTCGTCGTTTTCTTTTTCATTCTGTGGTGTAGGTACATACCTGTCTGGCTCGAAGCGCGACGCGGCTGTGCTCCGCGCGGTGTAACGACGTCAGCTCGTTTAATGTAGCAGCTAGCTCGTCCGTGAGACCCGGCTCGTTGGACCACAGGTGGTCGATTAGGAGGGTCACCTGAAACACATGGGTTAGTTTACTAAACCTGTAGGATATTTTTTGTATGATACTAGGGACAGTAGCGACCCGCCTCAGCAGGGCTAGCATGGCAAGGGGACTATTTATTTTGTCTTTCCACCTCTCCGTGTTTTGTTTAGTGGAGAAGGCAAATTATAAGTAAAGTTTTTCGACATTTATAAACGCCCGCTGACTTCAATCAATTCTTTTTTTAAACTTTTTGATACTTAAACAAAATCAAAACTCGGGGTTAACCTTCACCAAGCGTTTAAATTGTTGTGTTGATCTCCTGTCAGTGGCGAAAAACTGGGAATTAATGTTGTCTTTCCCCCGGGGATAAGGCCATGCTAGCCCTACAGCTTGTGCGTGTCTCACTTTAATACTAAAGAGTAAGTGAAGTAAAAAAAGAAGTAAATCTTTCTTCTCATTTCGAAGAAAGATTTAATTCTTTTTTTTACTTCACGTGGCGCCATTTTCATATTAGAAACGTCAAAGATTAAACGACTTTTTGATTTAAGTTTGTTTTATTACCAATTGTAATGTTTTCTTGCAAATTTGCTGAAAAACGTTGTATGACACACGTGCGGGTATTGGTTTAAACAACATATATACAATAGCATGTGGAAAGAATACCCCAACGGGTAAAAGGCGTGATTGTATGTATGTATGTAAACAAACTCGTGACTATGGTAGACCCTCGACACCGTCTCAGGATTACATTCGTCTACTCGTTTGTAAAAACCAACTTACCGCACTAGTATCATACATACATACATAAAATCACGCCTTTTTCCCGTTGTGGTAGGCAGAGACTACTTCCTTCCACATACTACGATCCTGACATACCTCTTTCGTTTCTTCCACTTTCATGAGCGCCTTCATACATGCTCGCCGGTTATAGGTACTTTTGACTTGGCCTTTTTAGGGTTCCGTAGCAGAATAGCAAATAAACTGGCCAAGTGCAAGTCGGACTCGCACTCGTAGGATTCCGTAACACAGTTACGTATTCCATAACTATGATTTTTCGCAACTACAAAATTAACTTTGTTTTACATAGTGTTTCTATGAAAAACAAAGTTATCTTTGCGGTCGCCATATCTCTAAAACTGCTGACTGTATCTCGTTCAAACCAATTTTTGTTGTTAGTTTTTACTGAGATCTACAGCATATATTTTTTTTTGATTTTTCACTCCCATACTTTAAAAGTTAAGAGGGGGGGGGGACACACATTTTACCACTTTAGACGCGCCTATCTTTCAAATGATTGACTTTGATAAAAAATGATTGTAGGAAGCTCAATGTCATTTTTGTAGACCTATCCATAGACACCCCACACGTATAGGTTTGAAGAAAACATTTTTTTTGTTTCAGTTCCATGTATGGGGGATGCCCCCTTTAAACTTTTATCTTTTTATTTTTATATAAAAATTGGAAAGCGGTTCACAGAATACATCTACCTACCATGTTTCAATTTTGTAGTCTTAACAGTTTCGGAATAAAATGGCTGTGACATACGGACGGCAGACAGACAGACATGACGAATCTATAATGGTTCCGTTTTTGCCATTCGGCTACGGAACCCTACAAACGGACCCCTTATAGATTCGTCATGTCTGTCTGTCTGTCATCCCATACATGGAATGGAAACAAATATTTTTTTTTTTTGACATTGAGGTTCCTAAAATCATTTTTTCTCAAAGTCAATCATTTGAAAGATAGGCGCGTCTAAAGTGGTAAAAAACGTCTCCAATCTGGTCGTGATACGTTCGCCTAGGTCGGCCTCTACCGGCTGGCACATTCACACTCGTCTCATAAATCTGTTTTACGTCAATCTTTCTTCATCCATCCATAAAGCATCCCTTTCATATAATACGTAACTATAAAAAAATTTGCCAAACATCGGCAACATCAGTGTAGAAGTGTCAAGTAGCTTACCAACAGGTTCTTCTTGGCGAGGTGGTTGTGCGAAAAGATCTGGTTGACAACTTGCTGCATGTCATCCTTGAACTCGTCTCTAAGGGCAACCACGCACTTGTCGTACGACCCTTGTTGGAAGTGGGACTCCACCGCGAAGTACTGACGCAGGAGGTCGTGGACTGCCGCCTTCATACGCCCGCGGATACCGTTCCTGGGAAGAGAGAGACAGTTTGATAAGAGGAAAGAGAAAGGAGATGTCGTGTTTAAGTGGCAAGCCGGAGAAAAGAGAAGTATGTTTTTTTTATATCTTATAGATTAGCGTTTGACCACTGTTTCACCTGTTGGTAAGTGATGATGCAGTCGTGGTAGCACGCTAGGGCTAGAATGGGAACTGGCTCTCAAGGATAGCTGCAGAAACACATTAGATGTTTTGGCGACAGATTTTCTAACTTGAGGGTGGTAGCTGGCCAGGCGGACACTAGATAGTTAGTGTCCTACCACCATGCCGGGGTTGTTGGTTTCTTAACGATGTTTTTCCTTCACCGGAGGGCCACTGTGAAAGGCGCACATACATTTTTCGATAGAAAAATCCATTGGTGCACGGCGGTTTGAACTCGGTACTTCTGGCATCAAAGCCAACCGTTCTCCCGATTACGCCACCGGGCCCTCAAACGATGTAAGATGTTATTGGTAAATAAAAAGGGGGTGCGTAGAATGCTATGCGTTAGAAGTAAAACTTCCTTCACAGAGTGGGATTTTCTTGTACAACTCCATCCGTTGAACTTAGCGGGACGAATGCCAGAATGATAGCGAATACGTCTTCGTCGTTACGCCGTTCTACAATAGAGGGCGTTAAAATATAACATGACGCTTACGTTACTTCCGTTGCATTCGGACCGTGACGCTACGTCACCTCCGACAAATATTACCCCAGTGCGCTTAAAGAAGTTTCACTACAAAAAGCCATTGGAAATAAACACGTCACTACTCTGTCCTCTCATCATATGTATATATCGCAGCCAACTAGGTTAATAAGCCGTTAAACTCCTCCCAACTGCACGAACTTCACCTTTTTTCAATCGGACAACCAGACGTACTGATACACGCCACCGCTACATGTTGGATATTCCATCAATCCGAACGAAGCGACTTGCTTCCACATTTATCATACGTACCGCCAGGGATTGGAACTCCTTGCCTGAGTCTGTGTTTCCGGAAAGGTACCATCTAGGGGTCTTCAAGTCGCGAGTGAATAGGTATCTTCTAGCCAAGCGTGCTACATCGTCGACCACATCGTCACTTAACATCAGGTGAGATAGTGGTCAAACGCTTGACTATAGAGAATAAAAAATAAATCAACAGCCTAGCCTCTTTACTGAACAGCGCCGTTCAACAAGCGGCCTGAATTATATTCAGCCTTCAGATCTTCTGTACCTTCATTTAAACGGCATAGCGTCGGTTCTGGTACGCGTGGCTCTCCTCGTCGGTACGCTCGTCAGCGCACGTCACGCGGTGGTCACTGTTCTCTAGTGTGTTGCCTTAGTGTTAGACTAAGCCAGTTCATTAAATGTTGTAACAATCGCTACTGCTACGCTGTTTATTGAACGGTTAGTTAAGCTAGTTGGCTGCGACATATGTATTGTATCGCAAGACTTCCTTTAGAAAAAGGTTCTTTACATACAGACAGACAGAGGGACAACAAAGTGATTCTATAAGGGTTCCTTTTTTCTTTTGAAGTAATCCTAAATGCTCTCTGTTTAGTAAATAATGTGATTATTCGCGCGCTCGCGTATTGCCTTGAAGTTCGCGAGTATGAAACTGTGGCGCCGGTCACACTCGCTCGACGCGAACATCGTGATAATGATGCAGTCCGCGATAGCCATGTGCAAACCATATCCTTAAAGAGAAAAGATAGATACGTATCATTTTGAACAAAAGATATATATATATATATTTTATATCTCTATATCCCTAATAACTCTGTGACGCTACGCTCCCCTTCTATCACATAGATTGTTATATGTCTACATCTCTCTTATTCTAACTCCGTGACGCTCTCTTTTTAACGCATAGAGAGTTATATGCATCTCGCTTACTCTAACTCCTTTACGCTCTCTTTTTAACGCATAGAGAGTTATATGCATCTCGCTTACTCTAACTCCTTTACGCTCTCTTTTTAACGCATAGAGAGTTATATGCATCTCGCTTACTCTAACTCCTTTACGCTCTCTTTTTAACGCATAGAGAGTTATATGCATCTCACTTACTCTAAATCCTTTACGCTCTCTTTTTAATGCATAGTATGTTATATGGTTACATCCCGCTTACTCTAACTCCGCGAAATGAGTTGTTGCGTTGAAGATACTGATACTTTTACTGTGCAGCCTCAGTCGATAATCTAGATGACGCTATTATTGCCCTCAATGCAGATCTCACTCGATTGCAATCTTGGTCTGATAGTTTCGGTATCTCCGTCAATCCCAACAAATGCCAAGCCACCTTGGTCGGTAGTTCACGTCAGATCGCTAAAGTTGACTGTAATAATTTACCTAATTTGTACTACAACAACTCTAATATCCGTTTTTCCTCCACCGTAAAAGATCTAGGCGTCATTATCGACCCTAACCTTTGCTGGTCGGATCACGTTAAAGAAATATCCAGAAAGTTTTTCGCTTCTTATCACTCCATCAGTAAACTTAAAAACTTCCTTCCCACTAAAACTAAAATCTCTCTTGTAAATGCCCTCCTTCTACCGATCATTGATTATGCTGACGTTTGTTTTGTGGATCTCAACTCAGATCTTTTGAATAAATTAGACCGCCTTCTGAACACCTGTATTAGATTTATTTTCTGTCTTCGTAAATTTGACCACGTTTCTGAATACCGAGCTAAACTTAATTGGTTACCAATACGCGAACGAAGAAACGTGAGAATTGTCTGCCTGCTCAACTCGATTTTAAAAGAACCAAACTCTCCAAAATACCTTCAAGCCGGTTTTCAATTTCTCACCGACACCCACTTGCGTCAGCTGAGGTCCGATGACAATTTGATACTATCTATTCCTTATCACTCTTCTTCCTTTTTAGAAAACTCTTTCTCTGTCAAAGCTGTAAAACTTTGGAATGAACTTCCTGTGGAAGTTAGGCAAGTAAACTCAAAACAAGTTTTTAAGATGAAAACCCGTGAGCACTTTTTAAAGAAGATTTACCCATAGTTTCTCTTTTTGTTAGTATGTATATTCTACTGTATTTGTCATAGTTACTTTTTTATGTAATTGTATATATTGTATTATGCGTATATAATTTATATATATATATATGTATAAATATTAATCTATTCGTATCTGTTTGTATATATCTATAACATATGTATTAATTATTTTAAAATATTATAAATTAATTTTTGGAATAATTTGCTTTCTCTCTGTTGTAATTTTACTGCGCCGCCACTATTTTTTCTGCACCTCCAGGATGACTGGTAGAAAATGCTATTCTAGCATTAAGTCCTCCGTGTATAATTTTGTGTGTGCAAAAGTATAAATAAATAAATAAATAAAAAGATATAAAAGAGTTCTAACTCTTTTATATATCTTACATTTTCACCACCATCTCTCTAGAGATGGTGGTGAAATGTAAGATATACGGATATAATCTTTGGTTTAAGGAGATATAACTCTTAGTTAATACTCCTGAGTTACACACGTCTAGTCCGCGACGCCCGCGCAACTGAGCAACTTGTGCACGTTTGATATAAGGAAAGCGCCGCGCCATCTTTTTGAGCCGCACGGTTGCAGCCATCTTATAATTGTGTTTCGCATTTTATGCTTTTGTTGGATATTGTGCGTGCGCCGGTGCATCGGATGGAGGATCACCTGGCTTACCAGCTGATTAACTTTTGTTTTGTTTTATGTTGCAACGCCACGACATTCCGTGGTTAGTTTGGTAATTCGGCTCAAGATGGTTAAACTCTCATGGGCCCAGCTGACGATGTAGATATAGTCTAGATTTAGCCAGGGTCGGATTACCAAACACACGCTGTAAATGATAAATTACCTGTATCGTTGCACTAAATGGACAAGTGCTTGTGTGCTCATGAAGAACACGTCTCGGTCGGCTCTCTTCGGCAGCGACGCCGCGTGACTGTAATAATAAACAAAATATTTAAGATAGTTTAAAAACCGACTGTAACATAACAAAAGAAGAAGTCATCAATTCTATAAAATCTATAAAAACAGGAAAAGCTGTCGGACCTGACGAAATTCCAAGCGAAATCCTTAAACTATTGATGGACGAAAATATGCCAATTCTTATTCGTTTATTTAATGGAATTTATAACAGAGGCACAATACCTAATGATTGGCTGATATCAACTTTTGTAACTCTTCCAAAAACTAACAACGCAAAGAAGTGTAACGAATATCGAACTATTTCACTTATGAGTCACGTGTTAAAGGTGTTCCTAAAGATAATTCATCATCGAATCTATAAGAGGATAGAGGAAAACATTTCTAATACTCAATTTGACTTCCGAAATGGGTTCGGCACTAGAGATGCACTCTTTGGGTATCAGGTTTTAATACAACGTTGCTGGGACATGGGTCAGTGTGTTTACATATGCTTCATAGACTACGAAAAAGCCTTTGACAGAGTACAACATGACAAACTTATTGATATACTCAAAATCATAGGTATTGATTTAAAAGATCTGAAGGTCATCCAAAATCTGTACTGGAATCAAAAGGCGAAAGTTCGAGTTGAGGGTCAACTGACTAGCGAGATTGATGTCATGCGTGGAGTACGTCAGGGTTGTATACTGTCACCCCTTCTGTTTAACATCTACGCGGAAACTATTTTTAAAGAAGCATTGGAAGACGCTGTGGAAGGCATAATAGTGAATGGGAATCCCATAAATAATATTAGATATGCGGATGATACGATCCTCATGGCATCCACATTTTCTGACCTACAAAATCTGTTACAACGCGTTGACCATGTTAGTGCAAATTACGGACTTAACATTAATATAAAAAAGACCAAAGTCATGATTCTTGGAAAAACACAATCTTCTATACCAAACCTTGTCGTTAGAAACCAGACAGTGGAGAAAATTCGCTCATATAAATACTTAGGCTGCATTGTGAATGACCAAGGCGATCACAGTATTGAGATAAAATGTCGTATTGAACAGGCACGTAACGCTTTTATGAAATTAAAACATCTACTCTGCAATAGATCTCTCAGACTCTCTACCAGAGTAAGGCTGGCACGCTGCTACGTATTTTCTGTTCTTCTGTACGGAGTCGAGTCATGGACCTTAACCCAAGCCACGAGCAAAAGACTAGAAGCATTTGAAGTGTGGGTGTACAGAAGAATACTTAAAATATCGTAGATGGACAAAGTGTCGAACGAAAGAGTCCTGAGGATGTCGAATAAGGAACTGGAGATTCTTAACACTGTGAAAATCCGCAAATTACAGTACTTTGGTCATATTATGCGAAATAAGAAGTATGACTTTTTACAACTTATAATACAGGGAAAGATACCAGGTAGCAGGAAACCTGGAAGAAGGCGCACATCATGGCTCAAAAACTTAAGAACCTGGTTCAAGCAGAGCACCAGATCCCTGTTCCGAGCTGCTGCATCTAAAGTTAAAATAGCTCTAATGATAGCCGACCTCCGGTAGGAGATGGTACCTCAAGAAGAAGAAGAAAAACCAACTTCCATGCCCTGCGAGTTAATTTCAGAAGCAAGTTTGACACTTTTATCGTCATATCTCTGAAGTTATGTATCAGATCTCAATGAAATTACAATGTGACGACTTTGGAGATAACCCTACCTATGAGAAAAAGAACCATTCAAATCGGTTTACAATTGACGGAGTACAAATATACCTACAAAAAATAATTACAAAATCATGCAGACGAATTATGAACCTCCTCCTTTTTAGAAGTCCGTGCAAAATACTCAAATTCAAAATTTAAATATTTAAATTGATAATAATTAAATTCAAAATTACCACCCCCACTGATCTAAGTGTAATCGGTTAATTGAGAACTTTCCGATGACCCCAAACTCGAAATCTCAGCTGTAGCTTGCTTAGGAGTTGAGTATTCTGCAGATTCCAGAAGATGTCCCAGCATCAGGTCAACGTTTTCATGTGTTACAATATCGTTATAAGACGATATCAAATTTCGTATTGATCTGACCTTTGAAAGTTGATTTCATAGAAAAAAGCTCTTAGTCTTAAAACGGCTGTACGGAATTTGAAGTCTGATTTTTAAACGAATCTTAAATTATTACAATAGAGCAGAAAATAATCATGAAATACATCTCTAAACTAAGATAGGAAGAAAAGGATACTCACTGATCAATAACGCTGGCAATCTGCTGGCTCGGGAACTGAGCCAGAACACTCGTGATGTTCCTCTCGTACAGACCCATCAGCCGACGGACTTTCTTCTCTACCGCTATCGGAATACGGCCTGAAGTCGAAGATAGCACCTGACAACAAATCATTACGTATAGATAATTAAGATCGTTTAAAAAACTAAAAGAACCGACCCCAAACGTAGCGCTAGTCAAAGTAGCCAGTAGAGGTAGAACATATTATATAATCTGTGCCAGTAGTACTCGTAAGTAGTAACTCGTCGAGATAAGTAAATGCATCGTAATACAAATGTTGATATATTAAAAACGGTTCGGCCGATTTTGTTAAAATTACAATGGGACCACCTCGGAAATGAACTCTACCCATTAAAAAAAAATAATTCGAATCCGTTCACAATTGACGGAGTAGTCGCGTAACATACAAAAAAAAAACATACAGACGAATTGAGAACCTCCTCCTTTTTTTGAAAGTGGGTTATAAACTAGAAGATACCAACGGGTATCTCTAGTTTATAACCGACTAGCAGCCCGCCCCGGCTTCGCACGGGTAGAACATATATGCCTACAAAATTTGCATCAGTTTGTTGCATCGAATATAAAATATGAACATATTTAACGACCATCGTCATATTTCATCCATTTTACACAAAACCTTAACGAATTATGCACCTAAACCTTCCTCATAAACACTCTGGCTATTGGTGAAAACCGCATGATAATCCGTTCAGTAGCTATTGAGATTATTGCGAACAGACAGACAGACGCAGTGATGAACTTTGTTTTATAATACTTACGTAGTGATATTGGACGGCCCTTTGGCGTAAAGGATAGTTACCCTGATTCTGACCCGACGGTCGTTGGTTCTAATCCTAGCTACATACCTACCAATGAAAGTTTTATGTGCATTCATGAATCATGAGTTTTTCAAGGAGGACATCTGCCGCCGTAACCTTACACCGTTCCCCGACGCAAAATGTAGGGGTAATATACGTTTAACGTGTGTATCTGTGTGTCTGTCTGTAGCATCTTAGCACCTAACCGTATGAACCGATTTTGTTTTTATTATTGATAGTTTTTTTTTGTTTGATAGATGTCTTCATCGAGAGTTTTCTTAGCTTTGATTCATGAAAATTCGTTCAATCGTTATAAAATTATGAGCTTTTTTCTAGTTAATTGCGCTATGAAATCAACTGTCATAGGTCTGATCAATTCGAAAATCTTCTTCTTCAACGATATTGTAAGAACATGAAGCCTCCTGGACTCTACAGAATACTCAAATCCTCACCAACTTACAGCTCAGATTTTAAATGTCGTGTTTAGAGTCATTGGAAAAGCTATTATACATAGATCAGTCGGGGTGGTTTAAAATATTATATTATATTATTATATATATAGATGAATATTATTTTATACAATAGATCATATTATTATACTATATTGACTTCAAATTGATTGTGATCGATGGGGATCTACAGCATAGCTAAGCTTATAATAATATTTTCGCAGTAACTATGACCTAATCTGTGGTCTCACTGCAAATATTTTATTAATTTTGCGATGCGTGTATGTGAAATTCGTGATATCTTCTAGAGTTTTCATTTGAATTATTATTATTACTGTAAAGGACAATTTTAATCTATAATATGTGGCCAAGCTAATTAACGTAATTATTTGGATAAGGATTAATACTATATACTTGAAAATAGCCTTGGAAGTTATGTAATATTTTCTAACAAAAATTTTAAGATGAAAAAAAAATTGGTTACTGTGAGTCAACCTTAAGAGATAGACATATGCTGTCGCGGACTTTTTTGTAGGTCTTATTAAGTTGTACAACTCTTGCATAGAAAATATTCTTCTATCTATTTTCAATTAAGCAGCGTTCGTAAGAAACGTGTTTTTTCGACCGTTTATTTGCCGACTTAGGTTGCAAATTAGGTCTCCACGAATGTACATTTGATTTAAACGAGATAATATATAGCCTATTTTCATTCCGAAAGTCCATTCTATGTATTAGTGAAAGAATTTTTTAAATCGGTTCAGTAGTTTTTGAGCTTACTCATTACAAACATACAAAAATACAAATGTTCTCTCTTTATAATATTAGTATAGATTATACGAGTATTTAGCGTAATAGTACAACGGTACTATTACGCCGGTATAAAACCGGTCAATTTGAGTTGGACTCGCCCACCGAGGCTTCTGTACCAATTCCTCAAACTAGGTTAACAAACAAACTTAACCTTGCAGTTTGATCCACATAAAATGTATTGCACTAACCGCAAATAGTAAGTTTGTAAAAGTAAATTCACAGTTATGGTTATTAAACTATATATTTACAGTTTTCAGATTTATTTATATACTAGCTGTGCCCGCGACTTTGTTCGCGTGGAATAGTGTCTTTGGGTAGTATTATTAATTATTTTACAAGACACATGGGTATCCCACACCACACCGTACCACGCCGCGCTAATCCCCCCTCTCCCTACCCCTCCCCCTCTCTCTTCCCCCCACTTCCTACCCACTTTTTATTCGTGATGCTGCTCCTGCTGTTTTACCTGTCATTGCTTTGGCACCATCTGTACAAAAGTCGATGCAATTATTTCAATTAAGATGGTTTTCGTCAATAAATATGCCAGCTACCAAGGAGAATATCTGCCGCCATAACCTTACGGTGTTCCGGCAGCACACAGCCATTAAGAGCCAGAATATACTAGGCCTGACGTGTTCACCATCTGCGACCACATCATCACTTACCACCAGTCGAGATAGTGGTCAAACGCTAGCTTATAAGATTAAAAAAAAGCAATGAATACATACCTCTTGTAACTCCAAAAGCGGTAACGAAGGATCTCTTAAGCTCTGCATGAATTTCTCAACGACTTCTCGCAGTCTTGGAGTGTTGTACGGCTCGGGTAGACAGTATCCTATCAATTAAAACCAAACACATTTCACTATAAGGACTATGCACTACCGGCCCGAAAGAGACCGATACTTGCACGGAGTTTATCCCTTTCTTTTGTAGGGACCATCTAACTAAACTAATATTAAAAAGAGGAAATATTTAATTGTTTGTTTGTTGCGATTTAACTCACTACTAGACATATTGCAAAAACTATTTAACTAATGTAAAGCTACATTATCAGCGAGTCACATAGGCTATATTTTATCCCCGTGTTCTCGCGGGAACGGGACCTACGCGGGTGAAACCGCGAGTCACTGCTAGTATATATACATACTTATATAGCACAGGCAAGTTGTTAGACAAGGACACATTCCCTTCTAGGTTCCTTTCGTTAGGGCCGTTTTGATGTCCACAGCAATTACAACCTTATGATCAGAGCATACGAATTTAATTTAATTTATCAAAAATCTGCTGAGCACGGTCCACTATATAGTACATCCATGATTAAAACATTTCTAAACTTAATAAATAATAGTTTAAAAAACGAAAAAAATACGCTTTTATAGAAAATCCAACTAAAAAATAGAAAATAAATTTTAATAAAAAATAGTGTAAGAAAAAATGATTTTATTGTAAAAAAAAAAGCGTGGGGTGCATGGTATCAATAGTTCCAAATATTTTATGAACAGATATGACTAGAAGGGTTATTTTGATAATATCCTGAAAAGCACCCCACGCTTTTTTTACATTAAAATCATTTTTTTTACACTATTTTTAATTCAAATTTATTAAAATTTATTTTCTAGGTTTTAGTTGGATTTTCTATAAAAGCGTATTTTTTTAGTTTTTTTAAACTATTATTTATTTTTCATTTTTTAGTCGAATTTTTTTTTTATTTATTTATTGTCATCGGTCCTTAATAAGTATGCCAAATTTCGAGTTAATCCGACGTTTTGAAGGGGGTTAAAATCATGTTCAAAGATTCCGTTACATACTAACATACAAACATACATACGTCTGAAGCTAATAAAAGCGTATTAAAAACCAGGGTTCGAGGATATATATCAATGGATATTTATTAAGATATATATCCGATATATATCAAACTAGGTTCGACGATATATATAAAGTGTTTTTTTTATAATATATTGCGATACAAAAATTATATAAATAATACAATACAATTATATGTAATAGGGCTTTCATTCAAAATGGATATATATCAAATTTGATTTATATCATAAATATCCGATATTTTGTTATTTATAATAAATAACGGATATTTTCGAACCCTGTTAAAAACGTATGCAAGGGTAAGGGCTCAGCGGCGAATCTTGGGAGAGGCCTACGTCCAGCAGTGGACAGAGATAGGCTGATGATGATGATATCGAGAGGCCTATGCCAAGCAGTGGACTAGGTTAATACCGGCTGATTATGTTTGAATCCTAGACAACATTTGATAATACTTTACAATACCTGCAAGCGAATTTTCCAATATGGCCCGGTACTTCTGGTGCATATGGTGAAGTTTTTCTGAAAGCTGTTGATTTTCCTCTAGCGAGAACTGTCCTTTGTACGGGATCGCCGTCGTCACTAGAGAGGGGTCATCCAATTCTGAAAACAAACATATCTATTTAGTAATAACTAGCTGCAAATCGCTGCTTTGCCCGCGTTTAATCCTGGTTATGAACCTTCTTGAATAACTCTATCTATTGATGAAAACTGCATTAAAATCTGTTGCGTAGTTTAAAAGATCTAAGCGTACTGACAGCGGGAGCGACTTAGTTTTATGCCATGTAATGTTAAAAGTCAAAAGTCAAAGCATTTATTCAATATATGAGCAAATTAAAAATTAGCACTTACACACGTCAAATTACATTAAATAGATCATATTCAATATAAATTATTATATATACATAACAGAAACATAGCTTATTGCTTTGAATTTACAAAATAAAAAACAAAGGTATTGAGCCATTCAGCTTTCATCTAGACGTCGAACGTCACACTTAAAACACATGTTTAATTCACCTGATTAATGTAGGGATGCCAAATGATACTCAAATTCAAAACCACCACCGACTGTTTTATTTGTAAATTGTTCATTGAGACCACTCCAATGAGCCCAAACTCAACATCTCCAATGTAAGTTGATGAGGGGTTGAGTATTGTGAAGATTTCAGGAGGTATCCCAGCATCAGGTCAATGCTAACGTTCATACAATTTCGTTGAAGAAGAGGATATCAAATTTAGGATTGATCAGACCTATGAAAGTTGATTTCATAGCGCCATCAACTAGAAAAATATCATAGTCTTAAAAGTGCTAAACGGATTTTCATGAATCAAAGCTAAGAACACTCTCGATTAAGAGACACCTATCAAACAAAAACAACTAAATCAAAAACTGTTCTTTCGTTTGGACGCTACAATGCCACCGACAAACACACAAATATACAGATACACACGTTAAACTTATAACAAACACCCCTTATTTTTAACAGACTTCAAAATAAGGATGTTTCTCAAAACGGCCGTATATACATACATGTTTTTAGTTATGTTTGTACGCGGATAACTTCGTTGTTTATTTATGAAAGAATTTTAATTATTCTTTTTTTTTGTTGGTAAGGAGATATCCCTAGATTGGTACCATAGTAATTTAATCGAGATCTGATAAGTATCTCCAGAGATATAGAGATAAACACCTTAAACTTGGTACTGAAAATTAATAGCGCGGCATTTAAAGTGGGTTGTTTTAGTTTTTTGAACGATCTTATTGAGTCGGGTGTTATAAATGAAAAACAAAGTTGTTAAAAACAAAATGAAGTATAACTGTTAGTTGATTGTTTCCTCACAAGCCGCTCACTTTCTTAGCACATTACTGGTGGCTGATGGAAAGGCACCGTAATAATTAAGACAGTTTAAAAACTAAAACAACCGACTTCAATGCCCCGCGAGTCAGTGTCAGTAGCAAGTTTGAGACGTTTATCGTCATATCTCTGGAGATACTTATCAGATCTCGATGAAATTACAATGGGGCTACCTTGGAAATGTACCCTAACAATTAGAAAAATAATCATTAGATTAGGTTCATAGATGACCTAGAAGACGCGTAACATCAATACAAAAAAAAATGTTATAAAAACATACAGACGAATTGACCACCTCGTCGTTTCAACAAACTTCCAAAAAGAAGGAAGTTCTCAATTCGTCTGTATGTTTTTTTTTTGTGTGTGTATGTTACGCGATTACTCCGTCAATTGTGAACCGATTCGAATGATTCTTTTTTTTCTTTGTAATCGGTAGGGTACGTTTCCGAGGTGGCCCCATTGTAATTTCATCGAGATCTGATAAGTATCTCCAGAGATATGACGATAAACGTCTCAAACTTGCTACTGCAGGGCTAGCATGGCAAGGGGACTATTTTGTCTTTCCACCTCTCCGTGTTTTGTTTGGTGGAGAAGGCAAATTATAAGTAAAGTTTTTCGACAATTATAAACGCCCGCTGACTTCAATCAATTCTTTTTTTTAACTTTTTGATACAAACATATATATTTGATATTAAACTTCACCAAGCGTTTAAATTGTTGTGTTGATCTCCTGTCAGTGGCGAAAAACTGGGAAATAATGTTGTCTTTCCCCCGGGGATAAGGCCATGCTAGCCCTACTGAAATTGACTCGCGGGGCATGGAAGTCGGTTGTTTTAGTTTTTATACTATCTCAATTATATTGTTTTTAGGGTTCAGCCAAATGGCAAAAAACGCAAAAAAAACCTTATAGATCCGTCATGTCTCTCTGTCTGTCTGTCTGACCGTATGTCACAGCCATTTTATTCCGAAACTATCCTACAGGATTGAAACTTGGTAGGTAGATGTATTCTTAGTTTATTTTTATTTGTAGGTCGGTTAAAATGGATTTTATAATGATGTACATACCTAAGGTACCAATAAGAGATCCCATGTCGAGCACGGCACCAGATCGAAGGTTCCAAGTCACCTTGCCAGCTTCAGGGGCTGATAATGTCATCACCATTTTCATTACCTGGTGATCAAACGTTAAACTCAAGTTACTCAACCTATGTTAAAGAGACAGTTAAAAGATTGGTTAAGTACTGAATAAATTGTTCTATACTGTAAAAGATATCCCACCAAAAACATTTTCATGCAAAATGTTGCCAAGACGAGACCATGCGGCTAACAACAACTGTAACTATAACTTGTACAGGAAATACCCTAAGAATTATGATGATCATCAGTGAGTGAGTGAGTGAGTGAGTGAGTGACTGAGTGAGTGAGTGAGTGAGTGAGTGAGTGAGTGAATGTGTGTGTGAGTGAGTGACTGTGTGTGTGAGTGAGTGAGTGAGTGACGAAATCGGTGTTTTTTAGATATCAATAAAATCTAAAGTATTAAAGCTATGCAATTGAAACTTTATATGCTAATTAAGTCTACTATTGACATCATATCCCGAGAATTTCATTTATCTGGTATAATCCAAACCCAAGATATGAGGATTCAAAAATGCGACGAAGCATTTGGAGAAAAGGTAGGTGGTGCCCTTGCGCTTCGCTTAACTCGTCTTGCCGGTGGCTTACCGTGCCCCCGATTTTCAATCAATAATAGATGTATCTTGTTACATTAGGGTAGTTACTATTATTACGATTACGTTGATACTTTTGACTTGTTATAAAAAATGAAATAACATTATATTTAAATTAAATTTTTACATATACATATATTATTTTATAGCTGTCAGTGTGACATACACCCGCAGTTTACGCTTGCTACGGCACGGCGTGAAGTTGCTAAACGTCAATAATCGACTATTTAAGTCCCGGAAAAGCGTGCGTAAAGTGCGGTTTTAGGTCACACTGTGCTATAAAGATTATAAATTATTATGATTGCAAATTAAAAGTGCTAAATTTCACATGCCCACCCAAGAGCTGAATAGAAGGATCTTCTTATTCTTGTCATACCATCTAAATTGTACTCTATTAATGGTGAATAAATTATTTCATTTAATTTCATTCTAAAATACATATCATAGAATAAATATAATGATGAGAGCCTAGTAGCTCAGTGAGAGAATGGTCGGCTTTAACACCAGATATAGCGGGTTCTACGAATGCATAAAAGTCAGCGGGTTCAAAACCCCGCCGTGTATCAATGGATTATTCTATCTAAGTAGTCCTTGAGAGCCAGTTCCCAAACTAGGCCTAGCGTGCTACGACCCACGACCGCATCATCGCTTACCAACAGGTGAGATAGTGGTCAAACGCTAGCCTGTAGGACACTATGTAGTGTCCGCCTGGCCATTTACCACCCTTAAGTTGGATAATCTGTCGTCAAACATCTAATTTGTTCCGGCAGCTATCTTTGAAAGCCAGTTCTTATTCTAGGCCTAGCGTGCTACCATACTCGTCCGTATCATTGCTTAACACCAGGTAAAATAGTGGTAAAATGCTAGCCTATAAAAAATATACAGTAAGGTCTACTATTTTTAACCACGGTCTACTCAAAATCCATCCACATTCTACTCGGTCTACTCACCTCAATTTCAGCATACGGCTGTCCCTTATCAACATGACCTCCGTCGTCTACTAAAGTGTTCACCAATTTGCCTGCAGATGGCGCTCTGAGCTTCGACGGGTCTTTTTCTTTCTCGAAGACGACCGTTTGGTTTCCGATGACAATACGGTATTTGTCGACTTCGTCTTTTAGATAGGTGGTGAATGAAGACCCGTCGATTGAGAGGAGAGTACCTATAATAGAAAATATTTAAGTTGATTACATTGTTAACATTAAAAACGCAAAGATTCATGGTGACTTTTGTCATGTAAAACTCTGTATGAGTGCTAGTTTTGAACATGTAAACTGGTTGGTCTACTAGCGGTCTACTCGGTCTACTCACGGTATTTTCATGGTCTACTATCGCAAATTATCAAATATACTGGGTCAATTAGTCATTTCCTCGATTTATTAGAGGTCTACCCCGTCTTTTCACCGAATTCAAACAGAACTAAGAATCTAGCTATAAACCTGTTCAGTCTATCATAAGGCTACTAGATCTACTCATGGTCTTCTTAGTCTACTCATCAGTAAGTTATCCGTATTTAGTGACGGACATTTTCTTATGTCCGCTGTGGATGAAGTCTACTTCTACTGAGTTTTGTAACAGCCTTTTATCAATCTGTCTTTGTAGCTATTTCTTAATGCTCTAATTAACCCAAGAATGGTCTACTTGGTTTACTTATTATTTAAAAATCGTACAGGTCTTCTAGATTCCATTGACTATTTACTCAGTCACACATTTCACATAAACAGTTTCTTAAGGTCTACTCTTATCTACTTATAAATTACTTGCTCTAAGCGGTCTACTCACGGGATTTTCACGGAATTAACTCAGAAGGTACTATTTAGCCATAAACTCCTTAGAATGTTAACGGTCTACTAGGTATTCTCATGGTCTACTCAGTCTACTAACCTCCATCAGTAAGTTTATGCACCTCTAGCTCCTTGAAGCTGCCGTTCATGACCAAGAAGTAAGAGGTGGGTCCGTATTTAGTGGCGGACACTTTGTACTTATGTCCGCTGTGTATTAATTCTACTTCAACTGTGTTTGACAGCTGACTCGATGCTTGGATTTGACCCCTGAAATAAAAATGTGTTCATGTATGTACATATTTACATTTAGTAATTATAAAAAAACCGGCTAAGTGCGAGTTGAACTCACGCACCGAGGCTTCCGTAAGTCAAACTAGGTTAAAGGACAAACATAACTTTGCAGTTCGATTAATAGAAAGTGTATTGAATTAACCGCAAATAATAAGTTTGTAATAGTAAATTCACTTTTTAGGGTTCCGAAACCAAAGGCTACCAACGGAACCCTATTACTGAGACTGTCCGTCTGTCTGTCTGTCTGTCTGTCTGTCTGTCTGTCTGTCACCAGGCTGTACCTCATGAACCGTGATAGTTAGACAGTTGACATTTTCACAGATGATGTATTTGTGTTTCCGCTATAACAACAAATACTAAAAACAGAATAAAGTTAAGAATTAAAGGGGGTCCCTATACAAGAAACGTGCTTTTTCGGCATTTTACTACAACGCCATCTATGAACTGTGTTAACTTTCACTTAGTTGGCGATAGATGTTCGTAAAATGGCGTTGTACTAAATAAGCACGCGGCTGCTGTTTTAATAAATGTTTTATAAAATATTGTAGTGTGGTACGGAATCGGAACCCTACGAGTGCAAGTCCGACTTGCACTAGGCCAGTTTATTTTATTAATAAACTACATATTTACGGTTTTCAGATTTTTTCCTATATAAGTGCTTCAAGACCTTGCTTCTTGCCTAAACACTTTCAACAAAAATTGGTTTGAACGAGATATAGTCAGCAGTTTTTGAGATATAGCATTTCATTTATATAATAATATCAAAAACGCATATATAACTTTGATTTTCATACAACCACTATGAAAAACAAAGTAATTTTTCTGCCAGCGAAATGATAGTTACAAAATACTCCACTGTGTTACGGAAACCTACGAGTGCGAGTCCGACTTGCACTTGACCAGTTTTTTTTAATTTTTATTTCTTAGTTTATTCGATGACTGCGTTGTGATGATAAACGATGATGACTTACTTTTCTAGGCAGCTCTTGAACTCTTGGAAGTGGTTGGTGATGATGTTATCCGCGATTAATATGGAACCGCACATCACGCCAAGCATTATATCAGGTTTTTCTGATTGTACCTATTAAACAAATAAGTACTATTATTTACCATTTAGGGCTAGTTTCATCGGTTCCTGACAGACTTTTGACAGCTTTTAAATGGCGTCTTCTATCAGATAACTATTAGACACTTTATCAGGAACAGGAGTGAAGGGAAACAGCATGTCACGGTACTCACGGTCAACCTTTTTTTGATGTTAAGCCTATTCTAGACGGATGCAATCCAGCGATCCAACCAAGGTGACCTTGCCTGTTCCAATCCGTCTAGACTGCAGATGTAATCCAAATTTCGATTTGAGCTTCAACGTCCTTGGTTTACGGGCGCGAGTTCCCATCCGCGGTTGGAGCGCGCGGATTAAATCCGTGTAGCCGGTGGATTACATCCATCCTAAGACAGTCGTTCTGTGACAAGCAGCGGCTGCGCACGTATGCTTCATTAACGCTTCATCCACTTTCTATTATTTTTGATTTTCGTAAAGCAAGGCTACTTATTGAAATTTGGACAAATTTGGAGCCATTTCTCCACTACGAATACGGTCCGTGCACGATACGAGTACGTGATTTCACTGATTTCATGCCAGAGGATGACTCGCGACTGATTCGCTAGCGTGTTGACGCGTAGATTAGATCCGTGTAGCCAAAACACACTCCACGGATTGAAACTTAGTTCCTACCAAGGTCACCTTGGTTGGATCGCTGGATTGCATCCGTCTAGAGTAGGTTTTAATTATTATTTAGGCTACAAATGTACTAGAAAGATTTCAGTCTACTGAAAATCTGCTTGGTATTCTCACGGTCTACTGAATTTCTACTCCTTCTTCTACTCACCCTTTCTGCTATTAGTGCGTCCAACCAGCTCGTGTCGATGTTGTTCTCTTGGAAGGCAGGTGTTTCCAAGAGCGTGATCAGATATTCCACTGTTGTACGGAAGTCTCCGCGAATGCTGAGCTCTTTTAGAGCAATCACCAGATTTCTGAAAGAGAAGATATTATAATATTTATGCTGGACCATCTTTTTAACCCCCGACGCAAAAAGAAGGGGTCTTATAAGTTTGACGTGTGTATCTGTGTGTGTCTGTATGTGGCATCGTAGCGTCTAAAAGAATGAAGCGATTTTGTTTTAGTTTTTTTTGTTTGATATGTGTCTTAATCGAGAGTGTTCTTAGCTTTGATTCATGAAAATCTGTTGAGCCGTTGAAGACTACTTGTCTAGGTGATGGGGCTATAACATCATTTTTTATAGATCAGATCAATTCGAAATTCGGTATCACTTAACTTCAATGATATTGTAAAAACATGGTAGCATTGACGTGATTCTGGGACATCTCCTGGAAACTGCAGAAAACTCAACACCTTACCAACTTACAGAAAAAAATTCGTGTTTAGGCTCAGTAGAACGGTCTCAACGAGCAGATTATAAATAGATCAGTCATTAGTTTTACATTTTGAATTTAAGTATGATTTATACCAGGGCTTCCCAAACTGTGGGTCGCGACTGCAGTATAAAAGGTTCTATTACCATTTGCGACTTCGTACTTGTGCGAAACAGGCATTTCTGCAGTTGCAGTAATAAAGAACAAGTGGAGACGGAGAGAAAAAAATAAGAGTAGCAATTTCCAAACAATTTTGAGAAGCTTTGCTGAGAAAAGTAAGCCACATCGAAGGATGTGTCTTTGGCAGCCAGCCCACAGAATATCTCTATCATTCTTAGTCATGTTTTGTTATTATTTTCAATTAAATTATGATTGGTAAAAGTGACAGGTATTTTTGGGGGGAGGGGAGGTTGGGTTTGAGGGGCGTCAAATCAAAATCAAACTCAAAATCAAAATCCGAAAGGCGTCACAGTACAAATAAGTTTGGGAACCCCTGATGTATACCATAAGCAACCAGGCTCACTTGATGGCAAGTAGTTTCTGTCACCTATACAGTTATCAATTTTGGCCTAGCGTGTTACCATTTTCGACTGCGTTGTCATTTACCAACAGGTGATATGGTGGTCATTGGTCAAAACAAAACATTTAAAAAAAATCTATGAACATCAACTTTTCGACTTGATATTTTGATCTACTTTAACCATTGGTCTATTGGTATTTTCAATATGATGTTTGCTTAACTGATTTGGTTTTAACTCTACTTAATCTACTGATGAATTGAATATAAATTAGGCCTAGTTAAAAATGATCTGGTCTTACTTTGGTCTTCGGTCTTTTACAGGTCTATTAATACATTTCTTTAAAGCGGCTTAATCGTCTACTAAGATGAGTCTTCTGGTCTACTCACTCTCTAGCCTGCTCCCTAGTCTCTCCCCATGAGAAGCAGTGTCCAAACTGCGAGTCAGCAAACTCATGAAGACCACCAGATGCCGCCACGCTGAAGTATCCCCACACGTTCTTAGAAGACCTGAAGTTAAGCTCTTGAACTGTTCCAGACGATGGTTTGAATCCTGAAGACGAATTGTTGAGAAAATTAATATCATCATTATCAGCCTGTATTAGTCCACTGCTGGACGTAGGACGCAGTGGACGCCATATTGCTCTGTGGTCATGACGTCAGTTGGCTGTGTAAACAAATGCAGTGATATGATAGTTGACAGTTGAGACATCTAAGTTTACATAGCCGTAATAACATGGCGACACATGGCAATTACTATTTAATGGTGTTATGAAACAAATTAAAAAAGCTGAAAACCCTTTGAATTGAATTTTAAAATTTATCTTGCTATTTTATGAACTAAAACTTTTCCGATTGCTTTTTGTCTAAGCTATCAAAAATAAATAATCAGCTTTTTTTCTCTCATATAGAGTAAAATAAACGATTGAAAGAGAGAGAGAGCAATGAGGGGAGTTTTTTGTCCTGGTCTTTTCACGGTCTTTTTATCTATTATCAAAAATGTTCTCTGAACTTGTTCTAGTAAAAGGTAAAAGCAACGATCTACTCATGGTCATGCCGTTTCTTGGTAAAATATCCCGAATCCGATTGTCTACTGATGGTATATTGGTCTTCCCATTTATATTTGGTAGATTGGTTTGATTTGGTATGTACTATGTACTTTTAGGCTCTGGTCTACTCACGGTCTTTTGATCTACTCGTGGTCTTTTGGTCTACTCATAATTTGCAGCTTTTTCACTTTAATCGCCACAAAACAATCTACTTCACAATTGAAAAAATACAAGATTTATCAATGGTCTACTCGCGGTCTGCTGGTCTACTAACCTTCATCAGGGTTCTCAGAGGTGATTCTAGCAGCAATAACGTGTCCCCAGGGCGATGGTCTTTGTTTCGGCTCGTCGAAGTCTATTTGAGTCATGCCCCATGGTGATTCGCCGTAGAGAAGACGGATGTCTTTAATGTTGTATAGGGGAAGACCCATAGCGATCTGAAAGAAGAAAAGAAGTTTGTGTGTCAGCGCCGACGCACGACTGGAGTTTTGTCATCATCATCAACCGGTATCAGTCCACTGCTGGACGTAGGCCTCCCCCAAGACACGCCACTGAGCCCGATCTTAGGCTCTGTTTCCAGTCACTGCCCACCGCTTTGCGAATGTCATCGCTCCACTTAGTCACCTAGACTGGACTTTACTCTTTAAGAATTATTATTATTGTGGTCAAGGTCAAAGGGGCTAAATATGAAAATAGTTTCTTAGGGGGTAAACTTAGTATACTTTGTATATACAAACATACGCAATCTTGAAGTGAAAGGTAAGTGAAAGGAGCATTACGCCTCACTTTTAGTTAACGCTCGATTTTACTTCTCATACAATTTTCATACAGCGGGCTAAGTATGAAGTTCTTAAGGAGTAAATTCCAAAAATGAAAATAAGTAAGAGCGACTTAAAATACAATGTACCGCTGTCGGAGATTTCAGGCGGATTACTTTTGAGACACCCATAATAACATGGCAGCCATTTTGATTTTTTTTTGGTAATTGAAGCACGAGTGATTTTACTATTTTAGTCATAGCTACCCCCATGTAGATGACCTAACTTAAGGGGTGAGAATAAAATTTGGAGATAATTAAAAATTTTGATAAAATTTGAATTTAATTATGTAGACAATAAATTATGAGTAAACATTTGCCACTTTTATTTTACAAAAGAAATAAAAATGCTAAAACAAAAATATATGCAATTCTTAATGTTTTACATTAATTGTATCTACAATACAAAATTTCATCGTACCGACGGGACTCGAACTTGCGTCCCCTGTAAAACATGCCCAGCCACTGTACCGGTACGGTACCGGCTACGGTACGACCCGGTGCCTTTTTTTCAGGTTATTTTAGCTTTAAGGTTGTGTAAATCTGTCTAGTACCCTTAGTACGAGTTTTCATTCCAAACTCGATATCGTAAATCGAATAAATGTTGTATGAAAAACAGTACAGCGCCTCTAGTGTACACTTCACTAAATTTAGACAGAATCAGACGGCCAGCATAAGTCGAAAACTATGCGAGTCAAAAGAGTTTACGATGAAAACTCGTACTAGGGGTACAGAATTAAATAAAAACTGGCCAAGTGCAAGTCGGACTAGGACTCTTAGGGTTCCGTAACACAGTAAAGTATTCTATAACTATGATTTTTCGCAACTAACAAATTAACTTTGTTTTTCATAGTGTTTGTATGAAAAACAAAGTTATCTTTGCGGTCGCCATATCTCAAAAACTGCTGACTGTATCTCGTTCAAACCAATTGACTTAAGATAAAAAATGATTTTAGGAACCTCAATATCATTTTTATAGACACGCCACCCGTATAGGTTTGATGAATTTTTTTTTTGTTTCAGTTCCATGTATGGTTCCCCCCCTTAAACTTTTATATTTTTTATATTTGTATAAAAATCAGAAAGCGGTTCACCGAATACATCTACCTACCAAGTTACAATTCTGTAGTCCTAACAGTTTCGGAATAAAATGGCTGTAACATACGGACGGACAGACAGACAGACAAAAAGACATGACGAATCTATAAGGGTTCCGTTTTTTGCCATTCGGCTACGGAACCCTAAAAAGAGAATTTACCGCCATAATATTTAAATAATGATATATATGTACCTGTAACTGCGCAGCGGGTAGATTAACATCGGCCACCATCTCAGTGCAGGGGTGTTCCACCTGCAGTCTGGGGTTCAATTCCAGGAAGTAGTACGAGCCGGAGTTAGGGTCGTACAAGTATTCTACCGTGCCCGCTGATACATAGCCCACCATTTTAGCTAGACGGACAGCTGCCTGTAATACAAATATAATTAAATAGATAGATAGATAGAAACACTTTATTGAACACTTTATTAAAAAGAAACAGAGTATTACTTAACAACTCATTGTAATAGTGTAACAACAGGCGGTCTTATCGCTGAAAGCGATCTCTTCCAGACAACCTTTAGATGGAGAAATATGTAAATAGATACGGCGGTGTACAGCGTATAAGTAAATAAGACATAAGCTATTAAAAGATACTAAATTAATACAAAAGAAAATAATAATAATTACTTTGATACATATACATTAAACATTGATAAATAAAATAAAGAGGCTTTTTTTAATTTCTATTAAACCCTTTTTTTAACCGACTTCACAAAAAAGGAGACGGTTCTCAATTCGACTGTATTTTTTTTAATGTTTGTTACCTCAGAACTGTGTTAAATCTTATCTGATTTGAAATATTATTTTTTTGTTTGAGAGATTATGTCTCCCTCTTGGTCACATTCAAATTTTATTGAGATCTGATAATCATCTCCGGAGATATGAGGATAAACAATATAAACAAATTTGATACCTCGATGATGTGATTATGGCTAGTGGAAATTTTCTCACCATCGCAGCATGTGAAGTCGGTTTTTTCGTTTTGTACGATCATAAATTATTACAATTTATTTTAAATTTAGTACTAAATGTTTAAACAAGTATAATAATTAACATTTAAAAACTAAAAACACCGACTTAAATGCCGCGTAAATCAGTTTCAATAGCAAGTTTGAGACGTTCATCGTCATATCTCTGTATATACTTATCAGATCTCGATTAAATTACAATGGGACCACCTTGGAAATGTACCCTAATGATTGTATCTCCAGGGATGTGACGATGAACGTCTCAAACTATCTACTGAAACTGATTTCGACGGCATGAAAGTCGGTTGTTTAAGTTTTTAAACTATCTTAATAATTGGAAGGCGATTGAAAAGGGTAGATAATAAAAGGAGCATACTTTCTCCATCTCAATGAAGACGTCAGGTTTGGCGACTGCAGCAGGCGCCTCTTCTATGATCTTCTGATGACGACGCTGGATGGAACAGTCGCGCCCGAACAGGGATATTGCGTTACCTGGTACATCATATTATGTTTTATAACTCTATACATATACTTAAAACACAAAAACAGTTTCTGCCTATGTCCATTATGGACTTTGAAACCATCCAACCGATTTTTTTTAATATCTTATAGGCTAGCGTTTGATCACTATCTCACCTGGTGGTAAGTGACGATGCGGTTGAAGATGGTAAGCACGCTAGGCCTAGAATGGGAACTGGCTCTCTAGGATAGCTGCCGGAACACATTAGATGTTTGACGATAGATTTTCTAACTTGAGGGTGGTAGCTGGCCAGGCGGACACTAGATAGTGTCCTACAAACATGCGGAGTTGTTAGTTTCTTAACGATCTGTTCATACATTTTTCGATGTAAAAATCTATTCTGTACGGCGGGTATTGAACTCGGTACCTCTGGCATCAAAGCCGACCATTCTCCCACTTACTCCACCGGGCCCTCAATCGTCCGCCCACCATTACATAAAAACCCTTACTTACCATATTGATCAGCTAACAGCTGGACTTCCAGATGTCTGGCAGACTTGGCTAGCTTCATCACGAATATTGGCGAGCCGGGTACCTCCGCTTGTACCTGAAGTTAAAGTTAAAGTGAAAAGGTTTATTAGTTTATTTTATTTTATTTTATTTTATTTTTTATTCATCAAAAAACAGAAATTACATTTTGACACCTTAAAGTTATCTAATTGAAACAAAATAATTACTTATACAACTAAATTACTTTGAATAAGGTACATGAGCATTAGCAGCCGTTCTAGGTCGAACCTGTGTTACAGCTGCTAATGTCTTCCATCCGTGCAGGAATCATAATACAAATAATATAACAGTCTGTTCGACATTGCTACAAAAATAATAGCAAAATTTATAAAGTTGAAATAAAATTGCAGGTAGTTTTATAAACAGACAAAATACCCGTAATTTAAGGTAGGTACCATACCATATCTCCAGCCGAGTTTATAAGGTAAACTAGTTAAGATCGCATAGTGTGGGGACCGCTTCTAGACAGAAGCTAGTTTTTTTTATCGATTAATGTTTTATTGTTTATATTTATATTATATGATTGTTTATGATGTATAGAATAGAAATAGATGTGTTAGTTCATTTCATAGGATGAAGTGATTAAAAATTACAATTCACACTATTATTAATTTATATTCATTGAAATTTTAACACTATTCTTAATTTAAATTTATTAAAATTTATTTTCTATTTTTTAGTTCGGATTTCTATAAAAAGCGTGTTTTTTAGTTTTTTTTAACTATTATTTATTTTCTACTTTTTAGTTGAAAAATGGAATAATTTTTTATCAAATTTGTGTATTGTCATTGGTCCTCGATAAATCTACAAAGTTTGAACGAAATCTAGCCGTTTAAAGTGGGTCAAAATGGCGCCCACAGAAGTCGGTTACAAACATACAAACATACAGGTGAAGCTAATAAAAAAATAACTTATGACTTCCATACTGAAATATTAGACATAACCACAGAATAAATTTACTACAAATACATAGGTTGCACTCTCTGATAGCAAAAATGCGAGATCAAACCTAGTTACAACGTCGGTAACGTTTAAAATACGCTACACGCCTCGGATGCGACCTTGAATTTGCGACACAGAATACACCGTATACATTGAGCACCGTAAAATGTACTGTAAGTTCGCGCGGCGAGAGTCTATCACTCGGTCAGCTGTCTCTTACTGTAAGGTTGAGTGTTGTGAGAAAACAAATTGAATAGTAAAGTAAAGGCACGCGTCCGTTCGAGAGCGCGCGTGTCACTACTGACTGAACTTGTCACCCGCGAAGTGTCGCGGAGGTACGAGTACTGTCATTTTCATATATGCAGCGCGGAGTGCGATAGGCCTGTTATAACTTTCTTTTAAACTTTAAAAGAAGGCGATTTTCAAAGGCGGCAATAGCCCAATGGATAAGGTGTCGGACTGGCGATCGAGAGGTCGTGAGTTCGATCACCCACCCCACCCATTGCACTATTGACGTGAACCCACTCCAGAAACAAGCATATTTAGCTTAGTTGGAGGGGTTAATAAGAATATTAGTAATGTGCAACCCACATTGCGAGTCTTTATAAAAAAAAACGGGTCAAACGGGTGAACGGATTTTCATGAATCAAAGCTAAGAACAATCTCGACCCAAGACACCTAACAAGCATAAAAAAAACAAAATTAAAATCGGTTTAGCCGTTTTGGCGATACGATGCCAGAGCAGACACACAAACAGAGATACACACGTCAAACTCATAACACTCCTTCTTTTTGCGTCGGGGGTTACTAAGGCGTGATATTATATATGTGTATAAGTAACTGTCTTTTTATTTATCAACAATTATGTTTCTGTAAGTGTTACACATTTTATATTTTTGTACATTGTTACACACAATCCTAAATTACATCTTTCCGAGGGGATTGGAACCCGCACCCTTTTGGGAAACATGCCCAGGTGCTCTGACCAACTGAGCAGTGCAACATCTCTCGTCGGATCTGAAAACTGTAATGATTTCTTCCGAATGATTAACTTCTAAATAAATATCATAGATGGCGCCACCAATGCATAATTGCTTAAAATGCAATCCATTAATTTCGTCGTATCGATGGGAACGTACCGTGGACAGGCCTGTCTCACTCCGCGCTGTAGCTATGAACATGCTAGTACCTCCGCGACACCTCGCGAGTGACCAGTTCAGTCAGTAGTGTCACGCGCGCTCGCGATCGGACGCGCGCCTTTACTTACTATTCAATCTGTGTTCTCACAACACTCAACCTTACAGTAAGAGACAGCTGACCGAGTGATACAAACTCTCGCCGCGCGGACTTACGGTGCATGTTACGGTGCGCAACACGCGGTTCCCAGTTACTATTAGTTTATTCTGAGACACAAATTCAAGGTCGCATCTCAGGCGTGTAGCGTATTTTGAACGTTACCGACGTTGTAACTAGGTTTAATCTCGCATTTTTGCTCTCAGGGAGTGCATCTTCTGTACTTGTACTATTCATTATTCTGTGCTATGGCTTAGTTGGTCAGAGCACCTGCGCATGTTTCTCAGGAAGGTGCAGGTTCAAACCTCGTACGATGCAATTTTGTATGGTGTGTAACAATGTACGAATCACAATGATATAATTAAAAAGTAAATAATTAAGATACATGGTTTAAAAACTAAAAAAACTGAGTGAACATTCCGCGTGTGTCAGTTTCAGTAGCACATTTAAGATTTTTCCTCAGGAATCACTTTGTTGATAGATGAAAACCTAATCAAAATCTGTTCAGTTATTTTTGATATTATCCATACATACATACATACATACAAACAGACAGACGCGGCGTGGGACGTTGTTTTATAATGAATGAATGAATAATACTTTATTGCACACCAAGAACAAAAAAACAAACAAAAGTAACAGAAGAACATAACATATCGGTAGTACAATGGGCGGTCTTATCGCTTAGAGCGATCTCTACCAGACAACCTTTGGATGGAGAGGATTTCTAAATTATAATATTGCGGGGGTGTGCAGCTATAAGTTAACATATATATGAATATACTTAAAATTAATACTTACACATATAAACAAACATAATACATAACATAGATACATATACATTGTAACTAAATAGATATTATTAAAATAGATACATATACCTTAATAAATAAGTTATAAAATCAACTATGGGAAAAATAGTGTTTAAATACCATATTTTTAAAAGCTTGTGGAGATTGGGCTTGTCTTATTGTTGCAGGAAGTTCGTTCCATAGGCGGACAGCTAGCATGGAATAAGATTTGTTGTAGTAAAGTGACGTGGAGTGATGTTGAGGTGTCTTCAATTGAAGCGTATACTGGGATCGAAGGGGGTGGGATTTAGTAAGGTGGAGGAATTCGAAGCGCTCTTTTAGGTAAAGTGGAGTCGTAGGAAGGAATAGGATATTGTAAAGGAAAGAAAGGATATGCATGTTCCTGCGAAGGCGGATAGGTAACCAATTGAGCCTTTTTCGGAATTCGGAGACATGATCTTACCGAAGATATCATATAGATCATGATATTTCCGAAGACCGAAAATGAATCGGATACAGACATTTTGCAGTCTTTCTAGCTTATCAAGTTGCTCTTCGGTCAAATCTGGATAGCAAGCATCTGCGTATTCAAGTATAGGCAAAAGAATAGATTGTGCTAACGCAGTCTTAGTGGTGATAGGAAGAAAATTACGTAATCTTATGAGTGAAGATGCCGAAGCAAAGATTTTCCGGCTGACTTCTGCTAGTCGAGGTTCCCAAGATAGCTGGTTGTCTATGAGTAATCCTAGATTTTTGACTGACGAGCTAAAGCTTACAGGGACTCCATCAAATATGACTTGTGGTAGCCGGAACCAGTCAATTTTTGAAATCATACGTGAGCTCCCAATGATAATAGTTTGAGTTTTTATAGGATTGACTGTGAGGCCGTATGATTTACTCCAATCTCGGATACGCTTCAGATCTTCATTAGTGCTCTCTATTGCCGCATGTAACTGATCTAGAGGTGCCTGAGTATAAATCTGTAGATCGTCCGCATAAAGATGGTAGGAAGAAGATAGCTGTTGTGAAATAGAGTTAATAAAGATTGCGAAGAGAAGAGGAGATAAAACGCCGCCCTGAGGAACGCCAGCAGATAGATTGCACCACGATGAGTAGGAATCATCAATACGTATTCTCTGCCGACGTCCACACAGGTAACTACGAGACCACTCGATCACTGTCGGCGAGATGTTAAGAGAGCACAGCAGACCTAGCAGAATGTCGAAATCAACATTGTTGAACGCACTGCTAAAGTCGAGCAGTGACAGCACTGTGAGCTTTTGATTACTCATCCCATACCTGATGTCATCGGTAATTTTAGTCAAAGCTGTAATAGTACTGTGACCAGACCGAAATCCAGATTGGAAGGGATTAAGGAGATTGTTTCTGATAAGGAAGGAGGACAGTTGTTGGTGAACTAGACGTTCTAGGACTTTCGAAAGGAAAGGAAGAATAGAGATGGGTCGATATTCTGAAAAGGACGATGGGTTGGATTTTTTGGGTAAGGGTGTGACTTGTGCCTCTTTCCATGTTACTGGAAAGCTGCCGGAGGAGATAGAAAAATACAGGAGGAACTGGATCACAGGAACAATTTCATCAAGTATGGGTAGAATCATATTGCGACTAATGCTATCACTGCCGACTGCATTGGAAGATATCGACTGTATGCTCTTCTTAACATCACCTTCAGTAAATTGAGTAAAGAAAAAGGGGTCATGGTCTGAGGATGGAAGAGAGGAGAGATAATTCAAAGTTGCAAGTTTAAAAGGGGCATCAAATTTTGCAGAAGTGGAAAAATGCTTATTTTAGGAATTTAGGTCTAGGGTTTTGGAAATATCATTTTGGCGCGATTTACCTACACCAAGCGATCTCAAAAATTTCCAAACCTTGGCAGGATTGCCGTTTTGTACAGAGCTGTGAATATGTCGGCGTTGTGCATCCCTACACATCCTATTGCAGACGTTGCGACGATTAATGTACTTTTCTTTATTTTCTTCAGATGTGATGTGATGTGATCATCATCATTATTAGCCAATTTCCGTCCACTGCTGGACATAGGCCTCTCCCATGGCACGCCACTGAGCTCGATCTTCAGCTCTTTGTTTCCAACCGCTGCCAGCCAGCTTGCGTATATTATCACTCCACCTAGTTATTTTTAATCGACTTAAAAAAAGACGTTTCTCAATTCGACTGTATATATATATACTTATATTTTTTATGGGTGTTCGCGGATAACTTCGTCGTTTATGAACCGATGTTGATGATTCTTTTTTTGTTTGAAAGGAGATATCCCAAGGGTGGTACTGGTACAATAATAAAGTATCTCCAGAGATATATGATTCTCAGGTTTAGTACTAAAAATTAATAGCAGGGCATTTGAAGTCGGTTCTTTTAGTTTTTTTAAACGACATTATTTTATAACAAGTTGTGATATTTTAACTTACCTGTCGAAACATGTTCCCAAAATCATCAGGGTTCTCCACTTTTCTGATACCCTTGCCACCGCCACCTTCTGACGCCTTGATCATCACAGGAAAGCCTGGAGAAGAGAAGAAGACTTTGAGCTTAAGAAACTGTTCGGACAAGAAATATAGATAGAAAGACTTAGTTATTTAACACCTTAAATAACAGAAACAAATATAACATAACAATGGGGGCATTTGAGGGCCCGGTGGTGCAAGTGGGAGAATGGTCGGTTTTGAAGCCAGAGGTACCAAGTTCAATCCCCGTCGTGTACCAATGGATTTTCCTATCGAATAATTTATGTGCGCTTTTCACAGTGGCCCTCCGGTGAAGGAAAAACATCGTTAAGAAACCAACAACCCCCGCATGGTGGTAGGACACTATCTAGTGTCCGCCTGGCCAGCTGCTACCCTCAAGAATCTGTCGCCAAACATCTAATGTGTTCCGGCAGCTATCCTTGAGCCAGTTCCCATTCTAGGCCTAGCGTGCTATCATCTTCGACCGCATCATCACTTACCAATAGGTGAGATAGTGGTCAAACGCTAGTCTATAAGACGTAAAGACAAATCATGACATCTGTGAACATCGCGATCTCACCGCGTGACCTCACTCCCGAGGAAGAGCGACTGACTCGCTCGAAACCTAGGTCGAGAAAATTCGACTAAAGTTACGTGAATTATAGCCGGTATATAACAATAATAAAGACATATCATTTTGTAAATTTACCAATCTTATGAGCAGCCTGCAACCCCTGTTCTGGTGATGTGACGCATCCTTTGGCGAATAGTTCAGATGATATCTTGATTTTCTTTGTGTTGTACTCCGCTTTCAATTCTGTCAACAAATATATATACTTAAAACTTATATTTAACCGACTTCACAAAAAAGGAGGAGGTTCACAATACGTCTGTTTTTTTCCTTTTTTTTTTTTGTTTACGATTACTCCGTCAACTCTGAACCGATTCGAATGATTCTTTTTGTAATCGGTAGGGTACGTTTCCGAGGTAGTCCCATTGTAATATCATTGAGATCTGATAAGTATCTCCAGAGATATGACGATAACCGTCTCAAACTTGCTACTGAAATTGACTCGCGGGGCATGGAAGTCGGTTGTTTTAGTTTTTAAACAAATTAATAATGACATTTAACAGCACACGCCCATGAAGGATGGTAAATGCTGGGAGCAAGCGGACCGATCTATTAATTTATTGTATACAATTCAGCAGAAAATAGTTTAGTTTTTTTTATAAATACTGGTTCTTTTAATTAACTTTTAATGTCGTCTGGGAGTTTGTTATAAATATTTACAGCCATATGGCTGTATATAATTTAATAATATTATTAGGACCGGTGCTATGAATTTTAAGCTTAGAACTTGGCAGAACAAAATCATGTTTGTATCGTGTTGAGCGTTCTCTAGGACTGTCTATATTCTTTTTAAAGAAACGGGGGTATATTCGCACATGCTTGTAAATTTCTAATATGTATATATGTTACCGGAAATGTATGAAATCTAGGAATTGTATACAAATCCTAGGTAATGTATACAATTCCGAAGCTATTTAGTATATCCGGGAGGAATTTTCAGAAAATCATTTCTGCTAGGCTATTCTGTAAGCTATCTCGACAGCGGAATCCGCGGTGAGATTCGAATTTCGTACTACGAATTTCAATCGTATCACGATCGTAATACGGTTGAATTTCGTAATACAAAATTCAAATCTCACCGCTGATTCCGCTGTCGAGATAGCTTACAGAATAGCCATACTGAGCGGATACCTATACCTACGTCATAATAACTATCTGCATTCTGAATTTCGGCGCAATCCGAAACAATATTGATTTTTAGACTTTGTTACCCCAGTTTATCCTCTTAGGGTGGCATTTTGAAAAAGTCTGAAACTCGTATTTACTTATTTATTTACAGAAGTACTTATATGAAATGTCGAATAAAACGACTATCCAAACTTTGAACCCCCGCTTCATCCCCTTACAGAGTGTATTTTGAAAAAAACGGAACGGGGATTCAAAGTTTGTATGGCGAAACAAGATGGGATAAAGTACGTGTTGTAGGATTTTTCGAAATGGGGTAGGTAACAAAGTCTGTAAATATAGGTTTATAGGGTTTTATAAATATGAATCCCGATTTGCCTTAGTCACGCGATAACATGAAAACGGGTGAACCGATTTGGCTAATTCTTATTTGATGTGTTTAATGATAGAATCGTTTTTACAAAATAAAAGTTTTAAGTAAATAAAAGAAGGTATTAACGCGGGACACTTCTAGTTTTTATTATATTTCTGTATTGCTAATAATACATTACTAAACTTATATCTTTTGTATTCATTGTATTACGTTCACAAAAGCCTAAATTAAGTTCTACTAAAAGGTAACACGCCATTCATAGTTTGTTAGGTGGTACGAAGTTCGCCGGGCCAGCTAGTATTTAATATAACGCGCGCTATAAGCCGGAAACGATCACCGCGTGTCACGAGACGCGCGCTTCTGCTCTAGAACTACCGAAGGACGGACAGCAGCGTTTATAATATAAGTAAGGATGGAATCGATTCAGATTTTGTTTTTACTGCCTTCTACAGGTTAAGATCATTAAGGTGATAAAGTGGTCAAACGCTTGTGCAACTGATTTAGGAAAAAAACCTAGAATTTATTTTGGATCTCTTAGGGCGTATAGATATTTTGTTATCTTTTTGGGGCTTACTTTGAACTTGAGTGTATTTTGGACTAAGGTGTGATTACACTTTAGTGACTTTACCACAGATATATATGTAAATAGATAACGCAAGTATAACGATTTGTATTGAAACTAAGCGTGTCAACTTACCAATACATTCTGTGACAGCTTAGCCGAAATGTAGTAAAGTAAAAAGTTATAGGAAATATGTCCTTGCCTTTGAGGGACCGAAATGTTTGGGCTATTGCAGTGAATTATCATGCGACTAGGCATTTTTATAGTTATCGCGGCCGTCCGGCTGCATAAAAAGACACGCTTGGACTTTTTAGTAGAGGCGGCCAACCTTGACGTTTGGTCGGGGTTCGGACACGGGAAGTGCACGGATTTGCTTTATCTAATGTATGTATATATATATATATATATATATATCAATGGGCGGTCTTATCGCTCAAAGCGATCTCTTCCAGACAACCATGCACGGAATGGATTACACATTATGGAAGACGGTTATGGGAGATAGTTAGACACATGTTAAATATTCTATTCAAGAAGAGCCGAAGATCGAGCTCAGTGGCGTTTCTAGGGAGAGGCCTATCCTCCAGCAGTGTACTAATACAGGTTGATAATGATGATGATAATGAAACACGTGTAGTGATTGGACGTATTTTTGTATATATGTTTATTGAAACAAGATATATTTTAACTAACGTATATTGAAAGAAGGATGTATATCGAGATATGACGTATTTTGGTTTTGGGTGTATATTGATACTGTAAGATTTATTTTGAAGTAAACACTAATATAAAATGTGGTGTATTTGTACATGGCGAGGGACTGCTTCATGCGGGTTGATTGTAAATTTTGTGTGAATGTATAGTCAGGTAGTATGTATTTTTATTTTTTATTTATTTATTGATAATTAGAACGGTTATAACCATTTATACTAATTAACACATTACATTCATAAACATAATAATAGGTAGGTAGTCACATTAAAAATTATTACAAACAAAAACATTAAAATTACAAGGAACCATCAAATACAGAATAAGTCAATTATCAAAATCAGCTATAGCATAACTATTTGTCAAACTATAAATAAATTAAGTACATAATAATTAATTAAAGGGTCTCACTAAAATTCTGGTAGATTGCCAAAACTACCCTCCATTCGTCCGCGAAAATATCAAAGCCCGGGTTCGCTTCGAGCAGAGCGTTGAGTGCAGAGAGGGCGCGAGGAATAGGTGAGTGGCTACGTGCCAACGTGCGACTCGGTGGCACGGCAATCATCGTATGTCTCCGAGCATATAGAGATATTGGTCAGGAGCAAACAATCGAAACAACTCGTTATGGAGATCAGGAGCGTCGATGACGTTCCGAAAAACTTTCATCATGGTTACTATCTGAACCTTTGCTCTCCTAGTCTTAAGGGAATTGTAATTGAGGCATCCCAGGAGAAAGGCAGTGGGGTACATAAATGGGTAAAAACCACAACTACGCTTGTATAAATACCTTAGGAAAGCCTTTTGTACTTTCTCTATTAAAAGTGTATATGTGAACTCGTAGGGGTTCCAGACTGAAGAACTCGCCTCCAATTTACTGCGGACTAAAGTATTATATAGGAGCCATATTACATGCTTTTTTTTAAAGTCACGCGAGTTTCGGAGCACGAATCCCAGTCGCCTAAACGACTCTTTTGCAACAGCTGTAATATGCTCATGAAAAGTGAGCTTTTGGTCGAATGCAACGCCCAAGTCTTTCATTACAGTAGTTCTGGATAATATGATGTTGCCAATTTTATAATCGAATATTACCGGACTTCGCCCTCGACCAAAGCTCATAACAAAACATTTGCATAGATAAAAATCCATTTTATTCTTAATGCTCCATTCATGTACCGCACTAACATCCTCCTGGAGTGCCCTACAGTCAGGAACGGATCTAATTTCAGCGAAAAGCTGTATATATATATGTATGTAAATGTATACTGACCACTCCCGCTCCAAGGAAGCGTGGGTATATTAGCAGTCTGCGCCACGATGGAGGACGCTATCTTGTCTCCAAGCGCCCACATCGCCTTCTCTGGAGGACCGATGAACGCCACCCCAGCTCGGTGGAGCAGTTCCGGGAGCTTGGGGTTCTCCGATGCGTGGCCCCAGCCGGCCCAAACCGCCTGAAGAGAAAAAAACGGATGTTTAAAGCCACATTCTATAGAAATTCAGCAGGGATATTTCAACAATTATGTTTTGTCTAATATAGGATGATATTTTTGACAGTTAAGAGCTCACTGTAATGGATGAAGTAGTGTATGTATAGTCGTTAATGAATTTATTCATTAATCGATTATTCTCATGGAACTCAGAAGTTGCATGGTATGATGTACAATAGTGTTTTTAGGGTTCCGTACCTCAATAGGTAAAAAAGGAACCCTTATAAGATCACTTTCTTGTCCGTCTGTCTGTCCGTGTGTCACCACTGATTTTCTCAGGAACGGGTGGGCCCAGCAAGTTGAAATTTATACCAGATACTGAGATCTATAGTCCCTATTAGGTGTAGGAAAATCAAGGTCCTGAGTCAACACGATAAAAAGATATGGGCAAATTTATATTTTCGCGAACAAAGTTGTAAGTACCAAGTTTAAGGTACCAAAACCAAAATTTACCTTAATTTTCAGTTTTTTTTATTTATTTTTGGTGTTGTAAAACCTTACTTCTTGCCAAATTTCATGATTCTAGATCAACATAGGTTTTGGGTTGAAAACCTATAGGGTACTTCCCGTTGATCTAGAATTGTCAATTTTGGTATAGGTAGAATTTGGGTGTGAGAATTTTAAGAAAAATATAATAACATAAACCAGGATGTATTTTTTATCAAGGTTGAATATCGAATTAAGACGTTTTTTGGTTTAGGCGTATATTGATACTAGATGTATTGTGGGGTGGGGATGTATTTTGAGATATTAGGTCCTAGTTTCTTACCTGCACTTGGGTCCTGACAGCTATATCGACAATAAGCTCCACATTGGCATAATTGTTGTTATTTGATCCTCCGGGAACGGGCACGTAATGGTCCGCCATTTTGATGTACTCTGCGTTCGCTTTCAAGTCTTCTGGCGTTACCTGTAACAATTGAAGATGAGGTTGTAAGACCGCCAATTTGGATTTACTAACAACGTATATTATGGTCGATATAATGTATATAGGTATCTTCTGAGACCACATAGGCTAAAGCATCGGTTGGCATCCTTTTGGCAGGCAAGGGCTACACAGTGGTAAAATAAGGTAGAGACAGACGGGCCGGGTCGCACTTGTTCATAATTTTGGTAATAGGGTACCTCTCTGTTAATAAACTATAGGTGAACGCGGATAGATCGAGTCGCCAATTTAGCACCCGCATAACATTATTAGTTGCATTTGCGGCCCGCGGGCCACGCGTTGCCGACCGCTGGGCTAAAGGTTAGATAGCTAAACTAAAGGCTTGACTTCGGAAGCGCGAAGTCCCCGGTTCTGATCCTAGTACGGGTGTATATCTACAGAATGGAGGAGCATATTATATCAATGGTCAGCCTGACTTGCTACCAAAAAGTACCTTACCATCTAGAACGAGTAAATCTGCCACCATCACGTTACGGTGAACCGACAGCACACTGCCCTAGAGAGTCACAGTATTCTAGGCCTAGCGTGCTCGCCATCTTCGACCACATCATCGCATATCGCCAGGCGTTATATTGGTTAAACGCCAGCCTATGAGATATAAATAAAACTGGCCAAGTGCGAGTCAGAGTCGCGTCTCGCATCGCACAAATAGGGAGGGTTCCATACTACAGTACAATACGAAACATAAAAGTTTCATTTTTTATTGATTCAATCATATTTAATTGATATTACCAAGAACATTTTGTTTGGTATACGAGTTCACGGAGAATCTCGATAGCGCGATCTTGAGACGAGGACGAGGCTCATTTACTAGCGCCATCTATGTCATTTTACTGAAACTAATTAGAAAGGTTGTTAGCTTAACAAACATAGATGGCGTTATACTAAAAATCACGTTTTTAGTATTTGTTGTTCTAGCGGCAACAGACAACAGAAATACACCATCAGTCAAAATGTCAACTGTCTAACTATCACGGTTAATGAGATACAGACTGGAGACAGACGGACAGACAGACAGACGGGCGGACAGCGAAGTCTTAGTAATAGGGTCCTGTTTTACCCTTTGGGTACGGAACCCTAAAAAAGAACAAATTATGGCTCTCCTTCTTTATAAAGTGTATCAAAAATACCTTAAGAACTATCAATCTCAGTGGTGTCCCATAGACGAGACGAGACCCAAGTCCTTCTTAAGACTTACTTCTTGCGACGCTACAACCCTACGTGGATCTTAGCTTCCTCTACTAATTTCCTCCAACTCAAATTCTTACCCTGGCTGCATTCTTCCATGTCCTTTTATCCCAGGGCTTTCCAATTCCTCTCAGATCTTCCTCCACACATTTTGGCCAGCTTTTTCGGTGTCTTCCTGTTCTTTTTTTGTTGTGGAGTTCCAAACTGAATGGAACAGCCCTGGTGTAATTTGTCCTGGCCATGTGTTTAGCTCATGGTTCATTCTGGCTCGGTAGGTGCCATCACGTAAGCAAGACCCCAAGTCCAGCAATGGACGGAAAATGATAATGATATAGAAGATATAACGTACCATGACAACGAAGCGCACGGCGCGTTCGTTCTTGAACATTTCGTAGGACCATCTTCTCACTGATCGCATACATTTCACTGCTCCAATACCGTTGTTAGCTATCAACACCTGCAACAAAAACATATTATGTCACAGTATCAAATGTCAACACTACGGCGCCATCTATCGGAAACGCCAAGCAACTTGGGTGTGGTCGATGCCAGTGGTGACGTTTGACAGACGGTAGGTCTACATGGGAATTAACAACGTCATTCTGAATGGAGAGACAAGAGCGAGCGGTCGCGAAAATAACACCACATGGCATCTAACTCACCGCGTTTCCAATCCTAAGAGTACGTTCAGTAGGGCTATTCTGTAAGCTATCTCGGAAGCGGAATCCGCGGTGAGATTTGAATTTCGTACTACGAAATTTAACCGTATTATGATCGTGATACGATTGAATTTCATAGTAGGAAATTAGAATCTCACCGCGGATTCCGCTGTCGAGATAGCTTATAGAATAGCCTGGCAGATGACAAGCGCTCAACGCGCGTTTTGATAACGCGCGCTTACAACTATATACATTTTATTCAGGCTGTACACATGCTAACGCGCGTTTTAATAAAGCGCGCGTTGAACGCTGCGCTAACGCTCGACTGTTGTCAACGCGCGCTTTGAGATCATTGGCTTTCTATGTTTCCGTTCAGTTGAGCGCGCGCTTTCGACGCGGATAACAGGCCGGTGACGGGCAGCAGCATCACCGGTGCGAGGAGCTATGTCCTACGACCGCCAACCCGCCTGCCAAACGTATTTTAGGGTTCATAAGTATTAGAAATAAGTTTAAGTTTTAGTACTACTGAACCTTGGCGGCCGCGGCAACGCGCGTTCTACGCCTGACAAGCGCGTGTCATGTAAACACTATACAAAAATTTTACGCGCGTTCAACGCGCGTTGAGCGCTTGTCATCTGAACGTACTCTAATCCATCCAGTTACTCTGTAAACTGATTTTAAATCTATTTACGCATTGATTAATCTAACGATAGTGCTAATTTTTTGGGTTTTCACAATGTCCGACCACTCTCATAACGAACCTCCGTTATATACAATACTAGTAGATACCCGCGACTTAGTTCACGTGCACCAAGAATTGAGTAACCTATGTTCATCCTCATGCTATAATGTATCTTCTTGTTAAATTTCAGTAAGATCGGATCGTCCGTTTAGGCGTCATTAGGTTACAAACAGACAGAGTTACAAACGTTTTTATAATATTAGTATGGATATACTTATCTATCTAGATTAATATTATAAAGAGCAAATATTTGATTTTTGTTTGTTACGAATTAACTCAAAACTACCTACTAAGTACCTACTAAGTTTGAGGTGGTTTTTTTTTAATATCTTATAGGCTAATGTTTGACCACTATGTCACCTGTTGGTAAGTGATGATGCGGTCTAAGATGGTAAGCACGCTAGGCCTAGAATGGGACTATGGAAGTTTATCTCCATATCTCTAGAGATACTTATCAGACCTCGATAAAATTACAATGGAATCAAACCGAAAGCATACACTCTTAAACAAAAAAATAATTTTACAAATCAGTTAACAAAACGGAATTCTGAGCAAACAAACAAAATAAACAGCCGCCGAATTGACCACCTCCTCCATTTTGTGAAGTCGGTTAAATAACGAGCGGGAAGTTTAACAGCATATTCCTCATTTAGAATAAGAAAGACTTGTACATTAAAGATACATACGTACATTAAAGTATACAAACTACTTGATTGAACTGTACTATTCATTATTCTGTGATTGTACTGTAATTAAACTTCAGATTAAGTCTTACGTTTTTGTATACGTAATAATTAATTTATCAAGATCTCGCAGCAACAAAAGGTAACACAGTTAAGATTATGTCAGTAATTCTTTTCTTTGTAGAGCAAGGCCGCGCGCAGTACACATATTAATTTTAATCATCATTTATGAGTTAGGACACCTCATAAAATGAGAAACAACTAGCTTTATGAAATACGAGCAGCGCCTCGCGGTTTCACCTATGTAGTTCCCGTTCCCGTTAAAATAAGGGGATAATATATAGGCTATGTTACTCGCTGATAATGTAGCTTTCCATTAGTGAAAGAATTTTTGAAATCGGTCCAGTAGTTTTTGAGTTAAATTGTAACAAACAAACAAACAAAAATCTTATATTTCCTTTTTATTGTATTAAGTTTAGACTAGTTGTTAAGTGCTCCTTGTATTCTTCCATTAAAAAATGTTAGGGTATAGTATATATACTATATGGTATTTGGTAATAGTTTATATATAATAACTAGCAGCCCGCCCCGGCTTCGCACGGGTAGAACATATATGCCTACAAAATTTGCATCAGTTTGTTGCATCGAATATAAAATATGAACATATTTAACAATCATCGTCATATTTCATCCAATTTACACAAAACCTTAACGAATTATGCACCTAAACCTTCCTCATAAACACTCTGGCTATTGGTGAAAACCGCATGATAATCCGTTCAGTAGCTATTGAGATTATTGCGAACAGACAGACAGAGTCAACCTTAAGAGATAGACATATGCTGTCGCGGACTTTTTTGTAGGTCTTATTAAGTTGTACAACTCTTGCATAGAAAATATTCTTCTATCTATTTTCAATTAAGCAGCGTTCGTAAGAAACGTGTTTTTTCGACCGTTTTTTTGCCGACTTAGGTTGCAAATTAGGTCTCCACGAATGTACCTTTGATTTATACGGGATAATATATAGCCTATTTTCATTCCAAAAGTCCATTCTATGTATTAGTGAAAGAATTTTTTTAATCGGTTCAGTAGTTTTTGAGCCAAATCATTACAAACATACAAAAATACAAGTGTTCTCTGTTTATAATATTAGTATAGAAGTATAGATGACCTGCCCTGGCTTCACACGGGTAGAGCATATATGCCTGCAGTTTTGCATCAGCTTTTTTGTGTCGAGTATGAATTAATGTCTTCAACAATCATCAATAATTTACACAAAACCTAAACGAATTATACACATAAACCATCCTCATTAATCATTCTATCTATTGTTGAAACGCATGAAAATCCGTTCAGTAGTTTCTGAGTTTATCGCAAACAGATAGACAGACAGAGACACAGCGGGGGACTTTGTTTTATAATATGTAGTGATCATTCATTCATGCGAGTGGTGGACAGTAACCTCACAAACAATATTCAAATAAAGCCTAAAACACGCCTGTAGCACTCCGCTCTGTAGCTATGACAATATTAGTACATACGCGGCAGCCGGCCGGCTACAAGTTCAGTCAGTAGCGTCACAGGCACCCTCGATGACGCGCGCCTTTACTTTACTATTCAATCTGTTTTCTCACAACACTCAACCTTACAGTAAGAGACAGCTGACCGAGTGATACAGACTCTCGCCGCGCAGACTTACGGTGCATTTTACGGTGCGCAACACGCGGTTCCATGTTACTATTAGTCTGTGACGTAATTTTATGGTCGCAAACTATACTAAGTATGCACTAATAAACTTTAACACTTTCACTTTCATACCAGGCGTGTAGCGTATTTTGAACGTTACCGACGTTGTAACTAGGTTTAATCTCGCATTTTTGCTATAAGGGAGTGCATCTTTTGTATGTGTGCTATCGATTATTCTGTGCCTAGAACAAAAAGGAAGATGGCGGAGAATAAGGTAGCAGAAGAAAGTTTACCTTATTAATGGACCGTTTTCCCTGGAACCTCCGTACAAACTCTTCAGGTGTGGCGATGGTGAAGTCTTTCTCTTGGAACCGCTGGCTGTGGATCACGGTGCCTTGGGACATAGAAGGCCTGAAAAATAGTATAAAAAAAACAATTATAACATAACTTACTAACGAATATGTGCTAATGAGCTCACAGCTAGGGATTGCAATCCGGCGTCATTTACAGTCCGGCCAGATCCGGCTGGATTCCCATCGATCCAGCTGGATCAAATCAGGATGATTTTCACTTTTCGGTTCAAAATTAACAGTTAGTAAGTTAATCAAGTGTCATTGTACTTAAAATAAGTAGTTTATAAAAATAAAACATATATATAAAATAAACTTTATTTCCTATACTACATTAAGATAAGACAACGAGCAAATAATTTAAATCTAGTAGTGTAGGTAGCTAGTAAAATTTTAACAGTGTAACGAGTAGCTCAGTCTTCTTGATTACAGATTTCACTTTCACAGATAGATCAATTATTTTAGTAAGTAAATTTATAATTTTTTTTTTTTTAATTTTGAAGTACCTACTCATACAACAGCTCTATTATTTTGCCACAAACTGCTAGCACCGGACCGGATATAGCACCGGTTGCCGGATCCGAAATATTGGTACCGGATCTGGTAAACATTTAATGATGCCGGATCCGCCGGATTACCGAATCCGGTTTTCTGGATTGCAATCCCTACTCACAGCCTTAGAGGGTCAGGCCATTCTAGGTCTAGCAAGTTAATCGTACTTGATCACACCATCATTTGCCACTAGGCGAGATAGTGGTCAAACACTAAGAATTTAAAAAAAAACAAACATGTGATCACGCAGGATCTGTACTGATGTTGTGCTTTTCTTCTTTCTTTTGCATTTCAACCTGCCAGCATCTACTTAAGACCTCTCAGCTCTTGCTATGAGGAACGACATGGGCTGGAGCTCCTTTATAAAGCCAGTATGGCCCTGGGTCATCAGCACAATGCTTCCACGTGGTAAGGTATAAAACATTTTCAACCGACCTCCAAAAAAAAGGAGGTTCTCAATTCGTCTGTATGTTTTTTTTGTATGTATGCACGCAATTACTCCGTCAATTGTGAACTGATTCAAATATTTTTTTTTAATGGTAGGGTACATTACCGAGTTTGTCCCATTGTAATTTCATCGAGATCTGATAAGTATCTCCAGAGATATGACGATGAACGTCTCAAACTTGCTACTGAAATTGACTCGCGGGGCATGGACGTCAGTTGTTTTAGTTTTTAAACTATCTTAATTATTTTAGTTCATTGTGGGAAGACTCAAATTAACAACTTAAGTATGTTTTTTTATAAACTTATACATAGTATAAAACAAAGTCGCAACATATTTTAATGCAGTTTTCATCAATAGATACGAGTGATGTAACGAGGTATTTCGACTCGTTACATATTTTTCGTTTGGAAGCACATTTCAGCTTCTAAGACTGACAAAATTACCTTTTGGTTTTAAATAATTTAGAACATTTTCGTATTTAGCCATTTTTAGTCGATTTTAAATAATCGAGTTATTACTTGGTCTGTGGATCATTCAATATCCTATAGACAATCTTTCAAAAAAAAAAATGACTTTGACATCTGTCAATTCTCGATCGGAGACGTCACTTTTTCTTGTCCCTGGGGCCTACAAAGAGCTAAACTTTTTGTATTTTTTCTTAATCAGATTTTACAAGATTAATCCATCTTGTTAATTAAATTTGCGATGATACTCGGCGTGCTTATGGCGTAGTGCCATATGATAACGTCGTGATTTTGCGGTGAGTCAATTTTTGATAACCTAAAATGTTTCGCGTCATCCTTCATGGCGACAAATATATTTACAATCGGATTTTTGGTTACAGCCTTTGGCGCTGTTTGTTTGGACGACTGTCGTCTACTGTTTGGACGACTATGGGTGTCGCCAACTGTTGGTTCGACGCTGGAAGACGTCGTTAGTTTGAGGTGTTCGTGCGACGCACACCGTTTCGATGTCGTCGTAGTTTTGAGCTGTTGGTGCGACGATGAATGACGTCTGTTTAGAGTGGTGTGCTCAGACGCCCCCCTGACGCTGCAGCTAAGCCAATTTCATTATAACTCTTTTTATTACCCTTAAAACTTTAATTTCATATTTGCAAGATGCAAGAAAGACAATAACCAAATTTCAGTAGTAAAATGTAAAATAAATTAACCTAAAAAGTAACGAAAACCGAATGGTATTTATAGTCAAATGTTTAGACATAGTATTCCGGCTTTAACTAAATAATGTGTATCTCATTCTGGAGGTAAGGGACGTTTCGAAGTATTAAAATTTGTCATACAATCCCAAAACAGTGTTATATCATTTGCCTGTCCCCCGGTCCGAGATTAAAAGTCTCAATGACACCGCTGATTTATCCTGGTAAGTTTTAGATCTTGGTAGAACAAGGGCGCTCGATATTCATAAATACTGTCTACCTAACATTAATTTTTAGCTTTTTATACTCTATAACCTTCATGTTACAACCAGTAACGTTTATATTTTTATAACACAAAATTTTTTTATTACAATTAGCGCGAGAACAGGGACCGGAGTTACCTCCACCTATATAATCTTTCTTGCATCTTATTTTTATTTTTCTTGTCACAATTTATGTTATTTTTAGCATTTTTACAGTTTTTGTACTTTGAAAACACAATTGTTACAACTTTTTTTGTATTTTAACAAAACTAATTAACATACAATGTTCTTTATATGTCTTATATACTGGATAGACTAATCTAAGTGTGTACTTACTATATAATAACATTTGAGATATGTGTTGTTTACATTTTGTAAGGAACTGACCTTGACCTCTTTGAAAGTGCTAAGTTTTTGTTTGAATTGATATAACTTTGTCTTATATAAAGTTATAACGTTTGTTTACTGTTGAGAAGCATTAAGCTACATTCATATTAGAAAATACTAGCTTATTAACATAATTATTAACCAGTTTATTGATTTTACTTTTCACAAATAGATATAACCTTAGCCGTTGTTAATAATCTTGAAAATTGAGATAAATTGTGAATCTTTTTTGCATCTTACATACTTCACAATTTGAATGTTTCTTTGTACATTCAAATTTCTTTAAATACTTTTGAACATTATTAAATATTAACATAAACTTTAAAACATAATAACTTAAACCGTTTTTAACAAAAAATCTTATAAACTTTGATGAGTTTTAACTATTCTTTGAATTTTTAGTTGTTTGTTTGTCTTTGTTTCTTTAATATTTTTGATTATTCATCATGACTGACAAACAGGTTCAATTTCCACCCTTGTTGGAAGAGAATTTACCTGGTACTTCTAGGGATGTTATTTCTAATCCGGCGTTGGATAATTTAGTTATGCAGAATACAACAGAGGCTGTTGACCCTTTCTTACCTAACCTTGGTCATAGTAGCTTGCATAATTTTACACCTTTACCTTCGTTTAACTCGATGAATGTTCAACTCAATGAACAATTGAAAAAGCATTTGCCTTCAACAAATAAACTTCCTGATTTGAAGCGTAGTAAGATATCTTTTGATGGGAAAACTTGTGTTAGAGACTTTATCACTTCGGTTGAGGAATATTTTTTGTATAAAAACTTTGATGAAAACTTTTTAGTCGGTTCTTTTTCTGATCTGCTCACTGGAACAGCAACGAAATGGTTCCGTAGTATTCGAATTAGGGTTTCTTCGTGGACAACACTTAAAACTGAATTGTTGAACAGATTCGACAAACCTGAATTTGATTATCATTTGGAGTATGAAATGAGAACTCGCAAACAACGGAGTAATGAGTCACTTCCTGATTTCATTACTGAGATTTTAGATATGTCTAGCAGATTAGCTAATCCAACTTTTGAGAATGTTTTGATAACTATAATTAAACACAACATGTTACCTATTTACACACCGTTTTTATTTGGAAAATCAATAGACACTATTGAACAGTTTATCCGAATTAGTAAGGAATTAGAGATTTTAGTTAACCGAAAACCTGTAAAGGAAATTAAACAAAACTTTCATGCGGTTGAAACCAAACTTTCTTGTTTGAAGTGTAAGTCGACAGACCACACTTATAAAGAGTGTACAGAGATTCTTGGACCTGTGTGCTTTAAATGTCATAAACGAGGCGTTTTGACAAAGAACTGTGATACTTGTCATTCTGACAATATTAAAAATAATAATAATTCAAAAAACTTGTAAGGCATCGGGCCCAAGTTTTTAAAAAAACTTCAGGTGCTCCGATATCCAATTATAAACCTGATGATGATACGTGTAAGAGAGAATTTTCAGAATGGCTTGACTATTTAAAAACATTTTTTTCTGTTCATAAAGCAGCTCCTATACTTTTTACTAAACAAAATGATACTAGACCATTTTTAAAATTTACCATTTATAATGAAACTTTTTCTGGATTGCTAGATAGTGGTTCAAATAGCTGTGTTTTAGGTAATAACCAACACTTGCATTTTTCTAAACTAGGATTTCAAATTAAACCTATTGATGCCTCCGCTTGTACTGCTGACGGTTCATCAAGAAAAGTTATCGGTTCTATGCGATTACCGGTTACCGTTGACAATGTTTGTAAACTTGTAGAATTTTTAATAATACCCTCTTTTGATCCACCTATTATATTGGGATTTGATTTTTGGTTGAAATTTAACTTAGCTAAAGACTTGTGGAAAAATATTGAATATGTTCACAATAATAAAATTCAAGTGAACGCTGTTACTTCTACAGTTCATTTAACTCCTTCTGAGAAACAACAATTAGATGAAACCATTGCTTTGTTTGAAGATATTTCTTATGAGAAAAAAGGTTTAGGCCTTACCACCCTTGTGGAACATAAAATTAACGTTACTGGCGAACCTTTTAAAAGTAGATATTGGCCGTTGAGTCCTGCTAAACAAAAAGAACTTTATGATGAAGTGGAAGTTTTATTAAAAGAAGGAATTATAGAACCTTCAAAATCTCCTTGGTGTTCCCCTGTATTAGCCGTCGATAAAAAAGATGGTGGAACCAGATTATGTTTAGATTCGAGACGATTAAATTCAATAACTGTTAAAGATTCTTATCCTTTGCCGTACCCTTCTAGGATATTAGACAGCCTTCGTGGGGCTAAATTCATATCTACCATAGATCTTTCTAAAGCATTTCTGCAAATTAAACTTGAAGAGTCCTCTCGTGAAAAGACTGCTTTTGTAGTTCCTGGAAAAAACTTGTACCATTTTGTTCGGATGCCTTTTGGAATCACCAACGCACCGGCAGAGTTACAACGCTTGGTTGATAAACTCTTTGGACCTGAATTTGACAATGTCCTGTTTAAATATTTAGATGATTTGATTTTAGTAAATGATAATTTTCAAAATCATATAGAGTACCTTAAAAAAGTCCATGAAATACTTAAAAACTCAGGCTTAACAGTAAATCTTAAAAAATGTGAATTTTGCAAAGAAAGACTCCGTTATCTCGGTTATATTGTAGACAGTCAAGGCCTACATACTGATCCGTCTAAATTAGAAATTATAGAAAACTTTCCACGACCAGAGTCCGTAAAACAACTTAGAAGCTTTTTAGGATTATGTTCATATTATCGACGTTTCATTTGTAAATTTGCTGAGATTGCCTCCCCTTTAACTAAATTAACTTCCGGAAGTAAAAAGATAAAACATACTTTTGTTTGGAATGAAGAAGCTGAAGAAGCCTTCATTAATTTAAAAAATGCCTTAATAACTACACCTGTTTTACAGTGTCCTGATTTTGAAAAACCTTTCTTTTTACATTGCGATGCTAGTTCTGTAGGAATTGGTAGTGTTCTGATTCAAGAAGACGAAAATAATGAACAACATCCAATTGCTTATTATTCAAGATCTTTAAATAAATGTGAAAGAAATTATAGTACCACTGAACGTGAACTTTTGGCAGTTTTAGATTCAATTGAACATTTTAGACCTTATGTCGAAGGAATGAAATTCACAGTTGTGACAGATCATGCTAGTCTTAAGTGGCTTTTAAAACTTAATAACCCTAGTGGACGCTTAGCTCGATGGGCTGCACGTATTTCTCAATTTACTTTTGATATTGTTCATAAAAAAGGATCTTTACATCAAGTTCCTGACGCTTTATCTAGAATCAATATAACTTCAATATTAGTTTCCGCTATAAATATTGTCTCACCAGATGAAGATATAGAAGACCCTTGGTATAGAAAAGTCTTTATAAATTGTCAAAAATACCCTTCTAGAATGAAAAACCTTCGAGTAGAAGATAATACTTTATATCGTTACTGTAAAAATAAATTTGACCCTAATAGTCGTTTAAATTGGAAAATTGTTATACCTAAAGAACATGTTTTAGATACTATTCGTTCTAATCATGATGATATTAATTCTGGTCACTTTGGAATACATAAAACTCTTAATAAAATAAAACAACATTATTATTGGAAAGGAATGTTCGGAGACGTTCAAAGATATATTTCTTCTTGCGACATTTGTAAAGCTTATAAACATTCAACTTCTGCTCCTGCTGGTAAGATGGTTAACCCTAAGAAAGTTGATCAACCCATGGTAATGTTATCCGTTGATATTATTGGGATTTTACCTAAATCTTATTCTGGACATAGATTCATTCTTTCAATTGTAGATGTTTTTACTAAATATTGTTGGATATTTCCAATGATAAATGCTACTTCTAAAGTAATTTGTAAAATCTTTGAAAAAGAAATATTTCTTAAATTTGGTGTACCTAAAATCTTAGTGGCCGACAACGGACCCCAATTTATATCTAAACATTTTGTAGATTTCTTAAAAAATTTCAACATAACTGAAATATTTTATAATGCACTATACACTCCACAGAATAATCCAGTAGAAAGATATAATAAGACAATAGAAACATGTATTTCTTGTTTTGTTAAAAATGATCATCGAACATGGTCAAGGTTTTTGCCTCATGTCCAATTAGCTTTAAATAGTAGTGTAAATCTTGCTACAGAGTACACTCCTAACTTTTTGATGTTCGGTAGAGAACTTATTTTTGATGCATCTTTGCACCGTTTTAGTAACTCTTTTGACAACTTAGATCAACTTGAGCTTGGTACTAGAGATACTTATGCTCACTCTTTAAATTCACTTAGTGAAGTTTTTGTTAAAGTTCAAGCTTATCTTTTGAAAGCTTATAAGCGTAATGCTCTTTATTATAATAGGGGAAGAAAAGTCATTTCTTTTGATGTCGGTGATGTAGTTTGGCGTAGAAGTTTTGTACAGTCAAATGCACCTGCATATTTTTCGGCTAAATTAGCACCTAAGTTTATTAAATGTGAAATTGTAGAGAGAATTTCTCCTAACGTTTATGTACTAAAGGAATTTAATAAAACAAGTACTGGACGTTACCATGTTAAAGATATAATTAAATATTAAAATTTTCATTTTTGGATTTAACTTTTATTTAACTTTGTTTTGATATTCTGTTTTGGGAGGCACGTTGATTGTGGAAGTATGAGATTTGATGTATGGAAGAGGACGTGCAGGATGAAAGATGATTATCTGAAAGGAAACCAACACTTTATTCAAATACAACTTTAAATATACTAAACCTAACTTAGGTCTATTTTTGGTAATTTTATTTTATTTTAGTACTTTTATCCTACTTTTGAACTTTTACCCAACTTTAGAAACTACATCTAACGATTATATTTTCTTTTAGAAATTTTCTTGGCATCAAAAGATCTTATGTATATTTTTGTATATTTTATTATTTTGGTTACTTTGAAAAGCTTTTCACTTTTCAAGTACTCAACTTTCTTTTAGATACTTTGAGAAGTTTTCCACTTTTCTAGTATAAATATTGTTTTAGATTGCTATGAAAAGCTTTCCACTTTTCAAATAGCCTGCACATAGTGTAAATACATTTTTAATATAGATGTGTTTCAGTCTTTGTGAAGCATGTTATATATTATTTAGATTATTTAGTTTGTGTTTGTTGTAGACCTAAGCCTCGGATTTGACACTTAGAGCTCTATATAATTTTTACCCGGATTTGCCTCTCGGATTTGACTCTTTTTGAGCTTTTGTCTCAGTTAACCTTTTTGGGTAATTTTTTACTCTTCATTTTTTCCTCGCTTTGACATTTTTAGTTCAAGCGTTGAAAACTTTTTAGATATTGTGAACGGAAAGTCGGTGGTGTTGAGCCGGTCACAATACAACTTTGTTGTTTTCCCAACAAACTTTTGTTAACTTGTTTTTGTGCACGGAATGTCGGTGGTGTTGAGCCGGTCACAATATACAATTTTTGGTCTTTTTGACAAACCCTTTTATTAATTTGTTAGTGTTCGGAAAGTCGGTAGAGTTGAGCCGGTTGATTTTTATGAGAATAATTTGAACTTTTGTTGTTCAACTTTTTCATTGAAAACTTGTTCACTGAATCTTTTGCAGTGAATAATTATCTAAAGTCGGCAGCTAATGCTTAACCGTACTACAATATGGATAAACTTTGTTATTACCTTTTAATTTAGTTAGAATCGTTCTGAGATTATAAAAGATAGAGGCGATGGTGCTTATCTACACTTTTGTTAAATATTTCAGAAATATTTATTTGGTTTGTAATACAGATAAGTAGATGGAGGCTATGGTGCTTATCCACTCTTGAGTATAATTAATTTGTGATGGATTTTAGGATTGAGTCATATTGATGGATTAGTTTTGGTAAACCTTAACATCGTTTTTCACTTAGTTAGAAAGTTTTTATAACTTGTTTTTCTAGAGCAACTTAGTCAGTGGCTAGAAGCTTAACTGATTTAATGTTATGCTTTATTAGTGTCTTCTTTTAGTTTGAATAAATTTCATATTTTGGTGGCGGAATATTTTCTGTTTATTAATTTTTTTGAATAAGTTTTTGTTAGGAATTTTTTGGGAGTTCTTCTCAAAAATAAAAGAAGTTTCATTCTTTTATTTTTTTTTGGGAAGGTATGTACTGTAACGAGGTATTTCGACTCGTTACATATTTTTCGTTTGGAAGCACATTTCAGCTTCTAAGACTGACAAAATTACCTTTTGGTTTTAAATAATTTAGAACATTTTCGTATTTAGCCATTTTTAGTCGATTTTAAATAATCGAGTTATTACTTGGTCTGTGGATCATTCAATATCCTATAGACAATCTTTCAAAAAAAAAAATGACTTTGACATCTGTCAATTCTCGATCGGAGACGTCACTTTTTCTTGTCCCTGGGGCCTACAAAGAGCTAAACTTTTTGTATTTTTTCTTAATCAGATTTTACAAGATTAATCCATCTTGTTAATTAAATTTGCGATGATACTCGGCGTGCTTATGGCGTAGTGCCATATGATAACGTCGTGATTTTGCGGTGAGTCAATTTTTGATAACCTAAAATGTTTCGCGTCATCCTTCATGGCGACAAATATATTTACAATCGGATTTTTGGTTACAGCCTTTGGCGCTGTTTGTTTGGACGACTGTCGTCTACTGTTTGGACGACTATGGGTGTCGCCAACTGTTGGTTCGACGCTGGAAGACGTCGTTAGTTTGAGGTGTTCGTGCGACGCACACCGTTTCGATGTCGTCGTAGTTTTGAGCTGTTGGTGCGACGATGAATGACGTCTGTTTAGAGTGGTGTGCTCAGACGCCCCCCTGACGCTGCAGCTAAGCCAATTTCATTATAACTCTTTTTATTACCCTTAAAACTTTAATTTCATATTTGCAAGATGCAAGAAAGACAATAACCAAATTTCAGTAGTAAAATGTAAAATAAATTAACCTAAAAAGTAACGAAAACCGAATGGTATTTATAGTCAAATGTTTAGACATAGTATTCCGGCTTTAACTAAATAATGTGTATCTCATTCTGGAGGTAAGGGACGTTTCGAAGTATTAAAATTTGTCATACAATCCCAAAACAGTGTTATATCATTTGCCTGTCCCCCGGTCCGAGATTAAAAGTCTCAATGACACCGCTGATTTATCCTGGTAAGTTTTAGATCTTGGTAGAACAAGGGCGCTCGATATTCATAAATACTGTCTACCTAACATTAATTTTTAGCTTTTTATACTCTATAACCTTCATGTTACAACCAGTAACGTTTATATTTTTTATAAACCAAATTTTTTTATTACAGTGAAGCAAGTGGTTAATAAGTAGGAGTGTCCTCAGAACTCAAATTACTTTTAGCCAAATTACTTTTAAGTTAGTTCAATATCCTTTTGTTTAATTGTACAATTCATCGACATGAGCGTATCCTGAGATATACACGCCTCCAACTTACTACTGAAAACGAAAACAACTTTACATACTACGCTGTAAAGTTTTTATTTTTAGGTTTTACTCTTTTGCAAGCGCCATGATCACAGATGTTTGCCACTAAAAATAGTAGGTAATATAGTAACCACAGAAACTCAACTTAAATTGAAATTCAATTATGGACGAATACCGCTGGAACTAAGTTTGTTTAATTTCACCAATATTTTAATGTGTACATCAATTCAAAATATGTAAAAAAAATTCTTGATATATATCAGGTACAAATTTAAAATTTACTGACTCAATTGTGGCATAACGGATATATTAATTACAGTTTTAATTTCTTACAATACATATTAATTAAATACACACTTATGTGTTTTTAATGAGATTGAATAGTAGTTTCAACTTCAAATAGGCAACAGTATTACAAACTAGCATCGTCATATATCACAATGTAAGAATATTTAATTAAACTAATTCAAGACTTCTTGAACTAATTAAATGCAAAGGTAACAAATTATTTCAAACGAAATAGAGAAATCGGTGAAACTCCTAGCATGACATTCCTGACACAAATATTTAAGAAAATCATCAAATTTCGTACAAAATACGACAGAAGCCTGGACGTAAATGTGTGACCCATAGTTACAACATGAGTTTATTAAAGTTAACTAGTTATTTGCTAGAGAAATAGTATAATAAACAAGTATTTTAGTATCTAACCTGTACACCGAGTCTGAGTATAAACCATTCATCCCTGGATACATTTTTCAACACAAACACTTATTAAACACACTCTTTATCACTAATATTCAGTTATTCCCATATAAATTTCATCAATTCAAATAGAAATATCATTTTATCCGCCAAAAATCGCTTTGCAGTTTTTGTTTTCGTATTTGACGGAATTTGACGTAAGCCAATCCAATAGAACTCGGATGACGGATCATACGATCATGCCGTCTCTATCACGCTCGCTCATTAACTGACGCCAGAACGGGATGAATAGATTAGATAATTGGATCAAAGTTGCCACTTGAGAGAAAATTGCAACGAGTTTTGCGTAATTTGTTTATTGCGCATTGTTTACAACTAGTGCTGCAAGTTCAAGTTTATCGGTATTGAGTGATTGTAATCTAATAATTTTCCATACCTATATATTGCAATTATTCGTTATCGTTAAGCTTAGCACATATTGCTACTCATCTCGTTTGCATTTGTTTGTAGGCGGGATATTTTAATTTAAAATATATTTTAGAGATTTTTGTTTTAGATACGTTTACAAAGAAGTTAAACCTGAATATTTATTTACGACAGAATGCTTTAAGACAAAAAAAAATGCGCGCTTGATAATAACCCATGACGTCAGCCTATAACAGATACCGTGGCAAGCAATACTCCTATAGATTGCCAGAACTTTTAGTCAACACACAGCGCCTACTACAACATTATGACGTCGATGTGTAATGACAAATTAAAATGAAGTAAAAAATATAAGTAAATAGAATAGAAATGAAGTGTTTTCGTTTTAAATGGCAAATTCACAATGTTCAAAAACATTTCTATATCTGGGATGAATAACAGTATCCAGTATATCCAGTATATTATATTCTTAGAATAAATTATATTACTGTTTGCTACCTCTTTTGAACGGTACCAGAAGAGCTAGAAAAATCCTAAAAATATTTATAAGTAGTTATTTTTACATAATCTAGGGAATGTTTAAAACACTAATGCCAATAATTAAAATGTCGACTGAACTACCTATATTAGCAATGCTGAGTACCTAGTAATGCTAATTTATTGGCCCAGATCGGAACCAGCAAACTCGTTTGCATACACCAAATCTTTTGCTACACATTTGTAATATACCTAAGTAATAATATTATACCTCCCAAATTGTATCCTTATAAGTACTGCATTTGACTCAAACTTGCAATATCTACATTCAGCTTGGAAAACGGATTGTCATAGTTGGGCTCTGTGAACTAAAAATCTATGTTTTTATGTATCTTATAGGCTAGCGTTTGACCACTATCTCGCCTGGTTTTGTTATCCACATGTCCCAGTGCTTTCATGATTCCATCTTAGACTGCATCTTCATTTAGCATCAGGCAAGATGAGAGCAAGTGTTGTCAGACATTACAAAAAAATATAAAAGCAATAATGTAGTTTTTTTTTCTGTCCTGATTTATTATATTTGCTGTGGACAAAATGTAGTTAGGTAACTAGGTACGCCAATGTAAAATCTAGTTTATCTAAAATTAATCGTATGATCGGTCAACTGTTTCCTATCTATATGAGTCACTATAGAGTATGGTCCACGTTGTTACGAGTAGGTATTTGATAAGAAATTCACACATGGTCCGGGTAGATCAGTGCCGGATTAAGCAAGCGGGGGACCCGTAGCAAATTATTTCAAAGAGCTCTTTATTAACTATGGGTTCTTAAGTATAATGGTAATAAAACAATTCAACACTCAATACGTTTATTCGCCATTTATAGAACAAAATTGTCACTTCTATAGGTTACATTTTGTGGGTAGTTAATAGTCTGGGTTTAAATATGCGGGGCCCCTTCTCGCGCGGGGCCCGTAGCAATTGCTACTCTTGCTACGTGGTTAATCCAGCACTGGGGTAGATCTATAGGTATATATGTCACAAAAATAGTTCGTTATAGACTTTGACTTTGAAACTATCCAACCGATGTGCCCCAAACTGGTTTCATTAGAATGGCAATTATGAAGAGATGGTTTTAGACCCTTAAAACATAGCAAACAAACTCTAAAACAATTTAGTTAAGTAGGTACATTAGGCACATTGGGTCACATTTCTTTTTCCACACGCCAGATATCCGCTCATACTTATCTAAAAGTTTACAGCCATTGTCCACCCACCTTAGTTTTTGTAGGATAAGTGTACCCAACATTTCAATCGTAGATACCATATCATATTATCTGCAGGGCTATGCACAATCATTCGAAAGCAAATTCGGATTGGGGAACTGCTTTTTCTTCGACTCAGGAGGCCTACTTCGAAGTGGTAATCTGAAGTATCTATATAGTATAAGTGATAAGCCGAAATTATCGGGCGTTTTCTATTACGAATCACATTCGGTTCGGTCGGTCGGTTTAGCTGTTTAGCTTATGATTCGGTCCGACCGAAATTCATTTGACATTTTTTGTATCGTAAACCCTAGTAAACGAATAAACCCTATCGATAATTTAACAAAATCGTTATTGTCATTTTATGTCAAAAATGTCCGTACTTTTTTCGTAGTAGATCAATTCATATTCGGTCGTGTTTCAGTCGGGCCCGAAATTTCGGATGCATCATTTTGGAGTTGGCCTCTAGATCTATATGCTCTAATACGTAACTTTTGAGAAGAAGTCAGTGATTCTAATCGGAAAGGTTTCCACGACTAAATAGCTTGCGGAATAATAAATATTCTAAATTCAAAATGAAGCTTCCGATTTCGAATGTATCCGATTGAAATAATAATAGGTAACTATGCATAATATCAGAGACCTTTAGGATGCCTAAGTAAAAACTGACAGCAGAGCTAGACAGCGGAGTTTACTTAGGGGTTTTTGCCCTAAGTAAGCGAAATCGGAAGCTTCATTTTGAATGTTGGATATTTATTATTCCGCTAGCTATTAAGTCGTTCGTTCTTATTAAAATATATGTTTTCTACTACTTGTATTTGCAAACAAGTCATAAAAGTGTGATTATGTAACTAATTATTTAATCCTTCAATGACTAAGTACACGATAATAATGGTTATTAAAGTGACATGTAAGAATGTAGCATATATGGACTATATTAATGTTTACAAGACTGCATAAACCTCTTATTTAATTTTCAGTAGCAAGTTTGAGGTGTTTATCTCAATATCTCTGGAGATAATCGTCAGTAAGGCTATTCTGTAAGCTATCTCGGAAGCGGAATCCGCGGTGAGATTAACCGTATTACAATCGTGATACGATTGAATTTCGTTATTTCGAATAGCCCTACAGATCTCGATGAATTTATATGGAGACGAGAGACTAAAGAGATATATAACCTATAAACTCTCGAACAAAAAATAAAACTAGCCAAGTGCGAGTCAGCATCGCGTCTTTTATCGCACACTTAGGGAGAGTTCCGTACAATACGAAACATAACAGAGTTTCAACCTCATATATTTGATTAATTGATATTACCAAGAATATTTGGTTCAGTCGCGATCTAGAAAGACGGGGCTCGTTTACTAGCGCCATCTATATCATTTTGCCGAAACTAATTAGATAGATGGCGTTTAAAAACACGTTTTTTGTATGGGGACCTCCTTTAATTTTTAACTTTATTTTATTTTTAGTATTTGTTATTCTAACGGCAACAGAAATACACCATCTGTGAAAATTTCAACTGTCTAACTATCACGGTTAATGAGCTATAGCCTGGTGACAGACCGACAGACAGACAGACGGACAGCGGAGTCTTAGTAATAGGGTCCCGTTTTACCCTTTGGGTACGGAACCCTAAAAAACAACGGGAGTGCCGGCAGAAATGAAATGAAAACTTGAACACTTCATTTTTAGGGTTCCGTACCCAAAGGGTAAAACGGGACCCTATTACCGTAGAAAAGATAATAATACTACGTACTATTACTAAGACTCCGCTGTTCGTCCGTCTGTCTGTCTGGCTGGCTGTCTGTCTGTCTGTCTGTCTGTCCGTCTGTCACCAGGCTGTATCTCATGAACCGTGATAGTTAGACAGTTGAAATTTTCACAGATGATGTATTTCTGTTGCCGCTATAACAACAATTACTAAAAACAGAATAAAGTTAAAAATAATAGAGGGTCCCCATACAAGAAACGTGTTTTTTTCGGCATTTCACGCCATCTATGAACGCTTAGTTAGGTAAAAGTCCCATAGATGGCGTTATATTGAAATGTCGATCCCTAACTCCTTTTTTAGATGTTAGATGGCGTTATAAGAAATAAAATGTTTATTAATTATTATTTTTTGCTGGCGAAAAATGATAGTGGTATTTTTTGCTCGATCTTATAAAATACTGTAGTGTGGTACGGAACATGCGACATGCACTTGGCCAGTTTATTGAATATTTTGGAATGACACCTCGCTACGTAGTATTATTATCTTTTCTATGACCTCGCGCAAGTGCCCTGTGCTCCGTCTTACGAATTTTCGTCTGACGATCAGCCCCCTGATTCTCAATCATTCGAAAACCTATTCAGATTCGGAAGTTTCATTATAAATTTTTAATATTGATAAATTCGTGAGTGTAAATTCGTGATAGATTCGTGACCTTTCCATTTCGAATCACTGATTTAAAATTGAAATATCAAAAGTAACCGATCAAAGATACAAGTCGAAGTAAAGCAGTTGCCGAATCTGAATTTGCTTTCGAATGATTGTGAATAACCCTGCAGGACAAGTGACCCTGACGCGAGTTTAAATTTTTAACCCATCCTAAGAAAAGTGAACAACGCCGCTAAAGAAGTTTTCACTAAAAATAAAAACCGGCCAAGTCAAGTTGAACTCGCCCACCGAGGCTTTCGTACAGACCAATTAAGCTAGACCTCTAAATTGTATCAGCGCTTATATAACTCAGAGGTCTACCTTAATTGGCTCAAACTATGTATGCATGGGGACACCCTTTAATTTTCAACTATTTTTATTTTTTGGAACTTTTCCTTAATTTGGGCTGTAAGACCTTGCTTCTTGCCAAATTTCATGATTCTAGGTCAACGGGAAGTACTCTACAGGTTTTCAACCCAAAACCTATAGGGTACTTCCGGTTTACCTAGAATTGTCAATTTTGGTCATAACTCATAAGCAAGGTCTTAGAGCACAAGTGAAGGAAAAATTCCGAAAAATAAAAAAAAATGAAAATTAAGGAACATTTTAATACTAACAAGTTTTCGCGAAAATCTAAATTTGCCCATATCTTTTTACTGTGTTGACTCAAGACCTTGATTTTTATACACCCAATAGGGACCATAGACTTCAGTATAATGTATAAATTTCAACTTGCTAGGTCCACCCGTTCCTGAGAAAATCAGTGGTGACACACGGACAGACAGACGGACAGACGGACAGACAGACAGACAAGAAAGTGATCTTATACGGGTTCCTTTTTTTACCTTTTAAGGTACGGAACCCTAAAAAACAAATCGGTTATATATATATATATATATATATATATATATGTATATATAATAAATGACAGAGTTCTGAGATGACATACATAAACATAAAGTAATAAAAAATAATACTGTACTGGAACGAGGTTTGTCAAATCTAAGCAAGATTCTCTAATATTCGTCTTACCTGCAGACATCCTCCGTTTGTTCAGACCTTTATACAATACAAATAAGATAATTAATTCTAGACGGTTACTACATATTATTTATATTACTAGTAGAAATAATAAAAAAAATAAAAATACATTTTTATTGCCAATTACAATAATTAGAACACATTAAAATACTTAAATACTAAAAATCACACAAATATATTTGGCAATCGGAACAAAATCAGTACTATGTATACCTTGTACTATTATATTTTAGTCTGTGACTAAAATGCGTTTAACTGGGTTTATGCTGGGCTGGTTTTCAATTTCACGGTAATATTATAATACAGTATTGTGACTTGGCCCTGTCCTTGAGATCAAAAGAGTAGCTGCGCGGCAGCCGGCGGCACCGCGCGGTACGTACACGCGCGATAGGGCTGCCCGCCTACAGTATTTTAATTTAATTTACCTACTGACGATCTTTCTAGTTTTTTGTGATTGTAATAAGTATTATATTTTTTATTTAATAAAATTAAATTGGTTTAAAAAATAACAAGTCATATTTTATATACTTACATATATATTACTAAAAAAGTAAATTACAATGTAAATCTTATTAGGTAGGTACCTGCCATTTATTTATATATTTCGTCGGATTCTATAATATACGTAAGTAGCTCAGTACATAAGTAAGTAGATAGTCTAGCTTAGAAAACTACCTAAATACTAGTCTATTTTAACGCGAGCGTAGACAGACTATAGGTCACTCGTGTGAAGTTGTGTATCACTTTTTTCACCTTATCCATTTATTCATTTGTTAATCCAGTAGTAGAAATATCCACCTTAAAAAAAGAGTAGTAGTAGTGGGTCTTGCGTTCCCTTCTTGGGATTGCGTTGGTGGGTCTCGAGGCCTGGCCTCTTTACCCTGGTGGGGCGCCGGGGGCAACTACCCTCGGGGATCTTGCGGGCTTGATATAGCCCTTTCTCGGCATGTTGGCCTTCATGGCGTGGTGGTCATCTACACCTACGTGGTATGCCGCTGTGTCTCCTCTTCGCTGGATCCCTCTTCCGTCACCGGGATGAGATCGCGTGGGAGTGCACGCCTGGTCGGTCCGCTCTCTGGCGGCCGGGCGTGGAGCGGCGCAACGTTGTGTAGGTGAGGGTGTGGCCCGTTGTCAGCGCAGTCATATTGACGGCGCGCCATACGGACCACGAATTCCCTCACTGTTTCGGCTCTCACGTCCCGGGCGATGACGTCGTTGCGTACGTACCGACCGGCTCCCGTGCACATCCGCAGGGTGACGTTTTGGACGATTTGGAGGCGATTTTTCTGTGACTCAGCGCAGAGGGCATACCACGCTGGGGCCGCATAAGTCAGTCTGGATCTTATGTAGGTCTTATAGATGCCTACTTTGGTCTGCAGGGGCAGCTTCGAGTGCAGGACCGGACGGAGTAGGGCTCTGGCGGCTTTTGCTTGGCGAACAGCGTGGTCCACCTGTGAGCGCATTCTCAACGTCCGGTCGATGTAGACGCCAAGGTACTTTACACTGGTTTCCCATTGGACGTCTTGTCCTCGGAGCTGCAGCGGTCTCGGTCGTGAGCGATGGGCTCCGGTAAGCAGCGCGGCCGTCTTGCCCACGTTAACGGCCATGCGCCACTTGTCCAGCCATGTAGGAAGGATGTTGAGCAGCCTCTGCATCCTGTTTGCTGCTATTGCCGGGTTTTTGGACGAAGCGATGTAGGCGCTATCGTCAGCAAATAGAGCCAAGGTGACGTTTTGTTCCCCAGGTAGGAGGTGCTCTTCGTCCAATACGGGGATGTCGTTCGTGTACAAGGTGTACAGCTTTGGGGAGAGACAGCTCCCCTGTGGGACTCCTGCGGCTATGGGCTTCAGTCCGGAGACAGCGTCTTCAACGGACACGCAGAAGTTTCTGTCGGTCAGGAAGGAGGCCACGATACGGATGAGCGCCAATGGTGTGTCCGTTTTCGATAACTTGTAGATCAGGCCTTCGTGCCACACCCTGTCGAAGGCCTTTTCTATATCGAGGAAAACGGCGACGCTTCTCTTCCCTCGGTTGTACTGCTCAGCAAGGTGGTGTAGCACTCGCGTTAGCTGGAGCGTCGTGGAATGGCGCGTGCGGAAGCCGTATTGTTCCTCACGAGGCGTGAAGTGAGGAGACAGCCTCCGCAGCAGCAGACGCTCGAACAGCTTAGCGATGTGCGGGAGGAGTGTGATCGGACGGTAATTTGCTGGCTGTCGTCTGTCTTTTCCTGCCTTTGGCAGTGCGATGACTTTTCCCGTCTTCCAGTGGTCCGGAAAGTGGCAGGTTCTAAGTATTCCATTGAAGAGCCTAGTTAAGCATACTAGGCCCCTCGCAGGAAGTTGTTTCAGGTCATCATTTGAGATGCCGTCCATGCCTGGTGCCTTCTTCACCTGGAGTCTTCTGACGGCATGAGCTACTTCGGTGGGAGAGATATACTGGTCTCCATCCAGCGGTGGGGCTGTGGTACTCAGCAAAGCAGCAACTTCATTTCGAACATGGGTGTGATGTTGAATGGTTGTGATCGGAGTTGCTGGGGGGACTGGATGGTTCTGGAATTGTCCCTCCAGGTGGTCGGCAAGCAATTCGGCTCTTTGGGCTGCGGAGTAGCATCTTCGCCCCGCTGCATCCATTAGTGGCACAACCGGTATTTTGGCTCTGGTGAGATGTCTGTTTAGCCTGTGGAGGCTAGTCTGGTCTTCAGCTACCTGGGCAATGTGGTTGTCCCAGGACTCGCCTTTCCATTTCTTGACATCTTCGCTGAGTTTCACGGACAGGGTGTTGAGCTCTCTTTTGATTGTGGGACAGCGAGACCAAGCCCAAAGTCTTCTCAGTTCACGCTTTTTGTCCCGCATGTCCTTCAGTTTCCTCGGCAGTTCTTCCCTCCAGTGAGTCCTTTTCTCGGTGGTTGTGGCTCCCTCTTTGGCCTTCCTTATCTCCGTCGTTAAATCCTTTGCACATTTTTCCACTTCTGCTGGAGTGGATAATTTGCCGACTGACAGAGACTTAAGTTCGGTCTTGTATTTCTCCCAGTTTGTCCTTTTCCGTAGTCCTCTGGGGAGGGTTGCATCAACTGAGGCACCCATGGTGATCAGTATTGGGAGGTGTTGCTCATTCAAGTCATAGAGTACATCTATGTGTATTGGGACAGGTAGAAGTTGATGAGCAACAACATCCAGAACGTCTGCTTGGTATCGCGGGCAGTTTGGGATATGTGTGGGGGAGTCAGGTCCGACCACAACATACCCGTTTCTCTCGGCATCCTCATGGAGTTTTCTCCCCGACGGTGAAATCACGCGAGAACCCCATACCAGGTGCTTGGCATTGAGGTCTGCAGCTAATAGTGTAGGAGTTCTGCCATCGAGGATCTTCCTCATGTCCTCGGTATTGAATGATTGCAAAGGTGGACGGTATCCTCCCAGTATTTTCACATCCACACCTTGCATATGGATAACCACTCCTGTGGCTTTGGTTGAGACGGTTTGAGGCGTGATCAGCTCTTCGTGTATTATGTCCCTCCTGACTAGTGCAGCCGTTCCACGATAGGGGCGCCCTTGTGGAGTTTGGTCATCTTGTCGATACACGAAGTAGTTGGCCATCTTGAGTGTGTCTGTCGCCTTAAGTTTTGTCTCACCCAACAGGATAATATGGGCGTCCTGCGATTGGGCAAGCATCTTTAACTCTTCGGTTTTATTTTTGACCCCTCCCGGGTTCCAATAGATGATTCTGAATGCTTTATCCATACAGAAGTCCTTGGAGTACGGTAAGTCCGCGCATCGCCGCTATTCGGAGGTCCTCTCCTGCAGCAATGGCCGTGAGTAGACCGACCAGGGCTCCCACCATAGCGGTGATGGGTTCCTGAGCGGCACTCAACTCTGGTCCCGTTGTGTATCGGGGGGCTCCCTGTCTGAAGACGGGTTGTGGTGGTGGTGGGGGTGGTACCCATTGTGGTGGGCCTGCTGTAGATGGTATTCCCCATACTTGCGGAGGATATGGCAGTGGCATCCGTGGTTGCGCGTACTGTAGAGGTATACCTCTTATATATTGTGCTGTCCTCGGGGTGGGCCTTGTGACTCTCGGTGCTGTGTTAGTGGTGCGCGTTTCAACACGAGTGACCGGGGTGAAGTGTACCCTTGAGTCTGGTCGTGGGCCGGTTTGAGTTTGGCCAGATCGTGGCGCAGGCGTCGGGGTTGCTGCCGTCGCTGTTTGCGTGGTGGCTGCTCGTGGCGGTGGCGCTGGTTCTGACCTCTCTGTAGGTGGTCCCGCGGTTGCAGGGGTGAGCTCACGAGGTGTTCTTCTTCTCGGTGCTCCTCTTCTTGAGCGAGGTCTTACTTGTGGTAGGGGTGGGTATGCCGAGACTGACGCTACTGGGGTCGGGTAACTCGGTACTTGTTGTGCAGTTTGCATCGGTTGAAGTTGGGGTTGTGCAGATGTGTATGGCACAAAAGCTGGTAGGGGTAAGTGCAGAGGTACTGGGGTTGAGGCGGCTGTCGGGGCTGCGCTACCTCGTCCTCGTCTGCCTCTTTTCTTCGTCTTCTTTTTCTTCTTAGGCGGCAGTTGGCCTCTTGTAGTAGGCTCGTTTGCTGGTGGACGTAGTGTGGCCGTACCGTAAGGTTGTATCGGCCATGCCCATCCGGCAGGTGTTGCAGGCTGGTAGAACAACGGCTGGTTATGTTGAATCGTCCTTGGAGGGAGAGGTTCTGCTTCCCTTAGGGGACGGGATGCGGATCTTTGCCGTGGTCGTGGTTGTGGCTGGGGCTGATCTTGGTGGTTACTGGGAGGAGGCCCCGGTAGTCTTATGTCTCGTTTACGTGCCTCTCGCCGGTAAACCGCGCAGTTCCTGCTGTTTGCAACGTGGTTTCCCTGGCAATTGGTGCAAGAGGGGGGATCTTCGGGCTTCTTCGGACATTGGGAGCCGGGGTGCGGGCCGGAACATTTGACACAGTGGAGTGGCCGGTGACAATGGGTTGAGGAGTGGCCAAAACCTTGACAACGATGACACTGCGGCATCGTTGATTTCCCCCTCCACGCCTCGATGTGCACCCCTGGCATGTTGAGAAGTTCTTTGGTGGCGTAAAGTTCTTCCAACTGTTCTTTGCTGAGTGCGTCTAACTGAATATGATAGACGCACTTGTTTGTCTGTCTTCTTGAAGGCAGGCCTCGGACCAGTCGTACTGGGAAGCCTTTCTTCTCTAAGTCCTCTTTAATTATTTCGGGCGGAGTTTCTCTCGGAATGCCCCATAACGCCACTTTTTGGGGCCTTTCATTTTTTAAGGCGTAGGCGAACCAAGAAAGTCCTGGGTCGCTCTCTGACAAGGTATTTAAGTACGCTGGTATCCCTCGGAATTCTTCCGGTGTTGTAGGGGTAAATTTAATTCCTTTTCCCATGGGACGGGCTGACGGAATGTGGCCGAGCTTTTGTCTGAGGGCCCGTAGATGTTCCGGCCAATTTGGTAAGGTTTCCACTATAATTGGTGGGTATCCTTTCATTTGGCCAGTTGTGGCGGTGTTTGCGGTTGGTTGTGTGCTGGCCGGCAGTCCAGATGGTCCCGCTTGTACTGGCGGAGATTGTGTCGCTGGTCCAGTTTGCATAGGTGAGGTTTGAATTCTCGGCGGCGGTGATGCCAGTGCCGCGGCGTAAGATGCTGCAGCTTCTGGCGGTGGAGTCGGTGGCGACGGTATGGGTGCTTGGTCCATCGGGACGAACTCGATACCAACATACGAAGTGGAGTCGGTTGGTTCGACGTTCCCATCTTCGTTTTCCTCTTCTGATGCAGGAGAGCGGTTGTTGGTGCGGTTTTGTGTGCTCTGAGCAGAGCGTGATGTACCGGATGTTGAAGAAGAAGACGATCTGGTTCTGCTTGTTGCCTTGGGAGTTGAAGGTACGTCTTCTTGTGAGCCGTGAGCGAGTGATTCTTCACTCAGCTCGAACGGCACTGGCGATATTGCAGGCGGGGGGGTGTACGCTCTAGTTGTAGTCGAAGTATTTGTAGTGGTGAGGCGTGTCTTGGTCTCTCTCTTCGGCTTCGGTCCTTGTGCACCCTGTAGTATTCTGAACAGGGGCTGCGGGGGGGTGGACGGCGGCGGAGTAGGAGGCGAGTCGTGACGGGGGCGCTTTTCATCATGAAAAGCTTCTTCTTCGCTGGACGTGTCTCGTCTACGTGGTTGAGTAGCACGTCGAGCAGTGGAAGCGATGACGGCGGTAGGTGTGGTTTTTGTTGATGTGGTGGTAGTTGCAGTGGTCGCCGACGAGATCCCAGCTGTTGTAACGCGCGTTTTCCTTACGGGCGGGAGCCCTACGGAGGCGCGCGTGACGATCCGGGTCTGTTCCGGGAACCATGGGTTCCGTGCGACTACAAGTTCGTCGGGGTCCAAGTCCTCCCAAGATCTCGACGGTGTGTCCGGAGACTTGGGCGGTGAGCGCCGTTCGGCCATGGCGTGACGACGGGCGTGATTTGAGGGCTTGAAATAGCTGCGCGGTTTGTGCGGGTACCGGGGTCTCCTCCACCACCGCCTGCGAGTCAACCCGAACCGGATGAGTCCAGTTAGGGCGATCAGCAAGGCCAGGTGGTTGACGGACTCGACCCTGTACACAACACTCCGGCAACTAGCACTATGTCGTGCTCCTTAAATTTTTCTGAAGGCAATAATTTTTTTTTCGGGTGCGAAGCTCTGTGGATGGCTTCAGTTTGATGCAGAAACTGCAGTGCGTGTTGTCGCTGACGTTACTGCACTCGGGCGGATGCAGGCTCGACGCTCCTGGCGGTATAGTCGGGTCTTGCAATTGCAGATCTGTAGCGTTTCCACTCGACGGGTGTCGGCGCGTAGGTAGGCTCTGACAAGCGGAGCGGGGCGGAGCTGATCACAGCTCTTGCCTTCAAAAGGCAGTTTGCACCCTGTTGCAGGCGGTGTCGGTCTTGCAGGCTCGACGACAGTGGTGTCAGAGGGTTGCGTGGCCGACGTCCCGGTCTGCAGGAGGGCGAGGAGGTGCGGGTGAGCGCTACACCGGTGTCTTTCCAGACAGCGGCAAGCAGCTCAACGGGGGTGCGCAATGTGCGACCACTGGGCTGTCGGTGGTCCCCAGTCGCGGTGCTCAACAGCGGTTGCTGGAGCACAGGGCGGCTGTACAGGTCCGGCCGGACAGCAGCGGAAGCGCCTTGCCGTGCTCGCTCGTAGGGGTGGGGGAGTATTACCTCGACCGCGCCACCGCTGAGCATAAGCAACGACAAGACTGTGGCTTTCTGGAGATTCGTGGAGGCGATGAAATACTCTCACACGAATGTACGGGAACAAAACTCAACAGAAAACCTTAAAAAAAGAAATTATGTACTAGTAGGTACATAAAAAAATATTTTATACTCTTACCGTTCGGAGCTTTCAGGTAATTTAAAATATGTTATCTCTGGCAGCGTTATTGAAGAATTCAAGCACCCATAAATAGCACAATATAGTCTATAATTCATCTGTGCCATATTAAGTATAATCAATCAAATATTCACAATTCGCACGCTTAATACTTAAACCGTCATTACACGACCGTACCTTCAAACGGTTCGTTCTTCACTGCGGCGCAACCACATTTATCGTGAGCTGTGTACCGAGTGTGTACCTAACTCGAGTCACAATACTGTTTATTATAATTACCGTGTCAATGTATCCCATTTCGGGCGTACATACCTATTTGTGTATCAAATCAACACCAATATAATAAATGGAAAAGACAGTTTGTATATATAGTTTTGTTTAGGATCTCCTCACGGCCAAACGTCTCAAGTCTCAACCGATATGGCTGATATTTTGCACAGAGATTGCCAGTATAGTAGATAAGTTACTTGTGGCGCGGGTGAAGCCACAAGGCGCCGGTAGTAATAAAAAAGAAATTATAGTGACACAAAATAATTATATCGTTTCCTAAGGTCAGTTCAGACCGCGACGCGACGAGGCGCGCAGTTATTAAGAGAGTGATACAAAAAAAAACTTTATTTACTACACAAAAAGATACGCTTCCTTCTGCGACGCGCAAAACCAGAAGCATTGTCACGTCGCGTCGCAACGCATCTAGTCGGTGTGAACTGACCCTTAGTTTTACCACCGAATAAATAATAGTGAAAATTTTACTTAGAAACTAGCGTAATACCCGTTCCATTGCCAAAAAGCTACTTACGTAAGAAAGGAAACAATATGATTTTGTTAACTTTAACACTATTATTATCTTTTCTATGCTTTAACCCTATACTTGATAAAATATAGAAATTAAAAAAAATCAACAATTAGAAATTAAAAAAATTAAAATGCTTAATTAAAGAAGCACCGAAGAGGAAATTATTGAATCAGTCGAACCTTTACAATGAAAATATCATGGATAAGCATTGTAAACCAGTTGGTCTCGTTTTGGAAATGTGTGTCAATGTCAGGAGAGGTAGAGATGAAAATTATATCGATAATTACTGGCACGCCATGGTTTTACCAGCAAAACATTGTCACAATTTGGTCATTATTATTAGTGTGATTTTTGATTAATTTTTATATATTTAAGGCGTTGCGGTATCTAAACTATAGTTATACACAGTTTATCGATAAAAGGTAATAAAAAGTTACAAATCTTTTGTGCTCAAACATATGTCTATAGATAACTATATGTATATATACAGATAATAAAACTACGGTGTTAGGGTGCGTACAGCCTATGTTACATAACATGTTATAAAATTGTTATTTAACATTTTTCAGACAATGTGGACACGGTATGTTATAAAACATGATATCATAACATGTAATTAAAACATGTTTTATAAAATTCCGTGTCCAAATGATCTAAAACATGTCAAATGACAGTGTTATAACATGTTACAAAGTCTGTACGCACCGAAAGCATAAAAAATAATTTAAAAAAAACTTATTTTTTTTACTTCCGATATTTGTTCTATTATTTATTATGTGCTTCCGATGAACTTTAAAAAATTTTGTTAAAAAATGTTGGTTTTGGTATTTTTGGTAATGGTATTTTTATGGTATTTTTCAGAGTTCAATCAACTTATATTCACTTATTCACACTTAGATGAGTTGTATCAATTGCGTAAAAAAAATTTCTTTGTCAGACTTTCTAAAAAAACAACTACTGTCTACATACACAATTTTAACAAAATAATTAGCATTTGAGTGAGTACCAAACATATTACTCATTATCTTCTTAATTACTACTCATACACCACTAACACGAGTTTACATATTGCATGTTCGAAAAGAACAAACTGTTGGAACTATAAGTAATACATTGTAAGATCTTTTGTATACACAGTTTAAGCAATAAATACTATTCTATTCTATTTTATTCTTCTCTTTATATATAAAAACTAGCAGCCTGCCCCGGCTTCGCATGGGTAGAACATATATGCCTACAAAATTTGCATCAGTTTGTTACATCGAATATAAAATATGAACATATTTAACAACCATCGTCATATTTCATCCAATTTACACAAAACCTTAACGAATTATGCACCTAAACCTTCCTCATAAACACTCTGGCTATTGGTGAAAACCGCATGATAATCCGTTCAGTAGCTATTGAGATTATTGCGAACAGACAGACAGACGCAGTGATGAACTTTGTTTTATAATACTTACGTATTGATATTGGACGGCTATTTGGCGTAAAGGATAGTTACCCTGATTCTGACCCGACGGTCGTTGGTTCTAATCCTAGCTATATACCTACCAATGAAAGTTTTATGTGCATTCATGAATCATGAGTTTTCGTACAGAGGTAGTGGGATCATTAAATCTACCAAAAAGTAGCTTACCACCAAGGAGAACATCTGCCGCCGTAACCTTACGGCGTTCCCCGACGCAAAATGTAGGGGTAATATACGTTTAACGTGTGTATCTGTGTGTCTGTCTGTAGCATCTTAGCACCTAACCGGATAAACCGATTTTGTTTTTATTATTGATAGTTTTTTTTTGTTTGATAGATGTCTTCATCGAGAGTTTTCTTAGCTTTTGATTCATGAAAATTCGTTCAATCGTTATAAAATTATGAGCTTTTTTCTAGTTGATTGCGCTATGAAATCAACTTTCATAGGTCTGATCAATTCGAAAATCTTCTTCTTCAACGATATTGTAAGAACATGGAAGCCTCCTGGACTCTACAGAATACTCAAATCATCACCAACTTACAGCTCAGATTTTAAATGTCGTGTTTAGAGTCATTGGAAAAAGCAATTATACATAGATCAGTCGGGGTGGTTTAAAATATTATATTATATTATATATATATAGATGAATATTATTTTATACAATAGATCATATTATTATACTACATTGACTTCAAATTGATTGTGATCGGTGGGGATCTACAGCATAGCTAAGCTTATAATAATATTTTCGTAGTAACTATGACCTAATCTGTGGTTCCACTGCAAATAATTTATTAATTTTGCGATGCGTGTTTGTGAAATTCGTGATATCTTCTAGAGTATTCATTTGAATTATATACTGTAAACGACAATTTTAATCTATAATATGTGGCCAAGCTAATTAACGTAATTATTTGGATAAGGATTAATACTATATACTTGAAAATAGCCTTGGAAGTTATGTAATATTTTTTAACAAACATTTTAAGATTAAAATGGTTACTGTGAGTCAACCTTAAGAGATAGACATATGCTGTCGCGGACTTTTTTGTAGGTCTTATTAAGTTGTACAACTCTTGCATAAAAAATATTCTTTTATCTATTTTCAATTAAGCAGCGTTCGTAAGAAACGTGTTTTTTCGACCGTTTATTTGCCGACTTAGGTTGCAAATTAGTTCTCCACGAATGTACCTTTGATTTAAACGGGATAATATATAGCCTATTTTTATTCCGAAAGTCCATTCTATGTATTAGTGAAAGAATTTTTTAAATCGGTTCAGTAGTTTTTGAGCTTACTCATTACAAACATACAAAAATACAATAAAATCTTTATAATATTAGTATAGATTAATCCCAATTTCCCTTGGTCACGGCATCACGCGTGAACGTCTGAATCGATTTCGCTAATTATTTTTTTGTCGTGTTTTTATGAAAAAAAAATTAAAATAAATGAAAGTTGTTTTTAACGCAGGCGAAGCCGCGGGGCACAGGTAGTGGAATATAAAAATAGAATTTGTACCGGTTATAAAATAAATAGCAACAAAGTATAATGTATATTAAGATACCTACAATTTACCCATGCATATAAAAACAAGGCCATAACTACCTATAACATGGTACTACGTCATCAATTCAATTATCTTTTAGTTTCACAGGTGGTAGGAGCATTATTATATCGATGTTCCGCCTGACTTGCTACCAAAAAGTAACTTACCGCCATCAATCAAGGAGAAAATCTGCCGCCATAACCTTACGGGGTTATTTTTTTAATCAACTTTTATTTAGGAGCCCTTGCTTGAGTATTCTAGGCGACATCTTCGACCGCATCATTGCTTACCATCAGGTGAGATAGTAGTCAAACGCTAGCCTATACGATGTAAAAAATGAAAAACCGGCCAAGTGCGAGTGGGACTCGCGCATGAAGGGTTCCGTACAAGTAGCTATAAAAACGCAAAAAATTAATGTCTGTTGTATGGGAACCCCCATTAAGTGTTAATTTTATTGTAATTTAATTATTTATTTTTAACCGACTTCAAAAAAGGAGGAGGTTTCTCAATTCGACCGTATATATATATTTTTTTTATTTAATGTTTGTTCGCGGATAACTTCGTCGTTTATGAACCGATTTCGATTATTCTTTTTTTGTTCGAAAGGGGACTATTTTGTCTTTCCACCTATCCGTGTTTTGTTTGTTGGAGACGTCAAATTTTAAGTAAAGTTTTTCGACAATTATAAACGGCCGCTGGCTTTTAATCAATTCTTTTTTTATACTTTTTAGTAAGAAACAAAATCAAAACTCGAGGTTAAACTTCACCAAGCGTTTAAATTGTTGTGTTGATCTCTTGTCAGTGGCGAAAATCAGGGAAATAATTTTGTCTTTCCCCCCGGGATAGATAGATAGATGATTACTTTATTGCATACCAATCAACACATTATAATCTAAGACAAGGAAAAACTAATTAGGTGTGACAATGGGCGGTCTTATCGCTCAGAGCGATCTCTACCAGACAACCTTTGGATGGACAGGAGCTAGTTTTGAAAATAAGCGGTCGGTGGCATACAATACCTTTTACAAAATAAGATAAGTCATAATATTATTTTACATAAACCTACATACAAATATAGTCAAAATACTAGATAATGATATTAATACAAGAACAAATACACTTACATATAACATTATAGATCTATATAAATATATATACATACATATTTATATATATATAAATATACACACACACATATACATACACAAATACACTAAGTAAATATAATAATACAATACATACATATACATATTATATTTAGAGTAAAGCTAGTCAATTTGCGATAGTGTTATATAATGCTTAAATACCATATTTTTAAATATTTGCGGCGTTCGGGCTTCTTTGATATTGACAGGGAGTGCATTCCATAGATGAATAGCTTTCATGGTAAATGATTTATAGTAGTGTTGCGACGTATGTGGGTGTTCTGGCATCCTCAATTTGAGGTTATGATGAGAACGCAATGGACGAGGGTTAGATGATTGTGAAAATTCAAAGCGTTCCTTCAAATAAGAGGGAGTGGCTGGAAGGAAAAGAATATTATAAAGCTGGGAAAGAATATGTGCGTTTCGTCGAAAACGGATAGGGAGCCATTTGAGCTTTGCTCGAAATTCTGACACGTGGTCAAACTTTCGCAGACCATAGATAAAGCGGATGCAGAAATTCTGTAAACGCTCGATTTTATCAAGTTGCTCCTCGGTAAGGTCAAGGTAACAAACATCGGCGTAATCTAAAATGGGGAAGAGAAGGGATTGTGCCAAGGCAGTTTTGGTGGTGATAGGAAGGAAATTACGTAATCTACGAAGAGAAGAAGCCGACGCGAACAATTTCCTACTCATTTCCGCCAGCTGAGGTTCCCATGAGAAACAACTGTCCATTTGTATTCCCAAGTTTTTTACAGAATGGCTTATACTTATAGGAACTCCGTCAAAAATAACTTGGGGGAGTCGGAACCAATCGATCTTGGAGATCATCCGTGAACTCCCGATGATTATCACCTGAGTTTTCAACGGATTCACTCTAAGACCGTAAGATTGGCTCCAGTCCCGGATGCGTCTCAAGTCCGTATTTGTAATTTCGATTGCCTCATGGAGTTGGTCTAAGGGAGCTTGTGTGTATATCTGTAGGTCGTCTGCGTAGAGGTGGTAGGAAGAGGAAAGTTGTTTTGAGATTGAATTTATGAATATTGCGAAGAGGAGAGGTGATAGAACGCCGCCCTGTGGGACACCAGATGACAAATCGCACCATGAAGAATACGTATCTTCAATGTTTACGCGTTGTCGGCGTCCACACAGGTAACTACGAAACCAGTCAATTACTGTTGGAGATATATTAAGAGAGCATAACAGACCCAGCAAAATATCAAAATCCACATTATTAAAGGCGTTACTAAAGTCAAGTAGTGATAGCACAGTGAGTTGCGTATTGCTCATGCCATACCTGATGTCATCGGTGATTTTAATCAGAGCCGTGGTAGTACTGTGTCCGGGGCGAAAACCGGATTGGAACGGATTGAGGAGGCTGTTTTTGATAAGAAAGGAGGAAAGTTGTTGATGGACGAGACGTTCTAATACTTTAGACAGAAAAGGAAGAATGGAGATGGGCCGATATTCTGTGAAGGTCTTGGGATTTGATTTTTTAGGAAGAGGAGTTATTTGAGCTTCTTTCCAAATCATTGGGAAGGAACCAGAGGAGATGGAGAAATTGAGAATATAGGCAATAACAGGTGTGATTTCATCAAGTATGGGTAATATCATTTTGCGACTGATGCTATCACTACCGACAGCATTTGATGATATAGACTGAATGCTCTTCTTAACACCACAATCAGTAAATTGACTAAAGAAAAAAGGATCGTGAGCAGGCAGAGGAAGAGAAGAAAGACAGTTTAGAGTAACATGTTTAGTTGGTCCATCAAAATTGGAAGAAGAAGAGAAATGTTGATTTAAGGCATCGATATCTAAATGTTTAGAAATACTGTCTTGTCGAGATTTGCCTACTCCAAGCGACCTCAGAAACTTCCATACCTTTGCAGGGTCTCCATTTTCAACTGAGCTGTGGATGTGTCGGCGTTGTGCATCCCTACACACTCTATTGCAGACGTTACGACGGTTGATGTATTTTTCCTTGTTTTCATCCGATTGACGACATTTTAGCTTTATCTTGGCGACAATTTTTTTCTGCATCAGTGCTCTGATTTCATTATTTAGCCAAGGTGCAGGTGTGTGTTTCATTTTCACTGCACGTAAAGGAGCATGAACATCGTATAATTTGGTCAGAGTGCGATTGAATTCGTCTACCTTTTCATCAATTGTAGGCGCCTCAACAACTGCGGACCAGTCAAGTTCCTGTGCATCTTTACGTAAGCGCTCTATGTCTATACCACCAAAACTACGTTGCATAAGGATTTTGGGTTTGGCTTTAGGTGGGCGTATTTTATAAGAAAGGTAGATAAGATCGTGATGTGAAAAAGCGTCCGCGGCGCACTGACCGTGCTTAGCCACATGATTTGGAGAAGAAACAAGGATAATATCGAGCAGAGTGGGAGTGCAGTTAGGAAGGTTGTGAGTAGGATTAAGAGGAAGGATATTTAAGTTGCTTGCCGTGATCGTTGACCGAAAGGTACGTGCCCGGGAATCCTGTTTTACAAGGCAGGTGTTGAAGTCACCCATTATGATGGTGTGATTGTAGAGGGTAGAGTAATCTTCTAGAAGTTTCTCGAAAGAGGAAAAGAAATTGATCCGAAGAGAAGGAGAATAATAAACACCAAGAAGTATTTTACTGTGATGCAGGACAACTTCAACAAAGAGATGCTCACCGGTATTGGCAGGAGGCGGTTGTGCCGACATACTGACTATGTTGAAAGGAAAATGTTCGCGTAGGTAGATGGCTACCCCACCCCCACCAGAGCCGGTGCGATCGTTCCTGATCAAACGGAAACCTGGCATCACATAAGAAGAGGAAGGAAGACATGGCTTTAACCATGATTCGGAAATGAGTAAGGCGTGTATATTTTTATTTTCGAAGGATACAAGCATTTCAGAAAAGTGGGCAGGAACACTTTGAGCGTTTATGTGCAGTACATTGAAGTTCTTGGAAACGTCACTCATTAACGACTCAATAGTGTCCGAGAGTGTCGGTATACTACAAAAGCTATCATCAGAAGAAGACGAACAAGAAACAAAGTTACCATCGCTACTGTCAAACATTAAGGATTAAATAATACTATAAAATATATAAATAATATAAATACTTAATAGAATAAAATATATAACACCTATAATATAAAAGACTTAGGCTTCTGCCCACCTGCCGGCTGTGCTGATATATACACAAGAATAAAATCAGTTGTACAATAGGCACATAATAACAGTATATATGCACTAAAAATCTAATAAGTATCTTAATTTTTATAAGCAACTAAACATACTTAAATTTAATCTTATTTTGCACTACTAAATAATTTGAAACAATAAGATAAGAAGAAGGGATAAGGCCATGCTAGCCCTTCTGTTGCTGTTATCAATATCGAGGAAAAGCGAGCAACAAAATCACGTTTGTTGTATTGTATGGGAGCCCCCTTAAATATTTATTTCATTCTGTTTTTTACTCGACTACGACGAAGCAAAAAGGAGGGATATGTTTTTGACCGGTATGTGGATATGTATGTATGTATGTATGTATGTATGTATGTATGTAAGTATTTGTATGTATGTTTGTATGTATGTTCATCTGTTCCCTCATAACTTCTAAACTACTTATAATAATTTGACAAATTAGATGTCGTTGGACGCGTCTTATTTGTCTGCTGGTTATAGGCTAATGGCTATGTGACGTCACAACAAATTGAATGTGGCGCCCTCTAGAGGCTGGCACCGACTTCAAATAGATAAGTGGGTAGCGCTTATAATAATTATATTAAGTAATTTATTTTTCGCTTTTGAGTGCCTGTTTGTGGTTATGAAGTCGGTTTTATATTTATTGAAAAATAATTTATTTTACCGTTTTTAGTGCAAAACAAGTTTTAATTAAATTAAATGCATCTATAAAATTTTGTGTCTGGGCCGTTATACACTGACGGATATATACTTTGTGAAAATTTCAAGTATGTACCTGTTACGGTTAAGAAGGTACAGATCTGTAACGTGCGCACATATAGACACACGGACGGACGGTCGGACGGACAACAAAGTCTCAGAAAGTGTTCATTTCCCTTTGGGTGTTCGTGTCCCTTTGGGTTCGGAACCCTAAAAAATTGACTTAAATGCCCCGCTAGTGAAAATATTCACTAGTCATAATGATGTCATCAAGGTATCAAAGGACAATGTCCAAAATGGCCCTGTGCAATAAAAGCATCTGACACACACGATAATTAATTGTCTATTTTATTACAATAATTCCAAATACTTTTGTAACACGGACTAGTTGTATTCCAAAATGAATATAAAAAAGTATTTTTTGCGATTATTAACATTAATTGCCGCCATATGGCCCACAGAGTACTGAATCACTCTACTACATTATAAGAGTTGGCACTTCCCTACATTGTTGATACCCGAATTATGAAAGCACTGTGTAGCCAACCTAACAACGGAAAGTATTATTTACGTAGTAACTATTATATAATCTGTGGTATTATGCTTTTTTTTTAAGTGTTGGTTGGTACAAAGTACGTTCATAATTCCGAGTTATTTAATTATGTATGCAGTGTTGCGGGACTGATATGGCCGCCATCTTCGCCAAACGTCATGTCATGTCAAAAAATATTAACTAACTAATAACTTTGTACCCTAGCAAGACTTTGCCCGGTATAAAATTCCGGTGAAGACAAATTAAATATCCCTTTAATAATATAAATAACCTTTGTTTCTATCTCGCTCACAGTTACCGTAAGAATATCTGTCAAAAACCAAAATCAACGTGAAGAATGATGTAAAAACATTATTCAAGGTCATAATTTTTAGTCTTCAAAAGTATATGCAAATAGCAACCTCCATTGTGTATAATCTTCTTGGGACTCTTCTTCTAAAACCAGTACATTCTCCTATGTTTGAGGTACTCCATATCTCTGGAGACACTAATCAGATCTCGATGAAATTACAATGGAACCACCTCGGAAACGTACCCTACCTATTAAAAAAAGAATCATTTGAATCCGTTCACAATTGAAGGAGTAATCGCGTAACATATACACAAAAAAAAATAAAAAAATAACATACAGACGAATTGAGAACCTCCTCATTTTTTGTGGAGTCGGTTAAAAACTAAAACCTGACTACTGAAAATATCGTGTGTTATACAAACAACTTACTTGTGATAAATATTTTATTGTATTTTATACATATTTTAGTGGTGCTTAGAGGATAACCGTGGTCGTATGTCACCTACCGTAACAAAACAATACATTTTGCAAAGTACCATTTTGAGAATTAGGCATATTGAGAATTTGCCATTTTGAGAATTTGCAATTTGCCGTTTTGAGAAGTAGGCATTTTGAGAATTTGACATTTTGAGAATTGGGCATTTTGCGCCTAAACCAATATTTATTTTCTTGTTTTATTCTTTTTAGAGCGTGATTTTTCAGTAGTCGGGTTTTTTTTTAACTTATTTTTTATTTACATATATTCTTAGTGGAGCTCAGAGGATAGCCGTGGTCGTACGTCACCGTAACAAAACAATACATTCTGCAAAGTAGCATACGACCACGGGTATCCACTGAGCACCTTTAAGAATATGTATAAAAAAATACACATTATATACATATTAAAAGTAGGTTTTAATATAATACACGATACATATTGAATAGTTTGTACATAGCGATCTCAGATGAGATAATTTTCTTGTTTCATACTTTTTAGAGCGTGATATTTCAGTAGTCGGGTTTTAGTTTTTGAACTTATTTTTTATTAGTATTTGTTGTTATAGCGGCAACAGAAATACATCATCTGTGCGTATCATCTCTACTTAGTCAGCTTAGTCGTTGTTAGATAGTTACTATTGGTTTATACTGTCACGCTAATTCAAGGTCGCACTCGAGGCGTGAAGCGCATTTTGAACGTTACCAGCGTTGTAACTAGGTTTAATCTCGCATTTTTGCTCTCAGGGAGTGCATTTTCTTTACATGTACTATTCATTATTTTGTGACTTAGTCTGTGATCATCTGTTGAAATTTCGACTGTCTAACTGGTAGAGTAGAGTCTATTCTCCGTGTGTAAGACCTCAAAAAGTTACTTAAAAATGATCATGTGTTTAATGAACGACTCCTTAGCTAATTTATTAAATGATGAGTTTTTAGCCAGCGAAAAAGAAAGTAGCACTCACTGCAAAGTTCCAGTATTAGGCGGCCGCAAGAGCTGCCCATCTTCTTTAACTTTTACCGCTTCTTCTTCCACCTTCACTTCTGGATCTGCTTCCAGCGTCATCTGGAACTTCTGGACCACGCTAGCAGGAATGACTTCCATCTCTTCATCATCAAAGTTTTGCACCTCACTGTTTTCATCCCCGATCACGAAACGTTTTGATGTTCTTCTTTTCAACATTTTTGCTATATTCCACAGCCAATTGGTTACGCTATTGTAAGCTATGTTCACACTTTTCATAAGAATTCTTCACGCATTTGAAACTATTGGTCGTTTCGTAGGAGTTTTCATTGTAGTTTAAATATTTAAATGTTAGCAGGTGTAATAATATTATACTAAGTAGGTAGGGTAATTATGAATGGTGTATATATTGTGTTTAGTTTGGTCTATAATACGAGTTATTTTTATTTTTTCCTCCCAAAGATACGAACACAAGAACCAACACAAACTTACTTAATTAATGATCATTGAGCTCATTCTTTAGATTTATGTACTCACTCTATCACGTTAGAGTAAACGCAGATTTGTATGGAAATAACAATGTTACGTATTTTTAACCGACTTCAAAAAAAGGAGGAGGTTTCTCAATTCGACCGTATATTTTTTTTTTTTTTTTATGTTTGTTCGCTGATAACTTCGTCGTTTATGAACCGATTTCGATTATTCTTTCTTTGTTCGAAAGGAGATATCCCAAGTGTGGTACCATGGTAATTTTATCGAGGTATGATAAGTATCTCCAGAGATATTGAGATAAACATCTCAAAATTGGTACTGAAAATGAATAGCGCGGCATTGAAGTCGGTTGTTTTTTAGTTTTTAAACGATATTATATACACCAGATGGCGCTTTTTTAAATTCCATACAGGGTTATTTTCAGAAATTCGAAAGCAAATTCGGATTCGGAAACTGCCTTTCCTTTTACTTGGATCATTGCAATTAATAATGCTCCGATCAGTTACTTTTAATATTGCAATTCGAAAAAATGAAGTGATACCTCACGGATTTACCAATAGTTAAAATTAAAATTGAAGATTCCGAATCCGAATAGGTTTTGAATGATTGAGAATCAGGGGATCAGCGTTTAGCGAGTAAGTAAATAAATATGAAGAAACTCGGACTGGTCACTCTGATGTATAAAGATACCAAATACATTTGTTAATTTATATTTGTTTCCGTTACGCTAAGCTGCTATATAACCATTATCATAGTCATTACTGTAAACACTCGTTTATATAGGTAAAACCTTGACGTTTAGATCATTATGAGGAATCGTTTTAACGAATGAAATATTTAATGGTAAAGCTATTTTTTCCACAGAGATAATTTTATCATTATCCAATCTTTGTACTGTGTCTTTGACAAACATTGCGTTTTGATTTTAACCTAACATCCATCCCATCATAGAATACCTACTTTTATGAAACTCTCTTTTAGAGGTAATCTACTAAAAGAACTATTGTAAAACAGAAAAGTAATGATTATAATATATAGATATCTCGTTGCATAACTTTATGAGAAGTCAGAACATGTCTAAAAAAGCACGACAGCTGTACATAGGGGAGTGTTGGTTCCCACACTCATGTATAGTAGTAAATGCTAAAATGCTAGAAATGCTATGGCAGAAGAAACATGAAAGTAAAATTAATGCTGTAGAAATGAGAAGTTTGAGCAGTATGATCGCAGTGACTCTGATGGATAAGTTGGAGAACAGCGTGATAAGGTAATGTTGTGGTGTGGTAGAAGATGTAGTGATAAAGACAGGGAAAGGGATGCTTAGATGGTTTGGATATCTAGAGAGGATGGATGAAAAAAGATTGACGAAACAAATTTATGAGACGAGTGTGAATGGGCCAGTTAGTAGAGGCCGACCTAGGCGAACGTATCACGAAAAGATCGGAGACGTTTTAAAAAAAGGCCAAGGCAAAAGTACCTATAACCGGCGAGCATGTATTAAGGCGCTCATGAAAGTGGAAGAAGCGAAGGAGGTATGTCAGGATCGTAGCATGTGGAAAAAAACGGGAAAATGGCGTGATTGTATGTATGTATGTATATCTCGTGAAATAATATGATTTGAAGGTATTCCTTTTGTTATTGACATAACGTACCTATCCAGGCGAACTAACGGAAGCCCACAACACATAACCTTACAAGTAACGTGTAGGTATACATTATTTACATTATATTATAATATCATATTTATTTCAAATGCTGTGTAAATAACACGTTTTAACTTAAATGGCTTCTCAAATGTTCTTTTAAATTGTTTTTGATTGCATAATTTCACAGTGATTATTGATCACGGAATGTTTAGATATGATCGATTTATTTTTTACTTCAAGTCCCAATAAATATAGTCAACTCTCCTCTACCGACATTTTGTTGGTTACCTTGCTATATTGTAATTATATTAGACTAGCTGTACCCCGCGGTTTTACCCGCGTAGACATCGTTCTCGTGGGAATATTGGGATATAATGTATTGCAGGTTATTGCAGGGTCTAGGCATAGAAAAGATAATAATACTACGTATAGAACGGACGCTTTGTTCCCCCCACCAATTCCGGGCTTCCTCACCCGCCACCGATTTTGATTTGTCGAGGCGTCAGTCTGAGCAAGGACGCTGCACGCGTACGGCTACAGAACAATAGGTACTACTCTCGAGGAGAAGAACATCAACTTCATACATTTATGTTAAGACCAGTAGACACCGGAGGTTCAAATTTACGTAGGTTCTTATTATGTAGGTATATTATAAATACTTATATACCTACCTTTATATTCGTATTTTAGAATTCATTTTCATAAATGAAACAACGATATATACTCGTGCGTAATAACATTTAGTTTGTAAAATATTTAAAAAACATTTCACGGTAAAACATTTTTATAACACAGCAATTAGGAACTTGATGTAAGTACCTACGTAGTATTTATATTATCTTTGCTTGTTTTTTTTTTTTTTTTTTTTAATCTGATACCTCTGATAGTCTTCAGAGTTTTTGTTTTAATATTGTGATTTTATATGTCTGGTTTCTTGTTTACAGAGTAAAGGTGATTGATTTTGTTAATTTCTTTTTATTCTTTTACGTTATTTTAATTTATTACGATCAACACTTGAAGAGTGGATTGAATTTGTATTTAACTTTAATTTTTTGTTCTTTTCTATTATAATTTTTATCCTATTTATTTCTTCGTATGTTGAGTATATATTTTCTAAAATATATAGTTAACATACATTTCTTAAGCTACTTATTTCTTTTATTTACGAGTTTAACTATATCTGAACAATATCTCTTTGCTTGTTGAAGTGTTGTGATTTAATGTTTCTGTAGACGATGGTTTACGAAATAGCGACTAATATTTTTAATGTTAAAAGCTTTTTGGGTAAGTGTACAAAAAATATTCATACGGTCAGTACGTAGTACGTATGTACGAAGTAACAATTATATAATCTGTGATACGGTGATTACGGGCGACAACCTTAGACATCACGCACACAAATGCACGTATAGAAAAACGACATGTGTGTAGTGACTGTGACGGTGTCACAGTGTCGGTCGTTTAAACGCTAGTTTGTATGGAGATTTAGCGAGTGTCCGGGGTGTAATCTAGGCTAACTTCACACCAAAATTCAGCTCAATCGGTGGAGTAGATTTTGCGTCAAGAACTAACAAACATAACTACACACAAACTTTCGCCTTTATAATATAAGTAGGATCACAAGATTTAGATTTCGTAAAGGGTAGAAGCAAGCAGAGCGGGTAAAAATAATTTGTATTTAATTGATAGATATTTGATAAGTAGATAGTATTTAAAACGATTTTATCGTGAACATTTTATTACACACTGTAAATATCTCAGTAAAAGTTCTTAAGTATCCATATAAAACAATATTTACAAATATTACATTTATAATCAACAACTTAAAACTAAATTAAGATAAAAACTATTTTAACTGATATAAATAAGTAAAATGTTATACTTAAATAAAAAACAGAACCTCGGTCGCAGCTGTCTGCCGGTAACGTTCCCAAAAAGCTAGCGACGTTACCTTGTCGAATTGCTAGGCTAATCCGTTGGCCGAGGTAAGCGCCAGCTCTTTGTTCAAGTTCTTAAATTCTATAAATGTATTTACGGATGAAATAAACGCAAAATATGATTGAATTATACTTAAAGTTAATAAATAATAAGCAAGTTACGCATGTCATTAAGCTTCGTAAGTATATTATTAATTTTTGGCAGATATAACAAAGGATAATAAAATCGTAATTATTCTTATGCTCATGAAGTCATTGTTGAAATGTATTTACTGCTATTTGTTTAAAGTTAATTTTAATTTTACCAATTGTTCCCCGTGGGTGCGACTGTGGTAAAAATATCTAATAGATCGTCATGCGTCAAATAGTTATAAATATTAAAACACGGGACTTATCGCGTTTTTTATAACATTAATTTTTATTTAACTCGACGTTTTGACCAAGTTGTATTGATCTTGGTCTCGAGACGACTGTTATATGTCAAACACCAGAATAAAATTATCCTCAGCTAATCCAGGTTAAAAACTATCTGTCTACCAAATTTAATCTAAATACGTTCTGCCGTTTTTGCGTGAATAACAAATATTGAAACTTTTGCTTCGCCCGCATTAAAAGTTACTTTTATTTATATTTAAAACTTTTCTTTTATGAAAAAACTGTGTCATGACAATTGCAAATATAACAAAAAAGAATTAGACAAATCGATCCACCCGTTCTCAAGTTATGGCGTGACCAAGGGAAATAGGGGTTCATTTTTGCTATGGTAGGTTTAAGTACATAGTTAAACTAATTCAATCACAGGCATTTAGTTTGAAATACAAACGCGCAAGTAACGTCACAGTAACACGTAATAACTTGTAATGTAAACATTTGGGTAACCTTCCTGCTGCTAGATCTTCAATAATATATTCGATAGTATGGATAATATTAATAAGACAAAATGAATTAGAGGAGTAATTGAGTAAAAACTAATAATTCGAGGGACCGGTGGCGAAATCGGGAGAACGGTCGGCTTTGATACCAGAGGTACCGAGTTCAAACCGCCGGGCACCAATGGATTTTTCTATCGCAAAAATTATGTGCGTGAAGTTTTTTCCAGTGAAGGAAAAACATCGTTAGGAAACCAACAACCGCATGGTGGTAGGACGCTATCTAGTGTACGCCTGGCCAGCTACAACCCCCAAGTTAGAAAATCTGTCATCAAAACATCTAATGTGTTGCAGCAGCTATCCTTGAGAGCCAGTTCCCATTCTAGGCCTAGCGTGCTTACCATCTTAGACCGCATCATCACTAACCAACAGGTGAGATACTGGTCAAACGCTAGCCTATAAGATATAAAATAAAATCTTTTTCATTTAAAAAAAGTTCCAATACACATGCTAGGTGGCTCTTGATGCGAACCTACTGAGATGTCACTGTCACTGTCAAAAGCGTCGATAAAGTTGATACCCGCGACTTCGTTTACGCACATAAAGAATATTATCTCTGCAAAGCTCTGTCAGTCAACATTTTTGTGATTAAAAAATCATGATTTAATTTTTACAAAAAATAGCATGTTCAGCATCATGCTATAAAGTATGTCCTTGTTAAATTTCAGTAAGATCGGATCGTCCGCTTAGGCGTGACTAGGTAACAAACAGACATAATAATATCGTTTAGAAACTAAAAAAGAACCGACTTCAATGTTCATTTTCAGTACCAATTTTGAGATGTTTATCTCAATATATCTGGAGATACTTATCAGACCTCGATAAAATTACCATGATACCACACTTGGGATATCTCCTTTCGAACAAAAAAAGAATAATCAAAATCGGTGCATAAATAACGAAGTTATCCCCGAACAAACATAAAAAACAATAAAAAAATACGGTCGAATTGAGAAACCTCCTCCTTTTTTTGAAGTCGGTTAAAAATATCAATGCAAAGTAATCATATTCAAGGTAGTCCTATATTAATTTAATTTAATTGCCCCGGAAAAAACCCTTTTAATTCTATATCTATTACCCTTACTGTTATTCAACAATAAATAAGTAGCACTTTAAACTTTATTTACTCAATCCCTCGGCAACTGAGTACACAATTTACACAATGACATTGTAAAGATCGATTATTTTAAATAATAATTTGATTTATTAATAAGCAATTATTTAAAACCGCGACTAAAAGAGTAATTCGGGATTAATCATGCAGATACCCACTAAAAGGACGCAGTGGACAATAGGAAGCAATAGGTACGAGTTAGAACGCAAGGTGGTATTAGGACGCAATGGGTAAAAGAACGCACTAAGCATAACTACGTAGTATTATTATCTTTTCTATGGCATAACAAAAGATTAAACTTAATGATAAAAAAATGTTGCAAATATAAATAAATGTTAGTAAGTGCTATTATGGCCACAGGAGTCAATCAAGAAACAGCAGTCAAACACGTACAAATAGCTGTCAACACTATCTTTGACTGGACGAAAAAATGCAGAATAAAACTTAATGAAACAAAATCTATACATATTTATTTTACTAATAAAAAACATAACTACCACCCGGTATTCATAAATGGCCAAGCAGTACCATACGAAAATACAGCCAAGTACCTAGGCATGACTCTAGACGCAAAGCTTCGCTGGAAGGCACACGTCAAAAAGAAACGGGAAGAGTTAGAGCTTCGCTACAAAAAGATGCAGTGGCTGCTTGGAAGACACTCCACGCTGTCGGTGCAAAACAAATTGCTTTTATACCAACAAGTCCTAGTGCCAGTATGGACTTATGGAATTCAGCTATGGGGCTGTACCAGTCGAAGTAACATCCAGATCATCCAGCGATTCCAAAATAAAGTACTAAGGAGCATCGTAAATTCACCATGGTACATAAGAAACGACGACCTCCATCGTGACCTTAAAGTGGATGACGTTAATAGTGTTATTACAAAATATGCCGAAGCTCACGACCGTAGACTTCATCACCATGTGAACGTTGAGGCTATCCAGCTCCTCGACAACACGGACATAGTGAGATGACTAAAAAGGACCAAACCTTTTGAGTTAGTGTAGTGAAGTGACAGTAAAATAGTGAACAGTGCTACTTGTACTATTTATTATTCTGTGACAGTGCTTAAAAAGAACGCAATAAAATAATGTCTTCGCCTTAATAGAGACAATAAGAAAAGTGCCATTGGACACATTCTTAGTTTAACAATAGTTAGCAGTTTAGGTTAGGTTAGAAAAATTTAAATTACGTATTAGTCTTAACACTAGATTGTAATTTTAATGATATACCATTATATTGGAATATCATGTGTAAAAAAAAAATGTAACGATGAATATATTAGTATGTTTAATTATTGTTTTTATTTTTCACATGGACGTATGTCCAGGTTGTTTATAAAATTAAAAGAATAAGATGTGCATACATCTGCCCTGGAAAGTAGGTACCTATTATTCTTTTAATTTTGTTACTTGACTTAACTAAAATAAAAACACTTAGTCCATTTAGTTAGTAGCACTTTAGTTTAACTTTTAGGAGTGAAGTCTTATATGCAAGCATAGAAGTCTAAATAATACCTTATTATTAAGACTTCTGTACATACGTCGTGGTGTGGTAAAAATGTAGTGACAAAGATAGACAAAGGGATGCTTAGATGGTTTGGACATTTAGAATAGAAGAATAGAATTTTTAGAGAGGATGGATGAAGGAAGATAGACAAAACATATTTATAAGACGAGTGAGAATGGGCCAGCCCAGCGGGCCGGTAGAGGCCGACCTAGGCGAACGTATCACGACCAGATCGGAGACGTTTAAAGAAAGGCCAAGTCAAAAGTACTTATAACCGTCGAGCATGTATGAAGACGTTCAAGAAAGTGGAAGAAGCGAAAGAGGTATGTCAGGATCATAGCATGTGGAAAGAAGTAGTCTCTGCCTACCACAACGGGAAAAAGGCGCGATTTTATGTACATAACTAGCTGTGCCCGCGACTTCGTCCGCGTGGAATAGTGTCTATGGGTAGCATTAACTAATAAGACAAATACGTATCCCAAATACACCGCACCACACCACACCACGCTAATCCCCCTTCCCCCTCCCCTCCCCCTCCCCCTTCCCTACCCCTTCCCCTAAATTCCACATCCCCTCACAAACTTTGAATGTCACATTATCCTCCCCCTCCCCTCCCCTCCTCTCCCCCTTCCTCTCACTTCCACATCCCCTTCCACTCCCCCTCCACTTCCCCTTCACTCACCCTACCCTCCCCCAACACTACCCCGACCATCCCTCTCCACTCCCCCTTCCCCCTCACAAACTTCAAATGTCACATTAATTTATATCGAATCAACAGCCTAAATAATAAGTTTCCAGTTTCTAGCTCTAAAAATGACGATACATCCATAACATTTTTCGCATTAAAAGTAGACTATGTCTGTGAACTAAATTTCATTTAAATCGGTTCAGTAGAACATTCACATAAACCTTACATATTTCCATACAAACTTTCATCCCCTATTGTTATTTTACACCCTTGAGGGTAAAACTATTACAAACTTTTAATGTCAAATTTATTAATATCGAAACAACAGTCTCTAAAATAAGTTTCAAGCTTCTAGCTTAAAAATGACGATACTTCCATACAACATTTCACCCCCCCCCCCCCCCCCCCCTCCAACCCCTTACAACCATATTTTCGCATTAAAAAGTAGCCTATGTCCTTTCTCAGGCTCTAGACTATCTGTGTACCAAATTTCATTCAAATCGGTTCAGTGACATAGCCAACGATATTTTCCGCGATATTGAAACTGATGCAGTTGCTTCGTAGTAAAACATCTCAAAAGTTGAACTCTTTTAAAAACGTTGTCTCTTTATAATATTAGTCTGGATATATGCAAGCTTCATCTTCAAACACATCGTCACTTAACATCAGGTGAGTTCGGTCAAACGCTTGCTTAAAAAAACGTAAGTGGTGTATTATTACGTATAACATCGTCAATACGGAACTGACGTGCAAACAAGAACTTTATAAGGACGAACAAAACACATCGCGTGAATTATGCCGAGTTCACACCAGACAATTTTAGTTGTTCAGCTTCCTAGAGATGTACTTTTCTTTCGATTACAAGTACTTTTAGTATCGATACTGAGTAGGTAGTGCGATAATAAGGTTTAGAATTGATAATAATAACATACATATATTATAATATCATATTTATTTCAAATGCTGAGTAAATAACACGTTTTTACTTAAATGGCTTCTCAAATGATCACGGAATGTTTACTAATGATCGATTTTATTTTTACTTGAAGTGCCCATGAACAAAGTCGACCCATCTTTACCGAAATAAGGTTTAGAATTAAGCTGTTTGATTGGTTAATCAAGCGCGATTTAATCGAGAGAAGTACATTGTTATTTACATTGTTATTTATGAATGAAAATAAAGAATTTTGATAATTGAAATAATTGAAATCGAGAGAAACGTATCGAATTATGAGTATTTGTAGTAACTCGTATCGTACATCCATTCCCTAGGAAGTGTAGGAAGGTGGACCACAAAAAACGCATGGTCTAAACTTGACTTGATATTACGAGCTCGGCAGAACATTCTGTGACACAATGACCTTTGTCTTGTCTAATTGACAAACCAAATGTTTGTTTTTGTTAAAATTACAATTAAATAATAATAAATTATGAAGGTCTTTTTAGTGGACGGCCAATGACTAGTCGCTTTAATCACAGTTATTTGTGAAACTGTGGTTATATATACGAAAATTAACCTCTCCAACTAAGCTAAATAATGCTTGTGTCTGGAGTGGGTTCACGTAAATAGTGCAATGGGTGGAGATCGAACTCACGACCTCTCGATTTTCAGGCCGACGCCTTAGCTATTGGGCTATTGCAGCTTTTGACGATTACCAATAGCATAGATTTTAATGATTTATGATAGCCTTTAACGTGGGCAAAGCCGCGGGATGGGGCTAGCTGCCTAATCATGAATTATATTATAACGTATAGATGTGAAAACAGACATAAGAGATGAACATCTTATCGACTGTTGATTTCAGTTGGCGAGTTTGATAAGATAGACAGGTGGTAAGAGCAATATTTCGATGTTCCAACTGTTTGAATACCTGTGTCCTTTGACCTATTGAGTTCGGAGGGAAAGAATGAGAATTCTCAATTCATCTTATATTTTTAGGGTTCCGTACCCAAAGGGTAAAACGGAACCCTATTACTAAGACTCCGCTGTCCGTCTGTCTGTCTGTCTGTTTGTCCGTCTGTCTCATGAACCGTGATAGTTAGACAGTTGAAATTTTCACAGATGATGTATCTCTATTGCCGCTATAACAACAAATACTAAAAACAGAATAAAGTTAAAAAAATAGGGGGTCCCTATACAAAAAACGTGTTTTGTCGGCATTTCAATATAACATCCATAGATGGCGTTAGCCGATCCTTAACTCCTTTGTTAGACGGTAAATGGCGTTATAAAAAATAAAATGTTTATTAATTATAATTTTTTGCTGGCAAAACATTGATAGTAGTATTTTTTGCTCGATTTTATAAAATACTGTAGTGTGGTACGGAACCCTACGAGTGCGAGTCCGACTTGCACTTGGCCAGTTTATTTTGTATGTCCTCCGTCAAATTGTTAACCGATTTAAATGTTTTTTTTTATAGGTAGGGTTCTCCAGTGTGGTCTGATCTAAATATTATCAAGATATGATTGGTATTTCCAGAGATATGACGATAAACGCCTCAAAATACCAACTGAACCTGAATCGCGCGGCACACAATCATGTATTATAACAAGCTTTTATTTAGTTTCTGTCCGGGATGTTTGACGTCAAATTTTGCAAATTAAATTTGATCCACTTCCCGGTTATCGATAGAGCTGAAATTTTGCACACCTACATAATTATGTAAATCACGTGACAACGCAATATTATGATGTCATGGTGCTGATCTAATTATGGAGCAGGAAGGTGGCCAACTCCTAAACTACACTGGACTACACATGTTATACCCGTCGTGGTTGGGCTCATTGGATTTGTCTTGACTTACTCTGGTCTTAGGTTATGTAAAAGCTTGTGTTTAAAAAGGTTTTGTTTAAAATATTACTTGTTTATTTTAATATCTTATATTAGCGTAGCGTTTGATCACTATCTCACCTGTTGGTAAGTGATGATGCGCTCGAAGATGGTAAGCACGCTAGGGTTAGACCCCTGTGTTACGACTAATATTGTACTTTAGAGAAATTTTACACTTAGGTATTTATTATTTTTTAACCTCCGACGCAAAAAAGGGGTGTTATAAGTTTGACGGGTGTATCTGTGTATGCGTGTGTCTTTAGCGTATGAGTAGCGCCTAAACGGATAAACCGATTTTGATTTAGTCTTTTTAGTTTGATAGGTGTCTTAATCTAGTTTGGAATCGTAGCTTTGATTCATGAAAATCCGTGTAGGCATTTTAAGACTATGAGCTGTATTCTAGATGATGACGCTATTAGACCAACTTTTAATAGGTCTGATCAATCCGATTTTCGGTATCCTCTTAGTTTAACGATATTCTACGGACACATGGTAGCATTAACCTGATGCTGGGACATCTCCTGAAATCTGCAGAATACTCAACTCCTCACCAACTTACAGCAGAGCTGTCGAGTTTGGGCTCATTGGAATGGTCTCAATGAACAGACTATATAGATCAATAGGGAGTAGTACCTATTTAATTTTGATTTTAAGTATATAGTCGCTTTCGAGTAAAACTATGGAGTATAAATAATTTAAGACCGTTTAAAAACTAAAACAACCTACTTACTTGTCGCGCGAGTCAGTTTAAGTAGCAAGTTTGAGACTTTTATCGTCATATCTCTGGAGATACTTATCAGGTATCGCCTTAATGACCATGGGACCACCTCGGAAACGGAACCCTACCGATTACTTACAAAACATAAAAAAAAAAGAGTGTGTGTACTTATGTACACGCGTTAGAAGTTATACTTCTGTGGCGTATGGAAAAAAAATAACTAAAATGCAGTAGTGATTAACGATAAATATTAAAATTAATCAAAAAGATTATATTTAAATAAAAAAAGTTTTACTAACGTAAAAATATGACGTTAAATATGACATATACAACTTGAACATAGTCATGCCACCTAGAACTAAACTCACGGTGTAGAATTTAGGTGTCGGTGTGCGCGCGCATCGTACCACCTATAACTAACTTCACGATGTTAAATTTAGGTGTCGGTGTGCGCGCGCATCGTAAAAATTCACTCTCATCATTATTCGCTATCGCGCCAAAAGAAGTATAACTTCAAAAAAACATACAGACGAATTGAGAACCTCCTCCTTTTTGGAAATCGGTTGAATAGGCAATTAATCTTGAACGTTTTAATGACTCTCATTGATTTAATTAATTTAAATTAATTTAATTAAATTAATAATTAAATTAATAATTACAATATAAGAATTTTATGTAATGCAGAAAATAATATTCAAATATGTACTAAATTAGATTTAAAAAATTAGCCTTCCTCTGCTCTAATATTGTTGTGCCCGACAGGGTCTCTAATGTACTGTATTTATTTATAAGATCTTTTATAAACATTTAGAGAACGCAATAAACGAATGAAATGAAATGAAATGAAATAATCATGTCATTATGATAAAAATTAATAATTATGTAAAAAATTTCTTACTTAAAGCAATTACTAAGTACACTTTATGGTTTCTAGTGCTAATTGTGAATGTAATTCATACCTTAACCACAGAATAAATAATAGTTCAAGCCTTAACTATCATTGTCATCATGTAGTGCTATTATTAACCGACATCACGAAATAGGAGGAGGCTCTCTATTCGTCGCTTTTTTATGTACTTATGTTCACCGATTACTCGAAGACGCCTATACGTAAAATTTTTTTTGCTTTGAAATGGTATTCTTCCCAGCTGGTCCAATTTTTTCATCGAGATATGTTCAGTATCTCCAGATATATGGATATTCAAACTTGATATTGAAAATGACTAGAGCGCGGCATTTGTAGTAACTTTTTTCGTTTTATAAATAATCTTAAATTCTTATTTTACTCTGATTTATCTATATTTTTTGGTGTTTTAAGTTCATAGGTCAATGGAAGGTTAAAAAAATTCTTCGAAACAAAATGTTGTAAGTAAAAAAATAGCTGTCTTTAGTGGCTTCTCATTCCATTGTTTTCTAATATTTTTTAAAACAAAAATAAAGTAATAATTATCTATTTAACTAGCTCTAAACAACGATACCCCATTTGATGGGGTAGGTCAGTTTTTTCGCTCCTCCCTTTAGCCATATGGGAGCAACATTTGAAAATATGTTTGACAATTTTAATGGCTTTGGATTAACAAAATGCTTTTAATATCCTGTGAAAATTTGTGTAGCTCCAACCGTTTGGCTGTAAAACCTGTGGGACACATAATAGACAGATAGACGGACAAGTAAGTAACAGCAATAGAGCTTCGTATTGACCCATCGGGTACGGAACCCTAACTAAGTAAGTAGTTTAAACATGGACGGGTTAGGATGTCGATAAGTTTAAACATTAGTAGACAAACCTATTCCATACTTCGTACTAAACGTTCGTACAAACACGAATTCTACGTAAAACTAACTAACAACAAATATAAAAAACAAATAGACATACACTGTATATGGTATTTATAATGAAAATGTATGATTACCTATTGCCTTAACCTTTGTATTATTTGCTCGATTTTGCATATTATTTATAGAATAGGTGAATGGATGGGTATATGTATCTATGAATACAAATATAAATTTGATTAGAATTTTCTATGCAACGTCTTTCAATTTTTATTTCGTTTGTCAATCATATCATTTAAAGTATTAAGATCTAAAACATAGTGTGCAACTTAACATACCCAAAAAAATGTTCTTTTCGAGTTTGCCACATATTCCGAAATAACCAAATTATTAAATGGTTTAAAAAAACTGTCCTTAGAGGACATTATCAAAAGTGTGTTTATCTAGTGACAAACAGTAAATATAATAAAATATTTATCGGTTTGATAAGTAACAATCATTTTATCTATTATCACGACTTCACACTTACCTACATCTAAACGCATCGGTATCAAAACATTTTTATTCAATAGAATAATAATAAGTTTAATCTTATCTCTTTCCTTCTTTATAATGCGATAATATCGATAATCGATACCTAATGCGAATATTACTAATACAAACAATGAGCGGGCAACACTCCCCAAAAATAGATAAACTGCCAACGAAACTCCAACATTCAAAAATTGGAACACTTCACAATCGCATGCTTAAAATCAAATGCAAACTTTTAATTTCCACTTCACAAAAATTTAAATAATCACAACACAAACCACAAACGGACGAGGCTTATAAATTCGTAATAATGCGGTGAGTTTTTTGACAAATAGGTAACCGTGTTTAAACCACGAAGGCAAGATTTGTACTGGAGGTTTTGCCGCCAAATCGGGCACCTGTTTTGACGTCAGCAAAAGGTACTCTGTGTGCGCAGTAACTATTAGTTAATCTGTAACTCGATTATGTAATCTAGAATTTAATGATACCTACCTGAGCGATGCGTTTTGCATTTTTATAACTCGTTTTGTAGTTGTAGATTTGAGTCACAACTCGGGGATAACGAAACATGATCGTGATAAGTGAAATTGAATTTTGTAGTGGTAGGACTTCTGCTAGTCCGCCTGGGGCGGTACCACCACTTTGCCAATTAATTTTCAGCCGTGAAATAGGAATGTTTTTCGGTTGAAATGGAAAGGAAGCTGTCCAGTGAAATTACATGGCATGTGAGACTTAACATATTTATGTCTCAAGGTAACAGGCGCAGTGCAGTGACATGCAAAATTCTGGCAGTCCAGAATTTTGCATGCCGCTGTATCTGTTATAGGTAGACGTCATCGCTTACCATCTGGCGAGCGTCGTGCTTGTCCTGTTACCTGTTACCATAAAAAAAAATTGAAATTAGCACAATTAAGATGTTCGTCTAGTTTGTACCTACCTAGCAATTATATTATCATAATTAAGATGTCATAGTACCTATATTTTGTTTGATGGTAATTTTTAATATTTGAAGAAGTTATAAAATTTATTGCAATTATGACCCTTTAGCCAATAAGCCAAATATTTCAAAAAGAGAACTGGGTAACAAACATAAAATAAAACTGGCCAAGCGCAAGTCAGACTTTTGTCCCGCACACGGAGGGTCCCGAATGCCATCTAACGAATATCTAACAAACTTCTAACACGAACTAAGTGAACGTTAACACAAAGGTGTTAGTAATTAATGTTATTAATAAGGTAAACAATCGTTCATAGATAGTGCTATAGTAAAAACTCATTTTTTGTATAGGGACCCCCATTAATTTTTAACTTTGTTATGTTCTTAGTAGTTGTTGTTATAGCGGCAACAGAAATACATAATCTGTGCAAAATGTCAACCATCTAACTATGACGGTTCATGAGATACAGCGTGGCGACAGACGAAGAGCGGAGTCTCAGTAATAGGGTTCCGTTGGTACCCTTTGGGTTTGGAACCCTAAAAACAGGCGAATTGAGAACCTCGTCATTTTTGGTAGTTGGTTGAAAATAACAGACAAAGAAATGTGGTAGGGGGAATAATGGGGTAATACCATCGACATTGTTATGACGTCGATGGGTAATACCGTAGTACTATTGATTACTCCGTGGTAATACGTTACATACATCTATAATTGGCTATTGCCGCCCTGGTGCAAAGCGATGATGCGGTCGAGGAAGATATAAGTCAAATGCCGATACCATCGGAATGTAACGATTTGGATCTTTATATCTTTGTTATGTTACGTTCTTTTTTTCTGAAATAAATTGAAAATTAAACACGTTTAAAGTTTACTGACCTTAGTTTAGACCGTTTTTCCGCCAGCGCGAACTGTTGAGCTGGCGTAAGGTGTTGATGACGCCGGATGGTGGGAAGTGGTGCATTGGGGAAGGAGTCTCGACCCTCGTGGGCTGGCTCGTCTTCAGGATCTGTGGGGTCTGAGTCATCGCCCACGATGAAGTTAGCAGCAGTCTGAGGATAAATACTTTATTTTTTATATATGGATTTTTAAAATCGGTCCTGTAGTTTTTGAGTTAAATCGAAACAAACAAAAAATTAAATCTTTCCTCTTTTTCATATTAAGTTTAGTTTAGATAAAAGCATCTCGATGGCGTTAGAGTGTGTTGAATAGATCTCCTTGTATATTAGGGTTCCGTACCCAAAGGGTAAAACGGGACCCTATTACTAGGACTCCGCTGTCTGTATGTCTATCTGTCTGTCCGTCTGTCTGAGGCTGTATCTCATGAACCGTAATAGTTAGACACTTGAAATTTTCACAGATTATGTATTTCTATTGCCGATATAACAGCAAATATTAAAAACAGAATAAAGTTAAAAATAATAGAGGGTCCCCATACAAGTAACGTGTTATTTTCGGCATTTCACGCCATCTACGAACGCTTAGTTAGGTAAACGTCCCATAGATGGCGTTATATTGAAACGTCGATCCCTAACACCTTTGATAGATGTTAATAAATTATTTTGTATATAAATGTTTATAAATTATTATTTTTTTGCTGGCGAAAAATGATAGTGGTATTTTTTGCTCGATCTTATAAAATACTGTAGTGTGGTACGGAACCCTACGAGTGCGAATCCGACTTGCACTTGGCCAGTTTATTTGACATGATATGACGTTTGGCGAAGATGGCGGCCATATGGCGGTGATTACTGTTAATAATCGCAAATAATACTTTCTAATATTCATTTTGGAATACAACAACTAGTCCGTGTTATAAAAGTATTTGGAATTATTGTAATAAAATAAACAATTAATTGTCGTGTGCGTCAGATGCTTTTATTGCACAGGGCCATTTTAGACATTGTCCTTTGATACCTTGATGACATCATTATGACTAGTGAATATTTTCACTAGCACGGCATTTGAAGTCAATTTTTTAGGGTTCCGAACCCAAAGGGTACCAAATGAACACTTTCTGAGACTTTGCTGTCCGTTCGTCTGTCCGTCCGTGTGTCTATACGTGCGCACTTTACAGATCTGTATCTTCTTAACCGTAATAACACACATACATACTTGAAATTTTCACAAAGTGTCTATCCGTCAGTGTATAACGGCCAAGATACGAAATTTTATAGATGCATGTAATTTAATTAAAACTTGTTTTGCACTAAAAAGGGTAAAATAAATTTATTTTTCAAAAAAATAAAACCGACTTCATAGCCACAAACAGGCACTCAAATACGAAAAATAAATTACTTAATATAATTATTATAAGCGCTACCCTTCTACTGCTACTTATCTATTTGAAGTCGGTGCCAGCCAAGTCTAATAGGTAGTAGATATATCTATCTAGGTAGATACATGTAGGTATTATCATACCTACATGTATCTACCTACTTACTACTACTACATACATAGTATCTATCTACTATCCAATAGACTTGGCTGGCACCGACTTCAAATAGATAAGTGGGTAGCGCTTATAATATTTATTTTTCGCTTTTGAGTGCCTGTTTGAGGTAATGAAGTCGGTTTTTTTTTTTTTAATAATTTATTTTTGAACTATCTTAATTATTGTTCGCATGTTCGGGCCTTGCTTTTGTATAGAGCGGGAAAATATAACTTCTTTCATATTTATACCTTTTTTTAACCGACTTCACAAAAAGGAGAAGGTTCTCAATTCGTCTGTATATTTTTTTTGTGTATGTAACGCGATTACTCCGTCAATGCTGAACCGATTCGAATGATTCTTTTTGTTATCGGTAGGGTATGTTTCCGAGGTGGCCCCATTGTAATTTCATCGAGATCTGATAAGTATCTCTAGAGATATGACGATAAACGTCTCAAACTTGCTACTGAAATTGACTCGCGGGACATTGAAGTCGGTTGTTTTAGTTTTTAAACTATTTTAATTATTCTCCTTGATGGTTATAAGCTACTTTTTAGAAGCAAGTCAGACGGAACATCGATATATGCACTACTACCTGTAGTAATAGTTATACTTACATTTTGTTCTTGTGCTTCTTCAGAATCGATTTTTTCAAAATTATCACTCTCGCTGGACGAGCATCGGGCTTGCTCTTGCTCTGCCATTTCTATGTCTGAAATATTAAACATTGGAAAATTAATAAATTTGCTGACCAACTTTTTAAAAGATAATTTTTAGGGTTCCGTACCCAAAGGGTAAAACGGGACCCTATTACTAAGACTCCGCTGTCCGTCTGTCTGTCTGTCTGTCTGTCTGTCCGTCTGTCTGTCTGTCTGTCTGTCCGTCTGTCACCAGGCTGTATCTCATGAACCGTGATAGTTAGACAGTTGAAATTTTCACAGATGATGTATTTCTGTTGCTGCTATAACAACAAATACTAAAAACAAAATAAAGTTAAAAATAATAGAGGGTCCCCATACAAGAAAGGTGTTTTTTTCGGCATTTCACGCCATCTATGAACGCTTAGTTAGGTAAACGTCCCATAGATGGCATTATATTGAAATGTCGATCCCTAACACCTTTGTTAGACGTTAGAAGGCGTTATAAGAAATAAAATGTTTATAAATTATTTTTTGCTGGCGAAAAATAACAGTGGTATTTTTTGCTCAATCTTATAAAATACTGTAGTGTGGTACGGAACCCTACGAGTGCGAGTCCGACTTGCACTTGGCCAGTTTATTTAAGATAAACAAACGACGTCCATGCCACGCGAGTGAATTTCAGTAGCAAGTTTTATCGTTATATCTCTGGAGATACTTATCAGATATCAATGAAATTACAATGGGAACACCTCGGAAACGATTAAACCTACCGATTAAAAACAGAATCATTCGAATCGGTTCACAATTGACGGAGTATTCGCATGACATACAAAAACAAAAAAAAACATACAGACGAATTGACAACCTCCTTCTTTTTAAACTTAATAATACTAGAATTCAAAATTGAAAACCACCCCCGACCGATCTATTCACAATCTGTTCATTGAGACCATTTCAATGAGCCCAAACTAGACATCTCAGCTGTAGGTTAGTGAGGAGTTGAGTATTCTGCAGATTCCAGGGGATGTTCCAGCATCAGGTCGATGCTACCATGTACAATATCGTTGAAGTAAGAGGAAACCGAATTTGAATTGATCAGATGGAACTATGATACAAAGTTTATTACGTAGCGTCATAAAGTTTTTTTAAAATCTAATACTATAAGAATCTTTGTCCTGACATACTGACTGACTCACTGACAGACAACGCACAGCCTAAACCGCTGGTCGTAGAGACTTGAAATTTGGAGGGTATATTTGTCTTAGTACGTAGGGGTGTACTAAGAAAGGATTTTTCAAAATTCACCCCTTAAGGGGATGAAATGGGGGTATAAAGTTTGTATGGAGAAACAAGATTAGATAGTCTTTTCTATCCGAAACTTCACACAAATGGTTCAGTTCAAAAATAAGTAAATACGTGTTTCAGGTTTTTTGAAATTCCACCCCTAAGAGGGTGAAATTGGGTAACAAAGTGTGAAAATCAATATTTTTTCGGATTGCGCTGAAATTTGGCATGCAGATAGTTATTACGACGTTAGTTCCCTCTGAGAAAGAATATTCCGAAATTCACCCCTGAAGGGGATGAAACGGGGGTTCAAAGTTTGTATGGAGCAACAAGATTAGATAGTCTTTTCTATCCGAAATTTCACATAAATGCTTCAGTATAAAAATAAGTAAATACGTGTCTCAGGTTTTTTTGAAATTCCACCCCTAAGAGGGTGAAATGGGGTAACAAAGTGTGAAAATCAATATTGTTTCAGATTGCGCTGAAATTTGGCATGCAGATAGTTATTACGACGTTAGTTCCCTCTGAGAAAGAATTTACCGAAATTCACCCCTGAAGGGGATGAAACGGGGGTTCAAAGTTTGTATGGAGAAACAAGATTAGATAGTCTTTTCTATCCGAAATTTCACATAAATGCTTCAGTAAAAAAATAAGTAAATATGCGTTTCAGGTTTTTTTTAAATTCCACCCCTAAGAGGATACACTGGGGTAACAAAGTCTAAAAATCAATATTGTTTCGGATTGCGCTGAAATTCAGAATACAGATAGTTATTGTGACGTAGGTATCCGCTCAGAAATGATTTTCTGAAAATTCCTCCACAGCAAGTTGTAATAAAGTACGTGTTGTAGGATTTTTCGAAATGGGGTAGGTAACAAAGTCTGTAAATTTAGGTTTTTAGGGTTTTATAAATATGAATGCCGAATTGCCTTAGTCACGCGATAACATGAAAACGGGTGAACTGATTTGGCTAATTCTTATTTGATGTGCTTAATGAAAGAATCGTTTTTACAAAAGAAAAGTTTTAAGTAAATAAAAGAAGGTTTTAACGCGGGCGAAGCCGCGGGACACTTCTAGTATTATATAGGCAAGCTTTTGACCACTATCTCACCTGGTGGTAAGAGATGATGTGGTCAATGATGGTAAACACGCTAGGCCTAGAATGCTTCGACTCTCAAGGCCTCTGTGCTTACGTCGTAACTATTATATAATCTGTGTCTGTGCTGCAAGTACCGGAGCACTGTAAGGTAATGACGGCAAATTTTCTACTTGATGGTGGTAAGCTACTTTTTGGTAGCATGTCAGGCGGAACATCGACATAATGGTCCTATCACCACCTAAAATGATAAAATAATCGAACAGATATTAATAAAAAATGTACTCCTGCTTCAACTAAACTGTAAGCAGCGTCTGTGTCTATCGTCTGTTGTTATTCTTATTTTATAAGGCGCTTATGTTCTTCGTGTGTTTTTTTTATTGCAAGTGATTGACCACTATCTCACCTGATATTAACTGACGATGAGATCGATGATGTAGCACGCCTGCCTAGAAGATACCTATTCACTCGCGACATGAAGACCCCCAGACTGTAGTTATCAGGAAACACAGACTCAGGCAAAGAATTCCATTCCTTGGCAGTGTGTATGAGGAATGTAGAAGCAAATCGCTTCGTTAGTATTGATGGAATGTCCACCATGTATCGGTGTCGCATATCATTACCTAAGACGAAACTTACTGATATATACTAACACCATAGAACTGATTCTGAAATTTAAATAACTAAAAGAACACACTTCAAACGTCGCGCTAGTCAAAGTAGCCAGACGTAGTTACTATTACATAATCTGTGCCAGTAGTTAGTAGTACGAGTAAAAGTGACGGCTAATTTAAAAAGGTCCTTCTGTATTAAACGTACAGCGAGACTACACACCTATTTAATTTGTCTGCGTTCACTTTCATTCGTTCATGACGTCACTGAATGTCAAGAAATGAACATCAGTGTGACCAGATTAAATTTTACGAAAATACCGAGGCACCTCAAAAAAATACTGAAATATACCGACTTACATAAGACAGATATACCAATAAAAATACTGATTTTTTTAACACGTTTTATTTATTCATTTTCACAATAAATGTTAGAGTTATATTTTAACATCCTTTTCGAAGGATTAAAATTTACACAACCTCCTTCATCCTTAACACCTTGCTTTGTTTTTAGAATAGCTGACACATTTTTGTTTATAAAAATATACCCAAAAATACTGACTGCCAGCAATATACCTGAAAATATACTGATGTTCGGAAAAATCGATGAAATATACTGAAAAAGTATTAAAATACTGAATCTGGTCACACTGAGTGGCCGCCTTCTGCAGTCAGCCCGCAAATATACCCAAAAATACTGAATGCCAGCAATATACCTGAAAATATACTGATGTTCGGAAAAATCGATTAAATATACTGAAAAAGTATTAAAATACTGAATCTGGTCACACTGATGAACATGGTGCAGATCGCGCGGCGAGAGTTTGGCTTTGACCGTTATTGCGCAGAAATCAGAAATTGGGTATCAACGGGCAATTAGCGGGGTGCGGGGCGGGTGTGTAGGCGCACGCGGTGCTCTGATTGGTACCCACTGACAGTACCCATGCGCAGTAATCCCCTCCACCCGAAGGTCAAAGCCAAACTCTCGCCGCGCGATCTGTACAGATAACATAAAACACTAACCGAAGAATAGTTAAACTAGGAATAACTTTTTATTGTTACAAAGTGGTGAAATGCGATAAGAGTTAATCTGAGACTAAATTCAGGGAGTAATTTTATCCCTGGTATAGTTATTCTCAGATGATGATACCTTTGGTGAAATCGGGCCTTAGTCGTCGAGATAAGTAAATGCGTCGTAATACAAATGTTGATATATTAAAAATGGCTCGGCCGATTTCGTTAAAATTTTAATGGAACCACCTGGGAAGGGTACCCTTTGAAACAAAAAAGACTTTTCCAAATCGGTTTAGTCATCTTGGAGTAATCAGTGAACATACATAAAAAAAAGAATAGGTTCCAACGAATTGAGAACCTCCTCCTTTTTGTGAAGTTGGTTAATGAAGAACTTTCGACATGAACTTTCATCCGTTTCAACAGAAGTGACGTAGAAGCGTCACAACAGAAGCGTCACGGTCCGAATAAACGGAAGTGACATAAGAGTAATACTATATTTTATATTTATAAACGCCCTCTATTGTAGAACGGCGTAACTACGAAGACGTATTCGCTATCATTCGGGCATTCGTCCCGGTAAGTTCAACAAATGGAGTTGTACAAAAGTTCAACAGATGGAGTTGTACAAAACACTCTGTGAAGGAAGTTTCACTTTTAACGTAGCGTAGCTTTCTAAGCACCCTATTTTTTATCAAACGACTTCCAAAAAGAAGGAGGTTCTCAATTCGTCTGTATATATATATTTTTTTTATATATATGTTACGCGTTTACTTCGTCAATTGTGAACCGATTCGAATGATCCTTTTTTTTAATAGGTAGGGTACGTTTCCGAGCTAGTCCCATTGTAATTTTATCGAGATCTGATAAGTATATCCAGAGCTATGACGATAAACGTCTCAAGCTTGCTACTGAAATTGACTCGCGGAGCATGGAAGTCGGTTGTTTTTAGTTTTTAGGGTTCCGTACCCAAAGGGTAAAACGGGACCCTATTACTAAGACTCCGCTGTCCGTCTGTCTGTCTGTCTGTCCGTCTGTCACTAGCTCATTAACCGTGATAGTTAGACAGTTGAAATTTTCACAGATGGTGTATTTCTGTTGCCGCTAGAACAACAAATACTAAAAACAAAATAAAGTTAAAAATTAAAGAGGGTCCCCATACAATAAACGTGTTTTTAAACGCCATCTATCTCATTAGTTTCAGCAAAATGACATAGATGGAGCTAGTAAACGAGCCCCGTCTTTCTAGATCGCGACCAAACCAAATATTCTTGGTAATATCAATTAATCAAATATATTAGGTTGAAACTCTGTTATGTTTCGTATTGTACGGAACCCTCCCTAAGTGTGCGATAAGAGACGCGATGCTGACTCGCACTTGACCAGTTTTATGAAACTACCTATCTTAATAATGTCGCTAATAGTTCGGCATTTCAAGCAGACGTGCCAGTGCGCACGTCGCCTAATCGTGGAACCTACTAAATATTCCATCCATACAAAACAAGTCCCACGACGTCACGAATTGTTAATATTGTAATGTTAATATACATACCTCGAAATTATATCCATAATCTATGGATAATATTATTTAAGTAAACTGTCTTAGTTGAATCCCTTTAGTCCTGTTTCCACCAGTGATATGGAGAATTGGAGAGACATACAGTTTGGCAAAATAGAGTAGAGATAAATAGGGGCGCCACTATTGCTGTATACTAGTAACCCCGATAGCAGAGAGAGTGGCGGTAAACTTTAAAATTACTTCTTTAGTGGAGCTACGGATAGTCTTATTCATGTTAAAACATCTTTAAGTCGCGTAGGTTACGGAAAATATTAAAATACTACTATTAAGTTGCACAAAAAAACTTTGTTCATATATTTTCAGTCACTAATTTTATCACAGTTTAGATTATTGCCAGGCCAGAAAAAAAATAGTTCCGTTTCAAGACGTTTTTGCCAACCTGTAATAATAATAACACTATGATAGTGCAGCACACCTCTCAACACCCTTAGCTACCCACGCCAATGTTGCCCCTCGGCGCCGACATAACGGTCCGCCTTTATGGGGGGCCCATTCAGTGTATAGCAAGTCACCACCCGCCTTAATATTTTGTAATGAGGCATAATTGGCGGGTGCCGTAACCTCATCCCATAGACCAGCAATCCGACATTAATCAGCTCACCCAAAATAATGTACCTCTTTTTAGGGTTCCGTACCCAAAGGGTAAAACGGGACCCTATTACTAAGACTCCGCTGTCCGTCTGTCTGTCTGTCTGTCTGTCTGTCTGTCTGTCCGTCTGTCACCAGGCTGTATCTCATGAACCGTGATAGTTAGACAGTTAAAACTTTCACAGATGATGTATTTCTGTTGCCGCTATATCAACAAATACTACAAACAGAATAAAGTTAAAAATAATAGAGGGTCCCCATACATGAAACGTGTTATTTTCGGCATTTCACGCCATCTATGAACGCTTAGTTAGGTAAACGTCCCATAGATGGCGTTATATTGAAATGTCGATCCCTAACTCCTTTGTTAGACGTTAGGTGGCGTTATATGAAATAAAATGTTTATTAATTATTATTTTTTGTTGGCGTAAAATGATAGTGGTATTTTTTGCTCGTTCTTATAAAATACTGTAGTGTGGTACGGAACCCTACTAGTGCGAGTCCGACTTGCACTTGGCCAGTTTATTATAATATAGTTTCCCAATCTCCTCCTCATCCATTAATAATACCTAAGTAAAAATTGTAAAGGGCCTCTTGATGTTGGCTTCGGCTCCATCAACGCCCTCCAAAAGACCGGGCGTGTACGACCCGTGATGTAAAATTGAATAACACTATCACAGTTTTAGAACTGTGATACGAGCGTCACAGAATACATATAACGTATTATACTTAGCCTAATAGCGTGTAAGGACGCGCCCCCCCTTAAAAATCTAATTTCTGTTTCCATTCACGCTAACGCAAGTTCAAAATGTATGGGAATGACATTTCGTTTTCCGCAGCAAAGTTGTCATTCCCATACATTTTGAAGTTGCGTTAGCGTGAATGGAAACAAAAATTATATTTTGTTATAGGGGGCCATAGTCCGTATCGGTAGCGTAGTATTCATGGTACGTAGTACATTCATATCGATGGTAGTATTATTATCTTTTCTATGTCGGTAGTACGCCCGCTATGATACTAACCACAGAAGTCTAAATAGTCTCTCATTATTCAGACTCAACTTATTGGCCCTTAAAAAATTGGCCCGTTTTTAAAACTAAAAGAATCGACTTCAAATGCCGTGCTATTATTTTCAGTACCAAGTTTGAGATTTTTATCTCCATATCTCTGGAGATACTTATCAGATCTCTATAAAATTACTGTGGTACCACCCTTGTGATATCTCCTTTCCAACTAATAATATCGTTTAAAAACTAAAAAACAACCGACTTCAATGCCGCGCTATTTATTTTCAGTACCAATTTTGAGATGTTTATCTCAATATCTCTGGAGATACTTATCATACCTCTATAAAATTACCATGGTACCACTCTTGGGATATCTCCTTTCGAACAAAAAAAGAATAATCGAAATCGGTTCATAAACGACGAAGTTATCCGCGAACAAAAATAATATAGGGTCGAATTGAACTCCTTTTTTAATAGATTTCCAAAAAAGGAGGTTACTCAATTCGACCGTATATATGTTTATTTAACCAACTTCCAAAAAAGGAGGTTACTCAATTCGACCGTATATATGTTTTTTTTTATGTTTGTTCGCGGATAACTTCGTTGTTTATGAAACGATTTTGATGATTATTTTTTTGTTGGAAAGAAGATATCCCAGGGGTAGTACCATAGTAATTTCATCAAGATCTAATTGGTATCTCTAGAGATATGGAGACAAACACCTCAAAATTGGTACTGAAAATTAATAACGGGGCATTGGATTGGTTATTTTAGTTTTTTAAACGATCTTATTTAATGTCGATTAAAAATGGCGGCGACGATTAGTTATACAATTATTTGTGGACCCCTCGATCCTAGCGATCTCACTCCGTTCATTAATCAGTTAAATATTTACATAGTAGAAAACAAAGTCACCCCTGCTCTCCTTTTAAACTACGCAACGGATTTTTATGCATATTTCAGCAATAGATAGAGTGATTCAAGAAATCTGCCGCCATAACCCTTCGAGCATTTACCAAAGGAGATGTTAACGCAACGCGTACCCCTCTGCTGGCCATATAGCCATTTTTGGCCATATGAGCGTGCGTAACTACGCTGTATTTTTAATACTGTGTGCGTGTTTCATGCTAGTGTGCGGGATCGTTAAAGTGAGTGATTTGTGTGTGCAATGCGTGTTTACCTCGTCCCCCGTAAGTATCGGCAGAAGAAAATGTTTGCGGATGACAACGTTAACATCTCCATTGGTAAATGCTCGAAGCCATAACCTTACGGTGTTCGGGCAGCAAAAAACCCCTTGAGAGTAAGAGTATTCTAGGTCTAGCGTGTTCACGATCCTCGACCACATCATCGCTTACCACCAACTATTCATTATTCCGTGCCACCAAGCGAGAAAGTGGTCGGTGGTCACAAAAACAATCTATAGAGTAGCTGCTGTTTATGGTTATCTACCTTATTTGTAATATTTCTGTGGTTATAAATAAAATATCATCAAATCAATAAATAATCCCTTTGCACCCCAGGCGTACTATTCATTATTCTGTGCCCAGGCTCGATAATGGGATTTTATTCGCGCCTCGTACCTGATAGCATTTATTAATGAAATCGTTCGCATTCTATCTCATTGTCTGTCTACAATGTGAACCGTCACGATTTTGTGACTTCCCATGTTTCTTATCGTTGTTGGATTTCGAAAACCAATATTTTTACAATATTACTCAGATGTATATCTATATCGAAAAATAAGAAAGTTGAAAATTAAGGTACATTTTGGTACTTACAAGTTATTGCGAAAATCTAAATTTGCCCATATCTTTTTATCGTGTTGACTCAGGATCTTTATATGTATTTATACACTTAATAGGGACTACAGACCTCAGTCATAAGTCACCCATAAGTCAACTTATGGGTGCCAAACTTGGACTTTCGATGCTAAAACAATAAACAAAATTCAGACCACCCGAAAGACGAATGGAGAGAAGCATCATGGGCTTAAAACTCAAACATAAGGTGAGGATTGCGAACTTCCGCAAAAAAACCAAAGATACAGATGTTTTAACCTTCTCGCTACAAAGGAAATGGAAATGGGCAGGTCACGTGGCTAGATATGATGACAAGCAGTGAAATGGTCTGGACCGCGAGGAAGAAGACCCGCACGCCATATGGGCGAATGAAATAGCAACAGTGACAGGACAAGATTGGCTAAAGACTGCCAAAGATAGAGAAAAGTGGCATACCTTGGGGAGGCTTTCACCCGAAAGGGGTCCATACAAAAAAATCCTCTCTGTGTTCTGGCACTTCTAGCAGCACACAGCCCTTGCGTGAGGCAGCACTATTCTAGGCTTAGCGTGTTTATCTTCTTCGACCACATCATTGCTTATAGACCGGGAGATGGTAACAGAAAATACTTGGTCATTTGTACCAGTATGGTGGTTCTTCAGGAGTCTAATTACGGAATGACAAAAAAATAACCGGCCAAGTGCGTGTCGAGCCACGCACAGTGTAGGGTTCCGTAGTAGCCTGTTATTCAATGCAAGTCTTTACCCGTTATAAACAAGCAACTAGGTACTCCGTCTTTGTCACTTTAAAGGATTTATTATAAGGATTTTGTATTTGGTACAAAATTATCCAACACCCAAGTCCAACGACTATTACTGCTAAACTAATAAAGTTATCTTAACCGCTATAATTTTCCTTTAAAGTTCATGAAATGCGCTATTATCACGAATTTTTCCAGAATTTTCAAGCCAGCAGTTTAGCTTTTAGAGGGGGGGGGGGACGCCCTGGAACAAAAATTTGCACTTTAAAGTTTAATATTTCGTAAATGGAGCCTTCAATCGAAAAATGGTATTAGCAACCCTTATCTCGTTTTAAAAGACCTATTCAAAGATTTCCCACACGATGAGGTAGACGATGAAAAAAAAAATCATCCCTACTTCTAAAATAGGGGAGCTACACTAAATAAAAATATTTTTCAAAATTTTATTTCAGCACTTTGTCGGCGTCATTTATTTACATACCCCAAAAAACATACACAAAATTACAGCTCTCTAGTATTAACGTTCTCTTAGCAAAACCTCGGACAGACAGACAGACAGACGGACATGGCGAAACTATAAGGGTTCCTTGTCAGGACTACGGAACCCTAAAAATGATGGTCATAGCGCTGGTACCGGCGGCCCAATCGCGTGGGCGTTAATCGAATGTGGCGGATAAACACACTGTAACATACTCGTATCTATACTAATATTATAAAGATAGAACATTTGTATTTTTGTATGTTTGTAATGATTTGGCTCAAAAACTACTGAACCGATTTAAAAAATTCTTTCACTAATACATAGAATGGACTTTCGGAATGAAAATAGGCTATATATTATCCCGTTTAAATCAAAGGTATATTCGAGGAGTCCTAATTTGCAACCTAAGTCGGCAAAAAAACGGTAGAAAAAACACGTTTCTTACGAACGCTGCTCAATTGAAAATAGATAGCAGAATATTTTCTATGCAAGAGTTGTACAACTTAATAAGACCTACAAAAAAGTCCGCGACAGCATATGTCTATCTCTTAAGGTTGACTCACAGTATGCATTTTAATCTTAAATTTTTTGTAAAAAAATATTACATAACTTCCAAGGCTATTTTCAAGTATATAGTATTAATCCTTATCCATATAATTACGTTAATTAGCTTGGCCACATATTATAGATTAAAATTGTCCCTTACAGTATATAATTGAAATGAAAACTCTAGAAGATATCACGAATTTCACATACACGCATCGCAAAATGAATAAAATATTTGCAGTGAAACCACAGATTAGGTCATAGTTACTTCGAAAATATTATTATAAGCTTAGCTATGCTGTAGATCACCACCGATCACAATCAATTTGAAGTCAATGTAGTATAATAATATGATCTATTGTATAAAATAATATTCATCTATATATATAATAATATTATAATATTTTAAACCACCCCGACTGATCCATGTATAATCTTTTCATTAAAAGCATTCCAATGACTCTAAACACGACATTTAAAATCTGAGCTGTAAGTTGGTGAGGATTTGAGTATTCTGTAGAGTCCAGGAGATGTCCCAGCATCAGGTCAATGCTTCCATGTTCTTACAATATCGTTTAAGAAGAAGATTTTCGAATTGATCAGACCTATGTTTCCGTATATATAAAGTACTCTGTGGACCTATGTAAGTTGATTTCATAGCGCATTATCTAGAAAAAAGCTCATAGTTTTATAACGATTGAACGAATTTTGATGAATCAAAGCTAAGAACACTCTCGATGAAGACATCTATCATAAAAAAACTATCAATAATAAAAACAAAATCGGTTCATCGTTAGGTGCTAAGATACTACAGACAGACACACAGATACACACGTTAGACGTATATTACCCCTACATTTTGCGTCGGGGAACGCCGTAAGGTTACAGCGGCAGATGTTCTCCTTGGGGTAAGCTACTTTTTGGTAGATTTAATTATTGCACTACCACTGTACGAAAACTCATGATTCATGAATGCACATAAAACTTTCATTGGTAGGTATATAGCTAGGATTAGAACCAACGACCGTCGGGTCAGAATCAGGGTAACTATTCTTTACGCCAAAGGGCCGTCCAATATCACTAGGTACGTAAGTATTATAAAACAAAGTCCATCACTGCGTTTGTCTGTCTGTTCGCAATAATCTCAATAGCTACTGAACGGATTATCATGCGGTTTTCACGAATAGCCAGAGTGTTTATGAGGAAGGTTTAGGTGCATAATTTGTTAAGGTTTTGTGTAAATTGGTTGAAATATGACGATGATTGTTAAATATGTTCATATTTTATATTCGATGCAACAAACTGATGCAAATTTTGTGGGCATATATGTTCTACCCGTGCGAAGCCGGGCTGGCCGGGGGCGGGCTGCTAGTATTAATATGTTTTGGAAACTTTTGGAACAGTTCAGCTTCGGTCACCACTGTGTCATCACGTTTTTTTATCGAAACGGATGAATTCTGAAATGGATAATATGGAGATTATTTTGCTTGATTCCTACGACAGTTCTAAGACGAATTCAACTTTACCTAAACCTCACGTCCCCGGACACCGCGCCTCCCCTGCCTCGCCCTCAGTTTTTTTTTTGTTGTTTTTTATTTTTATTATGGCTCCACACAATTAGTGTATTTAGCCAGTGTCTGAATGAAACCATGGACAACCAAATTTGAAGTATATATCTTACAGTGTGAACAGCAATCGGGAGATGATAGATATAGCTCATTTATATGTTTTACATTATATCCCATAGTGAAAAGCCGGCTTCAGGCGACGCAAGGGGAGGCGCGGTTTCCGGGTTTGAATGAAACCCTGAATGAAACCATAGATAACCGAAACTGAACTAATATATTATCTTACAGAGTGAACAGCAATCGCGGGATGTAGTATAGCTCAAGATGTAATATAAGTTACATCCCATAGTCAAAAGCCGGCTTCAGTAGGTCGACAAAATATTTATAGTTTGAGGTGTAATATAAATTATACCACAGTGTAAACGGTCTCAAATGTATGACGAGCGATAAAGTATTATATCTAATGTATACTTATCTATACTTATAATGTATTTTGAAAAAAACTTATCATAAAATTTCCATGTAAACTTCTTTTCCTATTTTTTGGCATATTTGTTGTGAGTCAGAACTTAATGTACTTCAAGTAGTACCCAAAAACTATTTAAATTTCTTTGTTTTCGTAATTTTTTATGATCGAGTGAAGTCGTAAATATCGTGTTTAGAATAATTAAATAATCTAGAATGTTTCTTGAACTACATCATCCAACAATGTTATGTAATTTTTTCACTACGAGTATATTACATTTTATTTTATGTTTCATGTATGAATAAGTGTAGGTAGCAGTGTGGTTTTGTAGCAAAATAAATTATTTTTCTTTCTTTCTTTCTTTCATATTTTTTTTTCTGATCAAAACAAATAATATTTCATTGTCTGTGTTGAATCAAAAACTTGTCGATTTGGAATATTTAAAACCTTAATGCACCAAACGCAAATAATACGTTTTTTTTAAAGATTACTCGCAATGTGGGTTGCACATTACTAGTATTCTTGTTAACCCCTCCAACTAAGCTAAATATGATGTTTCTTTGAAGTGTTTCACACTTTATATTTTTGTAAATTGTTAAATATGCTTGTGTCTGGAGTGGGTTCACGTTAATAGTACAATGGGTGGGGTGGGGATCGAACTCACGACCTCTCGATCGCCAGTCCGACACCCTATCCATTTTGCTATTGCCGCCTTAGTTTGTAATCGTCAATTCGTTTTTTAGGGTTCCGTAGTCCTGACAAGGAACCCTTATAGTTTCGTCATGTCCGTCTGTCTGTCTGTCCGAGGTTTTGCTAAGAGACCGTTAATACTAGAAAGCTGTAATTTTGTAGGGGTATGTATTTAAATGACGCCAACAAAGTGCTGAAATAAAATTTTAATTTTTTTTTTTTTTAGGGTAGGTCCCCTCTATGAGAAGTGTGGATGAATTTTTTTTTCATCGCCTACCCCATCGTTTGGGGTATCGTTGAATAGGTCTTTTAAAATGACTTTAGGGTTGATAATACCATTTTTCGATTGAATGCTCCATTTACGAAATATTAAACTTTAAAGTGCAAATTTTTGTTCCAGTAGAGCGTCCCCCCCCCCCCCCTAAAAGCTAAACTGCTGGCTTGAAAAATCTGGAAAAATTCGTGATAATAGCGCATTTCATGAACTTTAAAGGAAAATTATAGCGGTTAAGATAACTTTATTAGTTTAGAAGTAATAGTCGTTGAACTTGGTTGTTGGATAATTTTGTACCAAATACAAAATCCTTTAAAGTGACAAAGACGGAGAGTACCTAGTTGCTTGTTTATAACGGGTAAAGACTTGCATTGAATAACAGGCTACTACGGAACCCTACACTGCGCGTGGCCCTACACGCACTTGGCCGGTTTTATTTGTTATTAAACTAGATATTTACGGTTTTTATACTTATTACAGTTTACGGTTTCCTATACTATAAGACCTAGGTATTCTAGCAGTTTTGAATAAATCAACAAAAATAATGGATAAAAGTATCATTATTTTGATGATTTTATCGTATCATCAATGTATGTCAACAAACACTGGAAAAAACAACGTGTCTTGAGAGAGGCATATGTCCAGCAGTGGACTGATACCGGCTGATTATGATGATGATGATATTTTACAGGTGGTACCATTTAAATTTCATCGAGATATGTTCAGTATCTCCATAGATATGAAAATAAACACCTCAAATTTAGTATTGAAATTGACTAGCGTGACGTTGGAAGTCGGTTTTTTTAGTTTTTTATGTGATCGTAAATTATATTTATTATTATAGAGCATAAATGTTCTATATAACGTTTGTCTAGGCCTAGGTAAGGTAGGTCTAGGTAAGCAATGACGCCTGCTTTTAACATAGTAGATTATGGCCACAAAAAATTATAAAATAAAACTTTTTAACAAAAAAATTAAACCGCCGAAAAAACTTTAAAGCAAAGAATAATTAAACTTTTTTATTTAACCTTAATAACGAAGTCCTTAAACTACTGTTAGTATACCTAAGTATATATTTTTGTAATTGTTTTGAGTTTTTAACTAAACTTAATAACTAAGTTCTTAAACTAATGTATGTACAGGTACACCTAAGCAATTTTAAGTCAGCGCCAAATTATCAATAAGCAAAGATCACTAAATAACCTCTTAAATTTAAAGAAAGAATCAAATAAAGTTGACAGTGCAACGTGAAATCTCCAGCGATGAACATAAACAGTCCAAAAAATGCGCTTCCACACGACCCAAAGACTAAATAGAGATGCACGACCACTCGCAACGACGTGTGCCCGTCACGGGCCGTCACAGTTACTATATGTGGTGCCCGTTCGGGTTGCAGTCTCGCTGATAATAACTTCGCCAACACTCGGCATTTTCCGGCGAACTGGCGTGTCGCACCATGCCTCAGCCGCGCATTACGCTTTACTTAATTAATTAATTTGCTTGTTTGGCGCCGACTCAAAATTGCTTAGGTATACATACTTACATTAGTTTAATAACTTAGTTATTACGTTTAGTTAAAAACTCAAACAATTACAAAAATATATATACTTAGGTATACTAACAGTAGTTTAAGGACTTCGTTATTAAGGTTAAATAAAAAAGTTAATTAATTTGTGCTTTTCAGTTTTTTCGGCGGTTTAAATTAATGTTAAAAAGTTTTATCGTTGAAAGTGTTACCCTAAAAATGCAACTGAAACGGTCATATCTTATGATCGCGTTGACTTACGATACAAGTTTAATTTTTTCACAGCTAAAAAATACCGTAGACTCAGTCGTACAGACAGACAGACAGACGTGATCCTATAAGGGATCCTTTTTAGGGTTCCGTAGCCGAATGGCAAAAAAACGGAACCCTTATAGATGTCTGTCTGTCTGTCCGTCCGTCCGTATGTCACAGCCACTTTATTCCTAAGCTATTAATGCTACACAGTTGAAACTTGGTAGGTACTAAATGTATTCTGTGAAACGCTTTACGATTTTTATACAAAAAAATGAAAGATTGACGGACTCCTGTACGTGCGGGGTGTCTATTCTATAGATAGGTCTCTGAAACGAAATTGAGGTTTCTAAAATTATTTTTTTTTCAAAATTATCATTTGACCGTCTCGTCTAAGATGGTAAAATGTGTCCTCTCCCCCCTCTAACTTCTAAAGGTAAGGGAGTAAAAATCTAAAAAAAAATTATGCTGTAGATATTTATAAAACATGTTCAACGAAAATTGGTTTGAACGAGATACAGTCAGCAGTTTTTGAGATATAGCGACCGTAAATATAGCTTTGTTTTCTATAGAAACACTATGAAAAACAAAGTTTTTTGGTGCGAAAAATTATAGTTATAAAATACTCTACTGTGTTACGGAACCCTACGAGTGCGAGTCCGACTTGCACTTGGCCAGTTTATTCCTTTTGAAGTACGGAACCTTAAAAACCATCAGAGCTGTTTTACTGTAGCTGTTTGACTGTAAGCAATGGATAATTTACAATTATACGCTTAATTTAATCGCACTTGCTGCTTGCTGTTTCCATTATAAGCAGTACCATCACTAATAATAATTATATTGGTTCTAATTTAATTGGTCGAGCAATGCAACGTCAATTGTATGATTCTTTGAACGCGACCATGAAGTGAGAAAAATACAATTACTAATTATTGGTTTCCGGATTCTTAAAGGTACGGCCACACCGCGGCGTCCTGCGATCTGCGGGCGCGATCTGAGTACTTTTTAGGGTTCCGTACCCAAAGGGTAAAACGGAACCCTATTACTAAGACTCCGCTGTCCGTCTGTCTGTCTGTCTGTCTGTCCGTCTGTCACCAGGCTATAGCTCATTAACCGTGATAGTTAGACGGTTGACATTTTCACAGATGGTGTATTTCTGTTGCCGCTAGAACAACAAATACTAAAAACAAAATAAAGTTAAAAATTAAAGGGGGTCCCCATACAAAAAACGTCTTTTTAAAGTTTCGGCAAAATGACTCGCACTTGGCCAGTTTTATTAATTGTTTTCTGATCGCGTTTGGTGTGAACCAGTCAGTACAAATACCTACTACTGCGCCATCTGATATCCGCCTAGATCGCGCACGTAGGATAGGACGGTGCGGCGTGTACTCACCGGCAGGGTTATTCTCAATAGCCGGGTCCACACCGCACGATCCATCGCTCGCCGATCCCGCGATCCGCAACGTACGGATAGGCGCACCAGGGAGCGCGCACTCCAAAACCTCCATACGTGCGCAATGCGCATGTATCGCGCGCGGCACGTCCACACCGCCTGCACATTTGGATTGCGTATCTGCCGCGCGCGATCGGAGCGCGATGGATCGTCCGGTGTGGACCCGGCTATTCATTCGAAAGCAAATTCGGATTCGGAAACTGCTTTTACTTTGACCACAGAATAGTTAATAGCACGTCCACGGTCAAGGGCTACGATAGTTGCTATCGTAGTCTCTTCAACCAAAAAAGAGCCGATAAACAGATTTTGATGAAACAAAGCTAAGAAAACGCTCATTGAAGACAAGACAGCAAGACACCTATCAAACAAAAAAAAACTGAATCAAAATCTGTTCATCCGTTTGGGCGCTACGATGTCACAATGATTAAAGTAGGTAGTTTAAAACTAAAACAAGCAACTTCCATGCCGCGCGAGTCAGTTTCAGTAGCAAGTTTGAGACGTTTATCATCATATCTCTGGCTCGTCAAACTTATAACACCCCATCTTTTTACGTCGGGTTTTAATAAATAGCAGAAACGCATCCAACACGTGATAAAATAATTTCACGTAAATTATCAAAATAGCAAGTGTTGCGACGAGGAACTATATAGTGATATTTTTATTACCACGTGCTAACGGTTATCGTTACGTTATCTCGTGTCAAAAGTCATAGCGGTGTCACGCTGCCATGCATGCATTCTTAGAGGTGAAATAGGACATGATAATCGGTATTGAGACGTTAATTTTGGTTCGAATCGCAAAAATAAATTGTTGATAATACTACTTCATGTTTCATATAATGTGACAAAAATTAAAATGAAGGCCGGGTATTAATAATACTTTAATTTAAAATTTAAAACTACCCCGACTGATTTGTATATGTACTCGTATGTATAATTTGTTAATTGAGACCATTCCAATGAATCTAAACACGACATCTCAGACGAGGAGTTGAGGAGATTTTTGCTGATTCAAGGAGATGTTTCAGGATTAGGTCATGTTAACCATATTCTTGCAATATCATTGAAGTAACAGGATACTGAATTTCAAATTAATACATTTGATTTGACTAATGTAAACTACGCTAAACAGACATCAGCAAAATGACGGGTATGTAGTGCGCAGAAGCGCCATTTTGATTTTTTTTACGTCCGCGGACACGGTCTACGAAAGCTGCTATCGTAGTCTCATCAACCAAAAATGAGCTGATAATATTTAAACGGCTGAACGGATTTTCATGAAACAAAGCTAAGAACACTCTTGATGAAGACACTTATCAAACAAAAAAAACTATATCTCCGTCCGTAACTATATATCCTAAATCGATTCATCCGTTTGGGCGATACGATGCCACACACACATACACACGTCAAACTTATAACACCCCTTCTTTTGCGTCAGGGGTTAAAAAGAGAGATAACATAAATGTATAAGTTCACGTGATCCCTTGTGGCGTTTCAAGGTAGGAGCATTGGTTGATGAGATTCGTCATTGTTTGAACCTTACACCGATCAAGAGATGCCACCAATAGGAAGTCGAAGCGCCGAGTTTCGCACTCGAAAAAAACAGAAACCACGTCCAACCATAATTTCAAGCGACGCTCTGTGACCAAAAACTTATCCGGAAATTCTCGCGCGCTTTCCTTCTTGGCCAAATAAAAATGCTTTTGTTTGTCTGTCAGTCTGTCTGATCTCGCCTGCTAGTCGTATTTTTCTGCCGGTTTTAAAGAAAATTGGCGCAGAAGTATTAGATAATATAGATTTATTAAAATGTTTTCGTCAACCGCGAATTTTGATTGTAGGGATAAGAGGTAAAGTATTCTGTAGACTTATTTATCGACGGATTTAAAACAAATTTAGTAGGCACTCTAAGGACTTTATTCTTTTTTTTTTATAATAATAATAATAATAATAAACCCGCAGGGGCGGCTTTGTGGCGAGCCGACGGTGAGTGGCGACACCGCGTACCCCTATCCCGTGAGGGCTAAATGAGACCCTCTAACCCCCTGCTTGCCTTTACCGGCCGGCCGGTGGTGGGAATCGCAAGAGCTAAGACCTAAGCTCCAGGGTGGAAGTGTTAAAGGCATAAAGCCGCTAGTAGCGTTTAGTGAAAGTGCAGCACACCTCTCAACACCCTTAGCTATCCACGCCAATGTTGCCCCTCGGCGCCGACATAACGGTCCGCCTTTATGGGGGGCCCATTCAGTGTATAGCGAGTCACCACCCGCTTTAATATTTTGAAATGAGGCATAATTGGCGGGTGCCGTACCTCATCCTATAGACCAGAAAACAGACATCAAGCAGCACATATTCATAGCCATAATAAATTAATGTACCATCTTTTTATAGTTTTACATCTCTCCATCCACAAATAATATTTTTATTTTATTTAATATTGTAAAGGGCCTCTTGACGTTGGCTTCGGCTCCGTCAATGCCTTCCAAAGGACCGGGCGATTTGCAGCCCGTGATGTGAATTGAATAAAGAGTATAATAATAATTTTATTTGCACTTTAGCACATTACAACAGAGTTTCGTAATTGCTTATATACTAAAACAAAGCTTATGTGCTTTGAATCTCACACTAGGAAACCCTGTGTTGTGAGATTCACTCTTCCTGCAGTGATCATTATTTTACATTATATTGCAGCAGTAGCTAAATATAGTACAAGAATAACAATATGATATGATCGTTTAGTAAAAAGGCAATAAATAATGTAATAAAATAAATAATGTAATAATAATGTAGTGTAGTATAGTATATTGGTTCGCTGGGCAGGACTCGGAGAACAAAAGTCGGGTCGACAATTTAGGACGTTTATTGCTCCTTACAATTTATACTTATTATTTCAATGACTACCGAATATCGATTTTACGATTAGACGTTCTTCAATATGTTCCAGAGGCGAGTCGACAGACACTCCGTACTGTATGTAACGCATTGAAGATTACAAATTTAGCAATATCCAGTGTTCAAGAACTTGAATGCAGCTGGTTAAATAGGCTAAAGAGTCCCTACGTAAGCAAAGGTAACAAAATTTAAAAACATCCGAGACCACATAAATTCTGCAAATGAAACGATAGCGTGTTTTAATTTTACCTGTGGCGCCATCTAGTTTTCGTCCGCGGAACTAAAGATCAAGTATTGGCGTTGTTATTACAGTAGTAAATTATACAAAATTAAGACAATATTTATAAAACTTCTACAAAACAACTGAAGTATAACAATCTCAACAACCCCAATAGTAAGTTTAAAAGAGGTATTGTGTGTGTGCGCGTGTATGTGGGTGTGTGTGTGGGTGTGTGTGCGTGTGTGTGAGTGCGCATGTGTGTTTGTGTGTGTGTGTTGTTAATAAGAACAAACACGACTGAGAGAGAGAGTATGTGTGTACCTATGAGTGATATAGATGTTTATTCGAAATGAATAGAACAGTGGATACCTACTGAAAGATTCATAGATTCATAGATTTGTAGATTTGGGCTCAGCATTAGAAGACAATGTTTGGGTTACAAGATTTTGAGAGCAATAATAAATAGTTATATTCTACACAAGATATTGCAATAAAATCCAAAAGGGGGGAGTGGCAGGGTATCCCCCTGGAGGGAAGTTTGCTGTAAGTATACGGTACTTTTTTCTTTTTCGGAATATGTTTACTTACCTATTAAAATCAGACTACGCAACCCTTTCCGCCTTCACAAGACAGACCCGAAGACACCACATTCGGCCTCCTAGGACCAAGGAACCGCGAGTAATAGATATAACGTATACCGCAATTTGCTCAAAAGTCTACATAGGTAAGTACAACTTTATTTCTCTATTTCTAGGGATGAAGTCAGTTAAAAAAATATATGCTGTATTGCTGTTGATCTCAATAAACACTTTCAACAACAATTGGTTTGAACGAGATATAGTCAGCAGTTTTTGAGATATAGCGAACGCAAATATATGTTTCATACAAACACTATGAAAAACAGAGCTATTTTTTTGCTGGCGAAAAATTATAGTTATAGAATACTCTACTGTGTTACGGAACCCTACGAGTGCGAGTCCGACTTGAACTTGGCCAGTTTATGTAATGCTCTATTTCTTTCATCACTTCACATCAGGTAAGATAAGTAAAGTGTTAGACTGTCATCATTGATAATTTAAAAACGTTTAAAAAATTAAAAGAACCAACTTCAAATGTCGCTCTAGTCAAAGTAGCCACTAGTCAGTAGCATGTCATCGAATACTCGAAGATGCCTGAACCGATTTGGAAAATTCTTTTTTTGTTTCAAAGGGAACCCTTCCCAGGTTCCCAGACCACCTGGGAAGGGTTCCCATTTAAATTTTAACGAAATCGGCTGAGCCGTTTTTAATATATCAACATTTGTATTAGTATGCATTTACTTATCTCGACGACATAATACTAACTACTGACACAGATTATACAATAGTTACTACGTCTACTGGCTACTTTGACTAGCGCGACGTTTAAAGTCGGTTTTTTTAGTTTTTTTCTTAAATTATTATAATATTAGTCTGGATTATGTGATTATTACATGGCATTTTAAAATTTAATGTAAACCACCTAAATATTTCTTTAAATATGTCTAAATTCTACCCGATAGCTACTATGACATGTATCTACAATGTGATTCTAATGTATTAGGCCATGGATAAGGCAAATCCATCTGTTTTATTTTGGCTATGCCTAAGGCATTCCATTCTAATACGAAATGTAAGGACGTAGGGACTCCAATTGACCAATAAGGATACAATAGTAGCATTCATTCTTGTTTAAGATTTGCGATTACAGGAAGCGATTTATATGGTCACAAGAAGTTACAAGTACCTACATTGTACCTGAAGGTCTGATATTACGTAGATCTTGACTGGTTCGCGCCTGGAGGCCTACTCTAACTCTGCGCTCAGCCTTATAATAAATATATACGGCTAAAATTATCGGGCGTTTTCTACTACGAATCACCTTCGGTTAGGTCGGTCGGTTTGGCTTATCGGCAGTTTAACCGAAATTCATTTGACATTTTGTTGTATCGTAAACGATACTAAACGAAAATAAGTCCGACGAATAATTTGACAAGAGTTCTATCGTAATTTTATGTCAACAATGTTCGAACTTTTTTCGTAGTAGGTCATCAGCAAATTCGGTCGTGTTTCGGTCGGGCCCGAACTTTTAAATGTGTCATTTCGGAGTTGGCCTTCTGATTCGCGCACTGAGGGGAAATTAAATTCAAAATAAACTGACCAAGTAGGAATTGGACTCGCAGACGTAGGTTCCGTACCTTCATTATCATTTGAAGGTCTTCTTCAGGACACTCACCGGCCACCGCACTCGCGATCTTAAAGTAGTCCTCCAAATGAAGCCGAAACAAATTGTCAATCGCTTTATCGACATCGTGTAAAGGTACGGACACACCGTCACAGATTATATAATAGTTACTACGTAAACACCGCAGCGTCCTGCGTGCGCGATCTAGGCGGCGATCAGATAGCGCAGTAGTATATTTGTACCGACTGGTTCACACCAAACGCGATAGAAAACAATTGAAAAGTACTGAGATCGCGCCCGCAGATCGCAGGACGCCGAGGTGTTAATAATCACGTTAAATTCCCGTTTTTAAATCATAAATTTGAGGTAGCTGGCCAGGAGGATATAGACACAGTGTCGATATTTTTCCTTCACCAGAGGGCTATTCATTGTGTAATGCGCACATACATTTTTCTAAAGAAAATTTAATTAGTGTACGGCTGTGATATGAATGAACCCCCTCACTAACTCTGGCGTCAGCGCCGATCATTCTTTCACTGTGCCACTGGGCTCTTAAGATAAGGTACCTAGGTTTTTACCTAAAAGGAATGACTGATGCTAATTTATTGAGAAATCAAATTACTACTTTTCACAGGTAGTGCTTGTTGTGACAAGGAGAAAAAGCCGTCATAACATCAATCATCAATCAATCAATCGATCAATTTATTTATTGAGAATATAGTTATATGGATACAAGATGTTCGTTTAGATGATAAAGAAAGTGCTCTGTACTCAGCCATATAGACATTCAATAATATTTTTTTAAATTCAGTATAATAGTCATAGAAATAATAATAATACAATTAAACATTAATTATAAAATTTTAAAAATACAATCAAATACATTATTTAGCTAAAAAAATGTCAGGTTATTAATACACACACAATATAATTATAAAATTAAATTATTCGATAAAAACAATGTCAATTTATGAAAATAGTTAATATTAATGTCACTTAAAATTTAAAATGTTTCATTTAAATAGTCTTGCACACTGTAATAGGCTTTGTCGATTAAAAATAGTTTCAGTTTTGATTTAAAGGTTATTACAGAATAGCAGGAATTTTGGTAAATTATTATATATTCGTGGCGCCATGCAAAAAACACTATTACTGAAACATACTTAACGGTGTTCGTAGGCCTAGCGTGATCACGTTCACGTCATCGTTTACTACAGAGCTAGTAAGTGGTCAAACGTTAGCCTATCAGACATCATCATCATCATCAATATATATAAAAATCAATGCCACTTTTCGTTGTAATTTTATAACTCAAGAACGGGCTCACCTATCCAAACCAAATGTTTAGACTTTGTTCGGACTATTTAGTAGATGGCTTATGTGAAGTTTGCACAAAATCTTATCAAATCAAAAGATATTATAATGAGAAAGTTAGTTTGTTTATTTGTTTGTTTGGGACTTCTTCACGGTCAAAGAGTAATAGCGACGATCTTCGAGGTATTTCACTCCATAGACTTGTCTAATTCCAGAAACCGCGGAAGTCACTATTCAAAGGTTTCGCAGCGAAGGCATCCTTGTTCCATGATTTGGTCTTTATAAATATAGAAGAACTATAAGTGCCCCGCGGCTTCGCCCGCGTTAAAGACTTCTTTTATTTACTTAAAACATTTATTTTGTCAAAACCTTTCTATCATAAAAGACATCAGAGAAGTTAAAGCCTAATCGGTTCAAACATTGAACCCCCGTTTCATCCCCTTAAAGAGTGAATTTTGAGAAATCTTTTCTTAACGGATACTTACGTCAAAATAACTATCTGCATGCCAAATTTCAGCGCAATCCGAAACAATATTGATTTCTGACTTGGTTACCCCACTTCACCCATTTAGGGGTGGCATTTCGAAAAAGCCTGAAACACCTATTTGCTTATTTATTTACTGAAGAACTTGTGTGAAGTTTCGAATAGAAAAAACTTTCTAATATTGTTTCTCCATACAAACTTTGAACCCCCGTTTCATCCCCTTAAAGAGTGAATATTGAAAAGTTCTTTCTTAGCGAATACCTACGTCAAAATAACTATCTGCATGCCAAATTTTAGCGCAATCCGAAACAACATTGATTTCAGACTTTGTTACCCCACTTCACCCTTTTAGGGGTGGCATTTCGAAAAAGTCTGAAACATTTATTTACTTATTTATTTACTGAAATACTTGTGCGAAGTTTCGAATAGAAAAGACGATCTTATCTTGTTTCTCCATACAAACTTTGAACCCCTGTTTCATCCCCTTGAAGAGAATTTTGAAAAATCTTTTCTTAGCGGATACCTGCGTCGAAATAACTATCTGCATGCGAAATTTCAGCGCAATCCGAAACGATATTGATTTCACGACTTTGTTACCCCATTTCACCCTCTTACGGGTGGAATTTCAAAAAAGCTTGAAACACGTATTTACTTTTTTTTTACTGAAGCACTCACGTAAAGTTTCGAATAGAAAATACTATCTAATCTTGTTTCTCCATACAAACTTTGAATCCCCATTTCATCCCCTAAAAGGGTGAATTTTGGAAAATCCTTTCTTAGTACACGTTTACGTACTAAGACAAATATACCCTACAAATTTCAAATTTCTACGACCAGCGGTTTAGGCTGTGCGTTGTCTATCAGTCAGTCAGTATGTCAGGACAAAGATTCTTATAGTATTAGATATTTTCAGTTAAGATTTATACTAGTTGTGCCTCGCGGCATCATCCATAACAAACCATAACACTTCCTATACCTGTACAAAATTTCAGTGATATTCGACCCACCGTTTGACTAGTATGTATATCTTCTGTGCCGTTACAGCGACGTACCGTGAAGAAGTCCCAAACAAACAAATAAATTATAAGTAAAAAATATTTTTAAAAACAAGCTTTTATCTGGGACAATGAACTAAAATGTTAAAAATAAATTCTAGTAAGTATTTGGCGTGTAGGTACTTACCTATATTTTTAAAAACTTGAAGCAAGACCCGTTTTTCAGGCTAGGTAACTACTACATTTCAGTGCCTCAAGCTTTTAAAAATATAGGTAAGTACCTACACGCCAAATACTTACTAGAATTTATTTTTAACATTTTAGTTCATTGTCCCAGATAAAAGCTTGTTTTTAAAAATATTTTTTACTTATAATTTATTTTTAACTTTTTAGTAGGTAGTTATAGATACCGACTAACTACCTACTACCTAAGTATTTAAGAGAAGGCGTGATGTTTTTAAATATTCCACGGATATTTGATGTGATGATTATGGGTAAAGTGCTCTTCAAGGAAAACCAATCGACTCGGTGGGGCTTTATAACAGAAATGCCATGGCCACCTGACAGCTTCATCATCAGATCCTGAATATCGTTTAAGTGTAAAGTGCTCCTCAAGACGAATCATTTGAGCTCAAACTCAGTAGAGTTAAGTTGATTTATCACAGAGATGCCGTGGCCACCTTCCAGCTTCATCATCAGACCCTGGATATCATCTAGGTGTAAAGTTCTCTTCAAGACGAATCAATCGAGCCCAAACTCGGTAGGGTTTTGTTGTTTTATCACAAAGATTCTGTGGCTAACTTCCAGCTTCATCATCAGGCACTGGATATCAGCTAGATGTAAAGTTCTCTGCAAGACTAATCGATCGAGCCCAAACTCAGTAGAGTTACGTTGATTTATCACAGAGATGCCGTGGCCACCTTCCAGCTTCATCATCAGACCCTGGATATTATCTAGGTGTAAAGTTCTTTTCAAGACAAATCAATCGAGTCCAAACTCGGTGGGGTTATGTTGTTTTATCACAGAGATGCCGTGGCCACCTTCCGTCTCCATCATCAGACCAGCTCCATGGTACCATATCATTGTATTGTCACCGAAGATACATAAGTACACCAAATTTGAGTCCATTCGGACATCGGAAAGTAGGTCTAATTTAGTTTCCAAGATTCCACCCGAACATACATAGTGACATACATACATACATACATACATTGCAAGTTAAATAAAAGCTTTTAGAAAACGGCCGGTGTCAGTCCACTGCTCTCCCAAGAGTCCGATGACACGCCACGCCACGCCACCACTTTGCGTATGTCGTCGCTCCACCTGGTCACAGGACGTCCTACGCTACGTTTACCGATTCGCGGTCTCCACTCTAGGACAAGTCTACCCCAACGGTAATCAGTCCTGCGGCAGATATGACCAGCCCACTGCCACTTCAGTTTGCTAATCCGTTGAGTTATGTCCATTTGTCCATTCACATTTATAATATTGGTGTTGATAATTTTAGTAGGATATAAAACGTCTCGATCATGAATAAGATCGTTTAAAAAACTAAATAAACTGGCCAAGTGCAAGTCGGACTCGCACTAGTAGGGTTCCGTACCACACTACAGTATTTTATAAGATCGAGCAAAAAATACCACTATCATTTTTCGCCAGCAAAAAATAATAATTAATAAACATTTTATTTCTTATAACGCCATCTATGGGACGTTTATCTAACTAAGTGTTCATAGATGGCGTGAAATGCCGAAAAAATACATTTCATGTATGGGGACCCTCGTTCGTGCATTTCGTGTATGGGGGGGGGGATTTGTTGTTATAGCGGCAACAGAAATACATCATCTGTGAAAATTTCAACTGTCTAACTATCACGGTTCATGAGATACAGCCTGGTGACAGACGGACAGACAGACAGACAGACGGACAGCGGAGTCTTAGTAATAGGGTCCCGTTTTACCCTTTGGGTACGGAACTCTAAAAAGAACCGACTTCAATGCCGCGATATTAATTTTTAGTACCAATTTTGAGGTATTTAACCCTGGAGATACTGGAGATACAGACCTCAATAAAATTACCATGATACCACACTGGGAATATCTCCTTTCCAACAAAAAAATAATAATTAAAATCGGTTCATAAACGATGAAATTATCCGCGAACAAACATAAATATATATATATATATATATATATATATATATATATATATATATATATATATAAACAGTCGAATTGAGAAACCTCCTCCTTTTTCTGAAGTCGGTTAAAAAATAGAAATAATTGATTTGACCGCATATTGTAATAAAATAACAAAGTATTGTTTGCTATATACTGAAAGAATTTTTAAGAAAGGAGGTGTAAATAAAAATATATTATTTACTTATCTACAAGGTTGTCTAGAAGAAATCGCTCTATACGATAAGACTGCCGATTGTATTGCCTTACTATTACTGTATACTAGATAAGTCGTACATTTTGTAAATATCTGGTAATCAATAAAGAGTTTTGTATTGAATTAGGGCCAGTTTTACAGATAGTTCATCTGACAGATGACGCCATATAAAAGCTATCAAAAATCTGTCAGATTTCTTCATTTTAGCGCTGTCAGAAACCGGTGAAACTGGCCCTAAATTAAAAAGTGTATTATTATTTACTTTAAGTAAAAAAGTAAACTCAAAGTGACCGACATAGCTCAACGCATTAGGAAGCTGAAGTGGCAGTGGGCTGGGTCATATATGTCGCAGAACCGATAACAGCTGGGGTAGACGCGTTCTGGAGTGGAGACCACGAATTGGCAAGCGTAGTGTGGGATGCCCTGTGACAATATGGAGCGACGATATACGCAGGGTAGCTGGCAGTGACTGGAGGCCCCAGTCCCCCCCCCCCCCCCCTCTAAAAGCTAAACTGCTGGCTTGAAAAATCTGGAAAAATTCGTGATAATAGTGCATTTCATGAACTTTAAAGGAAAACTATAGCGGTTAAGATAACTTTATTAGTTTAGCAGTAATAGTCATTGAACTTGGCTGTTTGATCATTTTTTACCAAATACAAAATCTTTAGAATAAATCCTTTAAGGTAACTAAGATGAACTAGTTGCTTGTTTATAGTGGGTAAAGACTTGCATTGAATAACGGGCTACTACGAAACCCTACACTGCGCGTGGCCCGACACGGACTAGGCTGGTTTTTATTTAAAATAAAACTTTTAACATATCGCCTCAAATTTGTTCGTCCATCTATCGCATCGTATAGAATTCCAACCATAGCTTTAGCTTGATTGGTGGATATGATGTAGGTATGACATTTAGGTCTAGCTGTGATTGGCGGACACTTTCGCAGCCATATTTGTATACATGCTAATGTGTCATGTCAACTGCTGTCATAGTAGCTAGTAACCATAGCTACACATAAACAATAAGTTTCACTTGCATCGTGGTTTTATAAAACCACACCACACTTTTTTAATTTAAAGGTAACCTAACCTATAATTGCATGAGCGAAGAGTAGACAAAGTGGTGTAGGTATGAAACTGCACATAAGTATTAAGTTTCTTAAACTACAAATATATTCTATTCTTTCAGTTCCGCTATTTAGGACAACGCTGCTGGCAGAGAACAAATCTCTCTATTATCTGTGGTACTGGTGCCGAAATGTACGGTTAATATAAATAACAATGTATTCAGTTCCACACGTGACTCCTTGAACCCTGTGACGACAGAACGAACACATTTGAATATAATGGTATTGATTATTCAATGTGTTGTATAAAATATTGGAAAGGATTCTTAATTTCTTACTACTGATAGTAGGAATAAATAGTATTAACTGTAAAAATATTTTTGGTCAGTGGTATGACTGGTCTACTAAAATTTTCTGAAGTAGGTAATAGAGGTGCGTGTAAATAGTATGGCTGGCAACCCTACTTTATTTTTTTTAATAGTCTTATGTTGACGATTCATGTAAGGCTTATTACTTTTATACTTTTCATCTGTATGTTTTTTAATGTATGTTAGGCGATAACTCTATCAATTTGAGTCAGCAAATTAAAATGATTCTAGCCATGGTTAAAACAGCTCTGATGGTCAGAGCACAACAACATTGATTTGTATTGTTTTAATTTTAGATAGTGTTAACACGTTTAGACGTATATGTATATATTTAAGATTGTTAATTGTTACTTTTTTTTCTGACTAAGCGGAGCGGCATATTCGCATGAGCGAAAAAGCTCCAGTTCTAAAGAAAAAACAAAACTATCAATTTTAAACCAAATGGAATGATTATTTTATTAATTGGTAGAGTACATTTTCAAGGTGGTCCCATTGTAATTTCATCGAGATCTGATAAGTATCTCCAGAGATATGGAGATAAACACCTAAAACTTGGTTCTGAAAATGACAAGCGCGGCATTTGAAGTCGGTTTTTTAGGGTTCCGTAGCCGAACGGCAAAAAACGGAACCCTTATAGATTCGTCATGTCTGTCTGTCTGTCTGTCCGTCCGTATATCACAGCCATTTTATTCCGAAACTGTTAGGACTACAGAATTGAAACTTGGTAGGTAGATGTATTCTGTGAACCATTTTCCGATTTCAAACAAAAATAAAAAATATAAAAGTTCAAGGGGGGGCATCCAATACATGGAACTGAAACAAAAAAATATTTTCTTCAAACCTATACGTGTGGGGTGTCTATGGATAGGTCTTCAAAAATGACATTGAGGTTCCTAAAATCATTTTTTCTCAAAGTCAATCATTTAAAAGATAGGCGCGTCTAAAGTGGTAAAATGTGTGTCCCCCTCCCCCCCTCTAACTCTAGTATGGGAGTGAAAAATCTAAAAAAAATATATGCTGTAAATCTCAATAAAAACTAACAACGAAAATTGGTTTGAACGAGATACAGTCAGCAGTTTTTGAGATATGGCAACCGCGAAGATAGCTTTGTTTTTCATACAAACACTATGAAAAACAAAGTTAATTTTGTAGTTGTGTAAATTCATAGTTATGGAATACTTAACTGTGTTACGGAACCCTACGAGTGCGAGTCATACTTGCACTTGGCCAGTTATTTCATTTTGTAAATGATCTTAAATTTTAATTCCGATCTTATTTATTATTATTATTTTAATCAAAGCGTTAAATTATGTTCTCACATACTATGTTTACTTGATTATTGATTATTAATTGTTTAAGAAGTGTATATGTGTGTATATTAATACTGCCTACATAGGTACTGAATAAATCCTTCCTTTGAACTTTGAGCTCCTAATTTTCCACCTAGGCAGAAATAAGCAAGGGTATACTGATGTCAATTTTTAGAGTTCCGTACCCAAAGGGTAAAACGGGACCCTATTACTAAGACTCCACTGTCCGTCTGTCTGTCTGTCTGTCTGTCTGTCCGTCTGTCTGTCTGTCTGTCTGTCTGTCCGTCTGTCATCAGGCTGTATCTCATGAACCGTGATAGACAGTTGAAATTTTCACAGATGATGTATTTCTGTTGCCGCTATAACACCAAATACTAAAAACAGAATAAAGTTATCTATGAACGTTTAGTTAGGTAAACGTCCCATAGATGGCGTTATATTGAAATGTCGATCCCTAACACCTTTGTTAGACGTTAGATGGCGTTACAAGAAACAAAATGATTATTAATTATTATTTTTTGCTGGCGAAAAATGATAGTGGTATTTTTTGCTCGATTTTATAAAATACTGTAGTGTGGTACGGAACCCTACGTGTTCGAGTCCGACTTGCACTTGGCTAGTTTATTTTTATATATATGATAGCCTATCATTTAACTACTATCTCGCCTCGTGGTCGAGGATGGTGAACACGCTAGGTGTAGAATGGTGTGAATCTCAAGGGATGTACCATCGAAATACGTGAGGACACCGTAAGGTTAGAGCGGCAGATTTTCTCCTTGAAGGTGGTAGTTAAGAAACTTTTTGGTAACAAGTAAGGCGGTAGGAACATCGAATCAATCGTTGAAATAAATCGTTTGAAAGATAGACACGTTTCGAATGATGTAAAAAATGTGTGTCTCTCCCCCTCTCCTGCCCCTAACTTATAAGAGAGCGAAAAATCTAAAAAAATTATAAGCTTATAATATGAAATAAAATATAATATATTTTAGTGCACACTTTCAACGAAAATGGTATGAACGAATTATAGTCAGCAATTTTTGTGATATAGCATATTTTCAAAACCACAAAAATATAACTTTTTTTCATACAAACACTAACTATAAAAAAACAAAGTGAATTTTTTGCTGGCGAAAAATGATAGTTGAAATACTCTACTGTGTTACGAAACCCTACGAGTGCGAGTCCGACTTACACTTGGCTACTTTATTGGTGGTAAAAGACTACTCATACTAGTTAACAGTTTAAACAGTCCAAACCACGGGCGCAACTTGTTAACATATTTGACATTGTCATACGGTGATACCTACGTTGTTGGTGGTGCGTAGGTACCTACGTAAATTATTTATGAGATTGTAGTTAAAATCGCGACAAACCGGTATCCTAAATAACAAGTTTTAGTTTAATTATTCGCATGATTCGCAGAACTAAAAAGTTCATATGTATAAGTACTTCTTTTACAAGAATTTACCTATTTGACTAATGTAAAATCTTATTTATGGTTTAAATATTATATACCTGTTGTAGTTTATATAATTTTGATATTGTCATGAACTAGGTAATTATTTTTAAATTGTTTGTATAAATATGTATATAAATACATTTGTCAAACTTTGACTGTAAGTATCTAATAGCTAAAATAAAAATAAAATATTTTATACGTATAATTGTTTTAGTCAGCATAGTTAAATTAAACTAGTGAACGTTTAGAAATATAATAAAAATGTAACTTACTTTCAGTTCCAACACGGCGAAATAACTGAATAACGTAGATAACAATAACAATACCGATTAGTAACGGAATCGTTATGAACATAAATAAAACTGTCACAACACTACACGGGCGGCCATCACGAGCCAATTTAGAGAAAAAGTTCAATAACGCACGTCTTCCCGCCAACTTTTTGATATGCGACTGTCATTCCCGCGCGTCAACTAGCCAATACGTAACTAAAATGTAAAAACGTAAGGCGTAAAACATTTTCCACACTGTAACCTTACTTACGACAATGTCAGTATTATAAACCAATCGATAAAAAAAAAATTATATTGTTATTATTTATTTACGCAGTGCACGTGTGTTTTCATGACTGTCATGGCCTATTCACGGGTGGAACTGGCGAATTTTTATCTCATCGGTCATTTAGCGACGACCTTGCTAAAGATTAGACGTCGTGTTTTAAACGGAACAAGGTTGGGCTGAATAAAGCGCTGTTTTCGCTTTATTATGCAAAGCGTATCGTACCATCCATGTGATCCCGCTGAACTTTTTTTTGATAACATTTGTTCTTTTATATTTGGCCCTGCACCTAACTGTCGTAGAATACGTATCATTTGGTTCGGAACATTTTATATCCACTTACCACTTTTACTTGTCTTATTATTTATTCTGTGCTATTTCTCATTTTATACCGTTTAACGGGTTTACCGCATTTTTTAGGCTTCCGTGTCTCAAAAGAAAGAACTAACCTACGCAACACATTGGGATCTGTAGTCAATAACAGAAAAGGACTGGTAAAAATAGCAACGGAATCCTGCCGAGGATCTATAGCGGACAAAGCCGAGTAGGTTATACTGCCAAAGAATGGGCGAGCAACGAAAACTCTGCCCCTCTCTTCCTGGCAAAATAAATAGAGTTTTCACTAAAAACATTGAATACAGACAAAAGCCCAGGCCCAGACTGAAACTCAAACGAACGAGGGAACGCGGGGTGCTCTTTTTCATACAAATGTTTTCCCTCGTTTTCTCCCTGGAAAATGCTTCTTTGTTTCTACAAAAAATCAAGGTCTGCTGTAGCTACGCCCTTATATTTTTTTTTGACCAACCGATTGCAAAAATAAATATAAGCCTTTTAATCTCCTCTTTAAGATTTTTGAATGGTCATATTTCTATTTGCAATTGGTTGATCAAAAAAAGCAAATGATAGGGGCGTAGCTACAGCAGACCTTGATTTTTTGAAGAAACATTTTTTGCTCTAGAAGCATTTTCCAGGGAGGAAACGGGGGAATACATTTGTATGCACACCGCCACGTTCCCTCTTAATATCAGGCACACAGCAAATAATCACTCCACTTACCAACCTGTTCAACCTCATCATGAAACAGAAAATAAAACTGGCCAAGTGCGAGTCAGACTTTTGTCCCGCACACGGAGGGTTCCGAACCGAACACCAACTAAGTAAACGTTAAAACAAAGGTAGAATAGTATTATATAGCAGTAATAGTAATAGTAGTAATTCATATTATTAAATATCTGGCTGACGGTATTTTTTGCCACTTAAACAGACAAATATGACTTTTCCCGATATCTATTGACGAATAATAATACTATTTTTTTTAATTGAGAGCCTGCCTTACCCACAGTACTGCTTTACCCACACAGTAACACTAAAGCTACTTCTACTCGCCAATAGATGTCGGAAAGAGTAATATTTTAAGTTGATTATCAATAAAGATGATTATTGAAAACACGAATAAAACAACATTTTCTGAAAATTATTCCTAGCTAGATCGATTTATCGCCCCCGAAATCCCGTGTATACTAAATTTTATTTAATCGTTGGAGCCGCCGAGATTCAGATTAAGGTAAAGACGATAGCGCCATCTTTAATGATCAATGTAAAAAACTTTTTTAAAACTTTCTTTAATTTTTAACTTTGTTCTGTTCTTAGTATTTGTTGTTATAGCGGCAACAGAAATACATCATCTGTGAAAATTTCAACCGTCTAACTATCACGGTTCATGAGATACAGCTTGGTGACAGACGGACAGACAGACAGACAGACATACAGACAGACAGACGGACAGCGGAGTCTCAGTAATAGGGTTCCGTTGGTACCCTTTGGGTTCGGAACCCTAAAAAACATAATCTATGGACATGCTCAGAAAAATCCTTCTCTATAAAAAAGGAGATCACAAATAATTTCAAACTACAGACAAAGCAGCCTGATGTCTTGTCTGTATAAAGACCTATTTGCATTTACTCTATTTCGACGTATTAGAAAATATATTGACGAGAACCAATCAATAGAACAATCAGGATTTCGAAAAAACCTTTACAGTCGATCATATCATCATCATCATCATCTCTGTCCACTGCTGGACAAAGGCTTCACCTATAGTCGATCATATACACACTTTTACAGAGATAATTGAAATTTAAAAAAAAAAATTTGGTTACCTAATTAATGTAAAATTCACGAATCGCCGCAAAGTTGCTTGCTTATCGGTTTTTTATCGGATACATTTCGGAGAGTGTGCAATGGAACTGCAAGATTTGATTCCACCATCCCCATTTTATAATCGGACATCCAGAGATACTAAAAGGTGCCATCGATTTATGGTGGATATACCATTTAACCGAACGAAGCGATTTGCATCTTCGTTCATCATGCGAACCGCCAAGAAATGGAATACCCTGCCTGAGTCTGTGTTTCCGGTTAAGTACAATATGGGGGTCTTCAAATCGCGAGTGAATAGGTATCTTCTGGGTAAGCGCGCTCCATCATCGATCTCAAGATGAGAAAGTGGTCAAGTGCTACCCAATTCGGTGTAAAAAAAAAACTCTATATTATATCGCCTTCATTCACTACTCGAAAGTATTCGACTCTATCTCTCACAGATCACAATATTACCTCCTTAACTGAACAATTAAACAATGACTACAAAACATTATTCTATAGATAATATCTATGTTACCCTACCCTACCCAGCTGTTACTGTATATCTATTAGATATACAGTAATAACCGCAAGGAGTTAAACTTACTCTATCCACTTAAATCCATTGATGGATCATTTTGCACCATTATGCCCACTTCCATCCTTTATCCAAGGATACAAGGACCACCTATCGTCTAGTTTGTTTATTCAGTCCTTGAAAGCAAATTAAGACGTTTTAACTGGGTGAAAATGGGACTAAAAATAGATGGTAATTACTTAACCCATTTAAGGTTTGCAGATGACCTGGTTATACTCAGAACAACCGACTTAATTACAAAGGTTGGTAGAGCCCTTATGCGAGACGAAAGCAGTTTTATAAGCTAAGAAATAAATCAAGAGAAAACTAAAGTTATGACAAATAAATTAGAAACCCCTATCGTAGTTAAGTCAGCACCTCTGGAATATATAGAAGACTTTATCTATCTCGGTCACCTCATATCATTCAGATCAGGAACAGAAAAATAAATAAATAGAAGAATAAACTATCCTTGAGAGCCAGTTCCCCAGTCTAGGCCTAGCGTGCTACTATCCTAAAACACAGTCAAGGAAAAGCTTCGGATTTGCCAAAGAGGTATGGAAAGGAGCTATATGAACAGCCCCCCTAGACAAAATCCAATTTCCTGTTTCCATTCACGCTAAAGCAAGTTCAAAATGTATGGAATGACATTTATGTTTCCGCAACAAAGATGTCATTCCCATACATTTTGAAGTTGCGTTAGCGTGAATGGCAACAGGAAATTGGATTTTGTCTAGGGGCCCAGACCACGTAAAAAATAAAGATATCTATACTAATATTATAAAGAGAGAACATTTGTATATTTGTATTTTTGTAGTTTTGTATGTTTGTAATTATTTGGCTCAAAAACTACTGAACCGATTTAAAAAATTCTTTCACTAATACGTAGAATGGACTTTCGGAATGAAAATAAGCTATATATTATCCCGTTTAAATCAAAGGTACATTCGGGAGACCTAATTTGCAACCTAAGTCGGCAAAAAACGGTCGAAAAAACACGTTTCTTACGAACGCTGCTTAATAGAAAATAGATAGAAGAATATTTTCTATGCAAGAGTTGTACAACTTAATAAGACCTACAAAAAAATCCGAGACAGCATATGTCTATCTCTTAAGGTTGACTCACAGCAACCATTTTAATCTTAAAATGTTTGTTAAAAAATATTACATAACTTCCAAGGCTATTTTCAAGTATATAGTATTCATCCTTATCCAAATAATTACGTTAATAAGCTTGGCCACATATTATAGATTGGCCACATATTTTAAAATCTGAGCTGTAAGTTGGTGTGGATTTGAGTATTCTGTAGAGTCCAGGAGATGTCCCAGCATCAGGTCAATGCTTCTATTTTCTTACAATATCGTTGAAGAAGAAGATTTTCGAAATGATCAGACCTATGAAAGTTGATTTCATAGCGCAATTAACTAGAAAAAAGCTTATAGATTTAAAAACGGGAATTTAACGTGACCTCGCAGCGAGGTTGAACGCGTCGGCGAGCGCCCCGCACTCAAGATCCTGAAGAAGGCCTCCGGATGAGGCCGAAACATATGTCGATCACTACATCGACATCGCGTAAGTCTCGTTAAATTCCCGTTTTTAAATCTATAAGTTTAAAATGAACGTGAGTTTTTATAATAGAAAAAAGCTCATAGTTTTATAACGATTGAACGAATTTTCATGAATCAAAGCTAAGAATACTCTCGATGAAGACATCTATCAAACAAAAAAAAACTATCAATAATAAAAACAAAATCGGTTCATCCGGTTAGGTGCTAACATGCTACAGACAGATACACAGATACACACGTTAAACGTATATTACCTCTACATTTTGCGACGGGGTGCGCCGTAAGGTTACGGCGGCAGATGTTCTCCTTGGTGGTAAGTTACTTTTTGGTAGATTTAATGATCCCACTACCACTGTACGAAAACTCATGATTCATGAATGCACATAAAACTTTCATTGGTAGGTATATAGCTAGGATTAGAACCAACGACCGTCGGGTCAGAATCAGGGTAACTATCCTTTACGCCAAAGGGCCGTCTAATATCAATACGTAAGTATTATAAAACAAAGTCCATCACTGCGTCTGTCTGTCGGTTCGCAATAATCTCAATAGCTACTGAACGGATTATCATACGGTTTTCACCAATAGCCAGAGTGTTTATGAGGAAGGTTTAGGTGCATAATTCGTTATGGTTTTGTGTAAATTGGATGAAATATGACGATGATTGTTAAATATGTTCATATTTTATATTCGATGCAACAAACTGATGCAAATTTTGTAGGCATATATGTTCTACCCGTGCGAAGCCGGGGCGGGCTGCTAGTCAGATATAAATGCCAAGGATGTAGACACAACAAATCCTATAGCTAAAGTGGAAGTGGGCAGGACATATTCGGACTTAAGCCCACGGAGAATAGACTCTACTAGGCTTGAGCCTAACCGTTGGCATCCTAGACAGAATATTTATACCTACTCGGTCTACGGTTGGCGTAGTATTATTATCTGTTCTGTGCCGTTGGGCTCAAATCACAACGAACCGCTGGCCTATCACGAACTTTGACAGTTGATGATTAAATGACTGAAATGAACTAAATGACGGGGACGCAGCTATGTAGGCTGTATAGCTCTCTCTAGCTCTAGCCATCTCTGTCATTTCCTTCATTTCAATCCCTATCAAACTTCGTGATAGGCCTGCTGGTTACCCTGAGATTACAAGCGCAGAAGACGCAGACCCTAGATGATATGAAGGAACGATATTGTTAACTTTGCAGGCTAGCTATGGAGCCTATGGACCAGAACAGCATCTCAAAGAAAAAGATGGAAAGATTAAGAGGAGGCTTTTACCGCCACCAGCGGTCTCTACTCTGAAGAATAATGAATAGGTGTAAAATATCTATATAAAAAAATGCAGTCGAATTGAGAACCTCCTCCTTATTTGTGAAGTCGGTTAATAAGTAGGTAATATCGCTATATCGACATCGCGTTAGTCACGTTAAATTCCCGTTTTTAAATCTATAAGTAGGTAATAGTTTGTTTAATTCTTTCATCATCATCATCATCATCATCATCATTATTAGCCGGTGTCAGTCCACTGCTGGACGTAGGCCTCTCCCAAGGTGCGCCACTGAGCCCGATCTTCTTTTCCAGTCCACCGCTTTGCGTATGTCGTCGCTCCACCTGGTCACGGGACGTCCTACGCTACGTTTGCCGATTCGCGGTCTCCATTCAAGGACAAGTCTACCCCAATGGTTATCAGTCCTGCGGCAGATATGACCAGCCCACTGCCACTTCAGCTTACTAATCCGTTGAGCTATGTCGATAACTTTAGTACTCTGGCGAATTACTTCGTGCCGGATTCGATCCCGCAGAGAAATACCGAGCATAGCTCACTCCATAGCTCGCTGAGCGACTTTAAATTGGTGGACCAGTTGAACTGTGAGTGTCCACGTCTCGGCTCCGTATGACATCATAGGTAGGACGCACTGGTTAAAGACTTTTGTCTTTAAACACTGCGGTATAGGCGACGAGAAGACTCGACGGAGTTTTCCGAATGCTGCCCAGCCCAGCTGAATTCTTCTCTGGATTTCCTTCTCGAAGTTGTGTTTGCCTAGTTGGAGCGTTTGCTCTAGGTAAACATACTGCGTGACAACTTCGAGTGGGAATCCATCTACGGCAATCGGTTCCGGAACAACGTGCTCGTTGTACATGACTTTGGTTTTATCCAAATTCATCCGGAGACCGATGCAACGAGAAGAATCAGCTAGGCCATTCAATATCCATTGTAGATCCTGCAGCGTCTCTGCCATAATGACGATGTTTAATTCTTTATACTTAAATATTATGATTTCTTTATGTGCTTTAGATGTAAGAACCAGTGTAGAGAAGAAATAATGCTTTTATTTCTTCTCTACACTGGTTCTTACATCTATATCTTTTATATATTTTTTAATTATTTCAAAAGAAAAAAAACTGGCCAAGTGCAAGTCGGACTCGCACTCGTTGGGTTCCGTAACACAGTAGTAGTATTCTTTAACTATGATTTTTCACAACTAACAAAAAGTTCACAAAAAGTTAATTTTGTAGTTGCGAAAAATTATAGTTATGGAATACTTAACTGTGTTACGGAACCCTACGAGTGCGAGTCCGACTTGCACTTGGCCAGTTTATTTTAATATCATATAGGCTAGCGTTTGACCACTATCTCACCTGTTGATAGGTGATGATGCGGTCGAAAATGATAGCACGCTAGGCCTAGAATGGGAAGGTTTTTTTTCCTGGTTTGGTACCCGTGTGGGTTTCCCGTAAACATTTCAAAATAGTGGAGTGCCGTAAGACGTAAAAATGGTAAAACCTCGGAATCCAGGGCCAGTCAATGAATCTTCATAAAAACTGTTGGACTGCATTACTAAAAGCTGAAATAAAAAAGTAAAAAAAAAAATTGCCGCTTATTGATTGTAAAAATTTATAATAAAAATTTACTAAAAAATGAAAGGGACAAGGGAAAAAAAAATTAGAGCAAAGATTTCAATTTTCAACCGACTTCACAAAAAAAGAGGAGGTTCTCAATTCGACGGGTATGTATGTAAAATAAAATAAAATAAATATTTTAATGTTTGTGACTTCAGAACGCCGTCAAATCTTAACCGGTTTGAAAAAATATTTTTTTGTTATAGAGATTAATTTCCCGTTTGGTCCCAATTAAATGATATTTTATCGGGATCAGATTATTATCTCCGGAGATATGGAGATAAACATATCAAACTTACACTTAGTACTAAAACTTACTATCGCGGCATGTGAAGTCTGTTTTTTTCGTTTTTTACGATAATAAATTATATATTATCGTAAATAATATAAATATAAAATAATTATATTATATAACTTATAAACACTTTATTGTTAATTTATTATTATTTCGCTTAAAATAACAATTTACAACAAAAAAAAATTATGAACTATATATATATTACGGAGGAGGAGACGAAATCCTGCGAGACGCGAGGTGTCGGAAAGAAGTCTAAGCGTTTAGAAGAATCTGTGCAGCTAATGCCAAAGACGAGAAAACCCCGCAGTCACTTCGTTAGATCAACGGGCTTTGAACAACAAAATCTCTAAGCTGGTGATACGTGACGTCCAGAGCTCCAACACACTCTCTATAAAAGAAGCGATCGACAGAAACCGGGTCAAAAGTTTTTGTTCAACAGCTGGGTCGAAGTCATCTGACGAAGTTGACCACATCTAACGGGAGTGTCGTTGCTTCTAAGCCGGAGATATTGAGGGAGGTTCAAGACTTCTACGGCCATATACCTCGCAAGCGTCCCGTCCCCAACCCCAGTCTGAAGATCCTAGAGCCACTCTTACCCGCCATATACGCAAGCTGGCTGGCAGCAGTTGGATACAAAGAGATGAAGATCAAGCTCAGTGGTGTGCCATAGGTGAGACCTATGTCCAGCAGTGGACAGAAATAGGCTGATGATTATGATGATATATTTATCTGTAACATTTAAAAGAGACAAGAGGTTATAGTCAACAATATACATATAATTCAGTTAATATACATTTGGAACGATAATATTCACTGTTTCACTTTATTCTTATAAAATTTACGCGACGCGATGGCCCCCAGAAATACCGCTCTTTCGTTATTTCTAGGCGGCGTCTTGACGGTATATTCGGACCCGGAGATGTAGACTCGAAGGCAGTCCGGAGCAAAGTGTTCTACGAATGTCTCGCACGTGGTCCATCTTCACTCACAGCCTTCCGCCGATAGCTCCGCCCATTACACGCTGTGTCTGGTTCTGACGTCTCGTTCATTTCCGTTTCTAAAGGCGCCAAATACGAATGCGACAACATCCGGCCGTCCTGCTGACGCGTTCGTCCTCGAACCGCGTAGTGGTCTGATGAAGAGCTGAAAACATGAACTCTAATTAGGCACAGAACATGAAATTTTCCTTTTAGGTGTATAACAACATGGGGCTGTACATGAGGCTTTGGTTCGTTCATGTGTGGTTTGGACTACTGATGGTCATACAGGATCAGTAGCCGTGTATCACCACTGCCACAACAGCGTTCACGGTATGGATACCTGTTGCAGCTTGGTGAACCAATTCCTCTAATACTTTCCATCATGTTGAAGCGATTACATTAGACCCATATTTATTTATTTCATGCAAAAGTATAACTTTTATTAATCAAGATACTTTGTAAGGTAATTAATACTAGAAGTTTCATTTTTTTTATGTATTATTGATTACAATTGAAATAGTACATAATACATACATCGCTGACAACATCCGGACTTAGTCTGCCACGTGGATCCATGGTTTCATATTCTCCACGCAAGCAGTGCCATCGTATCGTTTCGAAGATCTTTCCGCTCCCCTCATGTCGGCCACTTGGTATCGATCGTGACCTAAAACTTTTAAGACCTGAAAAGGGCCTTTGTAAAGTGGCAGCAATTTCCGACTTTGACCGTCGTTCGAGTGACTCGGAATTTTCAACACCACAAGATCTCCAACATAATAGTTAGGTGCATCCTTCCTTTTCGCGTCGAACGAAGCTTTTTGCTTTTCAGCGTCCTTTTTAATGTTCGCATCGACCGTGTTTCTCAACGCAGTGACATTAACAGAATGTTCAGTGCTATTATCATCAGTGACCATATCATTATTCATTCGAATTCTATAGCCAAAAAATACCTCACTTGGGACAGCCGATGTAGTTTTATTGATTGTGCTATTTATGCCTTGTTGTATGTTAGTGATGTGTTGGTCCCATTTATTATTTTCAGTATCAGCACCCATACTACGCAATGCTTCTAAAATAGTTTGGTTATACCTCTCCACCTGACCGTTTGAACGTGGAACGGCTGTGGCAATAATGTGAGCCCTAATATTTCTGTCTTTGCAATAGTTAGTAAATGATTTTGACGTAAATGCGCTACCAGCGTCACATACTAAGCGTTTCGGATTCCCAAACACTTTGAATATCTTATTTAACTCGTTTATAACAGCGCTACTTTTAGTATTTTTAACGGCGGCAATAAAAACGAATTTTGTAAATGAATCTACAAGTACCAGTAAGTAACAGTTGCCTTGTGAAGTTTTAACAAATGGACCAAGGTGGTCGACGTGAAGTGTATGGAAAGGTCTCGCGTGTTTTGGAATTAGATATAATTTACCTGGTTTTTTTCCGTGAATATTTTTATAATAAATACAATTTAAACAGTTTTTAATGTACTTCGTGACAGATCTCTTTAAATGTGGAAACCAGTACATAGATCTAATCCTCTCTACAGTTTTGTCAACCGCAAAATGTCCTACATCATCGTGATTAGCGCGAATCACATACCAAACACATTGTTTTGGTACTAGCCAACGTGTACCAAATTCTGTTCTACGATAAACTTTGTTACCTAATACTTCATATTCTTTAAATATCTGTTTACTCGATTCGGCCTCACCTGACAGTATTATGTCTCGAATGCTTCAAATACTGGGATCCTGTAATTGAACTGACAGCAACCAGTCGCCTTCGGTTATAGTTATCGTGTTCACGTTCTCCGCTACTTCAGACAAATTATCGACGTCGCTAACAGGGTTTCTGCTTAGCGCGTCCACGTGTTGCATTTGTGACCCAGCTCTATGAACAATTTCGATCGAAAAATCTTGCGTGTATAATACCCACCTACTAATTCGCGGTATTATTTCTTTTTTACTCAAAGCATGACGCACAGCATTACAGTCGGTGGTGATTTTAAAATCAATTCCTATTAGGTAATGTCGAAACTTAAGTAGCCCCGCCACAATGGCCATTAGCTCTAGTTCAAATGAATGATATTTCTTTTCGTCATTGCTAGTTTGCCGGCTATAAAAATGAACTGGTTTTTCCCCATCATCTGTAGACTGCATTAGAATACATCCTATTCCATCGCGACTCGCATCAGTATATAAGTTAATGGGTAATTTTGGGTCGAATACATTTAACACTGCATTATTAATCAATAAATATTTTACCGTGTTTACAGCCTCATCTTGAAGAGGACCCCATTGCCACGCTGCATCTTTTTTAAGTACATTTGTCAAGGGTTTGCAATGAAGTGCACAGTTGCGAATAAATTTACGAAAATAATTTATAAGTCCCAAAAACTTAATTGATGGACAGTCTTCGGAGTAGGATACTTTTCGATAGCCTCGAGTTTACGAGCACTAGGGCGAACACCCTGTACAGAAATATCATAGCCTAAGAATGTTACGCAATCTTTAAAAAATGATCATTTTTTTAGATTTATTGTCAGACCATTTTTTACTAATACGTCTAACACCAATTCTAAGCAAATTATGTTTTCTTCTATACTATTCGTGGCGATCAGTAAATCGTCCATGTAGCATATAACTCTACCAAAACGTAGATTACCTAAGACCGTGTTCATAAGTCTTTGAAAAACAGCAGGCCCGTTACAAACACCAAAAAGCATTCGCAAATATTCAAAATGCCCATCATTTGTAATAAACGCTGTCTTGTGCACATCCTCAGCTTTTATGCAAATTTGATGGTACCCGCTTTTTAAGTCTAAAAATGTATAGAATTTACATCCCTGCAGCCTGTCAATTAGGTCCTCTATCATAGGCATAGGGTATTTTTCTTTAATGGTTATTTTATTAAGTTGTCTATAGTCAACACACAACCTTTTGGTCCCAGACGCTTTGTCTACTAAAAGAGCTGGGCTTGCATAAGCAGAATTGCTATTACGAATGATTCCGTTTTTTAAGAGGTCGTCGGTTATTTCCCGCGTAATTGCTTTTTCTGATTCTGACATTCTATATGGCCGTTGATAAATAGGTTTATTAGTGGTCAATTGTATGTCCAATTCGACGCAGGAAGTTTTACCCAGTGATGATAGATATTCCGAAAAAGATTGAGGGTACTTTGACAGTATATTTTTTTAAAAGTTTTTCGTGATCACTATGTACATCACTAGTGGCATTAACATACACACTTTTAATGTTTGCATTGTTTGAAAGGTTAACGTATCATCCACACGGACGTACATTAAACTTCTATCTTCCGTAAAATTCCTTCCGATTAGAATGTCACAGCCAGAAAGTTTGTCAATTGTGTACAGCGTAGTTAATAATTCAACAGAATCTACTTGAAGTGTAACGGCTACAGCTTCAGTTACTTCAACCGATGAATCATTCGTAAATTCCACCAAATTGACTGGTTTATTCAAGGGGAAAGTTTGTAAGTTAAGTTGAGTCACTAATGCAGTCGTTATCAAAGAACAATCACTGCCCATATCAACACTTTATTATTCATTATTTCATTGTAACATTATTGTCAATTACTGTCGTCGTCATCGATTTCATTGATGTGGATTTGTAGATTGTAAAACTGAAAAAAAAACATCAAAAAATGGAGGTCGGGTAAACTTTTTTTTGTATATTGTTAGAAACACAATTCAAAAGTTTCTATAAAGATTCATTGACTGGCCCTGGATTATAAGGCGAGAACGCACTCCACTAAAATGGTAATGTAAAATGTGTTAGGAGATGAAAAGCTACATCATTTTTAAAACGCCCGTGGTACTATTATTTATTCTGTGTCTTTGCCGTAATTTATGACTGGGCATAGGTTATGTATATTGGGTAATTTTACTACCTATCTAAAATGTCAACTTGCTGTCCAGCCAAGCATTCGTCACTTACCTACCATCATAATGTTTTCATTCATTTTTATGAGATATCATTATCATGCATGGATCATCTGCATAATAATATTTTATGGGTAGTCTATGCATACCTACGTAAAAAAGTACATACAGTGCCACAAGTATAACTTGGCGGTGGTGGTTTTTGGAACTAATTATATTAATTGAAACTGTGAGTTTGACGTTTGAGAAATTACCGCGACATTATTGTTGATAAATCTGCTACATTAAAATAGTTCAATAATGCCAAAAGTAATTAAAAGTGGTTTAAGAGAAACTGTTAACAAAGTACAAAGTAAAAGCACAGTGGCGCACAGGCACGCCAAGTTATACTCGCCGGACATTACAAGAGAAGTATTATATACCGGGAAGACAAAGTATATCAAAATATTTCAAATATACAATTATTAATTTATATACATTTTATGTAAGTGACATCTGAACATTATTTGATAAATTAAAACAGTTTAAGAGGACTTATTACTGTGGCGTTTTTTCCATAGATGTCGCTGTAATTATTTTTGAGTGATTTATTTATTTTAATTCTTTCTACCATTGTGGTAGAAGAAGGTATGTTTGGGAGCAAAACATCATCATTCTAGTGCTTCAAGTGGTACTCACCTGCAAGTGGTTATCTTGCTGGATAATGGACGAGGCATCGACGTCATATGACGTCGATGGGACGAGGCAACCGAATGATGGCGGAATAACCATATCACAACACGTAGCTACTAAAATGCCACAGGCCGGTGCGAGTAGCTACGCACTGCGATTGCCAAGCCGACCTGCCTACTCAGCGTTGCAATTGCTAGCTTTCCCTCCCAGGCAAGCCAGAATGAACCACAGCCCCCAGTTCCCGGTCAATATCTCAGAGTGGCGTAGTGTTCCTGGTAAACAGTATCATCTGTCACCTCTGTGACAACGTTGTAGACGTTTCAACTTGTCGAGTAAGGGTCGCGTACCTCATGGATAGCCTCAAAGTTGTGCAGGTTTACGCACCAACCTCGACACACTCGGACGATGAAGTGGAAGATATAATATGTTGGGTAATACATATATCGAAAGCCTTATACTGAAGTATAAGAGGCCACAAAGGCTTACTACTACGTTGTCATAGGATGGGAGGCTTCAATGCCAAAGTGGGAGTACAGAACCACTGCGAATCGGTAGTAAACCTAAGCTTAGGGTTTAGGTAAATGAGATCGACTCTATCATATCGGATAGGAAACGTATATTCAGAGACGTCTCAGTGAGCAATAGGTTTTATAAATGAAAACCGATTTGTACGAAACTCTCTGAATATCAATTTTAGGCTTGAGCGTTTCTTCTTTGATGAAGTCAAGACTTCAACCTACCCTCCTTCATACTATAGTGGGATCTGAAATGAACCAAACAAATCAGGAGAATCAATGTGCTGCCGTGGAAACAACAACCAGCATTGACATTGACCAGGCCCTCCAAAAATGTGGTCTAAATACGCAGTGAGGAAAGTTACAACAACATGTCTAAACTTTCGGAAAAAACACTCGAGCTTATGAAAGAACGTCGGGAAAACCCACTGGACCTCGTTAGAATGGTATGTATGTATGCTCATGCTCTGAACAAGAAGACTAGTAAACTGAAACTTGTACGCCACGACCTACGATGCTTGGGCCTTGGATACTCGCTCTATGGAACTCTGAAGAAAGTTGCTGTAAAGGCAATTTCTTAGCATTTGACGAACGAGCAAAAGGAACACATTTAATTCTCAACCAAATCGTGTGCAAATTTTAAGCTATTGCATAGCTTCTATCACGGGCCTTGAGCGTGGAGTCCGAATCCAGAAATTCCGTAACGAAAATAAAACCTAACACCCGAACCTATCAACGAACCTCGGAGATAAGGTCGTTTTTGGTTTCACACATCATTCAATTTAATGGTAATACTTGATAATATGAAACACTTGCGTGTGTTAACGGTGTACAACGCCATCTATCGGATTTTTAATTATATTACTGTATGTAATGCCTGACTACTAGAATTTGACATCGGTAAAAATGCAAAATGAAACACTTGCGTGTGTTAACGGTGTACAACGCCATCTATCGGATTTCATCCCCACTTCACATGTAGCTACCCTAACCGCTTATATACCCATCGAACCGGTTAATTTTGATTTTGTCTTCTCGTTCCTTTTTAAAATATAAATTCCGAATTCTATTTTCAAATTATGTCAAGGGTGAACAAGTCCTCGGAACTTTACATAATTCCTCCTTGTTAAACACTCACCGCCTCCATACATGTATCCGTGACACAGATAGGTGTATAGGTATTTATCATCTATGTACAACAGTGAATATCTTAACTCTGTCTCTATCTGGAAATATGAATAAACAAAGTGCAATTATTAATGAAGAAAGTCACGAAAAAAATAGTGAAAGAAAATGAGTGAGTACTCTATATATGTACATACATTTTATTATTATTATCACAAATGCAGTATTATTTTTTGTTTTGTTAATTTATATATAATACTGCTATAAAGATAACCAAAATATTTGATATTAAAATGAGCGATTTTAAAAGTAGCTCACAATTTATTTAATAAAAGAAAAAAAATGTTTTCTTATCGGTCACCGCGCTCAAAAAGTGTAACTTGAATTAATATCAAAGAAAAAAAAATACTGCATAAAAAAAATGCTATGCAATAGCTTTACCGCAGCAGTCCCTGACTGCCACACGTCTTTTTTTATTTCATAAATAAGCTCAAAATAAAGTTTCAATGAAGGTAAACTCTTAGCGCTTAACACAAAGCGAATCAGGAAGTGACTTCGATGCAACCTAAGCGCAAAGTTTACGAAGTTTATTTACTACGCAAAATGATTGAGCATTGTACGAGATTTTATAATAGTTGATAGAGTGGCGAAGCTATTAGCAAACGCTCTTATCTTCTTTTTTGTGCAAATTGGTGTCAATAAAGAGTTATTGTATTGTATTGTATTAGTTTTTTGATTAGTTTCGTTTCGCGGCCATCACGGAGAATAGATGCTACTCTCTGTCTTTATCCGTGGCGGCCATGCATGCACCATTGATAGCCTATCTAGCAGACTAATAAATAGTAAACTGTAAGTTATCTATGGTCGCTTCTTTCATAGTAGATATTTTATTTTAGTTCTGGCAACATTTTTCGAAAGTTTGTCTGTAGTCTAGTCTGTGTTGCTGTTGACATTTGACTTTGGCATTTTCTTGACTTGACTGCAGAATTCAACAATTTTTTACAAAAAGAAAAAATTGTGATACGTAAAAGACGTAGAATTTGTGAAGTAATTTCTAAAGTTTTCCGTGACGCTAATAGCAAATGAACTGTTGAAATTTGGTGCATATCTCATGGATTGTCGTGTGTGATACATATTTTCTCGTTTAAACAATATGATTATCGAAAATCCTGACATTTTTAAGTCTTGGCTGACTGCCATATTGGAACCCCTGTGAGTAGATCCGCTGCCATATTTATTTTAAATATTTACTTTTCACTTCTTTCTAGAAATTGCGGACATAACCCTACCATACCATCTCGTATAATATGCGTAATTAATAAGTATTTCATAAATGAAGACCTATATATAAGTGTAGGGTATCAGATTACGATTTTGCAATATGATTGCCAAAGTTGTCTGTCAATTTAATTTGCACACATGGCATTTATTTTGAAGATTTTATTCGATATTTCAGCTTTTCATGGGGTTTTCACGTGAACATTTGCAAATGCTTTCACTTAACCTTCAAATACAAATTTATTCAAAGAGTAGTGACGCATTTTGAACTAATAGTAATAGGTTTTGTTTATGGAGTTGATAAGCGTCTTAATAAGTAGAAAGTCTGAAGTCACCCAACATTCTATTAGAAATACCACTAACCAACTTTTATCTGAAATGAAAAAGCGTTATCAAAGCTACATTGCCATTTCTTGTTTTATGAAATGAAATGTTTATTTTATATTAGCAGTGCCTCGAGGTTTCACCCGCGTAGTTTCTGTTTCCGTAAGAATACGGGCTTAAAATAATGCCTAAGTTACTTGCTGATAACATAGCTTACTATTAGCGAAAGAAGTTTTGAAATTGGTTTGGAAGTTTTTGAGTTAAATCGTAACAAACATACAAACAGGAAATAAAATCTTTCCTCATTTTAATAAAATCAAATCTTTACAGAGTATAAAACAAAGTCTGTCTGTCAGTGTCAGATGTTTTAAACTACGAAACAGATTTTGATGGTATTTTCAGTAAATTGATAGTGATTTATAAGGAAGGTTTATAACCACAATTAAATGGGGGTAAAGCCGCGGGTCGCAGCTAGTACAGTATAAAAATGTTGTTAGTAAAATAATTTGAGACCTTCTATTTTGCCATGTAAATGGCTCATGAAGGAACATACATACTGATATAAATAATTAAAATATAATTAACATAGTTTGAAAACTAAAACAACCAACTTCCATACCCCGTGAGTCAGTTTCAGTAGCAAGTTTGAGACATTTATTGTCATATCTCTGGAAGTACTTAAATATCTTGATGAAATTACAATGGGACCACCTCAGAAATGTACCCTACCGATTAAAAAAAGATTTATTCGAATCAGTTCACAATTGCGAAGTAATCGCATAACATACATACAAAAAAAAAATATTATAAGAAGCATACAGACATATTGAGAACCTCATCCCTTTGGAAGTTGGTTGAAAAGCAACAAATGGTAACATTAACATGATTAATATGATGGAGTTGTTGTTGTGGAGACCCCCCACTTGATAATAAGTGATAATATTGTCTAAGTTGTCGTAACCGTGCGTGGTAGTAGGAGATGATAGAAAGACTAGACTGGATGACTTAAGGGTAAGGTCGTTTATTTATTTATTTATTTATTTATTTATTTCAGAAAATAGTTAACTTACAGCATTGCCAAGTCAAGTTGAATCAAGTCGCCTTCATAAGAAGATAGGAATAGTCGGGGAAGGTAGAGGGAGTTGGGAGGAGTCCCCCCCACTTGTTTATCCCTGCCGGAGAGGCATAGTTTTTTTATTTTTTAAATTGAAATTTAAATATTTTCATCAGACATTTGTATAATTATACTTTCTAGCGCTTCGCCGGCAGCTGCCGCAGCACGATGTGTGGTCACTGTTCTAACATAACCTAACCTTCACTTTAGGGCCATATTTTATCGCATCTCCGGCAGCAAGTTTTGCTCCAGGGCGCTTAGTAAGAACTCCTTGACCCCCCCCACATTCACAGTTTACTCAAATTCAGGCGACTCGATATAAGATCCATCCCGACTTAAGTGCCCCTGAGACGGTCATTCGTCAATCAGTACGTGATTGACCGTTTCAATTGAAGGTGCATATGATTGAGCTTTAATTGATGTGTCAATTGCTCGCCCCTCATTTGCTTTTCTTTGCATGACAAGACGTTTGCGTTGTTTGGTTGGGTTGGTTGCGTCATTTGCTGATTGTCAATGGCATCTATAAAAATTTCCATCATTTGCCTTCAATCACATAGTTGCGAATGATAAAGGCTTCAATTGCCTCTATAGATGATCATTGGGTCCATCATTAACATAAAAATTTACAATTGCAAATGACCATCTCTGGGGCACTTTAGTTCAATCCACATTGACAAACTACCCGAGAACCTGTCATCATGACCAAACATGATGCTCAGCAAAACAATGTCATTAGTATGCTTGGTGGTTTGCTCAAGCCTGGGCCGAAACTTCTAGGTGGTTTGAGCGGTTTGAATCAGGGCCCAACCTATGCTTATCCATTTACCACCACCCAGGGATCAAATGTAGGGCTAATAAGGTCTTAGCCTTCTTCACCACCTTTACTATTGGAAGCGTTATGTCAGCAAACTAAAGCTGTGCTCCACTTCATCAAGGAGTTGGGATGGCTTGGGTAAAAGCTGGTAGGGAGAAATTTACAATACACCCAGAGCAGGACGTCAGTGCAGGTCTTATTGCTATTGCCCTCATCACCAATTACAATTAGAGGGTCTCAGGCCTACAGATGCTGACAAGTGACACAAAATCTCTTCCATGTCCTCAATGTTTGTCCAATTTAACTGAGGATTTTTACCGCGTACCTGTAAGATGTGGAATGACCTGCCCACTGTGATTTTACCATCTTGCTACAGGATGGAGTCTTTTAAAATAGGTATAATACCAAACCTACTCGAATAATATTAACTAATATTTTAGACCAATAAAATTATCGATATTTTTTTTATCAATTAACAACTGTTAACCATTCAAATGTTTCAACCATTATTGCCATCTTTAGTCTAGAAGACTCCCTTCATTTGTATTTATAAATGATTTCAACCACACAGAAATTCTCACAGGAGGTATATAAATAGGAATAAATCTCAGCAAGAGATATTGTTTAGAAATAGACCATCATGTTTAGTTTAAACCTCACATGGTAAGCACTATTTACAGTCGAGTGTTCTTACTTATAAATACAACTTAAAAGTGCTCTATGTCTTGCCTGAAACAAATTCAATTATGACACTTTAATGAATAGCTGCATCTACAATAATATTCCTGAAGAAGATATGATTTAAGTTACAATAATTAAAGATCGTTCACAAAACGAAAAAACTGGCCAAGTGCAAGTCGGACTCGCACTCGTAGGGTTCCGTAACACAGTAGAGTATTCTATAACTGTGATTTTTGGCAACTACAAAAATAACTTTGTTTTTCATAGTGCTTGTATGAAAAACAAAGTTATTTTTGCGGTCGGTATATCTCAAAAACTGCTGACTGTATCTCGTTCAACCCAATTTTCGTTGAAAGTTTTTATTGAGATGTACAGAATATATTTTTTCTAGATTTTTCACTCCCATACTTTAAAAGTTAGAGGGGGGGGGGGACACACATTTTACAACTTTAGACGCGCCTATCTTTTAAATGATTGACTTTGAGAAAAAATGATTTTAAGAACCTCAATGTAATTTTTAAAGACCTATTCATAGACACCCAACACGTATAGGTATGACGTATTTCCATGTATAGGATGCCCCCCCTTAAACTTTTATATTGTTTATTTTTGTATGAAAATCTGAAAGCGATTCACAGAATACTTCTACCTACCAAGTTTCAATTCTGTAGTCCTAATAGTTTCGGAATAAAATGGCTGTGACATACGGACGGACAGACAGACAGACATGGCGAATCTATATGGGTTCCGTTTTTTGCCATTCGGCTACGGAACCCTAAAAACCGACTTCACATGCCGCTATAGTGAAAATATTCACTAGTCATAATCATGTCATCAATCATCAAGGTATCAAATTTGTTTATATTGTTTATCTCCATATCTCCGATTGTTATTATCAGATCTCGATAAAATTTAAATGGGACCAAACGGCAGGCATAATCTTTCGAACAAAAAAATAATTTTTCAAATCGGATTTGACGGAGTTCTGTAGTTCTGTGTCGGAGTATAAAAATACAGTCGAATTGAGAACCTCCTCCTTTTTTGTGAAGTCGGTTAATAATAAAACCGGCCAAGTGCGAGTTGGACTCGCGCACGCACGGCAAATAAAACTGTTTTGTCTGTTGTATGGGAGCCTCCTAAAATATTGATTTTATTCTGTTTTTAGGGTTCTTTAGTATTTGTTGTTATGGCGGCAACAGAAAATACATCATCTGTGAAAATTTCAACTGTAATGGTTCGCGGTTTATGAGACAGACAGAGACGGACAGACAGCAAAGTCTTAGTAACAGGGTCCCCAATTTTACCCTTTGGGTATGAAACCCTAAAAACCAACTTGAAATTATGTGCAATGCCAGTATCTGGTACTTCATTGATATTGTAAGAACATTGTAGGTAACATTGTCCTGATGCTGGGGCATCTCCTGGAATCTGCAGAATACTCTACTCCTCACCAACTTATAGCAGAGACGTCGAGTTTGAGCTCACTGGAATGCTCTCAATGAACAGATTATACATAGAGCTGTCGGGGTGGTTATTTAAAAAAACATTCAACCGGCTTCCTAAAACAAAGGAGGTTCTCAATTCGTCTTGTGTTTTTTTTTCGTGTGTATGTTACGCGATTACTCCGTTTATTCTGAACTGATTCGAATGATGAGCTTTGTCCCTGCGCGACCACATCGCCCTATAGGAAACAAATTACAATTAAAATATATATCTATATATTAGTCAAATAACCCGCCCCTGAGCGCTCCGGGCGCAAAGGTGCCCATCACACTCGGACGCATTGTCAGCTTGGTCTGGCTTCAATTCGGATGCGACTATCCCAGAATTAAAGCACGTTCACCGGGCATGAGACGATGTAGGGACGAAGCGGCTCCAGGAGCAATTATTAGAGGGTACCACGGGAGCAGATAAGGCCAGACTGCGGGCTGTGTCACAACCTGAATCCGGTGCATGGTTACATGCGCTGCCTTCACCTTACCTGGGCACTTTACTGGATGACGACTCTCTGCGTGTGGCGGTGGCTCGCCGTCTGGGCTGCAAGGTGTGTGAACCCCACATATGCACCTGCGGTTCCATGGTGGAGGCCGATGGCAATCACGCATTGAGTTGTCGGCGTTGCACAGGGAGGTTTCCCCGTCACCATGCGCTAAATGACATAGTCCGTAGAGAGAGCCCTCATATCGGCAAACGTTCCCTGCGTGCTCGAGCCTCCAGGTCTGAGCAGATCTGACGGTAAGAGGCCGGACGGGTTGACTCTGGTGCCTTGGAAAAACGGCAAGTGCCTAGTTTGGGACGCGACTTGCGTTAGCACTTTAGCTGCCAGCCACCTCAGTCGCACCGTCCACTCCCCGTCAGCAGCAGCAGAAGACGCGGCTAGAAAAAAGAAGCTAAAGTACGCTGCTATGGAGCCGCTTTACCACTTCGTGCCTATCGCAGTGGAGACCCTGGGTTGTTGGGGGACAGAGGCCAAGAAGTTCGTCCATGAAGTAGGTCACAGGCTTAGGGACAGTACAGGTGACTTCCGCTCCGGTTCGTTCCTGGTGCAAAGGATGAGCATCGCCATTCAACGTGGAAATGCGGCGAGTGTGATGGGCACCTTTTCGCCCGGAGCGCTCAGGGGCGGGTATTTTGACTAATATATAGATATATATATTTTAATTTATGTTGAAAATAAATTACAATTAATTTAATTTCACTTAATTTTAAGTTAATTGGCCTTATAAAGTGCTAAATCTACGAGTCGATGTTCTGACATTGGGTCACTTAACATAGAATTACTAAGGCCCATATCTTTCGTAGCTACGGGGTGGTTTTAAATTTAATTATTTATGAACGAACAGTTATCAATTCTTTGCAATATCATTCATCCAATTACACAAGTAATTTTAAGTTGCATATAAGTATATAAAGCGTTCTCTTATCAGTTATAGCACTGTGTCGTAATGCTGATAACGAAAGGTGTATGTTGCTTGATTCGCTTTATTTCATAATAATGTTTAAAAACGTTTTCAAGATTTCATATTGCGGAAAAATATAATCAAGATTAAGATAGTTTAAAAAGAAAAACAAGCGACTTCCATGCCGCGCGAGTCAATTTCAGTAGCAAGTTTGAGACGTTTATCATCATATCTCTGGAGATACATTTCAGATTTTGTTGAAATTACAATGGAATCAAGATAGAAATGTACCCTACCGATTAAAAAAAATCATTCGAATCGGTTCACAATTGACGGAGTAAACGCGTATCATACTTTAAAAATAAAACTGGCCACGTGCGAGTCAGCATCGCGTCTCTTATCGCACACTTTGGGAGGGTTCCGTACAATACGAAACATAACAGAGTTTCAACCTCATATATTTGATTAATTGATATTACCAAGAATATTTGGTTTGGTCGCGATCTAGAAAGACGGGGCGGGGCTCGTTTACTAGCGCCATCTATGTCATTTTACCGAAACTAATGAGATAGATGGCGTTTAAAAACACGTTTATTGTATGGGGACCCCCTTTAATTTTTAACTTCATTTTGTTTTTAGTATTTGTTGTTCTAGCGGCAACAGAAATACACCATCTGTGAAAATTTCAACTGTCTAACTATCACGATTAATGAGCTATAGCCTGGTGACAGACGTACAGACAGACAGACAGAAAGACGGACGGACAGCGAAGTCTTAGTAATAGGGTCCCGTTTTACCCTTTGGGTACGGAACCCTAAAAACAAAGACGAAATGAGAACCTGTTTTTTGGAAGTCGGTTGAAAAAACATTTGTATGGAAATTACAATGTTACCTATAATGCAAACTAGATGGCGCTTTTTATTTCCAAACAAATCTGCGTTTACTACTCAGAGTAACAATTACTAAAGTATAATTGTTACTCTGAGGTTTACTATTACGTGATAGAGTAAGTAAGCCAATCTGAAGATTCTCGCTCTAGGAACTCGGGGCATCGATTCTAACTGCTACTAAAAATATGTTTACTACGGTACAAAAATAGCCATCCTTAGTCACATCTGATGTTAGATGCGTCATTGCGTAAAATGATATAAACAATAGTTTCTAACAGAAAATAGCTGGATTTCCAGACGTCAGACTCCAATATCTAAAGATAATATAATGTTTTAACTGACTTCCAATAAGGAGGAGGTTCTTAATTCACCTAACATCATGCCGTAAAGCGACCGCTTGGCAGCATGGCTTTGTCAAGTGGGTGGTAACATGCCGCAGCCTAAGCCTACCACCTGAAAATACTGGTCTTTTGACACCACCCAGGGGACACGTCGTGTAGGACATCGAGGGCTAAATCCTACGAGCGCGAGCAGTACAGCCCCCAAAAGTCCGAGTAAAAAGTAGTTTTTGAGTTTATTATTGTATATTTATATGTTTGTCATATATATGTTTTATAATATACTAGCTGACCCGGCGAACTTCGTACCACCTAACAGACAATGAATGTCGTGTTACCTTTTAGATGAACTTGTTTTAAGCTTTTATGAAAGTAATAAATGAATACAAAAGAGATATTAAGTTTATTAATGTATTATGGCAATACACATATATATAATAAAAATTGGTAAAAATGATTTTGGAAATATAAACTTTTCTAAGTTGCACAAGCAACTTACAAAAGCATACATTTCTGAACGCACGCATATTTGACAACCAATAAATATGTCAAACAATTATCATTACTGACAATATTTAAGATGTTTTAAATCTACGTGACTTGAATTCACAAAAACTTGAAGAATTTTTACTTGACTTACTACTTGACACGGGCTAAATACACTAATCGTGTGGAGCCATAATTATACAAAAAAAAATGCGCGATAATCCGAATATTGTAATGCTATCCACACATGGGAAGAATTTTTATGCTTGACACTGGCTAAATACACTAATCGTGTGGAGCCATAATTATACAAAAAAAATACGGCGGTAATTGTACTATTCATTATTCTGTGACGGCGGGATAAACAATTGAACATCAAATGATTGGCAGTTTTTAAACCCAGGAACATTTTGGCAAAATATTTTTTCTTATATCATTTTTTTAGGTCAATTATTGATTGTTTTTAATACTTATTATCCTATTCCTGACAAAGACAATTCCAAAAATACAAAAATCATAAAAATTGGCGCAGCCGTTCTTGAGTTATAAGTGTAGTAACTAACACGACTTTTTTTATATATATAGATAATATATGTTTTATAATACATACATACAATCACGTCTTTTTCCCGTTGGGGTAGGCAGAGCCTACTCCTTTCCACATGCTACGACCCTGACATACCTCTTTCCACATGCTACGATCCTGACATATCTCTTTCCACATGCTACGATCCTGACATATCTCTTTCCACATGCTACGATCCTGACATACATCTTTCGCCTCTTCCACTTTAATGAGCGCCTTCATACATGCTCGCCGGTTATAGGTACTTTTAACTTGGCCTTTCTTTAAAACGTCTCCGATCTGGTCGTGATGATATGTATTCATTGTTACAGATGTGATGCGGACCCCGCAGCGTTGGCTAAATATGTCTACGCTTTGGTTAAGAAGGATAAACCAGTGGATGAACTGCGGGAGGTGATGGTGGATCAACTTGACGTCTTCCTTCAAGCTGGTAAGATCAGATCTACATTGGTACAGTGTTGTGGCGGCAATAGCTCAATGGTTAAGGCGTCGGCCTGGCGGTCGAGAGTTGGGGTTCACTTACAAACGAATATTGTAATCAAATAATTTAAGAACTTTTAAAAAACTAAAAGAACCGACTTCAAACGTCGCGCTAGTCTAAGTAGCCAGTAGACATAGTAACTATTACATAATCTGTGTCAGTAGTAAGTAGTAAGTCGTCGAGATAAGTAAATGCGTCGTAATACAAATATTGATATATTATAAACGACTCGGCCGATTTCGTTAAAATTTAAATGGGACCACCTGGGAAGGGTACCCTTTAAAACAAAAAAATAATTTTCCAAATCGGTTCAGGCATCTTCGAGTAAATCGGTGAACATACAAAAAATAAAAACAAAAAAAAAAGGTTCCGACGAATTGAGAACCTCCTACTATTTTGTAAAGTCGGTTAATAAAAGATTGCAAAAACTCACCTACAAATATTACACCCATTTTTGAAATTGCTCTGTGGTCATGACGTCAGTTGACTGTAAACAAATGCAGTAATATGATAGTTGACAGTTGACACTTTTAAGCTTACATAGCCGTATGACGTAATAACGTGGCGAAACATGGCGCCTACTATTTAATGGTGTTATGAAACAGATTAAAAAAGCTGAAAACTATGTATTGAATTTTAAAATTTAGCTATTTTATTAACTAAAACTAACGTTTTCCGACTGCTTTTGCCTAAGCTATCTCAATAATATTTTTTTAAATATTTAAATACGGGACTCAAAACATTAATTTTTATTTAAATCGACGTTTCGACCAAGTTGCATTAATCGTCGTTGACCAGTCGTCTCGTGACGTCGAAACGTCGAGTTAAATAATAATATCGTTTAAAAACTTAAAAACAACCGACTTCAATGCCGCGCTATTCATTTTCAGTACCAATTTTGAGATGTTTATCTCAATATCTCTGGAGATACTTATCATACCTCGATAAAATTACCATGGTACCACACTTGGGATATCTCCTTTCGAACAAAAAAAGAATAATCGAAATCGGTTCATAAACGACGAAGTTATCCGCGAACAAACATAAAAAAAAAATAAAAAAAAAAAAAAAATATATACGGTCGAATTGAGAAACCTCCTCCTTTTTTTGAAGTCGGTTAAAAAATTATGTTTTGAGCGCGATAAGTCCCGTATTTTAATATTTACAACCATGTGTTCAAATCGCGAAAGTTTAAAGTTAACAATATATTTTAAGATTTTTTCTCATTAAAAGTAAACAACTATTGTTGTATTTTGTAGAAACGAAACCGTTTGTGGAGATGTTGTTCACATCTCTCGAGAGCAACGAGTACCTGAAACCGAGAGAGGCAGACAAGCCGCCGACTCCGCCGCCCGAGCCTTTGGAAAAAGCTGATGTGGAGAACGAGGCGCCTCGTGAGTTTTATATACTCTTACATACTACATTACTTTTACATTATCTTACATATTACTATACACTAGGGCCCGGTGGTGTAAATGGGAGAACGGTCGGCTTTGATGCCAAAGGTACCGAGCTCAATCCCCGCCGTGCACCTATGGATTTTTCTATCGAAAAATGTATGTACGCTTTTCACAGTGGCCCTCCAGTGAAGGAAAAACATCGTTAAGAAACCAACAACCCCCGCATGGTGGTAGGACACTATCTAGTGTCCGCCTGGCCAGCTACCACCCTCAGTTAGAAAATCTGTCGCCAAACATCTAATGTGTTCCGGCAGCTATCCTTGAGAGCCAGTTCCCTTTCTAGGCCTAGCGTGCTTACCATCTTCGGCCGCAACATCATTTACCAACAAGATAGATAGTGGTCAAACACTAGCCTATAAGATATATAAAAAAAACATACACAAAAAATAAAAATAAACATACAGAAGAAATGAGAACCTCCTCCATTTTGGATATCGGTTGTAAATAAGTGGTGCCACTGCCCCAGGTGCATTAGCAATTCTTGGATTAACATAACGTTACATTACATACATTATGTAATACACAATATACAACTGATGTCTTTGATGTAACCTTGTTGTAGATATAAACACGGCGACAGACAGATAGCGATTCAGACAGGGCTAGTTACGTGCTATATCTTATCTGTCGTTTTGGTTGTAAAGGGATTGAGATAAAAAATATAAGATAAACTGGCCAAGTGCAAGTCGGACTCGCACTCGTAGGGTTCCGTATCACACTACAGTATTTTATAAGATCGAGCAAAAAATACCACTATCATTTTCGCCAGCAAAAATAATAATTAATAAACATTTTATTTCTTATATTATAACACCATCTAACGTCTAACAAAGGTGTTAGGAGTATCAACATTTCAATATAACGCCATCTATCGTTCATCGTCGGTATGCCAGATAGTTTATACGCGCAAGTAACAGCGCCAACTTTATGGCCACAAGGAATACGTTTCGCAAACTGGTTTTTTCGCAACCGCTTGCACTGGCAGACCACGGGGAAGTGAGACAGAGAGGTAACACACCATTCAATGGACCTGCGCCTACGTTGTCGATAATAGGCGCGAATAGTAATAGCAAAGACACTTCGGTATTGAATAAACGGACGGAATTCTCTTTGAGACTTTGTTTACAAAATATTCAATCACTGAACTCTAAGACAAAAAAACTTGAAGTTTTATTGATAAATGAATTTAAGTGTGATATTTTAGCTTTGACTGAGCATTGGCTCTCAACAAATGACATACATTCGATATATTTAAATGATTTTATTTTAGTCTCTAAATATTGTCGTTCCCACTTAAAACATGGTGGATCATGTATTTATATTAAATCAAATATTAAGGCTATGCAAATTGACGAATTATGTAATTTGAGTGTAGAACAATATTGCGAAATATCGGCTATTAATCTAATTGACATGAAATTAATTATAATTTGTATTTATAGAAGTAATTTAACGCGAATCAATGATTTTATTTCAATATTTGACACTTTACTTACAAAAGTTAATGAAATGAACTCCGAGTGTATTATTGTTGGTGACATTAATATAAACAGCCTGACAAGAAGCCTGGAGCATAAAAACCTATGCGACGTACTTACAATACATGGATTTAAAAATGAGGTAGATTTTCCTACTCGTGAGGCGGCAACATCATCAACGTGTCTCGATCACATTTACTCGAATGTCTACAGTGATAGGCTTACAACGACCGTGGTCCACACAAACATCAGCGACCATCACGGAGTGCGGTGTGAGCTAACGTGTGCGGTGTCCGGCGTCTCGCCTCCGCCCTGTGTGGCGCGCACCTATACGGCAGCGGCTAGGTCGGGTTTTGTTCGAGCTATGGAGTGTGTCGATTGGCATGACATATGCCTAAAAAAATACACTCTGCTGACACACTAGCGGAGGCAATAATTAATATTATAAAAAATAAAATTGAAATATGTTTCCCTTTCAAAAAACAAGTTCATCAGACAAGAACATGGATTACATCCAATATACTAAGCACAAAATCATTATTATTCGAATGCATAAAATTAAAACATAAATTTCCCAAGAATAATCAATTACAAAATAAAATAGATGAACTTAGTACAATTTATAATAACCAATTGCGATCAGAAAGAACACATTACTATTCAAATATGATAGCTAAAAGTAATTGTACTATCAAAACGTTGTGGCGAATAGTTAATACTGAAACCGGTAAAAATTCCGCGTCGAAAGTTGATTTTACGGATACTATAACAAAGTCTGTTTTATATAAACAACTATCAAAAAAAGACGTAGTGAATATTATGAATAAAAATTTTATAACTGCCGCTAAACAATGTGGGGCCCCTGCCGCCAACTCGGATCGTGTCATTGCGATGTTACGCGCAGCATCCGCACCGGTAGATTGTTCACTGAGAATGCGTCGATTTACCCCACAAGAAATACAAAAAATAATTAAAAGTCGCATTGCAAACAAGCCGACCAAGGATATATACGACATATCCACAGATCTACTGCGAGTCGTAGCTGAATGTATGGCTGGACCACTCTCCTGTTTATATAACCTTTGTCTTAGGCAGGGCACATACCTAAAATCCTTTAAGGAGGTCAGGATATGCCCTCTCTATAAAGGTAAAGGTAAAAAAGATGATCCCAATTCATACAGGCCTATAGCCATAATTCCAGTGATCGCAAAGATTTTAGAGAACGGACTGACATCAAGAATATCAGATTTTCTAAGAACAACTCAGTCACTCTCAGACCGTCAATTCGCATATCGTGAAGGGCGATCCACTACGATGTTGGCTAGAGAAGTGGTATGCCGAATATTACGGGCACGAGAACAAAAGCTGGAGGTCGCGGTCCTTTTCTGCGACCTCTCAAAAGCTTTCGATGTCGCAGACCACAACACTCTAGCAACCAAACTTAACCATTATGGCATATCGGGTCCCGCACTTGAACTCATAATAAGTTTCATGACCGATAGGACGCAATATGTCTTTGGAGATAAGGGCAGAATCAGATCTGAGGGTATGACAAATGACATTGGCGTACCGCAAGGTTCCTCGCTTTCTAACTTAGCTTTTTCCCTCCTACTGAACGATCTGCCAAGGGCTACTTCAGAGGGAGAAGTATTCATGTATGCCGATGATGTGGCGGCCATAGTAACGAGTACTTCTATGGAGACATTAGAACGACGACTTAACATCGTAGCGTCTGACCTTCTGTTGTGGTTTAAGGACAACGGCCTGAAACTCAACTTGACTAAAACACAGTTTATGATCTTTGATCTTTCAGGCCGCTCACGACGTCCGCTAGTAGTCGAACCTGAGGGAGAGGCTATTGTTCAGGTCAAAACAGCTCTATTTTTAGGCTTCCAAATGGACTCGACACTAACGTGGGAGTCTCATATCGATAAGCTGTGCGGAAAGCTTAGCGGAGCCTGTTTCGCACTAAGTAGGGTCGCGTCTACCCTTCCAGAAGGGGTTGTTCGCACTTGCTACTTTGCTAGCGTACAGTCTCTTCTGACGTATGGGATAGAATTCTGGGGACGTGCTTCTGAATGGCTTCGCATATTTCGATTACAAAAGCGAGCCGTCAGGACTGTGGCACACATCCCTCAAGATGAATCGGCTAGGCCGTCCTTTTCCAGATTGAAAATACTAACCCTCCCTTGCCTCCTCATACTTCACGTTGGGCTGTACGTTCGGCACAACTTAGAGTTATACACGAGGAGAGGAGACTCGCACGGGTACCGTACTAGAAACGCCCATAAACTCGATAGTATCCCGCGGAGGCTTGCAAAGACAGCGAAAACACTTCACGTGATGGGACCTGATGTCTATAATAGACTACCTGATGATGTAACTGATGCTCCAGGCTTCGGCTCATTTAAAAGAAAATTAAAATGTTGGCTCATAGAGCGCGCATTTTATTCTTATGAGAAGTTCATTGAATGGAACAGAAACGCAGTTCTCAAATGAACACAGTACTCATCATAATATGTAACTAATATTATTATTTTTAACTCATTTATTCTGCTTTAAGCAACATGTTATTATACGAAATTGTTATTGTATCAAAATCAGGATATCTATACTTTGATATAGGTATCAACTTTATTGTAAAACATTTGGACCTGTAATATTAATTATCAATAAATGACTATGAACTATGAACTATGGGACGATAACCTAACTAAGCGTTCATAGATGGCGTACAATGCCGAAAAAAACACGTTTCTTGTATGGGGACCCTCTATTATATTTACCTTTATTCTGTTTTTCGTATTTGTTGTTATAGCGGCAACAGAAATACATCATGTGTGAAAGTTTCAACTGTCTAACTATCACGGTTCATGAGATACAGCCTGGTGACAGACGGACAGACAGACAGACAGACAGACAGACGGACAGCGGAGTCTTAGTAATAGGGTCCCGTTTTACCCTTTGGGTACGGAACCCTAATTATTAAAAAAGAAAACAAAAAGAACAGACTTCAGATGCCGCGCTAGTTAATTTCAGTACCAAGTTTGAGATGTTTACACGGTAATATGATTATATTACCGTGGTGTTTATCTCCGTATGTCTGGAGATGCTGAACATATCTCGATTAAATATAAACAGGACCACCTGGAAAATATACCTTTAAAAAATAAACTGGCCAAGTGCAAGACGGACTTGCACTCGTAGGGTTCTGTACCACACTACATTATTTTATAAGATCGCGCAAGAAATACCACTATCATTTTTCGCCAGAAAAAAATAATAATTAATAAACATTTCATTTCTTACAACGCCACCTAACGTCTAACAAAGGTGTTAAGGATCGACATTTTAATATAACGCCATCTATGGAAACTAGCTTAGGTAGCTTAGGTAAATGTAAAAAAAAACACGTTGCTTGTATGGGGACCCCCTATTATTTTTTACTTTATTCTGTTTTTAGTATTTGTTAGATAGATAGAAGGCTCGACCAGGCCTCCCTCACTCGCCCATAGCTACTGCGATTTATACCTAAACTTTCGTCAACGCCGGCGGTACTATCCGCCAGTCGGTTGTCACTGCTTACGCGCGCGCAACGTATATTATTATTCAAATGACGGGATAACCGCGCATTCGTATTCTATATTAGAAACGATTTAAGTTTTTCAGAGTCATTTTGCGGGTAAGAAGCATAATAAGTTTCATTTTTTTATGCGATACTAAAATGACAAAACGGCGTAAAATTAATTTTCTCGACTTCAAATTCGACTCTTAGTTAGGAATTTCGATGTTATTTTGTGAGGTAAATAAAAATAATTCGTAAACTTTTTTTTTTATTTCATTGAGTCAAGCCTTTACTGTATCAGGCGCGCGCCGGTACATCGCGTGCTGAACGAAGTAATAACAACGCTAGGTCGGGCGCCTTAGACACATTTTTGCTTGTATTGTTTTTTTTTTTTTTTTTTTATACGTTATAGGCTAGCGTTTGACCACTATCTCACCTGTTGGTAAGTGATGATGCGGTCGAAGATGGTAAGCACGCTAGGCTAGCCTGTTTGAAATACACGTTGGTATTGTGTTTTTGTAGGGGATTGAAGTATCTGTTACGTAGTAACTATTATATAATCTGTGGCTCGACTACTAAGCGAGAGGTCACTGGATCAAATCCCAGCACGCGTATTCCTCCACATGTGGCACGAGCATATTATATCGATGTTCCGCCTGAATTGCTGCCAAAAAGTGTCTTAAAGCAGAAAATCTGCCGCCATAACCATACGGTGTTCCGGCAGCACACAGCTCTTTGAGAGTCAGAGTATTCTAGACCTAGCGTGTTCACCATCTTTGACCTCATCATCCTTTACCACCAAGTGAGATAGTGGTCAAACGCTAGTCTATAAGATTTGCGATACTGTCCATCCAAATGTTGCCGTGAAAAGATTACTCTTAAGCAATAAAACCGCTCAATTGTAATACCATAGAGTCTATGGCATTGACCTTAAGTCATCATTCTCGCCAGAGAACCAAAGTTATCGACAAAGCTCAAAGGATTGGCAAGCTGAAGTGGCAGTGGGCTGGTCACATCTGTCGTGGAACCGATAACCCTGTAGGGTTAGACGTGTTCTAGAGTGGAGACCACGGCTCGGTAAACGGAGTGTAGGGCGCCCTCCAGCTAGGTGGAGCGATGATATACGCAAGCTGGCTGGCAGCGGTTGGACACAAAGAGCTGAAGATCGAGCTCAGTGGCGTGCCATAGGTGAGGCCTATGTCCAGCAGTGGACAGAGATGGCTGATGATGATGAATAGCCCAATGGCTATGGCGTTGGCCTGGCGATCGAGAGGTGTGAGTTCGATCCCCATCCATTGCACTATTGACGTGAACCCACTCCAGACACAAGCATATTTAGCTTAGTTGGGGGGGTTAACAAGACTACTAGTCATGTTCAAACCACATCTCTGTAAGCGTTTTTAAAAAAGAAATAAAACCTTCCGAAAAAGGCGTATTAAACTATATATATTTTTGTATTCCAGCAACAAACGGTACAACAGAAGAACGCCCCCCCGTTCCCCCGCCTGGGGCCCCTCGGGCCCGTCTGGTGGTGTCACGGGGGCCTCCCAAGCCGGCCGGTCCGGTGCCTCGGGCCCCGCCCGTTGAACAGACTTTAGTTAAGGTGAGGGTAGTTTTAAAATGTCTCAGCTACTATGATCAAAGACATCCTTACTTCGTTCTATATTAATATTATAAAGAGGAAACATTTTTTAACGAGTCCAAATTTAGAGATGTTTGATGACGAAGCAAGTGTGCCTCAGGTTCCAATATCGCGGAAAATATCGTTTGCGCGATGCAGAATCTCATACATTTAAGCAATATTTACAAGGAGAGCAATAGCTCTTCTAAGAAAAATAAAAACATCTAGATGGCGCCAGAGTAGGTTTAATAAAACCTACTCTGGCGCCATCTAGATGTTTTTATCTAATCTAATATTATAAAGAGGAGAGATTTAATTGTTTGTTTGTATCGACTTGACTCAAAAACAACTGGATCGATTTTAAAAATTCTTTCACTAATGGAAAGCTACATTATCAGCGAGTAACATAAGTTATATTTTATCCCCGTCCTCACGGGAACGGGAACTACGTGGGTTAAAACGCAAGGCGCTTTTAGTCATTAATAATTATTTTGTTTATAGGTACTACCTCTAAATGAATTATTAGAAGAACAAGTAGACCAACCGCCGAGAAGAAGAGACAGGAGAGTAGAATCTGTAAGTATTACCAAATAGCTCTGTACATTTTGCTATACCTTTTGAGGGTCATAATCATCATTAATTAATTAATCTTTAATCTATAAGTCCAAATAATTATTATTTTTATCTGATAGGCTAGCGTTTGACCTGTTGGTAAGTGATGATGCAGTCGAAGATAGTAAACACGCTAGGCCTAGAATGGGAACTGGCTCTTAAGGATAGCTGCCGGAACACATTACATGTTTGGCGACAGATTTTGTAACTGGTAGTAGGTTTCTAGGTGGTAGCTGGCCAGGCGGACACTAGTTAGTGTCCACCATGCAAAAAAATTATCAATTTACACAAAAACTGTGGTTTTAAGAAACCACAAAAAAAGAGAAAGTTCTCAATTCGTCGGAATATTTGTTTTGGTTTTTTTTTTATGTATGTTCACTGATTACTCGAAGACAACTGAACCGATTTGAAAAATATTTTATTTATTAGTTCAAACCAATTTTCGTTGTTAGTTTTTATTGAGATCTACAGCATATATATATTTTTTATTTTTCCTCTACTCTCATACTTTAAAAGTTAGAGGGGGGGGGGGACATACATTTTACCACTTTAGATGCGCCTATCTTTCAAATGATTGACTTTGAGAAAAAATGATTTTAGGAACCTCAATGTGATTTTTAAAGAACTATCCATAGACACCCCACACGTATAGGTTTGAAGAAAACTTTTCTTTTTTGTTTTAGTTCCATGTATGGGATGATGCCCCCCTTAAACTTTTAAATTTTCTATTTTTGTATAAAAATCGGAAAGCGGTTTACAGAATACATCTACCTACCAAGTTTCAATTTTGTAGTCTTAACAGTTTCGGAATAAAATGGCTGTGACATACGGACGGACAGACAGACATGACGAATCTATAAGGGTTCCGTTTTTTGCCATTCGGCTACGGAACCCTAAAAATGGCTATGGCAGAGAGGTACGCCTTGCGTTAACATCTCCTTTGGTAAATTCTCGAAGGTAAACATACATATAGTCGAACATAGAACCTCCTCCTTTTTTGAAGTCGGTTGATGACTAGAGTGGCATTTGAAGTCGGTTTTTAGTGTTCCGTTCCCAAAGAGTAAGACGGGACCCTATACTATACAAGAAACGTGTATTTTTCGGCATTTCAATATAACGCCATCTATGAACGCTTAGGTAAACGTCCATAGATGGCGTTATATTGAAATGCCGATCCCTAACACCTTTATGTTAACTTTCACTTTATACCGTGCGTTAGATGGCGTTATACGAAATAAGCACGCGGCTTACAGTTCTGTTTACATAAAAATTTTATTTATTTTTTGTTGCTGCCGAATAATGATAGTGATATTTTATTGCTCGATCTTATATAATACTGTAGGTAGTGTAGTACGGAACGCTCCGAGTGTGAGTCCGACTTGCACTTGGGCAGTTTATTGTAGTTATATAAACGATTTTAAATTATTGATTTTGATGTATTTTGTTTTGTAGTTCAATAATTTGTATGTGTTTCCCCACAGGTAAGAGAAGCTTTGGAACGTCGCAGGCGTAGATCGCGGTCCCCGCGCGCGCGCCCGCGCCGTCACCCGCGTGATTACGTACATGACGACGCTCGCAGGTACGCACATTACTAATTCCTACGTTTCACTCATCGTCACGGTGTGACATTTGCGATTTGAGATGTGGAAAATTGCCGTCATCAACATTGAGACAAGCAATGCAATTTACATATAAGATCGTTTAAAAAACTAAAAACAACCAACTTCAATGCCGCGCTATTAATTTTCAGTACCAATTTTGAGGTGTTTATCTCCATATCTCTGGAGATACTCATCAGACCTCGATAAAATTACCATGGTACCACACTTGGGATAACTCCTTTCTAACAAAAAAAGAATAATCAAAATCGATTCATAAACGACGAAGTTATCATAGAAGAAGAATATATATATTACCGAAGGTAATATATATTATATCATATATATAATATATATATATAAATATTATATAGCGAACAAACATAAAACCTCTTTTGAAGTCGGTTAAAAATAATATGCATTAGGCGTCCATTACACGGTAGGTTATCCGTCATTCAAAACCAAAATACATGACTGATGGTTGCACATGCAGCAAATCAAAGTTACAGGTTGGCAAAATAGAGTAGAAATAAATAGGGGCGCCACTATTGCTATATACTAGTAACCCCGATAGCAGAGAGTGGCGGTAAACTTTAAAATTACTTCTTTAGTGAAAGAAAGAAAGAAAAATCATTTATTTGACATAACACATTAAAATACTTACTGAAACAATGAAACAAGAAAAAACAAGAAACAATGTGAGGTGTCAAAAAGGCTTGTCTCAGCACATTATGTCTAGATTTACACCTGGACGCTGATTTTCAGACAAGCCTGCGGGTGATGAAAAAAAATGCGAAATATTTATAAATAATGTATGTATGTATGTAGTGGAACTACGGATAGTCTTATTCATGTTAAAACATCTTTAAGTCGCGTAGGTTACGGAAAATATTAAAATACTACTATTAAGTTGCACAAAAACCTTTGTTCATAAATTTTCAGTCACTGACCACAGTTAACATAGAAAATTTTATCACAGATTAGATTATTGCCAGGCCAGAAAAAATAGATAGATAGAATACGCTTTATTGCACTTAAATGACTTAGGATTACGTACAATGATGATTACATTTAGGTACAGTACAATCGGCGGCCTTATCGCTAATTAGCAATCTCTTCCAGGCAACCGTGGGCTGATTAGACACATTTATATAATACAGATGGTAGGTGTGCATGAGAAGCTATATATAAATAGTTCCGTTTCAAGACTTTTTAACCGACTTCAAAAAAAGGAGGAGGTTTCTCAATTCGACCGTATATTTTTTTTTTTTTTTTTTTTTTTTATGTTTGTTCGGGGATAACTTCGTCATTTATGCACCGATTTTGATTATTCTTTTTTTGTTCGAAAGGAGATATCCCAAGTGTGGTACCATGGTAATTTTATCGAGGTCTGATAAGTATCTCCAGAGATATTGAGATAAACATCTCAAAATTGGTACTGAAAATGAACATTGAAGTCGGTTCTTTTTTAGTTTTTAAACGATATTATTTGCCAACCTGTATGTAAATATCGGTCAGTCACCGTCAGTTACCCCATTACACGATCAGTTATGCATCAGTCACAGCCGTGACTGTGAGCAAACTGACAGCAAAACCTATCGTGTAATGGACGTCTTATATACTGATAAAATTAGTTTATAAATGTATTAGTCGTGTGTAACTCAGGAGTGATTAATTAAAAAAGTTATATCTCTTTAAACCAAAGACTATATAAGTATATCGTACATTTCTCAACTGCGTCTTTAACTCTTTTATATCTTCAACGCAACTTACTCATTTCGCGGAGTTAGAGTAAGCTGGATGTAACCATATAACATACTAAGCGCTAGAAAGGGAGGGTCGCGGAGTTAGAGTAAGCGAGATGTAAATATATAAGATTCAATGCGTTATAAAGAGAGCTTCACATAGTTAGAGTAAGCGAGATGTAAACATATAACAATCTATGTAATAGAAAAGGAGCATAGCGTCACGGAGTTATTAGGGATATAGTGATATAAAAGAGTAAAATCTTTTGTTCAAAAAGATACGTGCCTTTTGTCTTTAAACTAAAAAATAAAAAAAAACATTTATTTCAGGTAACCTATATTATAAAAAATTTTCAACACACGTTTTGATAGGTGATAAAATTAAATATAAGAAAAAGGATCGATTTAAGGATATGGTTTGCGCATGACTATTATTTACTAACTGTGCCGACCTAAGCGAACGTATCACAACCAGATCGGAGACGTTTTAAAGAAAGGACAAGTCAAAGCATGTATGAAGGCGCTCATGAAAGTGGAAGAAGCGAAAGAGGTATGTCAGGATCGTAGCATGTGGAAAGAAGTAGTCTCTGCCTACCCCGACGGGGAATAAAAAATAAGTTCAAAAACTAAAACCCGACTACTGAAAAATCACTCTCTAAAAAGTATGAAACAAGAAAATATTCTCATCTGAGACCGCTATGTACAAACTATTCAATATGTATCGTGTATTATACAAGCAAGCCATACAAATACAAACCCATACAAACCAACGCTACGCCCTACAAAAATATGATGTAGTAAACCCTATCTTCATTCATCAAAATCCCTATTCAACGATACCACAGTATATACATACATACATACTTACATACATACATACATACATACATACCCACATACCGGTCAAAAACATAACCTTCCTTTTTGCTTCGCCGTAGTCGGGTAAAAAGGCGTGATTGTATGTATGTACTCGTATGTATCACTAGCTGGGCCCCGTGGTTTTCCCCGCGTAGACATCGTTCACGTGGGAATATCGTGATAAAAAGTACCCTATGTGTTACTCCAGTGTCTAGGCTCAATCGGTTCAGTAGTTTTAGCGTGGAGAAGTGACAATCATACACCATCACAAATGTTCGCCTTTATAATATTAGTCATCAAATAACTGGTACGTGCATTAGTGGGTAGACAGCGCTAGTGTGCGAGCGAGAGGACATCGTTAGCGCCGCCATTTTAGATTCGTTTCTTTAATAAACCGGCTTATAACAAAAGTTGCTCCGTCTGTAAACAGTCTAAGAGTTTAACTAATAGCTTTTACTATTATAAATATAATAGGGTAATTAGGTTAGTGGTACTTAGTTGAAGATTTTAGTCAGTATGTTCATAACCGTTGCTTGAATAACTTGTTTCTATGTGTGTTTAATTTTCTAAGTTACAAAATATTAAGAAAATGTCAAGTGCCAAAGTGTTATGTCAATTTGTGAAATTGTAATTAATGTTTGTTTTTAAATAATACTAGCGTCTCGGCTTCGCGCGGGTAGAGCATATATGCCTAATTTTGTTGCATCAGTTTGTTGCGTCGAGTAACATCTTCGACAATCACCGTCATTCAACCAATTTACACAAACATTTATTAAGAATTATACACCTCAACCTTTTTTAGGGTTCCGTACCCAAAAGGTCAAACGGGACCCTATTACTAAGACTCCGCTGTCCGTCTGTCTGTCTGTCTGTCTGTATGTCTGTCTGTCTGTCTGTCTGTCTGTCTGTCTGTCTGTCTGTCTGTCCGTCTGTCACCAGGCTATAGCTCCTTAACCGTGATAGTTAGACAGTTGAAATTTTCACAGATGGTGTATTTCTGTTGCCGCTAGAACAACAAATACTAAAAACAAAATATAGTTAAAAATTAAAGGGTAAAAAATATATACAAAAATATAAAAATATAAATATAAAATATAAATATTTGTTAAATATAAATATTTTTATATTATATATAAAAATATAAAAAAATATAATAAATATATACAAAAAACGTGTTTTTAAACGCCATCTATCTAATTAGTTTCGGCAAAATGACATAGATGGCGCTAGTAAACAAGCCCCGTCTTTCTAGATCGCGACCAAACCAAATATTCTTGGTAATATCAATTAATCAAATATATGTGGTTGAAACTCTGTTATGTTTCGTATTGTACGGAACCCTCCCTAAGTGTGCGATAAGAGCCGCGATGCTGACTCGCACTTGGCCAGTTTTATTTTAATATCATGTAGGCTAGCGTTTGACCATTATCTCAACTGTTGGTAAGAAAAGCTTAATAGCAATGTGGGTTGCACATTACTAGTAGTCTTGTTAACCCCTCCAACTAAGCTAAATATGCTTTTCTCTGGAGTGGGTTCACATCAAAAGTGCAATGGGTGGTGATCGAACTCACGAAGTCTCGATCGCAAGTCTGAGCCTGAGCCATTGCCGCTTTAGAATATATGTGGTCCCTGCAAAAGAAAGGGACAAACTCCGTGCAAGTTTCGGTCTCTTTCTGGTCGGTAGTGCTAGTGCATAGTCTATATAGTGAAATGTCTTTGGTTGTTACAGAAGACTGTCTCGTTCACCGTCGCCGCGGGGCCGGTACCGTAACCGCAGTCCGCCGCCGGCTGACCGCGCCGTCGACCGATCTAGGTAACACTAGTTTTGACCACCTTTGCAAAACGAGTTGTTGTGTGTTGTAGTTGTAGGACGTTTGCTAGTTTGCCACCACTTTGCCAATTAATTGAGCCGTGAAATAGAAATTTGTTTATGAAAAGTACAGTTACGTGCCGAATCACGTCGCGCGAGGGACGCGAGGTAGTCCTGACAACTGTGAAAAAGGACGTCAATAAGATCGTTAAAAAACTTAAAAAAAACTGGCCAAGTGCGAGTCAGACTTTGTCCCGCACACGGAGGGTTCCGAACGCCATCTATCGAGTTTCTAACGAACTTCTAACACCAACTAAGTAAACGTTAACACAAAGGTAAAATAGTATTATATAGTAGTAATAGTAGTAATAGTAATTGTAGTAATTAATATTATTAAATATCTGGTTGACCGAGCTTTGCTCGGTATTTTTTGCCACTTAAATAGACAAATATGACTCTTCCCGACATCTATTGACGAATAATAATACTATTTTTTTTAATTGAGAGCAACTAACTGCTTTACTGATACAGTACTTCTACTCGCCAATAGATGTCGGGAAGAGATTTTAAGTTGATTATCAATAAAGTTGATTATTGAAAACACGAATAAAACAACATTTTCTGAAAATTACTCCTAGCTAAATCGATTTATCGCCCCCGAAATCCCCTGTAGGTATACTAAATTTTATTTAATCGTTGGAGCCACTTCCGAGATTCAGATTAAGGTAAAGACGATAGCGCCATCTTAGCAACTAGATAGGTGGCGCTGCGCTATCGTAAAATACTTTTTTAAAACTTTTCTTTAATTTTTTTACTTTGTTCTGTTCTTAGTATTTGTTGTTATAGCCGCAACAGAAATACATCATCTGTGAAATTTCAACCGTCTAACTATCACGGTTCATGAGATACAGCCTGGTGACAGACGGACAGACAGGCAGACGGACAGACAGACGGACAGCGGAGTCTCAGTAATAGGGTTCCGTTGGTACTCTTTGGGTTCGGAACCCTAAAAACCGACTTCAAATGCCGCGCTATTTTATAATAATAATAATAATTTTCAATACCAATTTTGAGGTGTTTATCTCCATATCTCTGGAGTTACTTATCAGATCTCGATGAAATTACTATGGTACCACCCTTGGGATATCTCCTTTCGAACAAAAAATAATCATCAAAATCGGTTCATAAAAGACGAAGTTATCTACGAACAAACATAAAAAAATATATATTACTAGCAGTCCGCCCCGGCTTCGCACGGGTAGAACATATATGCCTACAAAATTTGCATCAGTTTGTTGCATCGAATATTAAATATGAACATATTTAACAATCATCGTCATATTTCATCCAATTTACACAAAACCTTAACGAATTATGCACCTAAACCTTCCTCATAAACACTCTGGCTATCGGTGAAAACCGCATGATAATCCGTTCAGCAGCTATTGAGATTATTGCGAACAGACAGACAGACGCTGTGATGTACTTTTTTTTATACTTACTTACGTAGTGATATTGGACGGCCCTTTTGGCGTAAAGGATAGTTACCCTGATTCTGGCCCGACAATCGTTGGTTCTAATCCTAGCTATATACCTACCAATGAAAGTTTTATGTGCATTCATGAATCATGAGTTTTCCTACAGAGGTAGTGGGATCATTAAATCTACCAAAAAGTAGCTTACCACCAAGGAGAACATCTGCCGCCGTAACCTTACGGCGTTCCCCGACACAAAATGTAGGGGTAATATACGTTTAACGAGTGTATCTGTCTGTGTGTCTGTCTGTAGCATCTTAGCACCTAATCGGATGAACCGATTTTTTTTTTATTATTGATTGTTTTTTTTTGCTTGATAGATGTCTTCATCGAGAGTTTTCTTAGCTTTGATTCATGAAAATTCGTTCAATCGTTATAAAACTATGAGGTTTTTCTAGTTAATTGCGCTATGAAATCAACTTACATAGGTCTGATCAATTCGAAAATCTTCTTCTTCAACGATATTGTAAGAACATGGAAGCATTGACCTGATGCTGGGACATCTCCTGGACTCTACAGAATACTCAAATCCACACCAACTTACAGCTCAGATTTTAAATGTCGTGTTTAGAGTCATTGGAATGCTTTTAATGAAAAGATTATACATAGATCAGTCGGGGTGGTTTAAAATAATAGGTATATTATTATAATAAATAATTATAATAAATATATATATATATATATAGATGAATATTATTTTATACAATAGATCATATTATTATACTATATTGACTTCAAATTGATTGTGATCGGTGGGGATCTACAGCATAGCTAAGCTTATAATCATATTTTCGTAGTAACTATGACCTAATCTGTGGTTTCACTGCAAATATTTTATTAATTATGCGATGCGTGTTTGTGAAATTCGTCATATCTTCTAGAGTTTTCATTTGAATTATATACTGTAAAGGACAATTTTAATCTATAATATGTGGCCAAGCTAATTAACGTAATTATTTGGATAAGGATTAATACTATATACTTGAAAATAGCCTTGGAAGTTATGTTATATTTTTTAACAAACATTTTAAGATTAAAATGGTTACTGTGAGTCACCCTTAAGAGATAGACATATGCTGTCGCGGACTTTTTTGTAGGTCTTATTAAGTTGTACATTTCTTGCAAAGAAAATATTCTTCTATCTATTTTCAATTAAGCAGCGTTCGTAAGAAACGTGTTTTTTCGACCGTTTTTTTGTCGACTTAGGTTGCAAATTAGGAATATAGCCTATTTTCATTCCGAAAGTCCATTCTATGTATTAGTGAAAGAATTTATCCTATTGATGTACTTAATAAACGCGAAAGCTGGAATGTTTGTTTGTTTTGCTATTCAATCACGCCAGATAAGTACATAAATAAAGGTCAAGTAGATAAATACATTTTAAGTTACTTGATACGTGATACTGATGCGTGTGAATAACCAATTTAGTGGTAAGAAACAAGTTAGAATTTAGTGTGTAAGCAAGCAAACGAACATTTTTGGAGTTCCGTACCTCAAAAGGAAAAAAGGAACCCTTATAAGATCACCTTGTTGTCTGTCTGTCTGTCTATCTGTCCTTCCGTCTGTCCGTCTCTATCATTATACCTTTACACTTCTACACACTTCTCACACACGCTATATTTCATAATGACTGATGAAATTATCGATAATGACGAGGTAGTGTCACGTTGTCCCAGCACTAAGCATGATTTATTGCTATTGAGTCAAATTGAAGTTGTCCAATCACAGCGCTGTATTACCTATAACCCCCCCGCAAAATGTTTCGCTCGCGAATTAGGTCATAGTTTTTCTCATGCGGAGTCCACTGGGTGGTACGTCCGTGCATCGTGCTATCCGAAATGTTGCATCCGGCTGTATCTGTAATAGTTAGACTTCATCGTTTACCATCAGACGAGCGCCGTGCTTGTCCTGTTACTTTATATCATAAAAAAAATTATTATTGACCTATATGTATTATTGTATATATTTGTAGCGTAGTCTTTATGTATTTATTTATTAACCGACTTCAAAAAAAGGAGGAGGTTTCTCAATTCGACCGTATATATTTTTTTTATATTTGTTCGCGAATAACTTCGTCGTTTATGAACCGATTTTGATTATTCTTTTTTTGTTCGAAAGGAGATATTCCAAGTGTGGTACCATGGTAATTTTATCGAGGTATGATAAGTATCTCCAGAGATATTGAGATAAACATCTCAAAATTGGTGCTGAAAATGAATAGCGCGGCATTGAAGTCGGTTCTTTTTTAGTTTTTAAACGATATTATTTTAACACCATAGCCACCCTACCATGTGCGTAGACAGGTCGTCAACACGTGACACCCCATGTGTTGCAAGTGTTCATAGGCGACGGTGACCACTTAGCTACTGCACCCTGATTCACAATCATTCGAAAATCTATTCGGATTCGGAAGTTTAATTTTTAATTTTGAGTATTGATAAATACAGACTTACATACAATCACGCCTTTTTCCCGTTGCGGTAGGCAGAGACTACTTCTTTCCACATGCTACGATCCTTTCATACCTCCTTCGCTTCTTCCACTTCCATGAGCGCCTTCATACATGCTCGCCGGTTATAGGTACTTTTGATTTGGCCTTTCTTTAAAACGTCTCCGATGTGGTCGTGATACGTTCGCCTAAGTCGGCCTCTACCGGCTGGCCCATTCACACTCGCCTCATAAATCTGTTTCGTCAGTCTTCCTTCATCCATCCCCTCTAGATGTCCAAACCATCTAAGCGTCCCTTTCTCTATCTTTGTCACCACATCTTCTACCACACCACAACATTCCCTTATCACGCTGATTAATTATTAGTAATGAAAATATCCCCGTACATGTCACCCCCCCTCTAACTTAACCTCTGACTCTAAAGTAAGGGAGTAAAATATTCTGTTGATCTCAATAAAAACTTTTAATGAACATTGGTTTGAACGAGATACAGTCAGCAGCTTTTGAGATATAGCGAGAGCAAATATAACTTTGTTTTTCATACAAACACTGAAAAACAAAGTTAATTTTTCGGTGGCGAAAAATTATAGTGATAAAATACTCTATTGTGTTACGGAACCCTACGAGTGCGAGTCCGACGTGCACTTGACTAGTTTTTTCTAATTGAAATATCAAAAGTAACCGATCGGAGCGTTGTGAATTGCAAAGATCTGAGTTGAAGTTAAAGCAGTTTCCGAAACCGAATTTGCTTTTGAATGATTGAGAATGAACTATACAGGTAGTTTGCTTGTTTGCTACATATATTATAAAAATGCTACTGTCATAACTCAGTTCAACTCTATGCCGTCCACCATTGATTTTTCTATCGATAAATGTGTATGCGTGTTTCACAGTGGCCCTCCGGTGAGGGAAAAACATCGTTAAGAAACCCTCAACCCCCGCATGGTGGTAGGATACTATCTAGTGTCCGCCTGGCCATCTACCACCCTTAAGTTAGAAAATCTGTAGCCAAACATCTAATGTGTTCCGGCAGCTATCCTTGAGAGCCAGTTCCCATTCTAGGCCTAGGAACACATAAGATGATTGGGGACAGATTGTGGTGCATTTGACGAAGAGATTGTAAATTTTGTTTCAATATGTTTTATTGTCTACAGGTCACGATCGCCGGTGCCGTTGCGCGAAAGAGACGAAAGAGAGCGAGACAGACTGCGGCTGCCGCGCGAGATCGAACGAGACCGCATGTCGCGCGACCGCGACCACAGAGAACGAGTGTCGCGCGACAGAGATCGGGACCGGTCAGTTTGAATTATTATCTTTTTCTACCGACTTTCAAAAAGGACGAGGTTTACAATTCATCTGTACGTTTTTTTTGTATGTATGTTACGCGATTACTACGTCAATTGTGATCCGATTCCAATGATTTTATTTTTAATTGGTAGGGTACATTTCCAAGTGTGTCCCATTGTAATTTCATTGAGATCTGATAAGTATCTCCAGAGATATGACAATAAACGTCTCAAACTTGCTACTGAAACTCGCGGGGCGTGGAAGTCGGTTATTTTTGTTTTCAAACTATCTTAATTATATACTTTTTGATTTATCTAAACTTTAGATCAAAAGTATTCTAAGTATCAGTCTTCCTATAATATAATATTGTTGTAAACAGATCTCGCGACCGATCCCGCGAGCGTTCCCGCGGTAGTACCTCCCCGCGTCCAGAGAACAGGTTGGATCACAACGACACCTTCAAACGGAGGTGCAGAGATTTTGATGGTAAGTCACTACTTACATAGATGGCGCTACCAATGCATAATTGAGTGAAAAAGTTGAAATGCAATCCATTCTACTTTTTTTATTTACTCCGAACTGGATAGCACTTGACCACTATCTCAGCTGATGTTAAGTGATGATGCGGTCGATGATGGAGCGTGCTTACCCAGAGGATACCTCTATTCACTCGCGATTTGAAGACCCCCATATTGTACTTAACCGGAAATACAGACTCAGGCAGGGTATTCCATTCCTTGGCTGTTCGTATGATGAACGAAGAAGCAAATCGCTTCGTTCGGGGAAATGGTGTGTCCACCATAAATCGGTGGCGCCAATTTAACCAACTTCACAAAAAGGAGGAGGTTCTCAATTCGTAGTATTTTTTTTAATGTATGTTCACCGATTACTCAAAGCTGCCTGAATCGATTTGGATAATTATTTTTGTGTTTCAAGGGGTACCCTTTCCAGGTGGTCCCATTTAAATTTTAACGAAATCGGCCGAGCCGTTTTTAATATATCAACATTTGTATTACGATGCATTTACTTATCTCGACGACTTACTACTAACTACTGACACAGATTATATAATAGTTACTGCGTCTGCTGGCTACTTTGTCTAGCGCGACGATTGAAGTCGGTTCTTTTAGTATTTTAAACGATCTTTAATTATAGTATCTCTGGATGTCCGATTATAAAATGGGGATGGTGGAATCAAATCATGCAGTTCCATTGCACACTCTCCGAATTAATTACATTACATTAATTAATTACTTACTCTTAATTAATTGCATTAATTACTCTTACATTTATTGTATAATGAATGTAATGTGTATTTCGTCGTATTGATAGGATCGTACTGTAGGTGAGTTGGTTACAACGCCTGGGCATGTTTCCCAGGAGGGTTGCGGGTTCGAATCCCGTCGGTACGATTAAATTTTGGATTGTATGTAACACTACTTACATTGTTAACATAAAACAATTACAAAATATGTACCATATTTCACAAGCTATGCGTTTAGTCCTAGCACCTGTGGGAAACGATATTATTTATATGTTCCGCCTGAGTTGCTACCAAAAAGTAGCTTACCACCATTAACGGGAAAATCTGCCGCCATAACCTTACGGTGTTCCGGCAGCACACAGCCCTTGAGAGTCAGAGTATTCTAGGCCTAGCGTGTTCACCATCTTCGACCACATCCTCGCTTACCACCAGGCGAGACATTGGTCAAACGCTAGCCTATAAGATATCATATTATATAACAAAGCCCCTGCCGCGTCTGTCTGTCTGTTCGCGATAAACTCAAAATCTACTGAACGGATTTTCATGCGGTTTTCAGCAATAGACAGATTGATGCAAAATTGTAGGCATATGCTCTACCTATGCGCGGCAGGGGCGGGTCGCTAGTATAAAAACAGCGTGCTACATCGGCGATCGTATCGTCACTTATAGTGCTTAAACGCTAAATATAAAAAAAACTGGCCAAGTGCGAGTCAGACTTACGTCTCGCACTCGGTGGGTCCCGAACCGCAATGCAATACCACGGTTATATTAAAAGTCAAAGTCAAAAGTCAAAGCATTTATTTAGTATATGGGCAAATTAAAAATTTGCACTTACACACGTCAAATTACATTAAACAGATCATATTCAATAAAAAATATTATAGATATAACAGAAACATAACTTATTGCTTTGAATTTACAAAAAAAAAAACAAAGGTATTGAGCCATTCAGCTTTCATCTAGACGTCGAACGTCACACTTAAAACACATGTTTAATTCCATTATATTATATTACAGTATCAATACTAATCATGCTTATTTACTACAACGCCATCTAACGAATTTCTAACACCAACTAAGTGAACGTTAACACAAAGGTGTTAGGGTAGGTAATTAATGTTATATATAAGGTAAAAATCGTTCATAGATTGCGCTATAGTAATAAACACGTTTTTTAAACAGGGGGTCCCCTTTAATTTTTAACTTTATTCTGTTTTTAGTATTTGTTGTTATAGCGGCCACAGAAATACATCATCTGTGAAAATTTTAACTGTCTAACTATCACAGTTCATGAGATACAGCATGGAGACAGACAGACAGACGGACAGCGGAGTCTCAGTAATAGGGTTCCGTTGGTACCCTTTGGGTTCGGAACCCCAAAAAGAGGGTGCGTAGAAAGCTACGTGTCAGAATTGAAACTTGCAAGTTCATTCAATTTATTTCTCAACATTACTAATTATTTCTCGTACAACTCTATCTGTTGAACTTAAGCGAATACGTATTAATAGTAACGCCGTTCTGCAACAGAGGGCGTTTATAAATACAAAATATAACATGACGCTTACGTCACTTCCGTTGCCTTTGGAACGTGACGCTGCGTCACATCCGTTAATTTTAATTTCCGCCTGTAGAAGTATCATTGCAAAAGTAAAATAATACAATTTGTTTGTTTTCAGAGAAGGGTTATTGCATGCGCGGCGACCAGTGTCAGTGGGACCATGGAGTGGATCCAGTAGTGTTGGAAGACAACGCCTTGACTAGGGCTCTCACCCTGGCGCCGCCCGTGCCGGGTAAATATATACTACTAACTTATATAGCAAGCTAGTTTTGATTTATCTGAGAGCTAAATAGGCGCTTGTTGATGCCGTCCATAATGGTTATCGCCTATGTTCACCATTATCGTCAGGTTTGCACGTACTGTGACGGCAGACGTTTCCATCAAGAGGATCAGCTTCCAGCACCATCTTTATTGCTCCCATTTAACGCACTTCTGACTGGGTGAAGACGACATTGCCCCTGACCGACGACACCAACTCGCACCATAAACCATTATCAACTCTACACGGTCACATAGCGTTGCAATACAAATCTAAAGAGAATCTTCTGACATACAGATTGGCAAAAAAGTCTTGAAACGGAACTATATTTTTTCTGGCCTGGCAATAATCTATTCTGTGATAAAATGTTCTATGTTAACTGTGGTCAGTGACTGAAAATTTATGAACAAAGTTTTTTTGTGCAACTTAATAGTAGTATTTTAATATTTTCCGTAACCTACGCGACTTAAAGATGTTTTAACATGAATAAGACTATCCGTAATTCCACTAAAGAAGTAGTTTTAAAGTTTACCGCCACTCTCTCCGCTAGGTTATACAGTAGTATACAGCAATAGTGGTGCCCCTATTTATTTCTACTCTATTTTGCCAACCTGTATATATGTGCGGTCGTGAAATGAAATACCTTCTGACATTATACATAGAACAAATGCTGTATATCAGCGCTATCTGCCTTAGCACTGCCAGCAACATCGGGACACAATCTCTTCCACAGCTTTCATCGTCACATCATTTTCATGATCACTAGTAACACCCTCACCACTGGGTGATGGCACCATGCATTATTAACGAAATATTAATCTTGCATGCTAAAATCGTTGTTGATATGTATGTATGTACCAATTTTGAAATTAATGATCAATTCTACATTTATAGCACATAAAAAATCTTTATAATTAATTTTGTATAATTTTAAATTTAATGTTTGTTCCATCATGTCACATTATGCACACCTGATATGGTAAACTGTTATGTTCTTTTATGATTGACTAAATGTCACCTATAGCTATGTACTAACAATTAAGCAATATATATATAATTTACTTTACTGGAAGCGTTATGCCAGCGACCCGAAGCCGTGCTACGCTTCATTAAGGAGCTGGGGTGGCTTGGGTGATCGCTGGCAGGGGGAAATGCACAATACACCCCAAGCGGGACGTCAGTGCAGGTCTTATCGCCCCCATCACCAATTAGAATAAGAAATGCTTTACAGGCTAGAATGTTGACAATTTTTGCGTGCTTGAGATGCGTAATTTAGGTAGATTGAACGTTTTCTTATTTTTGATACGGCTACAATGCCGTGGGACGGTCAAGGTGCAGGGTGGTAGGACACTATCTAGTGTTCGCCTGGCCAGCTACCACCCTCAAGTTAGAAAATCTGTCACCAAATGTGTTCCGGCAGCTGTCCTTGAGAGACAGTTCCCATTCTAGACCTAGCGTGCTACCATCCTCGACCACATCTTCACTTACCAACAGGAGAGATAGTGGGCTAACGCTAGCCTTTCAACACCAATATAAATACGAAAGTCAGTTTATTTGTTTGGGAATTCTTCACGGTCAAGCGGCTGGACTGATTTAGCTGAAATAATTTATAGGCATACCCAGTACTATTGGATTATATGGATTAGGCTATAGGATTCTTCATTACGCGGGCGACGCCGCGGGACACAGCCAGTATGATCTCTCGCTTCTTCCACTTACTTGAGCGCCTGAATACATGCTCTTGTTAGGTACTTTTGACTTGGGCTTTGAACTTGAAATGAAACGTCCAATTTGTTACATTATTTCGGAATATATAAGTTTGGTAATTATTTCATGTACATATATCGACTCATCATCAGCCTGTGACAGTCCACTGCTGGACGTAGGCCTCTCCCAAGATGCGCCACTGAGCCCGATCTTCGGCTCTTCTTTTCCAGTCACTGCCTTGGGGCCTTGCCTTTGTGTGTGACTTTCCATCTCTGTGAGGAATATAAATTAAAATAGTTAACTGTAATATTATATGTTTGTTTCCAGAATACAACCCCCTCGCCCCGGACATGTCCGGCATGGGGTGGCTCCCTGCGCCCGGGTTCCCCCCCTTCCCCCCGCACCACATGCCCCCCGCACGGGAGCTCATACATATACCCAGGTGAGTCTACAACTATTTGTGGTTGGATCATTCGTATAATACTACTGAGAGTATAAGCGTATTAGTAATAACTTTATAGATTATTGTTTGGATATTGTAATAAAAGTAGCTAGTAAGAATAAATAGTAGAAAAAATGTTATACTATTACATATTTGAATATATGAAATACTAGCAGCGCGTCGCTGTTTCACCCGCGTAGTCCCCGTACCCGTAAGAATACGGGTATCAAATATAGCCTATGTTACTGGCTGATAATGTAGCTTTCCGTTAGTGTAAGAATTTCTGAAATCGGTCCAGTAGTTTTTTAGTTAAATCGATACAAACAAACAAATCTTTCCTCTTTATAATATTAGTTTGGAGTACACGTAGCATAATTAGTAATAAATAGAAGTAAGAATATTTTCGAAACAAGCAAGAAAACACCACTGAAAAAAATATTTTCCCCTGTGCTTCATAAGAATAATTAGAAATGAAAATAAAAAGTCGTAGACTAGGGATGTAGAATTGGCACCCACCAATTATAGAATGCAAGGGTGAATGAAAGATAGATCAAAGTATGCGGCGTGTGAGTATCGAAAATTAGCGAGAACTGGAATGGTAGAGAAGAGTAGAGTAGTAAAATTAGCGAGAACTGGAATGGTAGAGAAGAGTAGAGTAGTAAAAGCTCCGACTATGTTGGAGGGTCTAGGGTATAAAAAAAAAATACTACTGTGAGTCCCATCAACATCGTTATTATAAATGCGAAAATCAGTTTGTACATTTAGGGTCCGTAACTCAAAAGCAAAAAGGATTGTATACCATTAAAGGATCACTTTGTTGTCCGTCTGCCAAGACTTTTTCTCAGGAACGCGTATAGATATCAAGTTGAAACTTATATCAAATACTCGGGTCAATGATCTCATTTAGCTGTGAAAAAATTGAACTTGTAAGTCAACGCGATCATAAGAAATGACCGTTTGTCTCATATTTGGGCATATTTGAGGGCCCGGTGGCGTAATCGGGAGAACGTTCGGCTTTGATGCCGTGGTACCGAGTTCAAACCGCCGTGCACCAATGGATTTTTCTATAGAAAAATTTATGTGCGCTTCTCACAGTGGCCCTCCGGTGAAGGAAAACATCGTTAAGAAACCAACAAACCCCGCATGGTGGTAGGACACTCTAGTGTCCGCCTGGCCAGCTACCACCCCTCAAGTTAGAAAAATCTGTCGCCAAACATCTAATGTGTTCCGGCAGCTATCCTTGAGAGCCAGTTCCCATTCTAGGACTAGCGTGCTTACCATCTTCGGCCGCATCATCACTTACCAACTGGTGAGATAGTGGTCAAACGCCAGCCTATAAAATATAAAAAAAAAAAAAAAAAATATTTTGCGATTTCACAAAGGAATCAAAACCTAAAAACCTATAGGATACTATAGGGTCCTGTTGACCTGGAATAATGAAATTTGGCAACAAGCAAGGTCACGAACCTGTTATATAGGAATACAATAGAATCATAATTTATTTCGAAAACACAAGTAAAAGGTTTCACACATTTTAAGCTTGTGAACTAAACATAGCTTGTGTTGAGCACTGAAACACACACTAGGACAATCCTGTGTTGTGTGGTTCAGTATCTTCCTATAAGTAATGATACATATTATAAATCTGAAAACCGTATAAATGTACTTTATTAACGAAGAAAAAGTAAATTTACAATTACAAACTTATTATTTGTAGTTGGTGCAGTACATTTTCTATGAATCCAACTACAAAGTTAAGTTTGTCCTTTAACCTAGTTTGAGAAGCTGGTACGGAAGCCTCGGTGGGCGAGTCCAACTCGACTTGGCTGGTTTTATTTCCTTATGAGTTAGGGAGCCCTAACGAAGTGTTGTTTTGTCCAGGGTCCGTCCGGCGGTGCAGCCCCCTGCGATGCCGGCTGCGATGCCGCCGCGACCGCCGCCGCCGCATAAGAAGAACTTCGACTACAACCGACTCGGGAAAGGTACATCCCTATACTATACTTATACTATACAATACAAAAACACTTTTATAGCTGTCAGTGTGACCTAAACCCGCACTTTCCGCACGCTTTTCCGTGACTTAAATAGTCGGTTATTGCACGACGTTTAGCAACTTCACGCCGTGCAATAATCTTCTATTTGATGGAAAAGAATAGGGTTTATGTCACACTGCTATCTATAAATAATATACGATACTCGTGACTTAAGTTGTCTTTTACGCCGTGCAATAATAGAACTTCACGCCGAACTTCACGCCGTGCAATAATAGAACTTCACGCCGAACTTCACGCCGTGCAATAATAGAACTTCACGTCGAACTTCACGCCGTGCAATAATAGAACTTCACGCTGAACTTCATGTCGTGCAATAATAGACTACTTAAGTGTTTGTATTAACGTGCAGGGTCCCAACGTCCCCCCGTGCCGGTGAACGCTGCCAACTGTTCCCTGGAGGTGAAGAAAGTGCCGCGTGGATTGAACGACATCACACATCTCAACAACCACTTCAGCAAGTTCGGCAAGATTGTTAATATTCAGGTAATTCATTGTGGAAACTATAGTCAACTTGTATTTTACTTTTTTTTATGGTAAAAGGTAACAGGACAAGCACGAAGCTCGCCTGATGGTAAGCGATGACGTCTACCATTTACAGATACAGCAGCATGCAAAATTCTGAACTGTCAGAATTTTGCATGTCACTGCACTGCGCCTGTTACCTTGAGACATAAAGATGTTGAGTCTCGCATGCCCTGTAATTTCACTGGACACGTTGCCATTCCAACCGAAAAACATTCCTATTTCACGGCTGAAAATTAATTGGCAAAGTGGTGGTACCGCCCCAGGCGGACTAGCAGAAGTCCTACCACTACATAACTCTTAGGCTGACAAACCCACTAAAGCTAAGCGAGGGAAATGCATGAGCTGCTTGCGAAAAAAACAAACAGCCAACACTATGACTTCATTTCTCAATTCAACTGTATAAACAATATTAATACATTATCTGAGGGTTAGGTCTAGTGAGAGTTTCTTAATATTTATTTACTCGGTCGATCACGTTAAAGTAAACGCAACCGGCCGGATACCGGATACTAATTCAGTAGCCGGCCGGCGGCCGGATTCCGTATAGTAAATTTCAAAAAATTCTCATTATTGTATTGTTTTGTCATTTAGTGTGTGTATGTCTCAAATAATTTTAATTTCTTTATATTGTAATTCCATATGAGTCTTGGTCACTTGAAATAAACATATTTTATTTTTTATTTATTTATTATTTTACAAATCATACCACAATAGGTTATGAACACCGTTAAGTTTTATAATCGCACCCACAATTTAGTACTCAACATTAACAAGTGGCAAATTGTGGTGAACTGGATCGCCCCCGAGTCGTTCCGATTTCCGCTCACGTGTGATAACACCCGAACGCGTCCGAATATTTCCGAACACGTTCACCGCGCCTATTTTCAAATCAAACTGATCGCGTTATGTAACGCGATAAAGAGCCGAATATCCGGCGCTCCGGCCTCGTAGCTTGCCGAATATCCGGTATCCGGCCAAACCACTATCCGTTTCATCTCTAGAAATTACAATGTTACCTATTATACACACTAGATGGCACTTTGTAATTCCATACAAATCTGCGTTTACTTTGAGCGAACGCGGGGTGCACTTTTCCATACAAATGTATTCCCCTGTTTTCTCCCTGGAAAATACTTCTAGAGCAAAATTTGTTTCTACTAAAATCAAGGTCTGCTGTAGCTACGCCTTTATCATTATCTTTAAAGTGTCATATTTCTATTTCCAATTGGTTGGTCAAAAAAAGCAAATGATTGGGCGTAGCTACAGCAGACCTTGATTTTTTGTAAAAACTAATTTTGCTCTAGAAGCATTTTCTAGGGAGGAATCGGGGGAATAAATTTGTATGGAAGAGTGCACCCCACGTTCGCTCTTAACGGCATCGAGTAAGTAAACCAATCTATAAAACTCGCACTAGGCACTCAGAGTATTCATTGAAAATAATTAAGGTAGTTTAAAAACGAAAACAACCGACTTCAATGCCCCGCGAGTCAATTTCAGTAGCAAGTTTGAGACGTTTATCGTCATATCTCTGGAGACACTTATCTCATCAGATCTCGATGAAATTACAATGGGACCACCTCGGAAACGTACCCTACCGATTACAAAAAGAATCATTCGAATCTGTTCAGAATTGACGGAGTAATCGCGTAACATACACACAAAAAACAAACAGACGAATTGAGAACCTCCTCCTTTTTATGAAGTCTGTTAATGAGTTTCTAATTAATAATAAATTTCGTATAGTACAAAATTAAACAAATATTATAAACCCATTATTTTCTCAACAGATTTGCTACGAGGGTGATCCAGAAGCGGCTTTGATAACGTTCTCGAGTCCAACGGAGGCTAACGTGGCCTACAAGAGTACAGAGGCTGTCCTTAACAACCGTTTCATCAAGGTGTTCTGGCATAACTCTGATGTGAGTCCCATTCTGATTCTCTCTACGACATTTCAGTATATTAAACGCCAGCAGCGCCTCGCGGCTTCACTCGCGTAATTCGTGAGAATACGAGGATAAAATATAGCTAATGTTACTCGCTGATAATGTAACTTTCCATTAGTGAAAGAATTTTTTAAAATCGGTTCAGTAGTGTTTGAGTTAATCGAAACAATCAAAAAATCTTTCCTTTTTATAATATTAGTTTAGATAAAAACATCTAGATGGCGCTAGAGTAGGTTGAATAGCTCTCCTTGTAAATATTGTCTAAATGTATGAGATTCTGCATCGCGCAAACGATATTTCACGCGATGTTTGAACCTGTTGCTTCATCATCAAATATCTTAAAATCTGAACTCATCATAAAATGTTTTCTCTTTATGAGAACAGATAGGCTAGCGTTTGACCACTATCTTACCTGTTGGTAAGTTATTACTATGCAGTAAGCACAAAAACAGCCCGAAAGAGACCAACACTTGAACGGAGTTTGTCCCTTTCTTTTGAAGGGATCATATACAAGGTGTGGTTTTACATTCTCGCCATATTTGCAGGGGTAGGTAGGTACTCCATGTATAGAAAAAGAATCAGTAAAAAAAAATTTGAAAAAAAAAATCATTTTAATGATAGAGCCAGCTGATACAGCGGCGGCGGTACAGGTCAATGACCGCCACAGCCACAGCTGACCGCTCTATCAGTGTCATAATCTACGTATGTGTGTACGCGCCTGCGCAGTTTACATGGCGTTTTTCTGATATTACTCGGGGATGATTTTGAAAATTACAAAATTGTTTTATCAAATATCCGGGTATTAATTCACGGGCGAGCTTTAATAATATTATTAAGTGATTAAGGGTACCCGTAACAATCGACTATGCAAATATGGCGAGAATGCAAAACCACACCCTGTATATATACTATACATATAGTATAGTACATATATAGCACTGGCGTTAGACTAGTGGTAGTGTGTGTAGTTGTAGTACTATAGTCCCCGTCACGAGAAGCTATAAATTATGTAAACAAATATATTGTACTAAGTAAACATTTTATACTGCGAGATAATAATAAATTGACCATATTCAATCGACATGAAATATAGACGGGTTATATGAAAGTAACAACCTATTTAATTTAGTCGGATCATATTTTAGCGACGCAAAGCGCTATCGTTTGTGTTTCTTGGTACCGGACGCAGGGATTGTAAACTATCGGAACGCCATTTTGAAATAAACGCGTCATTCGAGTTTCGAATGCGTACGAGTACGAAATTCATTTTTTTTGTTGGTCCAAATGTTGTGAACTCCTGAACACATGTTTACATAATTTATAGCTTCTCGTGACGGGGACTTTAGTTAATGTACAGTCGACGGACAAAAGTGCAGTAGCAACGAATATTCATAGTAACTTGTACGATATTCCTGTCTAATTTCCAACGCAAACAATAACACGTTATAACTACGGCATAGTTTAGTCCATGCTTTGCTAGACCACATACAAATAAAAAGGTGAAACGTAACGTCAGATGCATTTAATAAATATCAAATAGAGATAACACTATCTCACCGTAAACTCCACCTCGCGTCCCTTCTTTTCGGGATTCTTAATTACGGACAACCGTCATACTTATGCGACAGGCTCATCTGGAGATCTCAGAGAAGGTCGTGTCCCATAAGACAGGTCTCACAGCAACTCTCCACACCGCATCATCACTCAGCCGGTTTTAGGGGCTCTTTCCGCTACTCCGCTACCAGGTGCTAGAATAACATCCCTCCTCCGATAAGGACTACTAAAACTTTAAGTTCTTTCAAGTTTAAGTTAAAGCAGTACCTGATAGTTGAGCAGCGGAAAAATGCTGATGTAAATAAAGATATTTCGATCATATAAGACATATACAGTATATTCTCGCTCATCTTAATAATTTTATTTATTTAGTTCTGCCTTCCAAATGACCCAGCTATTCCTTTCTAAATTAAAAGCCTCCAAATGTTGTTCCTTTCCTAATTAACCTAAAATACATATTTATAAGTTTTATTATATTTTTTCGCTCCGACATATAAATTTTTTATACATATATTTAGTATCTAATATCTATATTTAATATTATTATTAAATATATTTATATTTAATATCTATCTAAGTGTACCTATTTTATGTATGTATCAATTTATTATTTATTTTTATTATTTTATTTACAAATATTTTCGCATTTTTTTCATCACCCGCAGGCTGGTCTGAAAATCAGCGTCCAGGTGTAAATCTAGACATAATGTGCTGAGACAAGCCTTTTTGACACCTCACATTGTTTCTTGTTTTTTCTTGTTTCATTGTTTCAGTAAGTATTTTAATGTGTTATGTCAAATAAATGATTTTTCTTTCTTTCACCATGTGTTGAGTTAAAACTACGCCTACTACATTTTTCGCTGTATTACTACATGGTCAAATGTACCACTTTATGGCTCTACACGATTAGTATATTTAGCCAGTGTCAAGTATTAAAATTGTTCATGGTTTTGTGAATTCAAGTCATTAGGATGAGTCAAAGTCACATTTGAGGTCGAGTTTTAAGTCAAAGTCTAGTCCAAGTCATACCCGCAGCAAATATGTGGACTTTACTGAAGATTTTCAGTGGAATTTTGGTGAGAACGCAAATAGCATGTTTTTCAACATTGTGCTGTTTCCCTACACTCGCACACATTCACCGGCACGTATATCCACATTCATTACACATTACTTCCGGAAGAACACCAGTTTTAGGAAAAAATATACAATGAGAGCACACACTATTTCACGTTCCCGCCTAAAATCCCTATGTGTTTTTTTCCGCAGAGTAAACAAGAAAATAAAGCCCCAGCCTTACAGAGCGGGCCCAACGCGCACGCGTCTCACAACAAGGTGCTCATAAACCGCGACAACATGAAACACACAGCCGTCACCAAGATCAACAATATTAACAAGGTAAAATGTCTACAAGTTGTCTCATCGTCATAATCAAACAGTGTCAGTCCACTGTAGGATGCAGACCTCTCCCAAGATTCGCCACTGAGCCCAGTCTTCGGCTCATTGGGAGGGATATGCCCTAATCGCCACGCTGGGCGGGTTGGCGATCGCAGGACGTAGCTCCTCGCACCGGTGACGCTGCTGCCCGTCACCGGCCTGTAATATTTAGCTACGCCATAATTTCGTAATTGTTATACCGCCATTTGTCGGTCGCCAGAGCCTCGTTAGTTGGTCAGCAGGATGCACCACGGGCAGGTGAGGTTGGCTGGGAGCACTGAGGTGGTATTTGTGCTCCCTTACATCTGTTTTCCAAGTTGTCATTTGTGTTTAATGTATAATTCGTTACGTGATTTTGTGTATTAATAGGTATGTCAGGATCGTAGCATGTAGAAAGAAGTAGTCTCTGCCTACAAAAACGGGAATAGGCGTGATTTTATGTATGTATGTATTCTGTGTATGTAAATGTTTAAATGTTATTCCCCATACATCCAGACTAATATGATAAAAACGTTTGTAACTCTGTCACTCTGTCTGTTTGTTACATCTACACACCTAAACGGACGATCCGATCTTACTGAAATTTAACAAGGAGATACTTTATAGTATGAGAATGAACATAGGCTACTTTTTGTGAAATAAAATCACGATTTTTACACATAAATAACTCACTCGATTGACAGAGCGTTACAGTGATACTTGGTGTACGAGAACGAAGTCATAGAATACTTCATAGAAGCGACAATAGCCTTAATGTATACGGCGTCGACCTGGCGGTCGAGAGGTCGTGAGTTCGATCGCCACGCTACTGCACTATTGACATGAACACACTCCAGACACAAGCATATTTAGAGCTAGCATATTTACCATTAGCTCAGCTGTATTTTACCAGACGGCGTGTAAATTTCGATATTCAATTTTATTTATATTTACTATACTTCGGCCGTTCAGAGAATGCGTTCCTGAGACCTATCAGTTAGTCACGACTAGTGATGGGCACAACATAACACTGAGTTCGTTACCGTTCCTCCAAAATGAACCTCCGCATTATTTTTAAGATTATTTTCGTTGGCGGAATCATTTAAAATTTATATTTTAGTTATTTAAGTGGAAACCAAAAAAAGGTAATATGAATATAATAAAATTGTTTTATTTATTCTTTGTTACAAAGTTACAATCTGTATTTCTATGCAATAAAGTACATTGAATTGAATGTGCGTACAGAATATTAATCAGACTCCGATTCGCTCGAGGAGGTGGTGTCTTCATCATCATCTTCGCCTACATGTATAATTATATTATTATCAATAACGGAATCAATCTCGGTCAAAATGTTCCAAAATCAGGTTTTTATTCTTCTCAACAACCTTTGCCCAGTCATCTCTTGTGACTTCCCCGCAGGCTTCTTTTAATAAGGTCATCATCTTTTTCGTGCTGAATGGCGGGGAAGTATTGCGGCGGGCGGCGTAACCTTTTATTTGAGCCCAGAGTAGCTCGATCGCGTTATATCGGCAATGATACGGTGGAATTCTCAGAACTCGATGACCGTACTCCAGAGCCAGTTCATCGATTTCGTATCACACATTTGCCGCTTTATTTTCTTTAACTAATTAAAATAGCTCTGCTTTAAGCATCTGCATATTTGCGTCAATGCCTTTTGCTTGTAACCAAGCCACCATTTCTTCTTTTTTATTAGCTTGGGTAGGTGGTTTCTGTATTTGTACCGAGTGATAGGAGGCATTATCCATGAATATTTCAGAAGGCTCTGGTAGGCTGGGCGAAAGCACGTTCTGGAACCACTCTTTAAATGTAGTGGTATTCATTTCCTCGTGGTAGTCATTTGTGGTTTTTGATTGAAATGCCAGTAACGCGTTCTCCACAAAGCCGTATTTTGCAGAACCTGCGTGGCATATTATCAGACGGGCCCCCTTACCCATTGGTACTTTCGACGTCGACGCTTGTGTATCATCCGTCCAAGAACGGGAAACCGTGTGATTGGCGTTTAGCCATGTCTCGTCACTGAACACGACATTATCCCAGTTATCAATTTTTTTAGCTTCTCTCAAAAAACTTATCCGTTTTAAAATTATGTCGAATCGTTCTAATAAATTTTTTCTTTTGTCTGTTTTTTTATACGAAAAACCAATTATCTTTTAAGATTTTGGTTAAAGCAGTTTTACCCCCGCTAAACAGTCCAGCTTCTCTTAACGATGCCAAAAGCTTCTTCCTGTTGAGATATTCATTTCTGGAATAGTAACCATATATATGATTTCTGATTGCATCGGCGTCAAAGGTGTCAATATCTGTCACGGGTTTAGTTCTACGTTTCTTCTTCGGAGTACGTAAAATATTATCTTCCGTGCCAGTAGAGCCGAACTTTTCTTTATTAATATTTGTTATCGTTCGTTTGCTAACTGCGAGCGCCTGAGAGACGCGTTCTTGTACTTGTTCGACAGGTACCAGGGGTCCGCAATTTTGCCGCTCCCGCTCAAAGATCTTGCAGCTTGATGATTAACTCACGGGCTCCACTTTTCAATGTTTGTCCACGTTTAGGCATTATTATGCACCAAAAGTAAAAAGAACGCAATACAAAACACAATCGAAGTCCGATTTAGCGCCGATGTCAGTTTGAAAAGCAGAAACAGTCCATTAAACGAAAGCCGGGTAATCAAATAAAAACAGATCGAAAACACTTGAAGAACGCCATTTGGGCCATTTACCATTTTTAATCTAATTATAAAAATGCTAGTAACGCCATTTGGGGTTACCATTTTCAACCTAAATATAAAAATGCTACTTTCTTTCGCGCGTTCGGTTTGGTCGTAGTTTTATTTTTATATTTCATAAAAGTTATCTTATAGTCCATTATTTTCAAATTCTTAAAAAGAAAAACAAAACGTATTATTTTATAAAGTAAAACTGTATAAGAACAGATTACGATACTATTATCGCCTGTTATTGTTAGCACAGCACTACAAATATAAAGCGCTGACATAACCTTGTAATAGCGCAGTATAGATTTAGAAAAATATTGTTTACCAAGTTATTTGACACTCAGTTTGACACACAATTATAACATTCATTCATTATTGATATAATAATGTTGTTGTAATACTCATCAATAGTTAAAACGGTAAACAACCAGCAAACATATTTTTATCGTCACTGCAACGCCATTACAAAGTTACGTCGTCAGTTCAATCGCGACGTGTCAGGAACGCATTCTCTGAACGGCCGTAGTTTTGTCAAGAATTCGAAGTCAGCGTATATTTCACTTTAAACAATTCTAAGTAAATTTGTCATTCAAATATTCATTGATAATATAATACGCCTTATTAATTAGTAAATTCTTCAATTTATGTTTAAATACATTTAAGTTTGTACTGTGTATTATGTCTTTAGGTAGATGGTTAAACAACTTTGGTGCCATACAGAAAACACTTTTATTAAACTGTGTGGTTTTATTTGTTGGGCAACAAATTTTATGTTTATGTCGTTCACTATTCAAATGATCAAATATATTATTATAACTTTTGACAAACACCACCGTTTCATATAAATAAATACATGGTAACGTACACAACTTTAACGAACAATAATATCGTTTAAAAACTAAAAAAGAACCGACTTCAATGTTCATTTTCAGTACCAATTTTGAGATGTTTATCTCAATATCTCTGGAGATACTTATCAGACCTCGATAAAATTACCATGGTACCACACTTGGGATATCTCCTTTCGAATAAAAAAAGAATAATCAAAATCGGTGCATAAACGACGAAGTTATCCCCGAACAAATATAAAAAAAATATATATACGGTCGAATTGAGAAACCTCCTCCTTTTTTTGAAGTCGGTTAAAAAATGGCTTACAACTATCTGTCCGTTTCAACATGTAGATTGCTCTTACACATCTTTTTTGAGCTTTGAAAACCGTTTCCTTATCAACCGAATTTTCCCAGTAGATAATGCCATATCTTAAGATAGATTCTTCGTGTCCCCGATAAGCGGTGATCACAGCAGAACGAAGACTACTAGTAATGTGCTGCCCATATTAGCAAACTTCCTGCAAAAAAAATTGGTCGTCTTTAAAGTCTGTTTACTGTTAACGGACGATAATTTTACGTGATAACGTCATACGACCGTACCTCTCTATTGCTTGTTCCACGCTCTCGCTTGCACGCGGAACGTGACACTTTTTAGTGCATACAGCCGGCGTTCGGCAGGCATCAATTTATAAGACGTCACGTCAAAAAAAATAAAAACCATACAAATTGTGATTACTTTTGGAGTAAACATTTGTTAATTCAAGTGTTATTTTAATATAATCTAAAACCCTCTATTGTTGACAGGAGAAGGAGAAAGAGAAGGAGCAGCAGGCCCCCCCCGGCGAGCAGACGAAGCCCCCGGTGGGCCCCGCGCCCGCGCCGCTAGACAAGTCCCGCCGCGCGCGGGAGCTACTAGATACACAGCTCAGACAACAACATAGACTTATAAACAGACTGGAGAGTGGTTAGTGTCTTCTTCTCTCTTCTTCTTTTACTATAATTATATAGATAGATAAACTCTTTATTGCGACACCAAAGATACAGACACATATAACTTTTACAGCTTAAATTTAACGTGTAACAATGGGTGGTCCTATCCCTAACAGCGATCTCTTCCAGACAAACCTTTGTATGGAGAGGATCGAAATAGTAGCTTAATGCAGGGTGCGCCTAATTTAAATTAAAATGAAAAGAATAACAATAACATAGTCATACCTACTTATTATGATTTTATTTGTGGGCCCGGTGGTGTCTCGTGGGAGAATGGTCGGCATCGATGCCGGACGGACAATCAGTTCCATTCGGATTCCAACTCTAATTCTAATTCTAATTGGTGATGGGGGCGATAAGACCTGCACTGACGTCCCGCTTGGGGTGTATTGTGCATTTCCCCCTGCCAGCGATCACCCAAGCCACCCCAGCTCCTTAATGAAGCGTAGCACGGCTTCGGGTCGCTGGCATACTTGATAATTATTTATTTTATTATGATTTTGATGTATATATGTGCGTATATTAATGCTGCTTACATCTATACTAATATTATAAAGAGAGAACATTTGTTTTTTTGTATGTTTGTAATGAGTAAGCTCAAAAACTACTGAACCGATTTAAAAAATTCTTTCACTAATACATAGAATGGACTTTCGGAATGAAAATAGGCTATATATTATCCCGTTTAAATCAAAGGTACATTCGTGGAGACCTAATTTGCAACCTAAGTCGGCAAATAAACGGTCGAAAAAACACGTTTCTTACGAACGCTGCTTAATTGAAAATAGATAGACGCTGCTTAATTGAAAATAGATAGAAGAATATTTTCTATGCAAGAGTTGTACAACTTAATAAGACCTACAAAAAAGTCCGCGACAGCATATGTCTATCTCTTAAGGTTAACTCACATTAGCCATTTTAATCTTAAAAGTTTTGTTAAAAAATATTACATAACTTCCAAGGCTATTTTCAAGTATATAGTATTAATCCTTATCCAAATAATTACGTTAATTAGCTTGGCCACATATTATAGATTAATATTGTCCTTTACAGTATATAATTCAAATGAAAACTCTAGAAGATATCACGAATTTCACATACACGCATCGCAAAATTAATAAAATATTTGCAGTGAAACCACAGATTAGGTCATAGTTACTGCGAAAATATTATTATAAGCTTAGCTATGCTGTAGATCCCCACCGATCACAATCAATTTGAAGTCATTATAGTATAATAATATGATCTATTGTATAAAATAATATTCATCTATATATATAATAATATAATATAATATTTTAAACCACCCCGACTGATCTATGTATAATAGCTTTTTCCAATGACTCTAAACACGACATTTAAAATCTGAGCTGTAAGTTGGTGAGGATTTGAGTATTCTGTAGAGTCCAGGAGGCTTCCATGTTCTTACAATATCGTTGAAGAAGAAGATTTTCGAATTGATCAGACCTATGAAAGTTGATTTTATAGCGCAATTAACTAGAAAAAAGCTCATAATTTTATAACGATTGAACGAATTTTCATGAATCAAAGCTAAGAAAACTCTCGATGAAGACATCTATCAAACAAAAAAAAACTATCAATAATAAAAACAAAATCGGTTCATCCGGTTAGGTGCTAAGATGCTACAGACAGACACACAGATACACGCGTTAAACGTATATTACCCCTACATTTTGCGTCGGGGAACGCCGTAAGGTTACAGCGGCAGATGTACTCCTTGGTGGTAAGCTACTTTTTGTAGATTTAATGATTCCACTACCACTGTACGAAAACTCATGATTCATGAATGCACATAAAACTTTCATTGGTAGGTATATAGCTAGGATTAGAACCAACGACGGTCGGGTCAGAATCAGGGTAACTATCCTTTACGCCAAAGGGCCGTCCAATATCAATACGTAAGTATTATAAAACAAAGTTCATCACTGCGTCTGTCTGTCTGTTCGCAATAATCTCAATAGCTACTGAACGGATTATCATGCGGTTTTCACCAATAGCCAGAGTGTTTATGAGGAAGGTTTAGGTGCATAATTCGTTAAGGTTTTGTGTAAATTGGATGAAATATGACGATGGTTGTTAAATATGTTCATATTTTATATTCGATGCAACAAACTGATGCAAATTTTGTAGGCATATATGTTCTACCCGTGCGAAGCCGGGGCGGGCTGTTAGTACTATATATATAGAATAAATGCTTTGATTCTTGATTATTTGATGCCAGAGGTACCGAGGTCAATCCCCGCCGTAAACAAATGGATTTTTCTATAGTAAACATTTATGTGCGCTTTTCACAGTGGCCCCAGGAAAACCATTGTTTGGATTTGCGCACCGAGGCTTCCGTAAAAACTTGTCAGACTAGGTTAAAGGACAAACTTAACTTTGCAATTCGATCCTTAGACCGAAGCGTAGACAATCTTGCATCGAACCGCAAATAATAACTTTGTAATAGTAAATCCGATTTTTTTTTTTGTCTTAAGACAACATATTTACGGTTTTTATAAGTGCTTCAAGACTTCTTGACTTCATCGTGACTTTTTTTTCTAACTCTTATAGGCTAGCGTTTGACCCCTATCTCACCTGTTGGTAAGTGATGATGCGGTCGATGATGGTAAGCACGCTAGGCCTAGAATGGGAACTGGCTCTCAAGGATAGCTGTCGGAACATATTAGATGTTTTGGCGACAGATTTTTCTAACTTGAGGGTGGTAGCTGGCCAGACGGACACTAGATAGTGTCCTACCACCATGCGGGAGTTGTGGTTTCTTAACGATGTTTTTCCTTCACACTGTGAGAAGCGCACATACATTTTTCTATAGAAAAATCCATTGGTGTACGGCGGGGTTTGAACTCGGTACCGCGGCATCAAAGCCGACCGTTCTCTCGATTACGCCACCGGGCCCTCAAGTATCCTATAGGTTTTGATTTCCTTGTGAAATGGTAAAATATGCGACATATACGGTTATACATTTTGGTAGCGTTAAAAAACATCATAAATCAGACTATACTAGTCCACTACTGGACATAGGGCTCCAACTTTTTTTATTTATCTTATAGGCTAGCGCTTGATCACTATCTCATCTGGTGATAAGCGATGATGCGGTGAAAGATGGTGTGGTGAAACAAAACGAGGCCTAGATACTTAGAATATTAGTGTTTGGCGACATATTTTCCAACTATAGTGTGGTAGCTGGTCAGGCAGACACTAGGTAGTGTCCTGCCACCATGCTTTCTTAACGATGTTCTTCTCTATCCGATGGCACAGAATAATAAATAATACAAGTACAGAAAATGCACTCCCTAATAGTTGCGTCCCTGTTGCGCACCGTAAAATGCACCGTAAGTCCGCACAGCGAGAGTGAATAACTCGGTCAACTCGCGGGCTCTCCTATAGGGTTGAGTGTTATCAGAAAACATATTGAAGCCTTTGATTAGTAGAAGAATACTCTAAGGTAGAACAATGTAATGAGCACATTACTGATAGTGCAGTAAGTGCTACATTAATTTTGAATGTCGAGGTAGAATAAATGTATTACAGTTATACTAAAATACGTTACGTTCAATTAACATTGAGTAAAGTTTTAGTTTGCGTAAGTTAAGGATCTACGTAACCTACCTACAGTAAATAATAAAATAACTTACCAATTTCAAGTAGGTTACAATTAATATTTTGCAAGATGTAATGTCGATAGAAATCCCCTAAAGATCATAATGTGAATTCCCTTGAAACATGAAACTCGGCTGATTTATACCTACCTGCCATTTTATGTGTGACATTCTTTGCTTTTTACATAAGTACATGTGCAACGCGACGACAAAAATTGAAAAATAAAATTACCAAGAGGCAAAGAAAATATTGTAATTTTCTATCCCCTTATCTTTGATTGTTCAATGGATATATAAGTATTTAAACTAAAACTAATATACACTGACCCTGCATTAGAAGGCGGTCACTAGTAACGATATTTAAGGTCATTGACTTTTACGCGACATAAAGTCGAAAACTGGAAGGCTGCGACCGGATCGTTACCACACCCCGGACACTCGCTAAATCTCCATACAACCTAGCGTTTTAACGACCGACACTGTGACACCGACACAGACACTACACACGGGTCGTTTTTCTATACGTGCATATGTGTGCGTGATGTCTAAGGTTGTCGCCCGTAATCACCGTATCACAGATTATATAATAGTTACTTCGTACATACGTACTACGTACTGACCGTATGAATATATTTTGTACACTTACCCAAAAAGCTTTTAACACTAAAAATATTAGTCGCTATTTCGTAAACCATCATCTCCAGGTCCAGTCGACTTGCATAGAACAAACTGCACCATAGTAACTATTTTTTATTCTGTGTTGGGCGGCCAGCCGTACGAAACAATGTCGTGTGTCTTGCTCGCACGTTAGAGCGACATCAAGTAAAGAGAATATAAATACTACGTACCTACATCAAGTTCCCAATTGCTGTGTTATAAAAATGTTTAAACGGGAAAGTTTTTTTTAAATATTTTACAAATTAAGCGTTATTTACGCACGAGTATATATATCGTTGTTTCATTTATGAAAATGAATTCTAAAATACGAATATGTAGGTAGGTATACTAATATAATTAAGTGTTTATTATATACCTACGTAATAAGAACCTACGTAAATTTGAACCTCCAGTGTCTACTGGTCCCAACATAAATGTATGAAGTTGATGTTCTTCTCTCCGTGAGTAGTAATTGTTCTATAGTCGTACGCGTGTGGCGTCCTTGCTCAGCGCAGCTCCTCGACAGCTCCGAGTCGGTGGCGGGGTGAGGAAGCCCGGAATTGGTGGGGGGAACAGAGTGTCCGTTCTATACGTAGTATTATTATCTTTTCTATGTCGTTACACAAAAAGTACCTAGATAACCTACCTACCTAGATTTATGTTACTTATAATAATATTAAGTTTATTAATGTCTTATCTTTCGAGCGAGATTCTTAGGAATGGCATGGAATGTAAAGTCGTCATTCCCGTCGTTGTTAAAGCACCCTTATGCTAGGTACGCAAAACCTTGTAGCCTTTCCTTTAGACATACTGGATAAAATTTATTATAGTTACTATGTTAATATCGTAAGCAAGGAATATAATAATGAGGTACAAGTAAGGCACGCGGCCGGTCGAGAGCGCGCGTGACACTTTACTGACTGAACTTGTAACCAGATGGGTGGTGCGAAGGTACTTGTAGTTTCATAGCTACAGCGCGGAGTGCGACAGGCCTGCCGATGGCCATTGTGAAATGTGCACATACATTTTTCTGTAGAGAAATCCATTGGTGCACTGCGGACATTTTAGCACGCTACGTTTGACGTTAAAGCAGACTTAAAAAAAATACGACAGTCATTACACCGTTTGTTTTTAAAATATTTCTTCTACAGGTAACCTAACACCGCCGCAGAAGAAAGCCATTATGGATGCTATACAATCCACTCAGGAAGGCATTGAGAAGCTGCAGAAAGAATTGGTTTCCTACCAGGGCACCATCAGTATGAAAATGCAGGTACGTACTTATTATATAACTAGTTTTTTTATTTATTTAAAACATCTCGTAAATTATTACTTAAATAATGTCTAGGATGAGAAGTTTACGTACTTACGCGAGTCTGTATTCGGTCGGTTTTCATAGTCGTCGATCTATTTGGGCGAAACACGGTAAAACAAATTATCAATTCAATATTGAGCTGCATATTTAGCTTGGCATACAAAATGTTGTCTCATATTTGAATTTTTTTATAACATATTTTATAAAAAAAATATTTTATAAAGGTGTAAAAAAATTAAGAATATTTAATTTTTTTACACCTTTTTAAAATATTTTTTTTTATAAATATTTGTCTTAGATGTCCTGACGTTTATTTTTATAACATATTAAGTCCCAATTCTGGGCAAAGTTCTCCCCCAATTTCTTGCCAATGTGGCCCGCTCTATCCCACTCGACTGGCAGATTGTTTGCCTATAAAGGATGCTGATTTAATTAACTGCACTGCTCCAAAGCGGTGTAGTATTGAAAACAACTCATTAAAACGTAATTAATAATTTGTATGTTTAAGCAATCTCGAGATCAAGTGATTAATATTTATCCTAAAAGTTAACGAAATAATACGCACCGCCGCAGTTCATTGACCTAACGCGGACAGCTGACGCGCCACGTACCTGCTATAAGGACAACGACCGCGCCGCGTTATGTCATTGCATACAAAATTATTGAGACATTTTTATAAAACAAAATATTGTTTTAAATATGTATAGTATGTCGTGGTCTGATTCATCTGCTAGGAGAATGCGCGTAATTAAATCGGCACCCTATATAAAATAGGTCGTCCATAAATTACGTGAGGCATTTAGGGGAGGTTGAGCCAAATCACCCAATCTCACGTGGGGAGATGGGTTCTCGGCAAATATCACGTTATTTTTTTCCGCTATAAACAATGTCAAATTTTAGTAGTTCTAACTTATAATTATTTTATTCGTATTATTTTATTTTGTGATTCTAGACTATTAATTAAAAATTATAATTAAGCAAATTGTTTATAAATAAATCCAACGCAATCAATCACAGATTAACTTATTTTTATTAAAAATACATAGTTTCAAAAATTTCACGTGAGATTAGGGAAGGATGGAGGAGTCGAGCAAAATCTCACGAAATCTCACGAAAGGGAGAGAGGGGTAGGGGGGTCGAAAAATCGCCAAAATCGTCTCACGTAGTTTATGGATGACTCCCAATTTGTTCTATTGTAAACTACAGCGATGATTGGTATACCACAGGAGGAAACTGTAGCGCGGATGTCACGACTACAACTCAATCAGGTATTGGACGGTCGATGTGGACGCATGCGAATGTGAATATAACCACCACGAACGTAAAGCATTACACGTTTTTGTGAGACCATTTACTAAGGAGATGAAATGTATCATTAATTTACCTGCTACCCACAAAAAACGCATTTTCATGTACATAATAAAAGGGGGTAAATCAACGACGTTGTACTAATATTATACTCGACTGCGAACTAAACCGCAAGAGACCGACCTTGAACGGAGTTTGTCCCTTTCTTTTGATAGACCATATATATATATATATATATATATACTATACATATAATATAGTACATATATAGCACTGACATGTTGTTAGACAAGGACACACTCCCACCTAGGTGCCTTTCGTTTTACAACCTTATGTTTAGAGCATACGGGTTAAATTGAATTTGCCAAACATCTGTAGTGCACCATTTTTTTGTATTAAGTCTATGGGGTAGACAGAAGTTGTTTCTAAAGATATTCAAACACCGGAGGTTGTTTGCTATTCATTAATTAAACTGTACTCAATTATGTGCCAAAAAAAATGTATGACTGGACTTTAATTAATCTTTGTTTTAAAATATCTCGTCAGAATATTTTACGCATTAATTTATTATGTACCTTATAAACTACAGACGAAAAGTGTTCAAAATTAAAAATAATTACATAACGTTATTTCTCGCTTTAGGGCCCAAGCGATGATAATTGTGGAGAGTTGTTAGTTGCGTATTCATAAACATAATTGATCACAGAGTATTATATATTGTAAACCACAGATAATAATAATTTAAGGACCGTGTATGAAGCCGCATTTTCACTAGGGGACATGTCGCGGGAACAAATCGCCCGACATTCACGTAGATGTATCTGCAAAAGTTGCGGGACAATGTCCCGTGACATATGACTTGTTCACACTAGCCAGTCATGATCAGTATGTCGCCCGAGGAGGTAGTGTTGTTCAGTGCAGCAGGAACACAAAGCGACACACGTTCTCACTAGTCAAAGCCTGTCCGGCGACTGTCGAGGGACACGAAGGTCGCGCGTGTCGACGCTCGCAGACCGTCGACTAGCGACAAGTTGCGCGACCCGTAAATGTCCCAAGCGACGTCGGACGACGTTGGGCGACATCGCGCGGGACACGTGAATTTCGTGTCGAGCGACAGAGTCGCGCAACAAATGTCCCCTAATGAAAATGCGGCTTGACACGAAAAAGATCCGACTTTAAATGCCGCGTTACTTAGTAATTTTCAGAACGAATGGCTTGAGAACTTTTTGAGGTGTTTATCTCCATATCTCTGGAGATACTTATCAGATCTCGATTAAAATTACAATGGGACCAATTGGAAGCATACCCTCTCTAACAAAAATAAAATCCAAATCGGTTAATAACTGACGAATTTAATTGAGAATCTCCTCCTTTTTGGAAGTTAAAAAAACTCGACACGCGGTTGTAAAAATCATAAAAAGCAATAATAATCGGTGCAATTTGCGTGCCCACTGTATCTGAAATAGGAAGACGTCATCGTTTAACATCATAGTATTGCCTTTATTTTTTGTTACCCTATTTAAAGTATGTAGAGTTTACTATGTTTATGTCATGGAGTGCATTCTTCATTTATTTATGCATGTTTGTTTGTGTTTTTTTTATTTCACTGTACTGATCTGTCACTTTTGAAAATCTATCATTGTATACTTCTGTTTTGTGTTAAAATAGCGCTTGTAATAGTTAAAATAGCGTTTGTGTGAAAATAGCGCGGTATATTTTTAAACATTTTATTTTGTTACTGGCAAAATGCAGGCCTAAACAAAATACGTTTCTTGTTATTTACAATTCAAATTGTGTTCCAAGTGTAGTCACACCTAAAATAATATTTAAAATACGTTTCTGCTTCTGAAAATGGGACCACCTTGAAGATGGAAAAAAGAATCATTCAAATCGCTTAACAATAGGGATGTTGCCTGGGTCAAAAAATATTAATTCTAATTAGTCCGTCAGTTGAATTATCAAAAAATAATGGACACGTATTTTTTATTTTACCAATCAATATAAATTGACAAAAATAAAGAGCGTCAAAGTCCCCCCCCCCCCCCTCCTCTAAAAGCTAAACTGCTGGCTTGAAAAATCTAGAAAAAATAGTAATGATAGTGCATTTCATGAACTTTAAAGGAAAATTATACCAGTTAAGATAACTTTATTTGTTTAGCAGTAATAGTCGTTGAACTTGGGTGTTGGATAATTTTGTACCAAATACAAAATCCTTATTGAATAACGGGCTACTACGGAACCCTACACTGCGCGTGGTCCGACAGGCAATTGGCCGGTTTATTGTTTGATTGAAAAAAATTAAAATACGTATCCAATATTTTTTGATAATGTAAATGACGAAATAAAAATATTTTTTTAGTAAACTAGCCATTATTATTGCCAGAGTAATCACTGAACTAACATATAAAAAAAACGGTGCGCAGAAAACTACGCGTTAGAAGGGAAACTATCCTCACAGAGTAGGAATTAGGTGTATTCAGTTTGAATTCAATGTATTTCTCAACATCACTAATTATTCTTTTGTACAACTCCATCTGTTGAACTTAGCGGGAAGAATACTCGAATGATAGCGTATTACGTAGACGTAGCTATGCCGTTCTACAATAGAGGGCGTTTATAAATATAAAATATAACATGACTTCCGTTGATTCGGACAGTGACGCTACGTAATTTCCGTCAATTTTTACTCCAGTGCGTCTAAATTATGTCTGAATTATCTCTTCAAAAAACTTAGATATGAATTAAGAACTTCCTCTTATTTGTATGTTTATCATGAAAGCACATCGCATGCGTCGCACTATCCTATCGTTCGTTTTTGTCACTTACCATCTGTCATTTTCACTGTACAGTAATATCATACAATCATGTATATTGTGTCATTTGTATCTTATTTTGTGAACGGAATTGGGAATATCACTCCCGGATTTATTGATTTCTAGCGTGGGAGCGGGTTTAAGGTTATCGCTGACTATTCCCATACGCTCCTACCCGCCAAAACATGTTCATTAAAATGTAAGCCTTATGATGTTCACTGTAGACAGACTTGACATTGACAACACTAAGAGTAGACAGCGCTGTCTGCTCTTTGTGTTGTCAAGGCGGCAATTGCCCAATGCGGGGTGCATTGGGCAATAGCCGCCACCCACCACCCCACCCATTGCACTATTGACGTGAACCCACTCCAGACACAAGCATATTTAGCTTAGTTGGAGGGGTTAACAAGAATACTAGTAATGTGCAACCCACATTGCGAGTATTCTTTTTTAAAATAAAAAAAAATGGGAATATACACGTATTTTTAGGGTTCCGAACCCAAAGGGTACCAACGGAACCCTATTACAGAGACTCCGCTGTCCGTCTGTCTGTTTGTCTGTCTGTCTGTCTGTCTGTCAGTCTGTCTGTCTGTCTGTCTGTCTGTCTGTCTGTCTGTCTGTCTGTCTGTCTGTCTGTCTGTCTGTCTGTCTGTCTGTCTGTCCGTCTGTCACCAGGCTGTATCTAATGAACCGTGATAGTTAGACGGTTGAAATTTTCACAGATGATGTATTTCTGTTGCCGCTATAACAACAAATACTAAGAACAGAACAAAGTTAAAAATTAAAGGGTTTAAAATAAAAAACGTGTTTTTTTACGATACGATACGATACGAAATTAATTCACCTCGACGCAGCTAGATGGCAGCACAGGAAAAATTAGCACGCGCAAGCGTTTCATTTGTTAAATTTGTGGGGCTCGGTCGATTTGTTTATTTAGTTAAGGTTAATTTGTACGCATGTAGTGTACAGTAATGAATATTATATCTTTAGCTATAGTACTTAAAGAGCTTCTATCAGCTGGAATCAGTAGAAAGTTAGTCGTACGAACACTCGGTCTTCCAGATATTTAATAATATTAATTACCCTAGTGTTAATTTTTACTTAGTTGGTGTTAGAAGTTCGTTACGTTCGGACTTAGGAAATTCGGAACCCTCCGTGTGCGGGACAAAAGTCTGACTCGCACTTGGCCAGCTTTATTTAAATATTTTTATACGATAGATTATATCGACTAGAAAAAAATACACAGCGCTAAAAAATACATTGTAGGTATATATAAAAATATTAAAAATTACAAACAGATACGGGCACTTTAAACGCCACCATTTTGCCGCGCTTGGCGTGACGTCATAGTCTATAATAATAATCGACCATGGGGGATTTTTCCATACACTTCAAAGTTTCAAGACTTTGACGTCACTTTTTGATCTGACCAATAGCGTGCGCTTCAACTACCATGAATTGCCCGCAAAATGTTGGCGCCTATTAATAAATATTTTCTTATCCAAATAGAAGTAATTAAAAAAATATTGATATACAGTGTGGAAATTAAACTCAGGCCCTGGAGGGAAACTACTTTAAATCCTTAAGCTAACTTTATCCTGAATATTAATACTACCGATTAGTATATTAAAATAAGTGTTTATTTATTTAATTTTAGTTGGTTCTAGTCCCGGGCGAAGCAAGCGAGTTTAAAAAAATCTTTAATGCAGATTTGTTTCTTTTTAAAAATAAAGGGATGTCTCCTTTAAGTAAAATGAGCTAGCTTAAGGATTTAAAGTAGTTTCCCTCCAGGGCCTGAGTTTAATTTCCACACTGTATAAGTAATTTCGAAGCAATAAACTTTAGAAAAAAAATGTTTGACCCATTTTTAAATCAGACGCATATTCCCTATTGTGTTGTCTGCTCTATGTGTTGTCAATGTAAAATCTGTCTACAGTGAACGTCATAAGGCTTACCTTTTAATGAACATTTTTTTGCCGGGTGGTAGCGTATGGGAATAGTCGGCGACAACCTTTAGTGTCTATTGTATTATAGTTTATTTGTAGATGTAGTTAACTATCTTGGGCCCAGTTAGACAGCTTCCTGATAAAGATCCAGATAGGTATTGGACAATTATATCGAGCGGTAATCGCGCGATGACTAAGACGTCGCCCTGGCGATCGCGAGGTCGTGAGTTCGATCTCCTCCCATTGTGTTATTGACGTGAACCATGATGACATAAATACACATTTTCATTGTAATTTTATACGCTTTTTTGTGTTCAATATGGTTTGGGTATGATAACTAAAAACTATATTTACCCGTTTTGTGATAATTTGCTTTTGCGTTTTTTTTTTAATAACAAGTCATTACTAGTCATGATAGTGCCGCTTACAAATTAAAACAATCTATAATAAACTGGCCAAGTGCGTATCGGACTCGCTCGTGAAGGGTCCCGTCTGAATAATATAAATATGACTACATAATTAAAAACAAAGTCCCCGCCGCGTCTGTCTGTATGCTCACGATAAACCCAACAACGACTGAACGGATTTTCATGCGGTTTTCACCAGTAGACAGTAGTTCATGAGGAAGGGTAGGTGTATAATTTATATTTTTAAGGTTTCGTGTAAGCTGGTTGAAATGTGACGATGATTGTTAAATAATGAATAAAAATAATATTAAACATATATTTGTTCTCTAAGAAAAAAATATTGAAATTCATCTCTCAAGAGGTTACATAGATATAGGAAAAAATATTTTGCTTAAAACATTGTAGCCTTCAATATTACATATTATAATGTTCATTATCGTGATCAGCCGGTATCAGTCCACTGCTGGACATGGGCCTCTCCCAGTCACTGCCCACCTCTTTGCGTATATCATTGCTCCAAGCTACGCTTGCTAATTTGCGGTCTCCGCTCTGGGACAAGTCTGTCCCAACGGTTATCAGTCCTGCGGCAGGTATGACCAGCCCACTGCCACTTCAGCTTGCTAATCCGCTGAGCTATGTCGATCACTTTAGATCTCTGGCGAATTACTTCGTTCCCGATTCGATCCCGCAGTAAAATACCGAGCATAGCTCTCCCCATAGCTCGCTGAGTGACTTTAAATTGCATCATTAAGATAGTTTCAAAACTAAAACAAACGACTTCCATGCCCCGCGTGTCAGTTTCAGTAGCAAGTTTGAGACAATTATCGTCGTACCTCTAGAGGTACTTATCAGATCTCATTGAAATCACAATGGGACCACCTCGGAAATGTATCCTACCGATTAAAAAAATAATCATTCTAATCCGTTCACAATTGACGGAGTAATCGCGTTACATACATACCAAAAAAAAAAACAGACGAATTGAGAACCTCCTCCTTTTTGGAAGTCGGTCGAATAAATAATATCGTTTAAAAACTAAAAAAGAACCGACTTCAATGCCGCGCTATTCATTTTCAGTACCAATTTTGAGATGTTTATCTCAATATCTCTGGAGATACTTATCAGACCTCGATAAAATTACCATGGTACCACACTTGGGATCTCTCCTTTCGAACAAAAAAAGAATAATCAAAATCGGTTCACAAACGACGAAGTTATCCGCGAACAAACATAAAAAGAAATATATATATATACGGTCGAATTGAGAAACCTCCTCCATTTTTTGGAAGTCGGTTGAATAAAAAAAAACAATTTAACTATAATTTTGCTACACCAAAAACAAAAAAAGAAATGTAGTAAAAATATTATTTCAGTAGTTTTTGAATTTTGACCTATCAAAACACTACAACAACTGTATTGATGAATTAATTGTGTATATTTTGTCGACAGGTGAAGGCTAAGAGACCAAAGACCAGAGAAGAGGCTCAAAAGGAAATCTTGGATGCAGAACTTGATATGTTTACTAAACAACAGGTAAGCCTCACATTCTAAGCCTATAGGGTGCTAGCATCCTCGACCGCATCATCACTTAACACATTTTTGTTGCGGAAACATAAATGTCATTCCATACATTTTGAACTTGCGTTAGTGCAAATGGAAACAGGAAATTGGATTTTGTCTAGGGCCCTGATGAGATAGTGGTCAAATTTTTTACACATATGTGTAAAAAACTGGTTAACACAAGTTAAAAATCTAATTTTGACATGACAGTATTTGATTGGTCAAAATTTAACCAAATGGCCGTATTCTGTGGTAAGAACAGGTCATCGTCAGCCTATAATCTGTCCACTTCTGGACCTTTTTACCTATGGCACGCCACTGAGCCCGATCATCATAAACTGTTTAAAAACATTACCCGTAGTTTTGGCTTTGTCGTAGTCGGGTACGTATGTGTCGTATTTGATCGGAGTTGCCAAACACAATACTAAGTAATGGCAACTCCGATCAAGATAAAATAGGGTAGTTTCAAACTACTCTCAATCATAACAATGCTGATACCCACAACTTCAGTCTTCTAGTGACCACGGTCAATGCAAGTTGATCGAAACGTCGAGGTGATTATAATTGTTTTTTCACCACGATTAGTCCCGTATTACAATATAATAATTGTATTTGTCAATCGCGACAGTTTAAAATTTTAGAGTGCTTAGTGGTGTATTGCGAGAATGGTCAGCTTTGACGCCAGAGGTACCGAGGTTCAATTCTATCGAAAAAAATTATGTGCGCTTTTCACAGTGCCCTCAGGTGAAGGAAAAACATCTTTGAGAAACCCCCAACCCCCGCATGGTGGTAGGACACTATCTTTTTTTTTATTGTAAAAGGTAACAGGGCAAGCACGACGCTCGCCTGATGGTAAGCGATGACGTCTACCTATTACAGATACAGTGGCTTGCAAAATTCTGGACGCGCCTGTTACCTTTAAACATAAAGATGTCGTGTCTCAAATGCCCTGTAATTCCACTGGACACCTTGCCATTTCAACCGAAAAACATTCCATTTCACGACTTAAAATTAAATGGCAAAGTGGTGTTACTTCCCCAGTGTCCACCTGGGCAGCTACCCTCTAGTTAGAAAATCTGTCGCCAAACATCTAATGTGTTCCGGCAGCTATCCTTGAGAGCCAGTTCCCATTCTAGGCCTAGCGTACTTACCATCTTTGACCGCAACATCACTTACCAACAGAGACTGTCGATAGAAGTGAAAACTAAGTAACTTGTGAATTGTATCGTCGAGATACACAGTATACATATAGCTCGTGGGAAGCGTGCGGTGACGATGACGCGAGTTTCACGCTTTTTGTTCACCCAAAAAAAAAGTGCTCAACGAGCTTAAAGAAGTTTTCACTTCAAACCATAGACATAATATAAAAGGATGGTGCACTGCAGATGTTTTGACATATACAATTTAATCCGTATGGTCTTACAATATGGTTGTTATTTATTTGTGGAACAAAACGGCCCAATCGAAAGGCACCCGGGTGGGAGTGTGTCCTTGTCTAACAACCTGCTAGTGCTATATATGTTCTATTTTATATGTATAGTATAATTGTTAAACACTATCCAAAATTGTGTTTAACAATTTACAAAAATATAAAGTGTGTAACACTTCAAAGAAACATAATATTTGATTTACGCAGTGCAACATCTCTCGCCGGATTTGTAATGATTTCTTGAACCGAACTGTAATGATTTCTTTCGAATGATTAACTTACGTAATAAGTAGTCATAGATGGCGCCACCAATGCATAATTGGGTTAACAAATGCAATCCACTAATTTCGTCGTAACGATACATCGCACTGTGGCTTAATTGACAAAGCACCGGAACATGTTATTCAGGAGGTTGCGGGTTCAAGTCCCGTCGGTACGATGAAATTTTGGATTGTGTTTAACATTTTACAAAAATATAAAGTGTGTAACACTTCAAAGATACATAATATATGTATAGTATATATATAAGTCGTCCATACAAAAGAAAGGGACAAATTCCGTTGTAGGTCGGTCTCATCAGGGCCGTTTTGCGCAGTCCATTTATATTACGTCTATACTTCCAACATATGTTTATTATTGACAGGAGGGTCAAGACGTGACGGAGCTAATGAAGAAGATCGACGACCTTCGCAGGCAGATGACCATACAGTTCCCCGTGCATGCACCTACCATACGGAGGCCACATTCTAGGTAACCGTTACATTTTATTACATTTTTAAACCGACTTCCATTAAGATAATTTAAAAACTAAAACTTTAATGCCTTTAATGCCGCGTGAGTTAGTTTCAGTAGCAAGTTTCAGACTTTTATCGACATATCTTTGTAGATATATATCAGATCTCGATGAAATTGCTATGGTACCAACCCCTGGGGTATCTCTTTTCCAACAAAAAAAGTAATAATCAAAATCGGTTTATAAACGACGAAGTTGTCTGCCAATACACATTAAAAATATATATATATATATATATATTTTTTTCTATATGAATTCTTCAAGTGGGCCTGGATGACCAAATTCGAAACTATGCGAAATTGCGAAAAGTACTCACAGGAGTCTTGGGCCCGATTTTGGTATAAATAGAAAAAGCTTTTTTCTAGCTCTTAGTATCGTCCAATTTCAATGATTCTTTCTTTTATGTAATCGTCACACTATTTTCTAGGATTAAACGTCTTTCTTATTTCAGTTATTTAAATAACATCAAACTAAAAACATGGCTGTTTTAAATGCTTACAAAGCATCTAAAATAGCCATGTTTTTACGCTGAAACTATGACTATTAAAAATTAATACTTTCCAGAAACTATTATCTTTTTAGGGTTCCATAGTCCTGACAAGGAACCCTTATAGTTTCGTCATGTCCGTCTATCTGTCTGTCCGAGGTTTTGCTAAGAGACCGTTAATACTAGAAAGCTGTAATTTTGTACTAGAAAGCTGTAATTTTGTGGGGGTATGAAAATAAATGACGCCGACAAAGTGCTAAAATAAAATTTTGAAAAATATTTTTTTTAGGGTATCTCCCCTATATGAGAAGTGGGGTTGAATTTTTTTTCATCGTCTACCCCATCGTGTGTGGTATCGTTAAATAGGTCTTTTAAAATGACTCCAGGGTTGCTAATACCATTTTTCGATTGAATGCTCCATTTACGAAATATTAAACTTTAAAGTGCAAATTGTTGTTCCAGTAAGTCGTCCCCCACCCTCTAAAAGCTAAACTGCTGGCTTGAAATATCTGGAAAAATTCGTGATAATAGCGCATTTCATGAACTTTAAAGAAAAATTATAGCGGTTGAGATAACTTTATTAGTTTAGCAGTAATAGTCGTTTAACTTGGGTGTTGGATAATTTTGTACCAAATACAAAATCCTTAGAATAAATCCTTTAAAGTGACAAAGACGGAGTACCTAGTTGCTTGTTTATAACGGGTAAAGACTTGCATTGAATAACAGGCTACTACGGAACCCTATACTGCGCGTGGCTTGACACGCACTTGGCCGGTTATTTGAGAATACCAAAACACAGGCATAGAATAGATTCTATTCAAGCGATTGACATCAATATAAAAACATTTTGTTACAATTTTGGGGGTCAACATCACTTTTTCCCGAAAGGTAAATTTCATCAAAAAATGTACCTATAAATGTACCTATAAATGTACCTATAAATGTACCTATAAATCTCTTGAGCAGCAACTCTCTATCGAAGACATAGGGGGTCGGGGGGAGGTCTCCTTACATACAATAGGGATGCTCACGATTATATCGATACTAGAGATGGGAAAGTAAACAATATCGTTATCAATATTATTTACTAAATCTTCCAATTATGATTGTTATAATATTTTCCCGTTTTGTTGTCTATTATATGTATGCATGAAATGTGTGTACCTATCGCGCCACTAAACGGCGGCAGATTATACAGAAGACCGAAAAGTACAATCGGCCCCTGTGCTTTGCATTTGGGGAAACCTGGTCTAAAATAAAAAAAAATACTACTATATGGCGCGATGTGTCAGATTACTATCTAACGCATTATCAGGAACCGGTGAAACTGGCCTTAGTGTAGGGATTGAAAAGTTTTGTTGAATTGGACAGAATTTCACAAATGTCTATATGTTTTCAAGCTATCGTATTGTGAAACGGAAAGTAAGGTATGTTGAATTTGTAAACTTGTTATACTAATATTATAAATACGAAAGATTGTGAAAATGGACGGAGGTGTGCTACTCCGTCACGCAAAAACTACTGGACGGATTTTGATGCACAGCCTTACAGCGTTTGTCCACAGCAACGGCACCGGGACGTCACCGGCAACAAAATGCCGGCGCCGAAGTAGCGGTACATTACATATGAATAGTATGGCAGCTTGTCCACAGCATGACCGGCACCGGGCGACGTCATCCCGACCGCCGCTATTTCGAGTAGATCGGCGCGACCGCTAGAAACCGGCCAGAGATTTTGACGGGCCGATGTGCCGGCATTGGCTCGCAATACAAAACACGTTTGATCTTGTCCACACACTGCCGGCGCCCGGCGCCGTTCGATCGGTTCTTGTTTTTTTGTCTGAGGTTGTTTGTTTTATTTCTATGGAAACGCAACTGTCACGCATGACAGCTAGAAGAAACAGAACCACCGGAATCGGTGGCGGTGGACGAACGATCGCCGGCACATCATTTTCAAATCGGCCCGAAAAAATCAACAAAGGCCTTATACGGGCAGAAAAAAATCTACACTTACGCACGTCAAACAGCATTTAATATAATCATATCTATAATAATTAATCAAAACTAGCTGTGCCCCGTGGTTTTACCCGCGTAGACATCGTTCCCGTGGCAATATCGGGATAAAGAAGTACCTTATGCATTATTCCAGGGTCTAGGCTATCTACATACCAAATTTCAGCTCAATACGTTCAGTAGTTTTAGCGTGGAAGAGTTATAAACAAACATACACACAAACTTTCGCGTTTATAATATGAATAACGATTTTAAAAAAAAAACATAAGTTGTTGCTTTGAATAAAAAAAACAGTAATGAGCAATTCAACTTTCATCTAAACGTCGAACGTCACACTGAAACTTTTAATTCTCCTGATTAATGTGGGGTTGCCAACCATACTATTGCACGTGCACCCCCAATGCATGTGTCAGTACTTTAGACAATTTAAAGCAGGTCATTTAATTTTATAACTAAAATAATTAGTGATACTGAAAGCGTTTCAATATCCTAAATACAGGGAAACCTAGTTAGGAGGGCCGCATTCATGGATCTACACTAATCTCATTATTACTTTAAACCTGTTTCAGCCAAGTTTCAAGCTTACTTAAAATGACATTTTCAACTTTTATTATTGTAAAGAAACCATAATAATTTTATTTTAAAACTAGCCTACCCGACGAACTTCATACCGCCAATTTACATTGGAATGATAGTGGCGCCATCTGTCAAAAATTGTTCGTACCAACTCAGGAACCTTCTTTGGCTCATGCACAACAACTTTGCTAAAGATCATCACATGATCAAGCCGGCATGGTTTACGATTCTATAAAGGACATACAGACAAACATTCATTTTTATATAAGAGATTTCATGTTTTTTTATGGCCTGTGTAAAACTTTATCTAGTAATGTTTTGTAATTATGAGCTATGATAAAGAAATTATTATTTTTATATTATGATCCACAGGGGCGGTAAACTGAACACAGCAACTCGGTACACACGTGGCGCGTTATCCAAGACGTTCCCAGGAAACCAGAGCATTGACCATCGACCGCGCGCCCTGCTCGTGTCTGGCTTCGAGCCGGAAGAGCTCGACGCTCTCGCTAAGCATTTAGAGGTGAGTCGGAAACTAGATGGCGCTAGTAGGTGTGGTAGATCGCGGAGACGAGCGTGTCCGAGAATACTCGGTTTGTAGTTGTTAATGTTATGCAAAGGAGTGATCGAACTTTGTCAGTTAATAGCTGCCATGTGATGCTATAGCTGTCAAATTTGACCACGCAATGTGACGCAATGCTTCACGATTCCAAAAAGATTCGAAATTTTAAGTTGTGAAAATCAACCCCATAAAAATTAAATCATTTGATATTGTAGAAAAACTAGAATTAACTTCATTCCTCCTCCATTCAACCTCAGCGTGTTCAACATCTTCGACCGCAATTCAATGCAAGTCCCGTCGGTACGATGAAACTTTGGATTGTGCATAACAATTAACAGAAATATAACATGTGTGACACTTCAAGAAACATAATATTTGATCTTAGTAGATTCAACAGCCATTCAGTTTTCCCCTTTTGTCCGCAGATTTTCTTTCTAGGCTTGCCATTTTTATTTTTATTTAAACAATATTATGCAGCTGACAGACGGACTATCAGTTCCATTTGGATCATGATATGTACTGTGATCGGTATGCGTTTCTCTATGTTGTGTTTCACTATTTCACTTTTTTATTTTTTTTATATAAAAATTGTCTGAAGTACTGAAACACACACTTACATGTATGGTTGGTTTTAACCAACTTTAATTTTTTTAAATATTCTGACGTAAACGATTGGATGACAGCTGAATGGTTCATTACTTTTTTTTTCTAATTCAAAGCGTTAAATTCTGCTTTTGCTATGTTTACTTGATAATTGGTTATGATTTATTTTATGATTTATGATTTTGACGTGTATATGTGCGTATATTTATACTGCCTACATACTGAATAAATGCTTTGATTCTTTGATTCTTGATTCTCTGATTCTTAAATGATGTATGTATGTTACTGTTTCAGCAATACGGCGAAGTGTGCAACAAAGATGTGGAACTCTCCGTCCCGCAGTTGGTGCTACAGTACAAGACGCGAGCGCACGCCGAGCAAGCAATGTTGCATGGAAGAAATTACAACGACCGCACCTTATCTGTGAGTATCATTTATATTTCTGTGGGCCCGGTGGCGTAATCTGGAGAACGGTCGGCTTTAATGCCAGAGGTACCGTGTTCAAACCCCGCCGTGCACCAATGGATTTTTCTATCAAAAAATGTATGTGCGCTATTCACAGTGGCCCTCCAGTCAAGGAAAAACATCGTTAAGAAACCAACTACCCCCGCATGGTGGTAGGACACGGTCTAGTGTTCGCCTGGCCAGCTACCACCCTCAAGTTAGAAAATCTGTCGTCAAAACATCTAATGTGTTTCGGCAGCTATCCTTGAAACACAGTTCCCATTCTAGGCCTAGCGTGCTACCATCCTCGACCGCATCATCACTTACCAACAGGTGAGATAGTGGTCAAACGCTAGCCTATAAGATATTAAAAAAAAAAATGAAGTGAAACTTCTTTAGAAGCACTGGGGTAAAGTGCAACGGAGGTGACGTAGCGTCACGGTCCGAATGCAACGGAAGTGCGGAATTCGCTATTAGGGCATTCGTTTTGCTAAGTTCAACAGATGGAGTTGTGCAAAAAAATAATTAGTGATGTAGAGAAATACATTGAATGAACTTGGAAAAGTAAAACTTTAAATTTTTTTTTTTTTTTTTAATTTTCCATTATGGATCCACACGATTAGTGTATTGAGCCAGTGTCAAAGTATTAGTCAAATCGAGTCGAATACATATTCAAGTTAATGCTATGAACTTTGATGAGGGTCCTACCAACTTGATAGTATTGGGTTCCGTAGCCGAATGGAAAAAACGGAACCCTTACAGATTCGTCGTGTCTGTCTGTTTGTCTGTCCGTCCGTCTTTATTCCAAAACTATTAATTGAAACTTAGTAGGTGGACACTCGATGGTGAGCTCAGGGACTAGGAAATGATAAATACCTTATTATATAGAATACTATAAATACGATACGTAGAATTCGATATATAGGAATGAGGATTCAAAAATACGACGAAGCACTTCGAGAAAAAGGTAGGTTGGTCCTTGCGCTTCGCTTAGCTCATCTTAGCGGGGGCACGGCAGTGCCCCCAGATATATAGAACACGATAAATACCTAGTATGTAAGGTTAAGAGGCAAGTAGTAACTATTATATAATCTGTGGTAGAGGGACGAAAGGGGAGCTCAAAATGACACATTTAGCCCGTAGTAGTTGTGAAAAGTATTTGTACTATGTGAAAAGTATTTGTTATATTTATTACAGATAACGTGGGTGACGAACGCGAAGCCAGCGGCGAACGCTAACGCGAATGCGAACGCTACCGAACGTTCGCAACCGAACGGCGAATCTACAGACGAAAATAAGGACGAGGTATGATAATGTACCACAGAGCATTTACATAGTTTGTTTAAAGTGACACATTTTACTAAGGTCAATACATTTGCTAGTTTCTATACTACATGTTCTCGTACTGTTTTTTTCTGCGTAATTAAATTTGTTTACAGTATTAGTGATTATACCATAAGTATATTTTATTTATCTTTTAGATTTGTTACTTTTTTATGGATAAGTGGAGACTCTCCGAGAACACGGAGGTAATATCAAATTACTAACATTTTAATTCGATGAAACGTCTTTTTACAAGACGTCGAATTGGAAAGGATGGGGCATACATACAAACGGCGAGCGCCTCACACCTGAGGTCTGCGGACGACGTCGCCATCACGGCCGGTCTCCGGATGAACTTGGATAAGACCAAGCTCGTGTTCAACGAACATGTAGTCACGGAATCGATTGCTCTAAGCGGAGTTCCTCTCGAAGTGGTTCACAAATACGTTTACCTTAGGCAAATCTTACAATAGGGTAGAAACAACCTCGAGAAGAAAGCTCGCAGAAGGATACAGCTGTTAGCTCACGGAGTCGATACGTGGATACTGACAGTGCGACAGGTTTACCAATTCGGACTCGCTCAGCGAGCCAAGGAGAAGGCCATGCTCGGAGTCTCCCCGAAGGACCAAACTTGAAAAGAAGTCATCCATCAGAGAACCAAAACTATCAACACAGCTCAAAGAACCAGCAAGCTAAAGAGGCAGCGGTCCGGTCACATCCGTCGCAGAACCAACAACCGCTGGGGCAGACGTGTTCCAGACCGGAGACCACGGCTCGGCAAACGCAGCGGAGGGCGCCCTTCAGATGGATGGATTCATATTCACAAGCTGGCTGGCAGCGGCTGGAAACAAAGAGCTGTACATTGAGCTAGTGGCGTGCCATAGGAAGACCTATGTCCAGCTGTGGACAAAGATTTATAAATCTGATTAAAGCATGGACGCTTGTTGGACGTAGTGTTGTGTGAACTCTTATGAGGATGGTTCTTTCGTATAGATGCAATAGAAATAAATAATAGAAATCAGGAACAGTAGTTGCTATGTTTCAAGCATATCAGGTGCTGAACGAGCTGATGAAGCAGTGGTTTGGATTGGATTTTGTTCTAATCCCACTGCTGATGACGAGGACGGGGAGGTACCCCACGATTGTTTTTAAAGACTCTTCGCTCGTCATCATGGTGACGATCACCCATAGTGGAAGACTTGAAATTAAAGTCTTCTGTTCAAATATCAAGTAACTTTATGTGGTTACAACATAAATATGACAAGTACACAGCAATATCGGGAGCTCCGTATCACTCGACGGTCCGAGCTCGAATGAATTGTGGAGCGTCGGCGGCCGTATTTATACCAACTTCAGCTCGTTGAGTTTACGTTTTAAATGTTTTGACGCTTATAATGTGTCTATGAAGCTGAAGCTTAATTATAAATCACAAAATGAATTTAGAAATAAAAATTAATGCTGTTTGGTAATAAATAATGAAGTTAGTAAATTAAATATTTCAACAATCTTAAATTAATTCAATCAACTTGATATCCTCAAATAGACATTCAAGTTATTAATTTAGCATTGTTTAATGAATTATTATTTATTGGGAGTAAAATAGAGCGTTCGCGCCGACATATAATATGTATTTTAATGTGTTCGCGGATAACGTCGTTTATGAACCGATTTTGATGATTCTCTTTTTGTTGAAAAGGAGATATTCCAAGGGCGGTAACATAGTAATTTCATTGAGATCTGATAAGTATCTCCAGAGATATGAAGATAAACCCTCACCTCAAACTCGGTACTGAAAATTAATAGCGCGGCATTTGAAGTCGATTCTTTTAGTTTTTTAAACGATCTTATATGACTTAAGTTTTTAATGTTTTTTGAAAGGTGTTCAATTCAGAGTTTTCTATTCTATACAAACCAACAGACCTCGCAGATGTCAGAAGACGCGCTGCTCCGCTTCGAGGAAGATGACGACGAGGATCGAGAGGATCGCAGCTGGAGGCGTTGACGTCACCGACTGCCGCGCAGCGGGTGATGTGCGGACACATGATGCGGGAAACTGGAGTTTATCGTCCACGGTATAAGGAGAATATTTGCTTGAACTGCGTGTTCTTTTAAGTTTATGTTTAAACTAGGAATGAGTCAACTTTTTTCTTGATACTTTGTGAAGCAGCAGCGGCCATCTTGGATTTACAATGGTGTTAAATTGTATTTTCATCAGAACTAAAAGCGTGCACCTAATTTCAGATAACTCTGTCGTCACTAAGGGGGTCAAATTTTAATTACTAAATTTGTCCCAAACAGGTCTAAATAATACCTTAAACTCACTATAACTGTTGTAAATCTTTGTTTGAACTGTGTTCTTTAAAGTCTATATTTTAACTAAGGAAACTGGGGCTTTACTTCCACGGAATAAGGGGAATATTTGCTTGAACTATGTGTTCTTTAAAAGTCTATACTTTGAGTAAGGATGAGTCAACTTTTTTCTTAGTACTTTGTGAAGATTTAACATCACTAAAACTATTGATGTAAAACTTTGTTTGAACTGTGTTCGTTCTAGAGATATTTGAACAGGATTTTAACAATTTTTTATCTATTCATGAAGTAACTAAACATGGCGCTTGACAATATGGTGAAATCTGTAGAAATATCCTGTGAAAATAAACTGTATAAACTTAAAACTTTTATACATCATCTTAAATTCGATTTGCGAATTGTTTCATTTAATAGTTTTCAATCTGAGACTATCATAAAAAAGGCAGACGGAGTCGTGCCGAACACCCGAGTGAACGCAAGTTCAGTAATATTAAATTCTTGAGTAATAAGTTTCCGCGCTCTGTCCGGCATGATTACTACGTAAGCAACGCTGCGAAGTAATACCGCACGGACGCGTCCGTCCCTGCTGCCGCTTGGTAGGAAACTGAGCGCGGTAGAGATGGACGTTGATTAATTAAACGAACTAGTTAAAAAAACCGTTCATCGACTGTCAACTTTTCGACCGTTAATCGTTTACCGCAACTAGTTGAATCCATAGACGGCAAAATTCAAGAGTATAGAGAAACGTATCAGTTGACGTCAACGAACGGAGGCGCGATTAACTGTCAACTTGATTTCGAACGGTAACATTCGTTGTTAGACGGCTAAATTCGATAGTAGAAAAGGGAATTGCAACTATGTAGGTAATTTTTATAAAAAAAAAGCAGCAAATAATGTATTTCATGTACGTATTTAGTATAACATTAATAGCACTAAATGCAAAGACTTAGTATTTAAATTTCTTAGAAGTTTACATCATGATGCAAAACTAAAACATACCTACTTAAAATCAAAATATATTTATTGCTGAAAATATTAAAATACAATTAACGTACAGCGCTATTGGGATTTAAACGATTGAATGAATCAATACTACGATAACGGTTGGATTCATACGAGGACTGCGAAATGGACTATGGTTAAGGCTTTAACTAGTTAATCGACTAGTTGATGGAGGTTAATTCAACGGTCTAGTTGCGTTTACGAAAAATACGTCAACGACCCATCGCTAGGGCGCGGAAGCGTATTACTCAAGCATTTAGTATTACTGAACTAGCGTTCACTCGGGTGTTCGGCACGACTCCGTCTGCCTTTTTTATGATAGTTTGAGTTTTCAATTTACAAATCTATTAGCATCGTCTTGAAACCGTGTTTTTGATCTGTGGTTAGATTTATAATAAACTGTCAAATTGCCATAGATATATACATCCTTAGCGATGGAGTTTGTAGCTTCCGTTAAAGCTTTTTTAATGTCTTATACCATTATATTATGGTCATAACAAAATTACAAACAATGACTTATTTTAAAATCAACATTAATCTGCCATATCTCTTCATAAATATAAAAAAATAACAAATACGTCCAAATACATTTTTATACTAACTACCCCCAAAATAACTAAACAACGTAGATACATTCAAAGAAATGCTAAAATGGTACCTTCTTTTCAATAACGGTTAATATTTTTTTTTTTTTTTTTTTCAACAGTTAATGTACTAATTGTAGTCAAAGTTTATACATAACTATCTTAGTTATGTATAGTTACATTTAAATTATGATAAAGATAAATAATCAAAGTTCAAAATTAGCTGTCGTGACACTAGGTGGCGCTTTTATAAATAAACAAAGGGTAAGTAAGGTAACCTCTTGTAATTTCACTGGACACCACTGCTTTTTGAACCGAAAACTTAACCCTTTTACAGATGAATAACAAACGAAGTAGTAGTACCACCACAGGCCACAAAATAAATATAGTGCAAGTACAGAAGATGCACTCCCTGCTAGCAAAAATGCGAGATCAAACCTAGTTACAACGTCGGTAACGTTCAGAATACGCTACACGCCTGAGATGCGACCTTGAATTTGTGTCTCAGAATAAACTAATAGTAACTATGAACCGCGTGTCGCGCACCGTAACATGCACCGTAAGTCCGCGCGGCGAGAGTCTGTATCACTCGGTCAGCTGTCTCTTACTGTAAGGTTGAGTGTTGTGAGAAAACATATTGAATAGTAAAGTAGAGGCGCGCGTCCGATCGAGAGCGCGTGATACTACTGACTGAACTTGCTAGCATTTTCATAGCTACAGCGCGGAGTGCGACAGGCCTGCCTAGGCGGACTAAAGTTGAAGTCCTTCTACTAAAATTACCTCGAAATAAAATGTTAATAAAAGCGTCACCTTGTATATAATATGTATAATATAATAATTGGTAATATCGATTAGGAATGCTAGAACCATCGTTAGTGTTGTAATTAATAGGCTATAGGCAGATCTATATAAAATGGCGATTTTGTATGACATAAACACTTTATATAATAACCCATTCTAGGCCTAGCATGTTACCATCCTCGACCGCATCATCAATTACCAACCAAGGTGATGTAGTGGTCAAACGCTATTTTATCCGATATTAACAAAAAATAACTTTAGAAGAAAACTTTTTTTTAAATTTACTTTGACCTATTCAGATTTAGCTGAAATTTAGTACAGAAATGGCCAGTACTTACTGTCTATTCGTGTACAAAATTTCAGCTAAATCAGTTCAGAGGTTTAGTTGTGAAAACGCACCAAACATACACAGTTACTTTCACATTTAAAATATTTATATGTATTGGAATATTTTTTTATGTAGTTGTTTGGCAACTGAAAAGCTTGTATAATAAAACCCAACACAAATGTGTTGCTAAATAGCAAGAATAACGTTTAAAATGTTGAAATGCATTTTTTTACAGAAATAGAAATAGACAATCCATCTAAATATATAAAACACAAAAATGGTTTCTACCTATGTCAGTTATTAGGGTTCCGTAGTCCTGAAAAGGAACCCTTATAGTTTCGTCATGTCCGTCTGTCTGTCTGTCTGACTGTCCGAGGTTTTGCTAAGAGACCGTTATTACTAGAAAGCTGTAATTTTGTAGGGGTATGTATATAAATTACGCCGAGAAAGTGGTGAAATAAAATTTTGAAAAATATTTTTTTTAGGGTAGCTCCCCTACATTAGAAGTGGGGATGAATTTTTTTTCGTCGTCTACCCCATCGTGTGGGGTATCGTTGAATAGGTCTTTTAAAATGACTTAGGGTTGCAAATACCATTTTTCAATTGCATGCTCCATTTACGAAATATTGAACTTTAAAGTGCAAATTTTTGTTCCAGTAGGGCGTCACCCCCTCTAAACGCTAAACTGCTAGCTTGAAAAATCTGGAAAAATTCGTGATAATAGTGCATTTTAGAAACTTTAAAGGAAAATTATAGCGGTTAAGATACCTTTATTAGTTTAGCAGTAATAGTCGTTGAACTTGGGTGTTGGATAATTTTGTACCGAATACAAAATCCTTAGAATAAATCCTTTTAAGTGACAAAGGCGAAGTACCTAGTTGCTTGTTTATAACAGGTAAAGACTTGCATTGAATAATTGAATAAATACACTGCGCGTGGCCCGACAAGCACTTGGCCGGTTATATAGACTTTGAAACCATTCAACTGATGTGCCCCAAACTGGTTTCATTAGAAAGACAATAATGCAAAGATGATTTTAGACCACTTAAACATTACATTAGGCACATTTGGTCACATTTTTTTAGCGTTAAACCAAATAAAATACACACAATTTTATCTGAGTCTTTAATTATTATTTCATCTGTTTATGTCATTACAAACCGCCAATAAACTAAGTGTGATGCAAAATATTGTAATTTATTAGGTACACTAAAAATACATATTTTGCTTTTAATTGAACGCGAATATAAATTAAATTTAACCATAAATACGAGTAAAATTGACGAACAAGATTAAATTTGGGTTTTGATTTATATAATACCGTAACTAAAATATAGACAAATTTAACGCGAAATAATCTTTATTGAGCATAAAAATCTTAATACTAAAATGTCCCTTCTTTAACATCTATAAAAGTATTAAAATACTTTTTGTTATTTTAATTTATAGACTTTTTAAAACAATGGGGATGATGCCTGAGTAAAAAAAAATAAGTCTAGTTAGTCCGTCAGTTGGATTATCAAAAAATATTGGACACGTATTTTTTTATTTTACAAATCAATAGAAATTGACAAAGATAAAAAGCGTCAAAGTTTGGGAGTGGGGGCTCGTGACGTCACGAAAGTATAGTGAGCCGTGACGTCACGCGGAATTTCAACGCGCTATATCTTCGTCATTTTTGTTTAATTGACAAAATTAAAAAAATAATACCCAGTATTTTTTGATAATGTAAATTACGAATTAAAAATATTTATTCAGGAATCTAGCCTATTCACAGGCTTGCACTTAATTAATTTTATTTCATTTCTTTTAAAAAAATGACAACGATCCAGATGATTTCTGAATTTAATATAAAGTCTGTGATTTTAAATAGTTTATCTATTTTGAATCACGTCAAACAATTTTTTGTTCTGAGATTACACTAAATTCAGCAGTTCTATTGCCGTCTCTTTTATACATCCGCTATGGAAAGGGACAGCATTATTAGATGTTGAATTTTGTGTAGTTTTAGACGCATTTTAAAAAGCCTGGTTAACAATTTCATTTGCAATTTTGACTGAATTCATAGAGCAAGATGTAACTGTACAGATGTATAGCTGCGTCTCTTTCTATTGGAAAATGTTTCGGTCAAATTGACAATAAAATTGTGTAGTTAAGATCGGTGGTCTTTTCACAGAAGTCGATGATTGTTATCGTCGCAATAGTGGGAATTAATGTTAATATTTCCAATTGTTTGGGAGTTTTTTACATTGATAGCGTTGACTTTGCGACCGATGTTCGTTATAAAGAACGAGATGTAGCTATATATCTGTCTTGCATCTCCCTTCATTAGAATTTGCGATGATAAAAATCATTCCTAACTATGCAAAAGACCACTAGGAGAATTTTAAACAATAAACTAATTTAATTGTAATAACTTACAATTTATATTTATTATTAATTACATTAAAATAGATTATTATAATTACATAATAATTTTACGTTTTATTTAGTTTGTAGTGATGTACGTGTGACGTTTTTTTTTCTTTACGAAAGATTTGTTTGTTTTCTTCTATGTTTATATTTTAAGGATGGAATCTTCTGCGCTTAGAAAGAATAAGAAGAAATTGGTTAAAAAACCAATTTAGGAATTTAATTTATTTAATAAAATGAATGCAAAGTACTACACAAACAGTTATTTTTTGGCATACAACTCGTTTAGTTTTTCTTTCTGTCAATATATTATTTAACTCACTATTCTATAAAGCTTTGTCTTTTACTAAGAGTAACAGAGATGGCTATAAAAATGAAAAGGATAACGTATTGTATTTTTTGCAAAATGTTTTTTCGTTTATTTCTTAGTCGATATAAAATATGTTAACTGATACCCCGTACAAGATTTGCATTTCTTTTAACATATATTGTCTGTTGCGATAAGACCGCCTTTTATGACACCTCTGTGAAAATTGCCTCCCACGTGCTAGATTTTTTTTTATATATTGGATGTCTTAGAGTAACGTCAAATATTCTGGCTATCTTTATAAAGTATTGTAACTGTTATAGGACAGATTTAATCGGTTACCATAAAAAAAACATCTCGAATAAAGTCGAACGACCATAGATTATTATAATTTTTATCCAACAAATAGTTACCTATTGCTACCGTCAGAGGCGCTGTGATCGCCGGAATAATTTACCGAGAAAGTTTTTATAATTTAGAAAATTTTGTTAAAAAAAATCTTTAGTACTAAAGTTACTAATCATAGAAATATAAGTAATGCAATCGGCGGACTTACAGCTTAAGGCAATTTCTTAGAAACATAAAATATATATAAAATAAACATTTTAACGTAAATTCTATATCGACTAATAAATAAATAACTTTGTAGTTGATTCCTATCTGTAAATAATATTTGGCTTGTTTTTTTGTCTAGTTTTAAGTTATTTATAGTTATATACAATGTTTCGAATAAGATTGTACAAGAATTGTTGAGTTATATGTACAGATTTTTTTTTAAATTTTTGGTGAAACATTAATTTGGTATTAATTGTAGAATTATATAAAATAATGATTTTTGTTTGATTGTGTCCAGTGAAGTCAAAGTCAGTATATGGTCAGATTATAAATCTGCTCTTAAACACGTCATTAAATTACAAAATCTTTGAAATTTAACTACAAAAGTACTACAGTAGTCTGAAGTTGCGGGTCATGTGTGACTTAGCATATACATTTCTCAAAGTGATGCAGTGCAATGATGCTCGAAACTCTGGGAAGCTAAAGTTTTGCGTACCATAGTTACAGGCCTACTTCATCACTTACCATCAAGCGAGCATCGGGCTTGTCCTGTTACTTACAAAAAAAATACATAATACATCCGACACCTTGTCTCAATTCCATTTTTTAGAAAAACACGAATCCTTCGACCGCATCTTCATTTAACATCAAGTGAGATAAAGGAGAGCCCTTCTATCTAAAAAAAAGTGTATCTGCTAGCGGTGCCCCGCGGTTTTACCCGCGTAGACGTCGTTCCCGTGGGAATGTCGAGATAAAGAAGTACCCTATGTGTTACTCCAGGGTCTAGGCTATCTACATACCAAATTTCAGCCAATCGGTTCAGTAGTTTTAGCGTGGAGAAGTTAAAAACACACACAAGTTTCGCCTTTATAGTGTTATATAAAGTCCCCGTCACGAGAAGCTATAAATTATGTAAACAAGTGTTCAGGAGTTCACAACATTTAGACCATCAAAAAAAATGAATTTCGTACTCGTACGCATTCGAAACTCGAATGACGCGTTTATTTCAAAATGGCGTCCCGATGGTTTACAATCCCTGCGTCCGGTTCCAAGAAACACAAACGATGGCGCTTTGCGTCGTTAAAATATGATCCGACTAAGTTAAATAGGTTGTTACTTTCATATAACCCGTCTATATTTCATGTCGATTGAATATGGTCAATTTATTATTATCTCGCAGTATAAAATGTTTACTTAGTAAAAGATGTTTGTTTACATAATTTATAGCTTCTCGTGACGGGGACTATAGTACTACTAATACTATAAAAGCGAAAGTAAGTGTGATACTACCATATCCTACTAACTTAGTAGGATATAGTAGTAGAAAAACGAAATTAAAAAAGAAATAGATACAAGAATAATATTCATAAAAATATTTTTTCGTCTTACTCAAAATATTTTATAGCACAGTGTGACCTAAACCCGCGCTTTACGCACGCTTTTCCGTGACTTAAATAGTGACGATTATTGCACGGCGTAATTTCGCGCCGTGCAATAATCGACCACTTACGTCGCATATATCGTAATATACTATTTTTCATTTCATTTATTTCCAGATATAAACACCTTTTCAGTATATGCCAAATATGATTTTGCTCGCAAAAAATTGATATTTCCTAAGAAATCTTTAAAGAAAATCTTTTCATATAACTCAATGTAATATAAGATGTGTTTGGAATGGGTAGGATACTCTAGGTGTTGTCCAGGTTTTTTATAGACTGCTTAGGTGAAGCAAACATTTTCAATGTTCTAATGATCATTTACTTGATTTATTTGTACTGGATCCTACAAGCGCTTGATCCCTATTTTGACCTTGACCTACCTATATATTTTTTTTAATGATAAATCACTTTTAATGATATATCAATTTTAATGATATATCACTTTTAATGGTATATCACTTTTAATGATATATCACTTTTAGTGGCATATCACTTATAATGATAAATCTCTTTTAATGATATATCACTTTTAATGGTATATCACTTTTAATGATAAATCACTTTTAATGGTATATCACTTTTAATGGTATATCACTTTTAATGATATATCACTTTTAGTGGTATATCACTTATAATGATACATCTCTTTTAATGATATATCACTTTTAATGGTATATCACTTTTAATGATAAATCACTTTTAATGGTATATCACTTTTAATGATAAATCACTTTTAATGATATATCACTTTTAATGATTATCACTAAACATTACAAGATTTATAGACTTGTGGTCTAGGTAATTAAAACATTGTACAATGATGTTACAGTACTAATATAGGATCGTCTACAAAACGAAAAAAACCGAGTTAAAATGCCGCGCTATTCATTTTCATAGCACCATAGACAACACGGTCATCCACACATTATCGAGACTTTTACTTCGCATACATCTCGTTTAAAGCGGTCATTTCTCCCATACACTTGTAATTGTGGAACAAGCTGCCGTCCGCTGTTTTCCCGCAGAGCTACAACATGGAGTCCTTCAAAAGGGGCGTTAAAATAATGTTGACAGGTCGCTAACACATGAGTGACACCTCTACTAGTGTTGCAAGTGGTCATAGCCGACGGTGACACTTACCATCAGGTGGGCTGTCTGCTTGTTTGCTGCTTATGTTAAAAATTATATGATTGAGATAGTTTGAATAATAAAACAGCCGACTTCCATGCCGCGCGGAGCAGTTTCAGTTGCAAGCTTGAGACGTTTATCGACATATATCTAGAGATACTTAACAAATCTCAATGAAATGCTTGATATATTTCTTGTCCAACCAAAAAAAAATACATCAATATTGGTTCATAAACGAGGAAGTTATCCACGAACACGCATAAAAAAATATGTATATTGTCAGCCGGTATCAGTCCACTGCTGGACATAGGCCTCCCCCAAGACACGCCACTGAGTCCGATCTTCGGCTCTTTGTTTCCAGTCACTGCCCACCGTATGTACATGTATATATATATATATATATATATATATATACACATATATATGTATATTATATATATACATATACAATTTGAAAAACCTTCGTCTTTTTTGGATGTCAGTTTAAAATTGTGATCAAGTGCTTGTTTAACTATAATTGAAAACCACGTTAAAAGATAACACGCCTATTGTAGTGTTATCCAATATTGAATAGAACAGCAACTATAAAATAAGCAATATTTTCTACAAATAAAATAGATTATATTAAACATAGTACATAATTAATGTGAAACAATGTGTATATCTATAAAAAATATGTTTGTACAGTTAGTATGTAATGCTTCGATGTCTGACTTAGATGTAATTATGTAAAAATAAATCTTATGACAAAAAATACAAACTACAAAAGCCGGAAAAGAAAAAAATGGCATTGAACAACCGGCTTATTATAAAAAGATATTTTTTGACAGTCAGTACATTAAATAAATATGGGGGGTCGCTTTTCAAAAAAACAATATTGTAACGCAAGAAAAGATTGACTTGTGATTATGTTTGATTTTGTTAAAAAAAAGAATTGTGCGACCCCCAAAATAAAATGGTTCTGAGTGTTTCTTGACAAACGATACAAACGCAATTTTCAGCAGAAGAAAAAAGAAAAAAACACTAGAAAAAAGAAGATGGCAGCAGAAAAGAAGGTTGGGTTATATAAAATGCAGAAGAAAGAAGAGAAAGAGCTTTACTACCTCTTTTAGTGACAAAAATAGACGACGACCTTCGCGTTCTAATGAAGTCAACATTTATATTCATACTTGAGTCGATTGTACAGTACAGTTATTATCAGCCTATACAATCTTCGAGCATTTACCAATGGAGATGTCAACGCAAGGCGTACCCCTCTGCTGGCCATATAGCCATTATTGGCCATATGAGCGTGCGTAACTACGCTGTATTTTTAATACTGTGTGCGTGTTTCAAGCTAGTGTGCGGGATCGCTAAAGTGTGTGATTTGTGTGTGTGCAATGCGTGTTTACCTCGTCCCCCGTAAGTATCGGCAGAAAAAAATGTTTGCGGATTACAACATTAGCATCTCCATTGGTAAATGCTCGAAGTATACAATACAAGTCCACTGCTGGACCAATGTCCAGAGGCCTGTCAATACAGGCCTCTTGCGAACATCATTAGAATACCTACCAAGCGTGCCATCATCCTCGACCGCATCATCACTTATCAACCGGTGAGATAGTTTAGATAGATAGACCAATTGACATTTAAAAAAATATCATCGTTCCAACTAGTCTGAGGGCGTCCTACGCTACGTCTTGTCGACACGCGTTCTCCACTCAATTAGGCCTAACGTCACCATTACTGTATCATTGCTATTTATTGCAGTTTACCACTTTCAACGTCTTAATCAGAGGTCTTTCATATCTAAACTAATATTATAAAGAGGCTAAATTTGATTTTTTCGTTTGTTACGATTTAACTCAAAAGCTACTGGACCGATTTCAAATATTCTTTCACTAATGGAAAGCTACATAATCAGCGAGTAACATAGACTATCTTATCCCCGTATTGTCACGGGAACGGGCACTACGCGGGTGAAACCACGAGGCGCTGCTAGTCTAATTAAATGTGCAATTCAGTATTAACCACTTACTGCGAGCTGAAATATCGCCTTGCGTTCCAAAGGAATACCTTTATCCACCTCCTTCAGGATCTACGATCTTTTGCGATTTTATTCCTTCTACGAGTTATTGCTGTAGGCATCATCATCATAATCAGCCGCTATCAGTCCACTGCTGGACATAGGCCTCTCCCAAGGCACGTCACTGAGCCCGATCTTCGGCTCTACGTTTCCAGTCACTGCTCACCGCTTTGCGTATATCGTCGCTCCACTTGGTCACAGGACGTACTACGCTACGTTTAGTGATTCGTGGTGTCTGCTCTAGAACCAGTCTACCCGAACTCTTACTATTACTGTATTAGTTGTCCTAAAATATGAAGATATAAGTTGTAAAAGATGTAGCTACAGAAAAAGCAAGGGATAGAGTTAAATGGAAGACAAAAAAATGCATTGTTGCAAAGTAGGCAACGCGCCGACAGTAACCACTTCTCATCGGGTGGTAGCCGTCTGCTTCTTTGTCGCATATGACATAAAAAATGGTCGGAAAGATCGGAAGATGATGAAATTGGAAATCGCCTCAAGCCTTTATATTTGCCTTGAAGAATGAATATGAAGATTCAAAAGACAGAAGAAATAAATATATTTGTGTTTTTCATTTTCCCATTCACTACTAGTAAGTACTACGACAACAAGCAAGCTGATCATATGATGGTAAGTTTATAAGTTACCTGTCTATAACATTTGGCATGGCACTAAACATAAGATTTTTAAACAATAGGGTGGTGTTGCAATATGCGACAAGACAACTCTGTGTTATAATTTAAGATCGTTTAAAAAACTAAAAGAACCGACTTCAAAAGTCGCGCTAGTCAAAGTAGCCAGTAGTTAGTAGTATGTCGTCGAGGTATGTAAATGCATCGTAATACAAATGTGTGATATATTAATAACAGCTCGACCGTTTTCGTTAGTTTAAATGGGACCACCTGGGAAGGTTAAGCGGATAAAACCGTACTGTGAAGACTTTAAACCGACCGAAAAAAAGGAGGAGTTGAGAAGTCTCAAATAAGATTCTGTATTAAAGAAAAAAGTTTAAATTAACTGCGGATAAAATGTAGCCTGTGTCATAACGACAAATCGGACAAATGTATGTACCGCGTACGTACAAAAGTACAAAGAAATATAAAATAAACTGGCCAAGTACAAGCCGGACTCGCACTCGTATGGTTGCGTAACACAGTACAATATTTTGTAATTATAAATTTTCCCCACCAAAAAATATATCAGTGTTTGCATGAAAAACAAAGTTGTATTTGCGGTTGGCTCAAAAACTGCTGACTATTTCTCGTTCATACCAATTTTCATTTTAGTGCTTGAGATCAACAGCATATTTTTTTTTAGATTTTTCACCCCCTTGCTTTAAAAGTTGGAGGGAGGGAGGACACATTTTACCACTTTAGAAGTGTTTATCTTTCAAATGATTGACTTTTAGAAAAATGATTTAAGCAACCTCAATATAATTTTTAAAGATCTATCTATATATGTACGCACGTATAGGTTTGAAGAAAAAATTTTGTTTTGTTTTAGTAACTATTATACACAGTAGGATGGTTAGGCTTAGAATGGGAACTGGCTCTCAAGGATAGCTGCCAGAACACATTAGATGTTTGGCGACAGATTTTCTAACTTAAGGGAGCCGGCCCCACCATGCGGGGAAATTATTCCCGCTCTTACCAACCCGAGTTTCGATCGGAGGACAGGGAATAACCCTTATTTACTAGTGAGGTACTCAGAAGCACAGGAGAAAGCGCTATGTACCGACCAACGAGATTTCATACATTATTTATACCATTGATACGTAGACTGAGTATTCCGTCCACGCATTGATAGTAACGGTCAGCGTTAACTACTTATATCTGTGTCGATAGAGGGAGCTACGATGCCACAGTTGTACTATTCATCATTCTGTGGTCACGGTAATATTATATTATACCGTGACGATGCTACGGACAGACATACATATTCAATCGACGTCATTGCTGATGCATATTCATGATACATACTTTACTATATATATATTTACTATATATATATATATATATATACAACTTATAATTCCCTCTCTTTGTGTTGGCGATTAAAACAACTTCAAACCATGTACTATTATTTATTCTGTGCTTAAACTATACTACCCACAAAACACCCTTATACCCTTATTTTATAATAGGGAATATACATGAAGCTCAGATTTATTGGAAATATTTTTTTTTTATTCTTTGTTGTCCTGGAGTTATATGTACAACCTTTTTTTTTATTTAAATCCATTTTATTTGCTTAAAATAATAAATTAAAAATGCAATTTAAGCGAGGGAAATTTAAGTTTGTAAAACAGATCACCATTGGTCGAATCGAAAGTGATAGAAACATTGAGAGCGGGAACATAAAAATAAATGTACGGTGTGGTTTTATTGTATTTAAATCGAAATAATGTGTTTGCCGCGTATTATTGTGCAAAAATGTATATTACTAACCATTATATTACAACCATATAGATAAAAATTAGTACGAGGTTAGAGAAACTGTATAATTTAATAAAAACATGCCATTGGCTAAATACAATAATCGCGCGGAGTCTTAGTTAAAGAAAAAAAAGCTAGTTTGCTTCAAGCGGCGTGTGTCTGACGTAAGTGCGTGACGTCACAATGCACTACCACAGAGCCCGGGAAATGATGGCGTTTAAACTGCTCAAATTTATTTGTATATTTAAATGTTTATTTAAAAAATAATTAGACTAATTCCAGCAGTTTTTTATTTTTTTATTTTGTTATATGGATATAATGAGTGAAATAAAAATATTTAAAAAAAACATGCATATTCTTAGTACGAGTTTTCATCGTAAACGCTTTTGAAGATCTCACATTGTGTTCGACTTATTGTGGCTCATTGATTGGTCTAAGGTCTTTTAGTAAAGTGTAAAAACCACTAGAGGCGCTGTACTGTTTTTTATACAAAATTGGTTCGATATACGATATCGCGTTTGGTATGAAAACTCGTACTAGGGGTACAGGCTAATATTTGTATTAAAGTTAGATCTGTAATTTGTAATATTGTTCATAGAGTCTGTCCCAAAACTCCATCTTCTGTGGATCATAGTTGGATCGTAGTGTGATCTCCTTGGAGAGATGGATGTAACGCTCGTCTTCTTTGTCTGCTGGAGACCAACTTACCGGGAGCAAGGGGCTCTCATCTGGAGTAGGAAGTCTGAAAAATATAAGACGCATTATATTATTTAATTATCCACGACGGAACGGAGACTGTATATGCGTTTGGGGTGAGAGGATGTTTGTTTGTTTGGGTGTGCAAATCCATGTTGACATTTTTCTAAAACTACTGGTCCGATTTACGTAGTTACGGTGTCAACTCACCAGGGGGCGCTGCAGTAAACATTTGTAAGAACATTGTCGTGGGTGTTTATTCAAAATTGTAATTTTGTTACTTGTTGAACGTAAGTAGTACCTAACTATTTTATAATCAGTGGTGAAACTTCTTTAGGCCTACTGGAGTAAAATTTGGCAGAAATGACGTGGCGTCACAAATCGTATAAGAGTTATTGTTGGCGTCATGGTCCGTCCATAGGCAGCTGAAGTGACGTCAGCGTCATGTTATATTTATAAACGCCCTCTATTGTAGAACTGCGTAACTACGAATACGTATTCGCTAAAGTTCAACAGATGGATACAAAAAAATAATAAGTGATGTTGAGAAATTAATTAAATGAACTTTGTAATTTCACTTCTAACGCGTAGCTTTTTAGGCACCCTCTTTTTTTCGACATAATGGTTAGAACCGACTGAACCGGACCGAACCGGAACGCATTTTCAACAGACTTCCAAATAGGAGGAGGTTCTCAATTCGTCTGAACATTTTGTTTTTCTTTTACTCAAATATGCCTAAACTAATTTAGAAAATTCTTTTTTTGTTTCAAAGGGTGGGTACCTTCCCAGTCCCATTTATGTTTCAACGAAATCGTTCGAGCCGTTAACACGATGCATTTGTATACTTCGATGACATAATACTGGCTGCTGGCTACTTTGACTAGCGCGACGTTTGAAGTCGGTTCTTTTAGTTTTTTAAACTATCTTAAATTAAATATTATGTTTCTTTGAAGTGTCTCACACTTTATATGTTTTGTAAATTGTTAAACACAATCCAAAATTTCATCGTACCGACGGGACTCGAACCCGCACCCCCCGGATATTTGATTTACGCAGTGCAACATCTCTCGTCGGATTTGAAAACTGTAATGATTTCTTCCGAATGATTAACTTAGAAATTAGTAGTCATAGATGGCGCCACCAATGCATAATTGGGTTAACAAATGCAATCCACTAATTTCGTCGTATCGATGTATCGAACCGTGGCTTAATTGGCAGAGCACCTGGACGTGTAATCCGGGGGGTGCGGGTTCGAGTCCCGTCGGTACGATGAAATTTTGGATTGTGTTTAACAATTTATCTTAAATTATTTAGTGCTGGTACTTGTACTATAATTTATTTAGTTGTACAGTGCAGTACCTACCAATTTCACAGCTTTGACTGACTACGATGTTGTCTTAATAAATCTCTTATAGGTAGATACTTACTTACCCTGGATATAAAATACCTGGATATAAAAATAAATATAATAAAACATAGACATAATAACATACCCAGTTTTAGCAAAATTAGTCCACAGCATCACCATCCTCTCCCTGATCCGAAGATCATCACCAGTTGGCTCCACATCTTTCTGGAAGTCATTCTTGAAGAGGTATCCCAAATCATCAGCGTGCATCGCTTGGTCCTGAATCACATACCCGGCAAATTTGCTCGCGATGTTTAGTTTCCCAACATAATCAAATTTGTAAATATAAATTGGTATATCAGTAGATTGCAGCAAATATTTGATGAATCTATGAGTGTCAATGTTTATAAATTTATCTGATACAAGCATGCAATATTCAATAGCACTATCAACCTTAAAATAAAGCTTTTTTATTTCGTTAGCGATGTTTGCAGAAGCTGCAGAATTCTTTTCTATCAGTAACTCAGTAGGAATGAAGTTTTGGAGGTCATTAGAAGTCTTTTCGAAGCCGAATTCGAGTGCTGTCGTACCTATGATTATAGGTATTTTTGCCACTCGACCTGATTTTACTAAATTGAGAAACGGTTCAGTTATTATTGCATCTTCGTTTAATTCATTCTCAATTACCATAGATAGATATTTTGGAGGATTTTCTAACACATTGTCAAAGGAATATATTTTCCCTTGAGCGTCTACGATGTCTTTCGCTGATGCAGTTAATAGAATCTCTTTAACTTCTTCTAGATTGTCTCCGTTACCTCCTAAGGCTATTGCAAGCTTTCGAGCTAACTCCACTGGATTTTCTATGAAGGAACCAGCTTTGCATCGCCGTTCTTGACTGCATAATTGCTTTGCTCATTAAATCTTTTGACTGAGGGCTGGCAAAACGGACACTATAGCACCACCTGCGCTCTCACCAAAAACAGTCAAGTTTTCTGGATCTCCGCCAAAACTACTAATGTTTCTTTTGACCCACTTCAACGCTAAGACTACGTCTTTGAGACCTGCGTTTCCAGGTATTTTTGGCGTGTTCAGACTTATAAAACCAAGAGCTCCGAGACGGTAGTTTATTGTGACAACAATCACTTCTTTTTCGACTAAAAAATCTGGTCCGTACAGATCGGTATTTCCTGAGCCGTAGATTAAGCCACCCCCAGGGACGAAGAATAGAACTGGAAGGGGACTGAGTAAGCTGGGAGTGAAAATATTAAGGAACAGACAGTCTTCGTCGCCTGTGTAAGTCCTTGTGATCAAATCTATTTGTGCAGCGACATTGGCTTCAGATGTAGCGTCGCGGATGCCTGTCCAAGGTTCGCACGGTTGTGGTGCCTAGAATATTAGTATATATAAATTATTATAAATTATATATGTACATAATATCCTAGGAATAAATCGTAGCGTATATCCTACTAATATTATAAAGTCGAAAGTTTGTATGTATGTTGTTACTTCTTGAAGCTAAAACTACTGAACCGATTGTGCTAAAATTTGTTATGTAGAGACCTTGGAACAACACAAAGTACTTTATATCCCGATATTCCCACGGGAACGATGACTACGCGGGCAAAAAAACCCAACTGGGCATAAAGCAGCATATACACGTATGTATATGCTTTATATAATTAATTGTATGTGCTGTAGAGCTATTCTGTAAGCTAGTTTACGCATCTCGCAAGCGGAATCCGCGGTGAGATTTGAATATCGTACTACGAAATTCAAATTGTAATACGGTTGAATTTCGTTATACGAAATTCAAATCTCACTGCTTGCGAGATGCGTAAACTAGCTTACAAAATATCTATCTGTAATAGGTAGCCGTCATCGTTTACCATCCATAACTCAGAGGTCTACCTTAATTGGCACATACTATGTATTTATTTTTGAACACATTTGCTTTTAAATGCACTACCTGTTCGAAAGTTAATAAAACCGGCTAAGTCGAGTTGAACTCGCTCACCGAGGCTTCCAATTAAGTACTAACCAATTAAGCTAGACCTCTAAATTGTAACAGCGCTCATATAACTCAAAGGTCTACTTTAATTGGCGCAAACTATGTATGTATGGGGACACCCTTTAATTTTCAAGTTTTTTAGGGTTCCGTACTCAAAGGGTACCAACGGAACCCTATTACTGAGACTCCGCTGTCCGTCTGTCTGTCTGTCTGTCCGTCTGTCACCAAGCTGTATCTCATGAACCGTGATAGTTAGACAGTTGAAATTTTCACAGATGATGTATTTCTGTTGCCGCTATAACAACAAATACTAAAAACAGAATAAAGTTAGATAATAGAGGATCCTCATACAAGAAACGTGTTTTTTCGGCATTTCACGCCATCTATGAACGCTTAGTTAGGTAAACGTCCCATAGATGGCGTTATATTGAAATGTCGATCCCTAACACCTTTGTTAGACGTTAGATGGCGTTATAAGAAACGAAATGTTTATTAATTATTATTTTTTGCTAGCGAAAAATTATAGTGGTATTTTTTGCTCGATCTTATAAAATACTGTAGTGTGGTACGGAACCCTACGAGTGCGAGTCCGACTTACACTTGGCCAGTTTATTTAATTTTTGGAATTTTTCCTTAATTTCTGCTTTAAGACCATGCTTCTTGCCAAATTTCATGATTCTAGGTCAACGGGAAGTACCCTATAGGTTTTCGACCCAAAACCTATAGGGTACTTCCGGTTTACCTAGAATTGTCGATTTTGGTTATGAGCAAGGTCTTAGAGCACAAGTAAAGGAAAAATTCCGAAAAATAAAAAAAATTGAAAATTAATGTATATTTTGGTACTAACAAGTTTTCGCGATAATCTAAATTTGCCCATATCTTTTTATTGTGTCAGCTCAAGACCTTGATTTTTATACACCCAATAGGGACTATAGACCTCAGTATTAGGTATAAATTTCAACTTGCTAGGTCTACCCGTTCCTGAGACAATCAGTGGTGACACACGGACAGACAGACGGACAAGAAAGTGATCTTATAAGGGTTCCTTTTTTACCTTTTGAGGTACGGAACCCTAAAAATTACGCACCATACAACGGAGCATTCGGTAAATATCACAGAGTAAATATGTACTCCTACCATCGATGTATATGTACTACTTACCAGATGACGCGTCGCGAACTAGCTTCACGTTCAAATAAAAAGCAGTGTTGAATCTACATCTCGCTTAGTTTAGCGTAAGTACGTACTCCTCACGCCCGATCGCGCGCTCGGCACGTAAGTCAGTTTATGATGGGCGCCTCTGGTTTACATGTATCTCGATGATTCTTACCTAAGAGCGTGCGGTAAGTACCTACTTACCGCACGCTCCGTTGTATGGTGCCGTGTGAATCCTTTAAGTTTTTTTTTTAATTCCACCGAAGAGTTTCACATTCCGAGAATAAATAACCTGAATGTTAGAACCTCCTTGGAAGCCCTTTTGCTTAATACGTTTGTCTCACTTTAATACTAAAGAATAAATGAGCCAAAAGATGTATAGTTCTTATTTACTACAGGTGGCGCCATTTGCAAATTCACGCAATTTTCGAATTAGAAACGTCAAAGATTGTTTCGACTTTCCGACGGATATACATAGGTTATTATTATTATGTATTATTAGGTTTTTTATTACCAATTGTACAGTTTTCTCGCAAATGTGTTCAAAACGTTGTATGACACTAGCGGAATTGGTAATTACAAACTCGTGACTATGGTTAACCCTCGAGTTCGTCTAATGCTTATATACGTCTATTCGTTTGTAAAAACCAACTTACCGCACTAGTACCTATATATACTAGTATTATCAAAAATAACTATTGTATCGTTATCGCTTTTATACTTTTCTAGAGATAATAATACATCGTAGCTTTCCAAGTGATCAATTTGTCGAGAATCGAGATCTTGTCAGTTAGAAAGCTCTAATAATCTCAATAGCACCTTGTGACCTAAGCCCGCACTTTACGCACGCTTTTTCGTGACTTAAATAGTCGATTATTGCACGTTTAGAACCCTCGCTGCGCTCGGGTGCCAACTTCACGCCGTGCAATAATATTCTATTTGACGGAAAAGCGTAGCAAGCGTAACGTGCGGGTTTATGTCACACTGACAGCTATAAAATAATATACGATACTCGTGACTTAAGTTGTCTATTATCGCACGGCGTGAAGTTAGCAGTGGTTCCACGCCGTGCAATACAAACTACTTAAGTCACACGTATCGTTATATACTATTTTTACATAGTACAAGAAGTCGCTCCCGCCGACTTGTTACTATCAAAGCTATTTCCATTCGTCACGCCATAATTTAAGAACGGTGCACCGATTTGGCTAATTTTTTTTTGTTGTATTTGTAATTGTCAGGACAAGGATTTAGGAAAAGTTTTGAATAAATGAAAGTACTTTTTAACGTAGGCGTGGCGTAGCAAGCCGTGGGGCACAACTAGTTTATACTTAAATAAAATGAAAAACGTTTCCTTGATATTTTTAATTGAGTCACAATCATAACTATTAAATTAATATAAAAATATGATTCTAATGACTAAATACAATTGGGTATGGTAATAAACACTAAAATTATTGGCACGAAATATCTACATTAGACCATAGACAAACAAAAAATAGAAGAGGTATCTTTGCGTATAGACGAGGTGAAGCAGAAAATAAGAAGCTAACGGCAATATACCTAGTATTAATTTTAGGAAGATTTTTTTTGGAGTAATGGGCCTAGCCAAGTACAATCATGTTTTAGACATTTTCAATATTTTATCAGGGGAAAAAGTAGACGAGCTTTGTGTTATATTATGTATATTAAATAGTATACGTGAGCAATAAATAATATATATTCTAATATTATAAAAGCGAATGTTTGCATGTAAGTTTGTTAGGTACTTCTTCACGCTAAATCTACTAAACCGATTGAGTTGAAATGTATGTAAGTATTGTTGTAGATGTTGCCGATTGGTATGTAGACAGCCTAGCCCCTGGAATAACACATAGGGTACTTTTTATTCCGACATTTCTACGGGAACGATGTCTACGCGGGTAAAACCACGGGGCCCAGCTAGTTATTAATAAATAAAAGTTTTACGAGAAAAACACAAATTATCATAATTGTTAGACATTCTGAACAAACAAATAAAACAAGAATAATGTAGAGAACTAGAATTAAATAAAAATTAATATTTCGATAAGCAAGTTAATTTCTGTTGCTTATATTTACGTTCCATTTATTGTTTAACGATTGTCTCGACAACTCAAGTGAAATTTAATCGGAAATTTTTAGTTCCTTTTTTTTCTTGCTTCATTTTACAAATACGCTTTGCTTCTTCTACATTTTGTTTCTCTATGCATTACATTAGATAAAAATATACAATTTAACATACGATTTATTAAAAAAATATATAATCTAGGAAGGGATTACAGAAATAATTTTCAAAATATTATATTTTTATGCCAGCACAGCGCCATTCAAGCTGTTTCACAACCAGATTTTGTAACTCTCATATAATAAATAAACAATTTTACTTTAACACTCGTATTCTTAAAAGCTTCCTCAAATTCTCCCTAATTTCTTAAGTTCGACATATTTAGTTGAATTTTTCGAGGGTCCTCAAATAAATCACGCATTTTTTAAAATCATAATTGTCTGAAGTTATGAAACACAGACGTACATATAATATAATGCGGGCAACCCTACTTCCATATTTATTTAATAGTCTGATGTCAACATAGAGAAAGTATATATATATATATATAGAGAGAGAAAGAGAACATAAGCGTATGCGAATGAAATAGCTATAGTGATATAACCCGACTAAAATGATGAACACATGAAAAATATGCCAGCTATAAGATAAAATGAACAACGTAATTTGGTCGGGTCATACATGACAGCGGGTGAGAGCCAATGGGTGCACTAGAACTGGGATCCAGTGCTGGAGCCAGTTTGTAAAATCGCATACGCATCTTGTTGTTCATCTTGCTCTCTCATACTAGTGGTTGTATAGTTTTATCCTTCTCATATTATTATATTATTTTAAGGACAAGTCTATTTTAATATACTTAGTCAATGGATGTCCACGATTGGATGACAGCACAGAAAAATTACTTTTTTTTTTTAACTTTAATCAACGTTTTAAATTATGCTTTTGCTATGTCATGATAATTGAATATGTCTTAGACGTGTATATGTGCGTATATTAATACTGCCTACATACTGAATAAATGCTATACGTAGGTTAGGTACTGAAATAAGCGCAGATGAGAAAAGAAGAAAAAAGTTTGAGGATACGATTAAGAATATTGGTGTTAGAACCTTCTTTACATAAGCACGTAATTACATCTTCATTCATTGTTTTTATTGTGATTTATATTATTTTTCTTGTGATTTTAATGACATCAACATAAATAAATTTTGTTAATTTCTGCTTGACTAATGAAAAATGTAATCAATAAATAATATTTACTTAACTTCTAAATTCCACAAATGCTTACAATTTTATTCGAATATGGCTTTCTAATAATTAATTTCATAATTAATTAATTTTAAAAAAAGGAATGTAAATAAATACTGTTGTTATTTTAAAGTCTTTGAAAATTCGAGAAACTAATTACTTGTCTAATTTATTATAAAACCGTCCATTTGTGAATGTGCTACGCAAGTGGCTACGGTTATTATTAACAGCGTATCTACGTCGTCAAAATGCATAGCTTTGCGTTGTGATATTTATTGCAACAATATTGAAATTTTACGTTTAGCCACGCATCATGAGCTACAAGAGCCTACGCATCTGAAATAACTTCGCAGGTATTTTATGGCTACATATCGGAGAAAGCGTAGCCTTGCCTTGTTGCAACAAATTTCATGAATACAAAGAAAACTTAAAGTAGTATTTTTAACGACATTTCGTCTATCATTATTATTGAAAAATATTTATGAAATGACAGTGAGATAGAAATCAAACCTTAATCTAACTAATGTACGACTACTTTTTGCCTCCGAGTGACTCGAAAAAGTTAACAAATTTGTTCACGCCTATGTTCTTCGGCAAATCGTCTTCAGGTGGATCGTTTGCCCGGATCACGTCTTTAGGCGCTCCATTAGAGTTGTGCACCATTTTGATTTCATTTGAAGTCCTCTTGGTAACTACCGTTTTTTCTTTATTCTCAATTCCATTGCCATTAAATTGAACTTTAGCAACATTATTTGATTCAAAACATTCAATTATCTTCGGTGCTTTCGGGCTTAAAGTTGGTGCATCTACAACTTCGCTTTCTACCACTTTTGTTACTATCGGTGCAGTTTCTACAACTTCTTTTACTATTGGCGCTGTTTCTGCCACGTCATTTGAGGTATCTACCAAATTGCTTGAATTATCTATGGATGTGTATACTTCGCCCGAAGTATCTACTATCTCGCTTGAAGTTTCTACTACTTCGCTTGATGATTCTACAACTTCGCTTGATGTTTCTACCACTTGGCTGACAGTTTCTACTATAGTGACGCTGGAATTACCTTCGCTGGATACGATGGTAATAGTTTCGACGATGATGGGGTCGTTTCTTGGTACTTCGCAGATGTTGGATTCTGACTGGTCCCAGATTTTGTAGTATTTCTCATAGAGACTGTCCCAAAAGTCCATTTTTTCTTTGTCGTAATTGGAGCCGAGGGATAGTTCTTGACCAAGATGTAGGTATCTTTCGTCATCTTTGGCAGCAGGCAACCAAGTCACAGGAGTGTAGTGGTTATCGTCTGGTGTTGGGTTTCTGGAATCATGGAGAAAATGTTTATTAAAATCACTATAGCCAAATCAAACAAACTTGACACTATTGGAAAGGCAAATAATAGCAGTTTACCGCGATGAATTCAGGGAGGGTATGTGGTGATCGCCTAGCAAAGGGATAAAACAAGCACGATTCCATCTTGCCGTTCCATGCTTGTTCAAAACAAAAAAAAAATGGAAATTGCGTACAGGGTATGATTCAACTTGATTGATGATATGAAACATTATTTTCAAGATCATTATATTTCAAAATATTGTGTGTTTAAAATCCGATCAATTTTATATGTAATCTATATTATCATCATAATCAGTCGGTATCGGTCCACAGCTGGACATAAGCCTCTCACAAGACACGCCACTGAGCCCGATTTACACCTCTTCTTTTACAGTCACTTTCCACCGTTCTGCAGGTCTACTTTGTATGCTGATTCGCGGTCTCTGAGGTCGATGTTCTCTCTCTCTATAAAATACATATATGTTTGCTTATATGATTGCTTACCCAGTCTTAGCGAAGTTAGTCCACAGCCTGACCATCCTTTCTCTCATTTTCAAGTCCTGAGGAGTAGGCTCCACATCTTTTTGGAAATCATTCTTGAATAGGTACGCCAGTTCATCCAAGTGCATCGCTTCGTTCTCCAATTTAACTCCAATGCAGAGTTTTCTCGAAATATTCAACTCCCCAACGTAATCAAATTTGTACACGTAAATAGGGATGTTCGAAGATTGGAGAAGATATTGGATGTACCTGTGTGTGTCTACGTTTATAGATTTATCAGATAATAATTGATAATATTCACGAGGAGTTTCATCGCCTTTGAAATAAAGCTTCTTCATGCGTTCAACGATCTCCAGAGCTGTATCTGAATCTTTTTCTATATTAAGTTGTCCAGGAATGAACGCTTGGAAATCATCAGACTTCTTTTCAAAGGCAAATTCAAGTGCATTTGAGCCAATCATGATTGGCACTTGAGCCACTCGACCTGATGTTAGCAGATCTACTACAGGTTCAGTTATAAACGCTTCTACTTCTGGGAATTCCTTTTCTATGACTGTAGTGAAGGTGATTACATCGTCGCTTAAAATATTGTCCCCAGTAAACGAAGTTTGAGCTTCAATGATATCTTTAGCTGGAGTTGTGGATAAAAACTCTAAAATGTCGTCGAGATTTTCAGACTCACAGCCTAACGTTTTAGCTAAACTGCGTGCGTTTTCAAGTGGCTTCTTTTGTTGCCACCAGGGAAACAATGCTGTGCCAGATTGAATGATAAGTCTGCTGATTAGATTCTTAGACATTGGACTAGCAGATAGCACGGAAGCAATACCACCTCCCGCGCTCTCACCAAAAACTGTCAGGTTCCCAGCATTACCTCCAAAATTATGCACGTTCTCCTTAACCCATTTTAAAGCCATGACAACGTCTTTCAGTCCAGCATTACCGGGGACTTCTGGCGTATTCAGGCATAGGAAACCTAGCGCTCCAAGTCTGTAATTAATTGTGACAACGACAACGTCCTTTTCGACTAGATAATCTGGGCCGTACATGTCTGAATTGCCTGAGCCATTGAGTAAAGCGCCTCCGTGTATGTAGACCATGACTGGAAGGAATGCTCCGTCTAAGTTAGGAGTGGAGACATTCAAGAATAGGCAGTTCTCGTCTCCAGCATATGACTTAGTCATCAGCTCTATTTGCGCTGAAATATTTCCCTCTGACGTGGCGTCTCGAACACCTTCCCAAGGTTCGCATGGTTGTGGTGCCTGAAAGATAAAAAATGTGCTGCTGCACCCTCAATTGTTAAATTGTGTTGTTAGTATTTGTGTTATTGGTAAACAGTGTTAGTTGGAAGTTTCACACATCATGATGCAATGTTATCTTTGTCCCTTCGAGTATCATTATTAGAATTACAGCTAGTAAAATTAAAAATAATCTTTGTTAATTAAAAACTTACTAGTAATGTAGGTTGCACATTACTAGTAGTCTTGTCTTCCCTCCATCTGAGCGAAATATGCTTCTGTCTAAAGTGGGTTCATGTCAATATTGCAATGAGTGGGGATCGAACTTACGATCACACAATCGCCCGGGCGACGACTTAGCCATTGGGCTATTGCCGCTTATATAATTGTATAACCTAGAATGGTAGAATATTCCAGACAGAATGTATAGCAGTTAATAAGTTAATAAATAAATTGAGAACAAATGGACCGATTTGACGTATAATATTTTGTTGTAAATTGTCGGGGCAAGGTTTTTATGGGTAAGATATTTATTGACGAGAGTACTTTTGAAAGCGGGCGAAGCTGCGGGGCATAGCTAGTCTATAAATACAAAAACACATTTCTTTGACATCATTTAATTAATCATATTACCATACAATTCATATAAAAATATGATTCTAATGACTAAATACAATAGATATGGTAATCAACACTATAATTATAGGCACGAAATATCTACATTAGATCATAGATAAACAAAAATAGAAGAGGAATCTTTGCGTATGGACGAAGTGAAGCAGGAGAAAAGGAAGCCATTGTTAATTCTGTATACATTTATTAAAGGGCTTTTTTTGGGCTAGCCACAAATAATTTATCTAGTAATAGATATTTTTATGATAGTAGACGAACTGCAGTTTTTAATGTCCGTTCTAGACTTAGCAACTGATGTGCCCCATACCGGTTTCATCAGAATCATGAATTTCATCGAGAATCATCAATCAGAACATTTTTCATTCCTTTTTTTCTTGCTTCATTTTACGAATACGCTTAGCGTCTTCTACATTTTGTTTCTCTTTGCATTACATTAGATAAAAATATACATTTTAATATATGAATAATAAAAGATATATTCAAAAATATATAATCTAGAAGAGATAATAGAAATATTTTTTATAAACATTATATTTATAAAAATATCATATTTTTATGCCAGCACAGCACCATTCAAGCATTTCAAGCTGTTTCACAACCAGATTTTGGTTTTTTTATATAATAAATAAACAATTTTACTTTATCACTTGTATTCTTGAAAGCTTCCTCAAAATTCTGCCTAATTTTATAAGTTCAGGTATATTTAGTAGAATTTTTCGAGGTTCCTAAAATAACACACATTTTTTTATATAAAAATTGTCTGAAGTACTTCAACAGCAACACAGAGTCATAGAGGTGCGTGAAATCATAATGGCTGGCAACCCCAATATTTTTTTAATAGTCTGATGTCAACGATTGACAGCTGGATGGCTCATTACTTCTGTTGTTTTTTTTAAATTCAAACCTATAAATTATGAATTTGCTATATTAACATATTCGATTATGATTTATTTTATGATTAAAGACGTGTATATTAATGCGTATATTAATTAATACTGCCTACATATTGAATAAATGCTATTCTTAGGCACTGCAATAATCGCAAATGAGTCGAGTAGACGAAATTATGAGGGTACGATTAAAAATATAGGTGTTAGAAGCTTCTTTACATGAGCAGTCTATTAGAATAGAATAGAATAGAGTAGGGTAGGGTAGGGTAGGGTAGGGTAGGGTAGGGTAGGGTAGGGTAGGGTAGGGTAGGGTAGGGTAGGGTAGGGTAGGGTAGGGTAGGGTAGGGTAGGGTAGGGTAGGGTAGGGTAGGGTAGGTAGAGTAGAGTAGAGTAGAGTAGAGTAGAATAGAATAACTCTTTATTGAACACCATAAAGAACTTATTATCTAAAATAGTAACAACATAACTCGGTGATACAATCAGCGGTCTTATCGCATAAAGCGATCTCATCCAGATAACCTATATATATATATATTCTATTACATCTTCATTCATTATTTTTATTGTGATTTTTATTATATCAGAATAAATAACTTAACTAAATCGTATTTTTATTAATTGTTGCTGGACTAACAAAAATGTAATCATTAAATTATATTTAACTTCTAAATTACATAAATGCTTACAATTTTAATCGAATATGGCTTTTTAATAATTATTTAAAAAAAGAATGTAAATAAATACTTATTTTATTTTAAAGTCTGAAAATTAGAGAAACTAATTAATTTGTAAATAGTTATAATTATATGGTAATACGGGACTTATCGCGCTAAAAACATAATTTAATTTACCTCGACGTTTCGGTCAAGTTACATTGACCGTGGTCACGAGAAGACTGGACTGGACTTAAAATTTACTATTGTTAATAGTTTTCTAATTTATTTATTTGTATAATATAATATAAAACCTATAATATAAGATATATTTGTGAACGTGCTATGTGGCTACGTATTGCGTAGCGACGTCAGAATACGTAGCTTTGCTTTGTGACTGTTCTTGCTACAGCAATGTAGCAAATCTATAAATAGCCCCGCATCACTGCGGGAGTATTTTGTGGCTACATTGGATAGCCTTGCTTTGTAGCTACAAATGAGTTCAAATCACTATTCATTTTAATACAAAGCAAATTTAATAAACATAATATCGTTTAAAAACTAAAAAACAACCGACTTCAATGCCGCGCTATTCATTTTTAGTACCAATTTTGAGATGTTTATCTCAATATCTCTGGAGATACTTATCATACCTCGATAAAATTACCATGGTACCACACTTGGGATATCTCCTTTCGAACAAAAAAAGAATAATCGAAATCGGTTCATAAACGACGAAGTTATCCGCGAACAAACATAAAAAAAAAAGAAAAAAAAAAATATATACAGTCGAATTGAGAAACCTCCTCCTTTTTTTGAAGTCGGTTAAAAAGTACGTTTGACTTTGTATTTATCATTATTATATTCATTGAAAAAAATGAATTAATTGACTGTTCGATAGAAATTAAGCCATAGTCTAACAAATGTAACTACTACTTATTGCCTCCGAGCGACTCGAAAAAGTTAACAAACTTGTTTACGCCTATGTTCTTCGGCAAATCGTCTTCAGGTGGATCGTTTGCCCGGATCACGTCTTTAGGCGCTCCATTAGAGATGTGCACCATTTTGATTTCATTTGAAGTCCGCTTGGCAACTACCGTTTTATTTTCATTATACTCAATGCTATTGCCGTTGCTTTCTACCGGTTTTGTTACTGCCGGAGCTGTTTCTGCCACCTCATTTGAGGTATCTACCAAATTGCTTGAATCATCTACGGATGTGTATACTTCAGCCGAAGTATCTACTACCTCGCTTGAAGTTTCTACTACTTCGCTTGATACGATGGTAAGAGTTTCAACGATGACAGGGTCATTCCTTGTCACTTCGCAGGCGTTCGATTCTGACTGGTCCCAGATTTTGTAGTATTTCTCATAGAGACTGTCCCAAAAGTCCATCTTTTCTTTATCGTAGTTGGAGCCAAGGGATAGTTCTTGACCAAGATGGAGGTATCGTTCGTCATCTTTGGCAGCAGGCAACCAAGTCACAGGAATGTAGTGGTTTTGGTCTGGTGTTGGGTTTCTGAAGTTATAAAGAAAATGTTTATTAAAATCACTGTAGCCAAACTAACAAGATTTTGACGTCTTTTGGAAAGACGTCTATTTAGAAAATAATAACCTTTTATCATGATGAATTAAAGGATAGTAAAGGGGTCATCGCCTAGCAATGGCATGAAAACGACTAAGCAATAAACGGCTTAATTTCAAATATTGTAGGTAAGTAGTTAGTTAATTGTAATTGTAGGTAAGCAGCTTCTTAGCTTCTTTTCCTCCGATCTTAGACCGCATCGTCACTTTACATTAGTTGAGATAGTGGTCAAGTGCCTGTCTGACATACAAAAATATCGTATTTTTGACCAGTATTATCAACTTCTTTGGACAAACATATTGACGACGAATGAGTTGGGATAATTGCGCTTCATGGAATGGACTAAAAAGTCAAGCACTTTATCTCACTGCCGTCTTCCAGACAAGCACAATTCCATCTTGCCTATCATGCTTGTCCAAAACCATTAAAAAAAAATTAAGATTGCGTATAGGTATGAGACAAATTGATGGATAAAGTGAAAAATTGTTTTCAAGATCTTTCAACTACAAAATATTGTGTCTATCTTTATCATCATCATGATCATAATTAGCTAGTGTCAGTCCATTTATTCTGGTCTGGACAAAGGTCCCTACTAAGTCACGCGACTGAGCCCGATCTTCTGCTCTTTCTTTCCAGTCACTTTCACCATAACAGGACGTCCTACAAAAACTTCGTTTGCTGATGCGCGGTCTCCGTGGTCGGAGTTAACTCTATAAAATACTTTTATGTCTACCTGTATGATTACTTACCCAGTCTTAGCGAAGTTAGTCCACAGCCTGACCATCCTTTCTCTCATCTTTAAGTCCTGAGGAGTAGGCTCCACATCTTTTTGAAAAACATTCTTGAATAGGTACGCCAGTTCATCCAAGTGCATCGATTCGTTCTCCAATTTAACCCCAATGCCCCCGAGTTTACTCGAAATATTCAACTCCCCAACGTAATCAAATTTGTACACGTAGATAGGAATGTTCGAAGACTGGAGGAGATATTGGATGTACCGGTGTGTGTTTACGTTTATAATTTGATCAGATAATAATTGATAATATTTACGAGGAGTTTCCTCTCCTTCGAAATAAAGATTCTTCATGCGTTCAACGATCTCCAAAGCTGTCTCTGAATCCTTTTCTATATTAAGTTCTCTAGGAATTAACGCTTGGAAATCATCAGACCTTTTTTCAAAAGCTAATTCAAGTGAATTCGAGCCAATCATGATCGGCACTTGAGCCACTCGACCTGACGTTAGCAGATCTTCTACAGGTTCAGTTATAAACGCTTCTACTTCTGGGAATTCCTTTTCTATGACTGTAGTGAAGGTTAGTACGTCGTCGCTCAAAATATTGTCATTGGTATATGTAGCTTGAGCTTCCAGGATATCTTTAGCTGGAGTTGTGGATAAAAACTCTAAAATGTCGTCGAGATTTTCAGACTCACAGCCTAATCTCGCAGCTAAACGACGTGCATTTTCAAGGGGATTCTTTCGTTGCGACCAGGAAGACAACACGGTGCCAGACTGAACTATAGCCCTGCTGATTAGATTCTTCGACATTGGACTAGCAGGGAGCATGGCTACAATACCACCTCCCGCACTCTCACCAAAAACTGTCAGGTTCCCAGCATTACCTCCAAAATTATGCACGTTCTCCTTAACCCATTTTAAAGCCATGACAACGTCTTTCAGTCCAGCATTGCCGGGGACTTCTGGCGTATTCAGGCATAGAAAACCTAGCGCTCCAAGTCTATAATTAATTGTGACGACGACCACGTCTTTTTCTACTAAGTAATCTGGGCCGTACATGTCTGAATTGCCGGAGCCGTTGAGTAAAGCGCCTCCGTGTATAAAGACCATGACTGGAAGGATTGCTCCGTCTAAGTTAGGAGTGGCGACATTCAAGAACAAGCAGTTCTCATCTCCAGCATATAACTTGGTCATCATCTCTACTTGCGCTGACATATTTCCCTCTGACGTGGCGTCTCGAACGCCTTCCCAAGATTCGCATGGTTGTGGTGCCTGAAATATAACAAAATGTGCTGCTGCATCCTGAATTGTTGAATATTGTTGTAGTAATTGGTCAACAATGTTAGTTGCCCCTGATTAACGCCCTGATGCAATGATAACTTTGTATTTTCAAGTAGCTACCACTAGTAGAATTATAGCTGGCTATATAAAAGTAACAAATAAAGGTAAGAAAAGCAAAAGCCCAGGCAGAATTGATAAAAGTTAATCAAAACGTAAAAAAATTACGTTGTTTAATATTATGTATACTAGTTGATAAAAAATCATCACCGTGACTATAGTTATGGCTATTAAGACATTAGCATTTAGCAAACATGTTTGTATTACTAAGCTTTATTTATATTCAACTTTTAAGATTACTTTGAAATCAAACAATGACATTTTATACATATTTTATTATAATAATACCTGTACATTTCTAGGAGAATTGATCATTACAACAATAACAATTATACCGCAGCGTCCTACGTGCGCAATCTAAGCGGCGATCAAATAGCGCAGGTAGTATTTGTACAGACTGGTTCACACCAAACGCGATCTACGGCGATCAGAAAACGATTGAAAATCAGAGGGCCTATCGCGAGTTTCTTTAGAATTATTTACTTGCTCGATCACGTTTATGTAAACTCAGATTTGTATATAAATTACAATGTTACTTCTTATGCACACTAGATGGCGCTTTTTAATTCAATACAAATCTGCGTTTACGTAAACGTGATCGAATGAGTAAACCAATTTAAAAAATTCGCACTAGGCACTCAGATCGCGAACGCGCACGCGGACGCAGGACGCCGCGGTGTAGTCGTACCTTTGAATGAACATCATTCGAATGAGCATCGTATGTTTTGATTTTTTGACAAGTTTAACAAATCTTTTGATTTTCATATTATTAAAAAATATATACGGTCGAATTGAGAAACCTCCTCCTTTTTTTGAAGTTGGTTAAAAACGGTTGTACACTCACGGGTTTTTTTATCGGAATTGCTCCGACTTGTTTCGGACATGTTTTGTCTTTCTTCTGGGAGCTACGTCTACCGCAAGCTCCTCGCGCAACGAGCTTCGGCACGTCTTTGGATTTTGGTAAAATTTTATAAATCCACAGTTAAATACATCTTTCTGGCTTGGATTTGTTTTATTAATCTTTTATTTTATTCTTTCTTAGTCAATTATAAATAATAAATGGTTAATTGCATCGATTACCATGAAATGTACGTTTTAAATTAGTTAACTACAATTATTTTAATTTGTAGAAATCAAAAAGTATGTTGTGTTCAACATCAAATAACTCAAACAAACAATGCATCAATAACTATTTCTTCCCGCCAAGTGATTCATAAAGTTAACGAATTTCTGAACTCCCTATATTTTTGGGCAGATCATCTTCTGGCTCACTTGCTCTAATAACGTATTTTGGTACACCATAGCTAGCCTGAACGATTTTGATCTCGGTCGAAGTTCTCTTTGCCGTTTTGTTCTCGAAACCATTTCCATTTTCTTGAAGTTCTTCAACTTGTTTTGATTCAAATTCTGTAGCATCGATAACTTCGCTATGTGTTGCAACTTCTTCAGGCGAAGCGTCTACGAACTCTTTCGATGTTTCTTCCACTTTTCTGGTAATTTCTACTGCTGCACAAACTGTCTATGGTTGTTTCGCTTGATTGTGTTATGGAATTTGATATGATGATAAGTGTATCTATTATGTTATAACGGGGTCTCTGCGTTTCTGTGTTATTTTGCGGTTATTCCCAAATCTTGTAGTATTTCTCATAAAGACTGTCCCAAAAGGTCATATTTTCTTGGTCGTAGTTGGAGCCAAGTGTGAGCTAGTTAGTGGAGGCTCGTTATACTTTACAGCTGGAAGCCAGGTTACTGTGAGGTCACACCTCACCACTGTTCTCGTCAGGAGTAGGGTTTATGGAAAAGCAGGGACACAAATTCAAATGTTAAACAGCTTGACATTTTTTTTAGTCTGCAGGTCTTTTTTAAAAATATCTTATAGGCTATCGTTGACCACTATCTTACCTGTTGGTAAGTGATGATGCGGTCGAAGATGGAAAGCACGCTAGGCCTAGAATGGGAACTGGCTCTCTATAAGACTTCAGAAATTGTGACATAACTAAAATACCCACAAATAAAATATAAAATAGCAGGACTTCAGAAGAGTTACGTAAAATGACGTCAAATTTTCTTCTACAAAAAATCAAGGTCAAGCTACAGCTGACCTTGACTTTTTGTAGAAATAAATTTTGCTCTAGAAGCATTTTCCAGGGAGCAAACAGGGGAATACGTTTGTATGGAAAACTGCACCCCACGTACGATCTTAATTTTCAAATATTATGTAATCATTATTTGACGTATTCACTCAAGTTTGCATATTTTATACCTCCAAGATATGAACATCTTGGAATAACCAAGACGCTGAAGACTCCAGCATTATCGTTATCTTATTTGTCAGAGTTATAAGATAATATTGTTTTTTTATAGATTACCTAGTGTTACGTGAATTATGCAGTTGTTTTGCAATGCAGTCATTTTTAGATTATCTTAAAAGGCCTATACACGGCCCTAAAATCAGTGGCGATATCGGGGAAGTGGTGGGGAGGACCCTAGATCGTACCATAAATCGCCTCGTGTATAGGCAAATCGAACCTGAGTTTTATTGTTTACCCTAAATCTTAAATCGCTTCCTGCGAGCTCACGATTTAGGGACGATTATCGTCTAGGGAGCGTAGTCGGCACGTGTGTAGCAAAATCGGGACTGATTTTGCTGTTTTGAGAGTGTCTGCGGCATCTCGGATCAACGAGCTGTCTGTTACACGGTTAGTTACGTACTGACTGGCAGGGACGTGCGTGTGTAGAGTATTAGCCGATTTCATGCCCACCACCACTGTCCCAATATCGCCAATGATTTTAGTGCCATGTGTAGGCCGTTTTAGAGTCATTTTAGTCTATTTAAATGGTAGTCTGTAACTTTTAATAATTTGCAGTGGCTTCCTATTTCCTGTTTCACTTTATTTGCACGTGAAATTCTCTCTATCTCTTTTGTCACTCTGTTGCTTGATTCGAGATTAAATCTTTCCTCTGAAAAAGTTGGATGGAAGAAGATGGAGATTTTCAATCAATTTGGTTTTTATTTGGCGTGTTTGCATTTTTGAAGTGAAAACTTCTTAAGCGGCGGCTTCTTAATTTGTGAACATCTTTGCGATGGAAAAAAAAGTGAAAAATGTTAATCTCGCGTCAGGACATCGCGTCAGGATACGTGACCTGATCGAAAATTCGTAAGACGGAGGGAGAGAAGACCAAATTAATGCACAACGTTAATGTTTAAGTATTCACTTTTGCCGGCACTCCCGGGGTGCAACCCGTTGTTTTTTTGTGTGTAAAAAGGGTAATGTTACTCAATTTCTCCCACAATCGGCAATTTTTGTTAATTTTTTTTTGTTTTATAGGTAGGTAGTTTAAATCGTATATTGATGTGTATACAATAGGTACGTACATAAATAAAATCAATATTTAAGAACGCGGCAAAACAAAACCGGCCGTTTAATAATAATTTAGAAACTGTAACAGAGTTCTATAATTTTTGTAAGTAAACACAAAAATCGTAGGAAAAAATATCACTTTGATGTAACCATTTAAAACTCATAAAAAGTTCCTTACCTTAAACCTCAGTGACCCGAGAGGCGGTTTTGCGTAGGGTATGCCCTGGAATGCGTAGTACGCCCTGCCAGAGGGCGTACTAACCACCTTCCCTTGAAGCTGGCCCTGTTCCACAGATACAATCGGAGATTCGGACATTTTGCCGCCGCTAGAAAGAGGGAGAGAGAACATTTTAGATGTATAGATATAATAAACACTTTATTTGCACTCCCAATACTTACACAAGAAATAAACTTATTTTAAGTACCGTAGTAATGCAAAAGGTGGTCTTGTCGCTTAAAACGATTTTTTCCAGACAATGCGAAAGTAAGTGTGCCTGTGTGTGAGATGTGAATGTGTGTGTGTGTGTGTTTGAATGTTTATTACCACGTAACTACTCAACCGATTTTAATAAAATTTGAAACGTAGATAGTTTAGGCTCTGGAATAAGACGTAGGCTAATCTTATTTGTGCATATCAGCCGCGGGGCTCAGCCAGTATTTAATGTGTAGAATGAACTAAGTATTTTTCAGCACATTTGCTCAAAAAGTGCATTTGCGAAGCCTGTATACATTGTTCGGAAGTTAAAAATTACGCACCATACACCACAACAGAGCGTGCTGTAAGTACTTACCGCACGCACCGTGCGTGTCCTTTACGGTTTTTTTTAGTTTCCGTAAAACCTACATGAGTTCCATCAAAGAGTTCTATATTGCGAGAATAAATAAGCTGAATGTTACAACCTCCTTGAAAGCGCTTTTGCTTAATACGTTTGTCTCACTAAATTACTAAAGAGTAAATGAGACGAAAGATGTAGTTATAATGTTTAATACACACATAAAAAGGTTTTGTATTGGTTTTAAATTAAATTTTAAATTCACTAATGGAAAGCTACATTATCCGCGAGTATAAACGTGGAAGTCAATTAGTTTGTTTGTTCTTTACGGTTACCGATTACGATGCTCGACCGATTTAGCTGTTCTTTAGTACAGTGATAGCCCAGCATGGTAAAATATCTAATTTATGTTGATAACTAAATTAACTCCCTAAGAGTTATTACACTGCACATCTATACTAATATTATAAAGAGAGAACATTTGTATGTTTGTAATGAGTAAGCTCAAAAACTACTGAACCGATTTAAAAAATTCTTTGAATAATACATAGAATGGACTTTCGGAATGAAAATAGGCTATATATTATCCCGTTTAAATCAAAGGTATTTTCGTGGAGACCTAATTTGCAACCTAAGTCGGCAAATAAATGGTCGAAAAAACACGATTCTTACGAACGCTGCTTAATTGAAAATAGATACAAGAATATTTTCTATGCAAGAGTTGTACAACTTAATAAGACCTACCAAAAAGTCCGCGACAGCATATGTCTATCTCTTAAGGTTGACTCACAGTAACCATTTTAATCTTAACATTTTTGTTAAAAAATATTACATAACTTCCAAGGTTATTTTCAAGTATATAATATTAATCCTTATCCAAATAATTACGTTAATTAGCTTGGCCACATATTATAGATTAAAATTGTCCTTTACAGAATATAATTCAAATGAAAACTCTAGAAGATATCACGAATTTCACAAACACGCATCGCAAAATTAATAAAATATTTGCAGTGAAACCACAGATTAGGTCATAGTTACTACGAAAATATTATTATAAGCTTAGCTATGCTGTAGATCCCCACCGATCACAATCAATTTGAAGTCAATATAGTATAATAATATGATCTATTGTATAAAATAATATTCATCTATATATATATAAAGGCGGCAATAGCCCAATGGATAGGGTGTCGGACTGGCAATCGAGAGGTCGTGAGTTCGAATCCCACCCCACCCATTGCACTATTGACGTGAACCCACTCCAGACACAAGCATATTTAGCTTAGTTGGAGGGGTTAACAAGAATACTAGTAATGTGCAACCCACATTGCGAGTAATCTTTTAAAAAAAAAAAAAAAAAAAAAAAAAAAAAATATATATATATATATATAATAATATAATATAATATTTTAAACCACCCCGACTGATCTATGTATAATAGCTTTTTCCAATGACTCTAAACACGACATTTAAAATCTGAGCTGTAAGTTGGTGAGGATTTGAGTATTCTGTAGAGTCCAGGAGGCTTCCATGTTCTTACAATATCGTTGAAGAAGATTTTCTAATTGATCAGACCTATGAAAGTTGATTTCATAGCGCAATTAACTAGAAAAAAGCTCATAATTTTATAACGATTGAACGAATTTTCATGAATCAAAGCTAAGAAAACTCTCGATGAAGACTTCTATCAAACAAAAAAAAACTATCAATAATAAAAACAAAATCGGTTCATCCGGTTAGGTGCTACAGACAGACACACAGATACACACGTTAAACGTATAATACCCCTACATTTTGCGTCGGGGAACGCCGTAAGGTTACGGCGGCAGATGTACTCCTTGGTGGTAAGCTACTTTTTGGTAGATTTAATGATTCCACTACCACTGTACGAAAACTCATGATTTATGAATGCACATAAACATTTCATTGGTAGGTATATAGTTAGGATTAGAACCAACGACTGTCGGGTCAGAATCAGGGTAACTATCCTTTACGTCAAAGGGCCGTCCAATATCAATACGTAAGTATTATAAAACAAAGTTCATCACTGCCTCTGTCTGTCTGTTCGCAATAATCTCAATAGCTACTGAACGGATTGTCATGCGGTTTTCACCAATAGCCAGAGTGTTTATGAGGAAGGTTTAGGTGCATAATTCGTTAAGGTTTTGTGTAAATTGGATGAAATATGACGATGGTTGTTAAATATGTTCATATTTTATATTCAATGCAACAAACTGATGCAAATTTTGTAGGCATATATGTTCTACCCGTGCGAAGCCGGGGCGGGCTGCTAGTATATTATATGCGGACCGGGTCCTCTCTTGCACCCTAATTAGGGACCATTACTGACTTATTCTTATTATACCTCCCTGATTAAGGAGTAAGGCACCCTAATTCAGTGTGGTGTAATACGCCTTTTATATATCATACCTGCCAACTTAAACTAAGCCCATGCTAATATTTTAGTCTATCACGCAAGCGTAGTTGGAGGCGTGTCAGAATAAATCAATAATATAATTTGTCGAGCCTTTTTCTTCTCATCTTATAGCGTTTGACCACTATCTCACCTGGAGGTAAACGATGATGCGGTCGAAGATGGTGAACACGCTAGGCCTAGAATACTCTGACTCTCAAGGGCTGTGTGCTACCGGAACACTGCAAGGTTATGGCGGCAGATTTTCTCCTTATAGGTGGTTCATGGTGGTTCAGGCGAAACATCGATATAATGCTCCTGTGCATAAACACCCTTGCTAGGATTGGAACCGGCGACCTGCTGCTTAAAAGTTAAACCTTTTATCCTTTACGCCAACTGGCCGTCAATATTATTAATAATTATTTATTATTATTGTTAATAATGTAATTTATCATATTGGGATGTAAGGGAGCACAAATACCACCTCAGTGCTCCCAGCCAACCTCACCTGCCCGTGGTGCATCCTGCTGACCAACGAACGAGGCTCTGGCGACCGACAAATGGCGGTATATAACCATTTCGAAATTATGGCATAGCTAAATACTACAGGCCGGTGACGGGCAGCAGCGTCACCGGTGCGAAGAGCTACGTCCTGCGATCACCAACCCGTCTGCCCAGCGTGGCGATTAGGGCATATCACTCCCAATGAGCCGAAGATCAAGCTCAGTGGCGTATCTTGGGAGAGGCCTATGTCCGGCAGTGGACTGACACTGGCTGATTATGATGATGATGATCATATTGGTTAATCTGTCTTAATAAAATATAATACAAAATTGGTTTATTGACAAACAGATAACATCATACATATTCCATTTCCAATCACAAGATATAGTTTTGACAGTCGGAGTACACTCAGCACTATTCTGCGTAGGACTTCGAGCGTAGGACTATGTAGTAGAGGGTTCACATTACATGAAATATTCATAAAGAAAAAAACATGTATTCTTTATACACGGCCGAAGCCGCGGGGCACTAATTACACTATAAATAAAGAGGTATTTCGTAGATGACTAAAAATAGATAAACAATCAATTCGCGTAATTCTCGTAAATGTTAGATAATCGCTATGTATCGATCAAATTAAGGTTATATAATTATTTTTAACCGACTTCAAAAAAAGGAGGAGGTTTCTCAATTCGACCGTATAAATATTTTTTTTTTTTTTTTTTTTTTTTTTTTTTTATGTTTGTTCGCGGATAACTTCGTCGTTTATGAACCGATTTCGATTATTCTTTTTTCGTTCGAAAGGAGATATCCCAAGTGTGGTACCATGGTAATTTTATCGAGGTATGATAAGTATCTCCAGAGATATTGAGATAAACATCTCAAAATTGGTACTGAAAATGAATAGCGCGGCATTGAAGTCGGTTGTTTTTTAGTTTTTAAACGATATTATGTTAGCTGATATAGTTTCTGATATCGTTCACGTACGCCAAGAATGTCTTAGCCATGTTCATCTTCATGCTACAGTCTGTGCAAACAGAGAACCGTCGTGGCGTTACGATGAACTAACATTCAAAGGTAAAGGAAGGAAGGAAGGAAGAAGGAAGGTACATACCTACCTAGTAGCACACGATAATGATAAGAGTAGGTCCCTACCATGTATCAAACATTTTTAGTCGTACTAGTAACGACAGATGTTTTGTCAATGCAACAAAAAGAGTAAATTAAAACGACCGACGACCGACGCGACCTCAATTTCTACGACGGTTCTCTTTTTGCACGGACTCTATAAAGTATCTCCTTGTTAAATTTCAGTAAGATCGGATCGTCCGTTTAGGTGTGACATAATATAAAAGTAACAAACACGACAGAGTGACAGAGTTAAAATTTTTTTTTAATGCGCAATTGGGTAGCACTTGGCCACTATCTCACCTGATGTTAAGTGACTTATATTTAACAATATAATTCTGAATAGATAAATCAATATGAATGTATGTATACCCACCGATACAGGATGATTCATAACCGATGGATTAAATGTGGTAGAGGAGTTCACTACGCGTCTGTTGGTTCCCCAAGTATGGGCCAGATTTTTTTTAATTAAGAATTTTTATCTGACTTGAGGTACTTTTCTTTTTTATATAATACCGTACGCCGTACCGCTAGTACTGGTAGACGTCGTTCTGCCCGGAAAAGCTTTATCTATGTGCCTACATTCACTCCCTCATCATTTACATTGGAATGACAGTGGCGCCATCCGTCGAAAATGGGTCGTACCAACTCAGAAACTTTCTTTGGCTCATGCACAACAACTTTTCTAAAGATCATCACATGATCAGATGCATAAGTTTACTATTACATAATCTGTGCCAGTAGTTAGCAGTACGAGTAAGTTATTGAGATAATAAATGCGTCGTAATACAAATGTTGATATTTTAAAAACGGCTCGGCCGTTTTCGTTAAAATTTTAATCGGACCACCTGGGCAGGGTACCCATTGAAACAAAAAAAGACTTTTCCAAATCGGTTCAGGCATCTTCGAGTAATCGGTGAACATACATAAAAAATAAAAATAAAATAAGATTCCGACGAATTGAGAACCTCCTCCTTTTTGTGAAGTTGGTTAAAAATGTAAATAAAGTAAGACTAGTCCTAGAGTGGAGACCGCGAATCGGCAAACGTAGTGTAGGACGTCCTGTAGCTAATATAAGACATACGCAAAGCCATAGAAAAGATAATAATACTACGTATAGAACGGACACTCTGATCCCCCCACCAATTCCGGGCTTCCTCACTCCGCCACCGACTTGGAGCTGTCGAGGAGCTGCGCTGAGCAAGGACGCCACACGCGTACGACTATAGAACAATTACTACAGTCGCACGCCGGACGGTGCGAAAGGCGCACGCACACTTCGCCGCGTATTTTCTTCTGCGATCGCGACAGACAGATAAGCGTCTCCGCAATGGCGGATGAGTCGGGCAGTGACAGTCGACGGTCCGTGACCTCGGATCTTTTATCTGACAATCAACTGCAACGGTTTAAGCGTTTGAGGAAAGAAAGTGTTGGAGACGAAGAATTAAATGTTCGACTGAGTAAGCAGCAGCGCGTTCAACGGAGTGACTCCGAGCACAATAATACTGTGATTGAGCCCATGGACGGGATATTGCAAGAATCGAAACATGAAGTTCGTATTGTGTCTAAAGAGCCGCTTCCGAAGCAAATGGCCTTGGCAAAACTTCTTAGGGATCTACAGATTCAAAATATTATGAGTATCAAGTTTAAAGGAGCCTATAAAGTGTTTATTGTTTTTGACAGAAAGGAGGACGTCGATAAACTAATAAGCTGTGAGACATTGTTGAAAAAAGGCTTCAGCTTTCAGAGGACTGATGAAATGAATATATGCTACGGGATAGTAAGAAATATAGATATGGAGTTAGGATTAGAAGAAATAAAAGATTCTTTTAGTTGTGAGACGGACATTGTGTCAGTGAATCGTTTAAGGAGACAAACGAAGGAAGGACCTTGGGTGGATAGCGAGACAGCTCGCTTCTGTTTCAGCGGCACCATTATCCCCGCGTATGTAAAAGCATACGGTTGTCGGTTTTTAGTGGAGCCGTATACCTTCCCTGTCTCACAATGCGCGAACTGTTGGAAATTCGGACATATCAAAAGATTTTGTTCGATGAAAAAGATCACGTGTCCTAAGTGTGGTGCAGATCATGAGAACTGTGAGACGAAGGAATATAAATGTATAAATTGTAGTGGTTCGCATATGTCATTTCAAAAATCTCTGTGTCCAGTGTATCATAGAGAAAAGGAAATTCGGAGTATTATGAGCCGAGATAAGTGTACTTACAAAAAGGCTTTGGCCTTACATCGTGAACGGGATAAATATGTTGCCGCTTATGAGAATGAAAACATTGTAAAGAAAAAAGACGAAAAGGAGTCAGAAAGCCGCAACTATCAGTACAATGATTTACCTACAATGTCGGCTAGTTACAGTCAAATGTTGAAGAATAATCTGTATAATCATAGCCCTTCAAAACCTTTAGAGATAGAAATGCAAGATGATTTAAAACAATTAGAGAGAGAAAAAGAAAATATTTCGAGTGATGAATCCCAATCAGGCAGTACAATCAAAGAAAATAAGAAGAAAAGAAAAAACAAGAAGAAGTGTGCTAATAAGAAGAAAGAAAATAACAGTGAAGAAGATAAAAATGAATTTGTTAATGAAGAAAACGAACCAAAAAGAGACAGAAAGTTTAGTTTCATGAGGTTGTATATAAGGTTGAAAAACATATTATTATCTGAAAAAATGCTCAGTGTAAAAGTAACGGAATCTATCAATGTCATTTTTGAGGAGTGCTACATATGGGTAGCGGATTTGTTTAAAAACAGGGACTGTTTTTCCAAACTTATATCTGCGCTTGGACATGGATAGTGCACATAATAATAAAAAACGTTTTGTTAACATAGTCCAGTGGAACTCACAGAGTATTAAACCTAAATTATTAGATTTTGAATGTATGTTGATACAAAATAGAGTACATATAGCCTTATTGAGTGAAACTTGGTTATGTGAACAACAAACTATTAAAATTAACAATTACAACATATATAGAAGGGATAGACATGAGGCATATGGGGGTGTTGCTATTATAACACATAAATCAATAAAAACAGAAGAAAGTCAAATTAACTTGAGTAATATTGGAATAGAAGTAGTGTCAGTAAAAATTTTAAACTGTAAACTTATTGAAAACATTATATCCGTGTATTGTCCACCATCGGTGCGTACAACGCAGTCAGATTGGGAGGAACTATTTTCTTTATATAAGGACAAGACTTTGATAGCCGGGGACTTCAATGCACATCATACAAATTGGTCTTCCAAAAATGACACGAGAGGTATAAAAGTACTAGACTCTTCGGTATATTATGGCTATATTCCGTTGAATTCGGGCGAAGCGACTAGGATTAAACTTGTAAATAATACTATGCGAAAAACATCGCCAGACATAACCTTCGTTTCATCTGACATTTGTATTGATCTAACTTGGAGTATCCTCAATGAAAATTTAGGTAGTGATCATATGGTAATTAAAGTATCTGTGTGGTACAATGATTCTGCATCTTTTGTTAAGAAACGAAATTTCAAAAAAGCTGAGTGGCCGTCATTTAGAGATTTTATAGACAATTCAGAACTAATGACCATTAACAATAGTGACAACATTCAACATTCATACGATATTTTTATTAAAATTATATGCGAAGCAGCTGATATGAGTATACCTTGGTTAAGGATATGTAATAACCCGGAGAATAAATTCATACCTAACTCGTATTGGAATCCTAACCTTTCAAAATTACTAGCTGAACGAAGGATGGCACTAGGTAATTTTCGGCGCAATCCTACCCCTGATAATTTGTCTCTTCTAGAGAATAAGATGACAATATTTACATCAGAACTATCAAAGGCCAGATCGGAAGATTGGATGAAATTCTGTACTTCTGTAGATGAAACTACGTCATTATCAATTATGTGGAGAAAGATAAGATGGATCAAAGGCTATCGGCAACCAAAATTTTGTGCACCTGAACATAAAAAAGAAGAACTATTAAGTAATTTAGCTCCAGATTTTGTTACAGTACCCAAACCTATATTTACATCAAATAATACTTTACTAGAGCAGCCATTCAGTATTCAAGAATTAGAAGCATGCCTTAAAAAAAAAGATACCGCCCCTGGTAATGACAATATTACATATTCTATGATATTTAATCTCCCTAATAGTGGTAAGAAGTATTTGCTTCAGTTATATAATTATATTTACAGCTCTAGTTATATACCACAACAATGGAGAAATATAAGAATAATACCAATTCCCAAACCTAGTTCAGATGCACGAACAGTTAAGTTAAGGCCTATTTCATTAATATCATGTATTTGCAAAATCTTTCATAATATGATATTTAAGAGAATGGAATGGTTTATAGAAAAGAATAGCCTTTTATCCATCAATACTACGGGATTCCGAAAGGCACAATCTTGTCTAGACTCAGTTACAAGATTGGTAACGACTGTTCAAATTGGATTGTCTAAGAATATACCTACTCTAGCCTGCTTTTTAGATATAGAAAACGCATATAATAATGTTTTACCTGAAGTTCTTACTAGGAAATTAGATAATTTAAATATTGGCAGTAGATTATGTAGTTATTTATGGGAGTTTTTAAGGGAACGCCATTTGATAATCGACAAAAGTATTTCAGGAGATAACTCTTTGTGTATGGAACGTTGGACATCTACAGGACTGGCCCAAGGTGACCCATTATCGCCACTATTATTTAACATAGTAAGTCTTGAAATCTGTAAAAATGTTTCCATAGAAATAGGTCAATATGCGGACGATATTGTTTTATATACAAGCAATAACAATATAGACAGATCTGTTGCCGAAGTTCAATATTCATTAAATAATATTATCGAACAACTTAAGAATATAGGTTTACAGTTATCGCCAGAAAAATCAAACTATTGCTTATTTAGTAGAGGCCGCAGACGGCACAACATAAATCTTACTATTAACGAGACACCTTTAAGTTCCAGTGAAAATATTAGATATTTAGGAATCTGGCTAGACAGATCACTTCGTTGGGGTAAGCATATCAATGAAATTTGCGAAAAAACCCAAAAATGTCTAAATATTCTTAAAGTTCTAGCAGGAGGAAATTGGGGGATTCACCCCAAACACATCAGAAGATTATACATTAATTTGATTAGGAGTAGAATTGATTTTGGTTGCTTTTTATATGCAAATAGTGCGAAATGCCATACCTATAAAGTAGACAAAATTCAAAATCAAGCCCTCAGAATAATTGGGGGCTTTATAAAGTCGACTCCTATACATGTTATGGAGAGCGAAGTGTGCTTGCCCCCGTTATTTATAAGACGAATGTATTTGGCATACAAATATGCCTTTAAAATCAAATCACACACTAACAATCCGTTAAAACATACTTAGATGAACTTGGAACTTATTGTTCCACCAGATATTGGCAAAATAAAAGTAAACCTTTGTTAATGATAACTTTTAAAGACGTTGAAGCTGAACAGTGTACTTCATCGTATACATTACAGATGTTTTCGAACGATGTATGGATATCTAAAATTGATTTTAATGGCTATATAAAACATGGACTTGACTGTGTGCTGAATGCAAAAAAGGATTATAATTGTAATGTTTTAAAACAGACGGTTTTAAGCGAGATAAGCAACAAATATAATAATTGGTCTAAAATTTACACAGATGGTTCAAAAAGTACCAATGCATCATCAGGGTTTGCTTTCTATGATGCTGGCCGTGAATATTCGGAGGTTTACAGGAATACATCGCCGGTATGCATAATGACCTTGGAGTTGTTTGCAATATCGGCAGCGTTATCCTATGCAGAATATACAAATATAAAAGATAATATTGTGATTCTTAGTGATAGTAAAAGTGCATTACAGCATATTTCACGATGTTTAACAGGAGCCAGGGGGTTTGATATAGCATACGACATAATTCGTAAACTTGAAACTTTTCGTAAGAATCAGGTAATTATTAAGATACAATGGATTCCCTCGCACATTGGCTTGGCGGGAAACGAGGAAGTTGATCGCTTAGCTAAACATGCTGTTGATCACGGATCTGACATATTTATAATACCATCGGCTTCGGAAATTATGCCTAAATTTAAAAGCAAATGTTTTGATCATTGGCGAGAATATTTTGACGAGCGGTCGAAGACCAAGGGCATCTGGTACAGAATAATGCAGAGTCAGCCATATCGATCGCATAGTGGTTTGTGGGTAATATTAGCAGAAGATATGTTGTAATGGCTCACAGACTGCGTTCCGGACATATACCACTTAGAGCTTTTGCGCATATGATGGCCAAAGTGGAGTCACCTAATTGCTTAACGTGTAACCAACCTGAAGATGTGTATCATGTACTTATGGAATGCGTCCGGAACCAGACTGAGAGACAAAGAATTTTTTCAGCTCTTAAAATAAACACAAATAATATAGGTTCATTGCAATGTGTATTGTCCAAACCGACTTCTGACGATGCTGTAATGATTTACGATCTAGCAAATATTTGTTTTGATCGTGAATCAATCTAGCCTCCTCTAATAATGTTGTTATAATAACATGTAAATAGTTTAAGTTATGTTTATAAGTGAATTAGTTATAAGCACGATAGGGCTGGCATAAACGTGTTGTTTAAAAGCCCTTAAAATAAATGAATAAAAAAAAATAAAAAAATAAAAAAAAAAGAACAATTACTACTCACGGAGAGAAGAACATCAACTTCATACATTTATGTTGGGACCAGTAGACACTGGAGGTTCAAATTTACGTAGGTTCTTATTACGTAGGTATATAATAAAGTTTACTCAATTATATTTACTAAGTTCACTTAATTATATTAGTATACCTACCTACATATTCGTATTTTAGAATTTATTTTCATAAATGAAACAACGATATATATATATATACTCGTGCGTAAATAACGCTTAATTTGTAAAATATTTAAAAAAACTTTCACGTTTAAACATTTTTATAACACAGCAATCGGGAACTTGATGTAGGTACGTAGTATTTATATTCTCTTTACTTGATGTCGCTCTAACGTGCGAGCAAGACACACGAAATTGTTTCGTACAGCTCTGGCTGGCCGCCCAACAGTGGACTGACACCGGCTGATGATGAATCGATGTATGTACAAGAAATAATTACCAAACTTATATATTCCGAAATAATGTAACAAATTGGACGTTTCATTTCAAGACCACGAGTCACGCAACGCATGAATGAATGATTATCTCCAGAGATATAGAGATAAACACCTCTTCAAACTAGTTACTTTAACTTGTTATTAGAAGTAGGTTTTTTCGTTTTTTAAAGTCGATTTTTTTACCGACTTTCAAAAAAGAGGAGGTTCTCAATTCGTCTGTATGTTGTTTTTAATTTATTTTCATCATTTTATGTATGTTATGCGATTACTTCGTCAATTGAGAACCGATTCGAATGATTTTTTTTTTAATAGGTAGGGTACGTTTGCGAGGTGGTCCCATTGTAATTTCATCAAAATCTGACATGCATCTCCAGAGATAAGACGATAAACGTCTCAAACTTGCTACTGAAACTGACTCGCGGGGCAAGGAAGTTGGTTGGTTTAGTTTTTAAACTATCTTAATAATGTCGTTTTTTAAACCATATTAAATTATTCAAAAATTCACGTTAGTCGTATTCATTAAAAATTAAAATATCAGCCCGAGAAAGTTATAGTAGCAAGTTTGAGGTGTTTATCTCCATATCTCTGGAGATAGGTACTCATCACATCTCAATGAATTTACAATGGCAAAATCTCAGCAGCATTCTCTTTCGAATAACAAACAAAAAAAATACAATCGAATCGAGAACCTACTCCTTTTTTGTGAAGTCGGCTAAAAAATTACACACACCTACAGACGAAATGAAAACCTCCTTCTTTTTGAAGTCGGTTACAAATACAAGAATTCGAGAATTTTTCCGAAACAAATGTAATTTAATTTTAGATATGACTCACCAAAATCTCTATTTATTTCAACACAATGTTTCTGAACAAAACTCTAAAGTATACTGAAATTCTAGTCTTTATCTAAGATAAAAACGTATTGATAAAAAGCCGTATCATTTAAAATATGTCGTAACATTTGTGTAGGCACGGGTGTAGGTACCTATTCGTAATAGAATTTTGGATTTTCTTTATCTATTTCAATTTGTTTGAATTTGCCTTATTCTTCTCAAGTTCTTAAGAATATAGTTACGTAGTAACTATTATATAATCTGTGATATAGGTAAGAACCTACACTACACGCCAAATCATCATAATCAGCCGGAGTCAGTCCACTGCTGGACGTAGGCCTCTCCAAAGACGCGCCACCGAGCCCGATCTTCGGCTCTTCTTTTCTAGTCTCTAACCACCTCTTTGCGTATATCGTCACTCCACCTGGTCACAGGACGTCCTACGAAACGTTTGCCGAGTCGCGGTCTCTACTCTAGTCAGTCAGCCCGAATCAGTTTTAGTAGCAAGTTTGAGATATTTATCACTATATCTTAAGAGATACTTCTTGATAAAATTTAAATTGGACCACCTTGGTAATAAACTCAAAAAAAACTGGCCAAGTGCGAGTCAGACTTACGTCTCGCACACGGAGGGTCCCGAAACGCAGTACAATACCACGGTAATATTATATTTTATTACAGTGTCAATACGAAACATGTATAACATAACACAGCAGCCGCGTGCTTATTTACTACAACGCCATCTAACGAATATCTAACGAACTTTTAACACCAACTAAGTGAACGTTAACACAAAGGTGTTAGGGTAGGTAATTAATATTATTAATAAGGTCAACAATCGTTCATAGATGGCGCTATAATAAAAAACACGTTATTTGTATTGGGACCCCCTTTAATTTTTAACTTTATTAATTCTAAGTAAAAAGGTATATTTTGTAGTCTGTGCAAAAAGAGAACCGTCGTAGAAATTGAAGGCGCACGTGTTGATGGTTCTAATTTCCTGTTTTTGTTGCGTTGACAACATTTCTCTGTTCTTGTAGGTTATTGCCAATACGACTAAAAATGTTTGATACTTTGGTAAAGTCCGTGCAAAAAGAGAACCGTCGTGGCGTTACGGTGAACTAACATTGAAATGTAAGGAAGGAAGGTACATACCTACATAGTAGCACACTATAATGATAAGAGTAGGTACCTACCAAGAATCAAACATTTTTAGTCGTACTAGTAATGACAGCAGTGTTATCAATGCAACAAAACAGTAAATTAGACGACGACGACCGACGCGACCTCAATTTCTACGACGGTTCTCTTTTTGCACAGACTCTAGGTACCTACTTGTATCATTATCAGGTGGTAGTATGTATATACTTGGCCTAGATGGTAGGTATATACCTTCCTTTCCTTACCTCTTTTTGCACAGACTCCAGCAACATCTATATATACTTTTCAAAACTTACCATGAAAACATCTTACGCCCATATAAAGCTTCTTTAGTTTCAGAAAATAATCGATATCTCCTTGGTTTATTATCTGTAGCGTCTCCACAAAAATTCCAACCGAAAATATTAATGTTTTTCGTCAAATCGTCGTTCAAAGAATCGCAAAAGTTTGACCAAACGTTGCTCTCTTGATGCGACCGAACGAAATTTGCAATTTTTTTATTCACCGGTTTCTTTCCTAACGCTATGAGTCTTGATTCACGTGCTAAAATATATCTGAGTGCAGTTCTTTTCAATATTATTAGCTCTTCCAGAGTCTTAGCCATATATGATGAATATAAATTTAATTTATATTTTTCTACAGAATCTACCACATTTCTTTTTTTAACGCACTAGCAACTTTCACCGCACTCCTGTTAATTTCCCGCCATTTTTATTGTGTCACTTGTTTATTTTTAAAATTTTTGTTCTTTTTATATGTCTTCGCACAATAACTGCATATAGACAGTGTCAACTTGCTCAGCGTTTATTATGGCACTAAATAATAGGAGGCCGTTAAAGGAGCATAGAATTTCCACGATCAATTTACACTTCGAGACGTGACAAGATAAATGATGTAAATAGGGCTAATAATAGATATAACACTAGTGTGACGCCTGCGGCATCTGTTACGGTAACAGAGATCTAGTTGTGTTGTGACACTGGTTCTATTCAGAGACAAGAAGACAGAGATTGCTTGGTGGAAAAAAAGGCGTGAGAATGTATTTATATCTAAGTTTTTATACTTGACTTGCCAATCCAAAGAGGGTGCGGTGGGGTAACAAAGTCTAAAAATCAATATTGTTTCGGATTGCGCTAAAACTTAGAATGCAGATAGTTATTATGACGTAGGTATCCGATAAGAAAGGATTTTCTAAATTCACCTCTCGAACGGGGCTTCAAAGTTTGCATGGCAAAACAAGATGAGATAGTCTGTTTTATTCGAAACTTTACTTAAGTACTTCTGAAAATAAATAAGTAAATACGTGTTGCAGGATTTTTCGAAATGGGGTTGGTAACAAAGTCTGAAAATCAATGTGGTTTTTCAGGTTTTATAAATATGAATTCCTATTTCCCTTAGTCAAGTGATAACTTGAAAACGGATGAACCGATTTGTCTAATTCTTTTTTGATGTCTTTTATGACAGAAAGGTTTTACAACAGAAACGTTATTTTAAGTAAATAAAAGAAGTTTATAACGCGGGCGAAGCCGCGGGGCACTTCTAGTTATTAATAAACTAAGAATGTGCATTGGCACTTTTCATAGACACTATTTTATTGTGTTCTTTGAAAGCTGTAGTGTTCACTAGTTTACTGTCACTTCACTATACTAACTCAAAAGGTTTTATCCTTTTTAGTCTTCTCACTATGTCCGTGTTTTGACAATTATTTTCTAATTAATATAGACACTTGAAATCTTCACAAAGTATGTATTACTATGGCCGCTATAGCAACAAATACTGAAAAAAGAATAAAGTTAAAAATAAAAGGGGATGCCCGTACAAGAAACGTGATTTTTCAGGCGTTTTATGTTCGATCTTACAAACTGAAGTAGATAGGAGACTTATTTATTCCTAGTATGTACTACAATGGGTGCTATAATATCAAATAATAAATAAGATCGTTTAAAAAACTAAAAAGAACCGACTTCAATGCCGCGCTATTAATTTTTAGTACGAATTTTGAGGTGTTTATCTCCATATCTCTGGAGATACTTATCAGACCTCGATAAAATTACCATGGTACTACACTTGGGATATCTCCTTTCCAACAAAAAAATAATAATGAAAATCGGTTCATAAACGACGAAGTTATCCGCGAACAAACAAAAAAAATAAATATCGGACGACTTGAGAAACCTCCTCCTTTTTTTTGAAGTCGGTTAAAAATAAATTTAATTTAAATATAAAGGGGGTCCCTATACAAAAAACTTATTTTTCCGGCAAATTTTGTTCATTAGGGACCCTACATGTGCGAGTCCGACTCGCACTTGGCCAGTTTATTATAATTGTTAAGCTTCTGTAGCTGCGTTGACTCAATAAATACATACACGTACGTAAAATACTTAGACAGTATTTATAAATACTTAGTACTTGTAGGTATTCATTCATTCATTGACCGACTAATGTCTAAGTCATTAATAGTTATGCAAGTGGTGTGGGAGCTTCTGTGTGGTTTACTTACGAGACCAATTTCAATTTTTTTTTATATTATGTCATAGTAACTGCGTGCTGATAATGATAAAGATCGTTTAAAAAACGAAGAAAACCGACTTCAAATGCCGCGTTAGTCATTTTCAGTAGATTTTTAAGGTTCCGTACCCAAAGTGTAAAACGGGACCCTATTACTAAGACTCCGCTGTCCGTCTGTCTGTCTGTCTGTCCGTCTGTCACCAGGCTATAGCTCATTAACCGTGATAGTTAGACAGTTGAAATTTTCACAGATGGTGTATTTCTGTTGCCGCTAGAACAACAAATACTAAAAACAAAATAAAGTTAAAAATTAAAGGGGGTCCCCATACAAAAAACGTGTTTTTAAACGCCATCTATCTAATTAGTTTCGGCAAAATGACATAGATGGCGCCCCAACATACCAAACCAAATATTCTTGGTAATATCAATTAATCAAATATATGAGGTTGAAACTCTGTTATGTTTCGTATTTTACGGAACCCTCCCTAAGTGTGCGATAAGAGACGCGATGCTGACTCGCACTTGGCCAGTTTTATTAATTTTGAATATTGATAAATCCGTGAGCTATTTTGTCACGGAAACCTTTCCAATTAGAATCACTGATTTTTTCAAATTGAAATGTCAAAAGTAACCGATTGAAGCATTGTGAATTGTAAAGATCTAAGCCGCAGGAAAGCAATTTCCTAATCCGAATTTGCTTTCTAATGATTGAAATTAACGCTGCAGATCTCAATGAATTTACAAAGGAGTCCACTCTTTTCAATGAAGAAATAATGTTGAAAATAGCTTCATAGTTGACAGAGAAATCGGTGACCATACGTAAAAAAAGTGTGGTGCTGTTTTATAAAACCATAGAAAAGAGAATAATACTACGTATAAAACGGACACTCTGTTCCCCCACCAATTCTGGGCTTCCTCACCCCGCCACCGATTTTGATTTGTCGAGGCGTCAGTCTGAGCAAGGACGCTACACGCGTACGGTTACAGAACAATAGGTACTACTCTCGAGGAGAAGAACATCAACTTCATACATTTATGTTAAGACCAGTAGACACCGGAGGTTCAAATTTACGTAGGCAGGCCTGTCGCACTCCACGCTGTAACTAGAAACTACAAGTACCTCCGCGCAACCCTCTCGGGTGCATGTTCCGTCAATTAAGTGTCACGCGCGCTCTCGATCGGCCGCGCACCTTACTTGTACCTACCTCATTATTATATTCCTTGCTTACGATATTAACATACAAAAATGTTATTCAGTATGTCTAAACGAAGGGCTACAAAGCATTGCGTAGCATACGGATGCTTAAACAACAACGGGAATCTCGATATTAGATTTCATACACTTCCGAAGAATCTCGAGAGGTACGACAGTAATAAACTTAATATTATTTATAAGTAACGTAAATCTAGGTAGTAAGGCTATCTAGGTACTTTTTGTTTAACGATCCGGTCGTTTAGTAGTAGTTTTCGACTTTTATTCGCGTAAAAGTCAATGACCTTAAAGATCGTCCATGTAAGTAGACCTCCCGGTTACTAGTGGCCGCCTTCTAATGCAGGGTCAGTGTATACTAGTTTTAGTTTAATACTTATATCAATTGGACAATAAAAGAAGGGGATAGAAAATGTCATTTTTTTTTTCCTTTTTTTCATTTTATTCGTTAATTTTGTCGTCGCGCTGCACATGTAGGTACTTATGTAAAAAGCAAAAAATGTCACACATAAAATGGTAGGTAGGTATAAGTCAGCTGAGTTTCATGTTTCAAGGGAAATCACGTTAAGATCTTTAGGGAATTTCTATCGACATTACATCTTGCAAAATATTAATTGTAACCTACTTGAAATTGGTAGGTTATTTTATTATTTACTGTAGGTACGTTACGTAGATCCTATAAGTAGGTACCGAGGTGGTCCCATTGTCATTTCATCGAGATCTGATGAGTATCTCCAGAGATATGACGATAAACGTCTCAAACTTGCAACTGAAACTGACTCGCGCGGCATGGAAGTCGGTTGTTTTAGTTTTAACTATCTTAATTAAACTATCACATAAACTATCTTAATTATAGTATAACTGTAGTAGTTTTATCCTACCTCGACATTAAACATGAATGTAGCACTTTAAATATACTCATTACATTGTTCTACCTTAAAGTATTCTTCTACCAATTAAAGGCTTCAATAAGTTATCTAATAACATTCAACCCTATAGGAGAGGCTGCGAGTTGACCGAGTTATTCAGTCTCTCGCTGTGCGGATTTACGGTGCATTTTACTGTGCGCAACACGCGGTTCATAGTTACTATTAGTTGATACTGTGACGCAAATTCAAGGTCGCACTCGAGGCGTGAAGCGCATTTTGAACGTTACCAGCGTTGTAACTAGGTTTAATCTCGCATTTTTGCTCTCAGGGAGTGCAATTTCTGTACTTGTACTATTCATTATTCTGTGACGTAGGTTCTTATTATGTAGGTATATTATAAATACTTATATACCTACCTATATATTCGTATTTCAGAATTCATTTTCATAAATGAAACAACGACATATACTCGTGCGTAAATAACATTTAGTTTGTAAAATATTTAAAAAAACTTTCACGGTAAAACATTTTTATAACACAGCAATTAGGAACTTGATGTAAGTACCTACGTAGTATTTATATTCTCTTTGCTTAATGTCGCTCCAAATTCAAGTCGACTGGACCTGCGGACGACGCGACGACGCAGCGACTGCACCGAGTGTGAGATAGTACCTACACTTGATATTATTATATAATCTGTGATACGGTGATTACGGGCGACAACCTTAGACATCACGCACACAAATGCACGTATAGAAAAACAACATGTGTGTAGTGTCTGTGTCGGTGTCACAGTGTCGGTCGTTAAAACGCTAGTTTGTATGGAGATTTAGCGAGTGTCCGGGGTGTGATAAAACTACGATGCATGTAAAACTTTTTGTATATGTGTAGCTAAGCTATAGTAGCTAGTTACTATGACAGCAGTTGACATGACACATTAGCATGTATACAAATATGGCTGCGGAAGCGTCCTCCAATCACAGCTAGATCTAAATGTCATACATCATATCCACCAATCAAGCTTAAGCACCGGCGACATGCGACATGCGATAGATTGACGAAAACATTTGGGGAGATGTTATAAAAGAATCACTTTAAATAAGATCGTTTCAGAAACTAAAAGAACCGACTTCAAATGTCGTGCTATTAATTTTCAGTACCAAGTTTGAGGTGAGAAGAGGTGTTTATCTCCATATCTCTGGAGATACTTATCAGAACTCGATGAAATTACATTTGAGATATCTCCTTTCCAACAAAAAAAATAATTTTCAAAATCGGTTTATAAACGACGAAGTTATCCGCGAACAAACAAATATATATATATATATGCATACGATCGAATTGAGAAATCTCCTCCTTTTTTGAAGTCGGTAAAAAATCTCAGAGTAAGTTTTTTTTTTTTTATTGTATAGGCTAGCGTTTGACCACTATCTCACCTGTTGTGTTGTTGTTGTCGAAGTAAAAAAAACAGAGTCTAAGGTAAAAAAATACATACAGACAATTTGCGAACCTCCTAAAAAAAATATTTCGTCACTAGAATAGCCAATATCTCTGCAACTACATTAGCGTGCAGTAACACCAGCTAGGCTATTCTGTAAGATATCTCGACAGCGGAATCCGCGGTGAGATTCGAATTCCGTACTACGAAATTCAATCGTATCGCGTTCGTAATACGGTTGAATTTTGTAGTAAGATATTCAAATCTCACCGCGGATTCCGCTGTCGAGATAGCTTACAGAATAGCCTAGCAGGCAGGTATCGGTGCTTAACGTGTTAACTGATGTGTTTGTCATCGAGTGGTCTGCTCAAGTGAACTTCTAACATACTAGGAGCGCCATACCCGTGGCCTTACGTATTTCAGAGGAAACGCGGGGTGCACTTTTCCATACAAATGTATTCCCCCGTTTCCTCCCTGGAAAATGCTTCTAGAAGAGCAAAATTTGTTTCTAAAAAAAATCAAGGACTGCTGTAGCTACGCTCCTATTATATATTCGCTTTTTAGGGTTCCGTAGCCGAATGGCAAAAAACGGAACCCTTATAGATTCGTCATGTCTGTCTGTCTGTCCGTCCGTATGTCACAGCCTACTACAGAATTGAAACTTGGTAGGTAGATGTATTCTGTGAACCGCTTTTCGGTTTTTATACCAAAATAAAAAATATAAAAGTTTAAGGGGGGGCATCCCATACATGGAACGGAAACAAAAACAATTTTTTTTCTCCAACCTATACGTGTGGGGTATGGTCTATGGATAGGTCTTCAAAACTGACATTGAGGTTTCTTAAATCATTTTTTCTCAAAGTCAATCATTTGAAAGATAGGCGCGTCTAAAGTGGTAAAATGTGTGTCCCCCCCCCCACTCTAACTTTTAAAGTATAGGAGTGAAAAATCTAAAGAAAGTATATGCTGTAGATCTTAATAAAAACTAACAAAGAAAATGGTTTCAACGAGATACATTCAGCAGTTTTAGAGATATAGCGACCGCAAAGATAACTTTGTTTTTCATACAAACACTATGAAAAACAAAGTTAATTTTGTAGTTGCGAAAAATCATAGTTATGGAATACTAACTGTGTTACGGAACCCTACGAGTGCGAGTCCGACTTGCACTTGGCCAGTTTATTTGACCAACTAATTGCAAATATGCTAAAGCAGACTTTGATTTTTTGTAGAAAAAAATTATGTTATAGAAGCATTTTCCAGGGAGAAAACGGGGGAATACATTTGTATGGCATTTTATTAGTAAAAGCTTATAATTTAACCAAGCTCAATAAACTAAGTTAGTTTTAGTTAGTCTTATATAGTTTAGTTTTAGTTAGTCTTAGTTTAGTTTTAGTCAGTGTTAGTTTAGTTTTAGTTAGTCTTAATCTAGACTAACTCACCGCAGGTCGTCTAAAAACTCGTTGACTGCACTTATCATGGTCAGACTTTACTGTAATGATAGAAAAAAAATGTATAAAATAAATTATAAATGCAAACACCAATATTATAAATGCGAAAGTCAGTTTGTATATTTGTTTGTTTGTCTGGGACTTCATCACGGTCAAACGGCTCGATCGATTTATCTGAAATGTTGCTCAGGGATAGCTAGGATAGATCAGGGATAGCTAGGATAGCTCAGGGATAGCAGGGATAGCCTGTATTATGAATTATGTTTTAAGATACTATTTAACGCGGGCGAAGCCGCGGATACGGCTAGTAATACATAAATACAATAATATTAAGTTTAATTAAGTTTAAAATGTAAAAAACCGACTTCATATGCCGCCCGAGTCAGTTTTAGTGACAAGTTTGAGATGTTTATCGTCATATCTCTGGAGATACTTATTAGATCTTGATAAAATTTAAATGGGACCACCTTGAAGATGAACCCTACCAACGAAATAAATAATAATTTTAATCGGTTCACAATTGGCGGAGTAAACGCGTAACATACATACATCAAAAAAAGACGAAAGGAGAAAATCCTCTTTTTTAGAAGTTGGTTGAAAAGGCGCTAACAGGCTCCACAGAAATGCTAAGTATCCATATGCATCCATACTATATCTAATATATAAAATTCTCGTGTCACAGTTTACGTTGCCATACTCCTCCGAAACGGCTTGACCGATTTTGATGAAATTTTTTGTGCTTATCCGGTATCTATGAGAATCGGCCAACATCTATTTTTCATCCCCCTAAATGTTAGGGGTAGTCCACCCCTAAATTTTTTATTTTATTTTTTAGACAAAATTTTTAATTTCTATTTTTTTATGATACAACATACAAAAATACATACAATCCTCAATTTTCACCCTTCTACGATCAACCCTTATTTTTTAATAGCCATTTTAGTAATTTAATCATTTTTCCTCCATACATACTTACAATAAGTAAGCTATTTTTTGTCTACACTAGAAATTACTACGAAATTATTTATATGGCAAAACAACGTTTGCCGGGTCAGCTAGTATACTATAAAAACGTTTGTAACTCTGTCTGTTTGTTACCTAATCACACCTAAACGGACGATCCGATCTTACTGAAATATAACAAGGACATACTTCATAGCATGAGGAAGAACATAGACTACTACATTCTTGGTGTACGTGAACCTTCGAGCATTTACCAATGGAGATGTTAACGTTGTAATCCGCAAACATTTTTTTCTGCCGATACTTACGGGGGACGAGGTAAACACACATTGCACACACACAAATCACTCACTTTAACGATCCCGCACACTAGCTTGAAACACGCACACAGTATTAAAAATACAGCGTAGTTACGCACGCTCATATGGCCAAAAATGGCTATATGGCCTTGCGTTAACATCTCCATCGGTAAATGCTCGAAGACGTGTACGAAGTCGCGGGTTGTATCACAAAAATACATACTAAAATATATCTTCATATAGTATAAAACAAACTCGCTCCCACTGTCTGTACGCGTAGATCTTTTAAACTACGCTACGGATTTTAATGCGGCTTTCATCAATAGATAGAGTGATTCAATAGGATGGTTTATAGCTAGAGTTAAACGCGGGCAAAGCCGGGGCAAAGCCAGTATAGTAAGGCGGATTGTAATAACACAACGGAATTGATTTTGAAATTAAATTATAATGTTTGTGTGGACAAGTCGTTGTTTGAAAAATAGGTATTTTAAAAGAAACTATTGCCATCGCGCAGTGCTCGAATTCCCAACAAGAGTGCGATAGGGACAACAGCAACTCAGACCTATTTTACCTACAAAATGTTGACTAAAATAAGGTTTTATATTCCCCAGTATTTTCTTCGACAACTGATCCGATCAAATTATTTTTTTCACAACATTTTTGCAGATGAGTGCATCCGTGCTCCTATCATTTTTAGGGTTCCGTAGCCGAATGGCAAAAAACGGAACCCTTATAGATTCGTCAAGTCTGTCTGTCTGTCTGTCTGTCTGTCTGTCCGTCCGTATGTCACAGCCATTTTATTCCGAAACTGTTAGTACTACAGAATTGAAACTTGGTAGGTAGATGTATTCTGTGAACCGCTTTCCGATTTTTATACAAAAATAAAATATATAAAAGTTTAAGGGGATGGAACTGAAACAAAAAAAAAATTCTTCAAACCTATACGTGTGGGGTGTCTGTGGATAGGTCTTCAAAAATGACATTGAGGTTTCTAAAATCATTTTTTCTCAAAGTCAATCATTTGAAAGATAGGCGCGTCTAAAGTGGTAAAATGTGTGTCCCCCCCCCCCCTCTAACTTTTAAAGTATGGGAGTGAAAAATCTAAAAAAAATATATGCTGTAGATCTCAATAAAAACTAACAACGAAAATTGGTTTGAACGAGATACAATCAGCAGTTTTAGAGATATGGCGACCGCAAAGATAACTTTGTTTTTCATACAAACACTATGAAAAACAAAGTTAATTTTGTAGTTGCGAAAAATCATAGTTATGGTATACTTAACTGTGTTACGGAACCCTACGAGTGCGAGTCCGACTTGCACTTGGCCAGTTTATTTTGTCTTAAAAAAATCTAATCAAATTAAATTCTTTCCTTTTCTAATTTCTCTGGTAAGCTAGATAGATTAGGACAGTAAAATAGGTCATTTCTCAGGTTTTGGAAGAGTCATATTTCTTTTTGCAATTGGTCAGTCAAAAAAATCAAATGACATAGCTATAGCATATTTGCACGCCAAATGGCAGAATGTAGCGGTTACATAAAAACACAGAAATAGGAATAATAAGATAGCTTAAAATTGTACTAACACTATATATCTACTACAATAATCGCAAATTAATAATTTTGATTCATTGATTGATTGATAGGAGACCTTAATTTTTTGTAGAAAAAAATATTGGTCTAGAAACATTTTCCAGCGAGGAAACAGAGGAATACATTATACATTTGTATGGAAAAATGCACCACGCGTTTACTCTTAAGGCGTAGTACATTGAACGGTCATGCAAAACGAATGTTTGAACATACATTAAACGTTAAATAATGCAACTTAACCGGACATGAGTCGAGATCTTTGTATCGGAATTCAGGGAAAGTTGATGGGTTTTGGGTAAAAAATAAACAAATTGTAACGAGATTTATGCGGATTTTATTGATGGTTGAAAAAATACACATCCTACACGGAGCAATGGTAGATGCAAGAGAGAGAACGAAAAAACTATTTGACACCTAGCTACATCATCCTAGCCTAGCTACGTAGATCTGACGTTGACATACGATTGTGACATTATTAAAATATTGACGGTTACATTGACATTCCAACAATAGTAACAAACATTTTAACGTCGCACCTTTGGATTTATAAGAGGCTTTTGTAACATATCGACTGCATCTAGTAATTCTACCGAAGTATTAAGTACTTAGTACCTACTTATATAATACATATATCAATGGTGTTTTTGTTAATCTTTTGGCATGGTGGTATGATTGATATGACGTCGACTGTGGTAGGAAACTACCCTGAAAATCTATCGCCAAAACGTCTAATGTGTTCCGGCAGCTATCCTAGAGAGCCAGTTCCCATTCTAGGCCTAGCGTGATACCATCCTCGACCGCATCATCACTTACCAACAGGTGAGATAGTGGTCAAACACTAGCCTATATGATAATAAAAACAAGGTAATTATTTTAGGAACAAAATTATTTAGGAAAAAAAAAAAACAATGCGGAGGCGAGCCACGTCACTTGTGCGGCGAGTGCGGCGGAGCGCCAACAGCATGCTGGCCGCGTTCGCGGCAAGACTAGACAGCCCTTACATCAATCACTGTTGTAGCTTACACATTGTGCACAGTGCTTGAGTGTTATCATAGGTCTTATTTGAATAAAATTAGATTGAATTATAATTTGAAGAATTTTCTGTTTAATGTGTAATGAATTTTAATGTTATATTAATAATTAAATTGACATATTTAATTTAACTTAGTGTAATTTGATTTAATTTTAATAATGATTAGGATTTCAATAATGTGACTGTTATCTTGTTATTTTGGTTATTTTAGTTTGTGTAATGTTATGAGTCCGTGTTACTTGTGAAATAAATGATATGATGAATGAAAAACCTGACTGCGTGATAAAAATTAAGTGTTTCAACTATTCCAAACTCCAATAAAACATATTAAGTTATATATATTCGTAATCACCGTTAAAAAATCTTTATTTTGATACCACACTCGATGTAAAATAAAGTAAAGTAAATATTTATTGCTTAACTGTTAGAACATAGAGCTATAGGTAACATTGTAGTAAATCATACAAGAACATAACCCAATATAACCTAAATAACGGTTACCATATCAGGTGTAGTTTTAAAACATGAATTTTTGTCAGTGTTATTGTTTTGCTAATCACAATTTGCAAATTTGCGATACAAAAGACTTCAACGCGTGACTTGCTTTTCCTTCCGAATAGTTTCAGAGCTCAGACTATCATCCAGACGGAGCCGTGCCTAACACCCGTGTGAACGCAAGTTCAGTAATACTAAATGCTTGAGTAATACGCTTCCGCGCTCAGTTTGCTGGTATTATTTCGCAGCGTTGCTTACGTAGTAATCATGCCGGTCTAAGCGCGGAAGCGTATTACTCAAGCATTTAGTATTACTGAACTTGCGTTCACACGGGTGTTAGGCACGGCTCCGTCTGGATGATAGTCTGAGTTTCAGAGCTCTCGTCGTTGGGTACAGCGACGATTCGGATAATGGCAGTTGAGCACGAGAACCTAACGGGCCGCTGGGGCGTTTAGCTGGGCTTCCCCGAACGGGGTCTCACCTGTCATGGCTAATTTATTATAATGCAGCTGACAGACGGACAATCAGTTCCATTCGGATCATGATATGTACTGTGATCGGTATGCGTTTCTTTAAGTTTTGTTTCACTATTTCACTTTTCTTTCATATATAAAAATTGTCTGAAGTAATGAAACACACAGTTCCGTGTAAGGTTGGCAACCCTACTTTATTTTTTTAATTTATAGTCTGACGTCAACGTTTGGTTGACAGCTGAATGGCTCATTACTTTTGGTTTTTTTTTAAATTCAAAGCGTTAAATTCTGCTTTTGCTATGTTTACTTTATAATGCATATGATTCATTATAGATTTATGATTTTGACGTGTATATGTGCGTATATTAATACTGCATACATACTGAATAAATGCTTTGATTCTTGAATCATGGGCGTCTCGGCCGGCATTCCAGTTCCCGAAAAAATCTCCCACCTCCGCACGCGATACCCAGCACCCCCTAAAACCTAAACTGCTGGCTTGAAAAATCTGGAAAAATTCGTAATAATAGCTCATTTCATGAACTTTAAAGGAAAACTATAGCGGTTAATATAACTTTTTAGTTTAGCAGTAATAGTTGTTGAACTTGGGTGTTGGATATTTTGTACCAAATACAAAATCCTTAGAATAAATCCTTTAAAGTGACAAAGACTGAGTACCTAGTTGCTTGTTTATAACGGGTAAAGACTTGCATTGAATAACAGGCTACTACGGAACCCTACACTGCGCGTGGCCTGACACGCACTTGGCCGGTTATTTTAATTAATTCTTTTGAGAAATAAATTTGGTTTAAGACGTACGCGACGTCCTGCGATCTGCGGGCGCGATCTCAGTACTTTTCAATTGTTTTCTGATCGCATTTGGTCTGAACTAGTCAGTACAAATTACAAATACTACTGCGCTTTCTGATCGCTGCCTAGATCGCGCACGCAGGACGCTGCGCGGTGTCCGTACTTTTTAACCGACTTCAAAAATAGGAGGAGGTTTCTCAATTCGACCGTATATATATATATATATATATTTTTTTATGTTTGTTCGCGGATAACTTCGTCGTTTATGAACCGATTTCGATTATTCTTTTTTTGTTCGAAAGGAGATATCCCAAGTGTGGTACCATGGTAATTTTATCGAGGTCTGATAAGTATCTCCAGAGATATTGAGATAAACATCTCAAAATTGGTACTGAAAATGAATAGCGCGGCATTGAAGTCGGTTGTTTTTTAGTTTTTAAACGATATTATAGATATGGTGACAAATCATCTTTGTACTACATGTACTACATAGCTTAGATGATGTTATCATAAAATTCTCACGCAAGTGTATCTGACAGTTATCACGTCTTATCTTAGTTTTTTTTTATCTTTCGTGTTTGTTTTATCTTACGATGTTAGCATATTTTTGCAAAGGATAACATTTTAGTTTTTACTTTGACTGTCAAAAGTTAGTGTTGAAGAAAACATTCTATTCCTTTAACATTCACTGATGTAAAGTTATGTTGGCGAGTGAGTAAAAAGTTCTTTGGGTGAAATAGTATATTACGATACGTGTGACATAAGTAGCCGATTATGCAATAATACACAACTTATGTCACGAGTATCGTATATTATTTTATAGAGAGCAGTGTGACATAAACCCGCACTTTATGCTATGCTACGCTTTTCCGTCAAATAGCCGATTATTGCACGGCGTGAAGCTAGCACCCGAGCGCAGTGAGAGTGCTAAACGCCGTGCCATAATCGACTATTTAAGCCACGGAAAAGCGTGCGTAAAGTGCGGGTCTAGGTCACACTGTGCTATAAAGTTAATTTGTTGACCAACGGTTCATGGATCAGTCGAATGTTGATTTTTACCAGACTGCAAATAAAGGAGGGTTATATTTCTTTGGCACGCCCTAGAGCCTAATCGGCTTGTCGTATTTTTATTTGACTGGTGTCAATAGATTCGTCTTAGTCGTGAGAGTGACACTGGGTGGGTACATCAAAATAAAAAAATAAAAAATTTAGGAGTTTTGGTGCAAAAAAAAAAAAACACAAAAAAAAAGTTTGCAAATTGGGATTAGCAAAACAATAACACTACACAAAATAATATTTTTAAAATAAATAGACTGTGGTATCAGAATAAAGAATTTTTAACGGTGATTACGAATATATGTATAATTTATATGTTTTATTGGAGTTCGTCATCAATAGTTTAATCATCACGCAGTCGGGTTTTTGTTCCAAAAACAATTTACTTGTTTTTAATATCAAATAGGCTAGCGTTTGACCACTATCTCACTTATTGGTAAGTGATGATGCGGTCGAGGATGGTAGTACGCTAGGTCTAGAATGGGCACTGGCTCTCAAAGATAGCTGCCGGACACATTAGATGTTTGGCGACAGATTTTTTTAACTTGAAGGTAGCTGGCCAGGCGAACACTAGATAGTGTCATAGTGTCCTACCACCATGCGGGGGTTTTGGGTTACCTAACGATGTTTTTCCTTCACCGGAAGGCCACTATGAAAAACGCATATACATTTTTAGGGTTCCGAACCCAAAGGGTACCAACGGAACCCTATTACTGAGACTCCGCTGTCCGTCTGTCTGTCTGTCTGTCTGTCTGTCCGTCTGTTACCAGGCTGTATCTCATGAACCGTGATAGTTAGACGGTTGAAATTTTCACAGATGATGTATTTCTGTTGCCGCTATAACAACAAATACTAAGAACAGAACAAAGTTAAAAATTAAAGAAAAGTTTTAAAAAAGTTTTTTACGATAGCGCAGCGCCACCTATCTAGTTGCTAAGATGGCGCTATCGTCTTAGCCCGGTCAATCAGATATTTAATAATATTAATTACTACAATTACTATTACTACTATATAATACTATTCTACCTTTGTGTAAACGTTTACTTAGTTGGTGTTAGAAGTTCGTTAGAAATTCGATAGATGGCGTTCGGAACCCTCCGTGTGCGGGACAAAGTCTGACTCGCACTTGGCCAGTTTTATTCAATAGATAAATTCATTGTTGCACGGTGGGGATTGTACTTGGTGCCTCTGGCGTCAAAGCAGACCAATCTCCCACTACACTACTGGGCCCTCAAAGTTTAAAGATAATGTTGACGAATGGTTCATGCACCAATCTTAATGTTGATAAACCTTTGCACAATCAGGTATTTTCATGTATTATAAATAATCAAAAATTTCAGCGTTCAGCGGGATTAGAACTCCCTTCTCCTGGGTAACACACCCAATAACACTATTAACAAGTATCAAAGTTAAAATTTTGAATAAACACCCACGACAATGTCCTTTAGAAAATTAACGTCATAACATCTATCTAAAAACCACCACTGATTAATTGCGAACCGTTTAAAGACAAAATCGAACTAATTTTGGAAAAAAATGGCAACATGGATTTGCACAAACAAATGTTTACTGCAGCGCCCCCTGGTGATTCGACACCGTAATACCTATCTAAAAACATGCACCAATTACACCCGAACCCATAACTGAAAACTGTATCTAAATCGGACTAGTCGATTTGGAGAAAAATGGCAACATGGATTTGCACACACAAACAAACAAACAAACATCCTCTCACCCCAAACGCATATATACAGTCTCCGTTCCGTCGTGGGTAAAATAACAAATAGAATTCACACCACTCAATTACCTCCGTTCGCAATGTCGGTCAAAAAGGCAAGGTTGCCCTTTCCCTGCTCATATTAAATTCATAACACCCACTGTCTGTCTGAATCCTACATTCAATGTTAGTAAACAGGGGCGTATTTAGAGGGCAACCTCTCAGGGGCTCTAACACAGATTATACATCATCATCATCAGCCTATGTTAGTCCACTGCTGGACATAGGCCTCTCTAACAGCACGCCACTGAGTACCATCCTCGGCTACTCTAATCCAGCTCCTACCAGCCACTTTCCGAACATCATCGCTCCAACTAGTCTGAGGACGTCCTACGCTTCGTTTACCGATACACGGTCTCCTCTCAAGAATTCGTTTACCCAAACGGTTGTCGGTTCTTTATTTTATTTTTATTTATTATTATATTTATTATTTTTATTTACTTTGATACGAAATTTTTTGACTGATATGTCCGGCCCACTGCCAGTGAGCTATGACGGTGATTTGGTTCTCTGTCGGATCACCTCGTTCCGGATTCGATCCTTCAGAGAAACTCCGAGTATAATATCCCTTTCCATAGCCTGCAGATTATACAATGTTTTTAGGGTTCCGAACCCAAAGGGTACCATCGGAACCCTATAACTGAGACTTCGCTGTCCGTCCATCCGTCCGTCTGTCTGTCTGCACTTTACAGAACTGGTATCTCCTTAACCGTATTAGGTACATATAAAATTTTCGCGAAGTATGTATTACTGTGGGGGATTTAACAACAAATACTAAACACAAAATAAAATTAAATATTAATAGGGGTCCCCATTTATTAATATTTTTTTATTTTATTTTGTTATGACGTTGTTACGTTAAACTATCGTCCGTAAACCAACTTTACAGGCAACCAAATTTTTTTGTGTTGTCGTTTACTTTGATAAAGCCAGCGGATAAAGGCTGCCAGGGTCAAAAGGGTCAAGCTGTTCCCAAAAACACCACCCCTAGGTCCGCCCCTGTCAGTAAGTACTACGCAGGTATTCTATATCGACCGGTGACCTATTTGGCACATCCTATATTTATCCGAGCCAACTTTATCCTTTACTTTACTACTTTCTGTTTTCTGTAAAATCCTAGGGATTAGCCTAAGTGGAGTTTAAGATTAGCGTTTTTAATGCGCGTGTTATAAGTCCTTTTTAGGGTTCCGTACCTTTAAAGTTTAAAGGAATAAGATAGATTAATAATTTAAGATCGTTTAAAAAACTAAAAGAACCGACTAAAAACGTCGCGCTAGTCAAAGTAGCCAGTAGACGCAGTTACTATCATATAATCTGTGCCAGTAGTTAGTAGTAAGTCGTCGAGATAAGTAAACGCATCGTAATACAAATGTTGATATATGAAAAACGGCTCGGCCGATTTCGTTAAAATTTAATTGGGACCACCTGGGTACCCTTTGAAACAAAAAAATAATTTTCTAATTCGGTTCAGGCATCTTCGAGTAATCGGTGAACATACATGAAAATATATGTATATATATATATGTAAATAAAAAATAAAGATTCCGACGAATTGAGAACCTCCTTTTTTTTGTAAAATCGGTTAAAAACTAAAACAACCGACTTTCATGTACCGCAAATCAGTTTCAGTGGCAAGCTGAGACGTTTATCGTCAAATCTCTGGAGATACTTATCAGATCTCGGTGAAATTGCGATGGGACCACTTCGGAAATGTACACCCTACCGATAGGTATATAAAAGAATCATCCGAATCGGTTCTCAATTGACAGAGTAATTGCGTGGCATACATACAAAAAAAAAAGAAAAAAAACATACAGACTAATTGAGAACCTCCTCTTTTTTGGAAGTCGGTTGAAAATGGCACCCTTGTAGGATCATTTTGTTGTCCGTCTGTCTGTCCGTCCGTCAAGACCCTTTATCTCCAGAATGCGTATCAAGTTGAAACTTCAACTAAAAACTCGGGTCTACGGTATCTTTCGGCTGTGAAAATCAAACCTGTAAAGGTACGGCCACACCGCGGCGTCCTGCGATCTGCGGGCGCGATCTCAATACTTTTCAATTGTTTTCTGATCGCGTTTGGGGTGAACCAGTCGGTACAAATACTACTGCGCTATCTGATCGTCGCCTAGATCGCGCACGCAGGACGCTGCGGTGTGTCCGTACCTTAAGTCAACGCGATCAAAAGATATGACCGTTTATGTCGTATATTTTCGCATATTTTGCCAGTGACCAGTTTGTATGGAAGCACTTTAAAAAAAAGAAGCACATATGAAAGCCTCGATGCGCGAATCCAACTCGCACTTTACCGGTTTTCTTTTCTATCTTATAGGTTAGCGTTTGACCACTATCTCACCTGGTGGTAAGCGATGATGTGGTCGAAGATGGTGAACACGCTAGTCCTAGAATACTCTGACTCTCAAGGGCTGTGTGCTACCGGAAGACTGTAAGGTTATGGCGGCAGATTTTCTCCTTGATGGTGGCAAGCTATCTTTTGGGGGCAATTGTACAGATATATTGTAGTTTCAACGGTAAAATAAATAGAAGAAAACAGATTACCAACTAACAGAAGGCTAACTTCATAAAGAGATTGTAGATTCAAGGGTAGGGTCACGTCACAGAATAATATAACAGTTAATATAGGGTCATGTGCATCGCCACATTGTAAACAATACCATTAGCCGACTATAAAATGGAGAGTTCTCAATTTTTGAAGTAAAAATTTCTTTAGCGGCGTTGTGCACTTTTCTTGTGATGGGTAAAAAATGGTAAGCTCGCGTCAGGTCACGTGTCCTGATTGAAAATTCGTAAGACGGAACGCATGGCGCTAGCGCGAGGTGTCATTCCAAAATATTCGATAATGACGTGTTCAAGTTTTCACTTCTGCCGGCACTCCCGTACCCTTAGTACGAGATTTTATAGTAAATGCTTTTGACAGATGTCACATAGTTTTCGACTTATTCTGGCTCCCTGATTGGTCTAAATTTAGTTACGTGTAGTAACCACTAGAGGCGCTGTACTGTTTTTCATACAAAATTTGTTCGAAATACGATATCGAGTTTGGTATGAAAACTCGTACTAAGGGTACCGGAGTGCAACCCGTTGTTTTCTTTTTTAATTTAGGCCTAAGCAAACTTTTGGCTACAATCTCACCTGATGGTAAGTGACGATAACGATGTAGCCGAAGATGTAGCACGCTTGCTCAGTAAATACCTATTCACTCTCGAGTTAAACATTGCCAGGTTATATTTTAGAGGAAACACAGTCGACGGCAGGGAATTCCATTTATTGGCTGTTCTTATGACAAACAAGGAGGCAAAAAGTTTTGTGCGAATTTTTGGAATGTCTACCATAAATGGATGCCGTCTTGATGTTTCTATAGTTGTTCTATAGAAGAATGGAGACGATTAATGATTGATTTTTTTTATGATATGGATGGTAAGCGATGACGTCGACCTATTACAGATACAGCGGCATGAAAAATTCTGGACTACCAGAATTGTCACTGCACTGCGCCTGTTACATTGAGACAAAGATGTTAAGTATCACATACCCTGTAATTTCACTGGACACCTTGCCATTTCAACCGAAAAGCATGCCTATTTCACGGCAGAAATTTATTGGCAGTGGTGGTACCGCCCCAGGCGGACTAGCAGAAGTTCTACCAGTACAATGATAATTTGATTTTACGCATAATATCCTTCCTTACTAATATTATGAACGCGAAAGTTTGCATGGATGTATGGATGTTTGTAACTCTTTCACGCTAAAACTACTGAACCGATTGAGATGACATTTGGTATGTAGATAGCCTAGACCCTGGAATAAGACATAGGGTACTTTATATCCTGATATTCCCACGGGAACGATGTCTACGCGGGTAAAACCACGGGTATTCCCTGCGGTTTTACCCGCGTAGTTAGCGCTAGTTGGTCAATAAATAACGGAGTTCTAAGATTAAAAATAAAAAAAAAAACGATAAATAAAAAACATAAAAACTTAGAACATCCCCCTTTTTCAACCGACTTCCAAAAAGGAAGAGGTTCTCAATTCGTCGGCATGTTATTTTTTTTTCATTGTTTTTTACCTTAAAACTCGGTCAATTCTTAATCGATTTGAAAAAATATGTTTTTGTATGGGAGAGTATGCTTTTCGTTTGGTGGTCCCATTGTAATTAATCCAAATTTATCGAGATCAGATAAGTATCTCCAGAGATATGACGATAAACGTCTCAAACTTGCAACTGAAACTGACTCGCGGGGCAAGGAAGTCGGTTGTTTTAGTTTTTAAACGACTTCACGATAAAACTTTTTAACAAAAACATTAAACCGCCGAAAAAACGAAAAGCAAAAATTAATTAAACTTTTTTTATTTAACCTTAATAACGAAGTTCTTAAAATACTGTTAGTATACCTAAGTATATATTTTTGTAATTGTTTTGAGTTTTTAACTAAACAAAATAACTAAGTTCTTTAACTAATGTAAGTATACCTAAGTAATGTTGAGTCGGCGCCAAACAAAAGCGTGATGCGCGGCGGAGGCATGGCGCGACACACCAGTTCGCCGGAAAATGCCGAGTGTTGACGAAGTTAATGTCAGCGAGACTGCAACCCGAACGGGCACCACATATAGTAATCTATGACGGCTAGTGACGGGCACACGTCGTTGCGAGTGGTCGTGCATCTCTATTTAGTCTGTGGGTCATGTGGAAGTGCATTTTTTGGAATGTTCGCACATCGCTGGACATTCCACGTTGCATTCTTAAATGATTTTATTATTTCTTTAAATTTAAGAGGTTATTTAGTGATCTTTGCTTATTGATTATTTGGCGCCGACTCAAAATTACTTAGGTATACATAATTACATTAGTTTAAGAATTTAGTTATTATGTTCAGTTAAAAACTCTAAACAATCACAAAAATATATACTTATTAATTTTATTTTTTGTGGCCATAATCTACTATGTTAAAAGAATGCGTCATTGCTTACCCCTGGCCTAGACAAACCTTATAAAGAACATTTATGCTCTATAATAAGAATAAAAATAATTTAAGATAACATAAAAAACTTAAAAAAACGACTTCCAACGTCACGCTAGTCAATTTCAATACTAAGTTTGAGGTGTTTATCTTCATATCTCTTGATATACTGAACATATCACGATGAAATGTAAATAGTACCACCTGTGAAATATCATCATCATCATCATAATCAGCCGGTGTCAGTCCACTGCTGGACATATACCTCTCTCAAGACACGCAACTGAGCCCGATTTTCGGCTCTTTGTTTTTTTCCAGTGTTTGTTGACATACATTGATGATATGATAAAATCATCAAAATAATGATACTTTTTTCCATTCTTTTTGTTGATTTATTCAAAACGGCTCGACCAATTTCGTTAAAATTTAAATGGGACCCCTTGGGGGTATATCCTTTCCAATAAAAAAAGAATTATTGAAATCAGACTACTCTGTAAAAAGTTATGCGTGGTATTCATAAAAAAATTAAAAAAAATATACGCGTCGACTTTATAAGCTCCTCCGTTTTTTTTTCATCGGTTAAAAAAGGAGGAGGTTCTCTCGACTGTCGTTTTTAGGGTTCCGTAGTCCCGACAAGGAACCCTTATAGTTTCGTCATGTCCGTCTGTCTGTCTGTCCGAGGTTTTGTTAAGAGACTGCTAATACTAGAAAGCTGTAATTTTGTGGGGGTATGTAAATAAATGACGCCGACAATGTGCAGAAATAAAACTTTTTAAAATATTTTTTTAGGGTAGCTCCCCTATATGAGAAGTGGGAATGAATTTTTTTTTCATCGTCTACCCCATCGTTTGGGGTATCGTTGAATAGTCTTTTAAAATGACTAAAGGGTTGCTAATACCATTTTTCGATTGAATGCTCCATTTCCGAAATATTAAACTTTAAAGTGCAAATTTTTGTTTCAGTAGGGCGTCCCCCCCCCCCCCCCCCCTCTAAAAGCTAAACTGCTGGCTTGAAAAATCTGGAAAAATTCGTGATAATAGCGCATTTCATGAACTTTAAAGGAAAATTATAGCGGTTAAGATAACTTTATTAGTTTAGCAGTAATAGTCGTTGAACTTGGGTGTTGGATAATTTTGTACCAAATACAAAATCCTTAGAATAAATCCTTTAAAGTGACAAAGACGGAGTACCTAGTTGCTTGTTTATAACGGGTAAAGACTTGCATTAAATAACATGCTACTACGGAACCCTACACTGCGCGTGGCCCGACACGCACTTGGCCGGTTTTTTTATGTTTGTTTTTGTTACCTCAGAACTCCCTCCGACCCAAATCTTGACCGATTTCAAAAATTCTGTTTTCGTTTGAGAGATTATGCCTTGGTATATATTATTGGTCGTTTTATACGATCATAAATTATTAAACTACATATCCTAATAGGGAATATGCATGTGGTATAAATTTACTTGAAATCATTTATTTTCGAATCATTATTGTTCTGGTGTTGTATGTTAAACATTTTTTTATAAATAAAATACTCTTACATGTGTTAAAATATTATATGAAAATGCAAAAAAAACGTGGGAAATTTCAATTTGCTAAACACATCACCACTTGTCAATTAGAAAGTGACGTCACAGTGCAGCAACGGTCTCCACAGATTAAATCTTTTTCATATAATAATAGAAATAGTATGCACTGTAGTACGAATACGTAGTATTTCTATTAAAAAAAAATAATCTGTGGATACCGTGTCGTGCACTGTGACGTCACAAAGGCGCGCGAAAATTTGGCATCGTTTTAGATTCCTCATATTTTTTCAATGCTAAAACTATATTTTGTAGCTTAATTTGAACACTTTCAGTATTATTTAATTTTTTTACTGTGTTTAATGGATGTATTTAGTGAAATAAACATATTAAAAAAAAACATGCATATTCCCTATTATTGTGAAGTCGATTAATGTTTTGCGACATGAGAAATCTAGTTTTTTAAAGATATTTTAAGAGGATACAGTGTGATTCACCCACGATTCACACGAGTGGTATGCCATATACTGTGGCTCTTCATTGTGAATCGCGATGACATCATTGCAAGTTTGTGCGTCATATTTTTTTTAATTTGGTCGTATGTACGACCGACTCCCATATCTTATTATTCAATAATTAAGATAGTTTAAAAACTAAAACAACCAACTTCCATGCCCCGGGAGTTAGTTTCAGTAGCAAGTTTGAGACGTTTATCGTCATATCTCTGGAGATACTTATCAGATCTTGATTAATTTAAAACGAAACCACCTCCGAAATGTATTCTACCGATTAAATAAAGAATTATTCGCATCGAGTAACATACATACAAAAAAATCATACAGACGAATTGAGAACCTCCTCCTTTTTGGAAGTCGGCTGAAAAACGTTTGTAACTGTCACTCTGTCTGTTTGTAACCTAATCACGCCTAAACGGACGATCCGATCTTACTGAAATGTAACAAGGACATACTTTATATCATGAGGATGAACATAGGTTACTACATTCTTGGTGTACGCGAACGAAGTCGCGGGTATCAGCTAGTAGATAATACAATATTAAATTGCGAGTGAACAGGTATTTACTAGGTAAGCGTGCTACATCGTCGACCGCATCGTCACTTAACATCAGGTGAGATAGTGGTCAAACGCTTGCCTATACAGCATAAAAAAAAAAAAAATGTAGAAAACACTCAAAGAAACATAATCTAATATATAAAATTCTCGTGTCACAGTTTTTGTTGCCATACTCCTCCGAAACGGCTTGACCGATTTTGATGAAATTTTTTGTGCTTATCCGGTATCTATGAGAATCGGCCAACATCTATTTTTCATCCCCCTAAATGTTAGGGGTAGTCCACCCCTAAATTTTTTATTTTATTTTTTAGACAATATTTTTTATTTCTATTTTTTTATGATACAACATACAAAAATACATACAATCCTCAATTTTCACCCTTCTACGATCAACCCTTATTTTTTAATAGCCATTTTAGTAATTTAATCATTTTTCCTCCATACATACTTACAATAAGTAAGCTATTTTTTGTCTACACTAGAAATTACTACGAAATTATTTATATGGCAAAACAACGTTTGCCGGGTCAGCTAGTATTTAATAAAAGTTTAATAAGCATCTTAAAACTTGACAAATCATTATGTAGACACTCGATGTAAAAGTTGTTTTAACTTTTAACTTTCGCTTAACTTGAAAACATTCACTTTCTTATTACATAATAAGTTAATATGTTATATAATATAAATTATAATAATAACTTACTAATTGTAACATAAATTTCGCATTGTAGCTTCACCCGCGATTATAATGCCCATTTATTTACTTAGGAATCGCCTAAGATTATATTTTTTAGGGTTCCGTAGCCGAATTGCAAAAAACGGAACCCTTATAGATTCGTCATGTCTGTCTGTCTGTCTGTCCGTCCGTATGTCACAGCCATTTTATTCCGAAACTGTTAGGACTACAGAATTGAAACTTGGTAGGTAGATGTATTCTGTAAACCGCTTTCCGATTTTTATACAAAAATAAAAAAATATAAAAGTTTAAGGGGGGGCATCCCATACATAGAACTGAAACAAAAAATAATAATTTCTTCAAACCTATGCGTGTGGGGTGTCTATGGATAGGTCTTCAAAAATGACATTGAGGTTCCTAAAATCATTTTTTCTCAAAGTCAATCATTTGAAAGATAGGCGCGTTGAAAGTGGTAAAATGTGTGTCCCCCTCCCCCCCTCTAACTTTTAAAGTATGGGAGTGAAAAATCTAAAAAACATATATGCTGTAGATCTCAATAAAAACTAACAACGAAAATTGGTTTGAACGAGATACAGTCAGTAGTTTTAGAGATATGGCGACCGCAAAGATAACTTTGTTTTTCATACAAACACTATGAAAAACAGAGTTAATTTTGTAGTTGCGAAAAATCATAGTTATGGAATACTTATCGGTGTTACGGAACCCTACGAGTGCGAGTCCGACTTGCACTTGGCCAGATTTTTATAACTTTTTTAAACGATCTTAAATTATACTTACATTATTAAAATATTATCTATAATACCAGTTTGTAAGCCTACTAGAATGTTTGTATAATGTATTGATTTAATTTAGTTGTTTTGGCAGATTCCAGGGTGATTGACCTCAAATTATGTAAATACTTTCACGGATTTCAACTCGTCTTAGTCTAGAATTTACCTATTATGTAGAAATTGTATTAAATTGATTTTACCAATGATGTGTTTATATTAATAATTTACAATTAAGATAGTTTAAAAACTAAAACAACCGACTTCAATGCCCCGCGAGTCAATTTCAATAGCAAGCTTGAGACGTTTATAGTCATATCTCTGGAGATACTTATCAGATCTCGATAAAATTACAATGGGACCACTTCGAAAACGTACCATACCGATAACAAAAAGAATCATTTGAATCGGTTCCAAATTGACGGAGTAATCGCGTAATATACACAAAATATACAAAAAAATACAGACGAATTGAGAACCTCCTTTGTTTTTGGAAGTCGGTTGAAAATAGTTTAAAAACTTTATAATTGTACAAAACGAAAAATCCGACTTTACATGCCGCGATAGTCAAAGTACTGACTAGTTATAATCATGTCATCAAAGTATAAAAATTTGCTTATTTTGTTTATCTCCATATCTCCAGAGATAATTGTCAGAACTCGATAAAATTTGAATGGGACCAAACGGAAGGCATATTTTTTAAACGAAAAAAAACATATTTTTCAAAACTTTTAAGATTTGCCGGAGTTCTGAGGTTACAAATGAGCGGAGATGTTTTAAAATAAAACTGGCCTAGCGCAAGTCGGACTCGCACTCGTAGGGTTCCGTAACACAGTTAAGTATTCCATAACTATGATTTTTCGCAACTACAAAATTAACTTTGTTTTTCATAGTGTTTGTATGAAAAACAAAGTTATCTTTGCGGTCGCCATATCTCTAAAACTGCTGACTGTATCTCGATCAAACCATTTTCTTTGTTAGTTTTTATTAAGATCTACAGCATATATTTTCTTTAAACTTTTATATATATTTTTTTGTATAAAAATCGCAAAGCGGTTCACAGAATACATCTACCTACCAAGTTTCAATTCTGTAGTCCTAACAGTTTCGGAATAAAACGGCTGTGACATACGGACAGACAGACAGACAGACAGACAGACATGACGAATCTAAAAGGGTTCCGTTTTTTGCCATTCGGCTACGGAACCCTAAAAAGGCCCAGTCAAAAGTACCTATAACCGGTGAGCATGTATGAAGGCGCTCATGAAAGTGGAAGAAGCGAAAGAGGTATGTCAGGATCGTAGTATGTGGAAAGACGACGTCTCTGTCTACTCCAACGGGGAAAAGACGTGACTTTATGTTTGTATGTATGTATCATTGTTCATTATGATTACTTCTACACAAGAATATTACATTCATCATTGTAACAATATCGCACGATACGAGACAATGTACTTTATTCAAGTTTGAAATTTAATCGTTTCCGGTAGTCGGTTCGCTAGTATTTCCGTCGTGTTTCTCGTGAACATGAGTAAACCTTTCTCGTAACATAAAGCGGCGTGGTCGCGTGATTTATTCTAATTATGTTCTTAGTCATAAATAGGCTATTAATATTTTGTCTTTGCTAAAAAGGGGCCGGGAATCATTCGGGAGTGAGGGGACCAATGATCTTAAGCTAAGATGAGTTGTCTTTATCTATATATATACTAGTTGCATCCCGCGGCTTCGCCCGCGTTAAAAAGTACAGGTGCACTCCGGGTACGTAGTATTATTATCTTTTCTATGCTCCGGGGCAAGTTGGTGAATGCTAGCGCGACCCCATCTTACCCCACTACGGTGGATGACGGCTCGCCCCAGGTTTTTAGTGCGGTATTTTGCATTTCAGGCAGCGAGTCCCATATAAACATCTCGCTCCCCGGAGCGAGTGGTATCCATAAAAGATTTTCTTAGGTGAAAAAAAAAGGTACTGGTGCACTGTCCACTGGCAAAATTTCAGCTAAATCGATCCAGCCGCTAGATCGTGAAGAAGTCTTAAACAAACAAATATACATATGTACATACAGACTGTATTTATTTAGCGACTTTAGCGTTTATAATAATAATAAAATTGGTGTTGATTATGAGTACCTACTTTGAGAACCCCATTGGCGTAAAGGTTAGATAGCTTGACTAAGTTTAACTTTAAAGTTATTAAAACAACTGAAAAAAGTAAGACGATTAATCCTAGAAAATAGTGTTATAGTTACATGGAAATAAACTGGCCAAGTGCAAGTCGGACTCACACTCGTAGGGTTCCGTACCACACTACAGTATTTTATAAGATCGAGCAAAAAATACCACTATCATTTTTCGCTAGCGAAAAATAATAATTAATAATCATTTTATTTCTTATAACGCCATCTAACGTCTAACAAAAGTGTTAGGATCGACATTTAAATATAACGCCATCTATGGGACGTTTACCTAACTAAGCGTTCATAGATGGCGTGAAATGCCGAAAAAAACACGTTTTTTGTATGAGGACCCTCTATTATTTTTGACTTTATTCTGTTTTTAGTATTTGTTGTTATAGCGGCAACAGAAATACATCATCTGTGAAAATTTCAACTGTCTAACTATCACGGTTCATGAGATACAGCCTGGTGACAGACGGACAGACAGACAGACAGACAGACGGACAGCGGAGTCTTAGTAATAGGGTCCCTAGATCCCTAGGTTTTACCCTTTGGGTACGGAACCCTAAAAAGAATCATCGAAATCGGATAATATTAAGAGATAGAAAAAAGCTTTTTCTATTTGTATGGACACGCACGCGCTCTCACGCGCTCTATAATCCTCTTAAGCGAGAGGTAACCGGTTCAAAGCCTAGCACGGGTGTTCGTCCACAGCAGGTCGTAGAAAAATAATTACATTCACAAAAACTAGTTTACCACCATCAAGGAGAAAATCTGCATCCGTAACCTTGCAGTGTTCCGGCAGCACTTGAGAGTCAGAGTACTCTAGCCCTAGCGTGTTCGACCACATCATAGCTTACCACCAGGCGAGATAGTGGTCAAACGATTCTTATTTATGAGGCTCGTTTAGCATTAGTCTGGTGATTGGCTCGTCCTAATGAATGTTTAAAGCGTTTAAACTTTAAAACGGGGGTTAGTATTCTAAAAGGATGTCTGTCCGGATGATTCACGAAGTCGTCATGCAATCATTAATAATTAAGATACAACACGTATGTCTAAGGGTTAGTTCACACCGAGACGCGAAGCGACGCGACGCGACGTGACGATGCTTGTGGTTTCGCGCGAGGCGCAGTAAGACGCGCGACGCGGCCGAATTGCCTCAATTAAATGTGTATCTTTTTGTGTAGTAAACAAAGCTCTATTTTGTATCGTAATCTTTAAAAAAATTAAGATTGTTTAAAAAACTAAAAGAACCGCTTTCAAACTTCGCGATAGTCATTTTCAGTACCAAGTTTGAGGTTGTTATTTATCTCCATATCTCTGGAGATACTGAACATAATACGAGTCATCGTATTCCATTTTCATCAAGATATTATCTCGATGATATTTAAATGGAACCACTTGAAAAGTGTACCCTTTGAAACAAAAAAATAATATTCCAAATCGGTTCAGGCGTGAGAACCTCCTCCTTTCTTGTGAAATCGGTTAAAAAACGCGCGCGCCGCGTCGCGTCTCGGTGTGAGCTGACCCTAACGCGTGTTGTGTTTTGTCACAGTTTTACAATCATATTGTAAAACTGTGGTTTTGTCGTGACTCAGTGCAATGTTTTGTTCATCTGTCTGATGATAAGGTAAGGTTGTCTTGGCCTTTTTGGTGATTAGAAGAATTATTTTTATGTTAGTATTTTTTTTAATACCTCATAAGTTGGCGTGCAATTGACCACTATCGTACCATATACACTGTTGGTAAGTGATGATGCGGTCGAAGATGGTAAGCAGGCTAGGCATTACCTATTCAAAATTTATAAAACGAAGTAGAGTTTGGACTCGCCTACCGAGTAGTAAATTTTTTTTTTTTGTTAGTAGACAATATATACATATTGACTGTTTTCATAGCATAGAGTATCCGATTAGTAATTTGATTTCAACACAGACCTGCTACATATTTAACTCGATCGCGTACAGCGGCCCCCATGAGACCGACCTTGAACGGAGTTTGTCCCTTTCTTTTGTATGGACAACTTATATAATATATATACTGACTGTCGATTTAATGCAAACATCAGGGATCACATTGAGAGATTTGTGCTATACCTCTGAAGACATGAAAATTGTCAAATACTATACTACAAAACTGGAATTTATAGATTTATGGGTGCATAATGGAACATATAGGATTTATTACATCAAATATTTACAGCAAATATACAACTTAAAAATAAATAAAACATAAATAATAAAATATATATATACTTATATAATATATAAGTTGTCCATACATATGGTATACGTATGGTATATATTATATACCATACATATAGTATAGAACATATATAGCACTAGCAGGTTGTTAGACAAGGACACACTCCCACCCTGGTGTCTCTCAATTGGGCCGTTTTGTTCTACAAAGCAATTACAACCTTATTGTTAAAGTATACGGATTAAAATGAATGGCAAAAAAGGAACCCTTATAGATTCGCCATGTCTGTCTGTCTGTCCGTCCGTATGTCACAGCCATTTTATTCCGAAGCTATTAAGACTACAGAATTGAAACTTGGTAGGTAGATGTATTCTGTAAACCGCTTTCCGATTTTAATACAAAAATAAAAAATATAATAGTTTAAGGGGGGGCATCCCATACATGGAACTGGAACAAAAAAAAATTTTTTTTCGTCAAACCTATACTAGTGGGGTGGATCTATGTATGATAATATCTATCTATGGATAGGTCTTTAAAAGTGACATTGAGGTTTCTAAAATCATTTTATCGCAAAGTCAATCATTTCAAAGATAGGCGCGTCTAAAGTGGTAAAATGTGTGTCCCCCCCCCCCCCCCCCCCTCTAACTTCTAAAGTAAGGGAGTGAAAAATCTAGAAAAAATATATTCTGTAAATCTCAATAAAAACTTTCAACGAAAATTGGTTTGAACGAGATACAGTCAGCAGTTGTTGAGATATAGCGACCGCAAGTATAACTTTGTTTTTCATACAAACACTATGAAAAACAAAGTTATTTTTGTAGTTGCGAAAAATCAAAGTTATAGAATACTCTACTGTGTTACGGAACCCTACGAGTGCGAGTCCGACTTGCACTTGGCCAGTTTATTATTACGTCTATGGATTCAATATGATCAATATTTTCGTGGAGGCTCAACAAAAGCTTTGTGGAGTCCTAGGGCGAGTTGAGTGTAGCTGTTCTAGGTAAGCGCGCGTTTAACGACTTCCAAAAAAGGAGGTTACTCAATTCGACCCTACATATATGTATATTTTTTTAATTTTTGTTCGAGGATATCTTCGTCGTTTATGAACCGATTTAGATGATTTTTTTTTGTTGGAAAGGAATCAAGATCTGATGGGTATCTCCAGAAATATGGAGATACACACCTCAAACTTGGTACTGAATTAAAAGAGCGGCATTTGAAGTCGGTTATTTTAGTTTTTTAAACGATCTTATTTTATATCTTATTTTTCTGTATGGCTGAGCGCCAATTTTAGACTCGTATCTCGACTTACTTAAGATAAAACTCAAGTAGATAAAGGTACTTTTTAACCGACTTCACAAAGAAGGAGGTTCTCAATTCGACTTTTTTTTATGTTTGTTACCACAGAACTCCGTCAAATCTTAACCGATTTGAAAATGATTTTTTTGTTAGAGAGATTATGCCTCCCGTTTGGTGTCATTCAATTTTGTCGAGATCTGATTATAACTTCCGGAGATATGGAGATAAACAATATAAACAAATTTGTATATCTTGATGACATAATTATGCCTACTGGGATACTTTCACTATCGCGGCGTGTGAAGTTGGTTTTTTCGTTTAGTACGATCATCTAATATATAAAATTCTCGTGTCACAGTTTTCGTTGCCATACTCCTCCGAAACGGCTTGACCGATTTTGATGAAATTTTTTGTGCTTATCCGGTATCTATGAGAATCGGCCAACATCTATTTTTCATCCCCCTAAATGTTAGGGGTAGTCCACCCCTAAATTTTTTATTTTATTTTTTAGACAAAATTTTTAATTTCTATTTTTTTATGATACAACATACAAAAATACATACAATCCTCAATTTTCACCCTTCTACGATCAACCCTTATTTTTTAATAGCCATTTATTTATATGGCAAAACAACGTTTGCCGGGTCAGCTAGTAAATTTATATAAATGTAAAAATTTTATTACATTGACTGAAATGTTTTCGTCCTTCTATCGCATGTCGCCATATCGCTATTACAAGGCACTCTTTGCTTTACTCTCTGCGCTTTTGTTTAAAAGGGTATACCTCCCAGGTGGTTCCATTCAAATTTCGTCGAGATCTGATGAATATCTCCGGAGATATGGAGAAAAAGCCTCAAAAAAGACTAGCGCGGCATTTAAAGTCTGTTCTTTTAGTTTTTTAAACGATCTGAACACGAAATTTACACACGAATTTACGAACCTCCTTTTGTATATCAGTCAAATGCGAAGGTCCCTAATATTCGCAGGCGTGTAGCCGTAGCGTGCAAACACGCATTTGGAATGTTAATATTTTTCAAGATATTTTAACAGGTCATTAACATGCGATGCCGAATGGACTATAAATACTATATTTAGCTATGTTTTTGGAAATTCCTAGGCTATAAAACTACCATGTTTAACATAAATTTAACCTTCGTATTTTGACCAACTTTAGAATGTAGGTACCTAAGGTTCTCATTTCGTGAGAATATTGATTTTCTTTTCAAACAACATCAAGAAAATGGAGGAGGTTCTCAATTTCGCCTAAATATATTTTTTGTTTTTTATGTTTGTTACCTCAGAACTCCGTTATTTAATGACCTATTTTTTTAAATTTTTGAGAGAATATATATATAAACACTATGAAAATCAAAGTTAATTTTTTGGTTGCGATTAACATAGTTATAGAATACTCTACTGTGTTACGGAACCCTACCTACGGGTGCGAGTCCGACTTGCACTTGGCCATTTTATTTTTAACCGACTTCAAAAAAAGGAGGAGGTTTCTCAATTCGACCGTATATATATATATATATATATATATATATTTTTTTTTTTTATTTTTATTTTTTTTTTTTTTTTTTATTTTTGTTCGCGGATAACTTCGTCGCTTATGAACCGATTTCGATTATTCTTTTTTTGTTCGAAAGGAGATATCCCAAGTGTGGTACCATGGTAATTTTATCGAGGTATGATAAGTATCTCCAGAGATATTGAGATAAACATCTCAAAATTGGTACTGAAAATGAATATTTTTTTTATGTTTGTTCGCGGATAACTTCGTCGTTTATGAACCGATTTCGATTATTCTTTTTTTGTTCGAAAGGAGATATCCCAAGTGTGGTACCATGGTAATTTTATCGAGGTATGATAAGTATCTCCAGAGATATTGAGATAAACAGCTCAAAATTGGTACTGAAAATGAATAGCGCGGCATTGAAGTCGGTTGTTTTTTAGTTTTTAAACGATATTATTAGTTATCTTGTTCAAAGTATTAGTCTAGATTATCTGTGGTAATAGGACCACTATATACACTTATCTACATATTACACATATCCCCACTTTAAGGCTTCGCCGCAGTGGAGTTTACATTAACAATACATACATACATAATATTTGTCTGTCCCAACTTTACATACAATTGCATCCTCCGATTGTCTTCTATATGGCGCTGGCCATTCTCTAAACCTAATATTATGATTCTGTGATTGTTAGTTAAAATAATGACGCCATTGGCACACAGAGTCTACATATGTATAAAAGATCAATCAACTGCATTCATTTTTAACCGACTTCAAAAAAAGGAGGAGGTTTCTCAATTCGACCGTATATATATATATATATATATATATTTTTTTTATGTTTGTTCGCGGATAACTTCGTCGTTTATGAACCGATTTCGATTATTCTTTTTTTGTTCGAAAGGAGATATCCCAAGTGTGGTACCATGGTAATTTTATCGAGGTATGATAAGTATCTCCAGAGATATTGAGATAAACATCTCAAAATTGGTACTGAAAATGAATAGCGCGGCATTGAAGTCGGTTGTTTTTTAGTTTTTAAACGATATTATGTATGATTAGAGTATACTGTTCTCAGGTCGATGACCCGTGATAATATTCTTAGAAGTGAAAACTTCTTATTTCTGTTTAAAATTTAGTTCCATGTTAAAAAAGTTTTTTTTTTAAGTTTTATTATGGCTCCACACGATTAGTGTATTTAGCCAGTGTCAAGTATTGAAATTCTTCAAGTTTTTATGAATTTTAATCCAAGAGATGGGTCAAAGTCACATTTCAGGTCAGTTTTCAAGTAAAAGTCTAGTCTAAGTCATACCTTCAGTAAAGATATGGTGTTTACTGAAGATTGACAGTGGAATTTTGGTGAGAACGCAAATAGTATGTTTTTTAACATTGTGCTGTTTCCCTACACTCGCACACATTCACCGGCACTTAATGTTTAATAATCCACATTTATTACACATTAACTCGCTGAAGAACACAATTTTTAGGAAAAAATACAATAAGATCACACACACTTTTCCACGTTCCCGCCAAAACTCCTAAAATTAAGTTTCTTTGGCGCGCAGGTAATTTTTTTTTAAGTGAAAACTTCTTTATGCGTCTTGGGAACTTTTTGGTGAACAAAAATCATGAAATTCGCGCCATCGGCACCGCACGCTTCCCATGAGCTATATGTAATATATGTATACTATGCTGTGTATATATGTGTACTTTTTGGTTGAACAATAATTTAAGATCGTTTAAAAAACTAAAAGAACCGACTTCAAAACGCTAGCCGCGTTTGCTCACAATCTCACCTGTTGGTAAGTGATAATGCAGTTGAGAATGGTAGCACGTAGCAAGCTAGGCCTAGAATGGAAACTGGCTCTCAAGGATAGCTGCCGAACACATTAAATGTTTAGCGACAAATTTTCATACTCAATGTTGTACTATTAATTGTGTACTGTGCTTGAGGGTGGTAGCTGTCCAGGAGGACGCTAGATAGTGTCCTACCACCATGCGGGGCTTGGAGGTTTCTTAACGATGTTTTTCCTTTACCGAAGGGCCATAGTAAAGCGCACATAATTTTTTCGATAGAAAATGCCATATAAGTGTTCTGTTTAACTATATTACGGACAAAAATGCACGGTAACTATGAGTCACGGACCGCCGTGAAATGTTCGAGAAATCGATTTATCATTCATGTGTGCAGTGAATCACGCCCGAGCAGTGTTGCCTTCATTTTATCTTATTCTAATAGTTTTTCTTGGTGATAAGATAGTATTTTATACTTTTTGTTCAACTTTACGAAAGTGGATGGGCCTTTGCCTTTTATCAACTAACTTCCAAAAAAGGAAGAGGTTCTCAATAAGTCTGTATGTTTTTTTTGTATGTTACGTGATTACTCCGTCAATTGTGAACTTATTCGAATGATTCTTTTTATAATTGGTAAAGTACATTTCCAAGATGGTCCCATTGTAATTTCATCGAGATCTGTTAAGTATCTCCAGAGATATGAGGATAAACGTCTCAAACTTGCAACTGAATATACTGAATCCCTATTTCCCTTGGTCTCCAAGCCATTACCACAGATCAGATAATAATAATGGCATTACTTGAGAACGGGTGGACAAGTTTGGCTAATTCTTTATTTTTAGGGTTCCGAACCCAAAGGGTACCAACGGAACCCTATTACTGAGACTCCGCTGTCCGTCTGTCTGTCTGTCTGTCTGTCTGTCCGTCTGTCACCAGGCTGTATCTCATGAACCGTGATAGTTAGACGGTTGAAATTTTCACAGATGATGTATTTCTGTTGCCGCTATAACAACAAATACTAAGAACAGAACAAAGTTAAAAATTAAAGAAAAGTTTAAAAAAAGTTTTTTACGATAGCGCAGCGCCACCTATCTAGTTGCTAAGATGGCGCTATCGTCCTTACCTTAATCTGAATCTCGGAAGCGGCTCCAACGATTAAATAAAATTTAGTATACCTACAGGGGATTTCGGGGGCGATAAATCGATCTAGCTAGGAGTCATTTTCAGAAAATGTTGTTTTATTCGTGTTTTCAATAATCAACTTTATTGATAATCAACTTAAAATATGACTCTTCCCGACATCTATTGGCGAGTAGAAGTACTGTATCAGTAAAGCAGTTAGTTGCTCTCAATTAAATTTTTTTTTATTATTATTCGTCAATAGATGTCGGGAAGAGTCATATTTGTCTGTTTAAGTGGCAAAAAATACCGAGCAAAGCTCGGTCAACCAGATATTTAATAATATTAATTACTACAATTACTATTACTACTATATAATACTATTCTACCTTTGTGTTAACGTTTACTTAGTTGGTGTTAGAAGTTCGTTAGAAACTCGATAGATGGCGTTCGGAACCCTCCGTGTGCGGGACAAAGTCTGACTCGCACTTGGCCAGTTTTATTTATGTTAGACCTGACGGTATGACATTAATACCATGGAAGATGGGGCGGCCCTTCTTCACATCTTCCCGGTACACAGAAAGCTGCTGAGAACCTAAAAAGGTGAAAATAAAGTAGTTTAGACAGCTACTATCAATTTCTGCCTTTTGGGGTTGAGACTCCAGGACCGTGGGGACCAGGTGCACACAGCATTTTTAAGGATCTCCCCGCACGTCTGGTTGAAACGACACGGGACCAAAATGCTGGCATGTATTTAGCTCAGAGACTAAGCATCGCCATTCAACGGGGGAATACAGCCAACATTTTGGGAACTTTACCTACTGGTAGTGGTTTGGTAGACTGCATTTTAGTTTTTATTGATTTTGATTAGGTTTATTTGTTTGTTTATAGTTAGGTAGTTTTAAAAATATGTTAATTTATATAATATTATGTAATAACTTCTGTAAATAAAATATAAATTATCATTTGTTATGTTTGTATTCTGTGAAAAAAAAGATAAGTAGTATTTAACGCGGGCCACGGGGCACAGCTAGTATGATATTAAAAAACAGTATTTTTTTAAAGTTTACTAGCAATGTGGGTTGCACATTAAAAGTCATCGATATGTATACATTAACCTCCATGTTACTAGTAGTCTTGTTCACCCCTCCAACTAAGCTAAATATGCTTGTGTCTGGAGTGGGTTCAAAAGACAAGTCAAAAGTAGGTACCTATAACCGGCGAGCATGTATGAAGGCGCTCATGAAAATGGAAGAAGCTAAAGACGTATGTCAGGATCGTAGCATGTGGAAAGAAGTAGTCTCTGCTTACCTCAAGGGGAACAATGCGTGATTTTATGTATGTACCATGTATGGAGTTGGTTCACGTAAATAGTGCAATGGGTTTGGATCGACCTCACCTCTCGATCGCCAGGCCAATGCCTTAGACATTGGGCTATTTCCGCTTTTAAAAATTCATAATCACCCTTTACGTCAAAGAGTGAAATAAGCGAAGACGTAAATAAGTGTTATCTATTTGTGGCTAAAGTCCTTTTATCGTGTCATTAAACAGTCGTTAACTCTCTTATCTCGTCACAAGATGGCGCCCAGGTATGTATGCACTGATTTCTGCTTAAACTAGTGGTAGGAGGTATTATTTATTCTGGGTAGGAGTAAAATATTGATGTTCCGCCTAATACAAACTGATGTTCGTACTGTTATCACATGAGTAAAGGAAAGGAAAATTAATAATATATTATATATTTATAATTATTCCTTTTCTTTACTCATATGCTGTTACCGCCATTTTAAGCAGAGACACGCATTTTCCTTAGATAACAGAAAGAAACTATTTGTTTCGACAGTGTCAGGTCAATTCATACAGATCAGGAGGATTATTCTCAATCATTCGAAAGCAAATTCGCATTCGAAAAGTGCATTTTTTTTTTTTTTTTTTTTTTTTTTTTATACTTTATAGACTAGCGTTTGACCACTGTCTCACCTGTTGGTAAGTGATGATGCGGTCGAAGATGGTAAGCACGCTAGGCCTAGAATGGGAGCTGGCTCTCAAGGATGGCTGCCGGAACACATTAGATGTTTGGTGACAGATTTTCTAACTTGAGGGTGGTAGCTGGCCAGGCGGACACTAGATAGTGTCCTACCACCATGCGGGGGGTTGTTGGTTTCTTAACGATGTTTTCCTTCACCGGAGGGCCACTGTGAAAAGCGCACATACATTTTTCTATAGAAAAATCCATTGGTGCACGGCGGTTTGAACTCGGTACCACGGCATCAAAGCCGACCGTTCTCCCGATAACGCCACCGGGCCCTCAAAAATCTCATTCGACTCGGACCTTTGCAATTCACAATACCTACTCCGATCGGTTACTTTTAACATTTCAATTCTAAAATATCAGTAATTCTAATTGGAAAGGTTTCCGCGACAAACTCTCACGCTCACGGATTTATCAATATTCAAAATTAAGAAACTGGCCAAGTGCGAGTCGGACTCGCACACGTACGGTTCCGATTCAACTAAATTGCCGGAAAAAGTAGTAAGTACATGTAGTTTTAACATCGATATATATAAATACCTTATTTACTACAACGCCATCTAACGAATATTTAACGAACTTCTAACACTGACTAAGTGAACGTTAACACAATGTTAGGTAAGGTAAACCAGTATTTTTCAACGTGTGGAAAATTTTCAGCGAGGTCGAAGCCTCTATAAATAGATCACGGGGGGTCGCAAAGCGTCATTAAAAGAAAAAACAAAGTTTGAAAATATACTTTTAAAGAAAATATTAATTAAAAAGCATTTGTAGGTATTGTGACTGAGAGGTGCTTATAATATTTGTTTCAAAAGAAAACTATGTAATTTGTTTCCTGTAGGCCACACGAACAAAGCCGCGGGTAGAAGCTAGCAATATAACAAAATACAGATTATAAACAGTGCAAGTAGGTTGATTTTTTTTTCGTACTAAAGGCGTCGCGTCGCGTCATGAAAAAGGTTGAAAAACACTGGTAAATAATCGTTCATATAGATGGCGCTATAGTAAAAACACGTTTTTTGTATGGGGGCCCCTTTAATTTTTTACTTTGTTCTGTTTTTAGTATTTGTAGTTATAGCGGCAACAGAAATACATCATCTGTGAAAATTTCAACCGTCTAATTAACACGGTTCACGAGATACAGTCTGGTGACAGACGTACAGACGGACAGACAGACAGACGGACAGACACCATACCATTTTCAACCACATCATCACTTACCACAAGCCGTGATATCATATCAGATCAGATCAAATCAATATCAGATTCCATCAGTAAGTAAGGAACCAAGAGACTGAACTGAATTTTTCACGTTGCCGCCAAAATGGTAATAATAAGTCTTAATACGTTGTACTATTAAGTATTCTGTGGTCTTAGTGTGAACGCGTCCACTGTATTTTGGATTAACCATGAGTAACGATTTTTTGGGATAAAAATATTTTTCTTCAAATTGTCCGCAATAAACATAGTAATTTCTTTTCTTATCTCGTCACGAGATGGAGGCCACGTATGTGTGCACTGGTTTAAGTCAAACATGCATTAATTCTTCGTATACTAAGTAAAGGCAATTTAATTCTGTAAACACAATAATTTAGATTTGAAAAAATGCCAAATTTTTTTTTCACTAAACTTTTACAATTTGATAAAATATAACGTTTAACATATGAACACTAAATTACAAATTGATAATTCGAATTGAAAAAAAGACATTCCAGCAGTGAATGAACGCTGACAATAGTGTTCGATAAAAGCAGGTTTTTCCTGTTTTTACGATGAAATAGATGCCACTCATAATATGTCACTCAGCTACGTTATATTATCTGTTCTGTGACTCAGCACAAAGGCAAACCTAACGTTCTTGTCTGGTTAGCCTTTTTGCTTCGCATTCTTGCAAATCAATAACATTCCAGCCGTTTTAGCTGCATGCGGTGACATAGAAACATACATAATATTATGTATGATATTATCATACACTCAAAAAACATTATCCTCCATTAGACAGAAAATAAAAGGCTATTAAATTACAGTCGGGCATGTCAAACTTATAAGGGTTCCTTGTTCCTATACGTGATAAAAAAAAAGTTTACTGCGCAGTTATAACTTATAAGTAAGGCTATTAAAACAATATGGAAGTAAGTCAGCTTTAATTAAAAAACAAATAATTTTTTAAGCATTTAAAAAAACGAAATGGATTATAAATCGATCGAAGGTGATTTGCTGGTTTTGTTATAATCGTTTTTTAAAGCGCGTTTGATTGCATATTTAACTATGTAATAATTGATATTAAATGGTTTATAATATGACCTAATATAAATGTATTGAGTTTAACCTGTGAAAGTTGACTTTTATCTATATTATAACTACATACGTCGTTCGAATGACCAAGGATGGAGCAAGGTTCGATACATATACTTTATTTTGTAAGATAGTATCGTTCTATCGACTTATCGGCTGGTTAAATTTCTATACTCGTTTACTGCGTTTTTGCATGGTAGTAGGGTACTGTCTAGTGCTCATCTAGATATATAACCTTTTAATAGGGAAATCTGTCGAATCGACAAACATCTAACGATAAACATCTAACATATAGCTGTCTTTGAGAGGCGATTCTCATTGTAGGCTTAGGGTCCATCCTCGACCACATAAATTACCACCTCGATGCCAGCAGCTGTAAATAGAAATGCTTACCGATTTGAAGAGCATAGTATTAATTTGTACTGTTCATTATTCTGTGATAGTATTTAGTAAAATTATAAGGCATGTGAGACTCACCATCTGTCGCAAGGTAACAGGTGCAGTGCAGTAACGCAGAAAATTCTGGCAGTCCAGTTATGCGTCCCATAATTTCTGTTATAGGCAGACTTGCACTATTTAAAAAAATATTGTACTAAACTAGAATGAAGTCCCTGACTTTTTTATGATATAAAATAACAGGATAAGCACGACGCTCGCCTGATGGCACGTGATGATGTCTATCTATCTAGTACAGATACAGAGTTTACTACACTGCGCCTGTTATCCGGAGACATGAAGATGTTAAGTCTCACATGTCCTGTAATTTAACTAGACACATTGCCATTCAAACCGAAAAACATTCCTATATCACTGCTGAATTAACTGGAAAAGTGGTGGAACTGCCCCAGGCAGACCAGCAGAAGTCCTAACACAACAATAGACGTAAAACGAACAATCGATAAAGTAGAAAATACAAAATAACCCTACGTGTCAAAGTTACGAAATCGTATGCACTGGTCAAGTTAAGTCGGCCTAGCTAGGTGATAATTTATGTCTATCTGACGTCATTCCATTCATCTAAAATTATTTATCATGCATTGCTGTTCACGTTTTTACGAGACTACGTAGATTGTTAGTGAGCAAATACTGTGTCTACTTCCTTAAAATAATTTTAATTGTCGATTGCTCTTCCTTATATGTATATGTATAAGTTCAAACAAACACAGGTTGGAGTCTGACCCGCGAATCGAGTGTTTTATGGTTTTCTTGTGATTTGAGGTAACATGACAAGCACGATGCTCGCCTGATCGTAAGCGTCGACGTCTACCAATAGGGAATATGCAGCTAAGATTTATTGGAATTTTTTTTTTTCGAATCTCTGTTGTCCTGAATAACCTAGCAGTTGTCCAGAATAACCTAGCAGCTAGGTTATTCTGTAAGCTATCTCGACAGCGGAATCCGCGGTGAGATTTGAATTTCGTGTTACAAAATTCAACCGTATTTCGATCGTGATACGATTGAATTTCGTAGTACGAAATTCGAATCTCACCGCGGATTCCGCTGTCGAGATAGCTTACAGAATAGCCTAGCTGGACTTATACGTAAAACTTTTTTTTTTTTATTTAATTCCATTTTATTTGCTTAACATAATAAATGAAAAATGCAATTTAATAGAGGAAATTTAAGTTTGTAACAGTAACAGTCCACCATTGGTCTAATCTAAAGTTGACGTCATAATTCACTACTCCGCGTGATAGAAACATTGAGCGCGGGAACATAAAAATGAATGTATGGTGTGGTCTTATTGTATTTATTTCCAAATATTGTGTTCGCCGCGTATTATTGTGCAAAAATGTATATTACTAACAATTGAATATTGGTAAAAATGAGTACGAGATTAGAGAAACTGCATAATTTAATAAAAACATGCTATTGGCTATATACAATAATCGTGTGAACTCTTAGTTAAAGAAAAAAAGCTAGTTTACTGAAAGCGGCGTGTGTCTGACGTAAGTGCGTGACGTCACAATTCACTATCAAAGAGCCCGGGAAATGATAGCGTTTAAACTACTCAAATTTATTTGTATATTTAAATATTTATTTAAAAAATAATTAGACCAATTCCAGCAGTATTTTATTTTTATATTATGTTATACGGATGTAACGAGTGAAATAAAAATATTTTAAAAAAATATGCATATCCCTATTACAGATACAACGTCTGTGTATATCTTTTATCACATAGGACATTTTATATCTGAAATATATTATACATTATATGTATATTATACATGTTTAATTTGTATATATGTATATTAAACATGCATTATATATGCATGTATATATGTATATTATACATTATACATGTTATATATAAATACATTTTATATCTGAAAGGCTAGCGGCTGACCAACATTGATAATTGATATATAGCTCCTACCACCTGTAGAAACCACCTAAAATGTTTAACTGTAATAAAGTATAACTACAAAATAATAATTTTGGGATTGTTTCTTCTGTTTTGAGCTGTCAAGGTCTTTTCTTTGAAAATACCATGATTCTAGTCTGTAGGTCGAAGATAACATGTAGGCTTTGATTAATTTACAAGTGCTAAAATACTTGGCATAAATGGCCGTACCCTTCGATTGTGTTTGTGTAGACTTAGAAGCTTGATTTCGTTTAGGTTCAAAAGAACTAAATACCAAAATGTTTCGATATATAAATTTTTATTTAATACCTACCTCCCCAACTTAAGAAATAGTCTCGACGGACGGAAGTTTTCCTATAAAGGTTCTTTTTTTTTCTTGACTGTGATGCTATATAAGTATTCCTTATTTCGGACCCTAAAAACCGACTCTAATAACATTTAATTTACTGTTTTTGTTGCAGAGGGCTTACACGATTATCGATTAGATATTTTGGGGCCGTGACTTATAAAATATAAGTGGCATACGGATTCTCAATTCCATGTACCTACAGCTACATAGTAAATATTTATTTATTTATATATTATTTTTTATATTTATTTATAAATATATCAATTGGGTGTAGATCCTACTAATATTATATACACTGGACTGCGATGAAAGCGGGTCAGATATTAAAAGCTATAAACTTCACTTTTAAAATATTTTAACAATCTTGTTTGTATTTAACTAAATTTTATGAAAATTCTCTATATAAAAACACATTTAAAAAATCTGTCGCCTAAAATCTAATGTGTTCCGGCAGCTATCCTTGAGAGCCAGTTCCCGTTCTAGGCCTAGCGTGCTACTATCCTCGACCACATTATCACTTACCAACAGGTAAGATAACTGTAGAAAAACGCTAGCCTATAGGCTAGCGTTTTTCTATATGATATCATATATGATATTAAAAAAAAAATTACAAATATCTAAATGAAGAAGTAAAACCTTTTATACATTTTTGTTATAGTATTAAAATACTTGGAATAAATAATTAAGATAGTTTAAAAACTAAAACAACCGTCTTCCATGCCCCGCGAATCAATTTCAGTAGCAAGTTTGAGACGTTTATCGTCAAATCTCTGGAGATACTTATCTGATCTCAATGATATTACAATGGGATCTCGGAATCCCTAACTGAATAAAAAAGAATCAAGCGAATCGGTTCATAATTCACGGAGTAATCGCGTAACATACGTACACAGACAAATTGAGAAACTCCTTCTTTTTGGAAGTCTGTTAAAAACAAAAGCGATTTTTAAATTTTGGAAATCAAGTGGAAAGGTTGTCAAACACTGTGTAAGATAGCAGTATTGAGTATAGCTGTATTGAGTGGTTGCATTAATACTAAATATTCAAATGTGTATGCATATTTGATACCATAGCACATTTTTCGAAATCTAATGAAAAGTGGACAATTTCACATAACAATACAATACAATAACTCTTTATTAATCACCAGAGAAAAAACACAACTTAAAGTAATACAACTATACTATTAAAATAATTCTTTACCATATTTTTTAATATAGGCAAAGATTTTGCACGTCTGATATCTAAAGGCAGAGAATACCATAAACGTATAGCTTGTACAGTGAACGATTTATCATAGTATTGAGAAGAGTGAAGAGGCATTTGAAGTTCAAGAGTTATATATATGAACATATATAGTTATATATGTTCATAACTTACTTTTTATTTAAAAAAAATAATTGACATTTATCATTTCATGAACTTAGCTTATTTTGAAAGTAATTAAGATTTTTGTAACAACATATTTTTATCATATTAGAAATTAAAACTTTAGAAGATATTACAGATTTCAATTCACAGCAAAATTAAACCACAAACAAATTCCATCACAGATTTAGTCCGATAATAATTAAATTTTGCACGTACGGAGCCGAGGCAGGTTGCCAGTTTTCAATGGAGCCCGTTCCCATTGCAAGCCTAGCATGCCACCATCCTCGACCATCACTTACCAAAACGTCAAACGCTAGCCTCTGTGATAAAAAAAATAATGATTTATAAGTGAGTAAGTATATCTACTTTTATTTTACAATATTTAGTAACTTTATACATTTATACTTATAGCAGTATACCTACCTAGGTAGGTACAGACCTACAGACCTACTAAAGCGTCATCCTAGGCACAGAATCAATAATAGTACGAGTATTCTAGGCTAATAATAGATATATCAGAGGCAGTGGCGTTTATTTCAGATTGTTTTACCTTATAAGAGGACATTACATGGAATATCCAAAGGGAAAATGAAAAAGGAATGTATTAGGTAATAATAATTTTTGCTATCCTCATTTTAATAAGTATGGTAGGAACATGACTTACGGTCGGCTTCTGAGGTATATTTATTGAGAGTTTATCTACTAAAATGTACCGTTAGTTATTGAATAGATAAACTCTCAATAAGTGTACTCAGAAACCGACCATTAGCTGTCAGCTGTAAATATGTACTTATATAACTTTGATTATATACTAACCTCATTTTAATAAGTAAGTAGGTAGACTACTTAGCTGTCTAAATATGTAGGTATATAACTTTTATTACCTATATACTATCCTAATTTTGATAAGTGTACACTACTGAGAGCTAAGTAGGGTCAGTTCGCTAGTTGGCGGCCTTTTAGTGGAGTTCCCTACTTCGTCATAGGTTTTCATATAGATATAAAACTCTCAGCGCTCTGAATTTTTCCTTGGTTGTAGTATATATAATCTAGTTTGAATTAGATGTAAAACAAACATGAGTTTATTATAAGAAATAATTTATAATTAATTAAACATTGAAAAATGGGCAAAACGTCAGTTTGCGACCGCTTTTTTCAGTATACGACCATCGATATGCTAGATCGCGGCCGTAGATAACTTAATCGCTATTTCAAGAAAATAAATGAAAATGCACTAGTTTTCATAATAATCAGCTAGGCTATTCTGTAAGCTATCTCGACAGCGGAATCCGCGGTGAGATTAGAATTTCGTACTTTGAAATTCAATCGTATCACGTTCGCAATACGGTTGAATTTCGTTATACGAAATTCAAATCTCACCGCGGATTCCGTTGTCGAGATAGCTTACAGAATAGCCTAGCAGCTATAATATGACTAAAGGAACATATTTTCATTATAATGAGGTAATCTTATGTTTTTAAAACAATCAGTAACATCATTTTCAGTTATTATCTACGTTTGGCCTGCATGAGCTAGGCAGCTAGGCTAGGGGTATGCTGGACCTTGATAGTGAAGCGCTGGTGGAGGCTTCAATTGTCTAGACGTGGTCTAGACCTCCTCACGGTCCCGTGGAGGTCGAGGAGGAGGCGGAGTGGCGGGACGCTGGCAAATCCCAGGCCAAGGCACGTCCTCCTAAGCAGGTCTACTGGTGGAACCAGGCGATCGCTGACCTACGCATTAGTTCCGCCTATACCGGTACTCCAGGATCCGGAGACTTAGACGCCGGGACGAAGAGGTGGAGAGTCAGCTGTACGAGTCCTATATATACGAGTACGTAAAGGACCTACAGCTGGGGATCTTCTACGTCAAAATCCAAGCGAGGGAAGAGCAGCTGGAGACTCTCAGCCACGACTCGTGGGTACAAATCTGCAAAGTCGTCAGGGGGAAGTTGCGCCCATGGACGATTCCCCCTCCCCTTACAGAAAGTTATCTTCCTCAGCTTGTGGAGGACGTTGTGTGCATACGGTTTCCAAACAGGGTGGAATATACCCTTAAATGTTAACCGCCCGAGTGGTGGGGCAGAGTGAAACGAGCGAGGCCGGAGGTGTCGGTGAGCGAGTTGGGCGCTGCCATCTCAAAGCTCTGGGCCAAAAATCGTGCTCCGGGCCTGATGGCATTTTTAACCACGTCTGGGTTTGCTTTAGGCGCTGGGTGAACGTTTCCGCAGGCTTCTAAGTGCCTGTTTGGGGACGGGAACGTTCCCAACAATTTGCAAGACGGGCAGTCCGTCTGAGGAAGGATGGTCGCCCCACAGAATCTTCTTCCACCTGCCGCCCCATAGTGATGCTTGATGAGGCCGACAAGGTCAAGGAACTCCGAGACGTGGTTCCCTACCTGTTTGATGACCAGTACGGTTTTCAGTTTGGCAGGTCGTGTATTGACGTGATTAAACGCGTCAAGGCCAGCTCGGACGAGGCCGTAGCGGGGGCTGGAGTGCTGTTGGCGGTGTCCTTAGACATCGCTAATGCATTCAATTCACTGCCGTGATCGTGCATGGGGGAGGCACTGAAGTTTAATGACGTGCCTCCCTACTTGAACCGCATAGTCTTACCTGTGCCAGAGGTACATCTTGTACTCAGGGCGGGATGGCCGAATTCTTCATAGGGAGATGTCATCCAGTGTTCCGCAGGCTCGGTCTTAGGGCCACTCCTGTGGAACATTGGTTAGGTCTGACTGGGTATTGTGGGCAGACCTCCACACTGCCGGTAACTAACTACTTTGAGCTTCTTGGCAACACCCAGACTCAACTTCGGATCCTACATTGAGTCCAAGGCCCAGTTGGCTTCAAAAAAGCTCGGTATTCTGGCTAAGGTGAGACAGTACTTCACTCACCGGGACAGCTGCTCAATTTGTATCAAGCACAGGTCCGATCGTACATAGAGTACTGTTCTTACTGTGGGATGGTTCAGCCAAATATCAGCTGGAGGCGCTAGAAGTAATTGAGAGAAGAGCTAAGAAACTCATCTATGACAACAAACTTGTAAGTAAAAGGCTCCAGAGCCTAGAGCATCGCCGTAAACTCGCAAGTTTATCGGTTTTTTAGGGTTCCGTAGCCGAATGGCAAAAAACGGAACCCTTATAGATTCGTCATGTCTGTCTGTCCGTCCGTATGTCACAGCCATTTTTTATTACACGAATTAATCCCACCATCCCCTTTCTTCTATCGGACAACAAGACGTACCGATGTGCGCCTTCGATTTATGATGGACATTCAATCTACCCGCACAAAACGTTTTGCTTCAACCTATATGACACGCTGGTCATGGCCCGGGGGAGCACGTATGAGGAGGCTGCCCATCTTGCAACATTGGCGGTGACACGAATCGTCGACCGAATTGGTTTGCTGGGACTTCGCGTGGCACTTGGTGAGTCGCGGAGGCTATATGCTTTCAAGGTCCGAGAGGAGCCCTGTCGCGTGATACTCATCTCACCATCAGCATCGCCTGAATCGGGGTTGGGTCCTCGATAAAATATTTCGGACTCGTCCTCGACAGCCGGTGGAACTTCCACGAGCACTTCAAGCGCCTCTTCCTCCGACTGATTGGTGCGGCAGCCGCCTTAAAGCGGTTGTTGCCCAACTTCGGGGGCCTAAGACGAGTTCTCGCCGCCTCTCTGTGGGAGTGGTATTGTCCATGGCCTTCAATGGGCCCCAATTTGAAAACCATTGCCCTGATGAGGAGATCTCAGAGGGTGGTGGCTGTGGGGGTCATCCGTGGATATCGCACTGTCTCCTTTACTGTCACTTATTCACTCTCAAACTTTCGCATGTATAATATTAGTAGGATAGAAGTATGTACTAATTACATATAAAAATAGAATCAGTCAGGTTAGGTCCATCACCTAACCTGACGATTCTATTTTAAGTGAATATCTCACCATTTAAATAATTAAAAAAAATACATTTCTAATATCCCGTTACCTGTTGGGTGGACGCAAAATGACATATTGGCTGGCTGTGTTTAGTTGGCGGCCACCATATTTCCATACATTTTTACACGGCCGTAATCTGACACGGATGGTTTAGAATGCGACCCCCTATATAGTTTTTTGACGAATTTGGGAAATATTGGCGGCCGTAAACTAAAAAATAATAAAATCAGATTGCCACCTGCATGAAACAAAAGTTAATGATATAATTATATGTACGTAGAAAAAGAACGTAGGAGATCAAATTACTTGCGACGCGTCAGTAACCCGGCCGGCCGGCCGTAAACTAACACAATTATATTTTGCCTAATTCACTAGGCGACCACCCAATATTTTGCACAGTTGTTTAATTCATACACAATATACATAAAAAAATACAATGTAGAATTCATCAGCTCGTAGGTAAATCCACTTGTCACCACAAAAAATTATTGTATTACGATATTACATACCTTTGAACAAGTACGTGTCCGCTATTTTTTCCGTAGTTTCGGCAACGTGCGGGCCCGTGTATCGAGACCGCTGAATTGAACGAGCTTTTGTTGCTCCCGCTTTATTATTATTTTAGCAATTTCAAAAATTTGGGTACCTAGTGTTATCCAACTTTATAATAAAGTTAAGTTATATTGAAAAAAATGAGATGTCATTCCTATTCTCAACCATTATCTAAACAGGCCGCCTTCAAAGGCCGCCAACTAACGAAGGGCCGCGAACCAGCGAACTGACCCTAGTGTACCTACCTACTAGACAGCTAGACACACAGAACACTATTACACTAGACAGCTCTATCTAAATATGTATAGATAAGTAAATATATACTCAAGTTATATAATTAACTTTTAATGCACGTTTTTAGTTACCACTTTATTAGAGAGAAAGGTAGGATAAAATCATACAAAAGACGTAAGCTTCCAGACACACGGTTACTCTTTCAGTAAATAAAAAATAATAAATCATTTCTTAAATACATGTTAAACTAATGTTAATGTAATTAAATATCCATTTATTTGCAAAATTCAACATCACATTTAATCCAATATACCTACCTTGGAATATTTTAGTTTGAACATTTTAATAAATTAAATGAACAACGCACTGTACCTATTCAAAATATAGAAAAAAACAAGTTTGTGTTGTAATTAGTAGGTATGGTGCCTACTTACTTATGGTAAGTATACATAAATAAAATTAATCGATACTAATTTATTATTCCATGACAAGCTAAAGGAATAAATACACTTGAAATATTGTAAATTATGGTAGGTACCTATGTTTATATTATAACTATGTTCATAACTTCCTCTCAAGCCATCGATATAAAAAGGCCTATTTAATATCGATGTCTCAAGCAATTAACACAAAATTAAAATCCATGGATACCCTAACCACCATCGATCTACCCCGCAAATAAATAAAAATAATCAATTCGCATTCTAATTTTATAAACTTATAAGTTTTTAAAATTAGAATGCTAATTGTTTCTTTTTTCCTAATGGAATGTTATCGAGCGAAATAAATGCTCAATTCTTTATTAATTACTTTTAAAGCCGAGGCTTATTAAACTATCCAATAATAATTATAAACAACTAACAATAGCGGACAATCGTTTCGATATGCAGTGAAACTGGATAAAAATATTAAAACAAAAGCGTATAAAACGAAGGCCACAGTAAAACCTGTTTGCAGAAATCTGCCGGCCGGTTTTTTTTTTTCACATGACTTCATGCACATGCACATTTTGCCACGTTCAACACTTAAAACGTACAAAGAATCATGTGAATAATATAGATTGATATGTATTTTAATAGAAGAAATAACTCACCTGATTTATTTCACAATTTTAAACTGTATTCGGTTTTTGGACACAATAAGGTTTCAAATTGCGGATCGACAACTTTCGTGATGACCGAGCGCTTTGCGGGCAATAACCAGACTAAGCTACCAACCTTACGGGCGAAGGTGACGTGACTATGACAGCTTATAGATTGGTATGTTGGCTGTGCTGGAAGCCTAGGGTTCCGCTAGCATTCAATTGAGACGATTCATTATTTTGTTACTTTTGACGGACTATAAGAAAGATGGTACCTACTCAATTTGAGTTAATATTGCCTTTTTTGTATTTAATTTTTTGTTTTTGTTACCGACTTTGGTAACTTTGGTTGGTTTTTTTTTTTATTTCTAACCAAACTTTTAAAATTTTTATTTATTTTTAATAATAATGACAATAAAATATCGTGTTTGGGAATTCTGTTTTATTGTATTGCACTTTCCACATCCTACTACTCTAGCTGATTATATAATTTCTAAGATAAATAGTAAATAACTAAAATCACTAGGTTAGGTTTAGGTTTGAACTGCGACAACACCACGCGCGAGCCGAGCGAGCGAAGCGAGCGGGCCGCGGCAGCGGCCGGCGAAGCGCTAAAAAGGAACACACTTTAACCAAATTCAATACCGCAAACTTGCTACTGAAAATGAGAAACTTACACTCTCTTGTTATTCTAGACCTTTAGTGTATGTGCCCATCAACCCACCCTTTTTAGGGTTCCGAACCCAAAGGGTACCAACGGAACCCTATTACTGAGACTCCGCTGGCCGTCTGTCTGACTGTCTGTCTGTCTGTCTGTCTGTCTGTCTGTCCGTCTGTCACCAGGCTGTATCTCATGAACCGTGATAGTTAGACGGTTGAAATTTTCACAGATGATGTATTTCTGTTGCCGCTATAACAACAAATACTAAGAACAGAACAAAGTTAAAAATTAAAGAAAAGTTTAAAAAAAGTTTTTTACGATAGCGCAGCGCCACCTATCTAGTTGCTAAGATGGCGCTATCGTCTTTACCTTAATCTGAATCTCGAAAGCGGCTCCAACGATTAAATAAAATTTAGTATACCTACAGGGGATTTCGGGGGCGATAAATCGATCTAGCTAGGAGTCATTTTCAGAAAATGTTGTTTTATTCGTGTTTTGAATAATCAACTTAAAATATACTCTTCCCGACATCTATTGGCGAGTAGAAGTACTGTATCAGTAAAGCAGTTAGTTGCTCTCAATTAAAAAAAATAGTATTATTATTCGTCAATAGATGTCGGGAAGAGTCATATATGTCTGTTTAAGTGGCAAAAAATACCGAGCAAAGCTCGGTCAACCAGATATTTAATAATATTAATTACTACAATTACTATTACCACTATTACTATTACTACTATATAATACTATTCTACCTTTGTGTTAACGTTTACTTAGTTGGTGTTAGAAGTTCGTTAGAAATTCGACAGATGGCGTTCGAAACCCTCCGTGTGCGGGACAAAGTCTGACTCGCACTTGGCCAGTTTTATTATATCCTAATCCGGCAATTTTTTTTAAATTTTAGAAAGTTTGGTTAGAAAACAAAAAAAAATCATATCTCCGAAAGGGGGGGTTTCGGCAACTTCCCCTTCAGGAGGTGGCTCTACCCATTCCCCCGCCTCCTTGTCCCCCTAAAATTGATGTCAGTTATTGTAACATTCCTACCAATTTTTTACTTATTTAGATTATGTTATCGTTAAATATTCAAAACAAAAAAATCATATCTCCGAAAGGGGGGGACTCCGTAACTTTTCCTTTAGGGGGGGTCTACCCCTTTCCCTCCACCCTTTACCCCCCTACCCTTAAAATCGATTGGAGTAGAACTAAAGTCGTACCTCATTTTCTACTATGAGTTTGAGGTATTTATCCCCATACCTGAGAATATAAGCATCGAATCTTAATAAAAATAACTAAGACCACACGTACATAGAAATAATTAAAATTGGTTCGCATACAGTGACCATTTGAGATGTATACTCTATATCTCTGGAGGTACTCATCAGATCTTGATTTATTGTATAATTAAACCAAATAGAAGGTATACTCTCTCAAACAAAAAAAAAACAAATAAAATAAAATAACTTGGGAACCTCATCTTTTTTTGAAGTTGTCTAAAATTGAGAGTCCTTTCTAAAACAGGTAACTAGATTCAGTAACTAACTAGTAATTTGAGATTTCTCCTTATATGCCACAGATCATCAACACTATTTAGAGTCAAAATATAGTTATATCCTGCAGTCACTGCAGTCAGCATAAATGTACGTAAATCAAGTCCATTATACAGATTTTTTCTTGGAAAAAAATGTGCTTGAGAACTGAAACTCAAATATGCCGCAATCGCTTTGACTTGTTTATATTTTTGTTTTGCTCTGTATATCATAACTTACAACGAACGAACGACGAATGTAAGAAGACGTAACTATACATAATAATACATATAATATTGGTGTTGATTGGTAATGAGCTGTTGATGTTTATAAATGCTTATCATTTATTGAACACTAAATTTAAAAGAGTTATCAATCTCACTTTATTATACAAAATACACGAAGATGTTATATTTGTCATTAAGTATAGTTGCAATTTGTACTGGACCCACTAAATACTATGACACTTCTGCTTGACATATTTTATGTTCCACGAATAAAAAGCGAGCCCAAAGATTTCTAGCATGAAAATTGGCGGTAAACTCAAATATAATATATGAGAATATTATAATATTGATTTTTGTCGTAAGGAGTTAACAGTCTCTAAATTCTTCCGCTCTACATTATACTATATGTACTATAGTATAATGTACTATTTATAGGGTATAGGCTATGTATAGGTACTATTTATAGGGTTCCGTACCTCAAGTAGAAAATAGGAACCCTAATGGAGTTTTTTTTTTTTAGTTTCATTATGGCTCCACACGATAAGTGTATTTAGCCAGTGTCAAGTATTGATATTTTTCAAGTTTTTATGAATTTTAGGCGTAGAGATGGGTCAAAGTCCCATGTCAGGTTAGTTTTCAAGTAAAAGTCTAGTGTAAGTCATACCTTCAGTAAAGATGTGGTGTTTACTGAAGATTTTCAGTGAAATTTTGGTGAGAACGCAAATAGCATGTTTTTCAACATTGTGCTGTTTCCCTACACTCGCACACATTCACCGGCACTTAATGGTTAATAATCTACATTTATTACACATTAACACGCGGAAGTACACAAGTTTTAGGAAAAAAATCAATGAGATCACACACACTTTCCCACGTTCCCGCCAAAACTCCCTTATGGAGGTTATAGGATAGGACACTTTGTTGTCCGTCTGTCAAGTCAAGACCCTTTTTCCCAGGAACATAAAATATTATACCTACAGCAGGGCTAGCATGGCAAGTGGACTGTTTTGTCTTTCCACCTATCCGTGTTTTGTTTGGAAGAGTATGCAAATTATAAGTAAAGTTTTTCGTTAATTATAAACGCCCGCTAACTTTTAATCAATTCTTTTTTTTAAACTTTTTAATACGAAACAAAATCAAAGCTCGGGGTTAAACTTCACCAAGCGTTTAAATTGTTGTGTTGATCTCCTGTCAGTGGCGAAAAACAGGGAAATAATTTTGTCTTTCCCCCGGGGATAAGGCCATGCTAGCCCTGCAGCACGGATGAACTATTCTCCCAAAGAGAATATAATACTATTCTCCGTGATATAGTACTATTAAGTATTCTGTGGTGATATACAGCCTTGTACCACGTATTATTTATTCTGTGGCAGAGGTATCAAGTTGAAAATATATGTACAGTCCGGCAAGTATAACTTGACGTGCCTGTGCGCCACTGTGCTTTTACTTTGTACTTTGATAACAGTTTCTCTTAAACCACTTTTAATTACTTTTGGCATTATTGAACTAATTTAATGTAGCAGATTTATCAACAGTAATGTCGCGGTAATCTCTCAAACGTCAAACTCACAGTTTCAATTAAAAGAATTAGTTCCAAAAACCACCACCGCCAAGTTATACTTGTGGCACTGTAAAATACTTGGATCTACGCAGGGTCTACGGCCTCTATCAGCTGTGAAAAAAATCAAACTTGTAAGTCAACGCGATCAAAAGATAACGACCGTTTGTGTTGCATATTTTGCGATTTCACAAGGAAATCAAAACTTACAGGGTACTTCCTACCCTATTAACCAACAATCACGAAATTTGGCAAGAAGCACACCTTACAGCACATGTACAGGAAAAAATAAAAACCGTACATTACAACCGTACAACAAATAAAAGCTATAGCAAGCAACCTTATTATTTGCGGTTGTCCTTGTCTAAGGTACTTGTACTATTCATTATTCTGTGTCTAAGGATCGATCGTCAAAGTTAACTTTGTTTATTTTAATTATAAGAATTGTAGTAATTACAGTGCCACAAGTATAGCTTGGCGGTGGTGGTTTTTGGAACTAATTTCGCTCTCTTGAAACTGTGAGTTTGACGTTTGAGAGATTACCGCGACATTATTGTTGATAAATCTGCTACATTAAAATAGTTCAATAATGCCAAAAGTAATTATAAGTGGTTTAAGAGAAACTGTTATCAAAGTACAAAGTAAAAGCACAGTGGCGCACAGCCGCGCCAAGTTATACTTGCCGGACTGTAATGTTAATTTTAGTTCCGCTACTAACGCCTCCGTTTTGTTATTCAACGCGCGCCATGTCAGTTTGCTAATTGTTTTCTGCTACAGTTGCGCGAATTAATTAATCTTTGAATTTTAAAAGCTTATGCCTTCCTATTAAGAGGGAACGCAGGGTGCACTTTTCCATACAAATGTATTCCCCTGTTTCCTCCCTGGAAAATGCTTCTAGAGAAAAAATTGTTTCTACAAAAAATCAAGGGTTGCTGTAGCAATACTATATGCTGTAGCCCCTATACTTTGCTTTTTTTGACCAACCAATCGCAAAAAGAAATATAAGCCTTATTATCTCCTCTTTAAGATTTTGTAAGGGTCATTATTTCTATTTGCAATTGGTTGGTCAAAAAAACCAATTATAGGGGCATAGCTACAGCAGACCTTGATTTTTTGTAGAAACAAATTTGGCTCTAGAAGCATTTTCCAGGGAGGAAACAGGGGAATACGATTGTATGGGAAACTGCACCCCCCGTACGCTCTTAATATCATAAACGATCTGTGCCCCGCGGTTTTACCCGCGTAGACATCGTTTCCGTAGGAATATCGGGATAAAATGTACCCTATGTGTTATTCCAAGGTCTAGGACTAGGTCTATCTACATACTGAATTTCAACACAATCGGTTCAGTAGTTTTAGCGTGAAAGAGTTACAAACATATACATCCTTTCCTTGCATCCATACATATACACTTTCGCATTTATAATATAATAGCAGCCCGCCCCGGCTTCGCACGGGTAGAACATGCCTACAAAATTTGCATCAGTTTGTTGCATCAAATATAAAATATTAACATATTTAACAATTATCGTCGTATTTCAACCAATTTACACAAAACCTTAACGAATTATGCACCTAAACCTTCCTCATAAACACTCTGGCTATTGGTGAAAACCGCATGATAATCCGTTCAGTAGCTATTGAGATTATTGCGAACAGACAGACAGACGCAGTGATGGACTTTGTTTTATAATACTTACGTAATGATATTGGACGGCCCTTTGGCGTAAAGGATAGTTACCATGATTCTGACCCGACGGTCGTTGGTTCTAATCCTAGCTATATACCTAGTGTCATGATTTCTTATTTTTATAAGTTAAATTTACTTATATTGATGTATTTTAATAATGAATTGTGCTCATTTGACTTATGTTTTGTGAAACTGCCATTGGAAACGTTTTGACTCACACTGTCAGTGTCAATCGATGGTGCCAACCTGCCAACTTCAAAACTACCGCGAATGAGAATTGTCTGTGGCCTCTAAGCATGGATGCCAACCTTAAAAAGAAAACAAGAAAGTTAACGCGGTAGAGTGTTGGTAGTCGGGCTTCAGTTCGGTCTTGGCGTTTAAACTAGTAGGTCGTGGTTATAAAAGTACCTCTAAATTCTCGACATTTATTGTATAGTTTGTGATGTACCGACATTGGTCGGATGTATATTATACGAAGTTTGCGCCCATTACACGATGTTTCAATTGGAAGAAGGTGTTTTACTGACAATTCAGAAGTGGGATAACCCAAAGGGTATGTTGATAGCTTTTAATAGATTGTTTTTTTTTCTCCTATATTTAGTATGCTTGATATGCGTCCACTAAAGTAATTTATCAGAAGTAACTGACATTTATTTGAAAATTGAACTGGATCACGTGCAATTTACATGATTGTGTTGGATTTGTGCAGCGTGTCTGGTCAGGGCAACCCTCTGGTGATGTGCTGCTTAAATCAAGATCATTCGTGTGCGGTGGTGTGCGTGGGTTCTTGGCCAAGGCTACCCTCTGGTAGAACCTAGCGCATGCTTTCGTACGCTTTTGAGTTGGGCGTGTTTGTGTTTGGTCGGGGCCACCCTCCGATAGCATATAACACGTTTGACATTTTATTTTTATTTTTATGTTGTGGTTGCGCGTTATAAGAAAGTATTAAACCATTGAAAGTCATTGAACTTTATAAGTTTTGATTTTAATATTTACAAACGTTTCAAACAGAAAGTCTAACAAGCATTCAGAATATAAAGTTACAAGTGTGTTAAAATAATATATTGTTTTTCTAATGGATGGGTCGACTGGTTGTCAGATTATTGGATACATTAGAGGGCATGCCAGTTGACTCAACGGTTAATTGGGCGAGCACCTGAGTGTTTCGCTAGACGTTGGTTGGACACGTCGGATTGTTAATTAGGGGGCGTTCTAATTATACTCAACAGTTAATTGAGCGGGCACGGGAGTGTCCCATTGGATGTTGGTTGAGTCGATTAGACACGTCGGATGGTTAATTAGGGGGCGTTCTAATTGTACTCATCGGTTAATTGAGCGGGCACGGGAGTGTCCCGTTAGATGTTGGTTGAGTCGATTAGACACGTCGGATGGTTAATTAGGGGGCGTTCTAATTGTACTCATCGGTTAATTGAGCGGGCACGTGAGTGTCCCGTTGGATGTTGGTTGAGTCGATTAGACACGTCGGATGGTTAATTGAGCGGGCACGGGAGTGTCACGTTGGATGTTAATTGAGCGGGCACGGGAGTGTCACGTTGGATGTTAATTGAGCGGGCACGGGAGTGTCACGTTGGATGTTAATTGAGCGGGCACGTGAGTGTCACGTTGGATGTTGGTTAAGTTAATTAGACACGTCGAATTGTTAATTAGGGGGCGTTCTAATTGTACTCATCGGTTAATTGAGCTGGCACGTGAGTGTCACATTGTACGTTGGTTGAGTCGATTAGACACGTCGGATTATCAGTTAAAGGACTAGCTGTACTTATTGGTAAATTGAGCGAGATAATAATGGTGATGATGGTGATGATGATGGTGATGATGATGGTGATGATGATGGTGATGATGATGGTGATGATGGTGATTATGACGGTGATTATGACGGTGATGATGACGGTGATGATGACGGCGATGATGACGGCGATGATGGTGATGATGATGATGGTACTGATGGTGATAATGGTGATGATGGCGGTGATGATGATGGTGATGGTGGTGATGGTGATGATGATGGTGATGCTGATGGTGATAATGATGATGATGATTGTGATGATGATGGTGATGATGATGATTATGACGGTGATGATGACGGTGATGATGACGGCGATGATGGTGATGATGGTGGTGATGATGATGGTGATGATGGTGGCAATAATGATAACGGTGATGGTGTTGATGGAAGTGATGATGATGGTGGAGATGATGGTGATGTTTATAAAAATATAACAGCTTACTAAAGTAAATATGAATTGAAAAATGGGTTAAATAGAAATAGGAGAGTTTTATTTATTTTATTTTAAATACTGGATTCAATATGCTAGATAATTTTGGAAAATTTAAATGTTTAATGAATCTAAATTGAATATTGTCGGTGTTTTGTTTGTGAATGGATTATGCCGTTGGCAATGTGTGTATTATAGTGTGTTGCCAATGATGTCTACTGATGATGATGGAACCCTGCCTGACTCGCCACTCGACGGCGACCATGTAATAACCAGAAGAGAAGGTCACCTTCTACTACTAATACCAGCGAAGAAGTTGCTACATCTCGTAAGACCTGTAGGGTGTCAAGGAATCGTTAACATGCTATCTTCGGCAAACAGAGTCATTGGATATTGATCGGATTGCTCTAGAAAAATTATTAATGTAGATGATAAATAGAAGTGGTAAGTACGCTAGCTACTCCATACTTCACCTTGCGTTGAATTGATGTGTATATTTAATTAATTATATTTAGATGATAACTTACAACTTATTGTAAGCTGGCTGCGTGTATTGTACACGGGTACAACACTGTAAAAATGACGTGTAAATTTGACGATTTAGGAATAAAAGAATATGAAATATGAATAATTATGCCAAGTGCATTTGACGCCATGGACGTCCAGCTTGTAACTAAGTAACTTTTTAACTAAGTAGTATGGTTATGGTTACAGTAGATCGCATAAACTGCATTATGGTTGTCAACATCGAAACTTATATTCTTGCTGCTTTAAAGTTAATTATTGTGATAATGTGTAAATCTATATCCCTTTTTCGTCACAGAAAATATCATATTACTCGAAGTAGTCGTTTAATTGTAGAAGAAATATATATATATATATATATATATATATATATATATATATATATATATATGCATATCTATATTACATACTTTTCAAATAGTTTGGATATTATTGGCATTATTACTATGGATCGGTAGTTATGAACTAAAAATCAGCTTTCTTTGGATATCTGTATAAAAATATTTTAATTTTTTCTATTTTATTGTCTGGATATATACCTGATTTATCGAAAAGGTTACCTTTTTGTCGCATTCGTTTAAAGCATCAATATGACTCAAATCATAGCATAGGATAGCATCATGTGTATGAACACATTTGCTGTGATCGACAATGATGACACGTTTTATTATTTTATAAGAAATCGCATTATAATGAAATAGAAATGAATTTATTTCACATGAAATAGAGTTTAAAAGGTTTTCGAAGAAATCATATAAGACCATCTATTTCGCCATGTCATGACATGTGAAAGAACATAAAATTAACATTAATGAAATACAATGTCAAATATAGCCGACACAATTGGTATTTTTCAGTGACCTTCAGTTTTAAAATATATTGTATGATATATGAGGTGAGGTATATAAGGGCGCATGAACATACAATTTGTATTGCTCCTTATGTTGTTATTTTGTTTCCTAATTGTGGTAGATATTGGTATGACTTTATTTACAATATAATCATTTAAGATGTAGGATATTTCTTCAGTATGAATTACTCATACGTAACTTTAAAGTTATTTTACTTAAAATAATTGCGAATTAAGATAACATTTTGTTTGATATATTTACGTATTCACCACGACGTTTTCGATTTATTATTCGATATTTTTATTTTTGTGACATGCGTATAAAATGTTTAATAGGAGTTTAGAGTATTATTTATATTTTCTATTTGTCATTGTAGATTTGAGTGTAGATGTGCTGTAAAAAGTATCTGCTTTTTACTACTGATTTTCAATCTCCACACCGTATCAGCTGTGCAGTGTGTTCATAGAGTGCTAGTTTCAACAGTTCAGTTTTACAGTAATTTTTAAAAAAAAACAATGCACGGAGTTATAAAACCAACTTTGGTTCCTATTTTATATAGTCTGTTGTTTAAAAGCTAATGCTTTGAAAATTGAAAAATGCTAATAAAATGTCTATAATCCATTAAAAAAACAAATCATTAAAGTATAAAGCGATGTTAATTTTGTACGTCTATATGGAAATCATTATTACTATAATTATAATTTCATTACACAGGAAAACAGAAACATTTGTTCTAATTAAGAAAAGATCAATTAAGCTACAAATATTTTTCATGAGGATTACTACTCCATTGTGGTTTTTTTTTGTTCTCTTTATATTCCTATTTGGATTATTTCCTTGTGATTGATTTTAGCTCAAGCTCAGGAATTGTGATATTCTACTCTTCAATTGTAAGTCTTGAGTATTCAACAGTTGGTAGACATAATAGGTAAACTATTAGTATGTATAATATTTATAAGTGTACTATGTATTACATGGATATACCAAAGTGATCACTTGATATTCTGAAGTTCTTTTCGCGGATTAATGCAGTAATCATTCTCCGTAATTTCGCTAACTTCTTATCCATATCTGTAACAAGCTGCTTGTTGCTACTGACATTAATCTAAAGGTGGAATAGAATAGAATGATTATTTATTGCACATCAAATAAAATATACAGACAATAATTCATAACAAGATAATGTTCATACTATGGGCGGTCTTATCGCTTGGAGTGATCTTTATTAGACAAGCTTTGGGTGGACAGGATTTCACATATTCATGTTGCAAGGGAAAGGGGTGTACAGCTATAAAATTATATAACAATAATTATAATACATAAAATACATACACTAAATGTACATTACACACACATTTTATACATACACACATATATATAGCCATATACATTATTATACACACATACATAAGATACTACTGGATGAATACGACTAGTTAGTAACATATTATCTGTCTTTTTATGATACGGTACATTACTTTCTGCCACCGTTACTATCTTTATTTGATATTTCGAGCTCTAAACACAAATTTCTTTGTTGGTAATGTCAAGTGATATTTCCTTCTTTAGACATGTAGTGGATACTTGGGTTATTTCTAATGACTTGAATTAATTATGAAATATTTGTTTTTGGGTTCATTTCATAGTAATTTTCCATCTATGTCAACGCTGTCTTATTATACGTTGAATGTTTTTTTGGAGTCTATATTATTAATAATTGTTTTAGTTCGGGCAACAGCCCGAAAATACACATCAATGTTTTACTGAAGATTTACTACTTTTGAGATGTAGTTAATGACTTCGATTTAATGAAACTTTAAATATCTTTTTATATAGTTCGTTTCAAAGAGGTTATTCTTACTTCTTGCCTTTTAAAGTTTCGTCTTCAAGAGGTAATACTATAATTTCATTCTAATGTCTAAATATAAAGTCCTGGAATTATTTCGGGAGTTCCAAATTAATTTTCAAAATAATCAGGTAAACTACAAGTGGTGCTATCTTGGTTATCTGCTGACATTTTACTAACATTGATGTTGCTATTCAAAGTTACTGCGCTGGCGACAAAAAAGAAAACGATAAATGACGGTGTTCGAATCAGGGTCACGCAGATTGCAAATCAAAAACGCTAACCTTTCTGCCAGCGATTCTTACAGGCGACTGACGAAATTAACGTTTCGTATTAAAGTGTATTTATTTTATTTTGGCTGGAGTCGAAGGTATTTCAAACAAAAGTGGATTAAAAATATTTTATTGTTTAGGTGCTTGATACCTTTGTAACGTTACAATTTATAATTGATATTTTAGTGATTTATATACTTTTGGTGATTAATTATGAACTCACTGCTTATGTTTTTGTTTATCAGCAGTTATGCTCTTGTTATTTATTGATCTTGTCAAATCTATGGGCTTAGACGTATTCCTTATTGTTCTGAATATATTACGTTGTTCCGAGCCCTTTTCAGCATTTATTAAAAGCCGTAGTCATGTTTTATTTTCATAAATAATCTTTCGAACGACTTTTCATACTTTACTAAGTTTTTGATAATTTTGTTAGATTAAAATAACTTGATTAAATAATACTTTTAAACTTATTAGTAACTGCGGTTACTGCATTCAATACAATCCGACCTTGGATATATATTAAATCCGTTGATGTACAAAGCTATGATGGCATCTTTACTGGTGGTATGAAATAAGGTCTGATGTCATGATTTCAGCTACTGAGGTTACAAAACCAGGGTTTAATGTTATATATTTATTCACACATTATATTTTGTGTCATGATTTAATTAAAGCATAGTTAAATAATTTGTGTAAAGCGAATTTGTCTAATTAATTAGTTTTGTTCATACATATAAGTAATTATTTTTCAATTCGTTTGAAATATTAGTAAACATAGTAAATTTATATTAAGTTAAATAAACATTAATTTGGAATTAATATTCGTGGAAAAGTTTATTTGATAAATATTGTAAGAATTTATGTTATCAGAAATAATGTAATATGATATTATAGCGATGAAATATTAGAATCATAGTTTTATATTATTGATATTTCTATTATTATTAAAATATGATTGAGTTATTTTTATGTGTATGCCGGGAGGCATCACGTTGTCGGATGGCCGAGTGTCATGATTTCTTATTTTTATAAGTTAAATTTACTTATATTGATGTATTTTAATAATGAATTGTGCTCATTTGACTTATGTTTTGTGAAACTGCCATTGGAAACGTTTTGACTCACACTGTCAGTGTCAATCGATGGTGCCAACCTGCCAACTTCAAAACTACCGCGAATGAGAATTGTCTGTGGCCTCTAAGCATGGATGCCAACCTTAAAAAGAAAACAAGAAAGTTAACGCGGTAGAGTGTTGGTAGTCGGGCTTCAGTTCGGTCTTGGCGTTTAAACTAGTAGGTCGTGGTTATAAAAGTACCTCTAAATTCTCGACATTTATTGTATAGTTTGTGATGTACCGACATTGGTCGGATGTATATTATACGAAGTTTGCGCCCATTACACGATGTTTCAATTGGAAGAAGGTGTTTTACTGACACTACCAATGAAAGTTTTATGTGCATTCATGAATCATGGGTTTTCGTACAGAGGTATTCAGTATTCAGTATTCAGTATTCAGTATTTTATTGCGTCTATAAAAGTATTTACAAGGTCTTAAATAAAATGTACAGTTCTTTATAAACCCTGGAAGGGCACAGCAATATTACTTTAAAAAATTAAATTATTAATCAATTAGGAGAGAGGAGGAATATTACACTTCTACATAATTATCGTAATTATTATTATTTATGCATGTCATTTATGTCGGTATATAATTTATTTTATTTAATGTAAAAAGGAAATGTCATATTTTTAAATAGAAAACAATGTCAAAATTTATCTTTAAAATATTCGTCAATTGTATAATAGCTTTTTTGGACTAAAAGTTCCTTTAATTGTTTCACAAAGTTTCGATTTTGGGATTGACTTTTTAGAGATACCGGCAAGTGATTATATATTTTTATGGACATTACTAGGGGACCTTTCGAATACATTTGAAGGTGAGATGTAGGCAGTATTAATCGGTTGGCATGTCGTACACTACTATGCCTAGATGCATCTAATCGTGTTGTGTACAAGTTGGGATGGTTGCGAACAAATTTACAAACTTCGTGAATGTAGATGCACGGTAGGGTGAGGATTTTGTAAGTTTGAAAATACGGTTTACAGCTATCCGTTTGGTCTATATTGGCTAAAATGCGAACAAGTTTTTTTTGAAGGATAAAAAGGGTAGGCGCAGATGAACAAGCTCCCCACAATATGACGCCATAATTCAACAATGCACTAGCTTGAGAATGATATAACGCAAGTGCAGTGCTGAGGTCAGTTGTCTTCTTAATCTCGCGGAGTGCGTAACTAAATTGAGACATTTTATTTTTAACTTTTTGAATATGTAATTCCCAATTTATATGTTTGTCTATAATCAGACCAAGCAAAGTGCAATTATTGACAGTTTCTATTTCCGTGTTTTGATACGTGAATCGAATATTCAGTGGTGCTTTTTGGTGGGGATAGAAGGAAATTAGTTTTGTTTTAGAGTAATTGATCTGAAGATTATGATCCTTCATCCATTCTACTATTTTATTAAGTATGTCAGTAAGTTTATTATTTAGGAATTCTTTACTATTACAAGAGGTTATTATTGATATATCGTCCGCGAATAATATACATGTTTCATTCATAATTTTTGGTAAGTCGTTTATGTATAATAAAAACAATAGACATCCTACAACACTACCCTGAGGTATTGAGGCGTTGATTGTTTTGCAATCAGATCGAATGTTTTTTATGGTATTTGTTTGGTAATTGAAATGCTCGAGTTCTACGTATTGCTGCCTGTTCTCTAGGTAGGATTTAAACCATTTATAGGCAACACCTCTAACACCTATTCCGTATAATTTAGTTAGTAAAATGTTGTATTGTACTTTGTCGTATGCCTTAGACATATCGAGTAGGATACCGATGGCATATTTCTTATTGTTTATTTCACTTAAAGCTGCTTGGATGTATTTAAATATAGCTAGTGATGTCGACCGGTTTTTGCGAAAACCGTTTTGGCTATCATCGAAAATAGAATACTTTTCACAAAAGGAATATACACGATCGCACATAGCTTTTTCAAATAATTTTGATGCCGTAGGTAAGAGGGCGATAGGCCGATAATTACTAGGGTCAGTTTTTATATTTTTCTTGTGGATAGGTTTTATTATTGCTTTCTTTAGTTGTTTTGGGAATGTGCCCTCTTCAAATGATTGATTTATGAGCAAACAAAATGGCAAGGTCAGTTCCTCAGCACAAAATCTAATTAGAGAAGGGGGGAGGTCATCGATACCGTGACTGTTTTTGTTTTTAAGATTTTTTATTAATTTATACATTTCTTTTGGTGATACATGGCTTAGGTACATTGAATTTTCGGTGGGTTGCATTACGAGGCGGCCGCGGGGCTCCTCTCCGTTTTGTGGCGTAGTATGTACACGTTCTCCAACCGCGGCAAAGAAGTTCTTAAAGGTATTTGCGACTTTCTTAGTGTCTGTTATCGTTGTATTATCTATTTCTAGCTGAATGTTAGATTTATCTTTTTTGCGGTATTTATTCGTACGCTCATTTATAACTTGCCACATTGCCTTAATTTTGTTACTAGATGTTTTTATTTTATTTTTATAATGTATCTTTTTAGCTATAGTAACCGATTTCTTTAGTAATTTTTCGTACTGTTTATAATATTTAGTAAGAATAGGGTTATGGGTTTGTAAACATAATAATTTTAGAAGTCTTTTGTTTCGGCAGCAGCGTTTTATACCTACTGTCAACCAATGTTTTTTATTAGATGTTAATTTTATTTTACGTTTTGGGATGCATTTATTTAATAACTGTATTAATATTTCATGGAAAGCTTGGTAATTATCATAAATATTTTTTGTTTTTTTGATGATGTCTGGCCAGTTAATAGTCTTTAAGTTGTATTTAAATAGTTTCATATTAATTTTGTTGTATGTTCGTTTTTCTATTTTCCAAATTTTGTTTTTTTTCTGTGGTAATATAATTTCAAAAACCGTTCCTGCGTGATCAGAAAATCCTAATTCTTCTACCGTGGTGCGTAAATTAGTTTCGTTAAAATTGGTAAATATTAGGTCCAGGCATGTTGATGTTTTTGAAGTTATTCGTGTCGGTTTTTTTACATGTTGGGATAATTTATATTCTAACATAAAGTCTAACAATCGATTTGTTTTAGGATTATTTTGTAATATATTAGTAATTAAGTCGCCTCCGATTATAATTTTATATTTATTGTATTTATTATTTATGTAATTTAAGATTAGTTTAAGTCTATTATAGAAAATTTCTTCCTCTCTTCTATTCCAGTATATTGTTATAATTAATATTTTTTCATTAGGCAATTCAACCGCGCATATTTCCAGTATGTATTCAATAGACATATTCGTTATATCAGGTCTGGGTAAACATTGGATATGTTCTTGAAGCGCCACCAGTACTCCACCGCCGCTTCGGGATGTTCTGCAGTATGATGAAACGATTTTATATCCACTTAGTAGTATCAAATCTAACTTTTCTTGAGTCGCCCATGTTTCGGTGATGCATATAGCTTGGTAAATAGGATTTTCTTGTATAAATGATTCTAGTATATGTAGTTTATTGTTTATACTTTGGATATTTTGAAACAGGATCTTGAAAGTCAATTCATTTGTTGTAGCTGGAGCGAAAGGAGTAGTTCGAGTTTCGAAAGGAATGAGTCCTGCTTTCGAAGTTGTTGTTTGTAGGTATTTCGGTCACTTCTTGCATTTGGTGAGTATATGTTATTATATTGTTATCTACCTTATCGATTTGTTTGCCTCTCTGTATATCGTCGATTTTTATTTTCTTCCCTTGAATATAAAGTTGGTTATCCCGGATCCTAGCAGAGAGTCCTTGCTTTCTTGCTTCAATCATCTCTTTTGTCATCAAGCTTCTTAACTTTCTCGCATTCTGGTCTAGGAACTCGGATATATGAAGACTGTATCCTTCAAAACACATTCTATTATTTATTATATACTTGGTCATGCGTTTACTGAGTAGTTCGATTACTAGCGGCCGTGGCCGACTGTTTGTATTTTTATAGTGTGGAAGTTTGCCGATTCTGTACGTATCTTCAATATATCCAGCTAAGTCGACATTCATAATATCTCTAAAAGCTTGAGTTATTCGGCTATGCAATATATAGTCATGCTCGTCATAGTGTTCTTTAAAGCCATAAACTACAATTTTTTTACAGCAACTTTCAGGATAACTGTGGTTTTCAGGTGCCGATGCCGTGGTAGACGCCTGAAGAGCTTTAATTTCTAGTTTAAGATTATCACAATCTGATTCTAATTTTGTTATAGTTTTGTTTAAAGCTTGTATCTCTGATTTTCTTTCATTGTTTTTCTTATATAAGGTGGTAGTGTCTATAGTTATTTCTTCTCGTAATTTGGTTACTGCTTTGTTCACTTCTGTTGTAATTGTCTCCCGTATTGCGCATATAATGGAAGCGTTATTTTCTTTAAGTCTTAATACAATTAAATCGTTTAGTGATTGTAGTGTAAGTTCTGTCGTGGTCGTAGTTTTAATATTTTCAGCGATTGCAGGTTGGAGTGTATCGCCTAAAGTGCTCACATCGTCGGAGCTCGAGGAGTCGTTGTGTGTCAACGGAGTTATTTTATTTCTATGCGTGACATTACTTGTAGACGGTGTAATTATCGGTGTTTCTAGTTCGTAGTCCCTTGATCGTATCGGAGTGTTTGTATTCCCGTTTTTGGGCAATTTACAATAGCATGCTGGGCATTTCCATGTTTTATTATGTTCTTTCGTCATTGTATTATAGAAACGCTGGGTTGAGACATTTGCGCATTCTAAATCGTACGATTTATTGCATACGCCACAATTGAGGTATAATCTATCTGGTAATACATTTTGGCAACCGGCACATATAGGCGCCATCTCGAATTTTTTTTTTTTTTTTTTTTTTTTTTTAATGAGGGTGGTCTATCAATATTTTTTTCGAGGCTATCAATTTTTATAGTTGTAATATATTAAATTATACCTTTTGTTTTCTCCTCTGATGCTCTTTGATAATTCACATTTATATGAATTTTATCTGTGTTTCAACAGATTAGGGACTTTTTCACTAAATTTAAGATTGAATTGTCGTTACTCCGTTTTTTATATTCTCGATAATTTCACTTATTTCTTATAATTTCAGCACATTTTATACTTTCTTAGGTGGAGTTGTTTATGTATTTCAATATTATTTGCTTCTTTTTTAAATTCATTTGTGTTTTATAATTTTACGACGGTAAAAAATACGGAACCGAACTTAACCTGCGCACAGTTGTGTTACTGTTCCCGCACCCGGTAGGTTAGGTAGTGGGATCATTGAATCAAAATCAATCAAATCATGGGATCAAAGAAGGGGTATTATACGTTTAACGTGTGTCTGTCTGTAGCATCTTAGCACCCAACCGGATGAACCGATTTTGATTGTATGATTGATATTTTTTTTTTGTTTGATAGATGTCTTCATCGAGAGTGTCCTTAGCTTTGATTCATGAAAATTCGTTCAATAGTTATAAAACTATGAGCTCTTTTCTAGTTAATTGCGCTATGAAATCGACTTTCATAGGTCTGATCAATTCGAAAATCTTCTTCTTCAACGATATTGTAAGAACATGGAAGCATTGACCTGATGCTGGGACATCTCTTGTACTCTACAGAATACTCAAATCCACACCAACTTACAGCTCAGATTTTAAATGTCGTGTTTAGAGTCATTGGAATGCTTTTATTGAAAAGATTATACATAGATCAGTCGGGGTGGTTTATATATAGATCATAACTATATAATACAATAGAATTTTATACAGTAAAAATATATTATTATACTATATTGACTTCAAATTGATTGTGATCGGTGGGGATCTACAGCATCGCTAAGCTTATATGTAATAATATTTTCATAGTAACTATGACCTAATCTGTGGTTTCACTGCAGATATTTTATTAATTTTGCGATGCGTGTATGTGAAATCCGTTATATCTTCTAGAGTTTTCATTTGAATAATATACTGTAAACGACAATTTTAATCTATAATATATGGCTAAGCTAATTAACGTAATTATTTGGATATGGATTAATACTATATAATTGAAAATAGCATTCGAAGTTATGTAATATTTTTTAACGACAAATTAAAAATTAAAATGGTTACTGTGAGTCAACCTTAAGAGATAGACATATGCTGTAGCGGACTTTTTTGTAGGTCTTATTAAGTTGTACAACTCTTGCATAGAAAATATTCTTCCATCTATTTTCAATTGAGCAGCGTTCGTAAGAAACGTGTTTTTTCGACCGGTTTTTAGTCGACTTAGGTTGCAAATTAGGTCTCCACGAATGTACCTTTGATTTAAACGGGATAATATATAGCCTATTTTTATTCCGAACGTCCATTCTATATATTAGTGAAAGAATTTTTTAAATCGGTCCAGTAGTTTTTGAGCCAAATCATTACAAACATACAAAAATACGAAAATACAAAAATACAAATGTTCTCTCTTTATTAACCGACTTCAAAAAAAGGAGGAGGTTTCTCAATTCGACCGTATATTTTTTTTTTTTTTTTTTTTTTTTATGGTTGTTCGCGGATAACTTCGTCGTTTATGAACCGATTTCGATTATTCTTTTTTTGTTCGAAAGGAGATATCCCAAGTGTGGTACCATGGTAATTTTATCGAGGTATGATAAGTATCTCCAGAGATATTGAGATAAACATCTCAAAATTGGTACTGAAAATGTATAGCGCGGCATTGAAGTCGGTTGTTTTTTAGTTTTTAAACGATATTATAATATTAGTATTGATGTAAGACTGTCATATTTAAGATTAGTAGATTAGTAAGGATGTGACCGCCACCTAACCCGAGTGCCTAGTGAGAGTTTCTTAAATTTTAATTACCTACTCGATCACGTCAAAGTAAACGCAGTTTTGTATGGAAATAACAATGCTACCTATATACACACTAGATGGCGCTATTTAATTCCATACAAATCTGCGTTTACTGTGACGCATAAAGTAACAAATCTAATTCAACAACAACAAATTCTTCTCTTTGTCTAAGCTGTGACGTGTCGAGTAAGTGAACCAGCCAATCTTGTTTAGAACATCTCAAGTCAAGAGGGCCTATCACGAAGTTTGATAGTGTCAGTAAAACACCTTCTTCCAATTGAAACATCGTGTAATGGGCGCAAACTTCGTATAATATACATCCGACCAATGTCGGTACATCACAAACTATACAATAAATGTCGAGAATTTAGAGGTACTTTTATAACCACGACCTAGTTAAAGTTAGTTTAAACGCCAAGACCGAACTGAAGCCCGACTGCCAACACTCTACCGCGTTAACTTTCTTGTTTTCTTTTTAAGGTTGGCATCCATGCTTAGAGGCCACAGACAATTCTCATTCGCGGTAGTTTTGAAGTTGGCAGGTTGGCACCATCGATTGACACTGACAGTGTGAGTCAAAACGTTTCCAATGGCAGTTTCACAAAACATAAGTCAAATGAGCACAATTCATTATTAAAATACATCAATATAAGTAAATTTAACTTATAAAAATAAGAAATCATGACAATAGGGATTGAAATGAACGCACATGGCAGAGATGGAGCTATACAGCCTACATAGCTCCGTCCCCGTCATTTAGTTCATTTCGTTAATTCAGCCTAAATCTATGACAAGCCTGAAGTACTGACATTCACATTCAATACCAGAAGATGGCATCTGTGGTATGTGCTCTGATCTATAATATCATAATCCATCGTCCTAGATAATATCCCTATCATCCCATGCTAATTTTCTTTATATAGTAGGTAGTATTCTGTGATTATTTTTGTAACAAATTTAATTTAGTTACTATATTTACCAAACGGAAAAAAAGCTACAAGTTATCAGAAGTAATACCACAGATTATATAATAGTTACTTCGTAAGTAATACACCTACATACATAAAGAACCTCGCACTAGGCACTTTGATGTTATGTGAAGATGCGGTCTAAGCTGGAATCGTGCTTTTCTGCAATTATAATATCGTTTAAAAACTAAAAAAGAACCGACTTCAATGCCGCGCTATTCATTTTCAGTACCAATTTTGAGGTGTTTATCTCAATATCTCTGGAGATACTTATCAGACCTCGATAAAATTACCATGGTACCACACTTGGGATATCTCCTTTCCAACAAAAAAAGAATAATCAAAATCGGTTCATAAACGACGAAGTTATCCGCGAACAAACATAAAAAATAAAAATACGGTCGAATTGAGAAACCTCCTCCTTTTTAACCGACTTCAAAAAAAGGAGGAGGTTTCTCAATTCGACCGTATATATATATATATATATATATTTTTTTTTTTTTTAATGTTTGTTCGGGGATAACTTCGTCATTTATGCACCGATTTTGATTATTCTTTTTTTGTTCGAAAGGAGATATCCCAAGTGTGGTACCATGGTAATTTTATCGAGGTCTGATAAGTATCTCCAGAGATATTGAGATAAACATCTCAAAATTGGTACTGAAAATGAACATTGAAGTCGGTTCTTTTTTAGTTTTTAAACGATATTATTTTGAAGTCGGTTAAAAAGACGGCAGTAGGTAATACCACTGAAACACTGACATTAGTGCAATCCACGAGCGCAAAATATTTATCCCGTCTTCTATAGTCATCATAATCAGCCAGTGTCAGTCCACTGTATGAATAAGTATGTATGTATGTACGTATATATTTCTTTGGCACGCCCTAGAGCCTAAACGGCTTGTCGTATTTTTAACCGACTTCAAAAAAAGGAGGAGGTTTCTCAATTCGACCGTATATTTTTTTATTTATTTTTTATGTTTGTTCGCGGATAACTTCGTCGGATAACTTCGTCGTTTATGAACCGATTTTGATTAATCTTTTATTATTATTTTTTTTTATGTTTGTTCGCGGATAACTTCGTCGTTTATGAACCGATTTTAATTATTCTTTTTAACCGACTTCAAGAAAAGGAGGAGGTTTCTCAATTCGACCGTATATTTTTTTTTTTTTTTTTTTTTATGTTTGTTCGCGGATAACTTCGTCGTTTATGAACCGATTTCGATTATTCTTTTTTTGTTCGAAAGGAGATATCCCAAGTGTGGTACCATGGTAATTTTATCGAGGTATGATAAGTATCTCCAGAGATATTGAGATAAACATCTCAAAATTGGTACTGAAAATGAATAGCGCGGCATTGAAGTCGGTTGTTTTTTAGTTTTTAAACGATATTATTTGTATTTGTCCGAAAGGAGATATCCCAAGTGTGGTACCATATTAATTTTATCGAGGTCTGATAAGTATCTCCAGAGATATTGAGATAAACATCTCAAAATTGGTACTGAAAATGAATAGCGCGGCATCGAAGTCAGTTCTTTTTTAGTTTTTAAACGATATTATTATGTGAGTACTGAGTAGTGTCAATAGATTCGTCCTAGTCGTGAGAGTTACACCACTGGGTACATCAAAATTTAAAAAAAAAACAAAATTAAGGATTTTTGGCGCCAAAATGTAAATTCAAAATAACGAGGAAAATAAAGAAAAACAAGTCACGCGAATTATAAAGAGCGAGCCTAGGAGTCGCAAAAAAAACCTTGATTTATTTCACTTAGTTTAATTATAAAGATATTACAAAGTTAATATAAAGTACAATTAAAGACGTGTCGACTGGTCGATGTGAGAACCAGCAAAGAGAATATAACCACTACGTTAAGAAGAGTCGGGACTCCCATAGAGCAAACTGACCAAATAGCGAAATGTCAAAACGAGAAGTAACGACGTCAAAGTAAGAAATAGTGAGTGAGACGAATATAGACTTCCATCGGACGCGCCCCCCTTTTCATTAGTTTTCATAGATCTTTTTTTTTGTACTGCAGTTTCGGTAGACTGAGAACCAGAAGTGTCGAATAATGTTCCGATGCCGCGATGGTCTCAGGCTCGCAGGTGGTCGATGCAGTTGCAGGAATGCTGCGTCGGCTATACCGTGGGACAGTACAGTGGGACTTGAATATAGAATACATGGCATCAGCGGTATCCGTGGTGTGCAAGTGTGTAACACCTCCCCCCGAAGCTCAGCGACTATTCCTAGATACTGGATAGAGTCGATGAAATGTTGTCATGGTCCACTCTTATCTCGCGGGGATGACATCTGGATTCTGGTGATGCTGATTGTTTCGCTGGGTTACTCTTAATTTTCCGATATAATATATATATATAGATAGGGCGGCTGCGGTCAACAGAATTAGATAAAATGGAATCGTAGTATGATAAAAGCTTCTTGTTGAATTGTGTTCTAGCTGTAGCGGTTTCTGCAGTGATATCTTCTCATTGATGGCGTGAAGGTTTTCAAGGTTAATGGAATTCAGAATCGTAGATAACTTCTCGGTGCCTGCTTGTTGAGTGCTATTATAAGTAGGTAATTCTATAATTTTCAGCGGGTGGCCTTTGATGTGGTCGTTCGTATTTGAAATGGTGTAGAACGGTGTCTTGAAATAGCAATTTAGCGGGATAACAATGAGGTAGCTGCCATACAGGACTCTTTGTTGCTCCTGTCCGCAGGACGTCTGGATCTTAGTGTGGTTAGGGAAACTCGCGGTGTAGTGCTTGTCATCTAGGTGTTCAATGGCTGCTCGTGTCAAGGTTATAGAGGTAAGTTGGCAGGACGGCAGGAGTTCTTGTTTGGTGATCAGCTGGTGGATGCAGTCAGGATTTTGCTGTGGCTTATAGTTGGATGTCCGTGCACAGATATACCACTCATTCACCTTCGGGCATTCTGCCTCCATGTACTGAGAATCATCTCTAGAAATTGCTATAAATGGAAGGGTAGGCAGGAGGATTTGGTGGTTTCTATTGGGAACAAGGGATAACCTGTAAAGGTCATAGGTTATAGGAAAGGCGATCGGTATCTTATAAACTAATACTATTTTGCTATCAATATAAAAATAGCCTAGTTTTATCATATCGTAAAAATACCTAATATCTACGTTAAGGATCTCGTCCTTAGAGTACATAGTAACTAACTTACTTAACATCATCTTCAAATCTGCTATATTTAATATTGAATGAGGAGCACCCGACACTCTAATGAAGGCTAAGGTATTTTCTAACCTATCTCTTCAGACAATCTATCGACATTATCGACCAATATTAATAGATGTTGTGCTAAATGCGCGTATTTTATTAACTCAGTTTCCTTAGTACTATCGCTATTCATGATGAGGTTGAGAACTTTAACAATTTTATCCTGATTTAACGTTATATTTTTTAATATTTTAGTGTTGCATAATATCCATTCTTTGTTTAAACTTATGTGACTTTTTATTTCGGATTCAAGTTTTTGGTTATTATTCTCAAGCACTTTGATGGCATTATTGTATTTCATTGCATCTGTATAGTCAAGATTACCGGATATACTTTTAATAACCGAACCAAGTCCGTCAATTAGTCCCCTTTTCTTGCGGCTAGGTTCAAAAGTCTGCAATTGCTCAGATATGCGCTCTAGTTTTAGATTTAAATACTCGATATGCGGATCGTACAAAGATAGGGTTTTATTATTAAGCCTAGGTTTAAGTTTAGATAGCTGAAATTTAACTCCTTTTATCTGACCGTGAATATCAGCAAGATTTATATTATTTAGAAAATAATGATAGTGGGACACGATTTTTGTTTGTCCTAATTTAAATGGGAGTATGCCTGGTCCGTCTTGTAGAGAGTCAATCGTTACGTCATCTTGTCCTTGAGTCAGAGGTGTCAGCAATAGCGTCAGTAGTAGTATCCTGCAACAATACAGGATTTTTAGAACTGCGTTTTAGGCGTGATTTAGCGACTGGGCCGCGATTCTTTTTAGTGTATATGTGAATCGGGAGATCTGCTAGGACTGTGTCCTGCGTAAACCGTGGAGCGAGCTTCTGTCTAGAAGCTTTAGGATTCCTAACGAATACCTGCTGCTCAGGGATGTATTCCATTTCAGGTTCGCGATCTCTGTTCCTATACTCAGTCAATTCCGTTCGGTTATGTAAAGACGTCTCGTTAATTAAATCATATACTTTACTCATGCGTTGTTTATGATCCTGCATGTATTGTTGAAGTAAATGTCCGGTTATGTCAATGTCAACTGGGTCACGTGGATCAAAATGTCCAGTGATGAGGTCAATGGGTCTGCATTTTGTGAAACTGTGTATGGAGCTATTATATGCCAATACTGCGTAAGGCATAAGATTTATAGCCGGTTCGTTTGCTTTTTCTAGTTTTAGGATTCTGAGATGTTCTAGGATAGTTGAATGAAAGCGTTCAATTATTCCGTTGTCATTGGGTGAATGAGCTAAAGTTTTATGGTGTTGGATTTTGTGTAGTCGTGTAAATTCAGAAAATAGCGAGTTGGTGAATTCTGGTCCTTGGTCAGTTACTACAGTTAGAGGGACGCCATGGTGCGTACAGAATTTTAGAAAAGCTTGAATTACACTCAAAGCAGTACCATCTCTGAGATGGTAGGCTTGGGCGTATTATGAAAAAGCATCTACTAGTGTTAGATACTTTTCATTCTGAGCTGTGAAAAGGTCGAGATGAAGAATTTCGAAAGGTTTAGTAGGTGGTGGTACTATTGAAAACCGCTGCCTTACTGGGTGTCTGTCATATTTGGCTTGACCACAGATGTAGCATTCGTTTATGTATTTTGTTACGGACTCTCTCATCTTAGGCCAGTAATACCTACGAGATAGAGCTAAGAAACATTCAGAAATACCACGGTGGTTGGTTTTTCCCTCGTGATATTTTTTTATGATATCTTGTTGTTGAAGGTACTCTTTAACATTCTCAAGTTCGGTTTTGGTCAAAATGAGTTTCATAGCAGAGCTTTTAAATTTGTCTTGAATTATCGGGATAATTTTGTACATGGCCAAGGGAGGATTAATTATTATTCCGGTTTTTATTTTGGGATTTACGAATTCTCTAACTGCATTTATAACGTCATTCTCCAAGTTTGATTCAGATAGTTGAATAGTTATTCTGGTATGGGTTTCAAATGGTTTTGTCACAGTCGGTCGTTTTTTGATGTCTCCTACTATCACAAAGCATATTTGCCTACAGAATTTATTTAGCGGGTCATCTGAAATAGGGATCTCTAAGATAGGATTCTCTTCGCTTGTGTGAACTGTGGCAGTGGCGGAACTACCTCGGCTATTATCAGCCGAAAGGGTTACGGAACTGTCATCTACACTCATGTGCGCGGAAAGTGTTATAAAACTGGCCACTGAGGGTGGTTGTCCAGTTTCAGATAGATTAACTGCGATAGAGCTGGTATCCTCATTATTAATCTCGATTCTAGAGAGAGCATCGGCATTGGTGTTGAGTTTGCCTTGCTTGTAAATTGGAGTGAAATTATACTCGCTTAGTTTCAGTCTCCATCGTGTTAACCTTGAACCAGGCTCCTTCAGGTTCATAACCCATTGTAGGGGTTTATGATCGGTTACGACTTTAAATTTTCGTCCGAACAAATAGGGGCGGAAATATTTTGTTCCCCATACTATAGCTAACAACTCTTTCTCTATAGTACTGTAATTTATCTCGCTGGTATTTAAAGTTCTAGAGGCATAAGCTATTGGCCTATCGCTACCTATTGGGCCTTGTGATAGAACAGCGCCAATTGCAAAGTTGGATGCATCGGTTGTCAATACGAATTCCTTTTCAAAGTCTGGGTATTGTAGAATGGGGTCGTTGGTCAATAAAGTCTTACACTTCTCAAAGCAGGCAATATAGCCAGGGTCGTCACAGGTGATTTTGGACCCCTTCTTGAGACATTGCGTCATAGGCTTCGTTACACGGGCAAAATCTGGTATGAATTTTCGGTAGTACCCTAGCAACCCGAGAAATCGTTTTATCTCGGTGTTTGTTTTGGGTATTGGGAAATTTTCGACGGCTTTGATTTTGTCGGGATTTGGTTTAATACCGTGTTTACTTATAATATGACCGAGGTAAGCGGTCTCTAGTTTCAAGAATTCGGATTTATCCATTCGGATTTTGAAGTTGGATTCCCTGAGTCTGTGAAATACCTTTTCAAGGTTGACCATATGCTCCTGCAACGAAACGCTAAAAACGATGATGTCATCAAGATACACGAGACACACCACGTTTTGGAGGTCCCTGAGGACATTATCCATCACGCGTTGAAAAGTTGATGGAGAATTTTTGAGGCCCATTGGCATCCTCAAATATTCAAAGTGTCCGTGCTCTACATTGAATGCCGTCTTTGGGATGTCGTCAGGGTTCATTTCTACTTGGTAGAAGCCACTGGCGAGATCCAACGTCGTAAAATATTGGCAGTTGCCTAATTTGTCGAGTACGTCAGTTATATTTGGGATAGGGTATTTGTCGTCTATGGTCTTTTCATTCAACTTCCTAAAATCCACCACTAGACGCCATTTAGTTTTCCCAGACGCATCTGCCTTTTTGGGAACAACCCAGATAGGTGAGTTCCATGCCGACTGAGAGGGGCGGATTATACCCTGCTCTAACATTTTTGAAATTTGGTCTTGTACTTCTTGCCTGTGAATGTACGGGTATCTATAAGATTTTGTATGTACCGGTACTTCATCTGTTGTCCGAATGCTGTGCTTAATTTTATTCGTGAAAGTAAGTGGCTCGCCGTCTATGTAAAAGACGTCAGCATAGCGAGAACAAAGTGTCTCTAAGTTAATCCGTTCCTCTGGGTTCAAGTGATTTGTGCGTAATCGCGATAACACCTCACTAACACGATCCGGTGGTTGTTCACTAGACCGTTCGCATTGCATGTTAAATAGTTCTGCACTAACAGGGCGGTCCATTGAAAATACTACATCATGCCGTGATGGGTTGCATATCTCTATGATACCACGACTGTTTTTAATTGTAGTTATGCAATCACCTATAACGCAATTAGATATTGATTGCTCTGGGATATATGCTTCGCCGTCATGAAAGTTAATCGGGACTTTAACTAACTTGGAAGTATTGGCTGGTATAATTTCTTCATACAAGTTGCAGTTACGTGAATCGTACATTTTCAGTTGGTTAGTCGATTGTCTCGTCACTAAAGATTTAGTTTTTAGGTCAATGTTTGATTCCCATTTTTCAAGTAAATCTAGCCCAATCAAACCGTCAAAATAGTCATGAAATTTATAAATGAACAGCGTTATTTCGTCTTGTTCATTTATCTCCTGAAAACACGGTATTGTAATTGAATAATCATTCCGAGTGGTGGCGTGAATATTTGTGACTTCAAATGGGTCATAGTTGCATTGCACATGCTGGTAAAATTGAGCAACTGCTTCAGGGCTAATAAATGATTGGTTCGCACCTGTATCAATTAATAACTTAAGAGGAGGATCATGTATCTGTATGTATGGTAATTGTCTTTGTGTCTGTAAATTAAGTTCTATTTTAACTTGTCTGACGTCTGAGGTTTGGAAAAATCCTCATTATCAGGTGTAGGGACATCTTCCTGTGTCGCTTCTACACAGTACGAGTAACTATCGGAGTACCCGGGGTGTTGGTTTTGCGAGTACAAGTAGGTAGAGTCGGGATGTTCGTAATAGTCTTGGTAATAGTCACAGTCATCGGGCTGATAATAGTCTTGTGCGTCATTGTAAAATTGCTGATCATAAAACTCATTAAAATTCATTTCTCTAGTCTTAAAATAATTTGAAGGAGGAGGATTACCGAATTTGCTCCAATCGTGAGGTTGACGTGCAGGCGCGGGGAATGGTTTCGTTACATAGTGGCTAACGCCACTCATAGGCTGCGGGTAAGTTGTATTACGTGGAGGTAATTTAAATAAGTTACTCTGGGGTCTGTAGTTCGGCGGCTGTGCGGCAAACATCTGCTGGGTTCGTGTCGGTCCTCGGAACTGAGGTGGCTGTGGCCTCCAGATAGGTAAAGTTCTCTGAGGCTGGGCGAACATGGGCCGCGATGGTCCAGGCATGTTGAAAGGTCTTGGAGGCTGTGGTGCAAACGATCTCGGCAGAATAGCGGCAGGGGGTGGAACATAGCCATAGTTATATCTAGGTTGACTTACCTGAGGAAGCATGTTCATCTTCCTATCGGGAAGATGCTCGTTGCGCTGCTGCAGGTACAGGGTGTTCACCTCCTCGTGCACGTACTCTAGCGCTTTCTCTATTGTATCAGGCCGCATGCAACGAATGCGAGATCCCAATGGGTCACGGAGACCCCGTAAGAACGATTGCAGGGTTAACTTTTTATACAAAGTCGCTTAGCTTCAATTGTACTCAGGACTGTTTCATGCAGGCTTATATATGTTATAATAGTGCTTAACAAGTTTTGACATTTGTCATAAAATTCCTGTGGGGTAGACGAGCCTTGGTTCAGTAGCGCGAGGTCATTGTATAACGATGTTTCGTCGCGCTGATCCGAAAAGTTATTCACGAGAGCACAACGAATGCCATCCCAGGACTCGGGAATTCCGTTGGAATTTATAAGGCGGGCGGCTGGTCCTACAACCTTGTTTAAAATACCATTTAACAATGATAAGTTGCTTAATGTATATTCGGGTTCTATTCTCATGAACTGTACTACTAGCTGGTCACATAGCCGAATAAACCGCGTTAAAACATTCGGGTTTCCGTCGAATTCAGGCAAAAGCCGGAGCGCCTTGTAAATTTGGTCAATTAGTGAGTCCGACATATTTTCACGATGATCTGCTAATATATTATTATCACTAGAATTATTATAACTAAAATTATTTGCTTCTGCAATATACTCTAAAACTCTTCTATTTGCGTCCTGCAAATTTTGACGATTACTACTAATTAACCTACGGTTCCGAATTTGCCTTAAATGGAAAATTTTGAAAAATTAAGGATACACTTATGGGATAGAAAAGGAAGCAATTCTAGATAGAAACTAGCACTTACATCAGCATCTTGGTGTCTGCGCGATCAATTTTTGGATCACTCCCGGACTATCACTCGCGTAGATTCTTTTAATTCTCGAAATTCCACTGAATTTACTTTTAAATTATCCGTGAGACTGCGCCAATTATAAAGAGCGAGCCCAGGAGTCGCAAAAAAAACCTTGATTTATTTCACTTAGTTTAATTATAAAGATATTACAAAGTTAATATAAAGTACAATTAAAGACGTGTCGACTGGTCGATGTGAGAACCAGAAGTGTCGAATAATGTTCCGATGCCGCGATGGTCTCAGGCTCGCAGGTGGTCGATGCAGTTGCAGGAATGCTGCGTCGGCTATACCGTGGGACAGTACAGTGGGACTTGAATATAGAATACATGGCATCAGCGGTATCCGTGGTGTGCAAGTGTGTAACACGCGTTGAAGTCTTTTGTATCGCAAACTTGCAAATTGGGTTTAGCAAAATAATATGTTTTATTGGAGTTTGAAATAGTTTAGTCACTTAATTTTTAGCACTCAGTCGGGTTTTTTGTTCCTCAAATAATTCACTTGTTACAAGCTTTTATTTAACTTACAATGTATGTATGTATGTCACTATGTATGTTCGGGTGGACTCTTGGAAGCTAAATTAACTTACAATGTATGTATGTATGACACTATGTATGTTCGGGTGGACTCTTGGAAGCTAAATTAGACCCACTTCCCGATGTCTGATTGGACTCAAATTTGGTGAACTTATGTATCTTCGGTGACAATACAATGATATGGTACCATGGGGTTGGTCTGATGATGGAGATTGAAGGTGGCCACGGCATCTCTACTGTGATAAAACAACATAACCCGAGTTTGGGCTCGATTGATTCGTATAGAGGAGGACTTTATACCTAGATGATATCCAGGGTCTGATCAGACCCTGGATATTATCTAGGAGTAAAGTGCTCCCCAAGATGAATCAAACGAGCCCAAACTGTTAGTTTATTTTGTATAATTATGATGCGGTCGAAGATTGTAAGCACGCTAGGCCTAGAATGGGAAACTGGCTCTCAAGGATAGCTGCCGGAACACGTTACATGTTTAGTGACAGATTTTATAACTTGAAGGTGGTAGCTGGCCAGGCGGACACTAGATAGTGTCCTACAAGATCGAGTCAATGGGAATGAAATAATTTGTCCACGCAGGTGAAACCGCGGAGCACAACTATGTTAATAGGTATATACCCTTCTATATAAACAAGTATGTTTGTGTGTCTGTACGAAAATAAACAATGCTTTCGTGGAAGAACTGGGCAGGTGTGTCTGAAGCTGAACTGAACTTTTGTATAGAGATGGGAAAGTCTCTTCTGCAAAATTTTTATCGATGATATTTTTTTTGAAAATTTATTTATTTTCCTATTTTAAACATGTGTATCGTCTGAACTCTCATCTAATGGAATGGCGATACAGACTGCGAGAAAATCGTACTTGGTAGATTTTAACAGTGGTAAAACTGTAAAGTCAGAGAAATTGGTTTTATACATTACCACCACCAATAATTATACTTATAGCCACATTTTACAATACAACAATACAATGTTTATTGACCAAATAAAACCTTATTTTCTAATGAATATAACATTCTTAGTTGTTATTCAGGACAGTTGTTAGGTATGTTAAAACAATATGATCACTAACGCTTAAACTAGCCGTAGCTGTGCGATAAGCGCAAGTTATTCGTGGTTGGTCTATGTTACAACTTTATGTATCTCAAATTCAATAGCAGGAACTGGTCATTAAAGGTTATATTAGTGTGTGTATGTGTGTGTGTGTGTGTGTGTGTGTGTGTGTGTGTGTGTGTGTGTGTGTGTGTGTGTGTGTGTGCGTGTGTGTGTGTGCGTGTGTACGTGTGTGTGTGTGTGTGATTGTGCGTGTGTACGTGTGTGTGTGTGTGTGTGGGTGCGTGCGTGCGTGCGTCCGCGTGTGTGTGTATGCGTGCGTGTACTATCAAACGAAAAGGTAGTGTAGGTGGTGTGCTTTATTTTTTATATTTTTTTTTTATGATGTTTGTTTATGTATACTATTGCGGATCGTAAAACAGTGTCTCTGTTTCTTCATATGTTAATGCTTTAAGGAAGTTTGTAGCAGTATTCTTACATTGATATATATTTAAGTTGTTAAGTGACACGTATTTACTGATTTTATTGTAAAGGTATGGACCTACGTACTGTGTATGTTTGCGGGCAAATGCTGTTCGGTGTGGCGTCATTACAAGAACGCGGTCCTTTCTTCTTTTATTTTCTAGGCATGGCTGATGGATCCCCGTTAGATGTGCATCGAGAAGGGTTTTTAATATAAATAGCTGACGAACGGTCAGAACGTTACACTCCTTATACAACAAGGTTGTGGAGTGTAACCTCGGCTTTGACGTCATAACTTTGAGAACTCCTCTTTGAGCACGCTCAAGTTTGATCAAAGCCGTTTTGTGTGATCCCCCCCACACAGAAATGCAATAGCTGACTATAGATTGGCATAGGGAGTAGTATATAGTTTTAAGAATCTGCAAATCTCCGATATGACGAATTTTTTTGAAAACTGGCATAAGTTTCCTAGTTCTATTTGTTAGTAGTTCAATGTGTTTATGCCAATTGAGGTGTTGATCAACCCATACGCCTAGATATTTTATATTTTCTACTTTTTCAAGTGCAGTGCAGCAGCATGGAGTTATTTTGTGACTAACACAAGTGTGAGCTATTAATTTCGATTCTAATTCTTTAGGTTGTCCGACTTTGTTTATAGAAAAAGTAAGGTATTTTGAATTGTTAATATTTATTGTCAATGTGTTGTGGTTTAACCATTTAATAACTTCACTTAGGCCATATTCTGCTAGTTCCAATGTGTCTTTCCAGGTTTTACCATTGAAAATAATTGCGGTGTCGTCGGCAAAAGTTACTATTTGCGCATTTTTTAAATTTAGGTTACATAGCTGGTTTATATAAATCAAGAACAAGGTGGGACCAACTATGCTACCTTGTGGAACACCACATGTAACTGAAGCATCATCACTTACACACGAACCAATTTTTACCCGTTGGGTTCTATTTGTCAAGTAACTCTGGAACAGTTTGAGCGGATTTCCTCTGATACCTATGACTTCTAACTTATCCAAGAGTTTTGGAATAGAGACAGTGTCAAATGCTTTAGCGAGGTCCAAAAATACTCCCACGCATTTGCGGTTGTTATCTAAACTGTCGACAATATTTTCTGCAAGCAATTTTAGTGCATCCTCTGTAGATTTACCTTGCATGAATCCAAATTGATTTGCGGAAATTATGTTATACTTGTATAAAAAAGAAGTCAGTCTCTTATTGATAAGCTTTTTCAGTATTTTGGACATCGTAGGTAGCACTGATATTGGTCTATAGTTGTTGACACTGTCTCTATCTACAGCTTTATAAATAGGGTGTATTAACGCAGTTTTGAAGTGCTGGGGGAAAATACCTGTTTTCAATGTTAGGTTGCAAATATATGTAATCACTGGTGTAAGTACATTGCTAGCTATTTTTTGGAAGCTTGGCTGGAATTCCGTCAAAGCCAGATGCACAGTCATCCCTTAAATTCATAATTATAGTAGAAACTTCATTATAGTCGGTTTCCAAAAGAACAAAAGAGTTAACTGTAGTGTCTCTCAAAACACAACAAGGTTCTGGGACATTTGTACATTTATTAGATAAATTTTGTCCTACAGATGCGAAAAAACCATTTACCTTATTTATTGACTCTTCTGGGGTTTCATTTTGTTTCAGCAGTGAGTCATTTGTATCTTTCTGACTGCTTCATGGACGTTATACTTTTTATAATTTTCCAAGTTTTCTTCGGGTTTTTCTTAGTTTTTAGTACTTCGGCTTTTTCATATGAGCATTTAACATGGTGTAGTATTTTGTTGCAGTAATTTCTATATCGTGTATATATTAATTTAATTTCTTTGTCTTTGGGACGCTTGCGTGCTTTGATGTGCATTCAATCTCTATGTCTAATACAACGCAATAGACCGGGTGTTATCCAGGGTTTTATAATTATTTTTTTATGGCTTACAATTTTTTTGTTTGAATTTTCTTTAATTGCATCTAGAATTGATTTGATAAGCTGGTCTAATGCATATTCAACATTATCAGAGTTATAAATATTATCGAAGTTAGTTTTGTATAGGTCTGCAATTGCTCCGGCGTAACTTATAATGGTATTTGTAGATACATTTTTATGTTTTTGTAAATAAAGGTTTAGCGTTAGGCATATAGTAAAGTGATCTGTAATACTTGTGTTGATTACATAAACTGATGATTTGGTATTTGATTTAATCATGACATGGTCTAAACAGTTATGTTCCCTTGTATTCAAGAGGTGTGCAGGCAGTAGCCCATGCGAGGCCATTAAATTTAGATAATCATGTGACCTGTTATCGTTATCGTATTCCTTAATCTTAATGTTTATGTCACCCGTAAATATTATATTTTTATATGACGCTAATGATGAGAGAACAGTATCGGTCGATTTGAGAAAATTATCTATATTATGTCCTACGCATATCGGTCTATATACTGCGACAATTAATATATCTGGTTGTAGTTTAATAACAAGGCAGTTAGCATCTATATAATTTGGTTCATGTACTGTTGATGGGATTTGACTGTTGGTGTATACGACAACTCCTTCATTTTGTGTCGCATGACCAGTAGTATGGTAGTATTTATAGTTATCTAGAGCTGGAGGATTATACATTTTTTTGAGCCAACATTATGTGAGGATAATTATGTCAAACTGTATTTTGAATTTAGATAGGAGCAGTTCAAATTGGGGCATATTACATCCAATACTTCTAATATTTTGGCATATTAAGTTCAATTTGTGGTTTGAATTTGTTATTATTGATGCTGCGGTATCTGAATCACAGCTAGCCACATTCGATATGTTTAAATTGTCTATCTCCGAGCCAATATCATTAACTTTATCCATAAAATAATCGTATTAGGATATAGGTGCTGCTAAAATGGTATCGTGGGCAATATAAATGCCTGTGTGGACACGAGTAGGATGACCTTTTGTGGACTAAAGGTGTGATATAATATAGCTGTTTTTCATGTAGTTGCACTGCACATTTGGGATAACGCGTGATAATGGTGGAATTTATTATTTGTAGGATATGTGTGAGTATTAATTGTGTGTTAGTTACTGTGTGTGATGTTGTAGGTTCCTAATCAGTTGTTAAGACTATATACAAGCTTAAATAGATAGCACAATACAAACATATTACTCGCTTTTGTCTATTTAGTCACATCGATTGTTTGAGTAATTCCAATTGACCCTCTGTTTTGATCAAAATCTGAGTCACTCCTTCAGATTTACGCAGATAAACCTTGCCATTCGCAGTCCAACAAAATGCGTATTTTTGACTCCTTGCAGCCTCGCGGGCCAAAAAGAAAAGCCTTTTTGCCTTGCTCGTGAGGTGTTCAGAAACAAATATCGGCTTCGTGTCCTTCTTGACGCCAACGCATGATGTGTTCAATATATTTGGCTTGTTCTTAGCATTAAATGTGCGTACCGCTTTTATAAAAGTATTCTTAAGGATTGGCGTAGCTACGTCAGCCACTACAGTCGAGGCCGAGTTTAGTCTGCCGGGGATCCTGTATATATCTCGTAGATCGTTCGAAGTGATGTTGGCACTCACCGTTTTCGAGACATGTGACCACGATCAATGCAACTTGGTCGAAACGTCGATTATATAAGATTTATGTTTTAGGCGCGATAAGTCCCGTATTTTAATATTTATAACTATGTGTTCAAATCGCGAAAGTTTAAAGTTTACAATTATACTTATATTAGAAAGTAATTTTATTTATTTCTTCAGGGATTAATAGCGCGATCGATTGGGCTGAAATCTTAGTAAAAGATCATTGATATATGGCAGAGTCAGTAGAATAAGACATAGTTGAGCCTTTTAAACGTATGGTGATGTCTATAAATAGCTTAACTTCTTACTGGGAGGTTACCGATTCAAATCTTAGCCCTGCACTAATGGATTTTTCTAGGATCATGGGTGTTCCATCCACATGTGGTACGAGCATTAAATCGATGTTCCGCCTGACTTGCTGGCAAAGAATAGCTAACCAACATCAAGGAGAAGCTCTGCCGCTATAATCTTACGCTGTTTTGGCAGCACACAGCCCTTGAAGAAGCCGTGTGCTGCGGAAATACCGAAACTTCAATAGTCCACTGGTAACTGTGGTCGTAAGTTTCTCCGATAGCATGAAACTGATCTACAAGGATCTTGCTCAATGCCGTGCAGTCGGAACTTGTACAGGACCTACTCTCACCCAGCCCTTGCCAGTCATCTTTCAAAGATTATTACTCCACCTAGTCTTAGGGTTGCTACTCCACTTGCTTGCCGATCCGCAATCAACCTGAAAGCTACCGTAACGCTTATCGGTTCTTCGGCTCATTATGACTGTTTGATTATGACCCATTGCTATGAGTTTGCTGATCCTCTATGTTCGATACTCTAAGAAAAGATCGATATCCCACGTCCCAGCACTGGGTGTGCGTAATTTTATATTTCCCATCCAGATTTACATTGGTGGGATCATAAAACAGATTATATTCAGTTCAGAGTAGAAGCGTTTGTCGTTCAGAGCGCGCGTTCGCCGCTTTGCCGCGCTTTTGCGACCGCCATCCTTAAAAATAAACTATCGAATTTAATATTCGAATTTTCGATTCGCGCGCTTATTTCTGATAGTGTTTATTTTTTGTTGCAAGCTAGTGTTTTGAGTTTTGAAGGACCATGATACTCTATGGGTAAGTGAGTATTTTTTATTTTATGTTTCTATTCTGTGCTTTTTAGTGTCGTGTGAAAAAGTGATGCCGCTCTATGTAGCAGGTGGAGTTAGATAACTTTTTTTTATTTACAACGGCGTAGATAACTTATTTGTTAAAGTATTTTTGATTCTTACATATATCTTTTAAATCTATTCTAAGATACACTCCAAGAGGATGTAAAAGTTCCTAAATTTAGCTACGCGTGAAGTTTTAAAATAAAACTAAGTATTGTCGTTATTCTAACTGGGCTCAAATTCTGTGCCGTTACAAAAACAAAACGTATTTATCTATAAGTACAAAAAAAACTTATTGTTCTGTAATCTGAGGTAAGTATCTAAATAATTTGTATTTGATTCGAATACCTAACCAATAAAATAAAAAAATACTCAATTTTCTCATTTCATTCATTCATACTTCTTAGTCACAGATTATAAGCTACTTGGGAGAAACTATAGTTCTCATGACACAGGGAATCCAAGTATGAGGACTATTTTATCTATGTATTTTAATTAAATAAGATTTAATGCCATAAATAATTCATAATTAATGAAATTTAATTAACTACTATCTAATTACGTATTTATTACCTTTGTTTTTGTGTAGCAAAAACAATTATAAGGGCCAATTTTTCAATGCCCAGATAAACAATCAGATAGGATTTATTCCACTGGTAGCTTGATTTCGTATTTTTCAACAGTTAGATAAGAGTTATCAGCAGAATATTGTTTGTAAGTGAGGAATTAATCTGCTCCTTCAAGTCTCAGCAGGGCTAGCATTGCCTTATCCCCGGGGGAAAGACAAAATTATTTCCCTGTTTTTCGCCACTGACAGGAGATCAACACAATAATTTAAACGCTCGGTGAAGTTTAACCCCGAGTTTTGATTTGTTTCGTATTAAAAAGGTTAAAAAAAGAATTGAAAAGTCAGCGGGCGTTTATAATTGTCGAAAAACTTTACTTATAATTTGCCTTCTCCACCAAACAAAACACGGATAGGTGGAAAGACAAAAAAGTCCCCTTGCCATGCTAGCCCTGAGAGCTTATCAGTGGAATATAATGAAGTTTGTTTGTTGACAGATGACTTTTAGGATCATTTACGTTGTCATTACCATAGAAAAGATAATAATACTACGTATCATTACCGCAAAAACTTGAATTGATCACAGAAAAATATTAAATTACTCACGGGTTTCTTGATTTTCTTGTAGTTTACAGTTTTCTGCGAGTACTTTTTGTTCTTATTAAACGTGAATAAATAAATAACAAATTAGTATTATATATATTGTATACTTACTTTGCTAATGCTAATTAATACATGTCAACGATAATATAGGTACATGACGAGTTTATGATCAAAGTATTATACATTCTGTGGTACGGTGGTAATGAACGAACTTTTTAAATTCACCTTCCTTTGAGGACGAGTTTAGTAGGTATGGTAATTTGTCTGGCTTTAATGCATGTACAGCAATAAATTGAAATGTACATATTTACACGGTCTAAAATTCTGAATAGTACTTTATTTAAAGATCAGCCCCTCTACGCCCTCTAGACAAAATCCAATTTCTGTTTCCATTCACGCTAACGCAACTTCAAAATGTATGTGAATGACATTTATTTTTCCGCAACAAAGTTGTCACTCCTATACATTTTGAAGTTGCGTTAGCGTAAATGAAAACAGAAATTGGGTTTTGTCTAGGGGGATTATTGAGAATCAAAGGAGCTGGCCCCTTTGATTCTCAATGATTCGAAAACAAATTCGGATTCGGAAACTGCCATTTGTTTGACTAATATCAGATCTTTGCAATTCAAAATGTTTTAAACCATAACTTTTGATATTTTAATTCGAAATAAATCTGTGATTTTAGTCGGAAAGGTTTCCGCGACTAAAAAGCTCACGAAATAAAAAATATTCAAAATTTAAATTGACGCTTCCGAATTTGAATGTATCGGATTGAAATGAGAATCAGGGGGCAGGTCATCCAAGTGTGATAGTTACCGACTTCACAAAAAACAAGGAGTTTTTCAGTTCGACTTTTTTTTTTTTAAGTGAAAACTTCTTTAGCGGCGTTGTGAACTTTTTGGGATGGGTAAAAAATGTTAAACTCGCGTCAGGACACGTGACCTGGAAAATTCGTAAGACGGAGGGAGAGTAGACCAAAAACACAACGTTAATGTTCAAGTTTTTACTTCTGCCGGCACTCCCGGAGTGCAACCCGTTGTTTTTTTTTGTTTGTTACCTCAGAACTACGTCATTTATTAACCAATTTGGATTAATTTTACTGTTTAATAATATGTAATTTTTCGATCGCTTAAAAAAAAAAAAACCGACTTCAAGTGCCGCGCTAGTAATTTTCAGTGACAAGTTATGAGGTGTTTATCTCCATATCTCTGGAGATACTGATCAGATCTCGATAAAATTTAAATAAGACCACCTTGGAGAAGACACCTCACCCAAAAAAAAAATAATTCAAACAGGCTTACAATTGGCGGAGTAGTCGGGTAACAAATATACTAAAAAAGTATACTTACCTAACTCTATATAAAAAAAGTGTAAGGGAGCACAAATACCACCTCAGTACTCCCAGCCAACCTCACCTGCCCGTGGTGCATGGTGCTGACCAACGAACGAGGCTGTGGCGACCGACAAATGGTGGTATACCCATTTCATAACTATGGCATAGCTAAATACTACAGGCCGGTGACGGGCAGCAGCGTCACCGGTGCGAGGAGCTACGTCCTGCGATCGCCAACCCGCCTGCCCAGCGTGGCGATTGGGGCATATCCCTCTCAATGAGCCGAAGATCGGGCTCATCGGCGTATCTTGGGAGAGGTCTACTTACAGCAGTGGACTGATACTGGCTGATTATGATGATACAGAAAAAAAAAAATTAAACAGAGCATTTATACCTATATCTGGAGAAATGAGTACCTCCCCCTTTTTGGAAGTCGGTTGAAAATGGTGGTAAATAATAAAATGTGTGTAAAATGTACTTATAGGTACGATAGCCAATTCTAGACGGCAAGTCGCCTCAGTTCTTCAAAGCAGCACTATTATACAATCTGTGGCATAAGGTTGTAATAATATTTACCTGCGTTTCAACAGAATCGATACTTATATCGATAAACATTCTATTCGAATAAATTACTACTTTGTTTATATTATTTGGTGAGTCAGATGTATCCGTGTCTAAGAACGAATGATTTCCGAATACCTGTCGAATCGATCTACTTATCGATTTTTTCATTCGATAAAAAAATAAAAATATACGCAAATATATGCGCATGCAGTCAAGGTTTTTCTATAGAAAAAATTATGTGCCCACAGTGGCCCTACGGTGAAGGAAAACATCGTTAAAAAATTACCACCACTAGTGGGGCGGTACCACCACTTTGCCAATTAATTTTCAGCCGTGAAATAGGAATGTTTTTTGGTTGAAATGGCAAGGTGTCCAGTGAAATTATAGGGCATGTGAGACTTAACATCTTTACATCTCAAGGTAACAGGCGCAGTGCAGGGGCATGCAAAATGCTGGCAGTTCAGAATTTTGCATGCCGCCGTATCTGTAATAGGTAGACGTCATCGCTTACCATCAGGCGACGGTCGTACTCGTCCTGATGCAGTTAACTTATATCATAAAAAAATTATTTAAAAAATCACCCTCAAGTTAGAATATCTGTCGCCAACCATGTAATGTGTTCCGGCAGCTATCTTTGAGAGCCAATTCCCATTCCAGGCCTAGCGTGCTACCATTCTTGACCGCATGATTGCTTACCCCGCCTAACTGCCTGAGATAGTAGTCAAACGCCTCAACATCATCAGACGATAAGTACTAGTCCCCTGTTGAACATAGGCTTCTCCAATTGCACTCCACTGAGCACGACCCTCGGCTACTCTCATCCAGCTCTTGCCAGCCACCTTGCGAACATCATGGCTCCACCTAGTCTGAGGGCATCATAGGCTTCGTTTCCCGATAAGCGGTATCTATTTAAGAACTCCTAACAATCAGAGTACAATCCAAATCCCAAGCAAATCAACCAAAGTTATCGACATAGCTCAAAGGATTAGCAAGTGGCAGTGGGCTGGTCACATCTGTCGTAAAACGGATAACCGTTGGGGTAGACGTGTTCTAGAGTGGAGACCACGGCTCGGTAAACGTAGTGTAGGGCGCCCTCCAGCTAGGTGGAGTGATAATATACGCGAGCTGGCTGGCAGCGGTTGGAAATAGAGAGCGGAAGATCGAGCGCAGTAGCGTGCCATAACAGAGGGCTATATCCAGCAGTGTACAGGAAAGGACTGATCATAATTATTAAACAAATGGCTATTAAAGACTACAATATCTAGATTGTACCAATCAGTTCACTGAATGTTTGACATAGAAGCAGGAAGTGGTTTCATCAAACAATGTTTTGTGAATGGAGCAGGAAGGTAAATAGAAAACAAATGCACCGAATGTGTTAGTATTTTTGGAGACATGGCATAAGGTTTGTCTTCAAAACATTTCACGTTTAACCTCATGATGTAGAATAGGTATTTTTCTATATCATATAGGCTAGCGTTTGACCTATATCTCACCTCTTGGTAAGTTTTGATGAGGTAGAATTAGGGCCAGGTGGCGTAATCGGGAGAACGGTCGGCTTTGATGCCAGAGGTACCGAGTTCAAATCCCCGCCGTTCACCAATGGATTTTTCTATTGAAAAATGTATGTGCGCTTTTCACAGTGGCCCTGCGGTGAAGGAAAAACATCGTTAAGAAACCAACAAACCCCGCATGGTGGTAGGACACTATCTAGTGTCTGCCTTGCAACCTACCACCCTCAAGTTAGAAAATCTGTCGCCAAAACATCTAATGTGTTCCGGCTATCCTTGAGAGTCCTTGAGATCCCAGTTCCCATTCTACGCCTAGCGTGTTTACCATCTTCGACCGCATCATCGCTTACCAACAGGTGAGATAGTGGTCAAACGCTAGCCTATAAGATATATTAAAAAAAACTGGCTCTCAAGGCCAGCTGCCGGAACACATTACATGTTTGGCGACAGATTTTCTAACTTGAGGGTGGTAGCTGGCCAGGCGGACACTAGACAGTGTTCTATAACCATGCTCGGAGTTTCTTATTGTTTTTCCTTCACTGGAGGGCCACGGCGAAATGCGTGGAAAATCGTTTAGTGTACGGCGGGGGTTTGAACCCACTACCTCTGGCGCCAAAGCCGGTCATTCTCCCACTGGGCTACTAGACTCTTATGTGAAGTAGGTTTAGGGTATTTTTTTTGACTGAACACTTTGAGTTTATATAATGACTAGCTGAGCCCCACGGCTTCACCCGCGTTAAAAAGTATCCTAAAGCCTAACTATAACTAGTCCATAGTATTGGCTATCCCTGTACAAAATTACAGCTAAATCGGTCAACCGTTGGACCGTGAAGAAGTCTCAAACCAACAAATAAAAAAACTGTCTTCTGCATTTATAACATGAGGGTTGATGGTGTTGTCTGGTAGAGATCGCTAATAGCGATAAGACCGCCCATTGTAATACCACATAGACATATTTTTTTTTATTTTTGTAATAGATATGTACCTAATTGGTTTGCAATAAAGAGTTTTTGTATTTGTATTTGTATTTGTTGATATGCTCGAAGTTTCATTGATAAAGTAATTTTAATGCAGGGATCATAAGTTCATGCGTTATTAGCTTTTATTAGGGAATATGCATGTGGTATAAATTTACTTGAAATCATTTATTTTCGAATAATTATTTTTCTGGTATTGTGAGTTAAACATATTTCTCAAATTGGTTAAAATATTATATGAAAAATGCAAAATAAGCGAGGAACATTTAAATTTACAAAATACATCACCACTTGCAATTAAAATGTGACGTCACAAATCACCACACTGCTGTCACCAAAAACTAAATCTTTGTCATAGAAATAGTATACACTGTTGTACGAATATTTACGTTTGGCGGCGTTTAGACACCTCATATATTCTCAATGCGAAAGAAACATTTTTTTAGCTTAATTTGAACTCTTTGAGTATTATTTAATGTTTTACTATGTTAAATGGATGTAATGGACATTAAAATATTTAAAAAATCATGCATATTCCGTATTCAGTTATTTCTCTCTAACGTTATAAAGTGTAGTTTTCATGACGTCTTCAGTACCTCTCTCCCTCTATAGTCTGTTTAATGGCATCTTCTGGCAACAGATCTACATTTTTGAAGATTTATGGTACCAGCTGCGATGCATTTGAGTTTATATCAACATTGTTTAGTTTCGTTTTTTTTTGTACAGTATCTATACAGAATGGATTTTTGAGTTTAGAACGTAAGGGCAGGTACGTTTTCCGTTGTAGCTATATAGAGTAAAACGTTAGACGTTTGATTTTTTTTAATATATTTAATTTCTTAGAATTAAGCTTTTTACAATATGATATATCAAAATATTAAACAAAATTACTATAAAACATAAACATTATAAAACAAAAACAAAAATATATTTTACTATTTATTTTTATTCGTTATTTATTATTATTTCTCATGGAATTTTTTATAGTTTTTTTACCTATAAACATTATTATTCTTTAAACTTTAAAAAAAACCGAAACATTGGTGCTGTTTTTCTCAAAGGATGCGTTCACCGACTAAGGTACGATTAAGGAATAAGGAACCATTGGTGGTAGGATATATCCTACCACTAGTGGAGTATTGATTTAACATTACAGTCGAATTTTCCTGCTCTGTATATTACTTCTTGGAAAAAACATCTTTCAGCGTTTATTACAAACAAAACAGCGCAGAAATAGCTACAGGTGTGACGTCATCGGATTCACAGGTGCCAGTAAGTGTGGCGCCGGCATTTTGGCTGCGGTTCCATAGACAATAGTTTTTATTTGTTTTTGAGTGACAGTTCTGATGTAGACCAATTACCCCTTGCTCCTTCTTCTCCCTTTCTGTGCTCTAGGCAGATGATTAATTGTATAGGTACGAATTTTGGCGGGAAAGCATCATAATAATCAGCCGGTATCAGTCCACTGCTGGATAATGGATATAGGCCTCTCCCAAGACACGCCACTGAGCCCGATCGTCGGCTCTTCCTATCGAGTCATTGCCCACCGCCCTTTGCAAATGTCGTCGCTCCACAGGGCGTCCTTCTACGCTACGTTTGTGGGAAAGTATAGTTTTTTTTTTAACTTCAGTGAAACTTCAATAAATCATCAACATTGTAACGATAGACTGTGGTTATATTATTAATAGACATCCAGTGTCTAGCACTGGCTAAATACACTGATCTTGTGACTTGTGACTGACCCATAATATACCTAAATAATTTATGATCGTATAAAACGAAAACAAACCGACTTCACATGCTGCGATAGTCAAAATAGCCAGTAGTATCATGTCGTCAAGGTATAAAAATGCATATGTCATCAAGGTATGTAATGTGAGATCAGATGTTTATATCTATATCTCCGATAATTGTCATACCTCGATAAAATTTGAATGGGCCCAAACGGGAGGCATAATCTCTCAAACGATAAAACAAATTATAAAATCGGTCAAGATTTGACGGAGTTCTGAGGTAACAAACATTTTAAAAAAAACAGTCGAATTGAGAACCTCCTCCTTTATTGTGAACTTGGTTAAAAAGGCAGTTCTTTGTAAAGTTTTTATCGGAGAAAACCCAGTTTATAACTTTAAAACGAAATTTGTAGGCATCACAAATTTAGCCCATATCACCGGAAGGCAGGTCATTGAATCAGTTTCCGGCATATAGGTGAGACTGTGTACTAATTGGAACCGTTTCAATGTCTGCTCATGACTCGGGAGATATGAGATATTTTAATATAAGTGGAACGAGGCGTTTAGGGGTCAAATACACTGTGGGTAAGAAAAGCCGCCATTGAGAATTTTAAGGCTATGAGCTCACTACGACATTTTATCGTACACTATCTCTAGTATTTTGGCATTGTTTACAGATTAGCGATGATAACATTTTGTAATTTGCGCTTAGCTAAAGTATCACATAATAGCGTTTGACCACTGGTTGCACGCTAGCTAGGCCTAGTTATGATGACGTTAGATGTTCAGGAAAGGCCAAGTCAAAATTACCTTTAACCAGCGAGCATGTATGAAGGCGCTCATGAAAGTGTAAAGAATTGTGTGAAGAATTTATAGAAATTTAAATATTTTAACTAGCACGTCAATAGTTGCTCATAATGTTTGTCACTTATTTGGGGGTGCACAGTTCTCAGCAATACAGGCTTTTTGTCTAGCGCAGAGTTCTGGATCTTAGTAGGTACAGCTACATTTAATAAATTATTATAATATGTTATTAGTCTCACTAATTTGTTGCTAATGTGCTAAGTTTTGTTTTCTTGATGTAATATCTGTGTAAAAGTTGAAATAAAAATTGAAATTGAAAGTGAAAGAAAGAAAGAAAGAAAGATAGAAAGAAAGAAAGAAAGAAAGAAAGAAAGAAAGAAAGAAAGAAAGAAAGAAAGAAAGAAAGAAAGAAAGAAAGAAAGAAAGAAAGAAAGAAAGAAAGAAAGAAAGAAAGAAAGAAAATACATTTATTTAGCACATTACACAACTTATACTACTTAACGTACCTAAAGACAAAAAGAGAAAAAAAAATAACAATCAAGAAAATAATACAGTTATAATCCTATCTCGGTACTTAAATTAATCAAATACACACCTGTGCTAAAAAGGTCTATCTCATCAGCATAGAATGTTCAGGTGTTTGCTTCGAGCATTTACCAATGGAGATGTCAAAGACGTGAAAGAGGTATGTCAAGATCGTAGCAAGTGGAAAGAGGTAGTCTCTACCTACCCCAAAGGGAAAAAGGCGTGATTTTATGTATGTATGTATGTATTTTCCAACTTTAAAGTGGTGGTATTCATATACGCATGACTAGTTTAAAGTCACGCGTTAACCAATGTGCGTTAAAACTAATAACACATAAACAGTATATAGATAGGTATATACCTATATCGTTCGTTTCCCCTATCCATCACAATATTATTTTTACGCTCAGATACAACAGTTTTTACGTTTTACGCACAAAGCAACGCGAATAGATACAACGTCATAGAAAGGTCTGCCAGATATTAGATGGCGCCTTTTGAAAGGTGAATATATAAGGAAAATCGTTAGTGATAAGTTGTTTTAAGAAATAATACTTTCCTTTTGGTACCATTGTCATTTTATCGAGATCTGATAAGTACTAATTAGATCTCGATGGAATTACAATTGGTCCACCTTGAACCAAGTGCAAGTCGGACTCGAACGTAGGGTAACGATTGAACAAAATTTGCCAGAAAAATAAGTTTTTTATATGGGGACCCCCTATTTTATTTCATTTTTAGTACCTATTTGTTGTTAAATCTCCCATAGTAATACAAACTGCGTAAAAATTTTAAATACCTGTGTAATGTACCTATTACGGTATAGTAACTATTACATAATCTGTGGTACGGTTAAGATACAGCCCTGTAAAGTGCGGCAAGACAGACAGACAGCAGACGGACGGACAGCGAAGTCTCAGTAATAGGGTTTCTTTGGTACTCTTTGGGTACGGAACCCTAAAAAACCTACAGACGAATTGAGAACCTCCTCTTTTTTAGAAGACGATTTTTAACCAATGCGGCATTTGAAGTCGGTTTTTTTGGTTTTATATTATTGACGTTGGCTAAACTGCTTGACGCTTCCAATCTATAAATCAACACTACCTAACCCTGCCAAAATTAAAACCATAAACTTTTCAAGCGTTCGTTCTACCATAACCTTTGCAACCGATCCAAATAATTGCAGTAATTCTTCACTCTTATCACCAACGTATAAGGTTCTAAATATCAGTATATAAATTTGATGATCAATAATTGGCATACATTGGCACGGTTGATATATCCGTGAATATGTCGAAAGGTTGACGGACTGATGAAAATAGGATGCCTATTTCAGATCTGTAGGTCAAAAAGGCGTGTTCTTAATTGCTGATCTATGTGTGATAGATTCATCTACCATCCTAGCCCTTTATAAATATACGCAAAAAATACTAAATCATTTAAAGGATAAATCTAATTCTGTTGGAATCCTACTTGATATGACGAAGGCATATGACAAAGTTCCACATAATATATTACTTTCAAAGTTGTTCGAGATAGGCATCAGAGGAAAAACACTTAATTGGCTTAAATCATATTTAGGTAACAGAAAACAATTCGTGCAAATTGAACACCACCAAAATTCAATAATAACAAAGATTCGGTCAGACATCCGCACCACTAACAATTCCATCCCGCAAGGTAGTGTACTCGGATGTATACTATTTCTTATATTCATTAATAACTTACCCGAAATTACAGATTCCACATGCATACTTTTTGCCGATGACGTATCATTACTCTTTAAATGCAACAATCAAGAAAATTCACTCACAAATATTATAAATACCTACTCTAATATAAACACCTGGCTAACAGCACATAATCTAGAAATAAACATTACAAAAACAAAACTTATCCAATTCATGACATACAAAAAAAAGCCTTTAGATTTAAATATAATAACCAATACCCTCCATATAGCAGAAGTAAAGAACTACAACCTGTTAGGAATAAATATAGATACGCACCTTAACTGGAAAACACACATTTCAAAAATCAAAACCAAATTATCTCAATTCATATATGCCCTAACAATATTAAAAATAAATACTAACATAAATACAACTTTAGCAGCATATTATGCATACGCATATTCGTGGCTAAGATATGGAGTAATATTATGGGGCAACAGTACTGATGCCGACCAATTGTTTATTATGCAGAAGAAATGCATGCGCATAATATACAACATCCGACAACGTAACAGTTGCAGACCCTTCTTTGTCGATCAAAAAATATTAACACTGCCATGTATTTACATACTCGAAGCAGCAATATTCGTAAAAAAACATCCACAGTTATTCGAATATGATAAAAATCCGCGAAGAAATCATCTCCTTAGATTGCCAGAGCCCAAGCTAGAAATTGTAAGAAAAGGCCCAGAATATATGATAATAAAACTTTATAACAAAATACCCATAGACATAAAAAATGAAACCAAACATACATCCTTTAAAAATAAACTAAAAACATTTCTTATCCTAAAATCATATTACACTATAGACGATTTCTTGAACGATAATGTAAAGTAACATACCTAAACAATTAAAAATAATATGTTCATATCTCTATTTAAGGAAGCATTGTAAATAGATACTTAACTAATAAGTACTAAATAATAAATACTAAATAATAAATACTAAATAATAAATAAATAATAAGTAAATGTCATATTTAGTTCTGAAAAATAGTTCCTAATTAGTATTAAGTAACCTAATTAAGTAATAGAATAGAAGTTAATATGTACACTATTTTTTAATAATTATATACTTACTTATTACTTAGATACCTGATAAACCTGTCATGTCAAGGTTTATTATAAATGCCATACCCTAGTTACAGGGTCCATGTAAATGTATACTTATAATAAGGACACTTTTATATGGTTTGCATGAATAAATAAATAAATAAATAAATAAATAAATAGATTCATATATGTGTTTTTTTTTATGATATAAGGTAACAGGACAAGCACTACGCTCGCCTGATGGTAAGCGATGACGTCTACCTATTACAGATACAGCGGCATGCAAAATTCTGTTCTGCTAGAATGTTGCATGTCACTGCACTGCGCCTGTTACCTTGAGACATAAAGATGTTGTGTCTCACATGCCCTGTAATTTCACTGGAAACCTTGCCATTTCAATCAAAACACAATCCTATTTCACGGCTGAAATGAATTGTCAATGTGGTGGTACCGCCCCAGACGGACTAGCAAAAGTCTTACCACTACCAATACACTATATAGTAAGTATGTTTATATATAATATGAAACTATTTATATTGTTACTATTACCACAGATTATATAATAGTTCTATTACTAGCTGTGCCCCGCGGCTTCGCCCGCGTTAAAAAGTATCCTATAGCTTAATCCATAATACTTACTATCCCTGTGCAACGATTTTTGTTTTTTTTTTACTAGATTAGGTAAGCGTTTAACCACTACCTATCTCACCCACAGACCTGCTACATATTAAACTTGATCGCGTACACCAGCCCCCATGAGACCGACCTTGAACGGAGTTTGTCCCTTTCTTTTGTATGGACAACTTATATATTTATACCATACATATAGTATAGAACATATTTGTTAGTTGTACCATACATATAGTATAGAACATGGTTGTTAGACAAGGACACACTCCCACACGGGTGTCTCTCAATTGGGCCGTTTTGTTCTACAAAGTAATTACAACCTTATTGTTAAAGCATACGGATTAAATTGAATTTGTCAAAACATCTGCAGTGCACCATCCTTTTATGTGACGATGCAAGGCACGTTTACCTAGAAGATACCTGATCACTCGTGCTTTGAAGATCCCGGGTTGTAGTTACTTAGAAAGACAGACACCGAAAATGAAATCCAAAAAAATGGGTCGATATTTACAAATCTTGTAGGCGACAGAAACAGCAAGTTCGTTGCCCTCATCTCCCTTTGAACATTGCACGTCAATAAACACAAATTTCTGTATTTCCTGAACATATCATTACCCTGAAAAAATAATTTTCCTGAAATGTATCACTTTTCCTGAAAAGTGTGAGTAATTTGAACTAGATATTTTGCGTTAATTTGGGCAGGTTTTATTTTGGATTTCATTTCCGCGAAGCATGACATTGAAAATAAAACCTGATATTAGTTTTCTTCCTCGTATTACATTTTTCAACGTGTTTGATTGTATTAGCCATTAATTGTGTGAATGAATGTACGCTAGTGACGAAATTATAGAATGCGAGGTCAGGTTTATCATTTAATATTGTGTTCTCCCCAAACTCAGTAAAAGAACAGTAAGTTTCCACGACTTTCATTGGGCCAAGACTTGTGAACTAAACAAACCTTTTGGCGCGTCTTTGACTTTGCTTTTACAGCATGACTCTTTGTAAAACTGTGGTTTATACTTTGCCACTGGCTAAATACACCAATCATGTAGAGCCATAAGTATACTGAAAACAAATACAATGAGATCCGTAGACTCTGTCTACGAATGAGAGCACACCATATCTTATCTAATACTATAAGAATCTTTGTCCTGACATACTGACTGACTCACTGACTCACTGACTCACTGACTCACTGACAGACAACGCACAGCCTAAACCGCTGGTCGTAGAGACTTGAAATTTAGAGGGTATATTTGTCTTAGTACGTAAGGGTGTACTAAGAAAGGATTTTCCAAAATTCACCCCTTAAGGGGATGAAATGGGGGTTCAAAGTTTGTATGGAGAAACAAGATTAGATCGTCTTTTCTATCCGAAACTTCACATAAGTGCTTCAGTAAAAAAATAAGTAAAGACGTGTTTCAGGTTTTTTTGGAATTCCACCCCTAAGAGGGTGAAATGGGGTAATAAAGTGTAAAATCAATATTTTTTCGGATTGCGCTGAAATTTGGCATGCAAATAGTTATTACGACGTTAGTTCCCACTGAGAAAGGATTTTCCAAAATTAACCCTCGAAGGGGATGAAACGGGGGTTCAAAGTTTGTATGGAGAAACAAGATTAGATAGTCTTTTCTATCCGAAACTCCACACAAGTGCTTCAGTAAAAAAATAAGTAAACACGTGTTTCAGGTTTTTTTTAATTCCACCCCTAAGAGGGTGAAATTGGGTAATAAAGTGTGAAAATCAATATTGTTTCGGATTGCGCTGAAATTTGGCATGCAGATAGTTATTACGACGTTAGTTCCCTCTGAGAAAGGATTTTTCAAAATTGACCCTCGAAGAGGATGAAACGGGGGATCAAAGTTTGTATGGAGAAACAAGATTAGATAGTCTTTTCTATCCGAAACTTCACACAAGTGCTTCAGTAAAAAAATAAGTAAACACGTGTATCAGGTTTTTTTGAAATTCCACCCTTAAGAGGGTGAAATGGGGTAATAAAGTGTAAAATCAATATTGTTTCGGATTACGCTGAAATTTGGCATGCAGATAGTTATTACGACGTTAATTCCCTCTGAGAAAGGATTTTCCAAAATTAACCCTCGAAGGGGATGAAACGGGGGTTCAAAGTTTGTATGGAGAAACAAGATTAGATAGTCTTTTCTATCTGAAACTCCACACAAGTGCTTCAGTAAAAAAATAAGTAAACACGTAGTTCAGGTTTTTTTAAATTCCACCCCTAAGAGGGTGAAATTGGGTAATAAAGTGTGAAAATCAATATTGTTTCGGTTGGGCTGAAATTTGGCATGCAGATAGTTATTACGACGTTAGTTCCCTCTGAGAAAGGATTTTCCAAAATACTATAAGAATCTTTGTCCTGACATACTGACTGACTCACTGACTCACTGACTCACTGACTCACTGACTCACTGACAGACAACGCACAGCCTAAACCGCTGGTCGTAGAGACTTGAAATTTAGAGGGTATATTTGTCTTAGTACGTAAGGGTGTACTAAGAAAGGATTTTCCAAAATTCACCCCTTAAGGGGATGAAATGGGGGTTCAAAGTTTGTATGGAGAAACAAGATTAGATCGTCTTTTCTATCCGAAACTTCACATAAGTGCTTCAGTAAAAAAATAAGTAAAGACGTGTTTCAGGTTTTTTGGAATTCCACCCCTAAGAGGGTGAAATGGGGTAATAAAGTGTAAAATCAATATTGTTTCGGATTGCGCTGAAATTTGGCATGCAAATAGTTATTACGACGTTAGTTCCCACTAAGAAAGGATTTTCCAAAATTAACCCTCGAAGGGGATGAAACGGGGGTTCTAAGTTTGTATGGAGAAACAAGATTAGATAGTCTTTTCTATCCGAAACTCCACACAAGTGCTTCAGTAAAAAAATAAGTAAACACGTGTTTCAGGTTTTTTTTAATTCCACCCCTAAGAGGGTGAAATTGGGTAATAAAGTGTGAAAATCAATATTGTTTCGGATTGCGCTGAAATTTGGCATGCAAATAGTTATTACGACGTTAGTTCCCACTGAGAAAGGATTTTCCAAAATTAACCCTCGAAGGGGATGAAACGGGGGTTCAAAGTTTGTATGGAGAAACAAGATTAGATAGTCTTTTCTATCCGAAACTCCACACAAGTGCTTCAGTAAAAAAATAAGTAAACACGTGTTTCAGGTTTTTTTTAATTCCACCCCTAAGAGGGTGAAATTGGGTAATAAAGTGTGAAAATCAATATTGTTTCGGATTGCGCTGAAATTTGGCATGCAGATAGTTATTACGACGTTAATTCCCTCTGAGAAAGGATTTTCCAAAATTAACCCTCGAAGGGGATGAAACGGGGGTTCAAAGTTTGTATGGAGAAACAAGATTAGATAGTCTTTTCTATCTGAAACTCCACACAAGTGCTTCAGTAAAAAAATAAGTAAACACGTGTTTCAGGTTTTTTTTAATTCCACCCCTAAGAGGGTGAAATTGGGTAATAAAGTGTGAAAATCAATATTGTTTCGGATTGCGCTGAAATTTGGCATGCAGATAGTTATTACGACGTTAGTTCCCTCTGAGAAAGAATTTTCCAAAATTAGCCCTCTAAGGGGATGAAACGGGGGTTCAAAGTTTATATGGAGAAACAAGATTAGATAGTCTTTTCTATCCGAAACTTCACACAAGTGCTTCAGTAAAAAAATAAGTAAACACGTGTTTCAGGTTTTTTTGTAATTCCACCCCTAAGAGGGTGAAATGGGGTAATAAAGTGTAAAATCAATATTGTTTCAGATTGCGCTGAAATTTGGCATGCAGATAGTTATTACGACGTTAGATCCCTCTTTGAAAGGATTTCCCAAAATTAACCCTCGAAGGGGATGAAACGGGGGTTGAAAGTTTGTATGGAGAAACAAGATTAGATAGTCTTTTCTATCCGAAACTTCACACAAGTGCTTCAGTAAAAAAATAAGTAAACACGTGTTTCAGGTTTTTTTGTAATTCCACCCCTAAGAGGGTGAAATGGGGTAATAAAGTGTAAAAATCAATATTGTTTCGGATTGCGCTGAAATTTGGCATGCAGATAGTTATTAATTACGACGTTAGTTCCCTCTGAGAAAGGTTTTCCAAAATTCATCCCTGAAGAGGATGAAACGAGGGTTCAAAGTTTGTATGGAGAAACAAGAATTGATTGTCTCTTATATTCGAAACTTCACACAAGTAGTTTAGTAAATAAATGAGTAAATACGTGTTTCAGGCTTTTTGAAATTCTATTCCTAAAAGGGTGAAGTGGAGTAAAAATGTCTGAAATCAATATTGTTTCGGATTGCGCTGATATTTTGCATCCAGATAGAAATTTTGACGTAGGTATCCGCTGAGAAAGGATTTTTCAAAATTCACTCTTCAAGGGATGAAGCGGGGGCTCAAATTTTGGATAGTCATTTTATTCGACATTTCACACAAGTACTTCTGTAAATAAATAAGTAAATACGAGTTTCAGACTTTTTCAAAATGCCACCCTAAAAGAGTGAACTGGGGTAAAAAAATCTGAAAATCAATATAGTTTCGGATTGCGCTTTATTGGGTTTTTCGGGTTTTAAAAATATGAATCCTGATTTGTCTTAGTCACGCGATAACATGAAAACAGGTGAACCAATTTGGCTAATTTTTATTTGATGTCTTTAATGATAGAATCGTTTTTACAAAAGAAAAGTTTTAAGTAAATAAAAGGAGTTTTTAACGCGGGCGTAGCCGCGGGGGACTTCTAGTATATATATAAAAGAAAGTCGTGTTAGTTACTACACTAATAACTCAAGAACAGCTGGCTCAATTTTCATGATTTTTGTATTTTTAGAATACAATACAATACAATACAAAATTCTTTATTGTACACCAATTAAAACTAACTTAATAAACATTTAACACTTAAAACTACAGTACAATGGGCGGACTTATCGCTAAAAGCGATCTCTTCCAGTCAACCTTGGGATGGAGAAAGGGAGATGCGTGTTGAGCAAGGTCGGTGGTGTAACATTATAGGGGCGATAAATAAAATAATAATTATTAAGAAAAATGAAACCATATTATAAACTACAAAATTTACCAATAAAACAATAATAAATCAAAATAAACATACACCTAAGAATAAGGCTTATACACCTACATAAATAAGATACAATTAATAATGTATCTATCTATATACATACATATAAATACCTATATATATATATATATATACAAATAAATAAATAAATATACCTGCTAGTAAATATTATATTACAATTTTCAAACTAAATGAAGGCTTTATGCAATCAGCAGTTAGCAGAGTCATTAAGATAATAGTTTTTAATCATTGTCTTGAATGAAGCGATAGACTGAGCCTGCCTAATTTTAGCTGGGAGACTATTCCACAGACGCACAGCTTCTACGGATAACGACTTATCGTAAAAGCTTGTTTTGTGCTGGGGAAAATTATGTAGTAGATTTTCAGAAGATCTTAAATAGTGATTATCAGAGCAATATAGAGGGAGAAAACGTTCTTTCAAGTAAAGAGGAGTAGAAATATTGAAGAGGACATTGTAAAGAAAAGTAAGAATGTGAGTGTTCCGACGAAGGCGAATTGGCAACCACTTGAGCTTTTTACGAAAATGGGAGACATGGTCGTATTTTCGAAGACCGAAAATAAACCTTATACAGTAATTTTGAAGACGCTCAAGTTTACTCAACTGGTCTTCTGTGAGGTCAAGATATCAGACATCAGCATAGTCCAGGATTGGGAGAAGAAGGGATTGTGCTAGCGTAACTTTAGTAGCAGTAGGAATAAAATTGCGTAACCTTCTCAGTGACGCACCCGAAGCGAAAATCTTTCTACTTACAGCCGCCATCTGGGGACCCCATGAAAGACTACTATCGATTATAAGGAATATGGAATTGTCTTTGTCAGGAATAGGATAATATGTATTAAAAACAATGAATATTTGATCAAAAAAAAAAAATAAGATAAAAATTTTGACAAAATGTTCCTGGGTTTCAAAACTGCCAATCATTTGATGTTCAATTGTTTATTCCGTCGATACAGTAAAACGCAAATTAATAAGGGTCATCGCTCCACACGGTTCGTGTATTTAGCCAGTGTCAAGTATAAACATTCTACAAGTTTTTGTGAATTCAAATCATGTAGATTTTAAAAATGTTAATAAATTATAAATACTGTTAGTAATTACAATTGTATGACATATTTATTGATTTTCAAATATACGTGCGCTCAGAAATGTATGCTTACTCAGTAAAGTCCACATCTTTACTGAGGGTATGACTTGGACTAGACTTTGACTTGAAACTTGACCTGACATGTGACTTTGACCCATCTTTACGACTTGAATTCTCAAAAACTTGAAGAATTTTAATACTTGACACTGGCTGAATACACTAATTGTGTGGAGCTATAATTTTTTTTTGTAGTGTGGTTTAGGAGAAACTGTTATCAAAGTACAAAGTAAAAGCACAGTGGCGCACAGGCACGCCAAGTTATACTTGCCGGACTGTAAATATAGAGATATGCAAGAATGTGATAGCCAATTTATGAGTGCCGTATACAGTCTTATCCATAAAGCAATAAAGTATTAGACAGTTAATCATGAAGTAAGTATACTTATTCAGAATTATAATAAAATATTAGTGATTATATTTCTACAATTAAAATTAAATTCAATCGAACTAATGTCAAGTTAATAACTTACCTAAAACAAAAATAACATTATTTAATGTCTTGCTGACACGCGGTTGAAGTACTTGATTATTGTATTTTTATTCTATTTCTGTATTGCCATATAACATTACTAAACTTAATATCTCTTTTGTATTCATTGTATTACGTTCACAAACTGAAACGCTTAAATTAAGTTCATCTTAAAGGTAACATAACACTACATTCATTGTCTGTTAGTTGGTACGAAGTTCGCCGGGCCAGCTAGTCTATACTTATCTATACTTCTATACATATATTATAAAGAGAGAACATTTGTATTTTTGTATGTTTGTAATGATTTGGCTCAAAAACTACTGGACCGATTTAAAAAATTCTTTCACTAATATATAAAATGGACTTTCGAAATGAAAATAGGCTATATATTATCCCGTTTAAATCAAAGGTACATTCGTGGAGACCTAATTTTCAACCTAAGTCGACAAAAAAACGGTCGATAAAACACGTTTCTTACGAACGCTGCTCAATTGAAAACAGACGGAAGAATATTTTCTATACAAGAGTTGTACAACTTAATAAGACCTACAAATAAGTCCGCGACAGCATATGTCTATCTCTTAAGGTTGACTCACAGTAACCATTTTAATCTTTAATTTTTTGTTAAAAAATATTACATAACTTCCAGGGCTATTTTCAAGTATATAGTATTAATCCTTATCCAAATAATTACGTTAATTATCTTGGCCACATATTCTAGATTAAAATTGTCCTTTACAGTATATAATTCTAATGAAAACTCAAGAAGATATCACGGATTTCACATACACGCATCGCAAAATTAATAAAATACTAGCAGCCCGCCCCGGCTTCGCACGGGTAGAACATATATGCCTACAAAATTTGCATCACTTTGTCTCATCGAATATAAAATATTAACATATTTAACAATCATCGTCATATTTCAACCAATTTACACAAAACCTTAACGAATTATGCACCTAAACTTTCCTCATAAACACTCTGGCTATTGGTGAAAACCGCATGATAATCCGTTCAGAAGCTATTGAGATTATTGCGAACAGACAGACAGACAGACAGAAGCAGTGATGGACATTGTTTTATAATACTCACGTAGTGATATTGGACCTTTACCTTTACCCTGATTCTGACCCGAGGGTCGTTGGTTCTAATCCTAGCTACATACCTACCAATGAAAGTTTTATGTGCATTCATGAATCATGGGTTTTCGTGGGATCATTAAATCTACCAATAATTAAGATAGTTTAAAAACTAAAACAACTGACTTCAATGCCCGCGAGTCAATTTTAGTAGCAAGTTTGAGACGTTTATCATCATATCTCTGAAGATACTTATCACATCTCAATGAAATTACAATGGGACCACCTCGGAAACGTACCCTACCGATTACAAAAATAATCATTCGAATCGGTTCACAATTGACGGGGTAATCGCGTAACATACACACACAAAAAAAGAAAAAAAAAAGAAACATACAGACGAATTGAGAACTTCCTCCTTTTTGGAAGTCGGTTGTAAAGTAGCTTACTACCAAGGAGAACATCTGCCGCCGTAACCTTATGGCGTTTCCCGACGCAAAAAGTAGGAGTATTATACGTTTAACGTGTGTATCTGTGTGTCTGTCTGTAGCATCTTAGCACCAAACCGGTTGAACCGATTTTGATTTAAAGTAGAGGTATTATACGTTTAACGTGTGTATCTGTGTGTCTGTCTGTAGCATCTTAGTACCCAACCGGATGAACCGATTTTGATTTTATTATTGATAGTTTTTTTTTAACCGACTTCAAAAAAAGGAGGAGGTTTCTCAATTCGACCGTATATATTTTTTTTTTTTTTTTTTTTTTTTTTTAATGTTTGTTCGCGGATAACTTCGTCGTTTATGAACCGATTTCGATTATTCTTTTTTTGTTCGAAAGGAGATATCCCAAGTGTGGTACCATGGTAATTTTATCGAGGTATGATAAGTATCTCCAGAGATATTGAGATAAACATCTCAAAATTGGTACTGAAAATGAATAGCGCGGCATTGAAGTCGGTTGTTTTTTAGTTTTTAAACGATATTATTTAGATGTCTTCATCGAGAGTTTTCTTAGCTTTGATTCATGAAAATTCATTCAATCGTTATAAAACTATAAGCTTTAATCAACTTTCATAGGTCTGATCAATTCGAAAATCTTCTTCTTCAACGATATTGTAAGAACATGGAATCATTGACCTGATGCTGGGACTTCTCATGGACTCTACAGAATACTCAAATCCTCACCAACTTACAGCTCAGATTTTAAATGTCGTGTTTAGAGTCATTGGAATGCTTTTAATGAAAAAATTATACATAGATCAGTCGGGGTGGTTTAAAATATTATAATATTATTATATATATAGATCATTATTATTTTATACAATAGATCATATTATTATACTATATTGACTTCAAATTGATTGTGATCGGTGGGGATCTATCCGCCGTACCGTAAGGTTACGGCGGCAGATGTTCTCCTGGTGGTAACCTACTTTTCAACCGACTAACAAAAAGAAGGAGGTTCTTAATTCGTCTGTATGTTTCTTTTATAACCGACTTAAAAAAAAGGAGGAGGTTTCTCAATTCGACCGTATTTCTTTTTTCTTTCTTTTTTTGTGTGTGTATGTTACGCGATTACTCCGTCAATTGTGAACCGATTCGAATAATTATTTTTGTAATCGGTAGGGTACGTTTCCCAGGTGGTCCCATTGTAATTTCATTTAGACGTGATAAGTACCTTCAGAGATATGACGATAAACGTCTCAAACTTGCTACTGAAATTGACTCGCGGGGCATTGAAGTCAGTTGTTTTAGTTTTTAAACTATCTTAATTATTGGTAGATTTAATGATCCCACGAAAACCCGTGATTCATGAATGCACATAAAACTTTCATTGGTTGATGATATAGCTAGGATTAGAACCAACGACCCTCGGGTCAGAATCAGGGTCACTATCCTTTATGCCAAAGGGCCGTCCAATATCACTACGTTAGTGTTATAAAACAATGTCCATCACTGCGTCTGTCTGTCTGTTCGCAATAATCTCAATAGCTTCTGAACGGATTATCATGCGGTTTTCATCAATAGCCAGAGTGTTTATGAGGAAGGTTTAGGTGCATAATTCGTTAAGGTTTTGTGTAAATTGGTTGACATATGACGATGATTGTTAAATATGTTAATATTTTATATTCGATGCAACAAACTGATGCAAATTTTGTAGGCATATATGTTCTACCCGTGCGAAGCCGGGGCGGGCTGCTAGTACTTAATATAATGGATGGTGCAGATGTTTTGACAAATTCAATTAAATCCGTATGCTTTATACATAAGGTTGTAATTGCTATATACATCAAAACGGCCCAAACGAAGGGCACCTAGGTGGTGGGAGTGTGTCCTTGTCTAACAACCTGCCAGCGCTATACCTACATGTGCTATACATGTACTATAATTATATGTATAGTATAATATAATAATATGTGGCCGTATGTGGCCCATACAACAGAATGGGACAAACTCCATTCTAGGTCGGTCTCATGTGGGCCGGTTTTGTGGTTCAGTACGCAGTCAAGTTTAACATAGTTAATTAGTAGTTAGTCTTTGGACCACACCATTGACATTAAATACTTCGTCTACGTGATATTTATGTAGGGGGTTTTGGCGGGAACGTGGAAAAGTGTGTGTAATCTCATTATATTTTTTCCTAAACCTTGTGTTCTTCTGCGAGTTAATGTGTAATAAATGTGGATTATTAACCATTAAGTGCCGGTGAATGCGTGCTAGTGGAGGGAAACAGCACAATGTTGAAAAACATGTTATTTGCGTTCTCACAAAATTCCAATGAAAATCTTCAGTAAACACCACATCTTTACAGAAGGTATGACTTAAACTAGACTTATACTTGAAAGTTGACCTGAAATGTGACTTTGACCCATCTCTACGACTTAAATTCATAAAATCTTGAAGAATTTCAATACTTGACACTGGCTAAATACACTAATCGTGTGGAGCCATAATAAAACTAAAAAAAAACAAATGTATGTATTGTATTTCCTAGTCCATTCCTCCATGGACCACACGCACATTTTTACGATCCCGCCAATGTTTTTTAGTTGGCGGGAAAATCAAAGGAGGTTAAGTACGATAGCATTAAATTCTTTAGGAAAATCTTCCAAAATCTCCACAAACAATGTTTTGGTAAATGAGGAAGTAAAGGAAGCTGGATTGTTTTTTTCTTATTGCAGGGCAACCTCGCTCTTTACGATAACGTTGCCAGAGAAATTACAGTACAAATGAGAATTTATCACACAGTGTTCGTTCAGTGTCAGGGTGACGAGCAGAATAATTGTTTGGACGAGAAACGTTTGCCAAAACTAAGTTCAGTGCTATATATCACGAAGGTTCACAAGAAACATTTTATTAGTCGTGATAAACACAGTGCAAAATTAGTACATTACGATACATGTGACCAAGTAGGTAGTCTATTATTGCACGCCGAGCTATAAGATACTTATTTTGGTTTCGAGTATCGTATACCAACTATACTAGTAAATAATACATGTACTAGGTACCTACCACAGTTTTACAAATGGATTGCAAAACTGTGCTACTGCTTTGGCCACGGAAAAGCGTGGCATAAATGCCGGTTAAGGCTGCGTCCCCAGTAGGCAAACAGTTAGCGGCTGACTGAGTGAGCCGCGAATTTGCAGCGAACTGAAATTTGAGTTAGCTGCAGACTCAATACAAATTTTTCAAATCAATTGGTGGGAGTCGGCCGCTCACTAAGATAGTCGGCGCGCGTAACGCTGCAAACTGCGTACCGTGAGCGCAAAACTAGCAAACTGTGAACACTCCATTTGAAATATATGGAAGGGCGTACTAAACCGATACGCCGCTAACTCAGTCGGCGGCTAACAGTTTGCCTACTGGGGACGCAGCCTTAGTCAACCAATCACCGAATAGATGCAAATAAGTAATCTTTACTTCTTTAAACAGGTGCTGAGTGTATTTATAGCTAAAAACGATATCTTCTAAATAATACTTGGACGCTTTTAAACAGGTGCTGAGTGTATTTATAGCTAAAAACGATATCTTCTAAATAATACTTGGACGCTTTTAAACAGGTGCTGAGTGTATTTATAGCTAAAAACGATATCTTCTAAATAATACTTGGACGCTTTTAAACAGGTGCTGAGTGTATTTATAGCTAAAAACGATATCTTCTAAATAATACTTGGACGCTTTTAAACAGGTGCTGAGTGTATTTATAGCTAAAAACGATATCTTCTAAATAATACTTGGACGCTTTTAAACAGGTGCTGAGTGTATTTATAGCTAAAAACGATATCTTCTAAATAATACTTGGACGCTTTTAAACAGGTGCTGAGTGTATTTATAGCTAAAAACGATATCTTCTAAATAATACTTGGACGCTTTTAAACAGGTGCTGAGTGTATTTATAGCTAAAAACGATATCTTCTAAATAATACTTGGACGCTTTTAAACAGGTGCTGAGTGTATTTATAGCTAAAAACGATATCTTCTAAATAATACTTGGACGCTTTTAAACAGGTGCTGAGTGTATTTATAGCTAAAAACGATATCTTCTAAATAATACTTGGACGCTTTTAAACAGGTGCTGAGTGTATTTATAGCTAAAAACGATATCTTCTAAATAATACTTGGACGCTTTTAAACAGGTGCTGAGTGTATTTATAGCTAAAAACGATATCTTCTAAATAATACTTGGACGCTTTTAAACAGGTGCTGAGTGTATTTATAGCTAAAAACGATATCTTCTAAATAATACTTGGACGCTTTTAAACAGGTGCTGAGTGTATTTATAGCTAAAAACGATATCTTCTAAATAATACTTGGACGCTTTTAAACAGGTGCTGAGTGTATTTATAGCTAAAAACGATATCTTCTAAATAATACTTGGACGCTTTTAAACAGGTGCTGAGTGTATTTATAGCTAAAAACGATATCTTCTAAATAATACTTGGACGCTTTTAAACAGGTGCTGAGTGTATTTATAGCTAAAAACGATATCTTCTAAATAATACTTGGACGCTTTTAAACAGGTGCTGAGTGTATTTATAGCTAAAAACGATATCTTCTAAATAATACTTGGACGCTTTTAAACAGGTGCTGAGTGTATTTATAGCTAAAAACGATATCTTCTAAATAATACTTGGACGCTTTTAAACAGGTGCTGAGTGTATTTATAGCTAAAAACGATATCTTCTAAATAATACTTGGACGCTTTTAAACAGGTGCTGAGTGTATTTATAGCTAAAAACGATATCTTCTAAATAATACTTGGACGCTTTTAAACAGGTGCTGAGTGTATTTATAGCTAAAAACGATATCTTCTAAATAATACTTGGACGCTTTTAAACAGGTGCTGAGTGTATTTATAGCTAAAAACGATATCTTCTAAATAATACTTGGACGCTTTTAAACAGGTGCTGAGTGTATTTATAGCTAAAAACGATATCTTCTAAATAATACTTGGACGCTTTTAAACAGGTGCTGAGTGTATTTATAGCTAAAAACGATATCTTCTAAATAATACTTGGACGCTTTTAAACAGGTGCTGAGTGTATTTATAGCTAAAAACGATATCTTCTAAATAATACTTGGACGCTTTTAAACAGGTGCTGAGTGTATTTATAGCTAAAAACGATATCTTCTAAATAATACTTGGACGCTTTTAAACAGGTGCTGAGTGTATTTATAGCTAAAAACGATATCTTCTAAATAATACTTGGACGCTTTTAAACAGGTGCTGAGTGTATTTATAGCTAAAAACGATATCTTCTAAATAATACTTGGACGCTTTTAAACAGGTGCTGAGTGTATTTATAGCTAAAAACGATATCTTCTAAATAATACTTGGACGCTTTTAAACAGGTGCTGAGTGTATTTATAGCTAAAAACGATATCTTCTAAATAATACTTGGACGCTTTTAAACAGGTGCTGAGTGTATTTATAGCTAAAAACGATATCTTCTAAATAATACTTGGACGCTTTTAAACAGGTGCTGAGTGTATTTATAGCTAAAAACGATATCTTCTAAATAATACTTGGACGCTTTTAAACAGGTGCTGAGTGTATTTATAGCTAAAAACGATATCTTCTAAATAATACTTGGACGCTTTTAAACAGGTGCTGAGTGTATTTATAGCTAAAAACGATATCTTCTAAATAATACTTGGACGCTTTTAAACAGGTGCTGAGTGTATTTATAGCTAAAAACGATATCTTCTAAATAATACTTGGACGCTTTTAAACAGGTGCTGAGTGTATTTATAGCTAAAAACGATATCTTCTAAATAATACTTGGACGCTTTTAAACAGGTGCTGAGTGTATTTATAGCTAAAAACGATATCTTCTAAATAATACTTGGACGCTTTTAAACAGGTGCTGAGTGTATTTATAGCTAAAAACGATATCTTCTAAATAATACTTGGACGCTTTTAAACAGGTGCTGAGTGTATTTATAGCTAAAAACGATATCTTCTAAATAATACTTGGACGCTTTTAAACAGGTGCTGAGTGTATTTATAGCTAAAAACGATATCTTCTAAATAATACTTGGACGCTTTTAAACAGGTGCTGAGTGTATTTATAGCTAAAAACGATATCTTCTAAATAATACTTGGACGCTTTTAAACAGGTGCTGAGTGTATTTATAGCTAAAAACGATATCTTCTAAATAATACTTGGACGCTTTTAAACAGGTGCTGAGTGTATTTATAGCTAAAAACGATATCTTCTAAATAATACTTGGACGCTTTTAAACAGGTGCTGAGTGTATTTATAGCTAAAAACGATATCTTCTAAATAATACTTGGACGCTTTTAAACAGGTGCTGAGTGTATTTATAGCTAAAAACGATATCTTCTAAATAATACTTGGACGCTTTTAAACAGGTGCTGAGTGTATTTATAGCTAAAAACGATATCTTCTAAATAATACTTGGACGCTTTTAAATAGAAAAGCATGTGCCTAGCAAAGAAAAGTTTTTCTATTAAAGCTGCAAACCGTACAAAAAATAAAAAACAATGGGTTGCACTCCTGGAGTGCCGGCAGAAGTGAAAACTTGAACACGTCATTTTTTAATATTTTGGAATGACACCTCGTGCAAACGTTCTGCGCTCCGTCTTACGAATTTTCGATCAGGTCACATGTCCTGACGCGAGTTTAACATTTTTTACCCATGCCAAAAATAAAGTTTCCCTTCTCCCTCCGTCTTACGGATTTTCGGTCTGGGTCACTTGTTCTGACGCGAGGTCCTGACGCGAGCTTACATTTTTTACTAATCCCAAAAAGTTCACAACGCCCATAAAGAAGTTTTCACTACAGAAATATATATTGCTGAAAATTTAAGAATCCACTTTATTTTTAAATTAACGCTGAACGAAACATGTATTGGAAGAGGCGTGTTCAGAAATAATTAACATAAAAACGTCAGGTAGCCCATTCGTTGGAGACGGACTCGGTTTCTTTTTTAAATAAATTTTCTGATTGGCCAATTCAGTGGTGAAAATACAACTTAATTATGTATGAATATTTTAAATAAAAATTGATTGGATGGGTAAAAAAAAGTTACTTTTAGAATACTTTTTTAAAATTTCTTCCATTTAGAAAAAACTGGCCAAGTGCAAGTCGCACTTGCAGGGTTCCGTAACACAGTAGACTATTCTATAACTATGATTTTTCGCAACCAAAAAATTAACTTTGTTTTTCATAGTGTTTGTATGAAAAACAAAGTTATATTTGCGGTCGCTATATCTCAAAAACTGCTGACTGTATCTCGTTCAAACCAATTTTCGTTGAAAGTTTTTATTGAGATATACAGAATATGATTTTTCTAGATTTTTCCCTCCCTTACTTTAAAAGTTAGAGAGAGGGGAGAGGGGGGGGGGCTGGGATACACACATTTTACCACTTAAGACGCGCCTATCTTTTAAATGATTGACTTTGAGAAAAAAATATTTTGGGAACCTCATGCCCGTTTGCACTAAACTTAAGAATCGCCTTAGCTTCTCCATATAACACAAAATAAACAAATCCGGCTATCAAAATCTCTAAATATAGATAAATATATGATCATTAGCCTAACTGCAAGATATATTTTGAGATTTTGATTCCCGATGTTGCTCTAATTGAGATATTTTTAAATTTTAGGCGATTCCTAAGTTTAGTGCAAACGGGCATGAATGTCGTTTTTAAAGACCTATCCATAAACACCCCAGACGTATAGCTTCGAAGAATTTTTTTTTGTTTCCGTTCCATGTTTTAGAAGTTTAAGTAAACTATAATATTTTTTATTTTTGTGCAAAAATTGGAAAGCGGTTTACAGAATACATCTACCTACCAAGTTTGAATTCCGTAGTCTTAATAGTTTCGGAATTAAATGGCTGTGACAAACGGACGGACAGACAGACAGAAAAACATGACGAATCTAATAGGGTTCCGTTTTTGTCATTCGGCTACGGAACCCTAAAAAAGCAAAGGAGCGTGGTTTGGAGTCACGGCCGAAGCCTTTAGTATATTGACGATACATATATTGTGCGCCCCGGCATCGCACGGGTGATTTGATCGCTACCAAATTGAAATCTCAACCGATCACTATCGTTTTGGAGTCCATCATAGGAAACAAACATAGGTACTTACATACACACATCGCATTTTATTGATTAAGCGGCACGAAACCTCATTGTTTCAGCATTTTAGCTTGAGCAAAGGTCACAAAATCTTTTGTGACCCTTATTTTACCGCAACTTTTCTGTCCGAACAACTTTATCCGACAATCTTCGAGGATAATCTTTCAGGGGTGTGACGGGAAAAAATTAAAAATAAAAAGGAAAGAAATCCATTGTGACATTGTGACATCAAATAACATGGATTTTCGTCACCTTTTTTAATCAAGTGAAAACTTCTTTAGCGGCGCTGTGAACTTTTTGGGATGGGTAAAAAATGTTAAACTCGCGTCAGAACACGTGACCTGATCGAAAATTCGTAAGACGGGGGGACCAAATGCACAACGTTAATGTTTAAGTTTTCATTTCTGCCGGCACTCCCGGAGTGCAATCCGTTGTTTTTTATTTTATTTTCTTGTAGATAATGTATTGTAACTTATCCAGATAAACAGAAAACTCTTACTTACTATCCCTGTATATATGACCTGAAAGGAAAAATAGTAATTTCAATGATAATATAATGACTGAATTTTTCGGACAGTGTTTAACGGCCGGTTCTAGTCAAGTCAAAAATGATACAAAATGTATTCAACTTGAGAATGTCTAATTCCCCCTATAATGTTTACATACGCAAATCTCTTCATAAGTATAAACAAATCCGAATCGTAAATTGTTTAGAATTTATGTCCAATTCATTGGCCGTCTGTGATGCTGTCTGACTTTTAAAATGTACGATCGTAAATATTTTAATAAGTATTCTTTCTTTCCATACTAATAAACAATACTTTCGAAGCCAAAACAAGTAATACTCATTCTCTTTGGTACGTTTTTCAAACCCCCAAACTGCGATGCAAAATTCACAGACCTGCTACATATTTAACTCGATCGCGTACACCGGCCCCCATGAGACCGACCTAGAACGGAGTTTGTCCCTTTCTTTTGTATGGACAACTTATATATATTATATACCATAGAACATATATAGGACTATCAGGTTGTTAGACAAGGACACACTCCCACCCTGGTACCTCTCAATTGGGCCGTTTTGTTCTACAAAGCAATTACAACGGATTAAATTGAATTTGTCAAAACATCTGCAGTGCACCATCCATTTTATTACGTCTATGGCAAAATGAGAAAATTTAAACTGTACTATCTGTGGCATCGTAGCTCCTAAAACGTAGACAGAATATATTAAAATAGAATTGTCCCTAAAAGAATAATAATAATATGAGAAGGATAAAACTATACAATCACTAGTGATAATATGAGAAGGATAAAACTATACAATCACTAGTATGAAAGAGAGAGATGAACAACAAATTTTCATCCTTCTCTGCGTATGCGATTTTACAAACTAGCTCCAGCACTGGCTCCAAGTTCTAGTGCACCCATTGGCTTTCACCCGCTGTCAATGTTGTCATGCATGACCCGACCAAATTACGTTGTTAATTTTATCTTATAGCTGGCATATGTATCACGTGTTCATCGTTTTAGTCGGGTTATATCCTCATAGCTATTTCATTCGCATATACGCTAATGTTCTCTCAATATATATACTTTATCTATGCTCTAAAACGAATGGATCGATTTTGATGCGGTTTTTTGTTTGATAGGTAACTTCATCAAGTGTTCTTAGTTTTGATTAACAAAGATTATTTTTTGTTGGTCTGGTCACAGAATAAATAATAGTAAAAGGTGTGAAGAAGTGAACGATGGTGCCTATTTATACAGTAACAAAATAAGATAGAATCATTGATACTCATATGGCTATTTGTAGTACATCATTACATAAATAAGAATAATTTATGATCGTACAAAACGAAAAAACCGACTTCACATGCCGCGATCATTGATAAAAACATGGCCGCGATAGTCAAAATTATAGCCACTAGCCATAATCATGTCATCAAGGTTTACAAATTTGTTTATATTGTTTATCTCCATATCTCCGGAGATTATTATCATATCTCGATAAAATTTGAATGGGACCAAACGGGAGGAATAATCTCTCAAACAAAAACAAAACAAAACAACGAAACTCTAAGGTAACAAAAAAATAATACAGTCGAATTGAGAACCTCCTCCTTTTTTATGAAGTCGGTTAAAAATAAATTAAATATCAGTTAAATTTAAAAACTCGTTCGAAAACCGCGCTACTGATTTCACGCCAAACCGCCGGTTGGCGGTGGCTGGAGCATTTCCCGCGTATTTTCAGAAAAATGGCAGCAACAAGATGAGTCGAAGGTCAATGTCGGTTCTTCGCGAAATAGACTGTGATTTATGTACTAGAAATTAAAATTATATTTTTGAAATCAGTATAATACTCAGAGATGTTATTTAGGTAATTATTATAACTGTCAACGCGGCGATTTTGAACGAAAACCGGAAACATTATGGTATGTACAAACGTAATCTTGTTTTTAGTGAAAGCCATGATCTTTTAGTTTATTACCATGATGAAAATAAAAAGACGTGTGGCACTCGGGGACTGCCACGGTAAAGCTATTGCATAGCATTTTTTTATTTATGCAGTATTTTTTTCTTTGATATTAATTCATGTTACACTTTTTGAGTGTGGTGACCGATAAGAAAAGTAGGTTATTCAGGAATATTTATCATTGAAACTATAGGTTTATGGTAACTGAAATAAGAAACATAAGTTTGAGACTTGATATCTTTTGATATCTTCTAAATATCTGGAAAATACCGCGTCAATGGTGGTCCCATATTTTGTTGTGGATTCTTGTGGATCATTATTTATTTTCAAATTACTAATAATAAAATGTATGTATATAGAGTACTCACTCATTTTCTTTCACTATTTTTTTCGTGACTTTCTTCATTAATAAATGCACTTTGTTTATTCATATTTACAGATAGAGACAGAGTACAGATATTCACTGTTGTACATAGATGATAAATACCTATCTGTGTTACGGCTACATGTATGAAGGCAGTGAGTGTTTAACAAGGAGGAATTATGTTAAGTTCCGAGGATTTGTTCACCCTTGACATAATTTGAAAATAAAATTCGGAATTTATATTTGAAAAAAGAACGAGAAGACAAAATCAAAATTAGCCGGTCCGAGGGGTATATAAGCGGTTAGGGTAGCTCCCCTACATGTGAAGTGGGGATGAAATTCGATAGATGGCGTTGTACACCGTTAACACACGCAAGTGTTTCATTTTGCATTTTTACCTATGTCAAGTTTTAGTAATTAGGCATTACATACAGTGATAGATGGTGTTGTACTCTGCACCGTTAACACACGCAAGTTTATCAAGTTTCACCATTAAATTGAATGATGTGTGAAACCAAAGACGACCTTATCTCTACTACGCTAAGGCTTAAATAATGAGGTTCGTTGGGGTGTTAGGTTTTATTTTCGTTACGGAATTTCTGGATTCGGGCTCCACGCTCAAGGCCCGCGATAGAAGCTATGCAATAGCTTAAAAAAAATTTAAAAGAAAGAGTTAAGGAAATAAGAATTTTCAGTAATATCTTATATAATAATCTTCATACAGTAATCGAGTAACAAACATACAAAATATACAAATAAAAATAAACTGGCCCAGTTCGAGTCGGACTCGCACACGTAGGGTTCCGATTGAACAAAATTTGACGGAAACTAAGTTTGTTTGTATTGGGACCCCATTTAATTTTTAATTTAATGTAATTTATATTATTTTCAGTTGTAGCAACTATTTTAATACACTATGAGCAAATTTCAAGTCTGTTTATTACGTTTTGTTAGGGTGCGTACCGACTATGTAATATAACATGTTACTAAATTGTTATTGAACATGTTTCGGATAATGTGGACACGGAATGTTATAAAACATGTTATAATAACTCGGAATGTTATAAAACATGTTATAATAACTTTTATAATATCATGTTTTATAATATTCCGTGTCCAAATTATCCGAAACATGCTAAATAACAATTTTATAACATGATATGTTACATAGTCTACGCACCGTAAGATCGAGCCTAAACGTCTGAAAAACACGTTTGTTGGGAAACCCCTTTTATTGTTAAATTAATTTAGTTTTTATTATTTGATGTTATAGCAACCATTTTAATATATATCTATCCATTGTAATATTTTAAGATATCTCTATGAGCTAATTTCAAGTCTCTGTTTAGTATACGGTTTGTAAGATCGAGCATAAAACGCCTGAAAAACACATTACTTGTATGGGGACCCCTTTATCTTTAACTTTATTCTGTTTTTAGTATTTGTTGTTAAATCCCCTATAGTAATACATACTTATATTATGTGTAGTTTATGTTATGGTTCTTATTTTGATTAATAATAATAATTGTTTTTGTCTCACTTATAATCACACCACCGACCTTGCTCAGCACGCATCTCCCTTTCTCCATCCAAAGGTTGACTGGAAGAAATCGCTTTTAGCGATAAGTCCGCCCATTGTACTGTAGTTTTAAGTGTTTACTGTTTCTTAAGTTAGTTTTAATTGGTGTACAATAAAGAATTTTTGTATTGTATTGTATACTTTGTGAAAATTTTATGTAAGTATTTCTAATACGGTTAAGAAGATGCAGCTCTGTAAGGTGCGGACGGAGAGTCAGATGGACAGCGATGTTTCAGTGATAAGGTACCTTTGGTACCCTTTAGATCCGGACCCTAAAAGTCATACAGACGAATTGAGTACCTCCTCCTTTTTGGAAGTCGGTTGAAAAAGTACATAATTAAATAAATAAACATATTTGATCGATACTTACACAGAACAGCATTTAATATTTCAGCTAGCGTTTAACCACTATCTCGCTTGGTGGTAAGCGATGTGGTCGAAGATGGTGAACATGCTAGGCCTAGAATACTCCTAACTCAAAAGGGCTGTGTGCTGCCGGAAAACCGTAAGCTTATTTATTACGGTAGATTTTCTCCATGATGGTGGTAAGCTACTTTTTCGTAAGTCAGGCAGAACATCGGTATAACATGCTCGTTCCGCCTCTGGTACTTATAGTATAATAAACTACAACTTATATTATACTTAGGTACTTAAGGCAGAATATATATTTCTGTATATTCGCATCATTATGAATATTATGCCAAATCGTAGCACGTGCGTTTAGCAATTAATTAATTCTTGTTTTGATGCCAGTATAATCTGAATAATGTTAGCGTTTTGCTGTAATAAAACCTGCATGGTGTACGTACCCGAGTGAGTGGCGCCTCTAGCGGTCAATAGAACAGATGTAGTCACAGACCAGCTAGGCTATTCTGTAAGCTATCTCAACAGCGGAATCCGCAGTGAGATTAGAATTTCGTATTGCGAAATTCAATCGTATCACGTTCGTAATACGGTTGAATTTCGTAGTACGAAATTCGAATCTCACTGCGGATTCCGCTGTCGAGATAGCTTACAGAATAGCCCTACTGCTACATATTAAACTCGATCGCGTACACCGGCCCTAATGAGAACGACCTTGAACGGAGTTTGTCCTTTTCAAAAGAAAAGGACAAACTCCGTTCAAAAGTATGGACATCTTATATGTATAAATACCATACGTATACCATACATATAGTATAGAACATATATAGGACTATCAGGTTGTTAGACAAGGACACACTCCCACCCTGGTGTCTCTCAATTGGGCTGTTTTGTTCTACAAAGCAATTACAACCTTATAATTAAAGCATACGTATTAAATTGAATTTGTCAAAACATCTGCAGTGCACCATCCGTTTTATTACGTCTATGGATGTAGTAGTACCCACTACTATTAATTATTCTGTGGTAGTAGGAACTCTGTGGTTATGAAGAAAAGAGCGGGAAATATACGGGAAGTAATTATTGTGCTATGAGCGAGAATGCAAGAATGCAAAGCAAATGCTTGTTTGGGGAGTTTTGGCAGGAACGTGGAAAAGTGTGTATGATCTCATTGTATTTTTTCTGAAACTTGTGTTCTTCCGCGAGCTAATGTGTAATAAATGTGGATTATTAACCATTAGGTGTTGGTGAATGAGTGCGTGTGTGGGGAAACAGTACAATGTTACAAACATGCTATTTGCGTTCTCACCAAAATTCCACTCAAAATCTTCAGTTAACACCACATCTTTACTGAAGGTATGACTTAATCTAGACTTTTACTCGAAAACTGACCTGAAATGTGACTTCGACCCATCTCTACGACTTTTACTCATAAAAACTTGAAATTTCAATACTTGACACTGGCTAAATACACTAATCGTGTGGAGCCATAATAAAACTAAACAAAAAAAATACGTGTTTATGTTTATAATTGTTGTTTGTTGGTAGGCTTCGGTTGAACTAGCAATCTCTTTGAAAGCTCTGATTTTAGAGCTTTTCAAATTATATAAGTTAGTAGCAACCCGCCTCGGTTCCGCGCGGGAAAAAATATCTACCTACATAATATTAAATGGCCTGTTGCATTGGTGTAAAGGATATTTACCTTAACTTCTAACCCAAAGGTAAGGTAAGGTAAGGTTTTAATCCTAGCTATATACCAATGGATCTTCTCAAGTTTCTATGTGTATTCATGAATCATGGGTACACGGGTAGTGGGATCATTAAATCGATATTCTGCCTGACTTGCTACCAAGAAGTAGCTTACCATCATCACGGAGATAAATTAAGATACGTTTAAAAACTTAAAGAACCGACTTCAAATAGGGGCGCTTGTCATTTTGAGTACAAAGTTTTATGTGTTTATCTCCATGAATCTGATGAATTTAAATGGGACCAACTGGGAAGTATAAATAACCCTTTCAAACTAAAGAAGAATTTTCCAAATCGGCCGAGGCGTCTTTGAGTGGGAATATACATAAAATACGGAAGCCTAAAAAAGATCCCGTGGAATTAAAAGAAATTAGAAACGGCAATAGCCCAATGGATAAGGTGTCGGCCTGGCGATCGAGAGGTCGTGAGTTCGATCCTCAGCCATTGCACTATTGACGTGAACCCACTCTAAACACAAGCATATTTAACTTAGTTGGAGGGGTTAACAAGACTACTAGCAACTGTGTTGCAGCAAAAAAACTCCTTTTATCGATGTGGGTTAACAATAATAGCATTCCGGGCTTCGATCAAGTGTAAAATTCTATTTTGTAAAGTGATTCTATTTTTGTTTCCACTTCTGTGTTTTTTTCGTCTCAAGGGCAAATATTACCCAATAATACGAGTATGTGGGAAAATGTGATTTATTTGAATGCTAATGGATAGGATGGACATCAAGTTGATATTTTTGAAGGGAAAACTTCTTTGGCGGCTTGTGAACTTTTTTGGGATGGGTAAAAAATTTTAAGCTCGTGTCAGGACATCGCGTCGGGGCACTTGACCTGATCAAAAATTTGTAAGACGGAGGGAGAGTAGAAACTTTTTGGGATGGCTAAAAAATGTTAAACTCGCGTTAGGACACGTGACCTGATCGAAAATTTGTAAGAAGGAGGGAGAGTAGAAACTTTTTGGGATGGGTAAAAAATGTGAAACTCGCGTTAGGACACGTGACCTGATCGAAAATTTGTAAGACGGAGGGAGAGTAGAAACTTTTTGGGATGGGTAAAAAATGTTAAACTCGCGTTAGGACACGTACCTGATCGAAAATTTGTAAGAAGGAGGGAGAGTAGAAACTTTCTGGGATGGGTACAAAATGTTAAACTCGCGTTAGGACACGTGACCTGATCGAAAATTTGTAAGACGGAGGGAGAGTAGAAACTTTTTGGGGTGATAGTAGATTATACAACAAGTGAATAAAAAGGCAATTTAATTCGAGGTACTAAGTTGGATCCCGAGAGCAGCGAAGGATTCTAGAGTAGAATCCCAACCGTAGCGAGGGATTCTAGATTAGAATCCTGAGCGGAGCGAGGGATACAAGGACCGAGATATAATTTTTTTATTTACGAGTCGTGTACCATTGACTGCGAGAAAATAAATAGTACCTAGTACCTACTTATAGTATTTATATTTATCATATTTTATTATTAATGTGTAGGTAATAAATGTGGATTATTAACCATTTACAGTGTTACTTAGAAACTTGTCTCAAATTTTGAGAAATTGCTGAACGGTAATCAAAGTTGAGAGGTCGTTGATAATTGCATTGACAGCTCTCAAAGTTAACCACCGCCGGGACCATGTTAAGCACTCGCTCTGAGGCAAGATGGCGCTGGCAGAACCAAACAGCTGATATATGCCAAGTCTAGACTGGCGCGGTTTTTTTTTCTGTCACTTGATTAGTCAAATCTAGTCTAGATAAAAAAAATATATATCTGGGGGCTGGAATCGTTCTTTAGTCGATTAATTTGGTTATAATCTATGCCAACAGCCCATGGAGCATATCTATTTCGTGTCTCAACCAAGCAATGGCTAACAAACGTTTATGAAGGAAAAAACGTTGAGCAACGATCAAGTCCTTGAGAGTTTCTCAGCTGAGAGGCAGTTCATTTTTATAAGTAACACTGTATGTGCCGGTGAATGTGCAAGTGTAGGGAAACAGCACAATCTTCAATCAATCTTGAAAAACAAAAACATGCTATTTGCATTCGCACCAAAATTACACTGAAAATCTCCAATAGAGTACACATCTTTACTAAAGGTATGACTTGGACTAGACTGTGACTTCGACTTGATCAGAAATATGACTTTGACTCGACTTTATGACATGAATTTACAAAAACATGAACAATTTTAATAATTGATTCTGGCTGAATACAGTAATCGTGTGGAGCCATAATGAAAACAAAAAAGAATTAAACCAAAATTGGCGGGATTTTTATTTTTATTTAATTATACAGCTTCTACGTACCTCTATTTAGCCAGCTAGTAGGCATTTTCAGTGAGATTTATTTATTATTTGTACGTAATTCGTATTTTATTATTGTTCTAAATTCAAAATTTTTTTATTCACCGAGTGAGTTAAAGAGCGTTTTATTCACTGCTATCGATGAATAAAGTACTCTTTTTTGAGTGGCAATGGTAAAAAAAAATGTTAAGCTCGCGATAGGACACGTGACCTGATCGAAAATTCGTAAGACGGAGGGAGAGTAGACCAAATGCACAACGTTAATGTTCACGTTTTCACTTCTGCCGGCACTCCCGGAGTTCCGGTTTACGGTGTTACTCCCGGAGTTACGGTGTTCCGGCAGCACACAGCCCTTGACATTCAGAGTATTCTAGGCCTAGCGTGTTCACCGCATCTTCAACCACATCATCCTTTACCATCAGGCGAGATGGTGGTCAAACGCTAGCCAATAACATATAAAAATAAACTGGCCAAGTGCACGTCGGACTCGCACTCGTAGGGTTCCGTACCACACTACAGTATTTTATAAGATCGAGCAAAAAATACCACTATTATTTTTCGCCAGCAAAAAATAATAATTATTAAACATTTTATTTCTTATAACGCCATCTAACGTCTAACAAAGGTGTTAGGGATCGACATTTCGTTCATAGATGGCGTGAAAAACACGTTTCTTGTATGGGGACCTTCTATAATTTTTAACTTTATTCTGTTTTTAGTATTTGTTGTTATAGCGGCAACAGAGATACTTCATCTTTTTTTCAACTGTCTAACTATCACGGTTCATGAGATACAGCCTGGTGACAGACGGACAGACAGACAGACAGACAGACAGACGGACAGCACAGTCTTAGTAATAGGGTCCCGTTTTACCCTTTGGGTACGGAACCCTAAAAATTGATCGTGGTCACTCATTTCCTACAGACTTCTAAAAAGGAGGAGGTTCTCAATTCGTCTGTTAGTTGTTTTTTTTATTACTCCGTCAATTATGAACTGTTTCGAATGATTATTTGTTTTTATCTGTAGGGTACGTTTCCGAGGTGGTCCCATTGTAATTTCATCGATATCTGATAAGTATCTCCAGAGATATGACGATAAACGTCTAAAACTCGCTACTGAAATTTACTCGTGGGGCATGGAAGTCGGTTGTTTTAGTTTTTAAACTATCTTAATTATGAATATGTAAGTGCCACCGTCTTGTAACTTCTAATTCCTGTGTTACTCTACAATACTCTCCAGCCAAAGGTTTGCACTATTACCGATAAGACCGACCCTTGTAATACCTTAGATAAGATTGTTGATTGTGTGTAGGTATGGTCTGCAATAAATAGTTTTTGTATTAAATAACAGAAGCCCATTGTACAGTACCATCACAAACGAAACTGCATTCTTCTACAAAAATAAACATCATAACTTCTTAGACTTTACGTATTTTCATTAATTCCAGTTTTAACTCTACAAACATTATTATCTGTTAACACTGACGGAGATGAGATCTTAGTTGTATTCACATTCACAATTATTTTGCCTCTTGAAACGTTAATAATCGCGGCCATTTTGGATTGCCGCCAAACTAAACGTCAGAATGGGCGCGCTCAAAAACAATAATTTACGTACCTCTTGTCTAAACTATGCAGTAATTTGGGCTATTTAGATTAAATTAAATTGGTTATTACGATAACGTAATAATATTGGTAACTGAGGTCTGGGTTAAGGATGAATCTAAATACAGTGTAAATTATTAGTTGTTGTTTTCATTTCCGTGTTGTTCTTTTGTTGATATTGCTTGCGTGGTACGGATTCAGGATGTGAAAGGGGCCATTATTTTAATTCATAATGACATAGGTAAGTTATTGTCTAACACCGACTAAGTAAATTAGGGGTAGGTTACATATAGGCAAAAGAGCCGAAAATCGGGCTCAGTGGTGTATCTTGGGAGAGGCCTACGTCCAGCAGTGGACTGATACTGGCTGATGATGATAGGCACTAGCTGAGAATCACGTACCTAAATGTACTTATGCACATACATACAATCACGCCTTTTCCCGTTGGGGTAGGCAGAGACTAATTCTCTCCACATGCTACGATCCTGAAATAGCTCTTTCGTTTCTTCCACTTTCATGAGCGCCTTCATACATGCTCGGGGGTTACAGGTACTTTTGACTTGGTCTCACTTTAAAACGTCTCCGATCTGGAGATGTATAAACGAGGTTACAGAATAGCCCTACTGTAGTGCTATTCTGTAACCTCGTTTATACATCACGGAAGCAGAATCCGCGGTGAGATGATGCCGCTTTCGAGATGTATAAACTAGCTTACAGAATAGCCCTGGGCCGGTAGTCTCTACATGAATAGCGATGAATTTCGACAGATGATTGTCGTTATAAACAGAGATGCAAGTATACAACTGTCTAGCTGCATCTCCCTCTACTAGACGTTTGCGATGACATTCAGAAACATTTTACTCAGTGGCGCCTCCTGGTGAATGAGATATCGTTAGCTCCCATTGCTTACATTCTTGATCATAAATTTACCCATTTTAACCGAATTAAAAAAAGAAGAGGTTCTCAATAAGTCGGAATATTTTTTTATTTGTGCTCATCGATTACCTACCCAAAAACGCCTGGACCGATTTAGACAATTCTTTTCCGTTTAGCAGTCTCATTTAAATTTCATCAAGATATGTTCTGTATCTCCAGAGATATGGAGATAAACACTTAAAACTTCGTAATGAAAATGACTGCCACGACATTTAAAGTGGGTTCTTAAGGTTTTTTTAAACGATCTTAAAATATAATAAAAGTTCAACCAAACAATGCAACTACAGATTGCACTTTTGTTATGTCAAAAAGAACATTTGATCTTGTCAGAAATGCTAGTTTCTTGGCATTAAAGTGGTATATAAATAGAACATGACTGTGATATTTACCTGAAAACAATGAACAGCCAACAGACCCACTTACTATCTGGAATTGTATTCAGGAAGTGTGCAAATAGCTTCCTAATTAGATTTTTGTGAAAAGTTGTTCATGAAATAAGTTTTATTTACCGCTATAATAACTCCAGTTTTCTGGTACACTCAATTCAGCTAACATGTCTGTCAATGAGCAATATTTGCTGTTCTGCACTCGATGTGAAAATGAGATGTTACTATAATAATCTGGCCGAGGGCGAGTCGACCTTGCACATGCAGGGTTCCTTACCACAGTCGGTACAATATTTAATAAGATTGAACAAAATTTGTCGAAAAAACACGAATCTTATATGAGAATAAATTTAATAATTAAAAAGGGCCTTTAATTTTTAACTTTATTTTGTTTTTCTATTTGTTGTTATAGCATCCATGGTTATACATACTTTGTGAAAATTTCAAGTGTCAGCCAAGATCAAATATTATTATTATTACATAGGTTATCTACCTATGTAAGTATAGGTGTATATATGTATAGGTGGTATATCTACCACCTAAGTACTTACCTCGGATCATCCGTTAATTGTAAACTATCGCCAACCACTCAAAAAGCAACTCAGTGAAAGAGTTGGTTGAAATGTTAAGCAAATAAATAATGTTGTTTCGACTCTAAATGTATTGACACTAAGGTCAAAGAGCACTTAAATCTATAATCTATATCCAGGGTTTAGAGAAAAAAGAGGAATACAGTGACTTTGTTTACCACCACACAGAACAATAAAGGTGAACGAACCATCCTAACATCCTCATTTCAAGTTATTTTTGTCCGTTTGTACGAGGAACAGATATCTCATTGCAATTTATTTGACAGGTTATTATTAGATGAAAGACAGTGAAAAATTCTTGAAACCAGTATGATGAAACTTGAATTATACTGTGTTTGAGTTATAACAACAGTTGAATAATTAGGTCAATAGTCTAATAAAACTTGGGTTTTTGTCAGATAATTTAATTAGGAATGCGTAAATCTTGGATTACGACTTTGACGCAAAGGTTCTTGAACTTTGCTTGTAATTTATTAATTTTGAGATGAATTTGGCAAACTGTTGCATTTTTTCTTGTTAAAGATTTTACACTTGTTTTTTTCATGTAAATTGCTAAATTTTCAAGTTTTGTAACGTGACGTGACACGTAGAAGCTTCATCCAGTCTTCATTCAATAAAAATCTGGCAAAACAGAACTATGTGAGCTACCATGCAAGTCTTGTCTTTTATAGGCAGACGTCATTGCTTACCATCAATTCATCTGTTTCAATATTATTATTTAAATCTTGGATTTAATTAAAATCTGCTTTATCTATTTATCCATTGTTTTGAAATAATCCCAAAATTAACTTACCCAATATTTTCTTTACAAATTATATCTATGCAACAACAATAAAAAAATCAGTCTTTCATGAACTGTCGTGGGTGTAACAAGTTGTATATTCATTTCAACATTCAGCCATCCACATGTCTCCAGCTGGTTATGCTATACATAGAATATTGCAACGTGAGGCCGGGTATTGTAAACAATGGTATTTCTGGACGAATCTTTGTTGCTACCGAAGCTAATAAACAAACTCATTTGCTAATTTTTTTACTGACTTGACTAAAGACGGTTGTTTTGTGCGAATGTTGCTTTTGCAGGGATAAGTCGTCCATATAGATGAATACAATAAGAATAGAGGTTATTTGGTTTGGTTTTAATGGCTTTTGTTAAGTTTCTTAATTATTTGATGTAAAATATTAGCTTCGGTAGTCTCTACAACTACATGTGCCACCGCATTCTTCTAATATTATAGAAGCACATATAAAAATTAGAAATATTTGCATTTTCTTCTAAAAACTACAATCTTCTGTTGAAATATTGTATAACCTATCGGGACTGTTATATTTGACAGCCTATAGAATGCATAAAATCACTAATAGCTTGTCATAACATAACACAAGAATATCTGGGACGGTGTATTTAGGCCAACGGTAAAATTAGGTATTTACAATCCACCTGACTCCTACACGACTTCAAAATAGATGCTAGCTAATTATTTTACATGATACAGTTTGTTTTTGTAATTGTTTTGTTTTATGTTGTGTTGTAAGTTTAGTGGTTGGAGATCGTTGGCCAGTTTGGCAGTAAAGTTACAGTAGAATCAAAAAAAAATCAAAAAAACACTGTGGTTACTTAAAGGCAGTTTGGAGTCATGTTTTCTTTTTCAACCGACTTCCAAAAAGGAGGTTCTCAATTCGTCTGTATATTTTTTTTTTGTGTGTATGTTACGCGATTACTCCGTCAATTGTGAACCGATTTGAATTATTCTTTTTAATCGGTAGGGTACCTTTTCAAGTTGTTGTCATTGTAATTTTATCGAGATCTAACTAATATCTCCAGAGATATGACGACAAACTTGCTACTGAAATTGACTCGCGGGGCATAGAAATCGGTTATTTTAGTTTTTAAACTATCTTAATTATTTAACCGTTTTCAAAAAGAAAAAGGTTTCTTATAATATTCATTCGTGGTTTATATATTTTTCTGTCTATTTTTTAAGAATGCGTAAAGCTATGTTGAAATAAGTACCGATAGTATCAAACACTACTGTCTTTCGAACTGTAACAAATCTTTTGGCACTTGTAAATCAGTTACAGTCTGTTGAAGATAAAAAGCAAAATTCAAGGGAAACTGATGGAAAATAAAATAACCCAAAATCAAGCTACGTATTATTATTGTCTTTTCTATGCTACAGTTATAATTTTAATTTGAAATAGAGCTTTATTAGAGCTTAGCAACATTCAAGGTTTATGTGGGAAGTACTCTATTACGAGTACCTCTATTCAACGATTGCTATGATCAAAGTGACGAAAAATTCATTCTTCACTTCTAGACAAAGATCATTTCATCTTGGCCGACATTATTTCATCTTGGCCGTATCGCCAGTTACCACCAGGTGAGATTTTAGCCAAATGCTGTGCCTGTCTTAAATTTAAATGGCTTTCTTAAGTCTGTCTATGTTTTAAAATAAAATGAGTAACCACATGCAGCAATCGCATTACTAAAATACAATACAACCTTGCCCTGATGGAGTCCAGGTGCTGTCGAATTTATTGCAAACAAACAGAAACACAATTTACATTGATTTTAGTTGTTTCCAAGTTTCCAATGCGAATAAATATCTTAACAGAAATAGAGATTCACAGTATCTTTTAGGTCAATGTGCTGTAATTGCTGTAAAATTAAGTTTGGTGCCTAACAAAACTGCATTTGACTGCACTTAAAATCTACGTTTGTGTCACAGACCTCTGAAGTTTAATATTGACAACAAGAGTTTTAGTGCGAGTTAGAGTTTTAGTATATTTAGTTTAATTACTGTAACATCAGAAACAGTATCAATGTAAAAACTATTGTGACTAATTATAAAACCGAAACCAATTCGTCCTTCAAGAGGTATATCGGCTCAACTTTAGGTTTACTCCAATGGATTTTAGGGGTGGGAGGGGGGTTAGGGGGTGGGGGGACGGGGTATAGCCCCCCCCTTGAAGGAAAAGTGGCGGAGACCCCCCTTTTGGAGATATGATTTGTTTTGTTTTGAATATTTAACAATGAAATCATCTAAATAACTGAAAAATTGGTTGGAATGTTAGATTAACTGACATCAATTTTAGGGGGAGAAAGAGGCGAAGGGATGGGTAGAGCATGATATGGATATATATATATATATAGATATGGTAGTATAGGTATAGGTAGTTCCCTGAAGGAGAAGTTGCAGAAACCTCCCCTTTCCGAGATATGATTTTCCTTTTCCTCTACCCCTTCCCCCCACCCCTTCCCCCTCCCACCCCTAAAATCGATTGGAGTAGAATAAAGTCGTACCGGTATATCAGTCAGTCCATACATTACTTTCTTTTCGATATAGAATACTAGTTTTAATGTTTCTTACAAATAATCAAAGTATTAAGTAATTAGGTATAGTTCAAATGATTCTATAGTATTAGATTTTTTTTGGATGTGTGTTCAATTTTTATATTATTAGTTTAAAGCTTAGCCTTATTTAACTATTAACACTAGTGTAGGTAATTAATAAACAATTCGTTTTTTTTTTAATATATTTTATAAGCAATAACGTAAAGATATAAAAGCTCAGAATAGTTAAATATAAGCCTAATAGATAATCTGTGAAAGTCATAATAATTCGTCACCTAATTAAACTGAAAGCTTTGTATAATGTAATGAGGTAAAGCGCAATACGACAATCAGCTGTGGAAAGCATTTTCAAGGAGTTTAATTTAAATTTTCCGTACACAGAGATACTTACTGGTGGTCGCTACACGCTACGAGGCACTGCTTCTTGATTTATCTCATCAAACTCAGAAGCCTTTCCAACTTCAGGTGGCTATGTTAATGACTGAAGCGCGTGGCCCATGTGCAGCAAGGATTAGACTAAATGTTGCATTATTTATTGTCATTAAATCAATACACTCAAAGGAATATGCTGCATCAGCCTATTTATTTCGATAGGCAATCACACAAAATCAAAGGCCCATTCTGATATTGTGTTAACTGAAGTAAATTTGATAGCACTTAAATTATTCTCTTTTTTCCTTCCGGGGTGAGACAAAGATTATCTAAGTGGTGCCTTTAGTTAAGTTATTGCAAAATGTGTATCCATCTGGGTAATTTGTGACGAGCTAGTTAAAATAGCCCGTCATCGAGACATGTCTATATTATCCATTTTAGCCTAACCAAACAAACAGCCAAGGTAATGCTTAAAAATACGTGCCTTGATGCCCAGGTACAAAATGGATATTATACTTTACGATTACGATTTTGATCGATTTACATAGGTATACTTATTACTAGACGAGCCCCGCGGTTTCGCCCGCGTGGAAATTGATGTGTAGCAAGTGGAGCATAATATCAGATTCACACACCCATTTATAATATTGTGTAGTAGGATTTAAGGTTCATTAATTACCAGTTTTGAATGAATCGACTAAGCAAAAAAAAATTCCGAATAAATTTTATCATCCTATTTACCTCTTTAAGAGATGATTTACGTAAATAATATTACCTTATGACTTATTTCAGAGCCTTTACATACGTTATAGAGACAGTAATGGAGATACGTGGTAACAAACATTCACACACACACTTAATTTCACATTTATGAATTACGAGTATGAGTAGGATAGGATGATGCACTAATTGTAATTGTTTCCTGAATAACAGTTAACATTTAACTTATTTTATCCATTGATTCGATTCAAAGTTGTTACATATTTGTCGCTACAAAACACCAGCCTATATAATTCTTTCTATTCGTAAAAAATAATTTAATCTTATCTAGACTAGACCTAGTCCGTCAGAGTATGTAATCTGTGAAAGTAAAAGTAGCTCGTCATCGATTTATAAAAGCGTTGTTCTTGATCATCTTGCATCTAGAAATTTTCGCTAAAAAATCTCTTCTTAAGCTTGTTTTCTGAAACAAATAAAAAAATATAGTAAAACAAGGTGAATGAATTTTGTGAGAGAGGATATAATAGAGAAAGAAATAACAAATACAATGGTGAGTATATGAGAAAATGGAGGAAGAATGCATGCTTCGCCAACCCCAATTAAATTACATTAAAGACAAGATAACTGATAAGAAGACATTAATAAAGAACGTGTAGTATAGAAGCAGTTGCAAGTGGCATATCCTTAAAACTCTAGCCTGGGTGGAGACAGTTCATACAAAGTTATTTTTTTTCTTAAAACTTCATTGGCAGAAGTTTTTAATTACCGGGGATTTTCATGCGATTGCATGGTGAGCTTCAGCTGTGGCTACACACACTGTGAGGTACACACTGAACAAAGTAATTTCGCCAATCTGTTCCCCGATACCAGCAAAATGTTCAGTGCAAGTCAGTTAAAAAAGACAGAATGCGAAAGTTTAAACTACTTAAAATTCCCGTTGTCCTGCGCCTTGATGACGTCTTCTACTTTCTGATAGGGACGATTTCATCTTAGACTACATCTCTACCTAATATCAGAAGATATAGGTAGTTGTCGAATAGGTGTACCTACCTAAAGTACTTAAGTAACTTCATTATAATAATTTCTTTGTCAGCATAAAAACATAGAATCTTAAAACAACTTACCTCATAATTGAAGGCCAGAGGGGTTGATATGCGAAATCGAAATACCACTAAAACACTACTCCAAAAGGTTACAAATAGTTCACAGATGCTATTGTTTCTGCAAAGGGCCTCACAGAAGACGCCCTAGAATCAATTTGAATAGCGTCAAGCTGAAATATTCTCGAGTGAATGGTCTTGAATACAATTCTTCTCCCTTAATTTAATTTGTTGGCTGTTCATTCCTCAGTAATGAGCAGCACCTTCTTTGATTGATGTATCTTTGTCAGAGATGAGATGTAATCGTCCAGTATTTTATATTACTTCTTAGTTTTTATCAACTTTTATTTGCCACCATTTTGAAATGTCGATCAATAATCTCTTATTGCGCAGTCGTATTTTAGCCAAATCTAGACTCTTATATGATGCTGCGTTTCATTTCTGCTCTTTGATCGATTTTGATGTTTCATGGGTTAATTTTTGTAACGCTGAAAAGAATAAAGAGAAAATAATCTTTAATAGTATTAATTTTTGTTGCTATGTATGTTTAGGGTTTTAGTTAATAGATATTTTTAGTGTCTCAATTTATTTGTCTAGGTTTTAATTATTTGCAATAAATGAATGAATAGAATCAAGCTATTTCAATATCTACAATAAACCTTAATCTTCGATATTGACGTGCTCACAAAGCTCACTCATTGAAACTTTTAAAAATGTCAACTATGTTAATATAGTCACATGAGTAAAGTCTTTACTCATGTGATATAGTTATGCAAAACATTTATGCTCACAAGAATTTTATAATTGCACGTTTCTCTAGAATTATCTAACTTATGGTTGATAAGATTGAAATCTATCCGAAGGATTATATTTTAAACATTTCCTTTCGTCCCTACATGTTCAATGTTTTAATCATAATCCTAAACATCATAATTGAGTCTAAAGGTGGCTCCGTTGGTATGCATTTTGGGTAAGCTGGTCCCTACCAGCTTTAGACTCAACATTAACAAAAAAACTTTATGACTTACCCGGCAGACGCTACAACTCACGTCGGTTTCTATCAAGCTACTGCAGTACAGGAGGGTAGGGGATATGATGGGGTGCTTACATGTAACCGTATAAATCATGCGCGATGTAGGCTGATGTCCATCTCATGAAATAATCACCGCTGAGGCCCAGACGGGACGTAATATGAATGCGATTTGCGAATATAACGAGCTGCGGATCAGACAGGTGGTGAATTGGTTTACTTTGCATGAAAATAGAGACAATGTATCTATTTAGCTCAAGTTTGGTTTAGTTCGGCAGATATACTTAAATTCCTACAAATCATGATACTTACTCTAATTTATAAAAATACTAGCTGTGCCCCGCGGCTTCGCCTGCGTTAAAAACAACTTTTATTTATTTTAATTATTTTTTTTCATAAGAACCATTTCCTGATAGTAAAAAACACAACCAAAAAAGAATTAGCGAAATCGGTCCAGCCATTCACGCGTGATGCCGCGACCAAGGGCAATTGGGATTCATTTTTATATATAAAGATTAAAACGGAACTTAGTGTGAATAATTTATAAGAAATAAGTCATGGAACAGAGAAACTCCAGGAATATTAATCTCCAATAATTTAGATTTTTACACTCTCTAATGTATGTATGTAGGTACATTTTATAGTATTTATCTTAAGATTATTAAACTTATTAACTAGGTGCTTACTAGGTGCGCACCAAAAATAAGCATCCTAACTCCTTATCCTTGTGCAAAATGTTCGCAAAATCAGCCAATTACCCGTAAAAAGGTGTCAGTTACTTTAGCACAATATATAAGTATTACATTTAGTATGGATTAAATATTAGGTCACTCAAGCTCATGTTTACCGAGCCCCTAATGTTAAAAGCTATTAGGGAAAATTGGGCGCTTACGAGCCTTGAAGGCCACTTTTTTATGAGTTGATTTTGTTAGCAGAGATGAATTTAAGGTTGAATAATTAAGTATTAGACTGACTCATAGCTGAGCTTCTCTTCATATGATACAAGTTCGTTATTAAATCTGAAGCCAGTCCATAAATTAGTATCTGCATAGCCAATCTTACTTTTAAATAAAAATACGTATTTGAGGTTTTTTATTTTAAGTCATTAGACGTGGTCTTATCTTTAAATTAAAAGTATTCACAGTGAAGTTGTCTAGGTCTAGGACTAGTCTTGTAAATAATTTATTATATCGTGCGACTCGTAATTGTAAAGTAATGAAAATCAAAGTTAACCTCACCGACATAAGACAGTAGTATCTAGGTCTACTGTGTTTTACAATAAAGTATGAATTCCTAATAGATAAGTGGGCACAAATAAATATATTATAGGAATTAGGAATGTGTAATATTTGGTACACTGTTTATTTTGACCATAAAAAAATTTTGTAAGTATGTACTTAGGTATCTATACATTTTCTAACAATGTTGTGTTTATTGTTACAGGTAAAATCACTTTTGAATCAGGAGACTGACAAAAAGCAATAAATACGAATTTAACAGAATAAATAGACATGCGAGTTGGATAGCGATATTCAAAATAAACAGCGAAATCCATTGCTGGAGGTGGAGGGATTGAGAGACAAGATGTCGTTGGTGGCGCCAAGGAGGGTTCAGTTGGATTGGGCTCCCACGATACCATGGTATGTCATAACTCATAATCATAAGTTCCGTTATTTTCGATGATCGTATACTCGTCAACTTGACTGTCGCTCAATAGGTAACCGAAATATAATATAGTATAGTACCTACTACGAGTGCGTACGATAATACCTACTGATGCACTAGCAACTGAAATATTAGAAACTCACAGATGAGTCGTGTTAAGAAAATATCCCTTCTTAACTATCTTGGTAATTCAATTCACCTAGTGACATCTAGCTGTATTACAATGTTAACATCTTTTGTAAGTTAACTATACCTACCTACCTTAGTCCGTCCCTGTGCGTAATAAATGCGAATATAGATAGCTGTCAACGAATTTCTGTCAAGCCTGCGCATTTGTAACACGTTTGCAGTTGAATTCATTGATATTTATAAATAAGTTGCACCGCTTTCGGTATTTTTAATATCTTATTCGCAGAAATAATAAATAAATAATAATCGCAAATATAATCGAAGTTCAGTGACCTTTTTATTGCGCCTAGACAACTTCACTGCGCAACTCAGAAAAAAAAACTTGTCCGTCAGCTGAGCGACCGCTGCCAACTTCAGTTTAGTGAAAATTGTATCTGTCATGGCTACTCGATCGATGTTGGTCCGCAGCTAAAATCACGGGAAAACATCAAAAATATGTCGTGACATGCGACGGAGACCGTCGCCCGCGCGTTTCTTAACGTCCTACAATTATATTCAGAATAAAACTACATCCGTAAAGTGTTTATTCAGTGAGTTCTGAGCGATTCTAAATTTATTCTCTGTCAGTCCGGACGACACACTAAAACTTTCGGTGAGTATTTGTATATTTTTCGACTGGTTAAACGCGTGGGTGCATTCCATAAACGAAGTAAATGTATTTAGTGAATAAATGAAGTGAAAATTGTGTGCAAATAATCACTCATGCCTGAGTAAAAATCGATTGAATGTGGGTGGGTTAGCCTTTCCGTACATTTATCCCGTTTTAGTATAAGCCGACCGAATAGCGAAGTGACGTAAAAACGCGACACAGGAGTCTGAAAAATCGCTTTTTGATTTTGTGGTATTGCTATAGTTGTCTCTGTCTTACATTTTCTTCGCTAGATTTATTCCTAACTTTCTACCTTAATTTTGCTTTTTTCTAAGTAAAACTATACATAGTAATAATGGAAAATGTATATAAGTGTATTATTTAGTAGCTTTACATATTTCTCATGGTTATATACTTCAGAAATACGATAAGTTTCAATCGATATTTTCAACCTATTCGTACAGTCTGCCGCACCTATAGTTCACTAGTTACAGTTAACAATTACAGCTAATATATTTCTAAGCGTAAAGGAATAGAGATGATATTTGCTTGCAGTAATTTTGACATATTCAAATCATGCGTTACTGGCTGTACAGAAATTTTCTAATCGGAAAAACTGGATTGTAGAGAATGTTTTTCTCATTAAAAAGTAGGTTAAAATGTTTGAATTAGCATCCAGTTATTTATGTATTAGTGCTGTAAATCAAATCTCTGAATCATTCTTGTTACCTTTGATACCTATGATGAAAATAATGTATCAAGTAGGTAATAATTTTGCCTTTAATATATCTATACTTTTTTTTCTCTTGTTCTTTGTGCAAATATATTGAAAAATTCTCTTAAATATTAACCACCAATACTAAGCTTATTTGTTATATTCAACACCTTTTTTTCTTTTATACCATCATCTCACAAAATGTTGAACTAATATATATTAATTGTATTTGATGGCTGATATAGGTATTAACTTTTTAACAGACTTCACAAAAAAGGAGAAGTTTCTCAATCCAACCCAAATCTTTTTTGAAGATGCCTAAATAGATTTGGAAATTGGTCGAGCCATTTTTAATATATCAAAATTTGTATTATGATGCATTTGTATACTTTGATGACATGATACTGGCTAATTTGACTAGAGCGATGTTTGAAATCGGTTCTTTTTGTTTTTTAAACGATCTTAAATTATTAAAGATTATTCTATGTGTAAATCAGTTTTCAAAAATGTTATATTGTATATGTGAATAGCTCTTAAACACTATCTTACCTGTTTTTTATTGACATGTAGTGTAAAGTGTAAGTGTTAGTACTCACATATGGTATTACTTAACAGTTTTACTCAAAGGCAACTAAAAATTGGACTTGGTTTAAAAATGATTTCATTTGAAATGGGTTGCAAAAATTTGATCTGCAAACACGAGCCTTTCAGCCATTAATTTTCATCACCTATCATCATTAGTAGCCAGTATCAGTCCACTGCTGGAAGCCTCCCCCAAGACACGCCACTGAGCCCGATCTTCGGTTCTATGTTTCCAGTCATTGCACACCACTTTGCGAATGTAGTCGCTCCATCTGGGCGTCCTAAGCTACGTTTGCCGATTTACAGTCTTCACTCCAGAACCAGTCTACCCCAACGGTTATCAGTCCTATGGCAGATATGACCAGCCCACTGCCACTTCAGTTTGCTAATCTGCTGAGCTATATCGATCACTAAAGTTCTCTGGCGAATTAATTTGTTCCGGATTTGATCCTGCAGAGAGACACCGAGCATGGCTCTTTTTATAGCTCGCTGAGCGACTTTAAATTGGTGGACTAGCCATTAATTTTGCTTTTTACATATTGATTTAACTCGGTTTTGATTAAACTATCCAGTAATACTGTACCTATGTACTTACATACGTAATAGTATTGTGCTCGTATTTACAGACAAACACACTGTCACCTGCATGAATAATACTTAAATTCAACATTTCATACCACCCCCGACTGATCTATGTGTAATCTGTTCGTTGAGACCATTCCAATGAGCACAAACATCTCTGTTGTAATGAGAGGAGTAGCATTAAAGGAGTATTCTGTAGATTCCAGGAGATATCCCAGCATCAGGTCAATGCTAACATCTTCTTACAATATTGTCGAAGTAAGAGGATACCAAGTTTTGAATTGATCCGACCATTGAAAGTTGATTGCATAGCCCCATCAAATAGCAAAAAGGTCTAAGGTCTTGAAACTACTGAATGGATTTTCATAAATCAAAGCTAAGAAGCACTCTCTTAATAGAGAGTGTTATCACTTTTCAAACAAAGAGAACTGACTCAAAATCAGGTTTTGGGTGCTATAATGCCACATATACACACATCAAACTTATAACACCCCTTCTTTTTTCTTTTAAAAACGGTAGTTAGATAAGGTACTGAAAACCAATGTTAATCTTATCACAACTGCCACTTTCCAAACTGACTGCCACCTAACAACATGCTTGCAATCCATATCTATCTCTTTTTATCCGACTACGGCGAAGCAAAAAGGAGGTTTATGTTTTTGACCGGTATGTGGGTATGTATGTATGTAAGTATGTTTGTATGTATGTTTGTTTGTATGTATGTTAATCTGTTCCCTCATAACTTCTAAACTAATTATCATAATTTAACAATTGAGGTGTCGTTGGACGCGTCTTATTTGTCTGCTGGTTATAGGTTATGTGACGTCACAACAAATCGCATGTGGCGCCCTCTAGGGGACTAGAAGTCAAGAGCTAAAAAAAAATTTCACCCCACCCCATCGTGTGTGGTATCGTTGAATAGGGATTTTAAAATGAAGGTAGGGTTTGGTACATCATATTTTAGTTTAGCGTAGTCTTTGCCAGATATATCCCGTTGAAGTTAAGAAAACTAATTTTCACTCCATGTCGTCGACGCGTCGCATAGAAGCAATAGGGAGGGTTATGTGTTTGTCAATCGCTATGTATCGATGTAAGTAGGTATGTTGACATGTTTGCATGTATACATTTACAGCAAAAACCCCAAAATACTCATGTCACCTACGGTAACAAAACAATACATTCTGCAAAGTAGCATAAGACCACGGGTATCCACTAAACACCACTATAAATATGTAACAAATACAATAAAATATTTAGTACAAGAAGTTGTTTATATAATACACGATACATTTTATATTACACTTTGAGGGCCCGGTGGCGCAATCGGGAGAACGCTTGCCTTTGATGCCAGAGGTACCGAGTTCAAACCGCCGTGCACCAATGGATTTTTCCATCGAAAAATTTATGTGCGCTCTTCACAGTGGCCCTCCGGTGAAGGAAAAACATCGTTAAAAAACCAACAACCCCGGCATGGTGGTAGGACACTATCTGGTGTCCGCCTGGCCAGCTACCACCCTCAAGTTAGAAAATCTGTTACGAAACATCTAATGTGTTCCGGCAGCTATCCTTGAGAGCCAGTTCCCATTCTAGGCCTAGCGTGCTTACCATCTTCGACCGCATCATCACTTACCAACAGGTGAGATAGTGGTCAAACGCTAGCCTATAACGTATAAAAAAAAATAAAAAATAATACATATTGAATAATTTGTACATATCGATCTCAGATGAGAATATTTACTTGTTTCATTCTTCTTAGAGCGTGATTTTGCAGTAGTCTGGTTTTAGTTTTTGAACTTATTTTTTATGCAGTAAATAAACTACATAATTTTTAACCGACTTCAAAAAAAGGAGGAGGTTTCTCAATTCGACCGTATATTTTTTTTTTTTTTTTTATGTTTGTTCGCGGATAACTTCGTCGTTTATGAACCGATTTCGATTATTCTTTTTTTGTTTGAAAGGAGATATCCCAAGTGTGGTACCATGGTAATTTTATCGAGGTATGATAAGTATCTCCAGAGATATTGAGATAAACATCTCAAAATTGGTACTGAAAATGAATATTTTTTTTATGTTTGTTCGCGGATAACTTCGTCGTTTATGAACCGATTTTGATTATTCTTTTTTTGTTCGAAAGGAGATATCCCAAGGGTGGTACCATGGTAATTTTATCGAGGTATGATGAGTATCTCCAGAGATATTGAGATAAACATCTCAAAATTGGTACTGAAAATGAATAGCGCGGCATTGAAGTCGGTTGTTTTTTAGTTTTTAAACGATATTATTAAACCTATCATTTAGGCTAGCGTTTGACCACTATCTTACCTGTCGGTAAGTGATAATGCGGTCGAGATTGTTAGAATATTAAGCCCGGAATGGGAACTGGTTCTCAAGGGTAGCTTATCAAACTTGAGTGTGATAGCTGGCCATGCGGACGCTTCATAGTGTCCCCTACCATAATGCATGGTGGGTTCATAACTATGTTTTCCTTCACCAATCACCAGAGGGCCATTTCAAAAAGCGCACATAATTTTTTCCATAGAAACATCCATTGGTTCATGGCGGGGATAGAATTCCCTACCTCTGGCGGCAAAGCTGACCACTCTCCCACTACGTCACTGGGCCTTCAATAATTATACCAAATATTCTATATTTATTTCAACAGAATCTGTTAAGCTTATAGATTTAAAAACGGGAATTTAACGTGACTTACGCGATGTCGATATAGCGATCGACATATGTTTCGGCCTCATCCGGAGGCCTTCTTCAGGATCTTGAGTGCGGGGCGCTCGTCGACGCTTTCAACCTCGCACTGCGGGCCGCTGCTCGTGCAGCGCGGGCGGACGGAGCGGGCGGCGGCGGCGGCGGTGGTGGTGTTGGTGGGGGGTGATGATGCGGTGTACATAGTGGAGGCGCGGGATTAGGTTGGCGGGCTTCGTCTTCATCACTGCTGTTTACTTCAGACGAAACCTCATCCAACCGGCAGACGGAACTCAAGGTGTCCTCCTCACTGTTGCCATTGGTGACGTGCTTTCCATGAAGAACGGTTTTCCACGTATTTGACAGGTACCACCCTCTGTCTCTGTTGAAGTTACGACGACGACTGATCTCAATGGCTTCTCGGATTTTGCGGGGTACAAAGTACTTTTCACGCGCCAAAATCCGTGCCTTGTCAAATCTGATGTAGTGCGTCGTCCCAGATGTGAGAGCGTGCTCTGTAACCGCCGAGCTACCGCTGTCCACGTTCTTCATGGAAGCAATGTGTTCTTTGAGTCTTGTGGACACGTTTCTTCTGGTCTCGCCTACGTAGCTTGCACCACAGTCGCAAGGAACGACGTAGACCCCAGGAGCTCCTAGGGGATCCTTATCCTTTGGAGAGCGCAACAATTGCCTGACACGTGAGGGGGGGCGGAATATCGTCTTGATGCTATATCTTCGGCGTAACAAGTGTCCAATTTTGTCCGTGACCCCCTTGACGTATGGTAGGTACGTTGCTGCTCTCTCAACCGATGTTATTCGGCACATATCGACATATGTCGATCGCTATATCGACATCGCGTAAGTCACGTTAAATTCCCGTTTTTAAATCTATAAGTTTAAAATGAACGTGAGTTTTTATAATAAAATCTGTTAAGCTGTTTGATTATGAAGTGGTAACAAACAAACCAATAAGTATTTATCGTTACTGTCGTTAATGACTAACTGACCTAAACTACACAAAACACTTAAAAGATTGCGCTGAAATTTGCTAAGAAAGGATTTTCCAAAGTTCACCCCTTATAGGGATGTAATGGGGGTTCAAAGTTTGTATGGAGAAACAAAATTAGACAGTCTTTTTTTTTTAAACTTCACATAAGTGCTTCTATAAATAAATATGTGTTTCAGACTTTTTCAAAATTCAACCCCTAAATGCGTTTAATACGGTAGGAAACTAAGTCTAAAAAGCTTGTAAAAAATCAATATGATTTTTTGCTTTTTACGAACCTGAGAACGGGTGGAGCGATTTGGCTAATTCTTTTAGCGTTTTTTTTTGTGAAAGAAAGTTTAATATAAATAAAATTACTCGTAGTTTATAACGCGGGAGAAGCCGTGTGGCATATTATATAATCTGAATTTCGCATTTATAATTGTTGTTATCCTATTGGTGTTAATATGAGTGTGGATATTGATACATACATACATAAAATCACGCCTTTATTTATTTTCCCCGTGGCCGTGGTGGTCGGCACACATTTTACCACTTTAGACGCGCCTATCTTTCAAATGATTGACTTTGAGAAAAAATGATTTTAGGAACCTCAATGTCATTTTGAAGACCTATCCATAGACACCCCACCCCACACGTTAAAACCTTTATATTTTCACCCACCTTAAACTTTTATATTTTTTATTTTTGTATAAAAATCGGAAAGCTGTTTACAGAATACATCTACCTACCAAGTTTCAATTCTGTAGTCCTAACAGTTTCGGAATAAAATGGCTGTGACATACGGACGGACAGACAGACAGACGAATTAATGCCGAATCTATAAGGGTTCCGTTTTTTGCCATTCGGCTACGGAACCCTAATAAAACGTCCCGATCTTGTCGTGACGTTCGCCTAGGTCGGCCTGTACCGGCTGGCCCATTCACACTCGTCTCACAAATCTGTTTCGTCAATCTTCCTTCACCCATCCTCTCTAGTTGTGTTGATAGTACATTATTACTTGCTATCAATGTAATATGTACCTTCCTATAAACTATGCCTATATCAGACGATACGCTTGGTTGCTCCCGATAATGGCTGACCTTGCAAGCATGTTATAAGCTATTTCTAAAGAGCTATTGGTTACGCTTTCAGCAGAGCTTGCTTGATTAAACATACCTACTTACTTAGATTTATGTTTTTTTTTTACATAGATTTTTCCTTTTTTAACTGACTTTAAAAATAAAACTGGCCAAGTGCGAGTCAGCATCGCGTCTCTTATCGCACACTTAGGGAGGGTTCCGTACAATACGAAACATAACAGAGTTTCAACCTCATATATTTGATTAATTGATATTACCAAGAATATTTGGTTTGGTCGCGATCTAGAAAGACGTAACTCGTTTACTAGCGCCATCTATGTCATTTTGCCGAAACTAATTAGATAGATGGCGTTTAAAAACACGTTTTTTGTATGGGGACCCCCCTTTAATTTTTAACTTTATTTTGTTTTTAGTATTTGTTGTTCTAGCGGTAACAGAAATACACCATCTGTGAAAATGTCAACTGTCTAACTATCACGGTTAATGAGCTATAGCCTGGTGACAGACGGACAGACAGACAGACGGACAGCGGAGTCTTAGTAATAGGGTCCCGTTTTACCCTTTGGGTACGGAACCCTAAAAATGAGGAGGTTTCTCAATTCGACCGTATGTATATTTTTTTTATGTTTGTTCGCGGATAACTTCGTCGTTTATGAATCGATTTTGATTATTACATTATCATATACCTTACGTATACAATTGAGTTTGAGATTTTTAACCGACTTCAAAAAAAGGAGGAGGTTTCTCAATTCGAACGTATATATATATATATATATATATATTTTTTTTTCTATTTTTTATTTATTTTTACTTATTATTTTTATATTTTTTATATTTCGCGGATAATTTCGTCGTTTATGAACCGATTTCGATTATTCTTTTTTTGTTCGAAAGGAGATATCCCAAGTGTGGTACCATGGTAATTTTATCGAGGTATGATAAGTATCTCCAGAGATATTGAGATAAACATCTCAAAATTGGTACTGAAAATGAATAGCGCGGCATTGAAGTCGGTTGTTTTTTAGTTTTTAAACGATATTATTATATCTATATCTCCGAAGATGATTAGCAAATCTCGATAAAATTTGAATGGGACCTAACGGGAAGCACAATCTCTCAAACAACAAAATATTTTTTCAAATCGTAACCGAGATTTGACTGACGTAACAAACATTAAAAAAATACCGTCGAATTTAGAACCTCCACATTTTTTGGGAATTCGGTTAAAGATGGCCAAGTGCTGCATCCCAGCTATCGTTTGACCCAATAATCCAAAAGCTGTTTAGATAACAACATAGTATGCGACAAATAACTGCATATCGACTAAATTTCGTCTTATTAGTTGACTTGGTTATAGGTTTAACATTTGATACATTTATGATCACATTAATCAATTTGATAGATTCGAGTAGATAGATAACCTATTGACACACGTGACATAAAAGTTATGTCAGTTTCAACCGACTTGCAAAAAGAAGAAGGTTATCAACTCGTCTGTATGTTTGTTACGCGATTATTAAGAAAGTGTTTATTGAGATCCACAGCATATAGTTTTTTAGGTTTTCACACCCCCTTATTTTAAAAGTTAGAGGGGGGGGGGGGGGGGACACACATTTTACCACCCTAAAAGTGTCTATATTTCAAACAATTGACTTTGAGAAAATATTGTTTAATGAACCTCAATGTAATTATAAAGACCTATCTATAGAGTATAGACGTATACTCGTAAGTATGATGAAATGTTTGAAAAGTTTTTAAAACCCTAATATTATTTTTTTTGTAAAAAAAATATATGTATATATTTATTATAAAAAACCAAGTTTCAACTGTGTAGTCCTATTAGTTTCGGAATAAAGTGGCTGTGACATACGGAGGGACAGACAGACATGAGGAATTTATAAGGGTTCCTTTTTTCCTATTGAGGTACAGAACCCTAAAAAGCAACAATAATATATGTTGTAATAGTAACAAAATGCTTTCTATGAGTAATTGAGTAATTTTATGAGACGCAAAGTCTATTTTTTTTGTAAGTACAGATAACTGAAACAAACTTTCCTAATTAAGAACTGAACTAAACCGACTTCCATCACCGTGAGTCAGTTTCTATAGCAAGTTTGAGACGTCTGTCGTCATATCTCTGGAGATATTTATCAGATCTCGATGAAATTACAATGGGACCACCTCTGAAGAATCATTCGAATCGGTTTACAATTGACGGAGTAATCGCGTAACAAACATACAAAAAAAAACATCGAATTGAGAACCAACTGTTCTGTGGTAATGCTCCGCTTTTTATGCATTCCGTTTTGACCTTCGAGCATTTACCAATGGAGATGTCAACGTTGTAATCCGCAAACAATTTTTTTCTGCCGATACTTACGGGGGACGAGGTAAACACGCATTGCACACACACAAATCACTCACTTCGCACTCTAGCTTGAAACACGCACACAGTATTAAAAATACAGCGTAATTACGCACGCTCATATGGCCAAAACTGGCTATATGGCCAGCAGAGGGGTACGCCTTGCGTTAACATCTCCATTGGTAAATGCTCGAAGGTTTTGACCTCTCAATGACTATAATATATTTCAATAATAGCCCAACATCTAAACTTTAGGTTAATATGCATCCAATGACGTAATAAAAAGGATGGTGCACTGCAGATATTTTGACAAATTCAATTTAATCCGTATCTTTTAACTATAATGTTGTAATTGCTTTGTAGAACAAAACGGCCCAATTGAGAGACACCCGGGTGGGAGTGTGCCCTTTATCTAACAGCTAGTCCTATATATGTTCTATATTATATGTATGGTATATATATATAAGTTGTCCATACAAAAAAAAAAGAGACAAACTCCGTTCAAGGTCGGTCTCATGGGGGCCGGTGCACGCGATCAAGTTTAATATCTAGCAGGTCTGTGTATGCATCCGATTATCTGATCTCTTACTTTTTTTTTTAGAAGAAAACCTAGACAATCTAAGTAAAACCTCATGGCCATAGACAATTCAGCCAGACCACATAATCGTTTCAATCTCTTCAACCCTCGTATTGGACGTCGATGGTGTTGGATCCGATCCAAATGCCGTGAAACTTTGGCCTTACGGTTTACATGATTTAAGAATCTTTAGTGAAAATAGCTCTTAGCAACACTTTTCAACCGACTGCCCAAAAGGAGGGGGTTCGTAATTCATTGGATTTTTTTATTTGTGATAATAGCCCTATGGCTAACTAAGGCGTCGGCCTGGCGATCTAGAGGTCGTGAGTTTGATCCCCATCCATTGCACTATTGACGTGAACCCACTCCAGACACAAGCATATTTAGCTTAGTTAGAGGGGTTAACAAGACTGCTAGTAATGTGCAACCCACATTGCTAGTATGCTTTTAAAGATGCCTGGACCGATTTGGATTAATTTTGTTTGTTTTTGAAAAGGTATTCTTTACTTTCCAGCAGGGCTAGCATGGCCTTATCTCCGCGGGAAAGACAAAATTATTTCCGTTTTTCGCCACTGACAGGACATCAACACAACAATTTAAACGCTTGGTGAAGTTTAACCCCGAGTTTTGATTAAAAAAAGAATTGATGAAAAGTCAGCGGGCGTTTATAATTGTCGAAAAACTTTACTTATAATTTGCCTTCTCCACCTAACAAAACACGGATAGGTGGAAAGACAAAATAGTCCCCTGGCCATGCTAGCCCTGCAGGTTGGTCCCATTTAAATTGATATAGAGATAAACACCTCAAACTTGGTACTGAAATGACTAAAAGATTTAATTTTTTTTAAATGTATATTGTACTTAATACTAGGGAAAAAATATTTAAAGGTACTCAAAATGGCCTTCGACGAAGGCTTAACTGTTTTTAACAGACTTCTCAATTCAACTATATTTTTAACCGACTTCAAAAAAGGAGGAGGTTTCTCAATTCGACCGTATATATGTTTTTTTTTTTGTTTTTTTTTTTTGTGTGTTGTGTTGTGTTTGTATGTTTGTTCGCGGATAACTTCGTCGTTTATGGACCGATTTTGATTATTATTTTTTTGTTGGAAAGGAGATATCCCAAGTGTGGTACCATGGTAATTTTATCGAGGTCTGATTAGTATCTCCACGGATATGGAGATAAATACCTCAAAATTGGTACTGAAAATTAATAGCGCGGCATTGAAGTCGGTTCTTTTTTTTTAAACGATCTTATTTTGTTTGTGTTTTTTACCCCAGAACTCCATCAAATCTTAACCTATTTGTAAAATTTATTTTTTTGTTTGAGAGATTATGCCTCCCGTTTGGTCCCATTCAAATTGTATTGAGATCTGACAATTATCTTCGGAGATATGGAGATAAACAATATAAACAAATTTGTATACTTTGATGACATTATTATGAATACTTTACGGTTTTTAGGGTTCCGTACCCGAAGGGTAAAACGGGACCCTATTACTTGTTGGAGGTTGAATGTGTGAAGCCTCTGGCTGAATACAATATATTTTATATATGTCAGTTTTGAATATAGCATGTTGATGGTATTCGGTCTGTCGCCGTTGCTATGTAAAAATAATATAAAGAAATGTATTAGTTTGTCTAACTATAATAAACAGTTAAAAGGTTCGTGCATCGTTTCCTTTCTCCAATATTTCAATAGGTTATGGGCCCAGAATAACGTTTATGGAGAATTGTGGTGATTTCTGGTGATTTTATTTTCTGAAAATGTCAGAAGAAAACTCGACAGGCTTTACAGGAATACCTAAGCTAAAAGGTACGAGTGATTACCCTAATTGGAAGTTTCTAGTGAAAAATTATTTAGAAAACAAAAATTGGTGGCATATTGTCGAGAAAGATGACATTTGTGATGGAGACAAAGATGTAGACAGAAAGGCTAGAACTACAATTTGCTTGCTGCTCGAACCTGGATGCTTTACGCATGTTTACAATGTTAAGACTGCAAGAGAGGCATGAAATAATTTGCAAAAAGTATATGATGACAAGAGTTGGGGCAGAAGAATACGTCTTCAACGAGATTTGTGGAATTGCAAATTAGAAAACTTCCAGTCTATGCAAGTGTACATTTCGAAGGTTATTTTCCTTGCGCAACAATTGGCAGATATAGACTCCAAGATAAGCGATGATTGGATCATATCGATTTTGCTGGGTGGTTTAACGACTGAGTACAGCCCTCTCATCATGGCTGTAGATAACAGTGGGCAAGAAATCATGCTAGAGCAAATAAAAGCCAAGTTATTACACGAAGGAAACAGACAGAGTCAGATGAATGAAAATCCCGAACTGGCTCTAGCGACCAAAAATACAAATACTGCAAGATTTAAGACCAAAACCGATGATCGAAAGCAGAAGTTTATTTACAAATGTTTTAAGTGCCATAAGGAAGGTCACAAAGCATCAGAATGCAAGGGCAATGCGAATGCATGCCTGTCTGCAAAGCATGCGATTGACAGAGACAAGTGGTACCTCGACAGTGGTTGTTCAAATCATATGACCCATGATAAAAGTAAACTGTTGTCGTATAAAACAGAAAATAGTATGGCTATAACAGTAGCGAACCCAATGTCGGAAAAAGTCAATTTATTTTGAAGAATGTTTTACATGCTCCGGATTTATCTATGAATCTTATTTCGGTGAGCGATTTGACTAAGAAAAATTATAATATTAATTTTGATAAAGAAGGTTGTATTATTAAAAAGGAAAACTGTATAGTTGCGAAATGTCAAGAAGTCGATGGAATTTTCAAATTAAAAGAAAAAGAAAACGAGGTTGTCGTCAACTTGACATTGTCAAGTGAAAATAAAAATATTACAAATCTTTGGCATAGAAGGCTAGCTCATCTTGGTAAAAAGTATATGGATAAATTGAAAACATTAGTAAGCGGCATAGAATTTAAAACGAGTGATAAAGTTGAACCATGTGTTCCCTGTATTGAAGGGAAAACGGCGAAGAGTCCCTTTAAAAACAAAGGTACGAGAGCATCAGAGGTTTTGCAAATTGTTCATACGGATATTTGTGGGCCTATTGAAGAATATTCATTCGGCGGTTCAAGGTATATTTTATTATTTATTGATGATTACACTCGCAAAACGCACGTGTATTTTCTTAAAAATAAAAGTCAAACTTTCGATAAATTCCGTGAGTATAAGGCGGAAGTAGAAAATGAGACAAATAAGACAATTAAATGTCTTAGATCAGATGGAGGTGGTGAATATTGTAATCAAAGATTTACATTATTTTTAAAGTCAGCAGGTATAAAACACCAGCAGACGGTGCCATATACGCCAGAACAGAATGGGGTGGCAGAAAGGGCCAATCGTACGATAATAGAAAAAGCAAGAGCATTATTATCTGAAGCAGACCTGAATAAAAAGTATTGGGCAGAAGCTGTAAGTACAGTTGTATACTTGAAAAATAGAAGTCCTACGAAAGCTGTCAGTAATGAAGTACCAGAAAAGCTTTGGACAGGAAAAGAGATTGATATGAGTCATCTAAAAGTTTTTGGTTGTTTGGCTTTCGCATTGAAACCAAAACAAAAAAGACGCAAGCTTGATATGAAAACTGAACCTATGATTTTTATTGGATATCCAGATAACCAGAAAGGTTACCGTTTAATGGATCCGAAGACGGGTACAATCACAGTTGCGAGAAATGTAAAATTTTTAGAAGATGTTTTTCCGGGAGCCGAAAGCATAAAAGTGGTACAAGACACAGTTGTTCCTATGCAAATTGAGCAGGAACAAATAGAACCCGTGCTAAATAATATATCTGAAGTACAAAGTGAGGATGAGTACTTAGATTCTAGCTCAGGATCAGGACTTACAGATGTGATTAATTCACATGATATTATGCAGCCATTAGAAGAAGAAAGAAGGTATCCTGTAAGAGAACGCAGACCAGTAGATTATTATGGATGTACTGTTGCTATAGCGAATATTGATGGAGACCCATTAACAATTGAAGAAGCTTTATCAAGGCCTGATAGTGATTTGTGGCAGAATGCGATAGACGAAGAGTTACAATCATTGAAGGATAACAATACTTGGATGCTGGTTGATCTACCAGCTGATAAAAAGCCGATTCAATGCAAATGGATCTTCAAAATCAAGAAAGATAGCGATGGCAAGGTAATCAAGTACAAGGCTAGATTAGTAGCGAAAGGTTTTACACAGGTACGTGGTACAGATTATTCTGAAACTTATTCTCCTGTTGTGCGAAGCTCGACCTTACGTTTGTTATTTTCACTTGCGGCTGAAAAGGATTGGTTTATGGAGCAATGGGATGTTACTACTGCTTTCTTGTATGGAAAGATAAAAGAAGACATTTATATGCTTCAACCAAAAGGGGCAATAGTTCCAGGCAAGGAAACTAAAGTATGTAAGCTTCAGCGATCGTTGTATGGGTTGAAACAAGCATCGAATGCTTGGTTCAACGAATTAGACAGAGAGATGTTAGGTTTAGGATTCAAACAATCTAAAATAGAACCATGTTTGTATCAAAAACAACTAGAAGGCAATGCGACACTAGTTGTTGTGATATATGTTGATGATATTTTCGTTTTCGGCAATTCGGTGGTTGAAAAACAAAAACTAAAAACTGCTTTGCTTAAAAAGTTTAAAGTAAAAGATTTAGGCGCAGCTAGACATGTTTTAGGAATGAGATTGAGAAGGGGTAAGGATGTAATTTACCTGGATCAAGAACAGTTCATTGTAAATGTTTTAAGCGATTTTAATATGACTGACGCTAAGCCAGTCACCACTCCAATGGAAGTAGGCATCAAATTAGAAAAAGCAGTAAACTCTAATTGTACGCTGCCATATCAGAGTTTGATAGGTTGTCTAAATTATTTATCGGTAAACACAAGGCCAGATATTGCGCATGCTGTAAGTGTACTTTCTCAGTTTAATTCGTGTTACGACGAAGTTCATTTTAAATGTGCGAAACGCGTATTAAGATACTTGAAAGGTACTTCTAGTCATTGTCTTAGTTTTCGAAAGTCAATTGATTTGGACTTACGTGGCTACGTTGATGCGGATTGGGGAGGAGCCTATGATAGAAAGTCTTTTACGGGGTTTGTTTTCAAAATTGGAAATAATGTTATATCATGGGAGAGTCGAAAACAACAGTGTGTTTCGCTTTCCAGTACCGAAGCAGAATATGTAGGTTTAGCCTGTGGTGCTAAGGAAGCTGTATATTTGTGCAGCCTGTTGGATAGTTTGATAGCTGTTAAGAATAAGACAGTAGTCATTTTTAACGACAACATGTCGGCACATAGGATTGCTGCAAATAAAATGATGCATAACAGAACAAAACATATTGATATAAAGTATCATTTTGTTCGTGAATGTGTACTTAGTAATCAAGTAGTAATTAAGTACATGCCAACAGATAAAATGTTAGCAGATATCTTGACGAAATCTGTAAACGGTCCGAAATTGAAGGAATTTATTGGTAAACTTTCATTAAAAAAATATTCTATTAAGGGGGAGGAATAAGTGAGGTTTACAGTATTTTCTAGTCGGATATTTATGTTTTTGATACTTTAATGTTGTATTGTTATGTTGTTCATTTAAAGTTGTGTTTAGGTTAATAGTTAAATTTTTTCTCCTTGTCGGTTCTAAAATATATTAATAAATTACTTAAGGGTATGTAATATATTAAGGGGGCGTGTTGGAGGTTGAATGTGTGAAGCCTCTGGCTGAATACAATATATTTTATATATGTCAGTTTTGAATATAGCATGTTGATGGTATTCGGTCTGTCGCCGTTGCTATGTAAAAATAATATAAAGAATAACGAAATGTATTAGTTTGTCTAACTATAATAAACAGTTAAAAGGTTCGTGCATCGTTTCCTTTCTCCAATATTTCAATATTACTAAGACTCCGCTGTCCGTCTGTCTGTCTGTCTGTCTGTCCGTCTGTCACCAGGCTGTATCTCATGAACCGTGATAGTTAGACAGTTGAAATTTTCACAGATGATGTATTTCTGTTGCCGCTATAACAACAAATACTAAAAACAAAATAAAGTTAAAAATAATAGAGGGTCTTTTTCGGTATTTTTCGGCATTTTACGCCATCTATGAACGCTTAGTTAGGTAAACGTCCCATAGATGGCGTTATATTGAAATGTCGATCCCTAACACCTTTATCCCTTAGACGTTAGATGGCGTTATAAGAAATAAAATGTTTATTAATTATTATTTTTTGCTGGCGAAAAACGATAATATTTATTAGGCATTTTTTGCTCGATCTTATAAAATACTGTAGTGTAGTACGGAACCCTACGAGTGCGAGTCCGACTTGCACTTGGCCAGTTTATTTGTTTTGTACGATCATAAATTATTTTATGCTATGGTACAATTTTGAAAGCCCCAATGGAATGGATGTGAGATGGCTTGCCTTCTAAGCGAGATATCGTCGGTTCAAATCCCAGCACGGGTGTTCGTCCACATTTGGTAAGAGCATATTATATCGATGTTTTACCTGACTTACTACCAAACAGTAGCTTACCATCGTCAAGAAAATAATTTCCATAACCTTACGGTGTTCCGGCAGCACACAGCCCTTGAGAGTCACAGTATTTTAAGCCTAGCGTGTTTACCATCTTAAACCACATCATCGCTTACCACCAGTCGATATAGTGGTCGAACGCTAGCCTATAAGATATAAATGAAAGATTTCAATACCTTACTTAGTTAAAGATATACATATATCTTAAAGGGGTGCTTCGTAACTAAGTGACGTTATCAGATAAGAGATAGTTACTAGGGCCCGCCCTTAACATTGATTTATCGAAATTTGCCCTCGCTCTAAAACAGTTTATGTTTTGAATTGAAAGTAGGGTAATATTTTGTGAAACTATTGAGGGCCCGGTGGCGTAATCGGGAAACGGTTGGCTTTGATGCCAGAAGTACCGAGCTCAAAACGCCGTGCAATAATGGATTTATTTTTCTATCGAAAAATGTAAGTGCGCTTTTCACAGTGGCCCTCCCGTGAAGGAAAACCATCGTTAAGAAACCAACAACTCCCGCATGGTGGTAGGACACTATCTAATGTCCGCCTGGCCAGCTACCACCCTCAAGTTAGAAAATCTGTTGTCAAACATGTAATGTGTTCCGGCAGCTATCCTTGATAGCCAGTTCCCATTCTAGGCCTAGCGTGCTTACCATCTTCGACCGCATCATCACTTACCAACAGGTGAGTTAGTGGTCAACGCTAGCCTATGAGATATTAAAAAAAATTTAGGTCAGTACTTTTGAGTATCGAACTTTGTTCATATACAACTTGTTCGTCTGAAGGTGGTAGAGGTAGGAGCATATTATATCGATGTTCCGCCTGATTTGCTACCAAAAAGTAGCTTACCATCATCGATGAGAAAACTTTTTTTAATTATCATATAGGCTAGCGTTTGACAACTATAATATCACCTGCTGGTTAGTGATGCGGTCGAGGATGGTAGCACGCTAGGCTGGAATGGGAACTGGCTCTCAAGGATAGCTGCAGAAACAAATTAGTTGGTTGGGGGTTTCTTAACTATGTTTTTCTTCACTGGAGGGCCACTCAGAAAAGCGCACATACATTTTTCGATAGAAAAATCCATTGGTGCACGGCGGGGATTTATCTCGATACCTCTTGCGTCAAAGACGACCATTATCCCACTACACTGGGTCCTGTCGCCATAACCTTACGGTGTTCCGGCAGCATACAGCCCTTGAGAGTCAGAGTATTCTAGGCCTAGCGTGTTCACCATCTTCGACCACATCATCGCCTATCACCAGAAGAGATAGTGGTCAACCGCCAGACTATAAGATATAAAAAAATCTTAGTAATCTAATTATTATAGACAAGTCACCTTGCTCTCGTCTTATTTATTGATGTTATTTAGTTTATATCACTCGTTTATCACTTATTTAGTAATTACTTGAACAATTATGTTTCTGTTTATCTATTAAGTTTATTGGCTGCCTTAATTTTATAACAGTGCATATTTGTATTACATTGTGGTAAGACTGCTAGGCCGCCTGGGAAGACACCACCATTTTTAGGCGCACTGCGGTAAAATTTAAGGGAAGTGACGTAAGCGTAAAGTTATATTTTATTTATATTACTTAAAACTTTTTTTTACATAAAACTTTTCAAAAACGATTCTATCATTAAACACATCAAATTAGAATTAGCCAAATCGGTTCACCCGTTTTCATGTTATCGCGTGACTAAGGCAATCGGGATTTATATTTATAAAACCCGAAAAACCTAAATTTACAGACTTTGTTACCTACCCCATTTCGAAAAATCCTACAACACGTACTTTATCCAATCTTGTTTCGCCATACAAACTTTGAATCCCCGTTCCGTATCCGGGAGGAATTTTTAGAAAATCCTTTCTGAGCGGATACCTACGTCATAATTATTATCTGCATTCTGAATTTCAGCGCAATCCCAAACAATATTGATTTTTAGACTTTGTTATCCTTTGGTGTCCCCCGTTTATCGTCTTAGGGTGGCATTTTGAAAAAGTCTGAAACTCGTATTTACTTATTTATTTACAGAAGTACTTGAGTGAAATGTCAAATAAAACGACTATCCAAACTTTGAACCCCCGCTTCATCCCCTTAAAGAGTGTATTTTGAAAAATCCTTTCTCAGAGGGAACTTACGTCGTTATAACTATCTGCATGCCAAATTTCAGCGCAATCCAAAACAATATTGATTTTCACACTTTGTTACCCCATTTCACCCTCTTAGGGGTGGAATTTCAAAAAAACCTGAAACACGTATTTACTTATTTTTTTACTGAAGCACTTATGTGAAGTTTCGGATAGAAAAGACTATCTAATCTTGTTTTTCCATACAAACTTTGAACCCCCGTTTCATCCCCTTTAGGGGTGAATTTTGGAAAATCCTTTCTCAGAGGGAACTAACGTCGTAATAACTATCTGTATGCCAAATTTCAGCGCAATCCGAAACTATATTGATTTTCACACTTTGTTACCCCATTGCACCCTCTTAGGGGTGGAATTTCAAAAAATCCTGAAACACGTATTTACTTATTTTTTTACTGAAGCATTTATGTGAAGTTTCGTATAGAAAAGACTATCTAATCTTGTTTCTGAACCCCCATTTCATCCCCTTAAGGGGTGAATTTAGGAAAATCCTTTCTTAGTACACCCTTACGTACTAAGACAAATATACCCTCCAAATTTCAAGTCTACGACCAGCGGTTTAGGCTGTGCGTTGTCTGTCAGTCAGTCAGTCAGTCAGTATGTCAGGACAAAGATTCTCATAGTATTAGAAGATTTATAAACGCCCTCTATTGTAGACTAGTTATTATGAAGGCGTATTCGCTAAAATCAAAGATTGAATTGAACAAAAAATAATTAGTGATGTTGAGAAATAGATTGAATGAACTTTGAAGTTTCACTTCTGACGCGTAGCTTTCTATGTACCCTCTTTTTTATCATTTTCTCCGTAACTTTGGTCTTGCGTTTATTTTTTTCAATATCTGACCGACTAGTGTTTGACTAATATCTCGCCTGGTGGTAAGCGATGATGTAAACGAAGATGGTGAACACGCTAGGCTAATACTCTCAAGGGCTGTGTGCTGCCGGAACACCGTAAGGTTATGGCGGCAGATTTTCTCCTTGATGGTGGTAAGCTATTTTTTGGTAGCAAGTCAGGCGAAATATGATGTAATTGTCACTACCTGTAGCTACACTTATAACAAATACAGAGGCACTTAACTAAAGTAGTATGTGTTTGTTACAGGGAACAAGAGCCGACCTGCGAGAGGGAGTCATCCTTCAAGAAGCAAGCACCGCATCCTTCTAATAGATCAGGTATTCGATGTTTTTTAGGGTTCCGTAGCTGAATGGCAAAAAACGGAACCCTTATAGATTCGTAATGTCTGACTGTCTGTCCGTCCGTATGTCACAGCCATTTTATTCCGAAACGATTAGGACTACAGAATTCAAACTTGGTAGGTAGATGTATTCTGTAAACCGCTATCTGATTTTTATACAAAAAAAAAAATAGTTTAAGGGGGGGGGGGGGTTCTTCAAACCTATACGTGTGGGATATGGAGAAGTCTTTAAAAATGACATTGAGATTCCTTGAATAATTTTTCTCAAAATCAATTATTTAAAAGACGGGCGCGTCAATAGTGGTAAAATGTGTGTCTCCCCCCCTAAATCTTTTAAAGTAAGGGAGTAAAAAAGCTTGAAAAAATATATTCTGTAGATCTCAATAAACTTTCAACGAAGATTGGTTTGAACGAGATACAGTCAGCTGTTTTTGAGATATAGCGACAGCAAATATAACTTTGTTTTCATACAAACACTATGAAAAACAAAGTTAATTTTTTGGTTGCGAAATCATAGTTATAGAATACTCTACTGTGTTACCGAACCCTACGAGTGCACGTCCAACTTGCACTTGGCCAGTTTATTTAAAGTTTACTGGTAATGTAGTTGCACATGCACATTACTAGTAGTAATTCTTAGTCTCGATGGTCGAACGCTTGAACTTTTCTTTGAAGGCAGTCTCTGATTGGGGCGATGCCAATCTGGTCAAGTTCAATGCTGCGAAAACCCAGGCGTGTCTTTTCTCCGCTAAACGGAGCCCATTTCTACTGGCTCCTACTTTCCGGGATGTGTCCGTTCCGATAAGTAACAATCTCGAGCTTCTTGGCATCTCTTTGACACCAACTCTCAATTTCGGCTCTTATATTGAGTCTAGAGCCCAGCTAGCCTCAAAAAAGCTTGGCATTTTGGCTAAGGTGAGACGGTACTTCACACCGGGACAGTTGCTTAATCTTTACCAAGCACAAGTCCGGTCGTGTATGGAGTACTGTTCTCACCTTTGGGATGGTTCTGCTAAATACCAGCTGGAGACACTGGAAGCTATTGAGAGGAGAGCCAAAAAACTCATCAGCGATGACCTATTAGTAAGCAAGAGACTCCAGAGTCTCGCGCATCGCCGCAAAGTCGCTTGTTTATCGGTTTTCTATCGGATACATTTCGGAGAGTGTGCAATGGAACTGCATGATTTGATTCCACCATCCCCATTTTATAATCGGACATCCAGAGACACTAAAAGGCGCCACCGATTTATGGTGGATATACCATCTACCCGAACGAAGCGATTTGCTTCTTCGTTCATCATACGAACCGCTAAGGAATGGAATACCCTGCCTGAGTCCGTGTTTCCGATTAAGTACAATATGGGGGTCTTCAAATCGCGAGTGAATAGGTATCTTCTGGGTAAGCACGCTACATCATCGATCGCATCATCACTTAACATCAGGTGAGATAGTGATCAAGTGCTACCCAGTTCGGTATAAAAAAAAAAAAAAAAAGGTAATATTCTTAGTAGTGCTATGGGTGGGGATCGAACTCCCGACCTCTCGATCGCCAGTCCGACACCTTATCAATTGGGCTATTGCCGCTTAATAACTATATCAATAATCACTACATAGTATAAAATAAAGTTGCTTCCCGCTGTCTGTCCCTATGTATGCTTAGATCTTTAAAACTACGCAACGTATTTTGATGCGGTTTTTTTAATAGATAGAGTGATTTAAGAGGATGGTTTATATGTATAATACTTGCATAATATAGTAAAGAAACACGGATAATTTTAGAGGTTTCTAATGTGATGTCATAATTTTTTTTGCGCTTACATTGCAAACGCTGACTGTTTTATGTTTCAATTTCACCCGTGAGAAGCCGGGGCGGGCTGCTAGTTATATAATAATTTAAGTATTCATACATGGTCGCCGTTTATAGGTACTTTTGTCTTGGCCTTTTTTTAAAACGTCTCAGATCTGGTCGTGATACGTTCGTCTAGGTCGGCCTCTAGCGGCTGGCACATTCACACTCGTCTCATAAATCGTAATAATATTTCAGAGTCAGCATCATCATCAGCGGACACCGCGTCGCAGGGGTCGGGCTCCGCTGCCGCCCCGGCGCCAGCGCAGCGTACTACACGAAATGAACCACAGGTGAGATAGACCGTCAGGAAACCTTCCTTCCTTTAGGAAAGCATCTTCCCCTCGTCACAGAATAATGAACAGTACAAGTACAGAAGATGCACTCCCTCCGAGCAAAGATACGAGATTCAACCTAGTTACAACGTTGGTATCGTTCAAAATACGCTACACGCTTTGGGTGCGACCTTGAATTTGCGTCACAGAATAAACTAATAGTCGCGGGCCGGCAGCTGTCTCTTACTGTAAGGTTGAGTGTTGTGAGAAAACAGATTGAATAGTAAGTAAAGGCGCGCGTCCGATCAAGAGCGCGCGTGACACTACTGACTGAACTTGTAGCCGGCTGCCGCGGAAGTACTAGCATTTTTGCAGCTACCGCGCGGAGTGCGACAGGCCTGCCCTTGTGTATGCTGGGATGGCTACGGCGTAGTACTGACGTCATGGCGTAGCTGTTGATGTCATGTAGCATCTCAAGGTTCTACCTGTATCTATTTGAGGGGGTGTAGTGGGAGAATGGTCGGCTTTGATGCCAGAGGTACCGAGTTCCAATCCCCGCCGATGGATTTTTCTATCGAAAAATGTATGTGCGCTTTTTACAGTGGCCCTCCGGTGAAGGGAAAACATCGTTAAGAAAACCTCCAGCCCCCGCATGGTGGTAGGACTTTATCTAGTGTCCGCATGTCCAGCTACCATACCAAGTTGATTGACAGAGTTTTACCACTTTTTTACTTTACGTAGTATTATTATCTGTTTTGTGGCTTTACAGTGATAAAATTCTTGATGATATGTACGATGTCGCGGGTATCAACTAGTTTCTCATAATATATAGTTTTAAGTCATGACATGTCACGATAAAGAATTTAGTATTGTATTTAAAGGTTTGTTTGGTCCGTTATTTGTAAGTTTGTAAAGCCCCCCGCGACACATAGTATCCTAGTGCGGGTAGATGTACTTAAAACAATGATTTTCCATGGGTCACAATGACTTTTCATGGGTCACAATGACCTTTCCATGGGTCACAATGACTTTTCCGTGAGTCACAATGACTTTTCCATGGGTCACAATGACCTTTCCCCTGGGTCACAATGACCAGTATTGTATTATATATTTTTGTTTATTTTTAGAGAGAAGAGCGGCGCGAAGAGGCCGCTATTCCGCCGCGCGTTCAGACCAATCCATTATTAAGGTAAGCTTTTGTAACTCCCAACACAAAAAGAAGGGTGGTATTATATGTACTTTTTAGGGTTCCGAACCCAAAGAGTACCAACGGAACCCTATTACTGAGACTCCGCTGTCCGTCTGTCTGTCTGTCTGTCTGTCTGTCTGTCCGTCTGTCACCAGGCTGTATCTCATGAACCGTGATAGTTAGACGGTTGACATTTTCACAGATGATGTATTTCTGTTGCCGCTATAACAACAAATACTAAAAACAGAACAATGTTAAAAATTGAAGGGGGGGTCCCCATACAAAAAACGTGTTTTTACTATAGCGCCATCTATGAACGATTGTTTAACTTAATAATAAATAATATTAATTACCTACCTTTGTGTTAACGTTCACTTAGTTGGTGTTAGAAGTTCGTTAGATATTCGTTAGATGGCGTTGTAGTTAATAAGCATGTTTGGTATTGACACGGTAATATAATATAATATTATTCTTATATCATATTATACTATGGTTCGGAACCCTCCGTGTGCGAAACAAAAGTCTGACTCGCACTTGGCCAGTTTTATTTATATTATTTTCAATTTGTATGGAGCTTTAAAATTGTTGTAAATATTAAAATACGGGTTATACGGGACTTATCGCGCTTAAAACATTAATTTTTATTTAACTCGACGTTTCAGTCGTCTCGTGACCACGATCAATGCAGTGATAGTTGGAGGGGTTAACGATACTACTAGTAATGTGTATACATACTACATACTCACACTGTATACATACTAGTAATGTGTGTAACCCACATTGCAGTAATATCTATTAATAAAAATTTGTGGCAAGCCTTAAACCTCTTATTTCCTTTCCAGGTCGAGAACCCTCCCGAATTTCGGCGGGGGTAGAGTATCGCCCACATCTCGTTGTGACACCTCCCGTAGAGCTCATCACATCACCATGGCTTCCGAGGATCTATTGCAGCCGGGACACGTCGTCAAGGAACGGTGGAAGGTGAGGCGATAATTCGGCGTTTGAATTTAGAGACAGCTTGCGCGGTGGGAGAATGTGCGGCTTGCAAGCGATAGGCTCGAGTTCGAACCTTCTCTGAGGTGATGTGATTTTGGTAAGGGGTCTTCATCAGAATATTATAGTATAGATCTGCTGCAGCTCAAAACTTGGTTTGCAAAACTTTGAAAGCTTTGAAAATGAGAAGTGGAAAGGTCATCCAAAGCATGATGTAAAGAAGAGTAGAAAAGACAGGAAGAGGAACGTCCGTGGGTCTATTGCAGCAGAGACACGTCGCCAAGGAACGGTGGAAGGTGAGACGATAATTCGGCGTTTGAATTTAGAGACAGCTTGCGCGGTGGGAGAATGCGCGGCTTGCAAGCGATGGGCTCGAGTTCGAACCTTCTCTGAGGTGATGTGATATTGGTATGGGATCTTCCTCAATTTCAAGTTGTTTATAGTATTGTTAAAGTTTAAAACCTGATTCGCAAAACTTTGAAATGAATGATGGGGTAATCCAGTTTGAAACTAAGAATAGGAAGAAGAGTAAATGTGACAGGAAGAGAAAGAAAGCATTGCAAAAGAGACGTAAAAATCTCCTAGAATACTCTGACTCTCAAGGGCTGTGTGCTGCCGGTACACCGTAAAGTTATTTTTTCCAGGCAGATTTTCTCCTTGATGGTAGTATGTTAACATTTTACTGGTAGCAAGTCAGGCGAAACGTCGATATAGTATCCTCTTACCACCTGTGAGCATATGAGCTGGCCCCATTGTAAATTCATCGATATCTTCAGAGATATGGACATAAACACTTGGTACTGCAAATGACTAGCGCGGCATTTGAAATTAGTCTTTTAAGGGGGTACGATTTTCATACAAAAGTAAAATGCACAAATATAAGTAAATGGAGGGAAAATTTGCACTGAAATCACATCTATTGGTCTTTTAGAAGTATTTACGGGTCGGGAATTGAATTTAACTACATGATTTGATTGATTGAGATGAAATTATTTTTAATAATAGTAAAATTCATGTTACACCAAAAAATATTGATTCAGTAATATGTTTATATTGTTCATAAATCATGTAGATAAATACAATTCCCGACATATTAGAACTTATACAAGACCAAAAGATGTGATTTCAGTGCAGGTTTTTGCTCCGTTTACACATATTTGTGCATTATAGTTTTGTATGGAAATCGTACCCCCTTAATTGATCTTAAATAATTTCCACTCAGGTGCTGAAGAAGATAGGCGGCGGTGGTTTCGGCGAGATCTACGAAGGGCTGGATCTGGTGACGCAGGAACAGGTGGCGTTGAAGGTGGAGTCAGCTCGCCAGCCCAAGCAGGTGCTGAAGATGGAAGTGGCTGTGCTGAAGAAACTTCAAGGTTTGTTTTGACTTCGGCCGGTATTACAGAAGAATCTCACTCGCGACGTTATAATTTTTGGAATTACGCATTTATACATTCGCTACGAATTTCAGTTGTGAACAGTTGTCGCAGGCGTGTCAATCAGGGTTGGCAATGTTAAAAACAAGTGTGTAACGCGGGGATTTTCAAATATTACGCGCGCTATCGGTCGCGTGCGTTTCCCGCGCACTTCATACGTTCCCTCCATAGTAGCTATCCGTCGCGCATGCGCAGTAAGCAACAAACCGCGAAGATGCGCGACGCGAGCGCCCCAAGCGGGACGCGAGAGTTCCATTGGCGACAGTTTAGCTGCGCGCACGATCTTTTATTGAAACTCTACTCTTCCTCCGCGATTCTATTACCAGCGTTATTCTGTATACCTATATTACTTATACCTTGTGCTTATGATATTCTTTGACATCGAATTATACATTTTACAAACAATTCGCGTGTTATAAGTGTTTAAAACACTGGGAAAAAATACATACCTGTTTAAAACTTGTTTTAAAACATTTTGTTTTAAACACATTTTTAAACATATATAAAAAACAATTTTTTACTTCATCAACTTATATATACTCATACTCATTATTATTATTTGTTGTACTTTTCAAAACTTTTTTACTAGCAACATTATAATTATAAAGGTAAACTGTGTTGGCCACTATTAATTTTATAAATTCGGGAGTACACCTAGACTCGAAATAGTCTGGCGTGCGGTGATTAATTACCCCATCAAACTTCAACAAGTGAGTGAGTCAATGAGTAAGGGATATTTTACTACGGGTTAATAGGAAGAAGATGACGATATTTCGCTCTACTTCTACTGCGGTTTTTTTTAGACACACGGACATGACGAAACTATAAGGGTTCCTTGTCAGGACTACGGAACCCTTATAGTTTCGTCATGTCCGTCTGTCTGTCTGTCCGAGGTTTTGCTAAGAGATCGTTAATACTAGAAAGCTGTAATTTTGTGGGGGTATGTAAATAAATGACGTCGACAAAGTGCTGAAATAAAATTTTGAAAAGTATTTTTTTTAAGGTAGCTCCCCTATATGAGAAGTGGGGATGAATTTTTTTTTCATCGTCTACCCCATCGTGTGGGGTATCGTTGAATAGGTCTTTTAAAATTACTTAAGGGTTGCTAATACCATTTTTCGATTGAATGCTCCATTTACGAAATATTGAACTTTAAAGTGCAAATGTTTGTTCCAGTAGCCCCCCCCCCCGCCTCTAAAAGCTAAACTGCTGGCTTGAATAATCTGGAAAAATTCGTGATAATAGCGCATTTTATGAACTTAAAAGGAAAATTATAGCGGTTAAGATAACTTTATTAGTTTAGCAGTAATAGTCGTTAAACTTGGGTGTTGGATACTTTTGTACCAAATATAAAATCCTTAGAATAAATCCTTTAAAGTGACAAAGACGGAGCCTAGTTGCTTGTTTACAACGGGTAAAGACTTGCATTGAATAACAGGCTACTACGGAACCCTACACTGCGCGTGGCCCGACACGCACTTGGCCGTTTATTTCAAAACAATTAAATTTACATACACAAACAAAAAAACCGGCTAAGTCGAGTTGAACTCGCCCACCGAGGCTTCCGTACCAACCAATTAAGCTAGACCTCTAAATTGTATCAGCGCTCATATAACTCAGAGGTCTACATTAATTGGCGCCAACTATGTATGTATGGGGACACCCTTTAAATTTCAACTTTTGTTATTTTTTGGAATTTTTCCTTAATTTGTGCTGTAAGACCTTGCTTCTTGCCAAATATGATTCTAGGTCAACGGGAAGTACCTTATAGGTTTTCGACCCAAAACCTATAGGGTACTTCCGGTTTACCTAGAATTGTCAATTTTTGTTATAAGCAAGGTCTTAGAGCACAAGTAAAGGAAAAATACCGAAAAATAAAGAAAAAGTTGAAAATGTAGGTACATTTTGGTACTAACAAGTTTTTGCGAAAATCTAAATTTACCCATATCTTTATATTGTGTTGACTCAATACCTTGATTTTTATGCACCCAATAGGGACTATAGACCTCAGTATCAGGTATAAATTTCAACTTGCTAGGTCCACCCGTTCCTGAGAAAATCAGCGATGACACACGGACAGACAGACGGACAAGAAAGTGAAAAAAGGAACCCTTATAGGTTCCTTTTTTTACCTTTTGAGGTACGGAACCCTAAAAATTGATTTAAAACATGTTTTTATTGTTTGTTAAATAAAACATGTTTTGTTCTCTTTTAAAAAAAATCTGTTCTTGTTCCAACCCTGGTGTCAATTCAACATGAAAAGAGCTACAATAAAACTTTCTTTTGCAGGCAAAGAGCACGTGTGTCGCTTCATAGGATGCGGCCGAAATGCTAGATTCAATTACGTGGTGATGCAGTTACAAGGGAAGAATTTGGCAGAGTTACGCCGAGCGCAGCCACGCGGCGCCTTCTCACTGTCTACTACACTTAGGTGATTGTAACACATGAACACACTCATTTGTCTCACATCTCTCTCAAACACTTTATACATACCTCACAAACAGACTGGACTCACATCTTTCACACAAATATCACACTTACCTCACACATACACACATTTGACTCACATATCTCACACATACTTCACACTTACTACACACTTAGGTGAGTGTAACACTCGTACACATAAACACACTCAATTGTCTCACATCTCACTCTCATACACTGTATTCATACCTCACAAACACACTGGACTGGACATCTTTCACACAAATTTCACACTTACCTTACACACGCACACTTTACTCAAATATCTCACACACATTTCACACTAACTAAACGCATACGCTTCACACTTGACTCTCACACACTCATTATCACACTTATTCACACACACTTGAATCACATCTCTTGCCGCACTTTACACTTATTTCACACACACACTTCACACTTGACTCGCATCTCTCACACACTCTTCACACTTATCTCGCACACATTAACACTCACACACAAACTTGCTGAATTTGTCATTCGTCACAGTATTTGACTTGAAAGATTCTGCAGCGCGTATGTGCAATAGACACATTCATGTTTGATTTTGTGTGCTTTTATCAAATGTTTATCACAACTAATGTTATAAATTTGAAATGATTAGATTTTTGTTTGTTTGTTACGATTTAACTCAAAAACGACTGAACCGATTTTAAAAATTCTTTCACTAATGGAAAGCTACATTATCAGCGAGTAACATAAGCTATATTTTATCCTTGTATTCTCACGGGAACGGGACCTACGCGGGTGAACCCGCGAGGGGCTGCTAGTTGAAACATAAACTGAGTAGCTTATATTTGTTTCAGGTTGGGACTTCAAATACTCAAAGCCATAGATTCTATACACTCCGTTGGTTTTCTACATAGAGACATAAAACCTGTAAGTAATTTTTATTGTACATAATAAAATTGTACTCAATACATACTTACTTATTAACCGACTTTAAAAAAAGAGGAGGTTCGTAAATCTTTTCTTTTTGTGTATTTTCACCGTTTACTCGAAGACGCCTAAACCGATTGGACAATTCTTTTTTAAATATTATGTTTCTTCGAAGTGTTACACACTTTATGTTTTTGTAAATTGTTAAACACAATCCAAAATTTCATCGTACCGTCGGGACTTGAACCCGCAACCTCCGGAATAACATGTTCCGGTGCTTTGCCAATTAAACCACAGTGCGATGTATCGTTACGACGAAATTAGTGGATTGCATTTTTTAACCCAATTTTGCATTGGTGGCGCCATCTATGACTACTTATTACGTAAGTTAATCATTCGGAAGAAATCATTACAGTTTTCAAATCCGACGAGAGATGTTGCACTGCGTAAATCAACTATTATGTTTCTTTGAAGTGTTAGACACTTTATATTTTTGTAAATTATATAAATCGCACTGTGGCTTAATTGGCAAAGCACCGGAACATGTTATTCCGGAGGTTGCGGGTTCAAGTCCCGTCGGTACGATGAACAATAATGATAATACGTGTAACAATAGGGAATATGCATGTGATATAAATGTACTTGAAATAATTCATTTCCGAATCATTGTTGTTCTGGTATTGGTTGAAAATTTTTTTTATAAATAAAATTCTCTTAAATTGGTTAAAATATTGTATGAAAAATGCAAAACATGCGTGGGAAATGTTAATTTGCAAAACACATCACCACTTGTCAATTAGAAAGTGACGTCACAATAAAACTTAATTTATTGCTTAATTAATGCACTGTTGTACGTGAATACATACTATTTCTATTACAAAGATTTAATCTGTGGAGACAGCGTCGTGAGCTGTGACGTCACAAAGACACGCGAAAATTTGGCGCCGTTTTAGACACCACATAGTGATGAAATCATTGAAATAAAAATATTTAAAAAATCATGGATATTCCCTATTTATAAAGATATAAAGTGTGTAAAACTTAAAGAAAACATAATTAATTGAAGTGTAAATTGTTTATTTGCAGAGTAACTTTAGCATCGGCCGCCATCCCTCAAACTGTCGTAACGTGTACATGTTAGACTTTGGTCTCGCGCGGCAATACACTACGTCCAATGGTGCCGTGCGACCGCCTCGCGCCGCGGCTGGCTTCAGAGGTAACTACAATAACTACAGAAACTGTAGTGTGTGTGTGTGTTTCGCCCAGTAAACAGCTATGTAAGTCGTTCCTGCATAATAATTTAAATAACACCGTGAAAAAGCAGTTATTACCTGGATCACGCCTAATTATATTGAAGATAAGCAGACAAGCTACGTGAATCAAGTCTTCGACGGGCCGGCAAGTAGTTATCCAGAACATAATTCACCAACAAACAGTAGACACTACCAACGATATTTTTGAAAATCTACACACACATGAACATCTCAGTCACAACAACGTATCGAAACAGCCAATAACAGAGAAAAACATGAACGAACTGAAAAAACAAAATGAAGAGCTATTACAATCTAATGCTGGTATTAAGACCTCAATATCGGAAATAGTCATGGAGCAGAAAGATTTGAAGACACGGTTAGAAGTTTTGGAAGAAAAAATGGAGGAGAAAAAAGACGTAGGTGATGATCATCAGACAGCTCTCAGTGACCTCAAGTATAAGTATGAAATTATGGAAAGGAAAGCCCGAGAGAGTACTGTAGAAATAAGGAACCTGCATATCGAAAGCAAGAACAATGATCATCTCATGGATTCTATTGAGAAGATACATCAGGTCCTGCAAGTAAAATTTGAAGCTAGTGACATACGCAACCTCTATCGTCTACCAGCAAGAGAAAACCAAACTAGACCCGTCATCCTAGAATATGCAACAGTTCAGAAGAAGACTGAAATCCTAAAGGCTCTTAAAACCTACAATACGTCACATACAGAGAAGCTGAATACTACTAAAATAAATTTACCAGGAACAAGGAAACCCATCTATATTAACGAATATCTCACCAAGAAAGCAAAACAAATCCACTATAAAGCTCGCGAATCTCTGAAGGCAGGGACATGGAAATTTTGCTGGACGGACAGAGGAAGAATTTTCGTTCGGAAAGATGAAGGACAGCCTGTAATTGAGATAAGAGAAATTGAACAACTTGACCAATTGGAATCCAGCTTTTCGAAGAAATGACTAGTACGTAATTTTGATATGAACGTATTTTCGTCTTTATTTCTAAATTATAAAACGTTTGTGTCATATCCCTGTAAATATTATTATGAACCACAACTAGGATTAAGTAATCTATTTATAAATGTAATTTTTATTGTCTGTTTTAATCGATCTAATGCCAAAACACATTACACATACATCACATACTATACACAAACACTTACATACACAATAAAGAATGTGCAGCCCACAACTTCACAACAGCACTATGTCATGCTTTTCGCTCAGTATTGCGATGAAGGTAATATCTTCAATATCATCTGAAATATTTCCTATTATTATAATGTCACAATTAAGTGAACTTTTTAATGGCATTGATGACTTCAATGCCTCCAAGTCGTATATCCTGAGCGAACCAGAAGAATGTGGGCTGTACATGAAAAATAATCACCCAAGGAGCGTCTCAATTGTTGCTATGAACATACGAAGCATAAACAAGAATTACAATGATTTCTTGGTCCTTTTGAAGCGTATTGGATTGAATTTGGATTTATTAATTCTCTCAGAATGTTGGCTCAATGACAACTTTATGTCAAATCAACTTCCCGGATACCAGGTATTCCATACGAAAGTACACATCAACCAAAATGACGGCATAGTTGTATACCACAAAAACAAGTTAAATGTGAATGTTACAGAACCTAGTTTTAATGACGCAAACTGTGCTGTTATTAAAATAGATAATGAAGTCTGTGTCATAGCTCTCTATAGACCACCATCTGTTACTAACACGACAAAATTTTTGGACTCATTGGACGACGTACTACATAGAAATAAAATGTTTCCTACTATAATTGTGACTGGTGATCTGAACATAGATATTAATGAAAATTCCACGGACAGGCATGCAGAAGAATACCTTACTCTTTTAGCTACACATGGACTCCTGCCTGCACATACTTCTCCAACCAGAGAAAAAGCCTGTCTAGATCATTACATGATCAAATCTAAATCATCCGCTACAACGCTTGTCTTACCAGCTTCCATTACTGATCACTCACCAATACTAGTGCAAATTAATACAAAAAAACAAGTGTGCACAGATCTGTAGCTTTGTAGTTGATCTTATTGGTAGTTCTTAAACTACCAATAAGATCAACTACAAAGCGGTAGTGGCTGAATTATCACAAGTAAATTGGAAAGATACGCTAGATTTCAATGATGTGGACAAAACTACCGAAGCATTTATGTTTATGATTACATCAACAATCCAAAAATACACGTATATAAATGCTGTACCTAGGTCTAAATTCAACATTAAGCCTTGGATTACGCCAGGCCTAATAAAATGCATGAGGAGAAGGGATAGACTACATATGAAGTCTAAGAAGGATAAGACAAATGATAATTTAAAAAATACATATCTGAAATATAGAAATATATGTAACAAGATACTTAAATCAATTAAGAGAACTTATGAGAGAACGGAGCTCATGAAGTATAATAAAGATGCTAAAAAGACTTGGGAAACCATAAAAAAGATTTGTAATTTTCCGGCCAAAACCAATAATACTACAGAAAAACTACTACAACTCAAATCTAACAAGATGGATTCACTGAACTACGTAAATGAGTACTTTTTGAACGTTGGATCAAACTTAGCCTGTGATACACTTAAATCTCTCAATGATACTGAGGCGAATCTAGCAAAAAAACAAAATCAAACAGAAATAAGCTTGAGTTCCTTCGGACTACTTCCCGTTGACCAGCTCGAAGTAATTAATGTTGTGAGGAACCTAAAGAACTATTCAGCGCCAGGCTGGGATAATGCAAACGCTTGGCTGATTAAACACCTTCTACCACATATCATAGAACCACTAACCTTTATATGCCAGACGAGCTTTGATACTGGAGTGTTTCCAAAATCATTAAAAAAATCAATAATATCTCCAATACACAAGGGTGGGAGTGAGGACGGTGTCTCAAACTATAGGCCGATATCCCTGCTACCAACACTATCAAAAATACTGGAAAAATTAATGAGTAATAGGCTTAAAAAATATTTAGAAGCAAAAAACAAATTATCAAATAATCAGTATGGTTTCAGGCCTGGCAGATGCACCGAAGACGCTGTATTAAATGTAACAGAACATCTCAGAAAACAATTAGACAAAAGTAACAAGGTAGTAGGGATTTTTCTAGATTTTGCAAAGGCCTTTGACACCGTTTCCATTCCTATACTCATAAATAAATTGGATGCTATTGGTATAAGAGACGTAAGTCTTAAATGGTTTATAAGCTATCTTACTAACAGAACACAAAAAATACGAATCAATAAATGACAGCTTCAAAGCTGTCATTAATTTTGGCGTACACAACGGCGTTGGTCCAACATTATTTTTAATATATATAAATCAATTATGCGACATGAAATTACAAAATGGAAAAATTACAACATACGCCGATGACACTGTACTCTTATTCCATGGTAAAACATGGAATGAGGTACAACTGACGGCTAATATAGGACTAGACAGAGTGTCACAATGGCTACGGATAAATCTACTGACGGTTAATATATCAAAAACAAAGTATATAACATTTACGATAAATAAATCGACACAACCTAAGAACGATCTAGTACTACATATACATAGAGCAACATGCAATGACACTCAGACATGCCAATGTGACGCCTTAAAATCTACTAAAGATATAAAGTATTTGGGTGTTACTATGGACAGACATCTTTCATGGGAAGAACACATTAAGAAACTCGCAGGTAGGGTAAGAAAACTAATATGTGTCTTCAAGCAACTGCGGCATGTGATGGAGTACAAATCACTACTGAATATCTACTATGCCTTGGCTCAGTCAATACTGACGTATTGCCTGATCGTGTGGGGTTCCGCAGCACAAACTCACATGATTCGTGTCGAAAGGGCGCAACGTGCGCTACTGAAGGTAATGACATTTAAACAAAGACGTCATCCGACATGTCAATTGTACAAAGAATGCGGTGTTCTTACAGTACGTCAACTTTTTATTAACTCTGTAATATGTAAACAACACTCTCAAGCCACAAATACACGAAAATTCGACGAAACGTAGAAAAGACCGGGTTTTTAAAATACAAGCCATGAAGACAAAATTCGGAAGAAACAGTCTATATTCACTGGGGCCAATACTTTATAATAGAGTAAGTAAATATGTTACTTTATTAAACACAGCACGATACAAATGTAACTACCTAACTAAAAACTATTTGCTGAAACTGAATTATGCAGAGACAGAAAAACTCATAGCAGCAATTGAGTAAAACGGATCTTCTTGTAACACGAAAAACATCTGTTATCACACACTTCACAACTATACACACAAACACCTCACTAACATAATCTCTCACCAGCTTGTATGAGATATAAGTCTAATGCTGGACACACACACCAGGTTTACATACACACATATTATAAACATACTAAATATTCAATATTAAAGCATTATGTAACTCACATTTTTCACTGCACACATTACTACTACACATCACTTACTAAATCCAGGCATTATATTCATTTTAAAGTATGATAATCATAATATAGTATGAAGACCATGTAGGTATATAACTCTTATGTATGTAGAATATAAGTAGAAAGAAAATCTTTGCTATTGTGTAGTTGGGGATGTGGAAAGGGAAAGAAGACAAATATTCATAGATTAAAAACAATTTATATATGTTTAATTACACATCTAAGAAATACAAATTTTTATATGCATAAAGGAATGGCATTTACCGGAGAGGGTCACTGTAACCCGCAATACAGGCTTTATAGTCCTAGTGCTGGGTACAGAGCTCTACAAGGGTACTTACTATCCATTGTTAAATAGATACTTTTATACACTAGATATTTTGAAATGTACCTACACTTTTGTTTAACCCAATAAAGATATTTATTTATTTATTTATTTATTTATAGTATATAACTTTTTTTGTCATAATATACTTTAGAATTATGTTGTTTCTCCTAATTATATTTAAGCATACATTAATTTGGCATAATGTTATTAGGCATATTTTTCTTGACCTAATTACTGTTAGCATAGCCACTTGTAGCATAATATTATATACGCATAACTAGGCCTCCCTCACTCGCCCATAGCTACTGCGCTTTATACCTAAACTTTCGTCAACGCCGGCGGTACTATCTGCCAGTCGGTTGTCACTGCTCACGCGCGCTACGTATATTATTATTCAAATGACGGGATAACTGCGCATTCGTATTCTATATTAGAAACGATTTAAGTTTTTCATAGTCATTTTGCGGTTTTGACAAAAAGAAGCATAATATTAATCATTTTTTTGTTCTAACGATACTAAAATGACAAGACGGCGTAAAATTCACTTTGTCGACTTAAAATTCGACTCTTAGTTAGGGGCTTTGATGTTATTTTGCGAGGTAAATAATAAGAATTCGTAAACTTTATTTTTATTTCATTGAGTCAACCCTTTACTGTATCGGGCGCGCGCCGGTACATCTAGCGCTGAACGAAGTAATAACAACGCTAGGTCGAGCGCTTTAGACACATTTTTGCTTGTATTGTCTGAAATAAACGTTGGCATTGTGTTTTTGTAGGGGAGTGAAATATCTGTTACGTAGTAACTATTATATAATCTGTGGCATAACTATAATTGGGCATAATTGTTTAGGCTAATATTTTTTTTATCTTATAGCATAATCGTTAAATAGTACTTTTAATTATTTCAATCTCCACTATCAAGCTAGTTAGCAGTCTGATTTTGTTGAAATATCGCTCTGGTATACCGTGATGGGATATGACATAGAATACATTTTAACGCAGACAACGCTACGAAGCTCATGTTGTGGTTAAATTAATAAAAAGTTTGTTGGATGCGTGAATTAAGTCAAGATGCTAATAAAAAAAGAAAATTATGACTTATTCAGACTTATTCTACTAGTCCCTAATATAATGAACTTTTGTCACCAGGTACAGTCCGCTACGCGTCTATAAACGCGCACAAAAACAAAGAGATGGGGCGACATGACGACCTGTGGTCTTTATTCTACATGCTCGTAGAGTTCGCTAACGGACAACTGCCTTGGAGGAAGATCAAAGATAAGGAGCAGGTGAGATTGACATTGTGACTTGTTACCAAAAAGATCAACCATAGTCCGGCAACCTCGCGCGCGACCGTCCCGCGGGGTGTCAGACGGTGGCGGGGACGAGGTACCCAAGATGTCGGCGGGTAGCGGGTGGTGTAGCGGGGAAGGGAAGCGTGTGTAGCCGTGTCACAGATTATATAATAGTTAGTACGTAGCCGTGTGCTAGAATGACCGCAACCTCGTCCCCGCCACCGTCTGTCACTCCGCAGGACGGTCGCGCACGAGATTGCCGGACTGTAGACAATAAGTATTAATACTCAATACTTTATAGCTTCCATAATCGTGGTACATAAAGTTCTTATATAAATGGGAGTTTTGGCGGAAACGTGGAAAAGTGTGTGTTTTTATTGTATATTTCCTTAAACTTGTGTTCTGCTGCGAGTTAATGTGTAACAAAATGGAGATTATTAACCAATAAGTTTGCACGACTTTGCTAATTAATTTTCAGCCGTGAAATAGGAATGTTTTTCGGTTGGAATGGCAAGGTGTCCAGTGAAATTACAGGGCATGTGAGACGCAACATCTTTTTGTATCGAGGGAACAGGCGCAGTGCAGTCATAATGCTGTAATAGGTAGACGTCATCGCTTACCATCAGGCGAGCGTCGTGCTTATCCTGTTACCTTATATCATAAAAAAAGATTGACATTGTTAGTGTGACTTGTTAATAAAAAAGGTAAACAGTCAATAAGTAATAGAAGGGAGTTGTGTATGAACCGATTTCGATTATTCTTTTTTTGTATGAAAGGAGATATCCCAAGTGTGGTACCATGGTAATTTTATCGAGGTATGATAAGTATCTCCAGAGATATTGAGATAAACATCTCAAAATTGGTACTGAAAATGAATAGCGCGGCATTGAAGTCGGTTGTTTTTTAGTTTTTAAACGATATTATTATTGTATTTTTCCTAAAACAGCAGATACTACTTCTTTCCACATGCTACGATCCTGACATACCTCTTTCGCTTCTTCCATTTTCATGATAATCATCATCATATACAGCCAGTATTCGTCCACTGCTGGACATAGGCCTCTTCCATGGCACGCCACTGAGCTCGATCTTCAGCTATTCATTGCCAACCGCTGCCAGCCAGCTGGCGTATATCATCGCTCTACCTAGCTGGAGGGCGCCCAATACCGAGCCGTGGTCTCCACTCTAGAACACGTCTACCCCAATGATGATGATGCATGAAACAAATAGATTTTAGAACAATTTAGAATTTTGACATTTTTTATTTTTAAACATCTAATATATAAAATTCTCGTGTCACAGTTTTCGTTGCCATACTCCTCCGAAACGGCTTGACCGATTTTGATGAAATTTTTTGTGCTTATCCGGTATCTATGAGAATCGGCCAACATCTATTTTTCATCCCCCTAAATGTTAGGGGTAGTCCACCCCTAAATTTTTTATTTATTTTTTAGACAACATTTTTAATTTCTATTTTTTTATGATACAACATACAAAAATACATACAATCCTCAATTTTCACCCTTCTACGATCAACCCTTATTTTTTAATAGCCATTTATTTATATGGCAAAACAACGTTTGCCGGGTCAGCTAGTTATGATATACCTATTGAATTTTTAAATACATACGCGCATCTAATTTGTGTTAATAGTAGATTTTTTATGATATATTAATCTAATTTTATATTTTGTATTAATTAATTATGAATATTAAATTAATTTGTTTACTTTATGACTGTGTAGATTAGTTATTATAAGTTGTATTAGTTTTTAACATAGACGTAATATAAAAGGATGGTGCACTGCAGATGTTTTGACAAATTCAATTTAATCCGTATGCTTTAACAATAAGGTTGTTATTGCTTTGTGGAACAAAACGGCCCAATTGAGAGACACCCGGGTGGGAGTGTGTCCTTGTCTAACAACCTGCTAGTCCTATATATGTTCTATACTATATGTATAGTATATATATAAGTTTTCCATACAAAAGAAAGGGACAAACTCCGTTCAAGGTCGGTCTCATGGGGGCGGGTGTACGTGATCAAGTTTAATACCGTAGCAGGTCTATGGTTTTTAGTTATGTGAACCTGTATGACTTTAAATTGGTCGAAATAAGTTTATTATTATTATTAAATATAATATTCTCCCACAGGTCGGCCTGATGAAAGAGAAATACGACCACTGCCTGCTTCTCAAGCACTTACCATCCGAGCTCCGCCAGTTCCTAGAACACGTTCAACAGTTGGAATACGCCGACACGCCCGACTATGCGATGTTGACGTCACTGCTCGAGAGATGTTGCAAGCGGCGCGGGATACGGGACACAGACAGATACGACTGGGAAAGACATGTAAGAGACCATACAACTGTTTTAGTCGAGAATGTACTGAAGTTATTAAATGTAGTCACTAGATGGCTCTGTATGTCCTTGTAAGATGGGAGTTCGATCGTGTATTTATCTCGTAGCTAGATGGCGTTTGAAAGTGAAATGTATTCTTCTACAGATGTCTTTATATTTCAACTCTTTTAGTCGATAATTTACTCTGAAGTTATTAAATGTAGTAGTCAATAGATGGCTCTGTATGTCCTTGTAAGATGGGAGTTCGATCGTGTATTTATCTCGTAGCTAGATGGCGTTTGAAAGTGAAATGTATTCTTCTTCAGATGTCGTTTTATTTAAACTCTTTTAGTCGATAATTTACTTTTGAAGTTATTAAATGTAGTCACTAGATGGCTCTATATGTCATTGTAAGATGGGAGGTGGATCGTGTATTTATCTCGTAGCTAGATGGCGTTTGAAAGTGAAATGTATTCTTCTTCAGATGTCGTTTTATTTAAACTCTTTTAGTCGAGAATTTACTTTGAAGTTATTAAATGTAGTCACTAGATGGCTCTATATGTCATTGTAAGATGGGAGGTCGATCGTGGATTTATTTTGTCGATAGATAGCGTTTGAAAGGGAAATTTATTCTTCTATAGATGTAGTTTTAAAGTTAATGTAGTCATCGATGGATGATGTTAGATCGGGATTTCATTTGTCACTAGATGGCGTTTGAAAGTTAATTATATTCATCAATAGATGGCGTTGAAAAGTGAATTTTTGTACTTGTCTTTGGTAAGTGTTCGATTTTCGAGTTATTTCGTCGAAAGATTGCGTTTTTTAGTCCGTTTATGTCATAGAATCATTGCGTTAAATTAAATTTAGCGACTCGCAATATTAGAATGAATATTGTGTTCTCAACATCACTAACACTGTTACTTATAAACGTGTCTCAAATTTTAAGCAATTACTGAACTATTTATCAAGGCAAATCTCACTCATAAACAGTAATCAAAGTTGAGAGACCGTTGAGAGTTGCATTGACAACTCTCAAAGTTAACCACCGCCGGGACAATGTTAAGCACTTGCTGAGAGGCAAGATGGCGTTGACAGAACCAATCAGCTGATATGGGTGGTTTATTGATTTGCGGATTTCAAGGTATTTTTTTGTCACTTGATCTGTCAAATCTACAGCCCGTTACAGATAAAAAATGAATATCTGAGGGCTAGAATCGTTCTTTAGTCGACTTATTTGGTTATAATCTATGCCAACAGCCCATGGAGCGAATAGATATGCTCCATGGGCTGTTGCTTGGTTGAGACCAAGCTACGACTGACTAACGTTTATGAGGGAAAAATTGTTGATTAAGTTAATAATTGAGTTCTTGAGAGCTTCTCAGCTGAGAGGCAGTTCAGCAATTGTTCAATAGATTTTCATAAGTAACACTGTAATTCTTTATTTGTACAACTCCATCTGTTGAACTTTAGCGAATACGTCTTCGTAGTTAGGCCGTTCCACAATAGAGGGCGCTTATAAATATAAAATACAAGTAACTTCCGTAAAATGTTATGCCTGCATGGCAAGGGGACTATTTTGTCTTTCCATCTATCCGTGTTTTGTTTGGTGGAGAAGGCAAATTATAAGTAAAGTTTTACGACAATGTAAACGCCCGCTGACTTTAAATTTTTTTTTTTACTTTTTAATACGAAACAAAATCAAAACTCGGGGTTAAACTTCACCAAGCGTTTAAATTGTTGTATTGATCTCCTGTCAGTGGCGAAAAACAGGTAAATAATTTTGTCTTTCCTCCGGGGTTAAGGCCATGCTAGCCCTGCTGGGCGCCCAAACAAATTTCACTTCAAAAATATTAGTAAAAATAAATATTAAAATAAAAATTAGCAAAACAGCGGTGGCTTTCGGCATCTCCTCTCTTGTTGGGGAAGATGTGCCGGCCGCCGCTCAGATTACTTAGATGTAAGCATTTTTGTACCATTTTAAGTTAGCATGCATTCGCACGGCAGTTCCGTCGCGGACTCGTAGCAATCAACACGGAAATACAGTGTAAAGCAAATTAACAATCTTTCATTTGTACGAGACCGAGACCCGTACATGATTAATAAATATTATTATACAATAATATTACTTTTTATTAATCATATTTATAATTTTTATCATGTTAACTAATACAAAGAGCAAGTAACCAATGCTAGATAGGACAAATAACCACTAAGGTTGTCGATGAACTGTTTTAGTCGAGAATGTACTGAAGTTATTAAATGTAGCCGCTAGATGGCTCTAAAAAGAAAAAACTAATTTATGTAATTATAAGATGGGAATTCGATCGTGAATTAATTTCGTCGATAGATGTTGTTTCAAAGTAAAATGTATTCTTCGGACTTCGGGCCTCCCTTTTAAAGTCGGTAATGAGTGAAACAATATTTAACTTTTGCAGACGTATTCATTAACGCTAAATCGAAGCTACTCCGACACACAAAGTTCTGGTGAGATTTGTGTCGCACATATATGTTCACATTTTAGTAAAAGGTAGAAGCATAATATAACATATTACATATAGAGTTTACTGTATTATTGTTGTATATTTACAATTGCATATAAATGTCTACATTTACTCGTTACTTTTGTATGTAACAAAACATATGTTTTCATCTGGTCTTATTCATCAACTAGAGGATACCCTGCGTGTGTTACTACTCTTAAGGTTGGTTCTACTTAAAGTTGGTTTACGGACGATAGTTTAACGTGACAACGTCATAACAACAAAACATTGATGAAATCGGCGCATGCTTACAATGAGCGTAACGGGACACTTTTTCGTGCATGTAGCCGACGTTCATCGATTATGCTCATGCTCATGTTCACGTTCATACAACAAAGCATTGAGGAAATCTGCGCATGCGTACAATGAGCGTAACGGGACAACGAGCGTAACGGGACATTTTTCGCGCATGCAGCCGGCGTTTATCGATTTATTTGACGTTGTCACGTCAAAAAATAAATGTGGCCGAATGTGCCTAATGCATAATTTTAGTGGTCTAAAACCATCTTCGCATTGGATCGCAAGTGTGGCGATTGAAAGGTCGATCTCCACCCATTGCACTATTGACGTGAACCCACTCCAGACACAAGCATATTTAGCTTATTTTAGATTTATAGTTATAGTGAGTTTGAATCATATCAACGAGCACATCAGTGCTCGTCGCGATCTCGCAGCGTAAACTCCCGAGGAAGTGCATCGGACATGCACGAAACCTAGGTCGAGACAGTCGACATCAAATCTTAGTGAGTATAATAGTCGGTATTTTATAATCATATTTAGCTTAGTTGGAGGGTTAACAAGACTACTAGTCATGTGAAACCCACATTGCTAATAAGCTAAAAAAATATATCACCAGCGAAATGAGACGCAATCTGATCTTTGTTCGGTGGGTGGTTAGAGCTGAACCAAAGCCGAGATCATACACCATACATTTTCGTGGTTGGTGATGATGCGGTCGAGGATGGTAGCACGCTAGGCCTAGAATGGGAACTGGCTCTCAAGGATAGCTGCCGGAACACATTACATATTCGGCGACAGATTTTCTAACTTGAGAGTGGTAGCTGGCCAAGCGGGCACTAGATAGTGTCCTACCACCATGCGTTGAAACCTCCAACCCCTCTTGGAGGTTTCATAACGATGTTTTGTCGTTCACCGGAGGGCCACTGTGAACAGAATGTATAAAGAGGGTAGTAACAATTTTTTTTATAATTCCAGGCGGTGTCAGTATCGCGCACGCGAGCCTCAGTCCATCCAGCTCCTGAAAACCCGCAGCCTACGGACACGCAGCCTGACAATGTATGTATCATCATCATCAGTCATCATCATAACCATCTATATATGGTCAAGAGCCCAATGGCTAAGGAGTAAGGGGTCGGACTTGTGATCGAGAGGTCGTGAGTTCGAATCCCACCCATTGCACTATCGACGTGAACCCACTCCAGACACAAGCATATTTAGCTCAGTTGGAGGTTAACAAGACTAGTAATGTGCTACCTACATTGCTAGTAAGCTTTATTTAAAAAAATGGGAATTTTGTGGCTAATAGAAACTGTATGCACAGAGATGAGATAACGTATTTAGCAATCTGTGTTAGTCCACTGCTGGACATAGGCCTCTCCCAATGCTCGCCACTGAGCCCGATCTTCGGCTCTTCGCATCCAATATCTGCCAGTCAGTATGTATGTATGTATGTATAGTTATACAGTGTACAGGGAGGAACAAATTGATGCGATACCGAGGGAAGTAAATTAAAACCGAAGGTGTCAAATTGCACTAAAAATAAACATAGCTTTAATTTTTGGAAATATAAACTATTGCCGTCGCGCAGTGACAGTTTCTTACAACCAACAAGAGTGCGATAGGGACAATAACAAAACTATAATATTTTTTATTGAATATGATCTGTTTAATGTAATTTGACGTGTGTAAGTGCAAATTTTTAATTTGCCCATATACTGAATAAATGCTTTGACTTTGACTTTGACTTTGAACAACTCAGACCCAAAAGGGTCAATTTTATTGTAGGTAAAAATACCTACAATAAAATTGGCTAAAATAAGGTTTCGTATTTCCCTGTTTTCTCCTTAAATCCGATCAAATTATTTTTGGCACAAAATGTTTGCAGATGAATGCGTCCGTGCTCCTTTCATTTTTTTTGCCTTAAAACCCAAATTTGTCTGGTAACCATTCAGTTCAAAACAGGTAATTTTTCAGGTTTTTTTTATCATCCATATCAAAAAAAGCAAGTTATACGTAGCTACAGCAGACTTTGATTTTTTGTAGAAAAAAATTTTGCTCTAGAAGCATTTTCCAGGGATGAAACAGGGGAATACATTTATATGAAAAAAACGCACCCTGAGTTACCTTTTAAGCAACCATATATTGTTTTGTTAACAGGCGTGCTCCGCCCGACCCCGTTTAGAAACAGAACAAACGGCGGCGGTGGCCACAGACACACAGACAAACTTACTGAAGGAGAGAACAGACCAGAAACGGGCCCAGCCACACCATGTCAATGGATTTGTAAGTATTTTCAACCCACTTCCAATGATAAGAGAAGGAGGTTCTCAATTCCTTTGTTTTTTTTTTGTTATTTATGCATGTTACGCGATTACCATCAATTGTGAACCGATCCGCATGATTATTTTTTTAATTGGTAGGATACATTTCCAAGCTGGTCCCATTGTAATTTCACCGAGATCTGATAAGTATCTCCAGAGATATGATGATAAACGTGATCCTATAATAATTTTCTCCTTGAAAGCCAACCATCTCCGACCGTATCATCATTTACCAAAAATTGAGATAGTGGTCAAACGCTAGTATATATGATAAAATATATCTAATACTATAAGAATCTTTGTCCTGACATACTGACTGACTCACTGACTCACTGACTCACTGACAGACAACGCACAGCCTAAACCGCTGGTCGTAGAGACTTGAAATTTGGAGGGTATATTTGTCTTAGTACGTAAGGGTGTACTAAGAAAGGATTTTCCAAAATTCACCCCTTAAGGGGATGAAATGGGGGTTCAAAGTTTGTATGGAGAAACAAGATTAGTTCGTCTTTTCTATCCGAAACTTCACATAAGTGCTTCAATAAAAAAATAAGTAAAGACGTGTTTCAGGTTTTTTTGGAATTCCACCCCTAAGAGGGTGAAATGAGGTAATAAAGTGTAAAATCAATATTGTTTCGGATTGCGCTGAAATTTGGCATGCAAATAGTTATTACGACGTTAGTTCCCACTGAGAAAGGATTTTCCAAAATTAACCCTCGAAGGGGATGAAACGGGGGTTCAAAGTTTGTATGGAGAAACAAGATTAGATAGTCTTTTCTATCTGAAACTCCACACAAGTGCTTCAGTAAAAAAATAAGTAAACACGTGTTTCAGGTTTTTTTAATTCCACCCCTAAGAGGGTGAAATTGGGTAATAAAGTGTGAAAATCAATATTGTTTCGGATTGCGCTGAAATTTGGCATGCAGATAGTTATAACGACGTTAGTTCCCTCTAAGAAAGGATTTTCCAAAATTGACCCTCGAAGGGGATGAAACGGGGGTTCAAAGTTTGTATGGAGAAACAAGATTAGATAGTCTTTTCTATCTGAAACTCCACACAAGGGCTTCAGTAAAAAAATAAGTAAACACGTGTTTCAGGTTTTTTTAATTCCACCCCTAAGAGGGTGAAATTGGGTAATAAAGTGTGAAAATCAATATTGTTTCGGATTGCGCTGAAATTTGGCATGCAGATAGTTATTACGACGTTAGTTCCCTCTGAGAAAGGATTTCCCAAAATTAACCCTTGAAAGGGATGAAACGGGGGTTGAAAGTTTGTATGGAGAAACAAGATTAGATCGTCTTTTCTATCCGAAACTTCACATAAGTGCTTCAGTAAAAAAATAAGTAAAGACGTGTTTCAGGTTTTTTTGTAATTCCACCCCTAAGAGGGTGAAATGGGGTAATAAAGTGTAAAAATCAATATTGTTTCGGATTGCGCTGAAATTTGGCATGCAGATAGTTATTAATTACGACGTTAGTTCCCTCTGAGAAAGGTTTTCCAAAATTCATCCCTGAAGAGGATGAAGCGAGGGTTCAAAGTTTGTATGGAGAAACAAGAATTGATTGTCTCTTATATTCGAAACTTCACACAAGTAGTTTAGTAAATAAATGAGTAAATACGTGTTTCAGGCTTTTTGAAATTCTATTCCTAAAAGGGTGGAGTAACAATGTCTGAAAATCAATATTGTTTCGGATTGCACCGAAATTTGGCATGCAGATAGTTTTACGACGGTATTTACCTCTGAGAAATGATTTTCTAAAATTCACCCCTTAAGGGGATGAAACGGGGGTTCAATTTTAGTGAGAAGAAACAAGATTAGATAGTTTTTTCTATTCGAAACTTCACACAAGTGCTTCAGTAAATAAATAAGAAAATACTTGGTTCAGGATTTTTCGAAATGCCACCCCTAAAAGGGTGAGGAGGGGTAACAAAGTCTGATATCAATATTGTTTCGGATTGCGCTGAAATTTGGCATACAGATAGTTAATTTGACGTAGGTATCCGATAAGAAAAGATTTTCGAACATTCACTCTTTAAGGGGATGAAACGGGGGTTCAAAGTGTGAACCGATTTGGCTTTAACTTCTTTGATGTCTTTTATGATAGAAAGGTTTTTACGAAATAAATGTTTGTAGTAAATAAAAGAAATCTTTAACGCGGGCGAAGCCGCGGCGCACTTCTAGTTATTAAAATAAAACTAATCAGAATAATACTACATTTTTGTTCCGTTCACAGTCGGCCACGGACAAACCTACTGCGGAAAAAGAGGCTGAAGCTAGGACTACGCCCGCTCCATCCCCGGATAGACATGCCAAAGTAAGTTTGTGGACATGTCACATTATTAGCTCCAAATCGATAGTCTTCCTTGGTTAAAGCTTACCCTTCGTCAGGCCTGTCGCACTCCGCGCTGTAGCTATGAATATCACAGTCAGTAGTATCACACGCTTACGATCGGACGCGCGCCTTTACTTTACTATTCAATCTGTGTTCTCACAACACTCAACCTTACAGTAAGAGACAGCTGACCGAGAGATACAGACTTACGGTGCATTTTACGGTGCGCAACACTCAGTTCCTAGTTACTATTAGTTTATTCTGTGACGCAAATTCATAGCGTATTTTGAACGTTACTGACGTTGTAACTAGGTTCGATCTCGCATTTTTGCTCACAGGGTGTGCATCTTCTGTACTTTTACTATATTTATTCTCTGCCCTTGTATCCACTAATAACTATAGTACGAGTTTTCATTTCAAACTCGATATCGTATATTATAACGAACAAAAACCGTACAGCGCCTATAGTGGTTTTCACACTTCACTAAATTTAAATCAATCAGGGAGCCAGAATAAGTGGAAAACTATGTGAGATCTGTCAAAAGCGTCTACGATAAAAACTCGTACTAAGTACTAAGGCTTCAGATATTGTATAGTGACTACTTTGTAGTACGCTAGATGGGGTTGCCGTATTGATGCATGATTCACTTTGAAGCACCGCCTACGGCCCCTACATAGGGTCTTTGAAACTATATTTGACACTATAGATAAGTTCTTGCAAATGGCCGACGTAGTGAAGCTAAATTCATATCGATAGATTATCGATATATATATATATATATTTTTTTTAATGCGATTAGTTCATTTGGTGGTCTGGTAGAAGATGGAATCATGCTTGTTTTTAGCTATTTCTATTAATGTAATGTGATTATTATTAACAATCATTTTGCAGCAAGAAACAAGTAACTCCGCAGTGACTGGCACTACGGCCGCCCGGCCAGAGAGGCAAAGCGTGCCGCCGTGTAAACCTAGAGCGCCCGCACCAGGTATTATATCTATACTAATATATAATATATACTAAACTATACTACTATACTAAAATATAATATAACTATCGTCCCCTAACTAAACTTTGCCCTTTTTTTCAAAAGACTTCCAATAATTTATGATCGTACAAAACGAAAAAACCGACGCCGCGATAGTCAAAGTACTGGCTAGTTATAATCATGTCATCTAAGTATACGCCTATATTATTTATCTCCACATCTCCGGAGATAATTGTCATATCGCTCAAACAAAAAAAATAAAAAAAATTTGAAATCGGTTAAGATTTGACTGAGTTCTGAGGTAACAAATAATGGAAAAACAACAGTTGAATTGAGAACATCGTTCTTTTTTGTGAAGTTTAGTCGAGTTTAAAAGGAAGAGATTCTCAATCCGTCTGCGTGTTTTGAAGTGGAACATCTTTAGGTGCGCTTAAGTAAAATTTAACGGAAGTGACGTAGCGTCACGGTCCCGATGCAACGGAAGTGACCTAAGAATCATTTTATATTTGTAAACGCCCTCTATTGTAGAACGGCGTAACTACGAAGACGTATTCGCATTCGGGCATTCGTCCCGCTAAGTTCAACAGATGGAGTTGTACACAAAATAATAAGTGATGTTGAGAAATAAATTGAATTAACTTAATACTCTGAATTCCTACTCTGTGAAGAAAGTTTCACTTCTTAGCCAAAAGCCCCTAAATAAAAGTTGAATAAAAAAACGCGTAGCATTCTACGATTTTTTTTTTTGAAGTTATACTTTTGGCGCGATAGAGAAAAATGATGAGAGTGAATTTTAACGATACGCGCGCACACCGACACCTAAATCCTACACCGTGAAGTCAGTTCTAGGTGGCATGACTATCTTCAAGTTGTATATGTCATATTTAACGTCATATTTTTACGTTAATAAAACCTTTTTTATTTAAATAAAATCTTTTTGATTAATTTTAATATTTATCGTTAATCACTACTGCATTTTAGTTATTTTTTTTCCATACGCCACAGAAGTATAACTTATAACGCGTGTACATATAAGTACACACACTCTTTTTTATTTATATTTTTTACTTTTTGTTACGTGATTACTCCGCCAATCGTGAACCGATTTAAATGATTATTTGTTTCATATGTAGGGTTAATTTCCGAGATGGTCCCTTTTAAATTTTATTAAGATCTGATTAGTATCTTCAGAGATATGACTATAAACGTCTCAAACTTGCTACTGAAACTGACTCGCGGGGCATGGAAGTCGGTTGTTTTCGTTTTTAAACTTAATTATTTAAGAATATTTATCCATCAATGAATAAATAGGTCCTGTGACTAGGTGGAGCGACGACATACGCAAAGCGGTGGGCAGTGACTGGAAAAGAAGAGCTGAAGATCGGGCTCAGTGGCGTGTGTTGGGAGAGGCCTATGTCCAGCAGTGGACTGTTACCGGCTGATGATGATGATACTACTAGATAAGCAAGCGTTCGACCACTATCTCCCAGATACCTGATGTTCAGTGTATTTTTAATTTGTATTTGTTGGAAAGGAGATATCCCGAAATCTGAAAAATATCTCCAGAGATATGACGATAAACGTCTCAAATTTGCTACTGAAACTGACTCGCGGGACATGGAAGTCGGTTGTTTTAGTTTTTAACAGACTACAAAAAGGAGGAGGTTTCTCAATTCGACCGTATATATGTTTTTTTTTGTGTGTTCGCGGATGACTTCGTCGTTTATGAACCGATTTTGAATGTTCTTTTTTAGTTGGAAAGGAGATATCCCAAGTGTGGTACCATGGTATTTTTATCGAGGTCTGGTAAGTATGTCCAGAGATATGGACATTTCTAAACGATCTTATTAAACTATTTTATTTATTTAAGAATTGTTATCCATCAATGAATAGGTGTAACGTGTGTGGATGATTCCAGGCGGAGGTCCGACTCTGGCCAGACTGCGCGTGGTGACAGCACCACCCACCTGCGTGCAAGACTTGGCCACCGCTTCACCTGCTACTCCAGGTAACTTCATTACTAGCTCATTTACAGCCGTAGACAGAGAAAAGAATAGACCGCGGGTAGCTCTGTCTCTTTCCCACATGAAATAGGATGTACTATAGAGTTATTCCATGTAACGGAAAAGGACAAAGCTATAATATTTCCCTCTCTCAGTGCGTGCCGGCTTTTACAGGGTCAATAACGTAGTTAGCCGTTTTTAGCTTAACGAACTTTGACCTTTATTGCTATGTATCACTGGGTTCTAAATACATATATGGTTATGTCACAGATTGTATAATAGTTACTGCGTGTTATGTTACAATCTTCTATCTCTAACTTTATGTTTACAGCTCTTGCAGCCCTACATTAATCAGGGGAATTAGCTTTTTAAGTCTGTTCGTTCGAACGTCCGAAGCTGCTAATCTTGTGTTTAGAGTTCCGTACCTTAAAAGGAGAAAAGGAACCCTAGTAGGATCACTTTGTTTGCCGTCTGTCTATCTGTCTGTCTGTGTCTCAGGAACACGTATAGATATCTAGGTGAAACTTTTATCTTTCAAGTATTTGGGTCTGCGGTTCTTTTGGCTGTGAATAAATCAAATAGTAAGTTAACGCGATCAAAATATATGTCGCATATTTTCGCATATTTTGCGATTTCACAAGGGAATCAAAACCTATAACGTATTTCCCGTTGACCTAGAATCATGAAACTTTGCAAGAAGCAAGGTCTTGAACTACTTATATAGGAACATATCTGGAAACAGTAAACATGTAGTTTAAAACAAAAAAAGTTAATATATTATTACAAACTTACTAGTTGCGGTTGGTGCACTACTTTTTCTATAGATCGACCTGCAAAGTTAAGTTTGTCGTTTAACCTAGTTTGACAAATTTGTACGAAAGCCTCGGCGCGCGAGTCCACTCGCACTTGGCCAGTTTTTTTCAAGTGTGACGTTCGAAGATTGGATGTAAGCTGCTGCTGTTGTTTTTTTATTTGATGTTTCATTATCGATCAGCTATATTCCAATAAAAACATGAGGAAATTATCTCAACTATTAAGGTCACTATGACCAAAAAATGTCTCTGTAGCTACGAAGAAAGTATAAGCCCTCTGTTGTCGTAATTTTGTGGAAATTGTTACAAAAAGGCCATAACTCCTAAACTACCAAAAATCGCGGAACATACATGGGGGTGATTTGGATACCCCTTGAGGTTTTCTACCTCTGGACTTCCGCTTGACCCTACTTTCTGGGACAGCCTGTATATCCTTATATATTTACAGGTGAAGCCGTCAGCCCACGGATAGTTGCGGATGTCGATAGCGTACATTCTGATACACACTTCAAACGAGGTAACACTTTATCATTAACTAACAGCGCCCTGCGGCATCGCCCGTGTTTAAAATAATACTATGTGTTAATCCAGATTCTAAACTTTATGTATACCAAACATCATAAAATTCCGTTCAGTCGTTTTTGCGTGAAGAAGTCACAAACATCCATCCATTCATCTATGTATATCTATCACTAACTTAAGGCCACTATATTTCAGCGCATTAGGTATTTAGCGATACCTCCGTCCGTCCAATCACGTAGCGGGTAACTGTCAGCCAGCTAGCAAAAGTGACACAGGTCCTACCTCGAAGACGCCTCGCGGGCTACTGAAGTGAGGAGTGCTGGCCACTTTGATATATAATATTGTTAAAAAAAAATAAGGACTATTTTGAAAAAAACTATCCATTTAATTTCCTTTTAAACTTATTTTCTTATTTTTTGTGACTCCGAGTAATAAGTAATACCCAAAACACTATTTAAATTTCTTTTTGTTTTCGTATTTTCTTATGATCTCTTATGATATATTTCTTATGAGTGAAGTCGTAAATATCGTGTTTGTGACTTCCATTTTTTTCTGTGTATGTCACGCGATTACTCCGTCAATTGTAAACCGATTCGAACGATTCTTTTTGTAATCGGTAGGGTACGTTTCCGAGGTGGTCCCATTGTAATTTCATCGATATCTGATAAATATCTCCAGAGATATGGTGATAAACGTCTCAAACTTGCTACTGAAACTGACTCGCGGGGCATGGAAGTCGGTTGTTTTAGTTTTTAAACTATCTTAATTTTATTAAAGTGTGATTTGTTTTGTATTGTTTTAGGTCGTCGCACGGGCAGGCCCCGTGCAGATCAGAGTTACACTCAGTTCGCAGTTATGGATGATGAAAATGTATCCGCTTTGCAACAGGTAATATTTCTGACGTGACAACGTCTAAGTCAATGAACGCCGGCTGCATGCATGCACGAAAAAGTGTCCCGTTACACCTACGAATAAATAATAAGTCAGGAAGTCTAATTCAGAACAAATCTTCAAACCAAAACGACGTAGATTCAAAATAAGAATTTCGAAGTTTCAAATGATTGAATTGGAGATTGATTTAAATTCGGAACGAAGGCAGGGATTGGTTCGCGCATGTGCTGCAATGTCTGTTATGACAGTTGAGTCAAACAAGACAAATGTCCGACTATTGACGCGCTGGACACGACTTTTAACCCCGCCTGCTTGGACACTACTTTTGTTGGGTCATTGTTATAACGCAGTTACTTATCCTGACTTATGATTTATTCCTAGCACCTGTTGGTAAGTGTAATTACTTACCAACTAACTTGCAGTCGAGGATGGTAGCACGCTAGGCCTAGGATAGGAACTGGCTCTCAAGGATAGCTGCCGGAACACATTAGATGTTTGGTGACAGATTTTCTGACTTGAGGGTGGTAGCTGGCCAGGCGGACACTAGATAGTGTCCTACCACCATGCGGGGGTTGTTGGTTTCTTAACGATGTTTTTCCTTCACCTTCAATTTGTTATTAAATTTATTTATTTTTTACTAGCTGTGCCCCGCGGCTTCACCCGCGTTAAAAAGTATCCTACAGCCTAATCCATACTACTGGCTATCCCTATACAAAATTTCAGCTAAATCAGTCCAGCCGTTTGACCGCAAAGAAGTCCCAAACAAATAAACAAACTGACTTTCGCATTTATGTATTGGGTGCTGATTAATCTATCCATAAATTTGTTTATTTTAAATTCAGATATTTACATTATTTTTTAACATTTTATAGGCTAAATGCGTTTGTCTACTTTCTCAACTGGTGGTAAGCGATAATGATGAGCACGGTAAGCCTATAATGGTCTGACTCCCAAGCTAGTAATTTTAAGTTTAAGAAACAGGCATTTTTTCCCTCAAAGTCAGAGCCGTATTTCCGCCTAGGCCTTCAAGGCCAGTGCCTGAGGGCCCAACATCCAAGGGGCCCTGTCCCCCAGTTACCGAGCATCGGAATGTAGGGAGGAGGAGCCTCAAATGTAAAGTGCCTAGGGGCCCTATATCTCTAAATCCAGCCCTGCTCAAAGTAAAGCAAAAAAAAAAACTGATCAGGAAAAGTGCCCGAAAAATTGGGAAAATTTGTCATATCAAGATGTTTTAGATAAAAAGTCTTAACCCTATTTCATTTGGATTTAGACCCCACTGTTGTGTATAAATAATATAAATATATTTAATTTTATGTGTGCAGGTGACGAAAGGGGGCGCTTTGACCCTAGTATCTCTATGGAAATCGCAGTTTGACGACTCGGAGGAAACCACAGACAATGAGTGGAAACAGGAACAACTACAGGTAAGAAATATTTGACATACATTCTATTCTATAATACCACAGACCAGATAGAGTGTGCAAAAAGAGAACCGTCGTAGAAATGGAGGGCGCGTGTGTTGATGGTTCTAATTTACTGTTTTTGTTACGTTGGCAACATTGCTCTGTCATTGCCAATACGACTAAAAAATTTTGATACCTTGGTAGGTACCTACTCTTATCATTAACGTGTGATACTAGCATAGAAAAGATAATAATACTACGTATAGAACGGACACTCTGTTCCCCCACCAATTCCGGGCTTCCTCACCCCGCCACCGATTTTGATTTGTCGAGGCGTCAGTCTGAGCAAGGACGCTACACGCGTACGGCTACAGAACAATAGGTACTACTCTCGAGGAGAACATCAACTTCATACATTTATGTTAAGACCAGTAGACAGTAGACACCGGAGGTTCAAATTTACGTAGGTTCTTATTATGTAGGTATATTATAAATACTTATATACCTACCTATATATTCGTATTTTAGAATTCATTTTCATATATGAAACAACGATATATACTCGTGCGCACACTCGCACACTTCATGTTTGTTTATTAACCGAGACGAGAGTAACATTAGTGATTATTGTAATCGTAAATCGTAATCACCTATTATGTAAAATGTGTACATGGAATAATACTTTCGTGTAGTGTAATCTAATATTGTATAATGTAGTGAAATGTGAGTGAGATAATGACCTACTCGGTTGTGTGTTGGATATTTCTACGTACCTACCTACCTACCTACCTACCTACTTCGCAATTGAGTTGAAGTGTTGTGATTTAATGTTTCTGTAGAGGATGGTTTACGAAATAGCGACTAATATTTTTAGTGTTAAAAGCTTTTTGGGTAAGTGTACAAAAAATATTCATACGGTCAGTACGTAGTACGTATGTACGAAGTAACTATTATATAATCTGTGATACGGTGATTACGGGCGACAACCTTAGACATCACGCACACAAATGCACTTTTAGAAAAACGACATGTGTGTAGTGTCTGTGTCGGTCGTTAAAACGCTAGTTTGTATGGAGATTTAGCGAGTGTCCGGGGTGTGCTACTAGGTAGGTATGTACCTTCCTTACCTTTGAATTTTAGTTCATCGTAAAGCCACGACGGTTCTCTTTTTGCACAGACTATTATTTACTATTGTTATATGTTTTCTCTACATTAATCAGGGGAATTAAACATTTGTTTTAAGTGTGACGTTCGGCGTGTAGATGAAAGCTGAATGGCTCAATACTTTTGTTTATGTATTGTAAATTCAAAGCAATAAATTATGTTTCTGTTATATTTATAATAATTATTATTGAATATGACCTTTTATTGTTATTTGACGTGTGTAAGTGCAAATTTTTAATTTGTTCATAAACTGAATAAATGCTTTGACTTTTGTCTTATATATATAAATATTAAAATACGGGACGTATCACTATCGCGCGTAAAACATTAATTTTAATTTAACTCTACGTTTCGATCAAGTTGCATTGGTCGTGGTCACGAGACAACTCCAGTTATTTGAATAATAATATACGTTGCGCGCGCGCGTGAGCAGTGACACCCGACTGGCGATACCACCGCCGGCGGTGCTCGAAAGTTTAGGTATAAAGCGCTGTAGCTAGAATCTGTGCAAAGAGAGAACCGTCGTGGCGTTACAATGAACTAACATTCAAAGGTAAGGAAGGAAGGTACATACCTACCTGGTAGCACACGGTAATGATAAGAGTAGGTCCCTACCAAGGTATCAAACATTTTAGTCGCAGGTTGCCTAGAAACGTAAACGTAAGTTGTCGATGGTAAACATTATGACGTATGACACAGTGTTAAAATATCTCTCGATAAATATAGCTCTAAATAACTTTAATTTGCAACACGATATTCAACCTTGGGTAGGTCACACATTAAAGCTCGTGACTGACTAGTAATTACAGCAGGGTTGTCAATGCAACAAAAACAGTAAATTATAAGATCGTTAAAAAAAACTAAAATAGTCGACTTCAAATGCCGCGCTAGCTATTAATTTTCAGTATCTAGTTTGAGGTGTTTATCTCCATATCTCTGGAGATACCACCCTTGGGATATCTGCTTTCCAACAAAAAAAAATATTTATCAAAATCAGCTCATAAACGACGAAGTTATCCGCGAACAAACATTATATATATATATACTAGTGACCCGCCCTGGCTTCGCACGGATGCAATGCTGAGTAATAATTGTTTATACCGCCGCAACCGCTATGTTCCTGCATTTTAAATCTGTAATATCTTCGAAAATATGCATATAAATAAACATTCATGCTGTAAACAGCCATATTGATCTGTATTAAATGCACAATGTATTTAAGGTACTCAATTGGAAAAAAAATATGCTGTATTGCTTAAAATAGCTTCGTAATTAAAGCATTATTTCTCGTAAAAACGAAAGGATAAAAATTGGTATTGTAGGTTTCTCTAAGAGTTAGACCTATACCATTGTTAACTTTTTTGTAGACATTTTTAAGGTGTACAATACCGTAGTACATTATTTTGATCTATCTCGTAGGGCTCAGCCAACGTTTGCAATGTAAGCGCAAAATTGTGCTTATTTACGACATCACATTAGACACTTCTAAAATAACATTAGAAACATCTAAAATTATCAGTGTTTCTCTACTATATCATGCACGTGTCTAATACTATAAGAATCTTTGTCCTGACGTACTAACTGACTGACTGACAGACAACGCACAGCCTAAACCGCTGGTCGTAGAGACTTGAAATTTGGAGGGTATATTTGTCTTAGTACGTAAGGGTGTACTAAGAAAGGATTTTCCAACATTCACCCCTTTAGGGGATGAAATGGGGGTTCAAAGTTTGTATGGAGAAACAAGTCACAAGGTAAATTTCAGGCTTTTTTGAAATTCCACCCCTAAGAGGGTGAAATTGGGTATCAGTCTCTGAAAATCAATATTGTTTCGGTTTGCGTTGAAATTTGACATGCAGATAGTTTTTAGGACGATAGTTCCCTCTGAGAAATTATTTTCTAAAATTCACCCCTGAATGTGATGAAACGGGGGTTCAAAGTTTTTTTTTATTTTTTATACGTCATAGGCTAGGGTTTGACCACTATCTCGCCTGTTGGTAAGTGATGATGCGGTCGAAGATGTTAAGTACGCTAGGCCTAGAATGGAAACTGGCTCTCAAGGATAGATGCCGAACACATTAGATGTTTGGTGACAGATTTTCTAACTTGAGGGTGGCAGCTGGCCAGGCGGTTTGTATGGAGAAACAAGATTAGATAGTTTTTTATATTAGAAGCTTCACACAAGTGCTTCAGTAAATAAATAAGTAATAACGTGTTTCAGGCTTTTTCGAAATTCAACCCCCGAGAGGGAGGGGTAAAATCGGGTAACAAAGTGTGAAAATCAATCTTGTTTTGGATTGCGTTGAAATTTGGCATGCAGATAGTTATTATGACGTTAGTATCTGTTAAGAAAGGATTTTCCAAAATTCACCCCTGAATGGGATAAAACGGGGGTTCAAAGTACTTTAAAGTTTGTATGGAGAAACAAGTAATAAGATATCTGTTCTTTTCGAAACTTCGCACAAGTACTTCAGTAAATAAATAAGTAAGTATGAATACGTTTTTTAGGCTTTTTCGAAATGCCACCCCTAAAAGGGTGAAGTGGGGTAACAAAGTGGGAAATCAATATTTTTTCGGATTGCGCTGAAATTTAGAATGCAGATAGTTGTTATGACGTAGGTATCCGCTTAGAAAGGATTTTCTAAAAATCTCCCCGGATATTACTTATTATTTCTAAATATATATATAAACTTATAGATTTACTTACGTACTTACGTACTTCTGTAAATAAATAAGTAAATACGTGTTGCAGGATTTTTGCAAGGGGTTGGTAAATAAGTCTGAAAATGAATGTGGTTTCTTGGGTTTTATAAATATGAATCCCTATGTCCCTTAGTCCCGCAATAACTTGAGAACTGGTGAACCGATTTGGCTTTTACTTCTTTGATGTCTTTTATGACAGATTTTTTTTTACAAAATAAAAGTTTTAAGTAAATAAAAGAAGTCTAACGCGGGCGAAGCCGCGGGGCACTTCTAGTTATACATATAAACCATCCTTTTGAACCCATCTAGCTATTTAAAAAAAACGCATCAAAATACGTTGCGTAGTTTTAAAGATCTAAGCATACATAGGGACAGACTGCGGGATGCGACTTTATTTTATACTATGTAGTGATATATATATACACGTTCGAATTGAGTGCCCTCCTTTTTTGAAAGTCAGTTTAAAACGATCGACGACCGACGCGACCTCAATTACTACGGCGGTTCTCTTATAGCACAGACTGTAGCTATAGGCGAGTTACAGAGCCCTGTCTAAAGGTAATGTTTTGTGTTCTGTCTCCAGTCTCCAGAACACAGATGCACTCGCGCCGTGTCAGCCGTGTCTAGCTGTTCTCACGCGCGCACTCAGCTGCACAACTCCTCAACCACGCATCTCACGCAGCCGACACGGCGACAGGCGCAGGTTCTTATCTTATCCTAATCTTTATATATAAAAATGAATCCCAATTGCCCTTGGTCACGGCATCACGCGTGAACGGCTGGACCGATTTCGTTAATTCTTTTTTGTTGTGTTTTTATGGTCAGGAGATGGTTCTTATGAATAAAAAAATGAAATAAATAAAAGTAACGCAGGCGAAGCCGCGGGGCACAGCTAGTCCTAAATATTTAATAAGTTACCAAATTCTTTTATGAATCAAAGCGTGACATTGTTTAAGAAGAACCTTAAGAGACTATTGACGACTAAATCTTATTATAATATTGACGATTTATTTAATGATAATTTTTAGGGTTCCGTACCTCAAAAGGTAAAAAAAGGAACCCTTATAAGATCACTTTCTTGTCCGTCTGTCTGTCTGTCCGTGTGTCACCGCCGATTTTCTCAAGAACGAGTAGACGTAGCAAGTTGAAATTTATAGCAGATACTGAGGTCTATAGTCCCTATTTGGTGTATAAAAATCAAGTTCCTGAGGCAACACGATAAAAAGATATGCGCAAATTTATATTTCCGCGAAAACTTGTAAATACCAAAATTGACTCTAATTTTCAATTTTTTTTTATTTTTCGGAATTTTTACTTTACTTGTGCTGTAAAACCTTGCTTTTTGCCAAATTTCATGATTCTAGGACAACGGGAAGTACCCTATAGGTTTTCGACATAAAATCTTAAAAAAAAAGAAAATTGGTAAAAAGCAAGGTCTTGAAGCACTTGTAAAGTAATAAATCTGAAAACCGTAAATATGTAGATTAATAATTTAAAAAAAAGGTAAATTTACTATTACAAACTTACTATTACATACATTTCCTATGGATCGAACTACAAAGTTAAGATTATTATTTAACCTAGTCTAAGAAATTGGTACGGAAGCCTCGGTGGGCGAGTTCATCTCGACTTAGCCGCTTGTTATTCTAATTAAACTAGTAGAAGGAAGCTAACTGGGAACTTTTTTGTTCAACAGCCCCCCCAAAAGTCTCCGCCGCCGGCGTCCCCCCAGCCCGTTTCGCCGGCGCGCCCCCCCGCGTGCGAGGGGCCCCCGCCGGCGGGGGCCCCTCGCCGTTGTCTCCACATCCCCGGCATTGAGGCGTACCCACATCTGCAGCCGGTACTGCCGAGATGTTGGTCCCTACCTTCCATTGGTAAGTGCTTTTTGTTGCTCGATGAAGTGTTTGTGAATTGCAAATGTCTCTCTCGAAAGCAACGACGTAGTACTATATTAAACTTGACTGCGAACTAAACCACAAAACGGGCCCGTAAGAGAGCGACCTTGGATGGAGTTTTTCACTTTCTTTTGTATGGACCACATATATATAATTATATACGATACATATAGTATAGTACATATATAGCACTGGCAGGTTGTTAGACAAGGACACACTCCCACCTAGGTGCCTTTCGTTAGTGCCGTTTGGATGTACATAGCAATTACAACTTTATGATCAGAGCATATGAATTAATTGAATTTGTAAAACATTTGCTGTGCACGGTCCTTATATGGTAAATCCATGGTAAACATTCAATAAGATAAAATATATTATATAAATACTATTTTATTTTTATTTTTTTTGTGTTAGTGTTGTTAGTTATTAGTTAGTGTTGTTGTTACATCTAGAGAGGATGGATGAAGAAAGACTGACGAAACAGATTTATAAGACGAGTGTGAATGTGCCAGCCGGTAGAGGCCGACCTAGGTGAACGTATCACGACCAGATCGGAGACGTTTTAAAGAAAGGACTAGTCAAAAGTACCTTTAACCGGCGAGCATGTATGAAGGCGCTCATGAAAGTGGAAGAAACGAAAGAGGTATGTCAGGATCGTAGCATGTGGAAAGAAGTAGTCTCTGCCTACCCCAACGGGAAAAAGGTGTGATTGTATGAATAGAATATATTTTTTGTGAAAACTGTGTACTAAAGGTGTTAAAATACATAATATGTCTCAACAGTTTGTTCATTTCGAACATACAATAATAGGTTACAAAATCTTAAAATTTTATTAATAGAAAGACAGAAACCATAGATAGTTTCAAAGAAAAAGTTCGCAAATTGTATCTCTCTTCTGTCAGATAACTTTTCCTATCATTTCGCAACAAATATATTATGTATGTATATAAGTATATTGATTATGTATATGTAAGTATATGATGTGCATATGTATTCGTATATAGTATTATTATATGTAACGTTTTTATGTAGTCTATAAATATAATCATTCTAAGTAAAATGTTTAAAATACACACCACCGTCCTTGTTCTATCTATAATGTTATGTCCATCCAAAGGTTGTCTGGAAGAAATCGCTTTTAGCGATAAGACCGCCCATTGTACCTAGTATTAGTTAGTTAAGTCCTATTCAGTATGTATTTTCTAAATTGGTGTCAATAAAGAGTATTTGTATTGTATTGTATTGTATTGAAACCTAAAATTAAACAATTATTACCACACTTTGTGTAAACGAGTCTAAATCTATTAATATTATTAATATGTATAACCTTATATCTAGAGATAAAATCATAAATCTAAAAAAAAAATACAATTTACAACATGACAATTCGACATTAATAAATAATAATAATTATAACTATATTTTATTTTCGATATATTACACTTTTACATTTTTATACTTATTGCCAATTATATTTTATGTCAATTAATATATAAGTACTCGTTTAAGTTATAATATGCTTTTGACGGCATGTTATTAGTTACAGTTATTCCACCTTATGTAACCGTGATGTCTCTCTCCCACAGGAAGTCACGTCCGGTCACTGAAGCCGCCCCTGCTGCAACAAGCGTCATTCGACGGCGCGGACGGCGCGCTACGTTACTGCGTCGACGTCATGAGGAACGTGGCGTCGAGACACCGCTCCTCTGTGGTCCTACCGCCGGCCAGAGCGGCTAGCTTACCGGTACGTACTTTATGAAAGAACGAGATCATATCATTATCATACTTCGAGCATTTACCGATGGAGATGTTAACGCAAGGCGTACCCCTCTGCTGGCCATATAGCCATTTTTGGCCATATGAGCGTGCGTAACTACGCTGTATTTTTAATACTGTGTGCGTGTTTCAAGCTAGTGTGCGGGATCGTTAAAGTGAGTGATTTGTGTGTGTGCAATGCGTGTTTACCTCGTCCCCCGTAAGTATCGGCAGAAAAAAATGTTTGCGGATTACAACGTTAACATCTCCATTGGTAAATGCTCGAAGTTATCATATCATATATTTATTTATAACAGAGTTATAAGTCATGAGTAAATTGATGCTATTATTAAATACTATATAGCTTAAAGTATAACTAAATAAATGCATCTGCATGCAATGATCAGATTGCCTAGAGTCTGTGCAAAACGAGAACCGTCGTAGAAAGTTAGTGTGATGGTTTTTTTGTTATTTTTCACCTGTTCTCGAAGATGCGGTTGAAGATGGTAAGCACGCTAGGCCTAGAAAGGGAACTGGCTCTCAAGGATAGCTGCCGGAACACATTAGATGTTTGGCGACAGATTTTCCACGGTGGTTCTAATTTACTGTGTTTGTTGCGTTGACAACATTGCTCTGTCATTGCCAATACGACTAAAAATGTGTGATACCTTGGTAGGGACCTACTCTTATCATTATCGTGTGCTACTAGGTAGGTATGTACCTTCCTTCCTTACCTTTGAATGTTAGTTCATTGTAACGCCACGACGGTTCTCTTTTTGCACAGACTCTATTACTCACTAGCTGTGCCTCGCGACTTTGCCCGCGTTTGACACTACAATTTTAATTATCTGTTGGTTTTAATTTTGTTTTCGCGGAACCCTTTTTTAACAGACTAAAAAAAAAGGAGGAGGTTTCTCAATTTGACCGTTTTTTTTTTTTTTTTATATTTGTGCGCGGAAAACTTCGTCGTTTATGAACCGATTTTGATTATTCTTTTTTTGTTCGAAAGGAGATATCCCAAGTGTGGTACCATGGTAATTTTATCGAGGTATGATAAGTTTCTCCAGAGATATTGAGATAAACACCTCAAAATTGGTACTGAAAATTAATAGCGCGACATTGAAGTCGGTTGTTTTTTAGTTTTTAAACGATATTATTTTCTAATATAAAAGTAGCCTAAGTTACTCCTTATAACATCAGCTGTCTGCCAGTGAAAGTTCCGTTAAAATATAGTAGCCTAAACTAATAGACAGGTGGACATTTTTTTAAAATGTTAGTACCGTATATAGACAGACAGAATACAATACATCTATATAAATAAATAAACATCTATATAAAGTGTCTGTTTGTAATTACAAATTAACAACTTTTCACTAAATGTATATGAAATAGTAGTAAATAGATACGAGTATATTTATAATATCAGGCTCCGTCATTGTTCTAATAAAAAATAAGTTCAAAAACTAAAACCCGACTACTGAAAAATCACGCTCTAAAAAGAAAATTTGAAACAAGTAAATATTCTCATCTGAGATCGCTATATACTAACTATTCAATATGTATCGTGTATTGTTTAAACAACTTACGTGTAATTAATATTTTATTGTATTTGATACATATTCTAGTGGTGCTCAGTGGATACCCGTGGTCGTATGTTACTTTGCAGAATGTTTTGTTATGGTAGGTGATATACGACCACGGCTGTCCTCTGAGCACCACTGGTATATGTATGAAATACAATAAAATATTAATTATACGTAAGTTGTTTATATACATACATACTTACCCACATACCGGTTAAATCATAGCCCTCTTTCTTGCTGCGCTGTAGTCGGGTAAAAATACCGATATCCTTTGATCACTTATTTTATTACAAATTAATCTATTATTAATCACAACTTTGTATAAAAACTATTTAATTGATAAAATCGCATTTTATAATATATTACTAATAAATTTAATTATATGTACAGGGTGTTTGGTCCATCGTTTGCCAAATTGAAATAGCTGATAGAAGAGGTCATTACCCCTCTTTCCTCCCTCCCCTAGCCGGTTTTAACCTCAACATATTTTAGATATCGATTTAGAGTTATTTTTGAAAGAAAAAACCAATATTTATCATGAACACTTGAATAAAAAAAAAAATCTTCCATGAGTCTTCATAATTATGTTTATTTTAAAGTGTAATTATAAGGAGCATCAATTAAATTCATAATAGCTCACCAAGAACGTCAACTTTTTGTCAACGTCAACTAATTGGCTGAGAGACAGGGAAAATTTAAAGATATTGTCAACTTCACAGTACAATAAAAAATATAAATAAGAGAGAGAAAGTTCTTCCATTTACTGAATTCCTCTTCTATCAGCTATTTCAATTTGGCAAACGATGGACCAAACACCCTGTATAATTGAAATAGCCAAGGTACAGCATGTCCACCGGGCAACCGTCGACGGGCGAATGACTCTGCGTTGTCACCTGCTACCTATGCGGATGGGCACTTTTTACTGCTCAAACATCCGACTTCCTAGATGCCCTGAAGTTAGGCCCTAATTGAATCGTCGTCACCCTAACAGGTGCCGGGATCGAACCTGCACCTTAGCTCCGAACGACTACCTATCTCAGTCTCTAGAATAGATAACTGCTAGGACCCCCCGGCAGAGCGATGAAACAGGGCGTGGGTTCGGCCGTGGTGTTAATAGGCCTTGCCGGACGGCCTCAGAGGAGTGGTGATGAAATACAAGCGATGCTAAGACCTTAAAAGGAGATCCCTCGACAATAAGAACTAGCAAAATACATTAAAACTCAGTTTATTGACAAAATTACTTCTTAAGTAATACCTAAATCGAACCTAGGCTAATCTTCCTACCTATGCGACAAAGAGATTGCTTACGTACACGACGACTGGAACGCACCCTTTCAGAAGTAGTCCAGGACCTCCTCAAAGCAAAGTTAACTTCGACTTCTCCCGCAACGAGCCCTCGCCTCCAGAACTGAAGCGGGCCACGAAGAAGTGAAACTTCTTCACAGTGGACGGACGTCCACACTCCCGCTGGTTGGCACTCAAGTCCTCGAGACCTCTTTATCTCACCAGGCCCGCCGTCCTCGCGTCACCAAGTATTTGTTGCTCTTCGCACCAGGGGGCTCTCATCTCACACTCCGAATCTACGCCAATCGGGTTGGACCATCTCCAATCATTGACTCATATCTTCCAATCGCTGCATCTCAGCTTTGATGGCTTTCAATGTCCTTCAAGACAGATATGCCAACGTGACGAATCCAAAAACGTCCGGGAACCAATGAACCAGCTTTAGCAGCAACATGTTATGACGAGGCGAACGGCGGGAAATCTAATGGCGAATTTCGCACCCACACATAAATAAGAATGGGCAGCTTACGCCCGGACTGACCAATGGGACGAGTTGTGTCGTTTACTCATCCAAAGGGTTTGTAAGTAATACTATACGATGCTATCTCTAGAGTGTCGCTCATTATACATCGCGATAAACGAAAGGACGAATAAAAAATATCACTACAGCGTACAGCGCGCGCCGCCTTTTATACTGCTTGGCGTAGTGGGGGCAAGTAACGCATCGGCTTATCGTTGTCACCTGCTCGCCCGCTGCACCTACTGTTTACTAATATTTAGGGCGGCGCCGTCATATGAATTTAGTGGAAACGTAGACAGAGTATATTAAAATAGACTTGTCCTTAAATAATAATAATATGAGTAGAATAAAACTATACAATCACTAGTATGAGAGAGCGAGATGAACAACAATTTTTTGTCCTTCGCTGCGTATGCGATTTTACAAACTGGCTTCAGCACTGGCTCCTAGTTCTAATGCACCCATTGGCTTTCACCCGCTGTCGTGTATGACCCGACCAAATTACGTTGTTAATTTTATCTTATAGCTAGCATATGTATCACGTGTTCATCGTTTTAGTCGGGTTATATCTCTATAAGAAATTTATTCGCATACGCTAATGTTCTCTCTCTCTCTCTACAGATACCGGCGATAAATATTGCATATCGACCTTTAGAAAGAGACAATCGGCTAATTTCGGTTTCGTAGAGCGTTATCTCTGTCGCACGAAATACTAACGGTCCGGTATCTATTAGGAGCTGTTAAAACAATTATGATTTGCTTTTTTTTGATAATTTTTTTATTTGTATACACCATTTTTTTCTAGAAGTGCTGTCTTCAGGTTCGGCTAAAATAAATTAAAAAACATATTCACATCATGTTAACATATTTATTTATTTTACAGTTGTAGTATATATATATCCCAATAATATCTATTGGGATATACTTTATCTATGAGTGAAAAGCTTTTTATTTGGGATTACAAACAGACATTTAAATTTTATTTATCTGAATAGATTTATTGTGTTTTGTCTTTAGTACTGAAACATGCATTAGGGGTGCACGTGCGGTTGGCAATCCTACATGTAATCAAGGCAATACATGTTAATGTAACTGGTGTCAAAGTAGCTATATACCATAGCTACACATAAACAAAGTAGCTATATACCATAGCTACACATAAACAAAGTAGCTATATACCATAGCTACACATAAACAAAAAGTTTAACTTGCATCGTGCCTCATCGTGGTATCATAAAAAATTGTAATATTTTTTTTTACTTTCAATGATTGGATGAAAGCTGAATAGCTCATAATTTTTTTTTTTTTTTAATTTAAAGCAATAAATTATGCGTTTTTTTAGCAGGAAACTACCGCTGTCACATCATTTCTGTCTTCCAATATAATTTGTGTTTGATAAATTAAATAATGAATTATATCGATTTGTACATATCATTATGTCATATCATGACAACATAGGCGAACTTAACATATCACCAACATCTTTGTAACTACGATATTTTTTATGAAATAAATGGAATAAATAGTATTTTCGGTTCCGCCAATATCCAATACGCAGAATGGGACTTTCAGAATTCTCTACACGATCTTTGATGTTTATTTGACCGTATTGGTATGGTACAAGTACATGGTACTAAAAAGTCACTCTCATAGAATAGTAGTTTAAAATGACAGCCTTATAGAAACGTTAATATGAGAAATCATATAATTTTTGTAAATTGTTAAACACAATCCAAAATTTCATCGTACCGACGGGACTTGAACCCGCAACCTCCGGAATGAACGATAACGAAAACCTACGATGAAATTTTGGATTGTGTTTAAGAATTTACAAAAATATTAAGTGTGAAACACTTCAAAGAAACATAATATTTAATCATATAATTGATTTTATTTATATTTTGATGATTTTATTTGATTTTTACTTTAAAGTTTTTACTTACAGAGCATATCATCAACATCAAGCGCACGCGAGACTAAACCAAAACCGAAGCCTGTGGAACCAGAGGGCGCCACAGTGTCCAGCAGGCTTGAGATACGCGTCCGTCCGCCGGACAACACCTCGCCTGGACACTCCGGTGAGACAACAAACACACATTCACTCCCTTCATACACACGCCACACATTCACTCACTCTCACATACACACACGTCTCACACTCACTCGCACATACACACAAACACACACTCGCAAATACACTCACAAACACACACACGCAAATCTACTGCTCGCATTCTTCTTTTAAGTGTTATTTATTTCATAAATAAAATTGTATATATTTGTTATATTTCAGTGAAAATACACTCAGTAGTGAGTGGCGGTGAGGGTGTTAGGCTGAATCACGAAGAGGCATCCGTTTATTACGACGCCACGGAACATCAGAGGGATAAACGGTGAGTTTCACATCATCATCATCCATTATCGTTGTCTTGACCTTAGGTACAGAAAATATTTCAAATTTACACACGACTCTGTTTTTCTTACAAAAGCTTTGCGAAAGAGAACTAAGTATTATTTTATATATCGCGTTTTGTTATAATATAATAACTTCATTTATTGTAATTAAAACTAATTAGCATCTAATTTCCGTTAACTAACAATAAGCGTAATAATGTTTGAAAATTTGTCGTTCTCTAGTATTAGCTGTGATGACTGTTCTTGTATAATAAATATAAAATATAAATATAAATCTTGTATAACAAAATATATAAATATAAACCTTATCTCGATTCATTTTACTCTTTTATTTTTAAATAAAATGTAATTGATGAAAAAGCCACAGCCATTCATTTGCGTATGATATATATATTTGTTGCATAATTACATTTGTAGTACCTATCCACACAGGGTGTCTTTGGAACTAAATTTGACACTATTGACATTATAGATATAAAAGATGAAAGTAATATAATAAATGTGTGTATGAGTGTTTCTTGATGTTTTTATAAATAATTGCTTTATAGCAGTGTTTTTCAACCTTTTTCATGACGTGACCCCCTTAGCATGAAAAAAAATATCGCGATCTCTTACCTGTAATGTTTATAATCTAGATGTTATTATATTACTAGCGCTATTCCGCGGTTTCGCTCGTGGCCTACAGGAAACAAATTACGTATTTTTATTCAGAAACAAATATTATATGCGTTCTCACTCCCTCTCAATTACAACAACTACAAATGCTCTTTAATTAATATTTTCCCAGTAAAAGTATATTTTCAAACTTTTGGTGTGTAAACTGTGAGGCTTCGCGATCCCCAGTGACCCTCTTATAGAGGCTTCGCGACCCCCCGCGACCCTTTTATAGAGGCTTGCGACCCCCCAGGGGGTTGCGACCCACACGTTGAAAAACACTGCTTTATAATATAAACAGTCTGGCACTCAGGTCTTCCACTCGCAGCGGTGACAAGAGTCAGAGCCCAGCAGTGGAGAGGACTAGATTGGACGCTATACCTGACAGGTAACTCCTTCATTATTAACACTCCACTTCAAAAAAGGGAGGGGGTTTCTCAATTCGACTGTATATATCTTCTTTTATATACATAATTCTACTGTACGTATGTATGTGACTGAACTCCTCCTAAACGGCTGAACCGATTTAGATGAATTTACAAACGACTTCCAAAAAACTGAAGGTTCTTAATTTGTCTGTATGTTTTTTTTTGTGTGTGTATGTTACGCGATTACTCCGTCAATTGTGAACCGATTTGAATAATTCTTTTTTTAATCGGTAGGGTACGTTTCCGAGGTGGTCCCATTGTAATTTCATCGAGATATGATAAGTATTTCCAGAGTTATGGCGATAATCGTCTCAAACTTGCTACTGAAATTGACTCGCGGGTCGGCATGGAAGTCGGTTGTTTTAGTTTTTAAACTATCTTAATTATGGTATGTGTGTTTGAGTTAGTCGGTAGATGGTTTAGATTCATAATAGGACCCGATAGGTGGCGCTGCGATCGGGCAGGACAACGTCTACCGGATCCTCTAGTATATGTATATTGTATATTTGTGTTCGCGGATAACTTCGTCGTTTATGAACCGATTTTGATAATTATTTTTTTGTTCGATAGGAAATATCTCAAGGGTGATACCATTGTAATTTCATCAAGATCTGATTAGTATCTCCAGATATGTCGATAAACGTCTCAAACTTGCTACTGAAATTGACTCGCGCGGCATGGAAGTCGGTTGTTTTAGTTTTTAAACTATCTTAATTATTGTTACATCTTACTAGCTGTGACCCGCGGCTTTGCCCGCGTTTAAGCCTGATTATAAACCTTCATCTTGAATCACTATTTATTGATGAAAACAGCATTAAAATCCGTTGCGTAGTTTAGAAGATCTAAGCGGACAGAGGGAGGGATGTACGGCGAGAAGCGACTTGTGTAAAAATGTTTTATACTATGTAAAGATCTTAAGTATTAACATAAGCTGTGTGTTAAAAGTATGAACGCCTACGCTCATTGTACTAGCAATGACAGCAGTGTGCCTGCACGCATGTCTGTCATCTCAAAAATACAGGCGCTCTCTCGTCCATAACTTGTGCTATGTCAAATACGTTGTCGTTTTAACTTTATTTAACTAAATAGTTATATTGTTTTATTGCCTTTGCTTTCATTTCATCACTGTGGTGTAAATATAGGCAGCATTTTATAATATATGGAGCGGCAATCAGGCTGGTGGCCCCCACCTGATGGCTTGATTTTTTTTAATTAATAAAAGCTTACTTAGCAATGTGGGTCTCACATCACTAGGTCTTGTTAACCCCTCCAACAAAGCTAAATATGCTTGTCTGCAGTGGGTTCACTTCATTAGTGCAACGGGTGGGGGTCGAACTCACGACCTTTCGATCGCCAGGCTAACGCCTTAGCTATTGGGCTATTGCCGCTTATTTTTTATGTATATTTGTATGCAATGCTTGTTATATACTTTCAGACCAAATGTAATAATGAAGAAAGAATCGTCGTCCGCAGCTGGAGACGGGTCGCAGAGCTTGAGAGATGTAAGAAGAAATCTTTTAGTAATATGAACTTAATGTTTAAAACTAAATGCAGGAAATTTCAAGGTTTTCAGTATAGTTACTGTTTACGCTCTATTTTATTAAGATGGCAATGCCCTACGATCCCTTTCAATGTCTATAACTTTTATATCATTAACTTTTGATTTTTATTTTTATGTCGGACCGACTCAGTTCGATTTCAACCGATTTCAAAAAAGGAGGAGGTTCTCAATTCGATTGTATTTTTAAATGTATGTTTCACAAGAACTCCGTCATTCATCAACCGATTTGGATCGTTCTATTTTTTGGTTTGAAAGAGTACACTTCTCGTTTTTCATTGCCATTGTTATTTCATCAAAATCTGATGAGTATCTCCAGAGATATGGAGGTAAACATCTAAAACTTGCTACTGAAAATGTTTGATTAGCGCAGGATTCGAAGACGGTTATTTTTTCGTTTTGTAAATTATCTTTTAATAAACTTGACCATTATGTTATCTTATTTTAAATGACAATACATTCTTAAATGAAATAAAGAATCGTGCAACGCAATCATTGTTGTCGAATGGACTCATAGACACAGATATGAGTTGCTGAAAAACTAACTTTATTTCAACCCACATACCACAACAATCTCAACTTGCAAATAGGCTGGCAACGAACATCATACCGGAAAAATGTACCAGATATGGATAGGGATTAGGAAACGTAGGGCGATACCACTGCCACCAGTGATAGCGCTCTACGTTCCCTATCAATGTCTACACTATCATTAACCTCTATATCTTATATCCGTTTTTTTCTTCCGTAGCGATCTAGCGGCAGCGGAAGCGCATCTCGTATCCCGGTAGCTACCTGCGAGAACAGACTCGCTAAATGCGCCTCTTGGAGCGGGGATTCCGTTGATACTGCAGAATTGACGCCTGGTGAGTTAGCGACTACTTTAGTTAAGAAGAAGTTATTCTTCACCTATCGATAACCACTTCTTTATATCGTATCGTATCTTTGTATCGATAATCTTTCTGTTTTTATTTGCGTTGACCACTACCTCGCCTGGTGGTTAGCGATGATATGGTTGAAGATGGTGACCACGCTAGGCTTCTATATAATTTCGCATATGTAAAGACTTATTTAAGACCAGTAGGTGTGATTTTAGTGCAAGTTTTTGCACCATTTATTCATATTTGTACTTTTATATGGAAATCTTACTACTTTAAAGTGTAAAATGTGTTTAAAAATATGCTTAATAAAATTAAAAAACAATATTTAAATTATTAAAATTTGATCGTAAAATATATAGTACTAGCAGCGCCTCACGGTTTGACCCGCGTAGTTCCTGTTCCCGTGAGAATACGGGGGTAAAATATAGCCTATGTTACTCGCTGATAATGCAGCTTTCCATTAGTAAAAGAATTTTTATAATCGGTCCAGTAGTTTTTGAGTTAAATCGTAACAAACAAACAAAAAAATCAAATCTTTTCTCATTATAATATTATTTTAGAAAAAAATGCTAGCTATTGTCATCACCATCATCCATATCAGCCAATTTACGTCCACTGCTGGACATAGGCCTCTCCCATTGCTATTATATTTAGCCTATATTATTTTGTAGTTGTACCCCCTATATCCTTGATACTCTTTATATTTGATGTAGTTTTATGATTTCTTCTGAGATATTTTCGAATGATTTTTAGACACACAAATTCTTGAACAAAATATTATAATTCTTTTCAGCGAACCCACGCGTTTATGTACTAAAAATCATAATTAATAATCATGTCAAAAACGAGCAAGATCGTGAAGTCTACTAAAAACTAAAAATACTATAGTTTGCCCGAATAATCTATGCCAAATTCTGCTAACTCTTGTGTCGAAAGACAACTGAGCGAGTGAAAGAGACAGCTTTAACGGCCAGACTGTTCTGAAAGATCATATCAATCATTTCTGTCCCACCACTTGGACTGGTTTTTAGTTGGTTCTTTTTTCTTTAAGATTCTATGGGAGATATATAACGTTAAGCGTATAAATGACTGACTTTTCTAACTAATTTTTAACTGCATTTAATATTAAGTTTTCTATACAAACCCTTTGGCACGTAATCCACCAAAACTGAGCTAAGCTGAGATGTATAAACAGGCAATAGGATTTAATCACGCTGTCAAAACACACAGCGCAACGAAATACTATTTGTTTATGACATTAGACACACACCTTCCCCCTGATTCGCAATCATTCGAATACCTGTTCGGATTCGGAAGCTTCATTTTTAATTTTGAATATTGATAAATCAATGAGCTATTTTGTCGCGGAAACTTTTCCAATTACAATAACAGATTATTTCGAATTGAAATGTCAAAAGTAACCGATCGGAGCATTGTGAATTGCAAAGATCCGAGTTGAAATAAAGGCAGTTTCCGAATCCGAATTTGCTTTCGAACGGTTGGGAATAACCCTGCTTTCGAATGGTTGGGAATTATCTCCGCTTTGTTGGAGTTACTCTTCAATAGGTGTTTTTTCTCTCTCTACTTTCTTTCTTACTCTTCACTTTAATTGCGAATTTCAGCTTTAAATGTTCTAAGGCAGTTTTTTTTTATATTTTCTAACTACCCTATCCTATCGTATAAGACAACTGTGAAGTAAATCTTCTTTAGGCGTACTGGGGTAATGACGGAGGTGACGTAGCGTCACGCTCCGAATGCAACGGAAGTGACGTAAGCGTCACGTTATATTTTATATTTATAAACGCCCTCTATTGTAGAACGGCGTAACTACGAAGACGTATTCGGTATCATTCGGGCATTTGTCCCGCTAAGTTCAACAAAAAATAGTGATGATGAGAAATAAATTGAATGAACTCGGAAGTTTAACTTCTAACGCGTAGCTTTCAACGCACCCTCTTTTTTTCACTGTGTCTAATATCTGTATAATTTTTTTAATCGAAAAATAAGTCCACTATATTTCTTACTGTTTCACTTAAATAACTTAAGCTTAAAACATCGCCTTTATTTCGGTTTTCATGCTTTTTTTCTGACTACCCTCTTCAGTATAAAGGCTCCACATACGGCAGCTATAATATAAAGATACATTTCTCAATAAATCTTTCAATAGAAATCATCAGGATACCTTGTTTCCAAGGCAGTGAAATTGGAGGGGGCCCGCTTAATTTTAGGGGGGGGGGGGGGCGCACTTGGCTCCTTCTGTATCGCACTACCGCGATTTGTATCTTAAGATGCAATGGGATACAATTATATACATTTCATGAATCGAAAATGTTACGTCAACCCGTGATGTATACCAATGGAATTAAAGATTTCATTACACTACCTGCTGTGTATGTGATACCTTAGATAATTTAAAGCTGTACATCCTGGGATCTAATGTACATTAATATACATTATAGCTGCGGCGTGTGAAGCGCTTAAAATGTTTATTGATCTAGTTTCTCTTTCTTTTTTCTCTCTACCCTCTAAAATCGTGAATAAAACCACACATATGTTCGACACTAATCGCATAACATTGTCAGCGTTGCGTCGTCGACGTCAGAACGCGTCAGACAAGTATGCGTCGGACCCCGCGCGGGAATTGAACCTGCGCTTTGCGAGGCCCAGACATCGCCAGCAGCATCATCACACTAGGTGAGTTCTATTTATAGGTTTCCGTCTAGTAAGTTACGTTTGTTTTGACAAGTTTGTACGGAAGCCTCGGTCCGACTAACGCAATTGTCGGTTTAAAAAAAATTTAACAAGTTTTTTTAAGTGAAGGCGATTTGAAATCTGAATAAAAATATTTTAACCGAGTTCTTTGGTTAAGAAAGGCAACGTACGTAGGCATCTCTCAAGCAAGCGGTGGACAGTGACTAGAAAAGAAGAGCTGAAAATCGGGCTCAGTGGCGTGTCTTGGGAGAGGCCTATGTCCAGCTTTCACATGAACAGCTTTTGAATGAATAACTGTTTATTGAACACATTATAATAGATTTTATTTATTTCAGTAATCATACAGCAATTTAAAAAACTAAGTATAAGTGTATAACTTATATAGACTATGGCCAAAATTGATTACTTTAGATAAAATACATATAAGGATAAAAATGAACAGTAGTAGATTTACGAGTATGTTACGTGCATTGTGTGTGTTTGTGTATGAATACGTGTGTGTGTGTATGAATACGTGTGTGTGTGTGTGTGTTTGAGTGTGTGCGCGCTTATGGCTTGAGTGTGTTTCTTACTACTGGCCAGTATTACGTAGTTCTTTTATTTTTAATTTTAAGACTTTTAGACAAATGAAATAAGTCCAACTGAGAATACTGCTTTACTATATGTGAGGATAACAACATGAAAGATCTTCCACTAGTACAATGGGCGTTTTTATCACTTCAAGCGATCTCTTCCAGACAACCTTCGGGTGGAGTGAAGAGTAATAACATTTCAAGGTCTAGGGCGTAAGTGTACATTTTTGATATGATTCTTTAAAAACATTTAAACTATTTAAAAACACTACTGTGAACTAATCTTTAAAGTTATGAGACGAAACATCCAACTACATATATTGGACATACCTAATTGAACTTACATGTTTTAATCTTGATTTAATTATGAATAAGTAATATATGATTTTGTATCTTTTTGTAATTATAATTTATTGTAAGAGTCTTGTAAGTTTGCAATTTGTTTTAAGAAAATATTGATTTAATTTAAATTGTAGCATTTGATTGAACGCCATCGCCTGAAATAAACGGATTTTAATCTATATATGATGGGGGAGGTACCCAACGATTGTTTTTAAAAAGTGTGACGGCAGCAATACTGACGTCATCATGGTGACGATCACCCATAGTGGAATACTTCAAATAAAAGTCTTCTGTTCACATATCAAGTAACTTTATGTGGTTACAACATAAATATGACAAGTACACAGCAATGTCGGGAGCTCCGTATCACTCGACGGTCCGACCTCGAAAGAGGTGTGGCGCGTCGAGCGGCAGTATTTATACCACTGCTCGTTGAGTTTATGTTTTTTTAAATGTTTGTACGCTTAAATGTTTCTATGAGCTTGAAGCTTAATTATAAATCATAAAATGAATTTAGAAATAATAATGAAGTGAATTTGGTTATAAATAATGAAGTTAGTAAATTAAATATTTTAACAATCTCCAATTAATTCAATCAACTTAAAATTATCAAATGGACATTCAAATTAATTAATCTAGCTTTTAATAATGAATTATTGTCAGTGTATTCGTAGTGGTAGGACTTCTGCTAGTCCGCCTGGGGCGGTACCACCACTTTGCCAATTAATTCTCAGCCGTGAAACAGGAATGTTTTTCGGCTGAAATGGCAAGGTGTCCAGTGAAATTACAAGGCATGTGAGACTCAACATCTTTATGTCTCAAGGTAACAAGCGCAGTACAGTGACATGCAACATTCTGGTAGTCCAGAATTTTGCTAGCCACTGTATCTGTAATAGGTAGACGTCATCGCTTACCATCAGGCGAGCGTCGTGCTTGTCCGTGTCCGTGTTGTAGACCTTCTAAATTTATAAAAGAAAGTCGTGTTAGTTACTACACTTATAACTCAAGAACGGCTAGACCAATTTTTATGATTTTTGTATTTATGGAATTATCTTCGTCAGGAATAGGATAATAAGTATTAAAAACAATGAATAATTGACCTAAAAAAATTTTATAAGATAAAATATTTTGCCGAAATGTTCCTGGGTTTAAAAACTGCCAATCATTTGATATTCAATTGTTTATCCCGCCGTATTTTTTTTTTTTGTATAATTATGGCTCCGCACGATTAGTGTATTTAGCCCGTGTCAAGTAGTAAGTCAAATAAAAATTCTTCAAGTATTTGTGAATTCAATTCAAGTCACGTAGATTTTTAAAATGTTAATATTATCAGTAAAGATAATTGTTTCACATATTTATTGATTGAGTGCATTCAGAAATGTATGCTTACAAGCAACTTAAAAAAGTTTATATTTCCAAAAACCATTTTTACCAATTTTTATTTTATATCTATCTGTATTGCCATAATACATTAATAAACTTAATATCTCTTTTGTATTCATTTATAACGTTCATAAAAGCCTAGACAAGTTAATCTAAAAGGTAACACGACATTAATTGTCTGTTAGGTGGTACGAAGTTCGCCGGGCCAGCTAGTATATCATAAAAATAAATAACGCCTTCGCGCCGATATATACTATACACATCGTAATCATCCGGTGTAAGTCAGACGTAGGCCTCTTCTAAGATGTGCTACTGAGCCCGATCGTTGGTTCTTCTTTTCCAGTCACTGCCTTAGAGCCTTGGCTTTCTGTGTCACTTTCCATCATTAGTAGAGGAATGCCCTAATTGCCACGTTGGGCAGGCGGGTTGGCGATCGCAGGACGTAGCTCCTCGCACCGGTGACGCTACTGCCCGTCACCGGCCTGTAGTATTCAGCAACGCCATAATTTTGAAATAGTTATATACCTTTAGCGATAAGACCGCCCATTGTGCAACTTAAATTAAGCCTATTATAGTTTAAGAGTGTCATGTAATTTGTGGTGTACAATAAAGAGTTATCTATGTATCTACCGCCATTTGTTGGTCGCCACCAGAGTTCCATTCAGTGTCGCCATTGTAATACTAACTTGTTGTATTTCAGCCGCAGCGGGTCCCGCGGCGTGCCCTCCATGCTGCTGCCCTCCCCCCCGGCCTCCGGCGCGTCCTCCCCCTCCGGGTCTCCGCCCCCCTCGCGCCCCGCGCCGCCCCCCCTACATGCGCATCACAACGCGGCGCGCGCACGACGCTTCCGGCCGCTCTCTATAGCGCCCTAGGTAACATTAACTATCTTATGTTTCTTTAGGTGTTACACATTTTGTACATACATACATAAAATAACGCGTTTTTCCCGTTGTGGTAGGCAGAGACTACTTCTTTCCACATGCTACGATCCTGACATACCTCTTTTTCGCTTCTTCCACTTTCATGAGCGCCTTCATAGCTCGCCGGTTATATGTACTTTGACTTGGCTTTTCTTTAATTTAATATGTCTATAACAATAACTTGGCCTTGTAGTGACAAAGACCGGGAAAGGGATGCTTAGATGGTTTGGACATCTAGAGAGGATGAATGAAGATAGATTGACGAAACAGATTTATGAGACGAGTGTGAATGTGCCAGCCGGCAGAGGCCGACCTAGGCGAACGTATCACGACCAGATCGGAGACGTTTTAAAGAAAGGCCAAGTCAAAAGTAACTATAACCGGCGAGCATGTATGAAGGCGCTCATGAAAGTGGAAGAAGCGAGAGAGGTATGTCAGGATCGTAGCATGTGGAAAGAAGTAGTCTCTGCCTACCACAAGGAGAAGAATGCATCATTGTATGTATGTAAGTATGTACACACTTTATATTTTGTAGATTGTTGTTTGCGGGTTCAAATCCCGTCGGTACGATGAAATTTTGAATTGTGTGTAACAAGGTAATCTATGTTTTATTTTCAACCGACTTACAAAAACGAGGAGGTTCTATGTTCGTCTTCGAGCATTTACCAATGGAGATGTTAACGTTGTAATCCACAAACATTTTTTTCTGCCGATACTTACGGGGGACGAGGTAAACACGCATTGCACACACACAAATCACTCACTTTAACGATCCCGCACACTAGCTTGAAACACGCACACAGTATTAAAAATACAGCGTAGTTACGCACGCTCATATGGCCAAAAATGGCTATATGGCCAGCAGAGGGGTACGCCTTGCGTTAACATCTCCTTTGGTAAATGCTCGAAGATGTTCGTCTGTAATAGTCTGTATGTATTTTGTTTTTGTGTGTGTTCATCGATATTTTCGCCAAATTGTGAAAAGTATCTCCAGGGATGACCGTCTCAAACTTGCAACTGAAACAGGCTCACGCGGCATGGAAGTTGGTTGTTTTAGTTTTTAACTTTTAACTAATAGTGATCTTAATTATCATTACTAGTGTTTTATTTCATCTTACTTACTCCACAAATATTTAGCTAAAGATCTCTCTAATTTTTCCCACAACTAGGTGAATCGTACTGTGTGTTATTGTCATTGTTAGTTTTATTTACTTCTTATATAGCTGTGTGTGAGACTCTCTAATTCCACACACAGCTAAATCAGTAGGGCTATTCTGTAAGCTAGTTTACACATCTCGAAAGCGAAATCTGCGGTGAGATCGTAATACGTTTAAATTAAACTAGCTTACAGAAGAGCCCTACATGCCTATCGCACTCCGCGCTGTAGCTATGAGAAAGTACCTCCGTGACACCTCGCGAGTGACAAGTTCAGTCAGTAGTGTCACGCGCGCTCTCGATCGGACGCGCGTCTTTACTTTGCTATTCAATCTGTTTTCTCACAACACTCAACCTTACAGTAAGAGACAGCTGACCGAGTGATACAGACTCTCGCCGCGCGGACTTACGGTGCATTTTACGATGCGCTACACGCGGTTCATAGTTACTATTAATTTATTCTGTGACGCAAATTCAAGGTCGCATCCGAGACGTGTAGCGTATTTTGAACGTTACCGACGTTGTAACTAGGTTTGATCTCGCATTTTTGCTATCATAGATTGCATCTTCTGTACTTGTACTTTAATTATTCTGTGGCTAAATATATATCTCATTCTATAGGGGGTGAGCTTATTTTTTTTTAATTTCAGGACGTGGCCATCTACTGCGCAGCTGAGCACCTTCTCTAATCTAAAATAAGCCTTATATCGATGACATAAAGCATATTTATACAACACTGTATAACTTATACCAACGAAATAAAACAAACGGATAAAAGAAAGGGTGAAAACAAAAATTGTCGCCGATTCTAAATCAGCCATTGTTAGCAAACTTCAACGAATTGTCAATGCCAAAAAATGATGACAGATTTGAGAGTGTCAAAGTGTTATTTGGTTTTGTTTGAACATTAATGAATTTTTGGGATATTGCATTGATTTTACTTTACAAGGTGTTCCAATATACCATATTTAAAAATTATATAAATTCTTTTTTGTTGTATTTTTTTTATTTTTCAGTGCTTTTGAATTAATATTTTACTTTAATATACGTTAAAATTACAAAATCTATACCTATGTGAATTAAATTAAAAAAAAAATCAAAATCTCAAAAATTCATTTCGTTAAATATGCAAAATGACAACAGTAAAATGTAATGTAATACTATGGATTTGTATTCTGAGTACACATTAAATATATCATTAAAAATAATGTGGAATTTCCATAAAAAGAGAATCGATTTAGTCAAAGACATAAGGCTTTAAAAAAAACATGTGATCGATTTCGATGTTAGCTATTTGGAACCTTATTTACTTGTAATAAGGATTTTAAAGTCGTTACTCTATTTAAGTTTTATTCGAGACACAAAAAAACAAAAATCCTTATTTTTATTTTAAAATTATGATTATCTATTTGTTAAATGCTATACAAAATCTTTAAAACTATGTAACTATTTATTTCAATGTGTATGCATATATTAAATATAATGCAAAATCAATAATTTAAATTAAAAATAAAAACAAATATTCGTTTTCTTGTATTTTCTGTATCTCGAATCAAACTATAAAATAAAATGTATGTATCGACTATAAATAGCACTTGACACAGATGTATTTATAAATAAATAAAAGTGACATGGACGAAGAAATAAAAAGTGCTGTAAATAATCAATTAACAAAAAATCTTGTATTTTAAGTCATCAAGAATGAAATAGATACATTTACAAAAAAAAATGAGTCATTTATTATATAAAACAATAATTATCACGAGAAAATTTCATTCGAATTAATTTTACAAAAACTTGAAAATATCAGACAAATAAAATCATGCCTCTTCTTTTCTATGTCACTTCTAGCTGTCAGAACATCTGTGTACATTGATATATTATTATCATGATATTTTGTACCTTATCGCGATGTTATAAGGCTCATAATTGAGTTTAGATAAAATATCTTGTTAGATAGATCGCCTTTTCGAGCTGATTAGGCTTAGATTCGGAGCTGAGCGCTTGGGCTCGATGGAAAATGTTAAATAGTGTTTACTCTTTCTTACCTTCGAATTCGTGTGAAAGATAGAGAGAGAAAGAGAATCTGTATTACATTTTTATTTAATTTTTTAAAGACAACACAAATCATATCCAAAGAAATATGTAATATAAATCAAAGGTGTGTGTAATATAATAAAAAATTAAAATAATAAAAATTTCATTATTAGCGTAATGCCAAAAGCCAGCTTTTGTCACGTTAAAAAAATATAGACATCATAAAATTGCATATCCAATTTTCACCGAGTTTTAACTTTTTTTTGACTAATTATACAAAACTGCCAAAAAATTATAAAAAAATATTTTTTCTGTATCTATAGATAAAATGTATTATTTTGATATTGCCTCTATGTTCATTTATTATATTATAATAAAAATATTTACAAAACCAAATCAAGATCCTAAATCTGGATTCTTTCTCGAGATTCTAGCATTGTAGGCCTAGCGTGCTTACCATCTACGACCGCATCATCACTTACCAACAGGTGAGATAGATACAACGCTAGCCTATAAGATATATTAAAATAAAAAAGATTGCAATGATTTGTTTCAATCTCGTGGAAGGCTACCCCAAATTTACCCCATATTATTTGAGATTGTAAATATTATGATATTCTAAATATCTAAACAAACATACTACTACAATTAATAAATAATATCGTTTAAAAACTAAAAAAGAACCGACTTCAATGCCGCGCAATTCATTTTCAGTACCAATTTTGAGATGTTTATCTCGATATCTCTGGAGATACTTATCAGACCTCGATAAAATTACCATGGTACCACACTTGGGATATCTCCTTTCGAACAAAAAAAGAATAATCAAAATCGGTTCATAAACGACGAAGTTATCCGCGAACAAACATAATATATATATATATATATATATATATATATATATACGGTCGAATTGAGAAACCTCCTCCTTTTTTTTGAAGTCGGTTAAAAATGGTTTTGCTTACAATATTTCTACCAAAGAACATTTAAATGGATCACGGTATACAAAAAAAATACGCAATAAAACATTGAGATTATTATAAAAATGAACACGGAATAATATCAAATAATGTAACACGTAACCATTCAGTTCAATGTAGATTAACTTGGCTACTTTAAGATATGCTGAACCGTTTTCGATGCGGGTCATTGACGGTAAGGGGGGGTCTATTAATTACGTGAGGTGTTTAGGTGTGGAAGGGGGTTAGGCCGAATGTCATCCAATCTCACGTGGAGATAAGTAATTTTTTGGCAAATATTTTTTACCGCAAGAAACAGTAAAATTGCGAGAAAACAGGGTTCAAATGAAGTTATCTAGACTATAATACGATTAGTCTCAACTAGTAATCAGTTCAGTCGAGCATTATTGATTATGATCAGCCAGTGTCAGTCCACAGCTGGACTTAGATGGCCACTAATTAGTTCAGTAATACAAATGATTAAGTTAATTAGGGTATTTTATCCAGAATGGATAAAAAACCATGGATTTAATTATCCAACGCATTCAAGCACAGATTAACATGTTTATATCATCATCATCATCATAATCAGCCGCTTTTAGTCCACTGCTGGACGTAGGCCTCTCCCAAGATACGCCACTGAGCCCAATCTTCGGCTCTATAGTAAAATACGCATTTACATGAAAATAACAAATAAAGAATATAAAAAAATAAAAAAAACGTGAGATTTAGGGGAAGGGGGGAAGGTCGAGCCAAATCTCGCGACATGTCACTAAGAGGGGGGATAAAAAATAGGGATAAGCGTGGGTCGAAAATGGACAACAATTACCTCACGTAATTATTAGAAGCCCCTCTAATGCTTTGAAATGTACACTTCTTAATATGAGAACTGCACGAAATACACGCATTTTAATTAAAAATTCAAAAGTATCTGGTATAAATTTATCAAACAAAAAAAAACTAATAATAATATCGTTTAAAAACTAAAAAAGAACCGACTTCAATGTTCATTTTCAGTACCAATTTTGAGATGTTTATCTCAATATCTCTGGAGATACTTATCTGACCTCGATAAAATTACCATGGTACCACACTTGGGATATCTCCTTTCGAACAAAAAAAGAATAATCAAAATCGGTGCATAAACGACGAAATTATCCCCGAACAAACATAAAAAAAAAAAAAAAAAAAAAACGGTCGAATTGAGAAACCTCCTCCTTTTTTTGAAGTCGGTTAAAAATTACAACTTTTCAACTTCTATGACCACAACATTATAATCCTATCATGCTTGGTTTTGTGGTAAAGCCACTATCCCTTTTATATGTTGCAAAGTAGATCATTTAAAAAATATTTTTAGTTAGCTCATTTTGCAAAGAGCATACTCTGACAAAAGTTTCGAGAGATCACTTTTTAAGAAAAGGTTTATTTCGCTGAGAGATTTTTTAAATACTTATTTTTTTTTAAATAGTTGCATTTCGTATGGTTCCCCTATCGATAAGTCCGTTCAAAGCAAGGTCCATCTCCACGGTTGGTAAGAAAGCCCGCCAAGCAGGTCACGTGACTGATTTCCAATATCAAGTATTCTTTGAAGTTATCTTTGAAAAATATGTCGCAAAACATCTAACGTGTTCCGGCAGCTGTCCTTGAGAGCCAGCTCCCATTCTATTTCTAGCGTGCTACCATCTTCAACCGCATCATCACTTATCAGCAGGTTATGTAATAGTCAAACGGCAAGTACTACAAAAAAAAAGCTTGGTTAGAGGGTCTAATTTCCAACTGTGCATTTGTTCCTACTGTAACGTGTTTAAATCAAAATGAGGTGACATTTAGGTATTTACTAAATAATTTCTGATATTTGACGTCTTATCGCTAGATGCGACTTATTTTAATTAACGTTCGAGTTTATGTTGAATTAATATTATTAATATTTTTCACGATGTAATATTTTTATATTGTCACGAGATGGTGTTCAAGGTGATGAGATTATGCTAAATGTTATATAGAGGGTGTTTCAAAATATATATTAAAAATTTTTTTTTTGCTAAGTAGCTCAAATAATTCGCACTTAGAAGTTGCCTGTGCTGCTGTGATAAGACAGGTTTTTGTTATGTATATTTATATGTGATGCTTCTTTGAGCCTGTTTAGCAATAACTAAAATAATAAAAAACATATTTGTTCGTAAATTCATAAAAGTTCGAGCTTACTAGCAACCCTTACAGACTTGTAAGTCCGTAATATGTAATTCATTCTGATATTGAGCTGTTGCTTCAATATCAGAATGTATGCAATATATATATATTATGATATTTTGTTTGAAAAAAAATAATTATTTGTTTTGATACAAAATTAAACAACCTCTATAACTATAACATTAAAAAAGTTATTAGCTAGTTCGTCTAATAATTTGAAAGACTTATGTTCCGAGCTCACTAATTTTACTTAGTTAAATCACATGATGTAGCAATTATAGGTTATAACGATATTATAACTTGTTCGACAAAATCCGATATTTCTTTGTTGAATTTAAAAATGTTGAATTTTTATTACAATCAACAAAAATGTAAAATTTTGGATATTTTTTGTTCAATAAAAATTTTGGCGAAGTGTGATTGAAAAAAATATCGTTGTAACTGATATAATTATCATGATATTTGTAAATATATTATTTATTTTACCGACGGTGCAACACTGCAATTGGCTATTTCTGTAAATAATATTATTTTTTGGTGCTATTCGAAAAGATATTTAAACATTTTCTTCTTGATCTAGTTCTTAATTTATTGGTTTGAGTTTTGATTTATGTGTTTGTTTTTATTATTATAATCCGAGCGAACGAGTAGACGAGATAGCATGCTCTTTTCTGCGTCGGCTATAATAATATCTATATAACAAAAAAAAAACAAGCGCTTCTTTCAAAACCTAATAGACCATAAGCTCTCTTATATATGTTTCTCAATTGTAATTTATATTTATTGATTTACCAAGTTAACTGTGTTTTACATTAAAACAAAAAAAAAATGCATGAAAATCTCTACTTAAAATTTAAAAAAAAACAATAATATTTATAATGGTATTAAAATTCATGTCATATTTTATCTATTTAAAAAATCATATTTTATTAAATTGTGTAATATGTAATACACAGTCAAATTGGTTACATCATGACAGATAAATCTGTCAAATACAAGTCACAAAATGAATATAAATCGTTTAAAAATGATACATGTACAAAAATCTTTTAGTAATTAAATTGCTATATATTTTAATTAGCGATCGGCTATGAAAGGTAATTCACAACGCTGTTTTGAAAATTATCGATAATGTTAATCGATATTAGACCATCACTATTGTATGATAAAATCGATAACTCGATTAAAGTAACACTCACATATTTTAAATATAGAAGAACGTTTAATGGCATAATGTTAATTAATTCCTAGTGCTAAATGGTTATGGAAAAAAAATGTCCTTCGATTATTTTGTCGTTAAGACTGAACCTACTTAAAAGACATTTCAGACATAAAAAGTAAAATATACTTTTAAATATTAAATTCAACCTTGATCAATATGTATATTTTATTAATATGGGCCACAGTTGTCTTATTCAGTAAGATAAAAAATCGCATGGCATTTTTTTGCGTTGCGTTCGGCACTCTTAACGTACGTAGAGACTATGTGACATGTTATATAACTTGTGTTATATCATGTCCACATTATGTAACCTTGTTATTCAACATTTTAACTTAAAACAATACTGTACACATTAGTATAACAATGATATATAACCATTCTTCAGAGCTAGTGAGTACATGTGACTAATATAACATTGATGTACATTTTAATAACATGCTACTATAACATGTTTTCTAACATTCCGTGTCTACATTATCTGAAACATGTTATATAATGTGTATACAATGTTGTATAACATGTTATGGTACATAGTCTGTACGAGCCTTTACGAAATGCAATTAAATTTTGCATTTAATAAATACACTCGTATATTTCTGTTTAAAAAATGTCTTATTGAATGAATTGTCTTTTTATAGTGTTTAATTTTACCAATGCAAGTGCCACTTTAAAAAAACGGTTTTAGTGACGTCACAGTTAAATTTATTTTCATGTAAGCACTTTAGATACCTAAAATATTTTTATTCTATTTTAGATCCAAAATTTAACATTGACAAATATAAAAATAAATGACACATGGCTCAGTGACACATTAACAAAATGTGTATACATGTGTTGGTAAAATTAAATTAAAGACTAAGTTAAAAAATCGTGTTTTTTCTTGATAGATGATATTTTTGGATATGTACGGGATGAGACATGACTGGATAAAGAAATAAAGTTGTACAATTCGCTAACTTATGTATTTAGAAGCGTATTTTTAAAAATTTAAATTTGAAATGTTTAAATTTTGCGTAAAAATTGATGTTGCACACTTCTTAGGTAGATTATTTTTTGAGTGTTTATAATTTTTTTATTTAGCCATCCCTAGTGCGGTCCTACTTAAAACTTGACGTTAATTTTTGAGAAATCGACTTTACAATATTTTAAATTGTAATAGTTTTATCATAGATCTTTTCTATCCTAAGGAAAATTATAAACACTCAAAAACGATACAAAAATGTATAAAATATACAATTATTATATTTATATATATACGTTACGTAGATGCCATTAAATTCTAGTCTCGCTGCTTAGTTTATAGTTAAAATAAAAAATGTATGTAATAAAAACTAAATTTAAAAAATTACAATGATTAAAAAATATTTTTAGCTATTAAGTATTATGATATTTCAGAGAGAATAAGGGCGGGTAGTGCGAAACCGCTGTTTATTTTTAAATTTCGATTTAAAAATGGCGGTAGGATAAAAAAAAAGCTTAGGATTCCGCCGTGTGTGGTTATCGCGGTAGATTCTTTGTTTATCGATATGTCGATAATTTTTATCGATATCGAAAGTGTCTATCCCCTCACTGAATTTTGACAGCTTAGTTTTATTTTCTCGACAGCCATGCACGGTTCGTCCGTAAAGAATCTAGTCTACTCAAACGGCTTCCGTCTTATAGTTGTTAAAAATTCTAATTAAAAAAAAATGAGGCAGTTATTTTTGTCAAATTTAATAGACTTACAGATCGGCAATTTTGTTTTGTCCAACGTACATACGACGGCAAATTTAAACATGCCCTATTTTTTATTTTCGTTTTACTGTCGGTAAATAAAAGGGTTAATTCAGTAAGTATCGATATTTTATCTATAATATCGACTCGATACATTACTACCAATGAATCAAGTCGATACTATAAATGTCAATGGCAACCCTAGTTTTAGACAAATCGTTGGTTTATTTTCATACATTATTTTCGATATTGACTGACTTCTAATTTTCTTCAGTCTTGTCTTATTATATTCTGCAATCATAAACTAAATTGAATTTGTCAGCTGAAAACTATTTTTTCTTACGTCAAAGGTCTTATAACACAATTTTAGCCAATTAAGATTTTTTTGCTACGTTTAGAGCCAGTTTCGCTGGTTCCAGAATATTAGAAACTTATCTGATAGATTTTTGACAGCTTTTATCATGGCGTCATCTGTCAGATAGGTATCTGTATCAGGGACCGATGAAACTGGGCCTTAGTACAATATTTGTTGGACAAAACATTGCCGTATGTATCGATATTTATCCCTTTTTTTGTAATGTGATCTTTTATTTTGGTTGGTTAGTAGTGCGAAGGCGGTTTGTATGGTTGCACGCTCATTTATATGTTTATTTTGCCATATTTTTTATATTTACCAAAATATGCACAATGGAAAATTAAATAAAGGTATTTGTCCTTGATATTGCGGTTTTATTCATTTTTTTTATCCTTAGATGTAAGATAGGGTCGTCAACAGGAGGTTTTTATATCTCACTAGCTGTGTCCCGCGGTTTTACCCGCGTAGACATCGTGGGAATGTCAGAATAAAAAGTACCCTATAGTGTTATTCCAGGGTCTAGGCTATCTACATACCAAATTTCACCTCAATACGTTCAGTAGTTTTAGCGTGAAAGAGTTACAAACATCCATACATACATATAAACTTTCGCGTTTCTAATATGATTAGTAAGGGTACACACTTAATCTCGATCGCGATCTATGATCAAAATAAATGATCGCGATCCAGATTTATAATGTACGAAGTAAATTGATGCATCTGATCATAAAATATCTAGATATTTGGAAATCTAAATCGCAATCCTCTGATCGTGATCTAAATTGAACGTGTAAGCGCAGGATCGCATCAGGCGGGTTTAATATAAGAAGACAACAAGGTGTTGTCGCGGCGGGTACGATACACGGACTGAAGAAATCAAGTTTGATTTGAATGCGAAATACTGTGGCGTGATCCGTGATTCAGAACTGTGTGATTGCAATCGAGATTGAGTGTGTACGGGCAGCCATAGCGTTTGATCACTATCTCGCCTGGTGGTAAGCGATGACGTGACACACAACACGCTAGACTTAGAATACTCTAACTGATATACGGAAGAGATGTCTGGTGTTTTGCCAGCCCTCGATATCCGTAAAAAAGGTATATTCCCAACGTCCACCACTAAAACGTCCCCCAGGACGTTAGGACAAATTTTAACTTTTTGTCCCAACGTACCCCAGTGGTGGACGTTGGGACATTAAATATCGTTTTACTCCCAACATCCTCCACTAACACGAGCACCAGTGGAGGACTAAGTACACAAAATAATATTTTTTGGGGCAAAAATTAATAGATTATAATGACAAAACACTCAAAATAAAATATTATTTTTAAATTGGCACAAAACTTAAGACTTGGTCCTAACGTGGGGCACTGGTGCCCGTGTTAATAGGGGACGTTGGGACGTCAAACGTCGTTGTTGATCTTGATTTACGCGTACTTGATTTCACCACCTCCCATGACGCTTCATTTGATCGCGTTTACCAAAACCAAGATTTTATGTTATTGCGCACAATGGAACGTAAATGTCGTCATACGAGCTGTTGTATCAGAAAGTCTAGCGAAACTCAATGAAATAATTCGTTGTATGGAGTTTGGCAGTCAAATAATGGTGGGCGGAAACTTACTTCACACTCCCACAGTATCCTTTCTCTCTTTTCTTCCGTAGACATTTGACAATCTCGACTTGACTTACTTCGGCTATATTGTTTTGTTTCATTTGTTTGTTAATAATACAAGTTCTTTCAAAGTTTGTTGTGGGTTTTCGTGATGTGATATATCTTTCAAATAAGAGTTTCTACTATGACAGCACGGCAGCGACCTTAAGTAAAAAATAAAAATAATTCTATTATATTGTATTAAAAATAAATATATTGTATCTGATGAAGGCTTATTATTTGTCTCTGTTAGTACCAACTATGCATCTTCATGGGTGGTCCTAATACAACTAGTTAATATATAATTTTATGAGTACCCAGCCCGTGTTTTCGATAAAATATATCGATATCGATAAAATTTTATATTATATGTAGGCGCGCTAATTATTTAGTCTGTAAGGTCGGCAGACACTAGTTAGTAGAGATGTGATAAACGGCTTTAAATTGACAACACGCTTAAACGTTGCGCTTTTTTTTTGAAGCCAGCTTAAATTAAGCTTTACGCTTAACAGCTTTTTAAAACTATAAGCAGTGCAAGTCACTATTGTTGTGAAGATCGTAGTAAGTATCGTAACGTAATAAAACGGGGGCTTATTTGAAATAGTAATGTAATGACGTAACGTAAGTTAATGTTTTTATGTTTTATGGCTTTACTAGGACAGTGTTAGTATATATAAAAAAAATATTACTAAATACAATGCAAATTACTATAAATCAATTAACTTCCCTTCGTACTTATCAACAGGCTTAGGACTGTCTGAAATGAATATCCACACCATTATCTCAGATAGAGAGTTCTCGTTCTCGACATCTTAAACAACAGTTCACATCACACATCACTCACTATAATTACACTTTACAGTTTCCTAACCTATGTTTTAGTTATATTATTTACAATGTTCAATTATTATAGTTCGATAATTGAACAATTGATTGCACCATTGCGCAATTTAATGAGCAAAACATCGACTACACGCACTTTTACTTCGTTCGCATACGTTCTAAATTCTAATTAACGAGCATAAAACGAGCTCGTCTTATCAAAATAACAAAATACGTACTAACAAAAATAATCCATTAAACTACGAACATAACATTACGTTGTCCTTAAAAATATACTAACAAATCAAAAACGGGTCGTTGTCAGTCAGCCACAATGGAAACAGGCAGAATTTATTTTAGTCGCATAATACCGATTGCGTTTCTTTTGAAATAATACTAACAAATCAAAAACGGGTCATTGTACTCATTGTCAGTCTGCCTCAACGAAATCAAGCTGCATTTGTTTTAGTCGTATAATACTGTAAACTGTAACCGATCCCACCGATATTGAGTCTTATGTGCATAGCAATAAGGTTGTTATATCAATATAATAAAGAATGTTTATAATGTGCCGTATAGCTGTAGGAATAAGGTCATTTTATGGTCGAATATAGTAGTACGAAAAATGTTTTTAAGCGTAGACGGCTTAAAGCGTAGACGGCTTAATTTTGGAAACGCGCTTTGGCGCTTGTTTTGGATAACGTTTTAAAAAGCTATTTCCGATTAAAAGCGCCCACCGCTACTAGTTAGTTCACAGATAACTAAAGTCAATAAATGTCTGTATGTTGGCATTATAATGACTGCCAAATGAATCTTTTGGCTTGTTATTGGTAGTACTATCTCCCGTCTCTTAACGTAGTATATTCTCTTTGGTATCAGATTGTTTTGGCATTGTCAAACTGACGAATTAATATTATCAAATTCGTTTCCGTGTCCGTGCATGTTATATATTTTTGTATTTTGAATCGTGAATTTCTAATTTTAAATAGTAGGCCAAGGAATTAAAATATTAATAATTTTAATAACTAAATAACAAGACGTCTCGTCTTGTTACGCCATGCACGGACGTGGAAACGAACGCGGAAAATACGAGTGACAGTGGCTGTTAACAGTGTAAACGGGATTAAGAGCGCTAAACGTCCAAAATCGGTAGTTCAGAATTAAAACTCGTTTTAATGTAACTGCGTCATAGATGAAGGAATAAAAAATAGATCGATAATGTCTAATGAGCTTCTAGTACGACAATCAAATCTGTTGTTGTTATTCTATGACTGCGTTCAGTTCGTAGTGGTGAAATGCAAAATGCAGGTTTAATCTCAGTTAAACACGTAAATCAAGTTCAAGTCGACCTGATTGCGTTTCTATTCACTCGTGAAATCGGCCCTAAATCTCTAATTCTCTAAATATATAAATCTCTAATTTTGTAGACACCTCGGATTACACATCCTAAATCAAATGTTCCCACTCGTGCAGCACAAGTCGGAACATTCGATTTAGGATAGGTAGCTGTCACTGCAGGTGACATCTGTGACAGATTTCGTTCCGAGTCGTCCAAACCCTTCGAGCATTTACCAATGGAGGTGTTAACGTTGTAATGCGCAAACATTTTTATCTGCCTATACTTACGGGGGATGAGGTAAATACGCATTGCACACACACAAAACAATTCCGAACACTAGCTTAAAAAATGCACACAGTACCTATTGAAAATACAGCGTAGTTACGGTGTTAAGACGCACGCTCACTACGATACGTGTATGGCCAAGTAGCGTCATATGGCCAGCGGAACGATACGCCTTGCGTTATCTCTATTGTTAAATGCTTTAAGTCCTAACCAAGGGAGCCGAGGTCCCAAGCTCAAAGGGGGTACCTAGGAGGAGGTTTCTCAAGTTGACCGTATGTTTTTTTTTTTTTATGTTTGTTCGCGGAATACTTCGTTGTTTATGAACCGATTTTGATTATTCTTTTTTTGTTGGAAAGGAGATATCCCAAGTGTGGTACCATGGTAATTTTATCGAGGTCTGATAAGTATCTCCAGGGATATGGAGAACCACCTCAAAAGTGGTACCTACTGAAAATTAATAGCGCGGCATTGAAGTCGGTTCTTTTTAGTTTTTTCGATCTTATTCTGGGCACATGTAGATAAACATGCTATTTCTGTTCTCAACAAAATTCATTGAAAAGTCCACATTTTTACTGAGGGTTAGGTTAGGTACATATTTTTTTCCCACTTGTCACCTGTGGGGACAAAATAGAGAGGACTACTGGGAACATGCCTCCTAAATCTCTGGGATTTTAGGAAGAGTTTTTTTTTCAAACGGTTTTACTATTTAGGTTGAATAAGTGGGATTTAGCCAACCGGTTAACCACTATCTCACCTGATGATAAGTGACGATAAAGTCCATGTAACGTAATGTGTAGGTAGTATTTTATTTATTTGTACCTGAATATATTGTATTTTTAATAAATATCCTAATTAGAACAAAAGAGGTTAGCATCCGGGATACAGTTTCTCTTGTACGTTTGTTAACACATCAGTCATAAAAAGTGTACTACCTACCTACATTAATATTATTGTATGCATGACCTATTTAATTTTAAATAAGAGTAAAAATGCATGACTTTTAAATCAAGAATATTGTACTCAAATTTGTTAACCGAATAAATTCAATTTAAATATTGGGAGATAATTAAAAATTAACATACATACATACAATCACGCCATTTTCCCGTTGATCTGGGCTATCCCAGATGAGAAGTAGAGAGACTACTTCTTTCCACATGCTACGATCCTGACATACCTCTTTCGCTTCTTCCACTTTCATGAGCGCCTTCATACATGCTCGCCGGTTATAGGTAGGTACTTACTTTAGACTTAGCTTTTCTTTTTAAAACGTCTCCAAAAATCCAAAAATTACAATTCAAAGATAATAATATACAAAATATTATAAATATGATTTATTATATTACAATTTGCACTTAAGCCATTCTCAACACTTTAATGTATGTTAAATACATTTCATATAGTGAGAATTTAGATCACTAAGAGAAGAAATAGATACAGGATGTTCGTCTTAGATTGCCTACCATAAAAAGTACATACATACAATCACGCCTTTTTCCCGTTCGAAAAGAAATTATTAATTATTGTAATTACTTTCTTTCCGCATGTGGAAAGAAGTAGTCTCTGCCATAAAAAGTAGCTCATGTAAAAATAATCCCATATTGCAGGTTTATATAGTACTGTTACCCGCGGTTTTACCCGCGTAGACATCGTTCCTGTGGAAATATCGGGATAAAACGTACCCTATGTGTTATTCCAGGGTCAAGGCTATCTACATACCAAATATCAACTCAATCGGTTCATTAGTTTTAGCATGAAGAAGTAACAAACAGACACACAACTTGGCCTTTATAATATTAGTAGGAAGGATTTCACCCAAATCCGTTCAACCGTTTTGCGTGATTGAGTAACAAACTTTCACTTATACGTATAGATTTTTATTTATTTGATTTATGGCATCTTTCAGATCTTTACATTGATTTACAGATTTAGAACACTGTAGACTCAAACACATAACGAATAAACTACAATAAACTTATTCAATACAAAACAACAATAAAACAAATAATTGAAACTGCACAAGTTTCTAGGGATGATTTTTAATGAACGTTTTGAAGTGTTAGGGTCAATTCACACCAACACGCGACGCGGCGCGCACTTTTTAAGAGTGATTGATACAAAATAGAACTATATTCAGTACACAAAATGATACACATTTCATTCATAGGGCATCGGGCTGCCCCGCGCGAAGCCACAAGCATAGTCGCGTCGCGTCGCGTCTCGGTGTGAACTGACCCTTATGCTTCATATTTCTAGAGGTTGCCAAAAATATCATGATCTTTGTTTCACATCACTGCAGCGATATTGAATCAAACAAATAAAGAACCTCCGAAACCAGATTACATTGTTATTATATACATAATAAAACTGGCCAAGTGCGAGTCAGCATCGCGTCTTTTATCGCACATTAGGGAGGGTTCCGTACAATACGAAACATAACAGAGTTTCAACCTCATATATTTGATTAATTGATATTACCAAGAATATTTGGTTTGGTCGCAATCTAGAAAGACGGGGCCGTTTACTAGCGCCATCTATGTCATTTTGGCGTGGCGTTTAAAAACACGTTTTTTGTATAAAGGGTCCCCCCTTTAATTTTTAACTTTATTTTGTTTTTAGTATTTGTTGTTCTAGCGGCAACAGAAATACACCATCTGTGAAAATTTCAACTGTCTAACTATCACGGTTAATGAGCTATAGCCTGGTGACAGACGGACAGACAGACAGACAGACAGACAGACGGACAGCGGAGTCTTAGTAATAGGGTCCCGTTTTACCCTTTGGGTACGGAACCCTAAAAAATAAATATTCGGCTATTTCAATATACCTATTTTTGTGAATTTTGTGAAAAAACAAAGATTCCATGATAAAAAGTTTAACAGTTGTATTATCAAATGTATACTTTTCATTACTATAGAACATACATTACAATAAAATGTTAAATAATCATAATAAATGTTATAAATAGTTCAACAACATAGCTAAGCATACTTAGTAAGGACATATTTACACGTCTCACGTCACGCTCGTCGGGTCTGAAAACTGTAATGATTCCATCCGAATGATCAACTTCTAAATAGTTATCATAGATGGCGCCACCAATACATAATTGGTTAAAAATGTAAACTAGACGGGACATTAAAAATGTCCCGTCGTTACGATGAAATTTTAGATTGTGTGTTACAATATACAATAATAACACATGTGACATGTAACAATTAAAGAAACATCTAATATATAAAATTCGCGTGTCACAGTTTTCGTTGCCATACTCCTCCGAAACGGCTTGACCGATTTTGATGACATTTTTTGTGCTTATCCGGTATCTATGAGAATCGGCCAACATCTATTTTTCATCCCCCTAAATGTTAGGGGTAGTCCACCCCTAAATTTTTTATTTTATTTTTTAGACAAAATTTTTAATTTCTATTTTTTTATGATACAACATACAAAAATACATACAATCCTCAATCTTCACCCTTCTACGATCAACCCTTATTTTTTAATAGCCATTTTAGTAATAGGAAATTATTTATATGGCAAAACAACGTTTGCCGGGTCTGCTAGTAATATATGATATTCACACTATGATATTCTATACAATATAGTATTGATTATATATTATTCATAATACAAACTACAAAGTCAAACAAACTTTAAATAAAAACTCCATGCATTGAATTCTCAACTACAATATTTCATATCTGATAACAATGTCTAAAACTATTTATTTCATAGACGTAATATAAATTGACTGCGGCAAAACGGCCCTGATGAGACCGACTTAGAGCGGAGTTTGTCCCTTTCTTTTGTATGGACGACTTATATATATACCATACATATAGTATAGAACATATATAGCACTAACAGGTTGTTAGACAAGGACACACTGCCACCCTGGTGCCTTTAAATTGGGCCGTTTAGTTCTACAAAGCAATTACAACCTTATAGTTAAAGCATACGGATTAAATTGAATTTGTCAAAACATCTGCAGTGCACCATCCATTTATATTACGTCTATGATTTATTTTAATTAAAACTTGATAGAGGCGTAAAAAAATAAAACCAGTCAAATGCGAGTTGACTCTCGCACCGAGGCTTCCGTACAAACTTGTCAAAACAAACGTAACTTTGCAGTTCGATCCATAGAATGGTGCCTAAACACTGAACCAACCGCAAATATTAAGTTTGTAATAATCTCTTGTTATTAATCTACATATTTACGGTTTTTAGATGTATTCCTATATGAGTGCTTCAAGACCTTGCTTCTTGCAAAATTTAATGATTCTAGGTCAACGGGAAGTACCTTATAGGTTTTCCTTCCCTTGCGAAATCGCAAAATATGCGACATAAACGGTCGTATCTTTTGATCGCTTTGACTTACAAGTTTGTAACTTTTTTACAGCCAAAAGATACCATAGACCCGAGTATTTGATATAAGTTTCAATCTAATATCTCTACGCGTTCCTGAGAAAAAGGGTTTTGATCTTGACAGATGGACAGACAGACAGACCGACAACAAAGTGATGCTATAACGGTTCCTTTTTCCTTTTAAGGTACGGAACCCTAAAAAAACATGTTAGTGCCTGAAGGCTCTAAAGATGGCTTACAAAATGAACGGAGTGATATGTCATAGACTGAATAAATCTGTCAAACCTCTATACCTACCGCTTTAATTCTTTTTGATTTCTATCATTTGTAACTTTCGACCTTTGCTACAATTTAAAATAAATATTTCGCTAAAAATAACAAACAAAGATTCGCTTTGACACTGTTGACAGTGACATCTCAGTAGGTTCTCATCAGAAGCCATCTAGCGAGTGTAGTCGGAACTATTTTTCGGGTTCCGTAGCCGAATGGCAAAAAACGGGACCCTTATCTCTCATATCATCTCTGGCTCGTCATGTCTGTCTGTCCGTCCGTATGTCACAGCCATTTTATTCGGAAACTATTAGGACTACATACACAGTGTAAACTTGGTCGGTAGATGTATTCTGTGAACCGCTTTCCGATTATTATACAAAGATTAAAAATAAAAGTTTAAGACCCGCCTTTCATGGAACTGAAACTAAAAAAAAAATCATCAAACCTATACGTGTGGTGTGTCTATGGATAGGTCAGTCAAAATGACATTGAGGTTCCTAAAACAATTTTTTTCAAAGTCAGTCGTTTGAAAGATAGACACTTCTGAAGCGGTACAATGTGTTTTTCCTCCCCCTCTAATTTTTAAAATAAGAGACTGAAAAATTCTAAAAAAAAATATGCTGTAGATCGTTTTAAACACATCCAACGAATATTGGTTTGAACGAGATATATTCAGTAGTTTTTGAGATAAAGCACATTTTTAAAACCGCAAATAAACTTTGTTTAAACATACAATTACTATGAAAAACAAAGTTATTTTTTGCTAACGACAAATGATAGTTATGCAATTCTCTACTGTGTTACGGAACCCTACTAGTGCGAGTACAACTTGCACTTGGCCAGTTTATTTTTTTAATAAAAACGTCTTATTATTATTTAGTTTTATGGCTCTTATGATGCTTTACATATTGACATTTGAAGTACGTACTATAACCACACTGCGTACAATGTAAGAGCATTGGAGAAATACTCTTTTTCGTATGCTTTGTAATTTGAGTTTTAGTCTTAGTTGCAAAATCACAACTATTGCACTTATATGGCTTCATTTCATCACTTGTGTGCTGTCGTTGAAAATGCCTTTGCACAGAACCTTTCACTTTCGATTGGAACTCACATTCGACGCAATGGTACGGTTTTTCTTCTCCCGGATTGAAACCAACTTCAATACTTTGCCAGTCAATTTCCATACTATCCTCAACTACAGTGAACAATTTGTCGGTATCTTTCGGGGGCAACGGCACATTTGAGTCTTTCTCGTTCGTTTGCATCGGACACGCTTCAAATGAAGCAAACTTGCCACGTAATCGAGGTGGAAACTTCCTGTCATTTTCTATAGTACCATTCGCTATATGTTTAGCTTTATGTAGTTTATGCGCACAGGATGTTTGAGCGACGAAGTCACAAAACTCACACTTGATTGGATGAGGAAGCTTGTGATTTTTTCTATGGATTGTCATTCTTAACCGATACAACGTTGTAAATTCACAATGTTCACATCTGAACGCTTGCTCCGGGACCTCTTTATGTATTATCGCCATATGTCTTGATATATGTCCTTTATGCTTCGAGACAAAGGAACAGCGAGTGCAAGAATACGTCTCTCCTTCGCTTTCGTGAGCTTTTATATGTCTGTTGTAGTAACTAGCATAGTTCGTAGCGAATTTACACTTTTCGCACTTGTATTTCTTTTCGACTTTATGCTTTCTTTTGTGGGCGACAAAGTTCATTTTAAACAGAGATGTATAGGGGCATTGTTGGCATTTGTACAAAGGTGTGTTTGGAGGAACAGCGTTTTCTTTTATCTGGTGCTGGAGAATGTGTTTTTGGAAGTAGTTTGAGTATTTTGTAGTGTAGTTGCATCGATCGCATGTGAAAGGATTTGGGTTTGTATGGTTCATGATATGGAACTTCAGACAGTTTTTGTACAGCGTTTTGTAGTCGCAAGAGTCGCATCTCAGTTCTACTGTCGGGATTTTGTATACACGCTTCTTTTTCGGCTTTCTAGAACAAATAGTAGATATTTATTAGGAGATAAATTTATGTGCGCTTTTCATAGTAACCCGAGTCGAGGGCCCGGTGGCGTAATCGGGAGAACGGTCGGCTTTGATGCCGTGGTACCGAGTTCAAACCACCGTGCACCAATGGATTTTTCTATAGACAAATTTATGTGCGCTTCTCACAGTGGCCCTCCGGTGAAGGAAAACATCGTTAAAAAACCAACAACCCCCGCATGGTGGTAGGACACTATCTAGTGTCCGCCTGGCTAGGTACCACCCTCAAGTTAGAAAATCTGTCACCAAACATCTAATGTGTTCCGGCAGCTATCCTTGAGAGCCATTTCCCATTCTAGGCCTAGCGTGCTTACCATCTTCGACCGCATCATCACTTACCAACAGGTGAGATAGTGGTCAAACGCTAGCCTATAAAGTATTAAAAAAAAAACCCGGTAAAGGAAAAACATAGTTAAGAAACAACAGTCAAAAGTCAAAGCATTTATTCAGTATTTGGGCAAATTAAAAATTTGAACGTACACCCGTCAAATAACATTATATAGATGGTAGCACACTATTTTGTGTCCACCTGGCCAGCTACCACCCTCAAGTTAGAAAATCTGTCACCAAACATCTAATGTGTTCCGGCAGGGATCCTTGAGAGCAAGTTCCCATTCTAGGCCTAGCGTGCTACCATCTTCGACCGCATCATCACTTACCAATAGGTGAGATAGTGGTCAAAGGATAGCCTATATGGCATAAAAAAAACAACGGGTTGCACTCCGGGAGTGCCGGCAGAAGTGTAAACTTGAACATTAACGTTATGCATTTTTAACCGACTTCAAAAAAAGGAGGAGGTTTCTCAATTCGAACGTATATATATATATTTTTTTTTATGTTTGTTCGCGGATAACTTCGTCGTTTATGAACCGATTTCGATTATTCTTTTTTTGTTCGAAAGCAGATATCCCAAGTGTGGTACCATGGTAATTTTATTGAGGTATGATAAGTATCTCCAGAGATATTGAGATAAACATCTCAAAATTGGTACTGAAAATGAATAGCGCGGCACTGAAGTCGGTTGTTTTTTAGTTTTTAAACGATATTATAAATATATTGGAATGGTTAGGGAATAATTTCGCACGAATTGCTTTATTTATCAGTATAAAAGTACTATCATTTATGTGGTTAAATACAATATTCATTTATTGCGCTATCGTAAACATACATGTCTATACATAAAATATTTAACATATCAGAACTATTACAATTATTTTACATTAAAAAGTGTATCTCTCGGAAATATCAACTTTCATCCATAATTTCAACGAATCTTTCACTATCACCATCATCGCAAATCTCTAAAACTGATACAATATGTTTATGGTAGCTAAAGTAAGAAACGAACAATTTTCATAATAAAATAATAACAATATGAATCATATATTATGTTTCTTTGAAGTGTTTCACACTTTATATTTTTTGTAAATTGTTAAACACAATCCAAAATTTCATCGAACCGACGGGACTTGAACCCACAACCTCCGGAATTACGGAATTAGCTTAATTGGCAAAGCACCGGAAAATATGAATCATAATATATGTATTACAATATTTAAAATATGAAATTAAATTACATTTGTAAATCATCCAATTTCTTTCGGGACAAGTCTTCTTTCTATATTTTTATCATTTTCCTTCAATCCTTTTTTTTGTACGTTGATAATATGCCCTTTGATTCTCACGATGTCTTTTTCTTTTTTTTTCTTCTTTTTCTTCCTTCGAAACTTTTTGACGCTGACGCCATGCCCTTTGATATTCCCGATTTCTATTCCTTTTTTTCTTTTGTTTTTCTGAAAAACGAAGATTATTTATTGACGCGCGTGACTCTTTGGTTCATTATATAAGGAGTATCTATTGTGATACTGACCACATTGGTTTATCCATTGCTCTGCTTAACGAGTCTAAAAACGTGTATTCCGTATAAAATCATCGAAAATACGATACCAAACAAATAATTTCAAATGAAAAGAAATTAAATTAAATAATAATAAATAATCTTCGTTTTTCAGAGAAACAAAAGAAAAAAAAGGAAAAGAAATCGGGATATCAAAGGGCATGGCATCAGCGTAAAAATATTTAAAGAAAAAAGATTCGAAGAAAAACAAAATAAGAAAAAAATAGAAAACGACATCATGAGAATCAAAGGGCATATTATCAACGTAGAAGAATCGTCCCAAAAGAAATTGGATGATTTGCATACGGAATTTAATTTTTTTGATTTTAATTTTTTAAATATTCTGACGTAAACGATTGGATGACAGCTGAATGGTTCATTACTTTTTTTTCTAATTCAAAGCGTTAAATTCTGCTTTTGCTATGTTTACTTGATAATTGGTTATGATTTATTTTATGATTTATGATTTTGACGTGTATATGTGCGTATATTTATACTGCCTACATACTGAATAAATGCTTTGATTCTTGATTCTAATTTCATATTTTAAATATTGTATTATATAGGTATATGATTCATATTGTTATTATTTTATTATCAAAATTGTTCGTTTCTTACTTTAGCTACCATAAACCTATTGTATCAGTTTTAGAGATAAGTAAAAGAACCTTGGTACCCAAAGGGTACCAAGGCGTTTGATTATGGGTAGGTAAGGGACCTGCCAGGCTATTCTCTAAGCTAGTTTACGCATCTCGCAAGCGGAATCCGCAGTGAGTCGTACTAAGAAATTCAAATCGTAACACGATTGTAATACGGTTGAATTTTGTAACACCAAATTCAAATCTCACTGCGAAGTTCGCTTCGAGATTAGCTTACAGAATAGCCCTACTGAACACATTGCCGCCGCTCAAAACGCCTGCGCGGTTTGGCTTGTGTCAGCGGGAAGCGGGATTTGGAGTTTGAAAATTGATCTTTTTATTTTTTACTTCATTAATCGCGGCTTGCGGCCGCCCCTTTTCGTGTGCCGCCCGGGGTCATGGACGGGCTACGCCACTGATCAGAAACAATACCATTAAGTTGCTGGTGTATTTCGCATGCACATCCATATGCTTGATGCAATAATGAACTGTGTTCATATTTTGATAAATAGCTACTACGCCTCCCGCTGTACGATTATTTCTTCTGAAACTCGCAACAAAATTGAAATTCGGAATGTCAATTATTTCATCGTTACCATTCTTCAACAACTGCGCTGTGATGTTGACGTAGACGCACGTGTGTGGCTGAGCACTAGCGGCCTGTGTGCCGCCTGTCACGTACGGAGTGAAACCGGTTTATAGTGGCTTGGTGCTTTAACTCAGGGGTGTCGTCGCGACACGTCGCGTTATATTATATTATTTTTCATCCCATCTATTCGAAAAGTGATGGCGGGTTCCTCGATAAGTGCGCGCAATGTAGGTATTTTACGTCCTAGGGCGGGAAAATGATTTTTTAAGTTTTGACTAATGAATGTTCTTTTATAGTGACCTGTCTAAGGAGGTTCAATGAAATTCCTTGACATTTCATAACATTACATGACATTTCGTGACATTTCATGACATATCCATGAAATTTTGTGACATTTCATGACATAAAATGACATCTCATAATATTTATGACATAAAATGGCATTTCATGACATCTGACATTTCGTGACATTTATGACATTTCGTTACATTTTATAATATAAAATAAAAGAAGGAGGATTTTATTACGATGAAGATTTTTCTTGTACCAACTCTACAAGAATAGGTAAACGTTTTGTCCGTTCCTTAGAAGGTTTGTCTCTGTTCCTTTTCTTTACTCATGTGCTACTAGTAGGGGTCGCAAACCGGGATCCCGTATATCGAAAATACCGGGATACCGAGCTAAATGCAGGACCTATGAATACCGGTTTTGAATTTACTAAAACCGGGATTTTCGGTTTTTTCGATATAGAAAAAATAAATTTCAATTTACATATAAAATTATTAACTTTTCAATAATAATTATTAATTGGGGAAATCTAAACAACGCGACTGAACAAAGTCAGAAATCAGGATGGAAGTATTTTGAGAGGAGAGGAATGCGTTCTAAAGAGATGGAAGGAATATTTTGAAAGTTTATTTGAAAAAGAGGAAATGCAAGTGCGTGACCACTTCACCCGCTGTCCCTACTGGACTTGATGCTGACATCACATCCGCCTCACTATCGTGTACAAATTAAAGAACCTCTTGGTTCATCAGATCATTGCCTTATCAGGTCTAAGGTAAATGTTCATCACGAATCTGTAAAACCAGTAGGAAAGCGTAAGGTCTGGCACTACCGGTCAGCTGAATGGGACGGACTGCGCGATTTTTTTTCCTCTTACCCATCGGCAAGTATTTGTTTCTCGACCGACGATCCTTCCATTAGCGCTGACCTGGTTGCTGACGTTATATCACAGGGCATGGAGTCCTTCATTCCCTACGCCTGTACCAGTCAGTGGTCGAACCAGACCTTGGTTTGACAGATCCTGTGCTGAAGCTGCCAGCACTAAACAAGCTGCTTTCATATGCTGGAGTGAAGCTCCAATGCAAGGATACAAGGACAGCCGAATACAAGAAAATACTTAACCATGCTTCGAGGTCTGCCAAAAAAGCAACAGCTAAAGCAAGACATATACGACGGATTGGTGACAAGCTTGTAAGTTATCCTTCAAGTAGCCGCGCATTTTGGTCGCTTGCTAAAGCAGCCGAAGATAACGTTTGCCAATCCACTCTACCGCCTTGCGAGCGTCGAACTCTGGCCCATAGTGCGAAACAGAAAGCTGATCGACTAGGGTTTCTGTTTGTCTTGAATTCTACTCTTTACGCTAAAGATTCTGTTCCAACACTACCTACTTGCAAGTATTCCATGCAGGAAATCCGCTTTTTTCAATGTTTGGTACGTAAGGAACTGCTATCTTTAGACGTCCGAAAGTCTAGCGAGCCGGACGGTATACCAGCGATCGTCTTACAGAGAAGTGCTCCCGAATTGTCTCCTATCTTAACGCGATTGTTCTCCTTTTCTTATGACGAAGGCGCGTAGTGCTATCTTGTTGGAAGGTAGTCCATGTCCACCCTATTCCTAAGAAGGGTGACTGTACGGACCCAACTAATTATAGGCCTATAGCGATTACATCCCTTCTCTCCGAAGTGATGGAAAGAGTCGTTAACACTCAACTTCTTAAGTACCTCGAGGACCACCAGCTGATCAGCGACCGTCAGTACGAATTTCTTCATGGAAGATCAGCTGGTGTCCTACTAGCTTACTCGACTTATCGCTGGAAAGACTGTTAAGAGTCAAGGCGAAGCTCTCGCAGCCAGCCTTGACATTGCTAAGGCCTTTGATCGGGTTTGGCATGGAGCCCTTTTCGCCAAGCTGCCGTCGTACGGCTTACCTGATAAGACTGTGCGTGGGTTGGCAATTTTTTGCATGGTCGCAGTATTAAGGTCGTTGTTAACGGTGCTTGTTCTGAGACCATGCCAATTAATGCCGGGCAACAAGGGTCTGTGCTGTCGCCCTCGCTTTTCATCCTGCATATCAACGATTTATTACAAATCAGTGATATTCATTGCTATGCGGATGATAGCACGGGTGATGCCAAATACTCAGGCCGTATAAATATCTCTAGGTCGGAAGTCGACGAAAAGAGGACGGAGCTCGTTGCACGGGTTGAGTGCTCTCCCGACAGAGTATCAAGCTGGGGATCACAAAATCTTGTGAAATTCAACCCCACAAAAACGCAAGCTATCGCATTTAAGTACCACAAAAAAGATACTATTCAATGTAGCTCCAAAGTGTCAGAGTATTCCCCTCAACTTATCGAAGACAATCACCATATTAGGTATCGACAATCGACATCTCTAATGAGGTCCAGTTCGGGAGTCATTTAGCCATCAAGGCTAAAGTCACAGCTAAAAAACACGGTGTACTAAATAAGCAGTACTTCACGCCGAGTCAACAACTTTTATTGTACAAAGCGCAGATTCAGCCGCATATGGAGTACTGCTCGCATCTCTAAAGTGGTGCACCGAAGTATCAGCTGCAACCACATGACTCCCTACAGAGCAGAGCCATTAGAGTAGTCGATGACGCGACGCTGACTAAGACACTTGAACCGTTGAGTCTTCGTCGCGATGTTGGTTCGCTTAGTTTATTTTATAGATATTATCATGGGGATTGCTCTGCTTAATTGCTCTGATGAGCTCTTTGATGTGATCCCACCCCCTCGATTTAACCACGGGAACTCGCGTATTCTTGAGAAGGCTCACCTTCATATTATAGACACGTGGTCCTCCCACTCAACGCGTTTTAAGCGTTTGTTCTTTTCGCGTACGTGCGAGATGTAGAATAAACTTCCTTCCGATGTTTTCCCGCAGAAGGTTGATCTGAGTTGCTTTAAAAGGAGAGTTAACAGTTTCCTCTTTCAAAAGAGCAGACAACGCACCAGTATTGCCCCTGGTATTGCAGGTGTTAAAAGGCGGCGGTAACCACTTACCATCGGGTTACATGCTTGTTTGCTTCTCTATATTAATAAAAAAAACGGGTGACGAAAATGAAGATAGCAAAGAAAGTCAAGAGATTATGACAGCTATGAAAAGTATGAAATCGGGTAAGGCTGCAGGGTATGACAGGATTTCGGTCGAGATGCTGAGGGCTGGATAAGGTGTGGTAGCAAATCAGCCTTTTTTGTAAATTTTTTATTTCATTGAGTAAAAAATTAAAATTCTTATACGGATCTTCTAATTTGTTTTTGTTATTCCTCTGAAACCTTTTAAGAAGAGTAACAAACTACTTAAGTGTTATAAATAGTCGTTATTTTAATATATATCGAAAAATTGTTGAGATCTCGAAAATATCGAAAATACCGTAATATCGGTATTTATCAGAAATCAGCACCGAAAATACCGGTTTTGACAAAATGGTCCGGTATTGCGACCCCTAGCTACTAGTCTATCCTCCGTGATCATCTACATGCGCACGTAAACTTTGACAATTGAATGAAAAAATAGACAAACTATTTTTATTTATTACCTTTAGAAATAAAATCAAGAAGTGTTTTGGTGAAGGGTTGCAAAGGCTTTTCACGTAATCAAAAGTCAAAAGTAGAAAGTCAAAGCATTTATTCAGTATATGGGCAAATTAAAAACTGCACTTTCACACGTCAAATAACATTAAATAGATCATATCAATAATTATAATAATTATTATTCTAAAAATAAAAAAGACATTAATTATTGCTGTGAATTAAAAAAAAAGTAATGAGCCATTCAGCTTATATCTAGACACACTTTTACAATCATACAGTTTGAAATCGAATATACTTGCGCAGAGCAACGGCGGGGTACTCGCGGGGAGGCGGGCGGCTCGGACCGCGTCCCACAATCTCGCTTCGTTTGTGGGATCGCAAGAGGGACGCCCTGAACGTGTTATTAATGCACGAGCGAGTTTTAGTTACGAGTTTTTTTTGTGGACACTTGTTCTGTGTATGTATGTTCCGACAGCAAAATACAACAAGGACTTACGATTTCATTTATTAAATTAACACAATGTAATATATAATATTTATTTATTATAAATTAAAAATTACCCAAACCTAGGTATTTAGTAAAATTTAGTTGAGGTTAAAGAATGACATCAAGAAGTTTTTAAAAAAAATAACTATAGGTATCATTTATCATTTATATTTGGTATGAAGGCAAATGATCTTCTATATATAAACTAAGGTTTGTAAGTACATACGCATCACGTCGCTATGATCTTGTGTGAACCAGAGTCACAGTTTTACAATCATATAACAAATCAATAACAATTTTTGTCTCTTAACAGCTCGTAGATTTTTTTTGACAACCCTTGCACATTTGCGGCTGATAGCGTAAGTACTACCTACTCGGGCGGCGGTGTCGAGCAACATCAAAGGCGATTCTCAACTGTATGATTGTAAAACTGTGATCTAGACGTCCACCGTAACACTTAAAACAAATTTTCCAAAAAAAATCCCTTGATTAGTGTAGAGTTGCCAACCGTACTATTACGTGCACCCCCATTGCATGTTTCAGTACTGCGGACAATTTTTATCCAAAAAATTGTGAAATAATGAAACACAATATATACATAAAACGCAAACTAATCGCAATACAAATAATATTCCGAATGAACTGATTGTCCGTCTATCAGCTGCATAATACCGTCGTAACAGGCAACCCTAGATCTGCAAACAAAAGATGAAAACTGAATGACTGTTGAATCTACTGGTGTTTCGGAAGTACCATCAGAGAAGAAAGACCAAAACTCTATGGGGCTCTCAGAAACTCTATGGGGCTTGTCACTTGTTTAACTTCATTTTTTCATTCATATTAACTATTATTTAAATTTACAACAAATAATTACATTATCATACAATTTATATCATATCATGGTGCTTGGGGCATACAGGCCAAGCATTTTTGACGTTCATATAGTCATTTATTATATAGTACGATTTCATCATTAAATTGGATTTTACAAAGGTTTTAAATCTGCTCATAAACCAATCGTTTACATAGATCAACGACATAGATCAATCTTTTCAATTCATTTGATAAATCTTATTTTATTAACAATTTATCTGAGTATGGTAATACTTCCAGATCTAAAATACATTCTGAACCCGCATATTCTGCATTTACTGGCGTACACATTTATCTATTAAATATTAATACCTATATTTTATTATTGTTCAGATAGATTTACTTATTTAATTACATTTTCTACAAATTTATAAGCATAACAGAAAAGTACTCTAAGAAGTGTGATACATATTAAATGAATAATGTCAAAAGAATCGAATATTGCTCAAATGTCATTGTCAAGAGAGACATTTTATGTCAGATAAACGTTAACCTAGTTATACATGTCAATTTATAAAACATGTTGTTAAATGAAATATCAATATTCAAAGGTGAATGTCAATAAAAAATATTATTACAGTTTGGCAAAATAGAGTAGAAATAAATAAGGGCGCCACTATTGCTAAATACTAGTAACCCCGATAGCAGAGAGAGTGGCGGTAAACTTTAAAATTACTTCTTTAGTGGAACTACGGATAGTCTTATTCATGTTAAAACATCTTTAAGTCGCGTAGGTTACGGAAAATATTAAAATACTACTATTAAGTTGCACAAAAAACTTTGTTCATAAATTTTCAGTCACTGACCACAGTTAACATAGAAAATTTTATCACAGATTAGATTATTGCCAGGCCAGAAAAAAAATAGTTCCGTTTCAAGACGTTTTTGCCAACCTATACCGTACAAAATATCGATTAATAATGTCATCAAGAAATTCTTTAATAGAATAATAACATATTTCAATTAGCAGTTTGAATAATTTTGTTTTAAATTTAGAAACACTATGTCTTTTGTACACATGAATAACCATACAATAATCAAATACATACATCACGTCCAATCCCCCAAAAGCTTTTTTAAACAAGCCAGTTATTAGCTTCAAACTTTCTTTAATTTGTTCTAATCATTCTGGTGAAACCATGATTACTTCGTCAATGATAATAAACTTAAATAACTCAAATAGCGCTCTGTATTGATGAGTTTTTTTCGATTTTGAGTGAAAATAGCCTTGAGAGTGATATGCTTAAAACATTATGCACCGTTGTTCCACCTATGGCTGAAGCAGCATTTCCAGCTGAAGCACAAGCAATGTATGCGTTGAAAATTCCATCCGTGTCAGAAGATCTATTACAAATCTTCATGAATGCTTTTATTACAAACGTTTTGCCACTCCCGCTGGCCCAGTCAAATATACCAGGGTTTTTACATTGGTTCTTTGTTTGATATTAAATGATGCATAGTGTGAAACAAAATTCTAAAATCTAGCTGTTCCTCGTTTGCTTTGCGTATAAACCCATAAAATTCTGGATAAGGTAAGATATTCTCTTTCTTTTTAGCAATTGCTCCAAGCTTATCAAACAACGCAGCCGTAAATCATCATTTAAATCTGCGTTTGAATTGTGATATAACTCTGCAAATGGGTTGTCATTAGAAATTCTACCAATTATGTTGTTATCGCTTCTCAGTCATCGGGAACATATTCATGACATAACTCCCTGCAGATTGCCAATGTTTTTTCGATGTCAAGATTTGATTCGAACTCTTTTCTTCGATATAGAATAAGTGCCTCATTTTCTTCGTATAACTGAAGATATCGCGACTCTGCAAGAATTTCCGATTCTTCATGACGGAACGGAAGGTGCAAAGTAACCATTTCTCTCCGATACTCATTGTAGTCTTTCCCCATATCATAATTGCGATATCGAATAACTTTTGGTTCTTCCCTGAGTACATAGTCACCCTTAATATTTTTATAATATTTAGCAACAAACTGAGCAAGAGAAATACCTGCTAAATCTTCAGGTCTCTTCTCGTACTTGTCGAACCAATTTTCCTTCCATACGTCGGTTGAATCATCCTCTAGTTCACTTATTTCTTTCATTGTCTTCTTTATTCTATACCTTTCGACCGGCCAAATGGTTGGTATATAGACAATATCACTTGAACTTTTTGACATTGGCTCTCTCAATAAATACCACGCAGCCTCTTGACTCGTCATCTCAGTGTGGTTCAAAAGATTAATGCTAATATTTTTAGTAATGTCAAATAAATTAAACTCAGGATGTTCATCCATAATTTCAATTATTTGTCTTTGTAAATTGCTAACACCTCTATTAGTTTTATTAACATATTCGACCACGTAAGCAGCACAAGAATATTCTTCAGTTATAAATTGGAAATCAGTGTTGGATCTGACAACGTTGAATATGAATGGATTAAATTGATTATTCCACTTTTCACATGGTTCACGTTTTGGAAAAACTCGTGGTCTATTAATTCCTGCTCGAATAATTTTGACATATTCATCATCTGAAGCAACATCATTTTCATCGTAAAACGATTGAAAACCATTGTATTCGTATTTTTCCAAGTTTTTTTGGATTGCATTATATTTAGTTTTGTACTGTTGGAAACCATTTTCTGTGTCTGGCATAGGCGTCAAAATCATGGTTTTCTTAACAGGCATAAACGGAGCGTCAAATCTACATTTTTGTTGTCGTCTCGATGCTATACCTTCATAGCAAGTAAAAGTATGCTTATGAGTTTGTAATCGGATATCACCAGAAGCCTCGGCAGCAGATACTGATATCAGAAAATCGATAAGATCGATAGCTTTATTATAATCTCTGTTAAGGGCGTCTTCTGGGGCATTATCTAACCAAGCTAAAATATGCGCATGTGGACTACCTCTCTGTTGAAATTCAATTCTTTTAAAGTAATGCAAAATTCTGTAATTTTTGAAAGGACTGTGTCTTTTTGATTGCAATATTTTTAAAAGTATTTGGACTAACTTATTAAAGTATAAAGCGCATGTCACGGCATCTTCATTAATAAGAGTGCTTTTCTCCATAAAATGTAAATCTGCAGCTTCTTCGACCGATATTTCCGAATTATTTTTAAAATTATTCAACAATTGTAATAATTTAGGCCATCCAATTTCATTAGCACTTATGGTAAAGAATACAGTTGGCTTACCATATTGACGAATCATGGAAAAAAGGTCTCTTTTTCTTTCAGCCCAATAGTATGCTGAATTCGGTATGGAACGAAGGAATGCTAAATTAGTTTCAATGCAGTCATGAATAAAATCATCAGATTGTAGTTGCTCTTTATTTATTGTAATACCTTGGCCGACATGCTTGAAGGCAATATTAAGAGAGTCCTTAATTCTAATTCTCATTATGTTCATAGCCATGTACAACAAGTGTTGGGGGGTAACTCCTCGTCTATCAGATCTCCTAAGTTCACTTGTAGCCATCATGAAGGGTGTGACCGCATGCCTAAATTCTCTGAATTGCCCCAAATATATTTGTGGAAAAGATAATTCTTCAGCATGTTCATCAAATAGCAAACTCTTTGGAGCATTACCTAAAAATGAAAGCAAAAGTAAATCTTATGTATCTTCTTGTTCAATACATTAAAGAAACATGAAAATATAAAATGTAAACCTAGTTATAGGGTCCATGTAAATGGTATACTTATATCAAGGACACTTTTATATGGTTTGTATAAATAAATAAAGCTACCTTCGCCTGGAGCGCTTCTCAAGTACATATCGTCGTTCCACATCAATGTTTGCTGCTGTGCCATTAAACTTTCCTCGATGGGTATTTGTTCTAAAATGTCATTGTCGCCATCTTCATCAAAGATGATTTCATCTTCAACGTCATAACTTCTATCGTTCAAAAAACCATCGTCAACTGAAACGCCGTAGGACTTGTAAAGAGGAGTATCCTTTAAATATCTTAGCCACACTTTTATTTTTCTCTTCGTCACTATACCATACACATTGCTAGATTTGTGTATTTTTTTCCTTTTAATATGAACTGTTATGGCATGATCATCATCCACTTGTCTTGGTAACTGATGCACCATTGTATTCACTTCGATTGGAACATTTATCACCTGCCCGTATATTCCATATTGACCGTAAACATGCCGAAGCCTTCGAATTTGCATAAACGGAATCCTTGGCGATATAAGCCTTTCAGTTACCAAGTCCAAAGGAAAATCTTTAAGACATACTGGAAATGGTGGATATTTGAATCCATTGTAAACTGATAATGGTGGGATACGTCGCTTTTGAATGGCTGTAAAGCAAGTCAAACATATTTTTATTTTCAGTATAGCAATGTTTGAGAGCAATGTTCTGATAAATTCAATGTTTGGAATTGCATCGTTGTTCAGCAAATATCTCAAATCATTTCTAAACCACAGTCTGTCGCAAATGTCACAAGCATGACCAAATTCATTTTCAACAAAATCTTTTTCAAATTGTCGATGAGCAGAAGAATTCTGTTGAAAAGCAGAGTATGTTAGAAGGTGTTTATTTAGTGGCGATGATTCAACAACTGGAGAAGGAAAATGCCTTTGAGGAGAATTGTAGTTAGAATGTATTGAAGGACTTGAAGGTACATCTCTCGACGATAAATCTGCAATTTGGGAACTACAGATAACTGGTGGAACATATAGCACACCTTCGTTGGACGAGCCTGCAATTTGTGAAGTATGAATGACTGGTTGTACTCGTACATCTAACACATCTCTGGCGGACGGGCCTGTTAGCAATTTTGATGTTCTTTTTTTATCTCGATACCGCTTAGAATATTCTTTGTTTTTCTGCTTTTGTTTTATTTCATCTTCTTTTCTCTTTTCATCATCAGATAAGTAAGGCGTAAAGTGCAGCTCACGAAGATCAAGATGAATCCAGTTATGTGTATCATTTGCTTTAAAATGACAGAAGCGAGTATCTTCATTTTTTGAAATTACGTTGAAATAGTGGTAATGAACACAAATATTTTGATTGTAAATTTTTGCAAACAAGTATACACAATCCAAATCTCCATATTTATCGTTACTTGAGAGTATGTTATATGCTTCCTGTGGATTGTGGCAGGAGTTTATGTATGGTGAAACACGTAACTGTCTTCTCAAATTACAAGTGAACATTTTAAGTTGCAGAACACGTATGAGTGAGTGGAATAAACAATTACCATCACCTGGAATATCTGTATTTCTGTGTAGAATGACTTTGGGGGTAATGCATTCGTGACTCTCTACATATATATCAAGTTGTTGGGCGAGGAATTGATTTTCTTCGAGCTTTACGTTTTCTAAATTTTGAGAAGCCCTGCATTGTACAACATTATCTGGGTCTTCATTACTGTCCAAGTTCTTTCTTTTCCTGCGAAAAAAACAAAGAAATCATAAAATAAAATAATAACAATATGAATCATAATATATAGGCTGTCCCTAAAAGTAGTGTCAAGCGGAAGTCCAGAGGTAGAACACCTTAAGCCTTAAACCTTAACCGGTATCCAAATCACTCCCATGTAAGTTCCGCGATTTTTGGTAGTTTAGGAGTTATAGCCCTTTATAATAATTTCTAATAAATTACGACTACAGGCACATTTTTGGTCATACTGACTGTTTCGTCCCGTACCAAATTTGCCTGCTCTATGGCATAATGCGTCTACGCGCGCGTGACGTTTGAGCGAAATGACTTTGACGTCTGTCACTTCGCGACAGTTTGCCCAGGAATCGAGTTACCACGTACCTAATCCACGACACACGCTTCCACTCTTAAACAGGACGTGGTACACCTCCCTTTTGAATTCCTGGTCGTAAACACTGACCTTAATAATTTAGATAATTGGCTGATTTTTTTTTTAGGAATGTAGCTTGATCAGACTTTGAAAGCCGATTAAATAAAAATAAAACTGGCCAAGTGCGAGTCAGCATCGCGTCTCTTATCGCACACTTAGGGAGGGTTCCGTACAATACGAAACATAACAGAGTTTCAACCTCATATATTTTATTAATTGATATTACCCAGAATATTTGGTTTGGTTGCGATCTTGAAAGACGGGGCGCGTTTACTAGCGCCATCTATGTCATTTTTCCGAAACTAATTAGATAGATGGCGTTTAAAAACACGTTTTTTGTATGGGGACCCCCTTTAATTTTTAACCTTATTTTGTTTTTAGTATTTGTTGTTCTAGCGGCAACAGAAATACACCTGTGAAAATTTCAACTGTCTAACTATCACGATTAATGAGCTATAGCCTGGTGACAGACGGACGGACATACAGACAGACAGACAGACAGACGGACAGTGGAGTCTTAGTAATAGGGTCCCGTTTTACCCTTTGGGTACGGAACCCTAAAAATGACACAATTTTCTTTCAAACCAGTTTCAAATTTCAATAAAATTTCTATTTTAATAATAATCTATGGTATAAATTTGATGAACCTATCTTTAGAGCATCATACCTTTGGATACCCCTTGAGGTGTTCTACCTTTGGACTTCCGCTTGACACTACTTTCTGGAACACCCTGTTTATTACAATATTTAAAATATAAAATTAAATTACATTTGCAAATTATCCAATTTCTTTTGGGACGATTCTTCTACATTTTTGTCATTTTCCTTCAAACGTTTTATACGTTGATAATATGCCCTTTGATTCTCACGATGTCTTTTTCTTTTTGCTTCTTCTTTTTCTTCCTTTGAAACTTTTTTCTTCAAATCTTTTTGACGCTGACGCCATGCCCTTTGATATTCCCGATTTCTATTCCTTTTTTTTTCTTTTGTTTCTCTGAAAAACGAAGATTATTTATTATTATGTTATTTCATTTGAAATTATTTGTTTTTTATCGTATTTTTGATAATTTTATACGGAATAGACGTTTTATATCACAATTGCTACTCCTTATATAAAAAACCAATGAGTCACGACTCACGCGTGCATTGCTTTAATGTACTATTAAAAAAGAAACGATTTCCCTCAAATATGTCACTTAAATTTGTCACGCGTATTTTTTCCACTTAGCACCGTGATTTTGTTGCTGCCTCTCACATTAATAACTGCACATGTGCTTATTGTGATGTTATAAAAATATAGGTTAATGCTATAGAGTATACACATATTACAAACTAGCTATTACCCGCGGCTTCGCTCGCATAATTTGAGTGGTCAAACGCTAGCCTATAAGACATTAAAAACAAAAAAAAGTTTTATGACCAGTAAAGTCAAGATCGATGATCCCTTGACTTGAATGACAACTCGCGCGAGCGCCCTGCGCTCCGTCTTACGAATTTTCGATCAGGACACGTGATCTGACGCGAGTATAAATTTTTTACCCATCCCAAGAAAAGTGCACAACGCCATGCTAAAGAAGTTTTCACTTCAGAAATATCCTATGTCCTTCTATGCCTTATGTATTGTTACTTGTAGTATTATTTATTCTGTGGTATTGTACTATCTTACTGTATTTGTACAAAATTTCTACTGAATCGGTCAAGCAGTTGGGTCGATAAGAGGCCACACATTTACAAAATTAAATAATAAAAATCTAGCAACCCAGTCTCGACTGCCAATAAAAAGTATCCTATATCCTTCTATGTTCTACTGACTGTCTTTGTACAAAATTTCAGCAGAATTAGTCAATCCAATCCATTTGCCCGAGAAGATATCATATGCAGTGTAAACTCCACGTAACATCCCTCGATTTAACGACAAACTCCCTAAAGCGTCGAAATCAATGGGCTTTGGTTGGTTTAGCTTGTCTCCACATAGCATTATATCCACTCTTCATAACGACCACAATTGAGTAATAAAAAGTACTTTTTAAGTTGCTAAAATTAGTAAAAACTGCGCAGCTGTGCACGTTCTTTTGTCGCTTTATTATCCTAGCCTGCAATAAATTCGTCTGTCGGCATCATGTATACCGAACTTTCTAAGGAATTCGTTCTTTTGTTTACAAATTGGGATTGCTTGCACGTGTAGATTGTTATTGACCATGACTAATAAGTAGGAGTTATCTTTACATTATCATATTCTTAGTCGCTTACAAACTTTTAAACTGTAAACATGGCTACTAAAAGAAAATCACTGTGTATTCACGAAAAAGTTTTTACTACACTATTTTGAAATAATCTTTTCTTTTTCTAATTCTGATTTTTCTTATCTCCATTTAACGACAACTCTCTATAACGCCATAAAATGGACAGTCCCTTCAGTGTCGTTAGTCGTCATATAGAGTTTACACTGCATTTACAAAATTCAATGAAAAAATTTAGACATTGACTCGACAGCCAGAAAATGTGTATCCTTTATTTATCCTATTCTGCCCTATGAACTGTCTTTGTACAACATTTCAGCGAAATAGGTCAAGTCGTTTGACCGTAGAAAGTCCCAAACAAATAAACAAACTGACTTTCGCATTTATAACAAGTATCCAATATATTTGTTGATTTGGTATATTTTTTATTAGCATGATTAATGTAGACAGTAAATTATATTGGAATAAATAAAAAACTAACGTTCAGAATAGAAAACGAAAAAACTTTAAAAGTAATGACTAACATGACGAAAGAAAAAGAAAGTCGAAACATGTTGGAAGGGAACAAACCCGGCACCTACTGCACTCTAATACATAAATAGTTTTAAACAATCGGCTAGTTTACTCGTTCAGAAATTGAAAAAAATTGAAAATGTTTCTGTAAATATCAAATACACTGTTAATAATTTTAATAATCTGTGTTATATACAAAAATACTTTTGCGTGGGTATATGATCAGACGAAATCCAAATTCTGATTCTATTCACACTAACGCAAGTTCAAAATATATGGGAACGACTATTTTTCCGCAACGAAGTTGTTAATTTTGAAGCTGCGCTAGCGTGAATTAGGGGGCCTGTCCTGACGCCACGCTTGTGCACAAATAATAGATTATATAGAATGTATATTATACTTCATATATAGCTGGATATATTAAAAATGATACACTTCACTCGAGATTTTTCTGAAATGAAAACTTTTTTAACGGCATTGTGCACTTTTCTTGGGATGGGTAAAAAATGTTAACTCGCGTCAGGGCCACGTGTCCTGATCGTAAGACGAAGCGCAGGGCGCTTGTGCGAGGTGTCATTCCAAAATATTAAAAATAGACGTGTTCAAGTTTTCACTTCTGCAGGCACACCCGGAGCGCAACCCGTTGTGTTTTTAATTTAACAAACAATATTTCAGTCATAAAAAAAAATGCAACACATAAAAGTATCAGTACTATCTATGGGCTTTTGTGGTTAGTGACGGCGAGCAACGACCTTAAAAGTACCGAGCTTGATGCGCAGCGACATTATGATTTTCGAAATTAAACTATCAACTGCTGAAGAAGGTGCTTGTACCATCAAGTATAGACCTATATTTGTTTATATAATTATGTTTTCTTATAATGTAGATTGCATAAAATTTACTTAAAAATATACTTTTTCCCGTGTCCTACCAAAGCCCTTGTTTTTTAGGGTAACCAATATCCTAAAAGTTATTTTATAGTACCTATAACCTACGCCGCACATCACACATGTGCTTATTGTAATGTTATAAAAATAAAGGTTAATGCTGTATAATCATATTACAAATATTACATCTATAATGTGTAGGTACATATGTATATTTTTATAAAGTACTCACTCATTTTCTTTCAGTATTTCTTCGTCACTTTTTTCATTATTGGATGCACTTTGTTCAATTTCCATATTTTAAACACTTTATTTAAATACACAAATTCTACAAGTATACAGATGGTCAGTCACCATCCGTGGATGTGCGAAGCAGGTTGCAGTACAAACACACACGCACACTCGTGCAAGTGCCCTCCGCTGCTTAAACGAAACAGCAGAAGCAGGCATACATTTTCGCCACGCGGTAGAAAGAGAGGGGGATATTACTTCCTCTCATACGCCACGCCACTACGGCGGTCCACTCTCCATCCGTCTTACGAATTATCGATTAGGTCACGTGACCAGATGCGAGTTTAAAATATTTTACCCATCCCAAAAAAGTGCATAACGGCACTAAAGAAGTTATCATTTCAATAATACAACCTATCAGCGTTTGTCTGCATTGGATTGTCGTACACGACAATCCAATGGTACACCATAGACCTAAAACCAGCGTTAAATAAGTGCCAATTTCGAATGTCCCCAAAAGTCAAAAGTCATTATTTCAATTAGCAGCAAAGATGGCATTCTTCATATTAAACCCGAACAGTTAATTGATGCTTTGCGTTCTAGATCAGTGTCTAGGTCAACCTTGGAAGGTGAAGGTTCAACATGTTGTGCATGCTTGATACCGCTAGACTAAGCTAAGCTAGTCTAATCTAGACTTGAAGCAGATGTAGGTTACACTTATATATACCTAGATAGCAGTGGAAACTAGACGAATCTAGTCCTATTTAAGTTAGACGAATCTAGACTTAAAATAGCAGAGACCCTGGACGAGATAGATTAGATGCAGAAATTATCAAAAGAGGTTATTTTAAAATAGAGCTGCGTAGAAAACTCAATGGGCCAGCTTCTAAATTCTGGTGCGTAGAGTCAAGGTGGTGGTAGTATTTGTAGGTGTTCTGTTAGGACTGGTTTGCGGTGCGGTATACAGGTATTATGCAAGTTGGCAGCCAAAATAAGGACAGAAAATAGAAAGGGTGCACGCCTACCTTGAAGTGGTGGTTTCCTGTTCTCCTCTTTTGTTGTGAGGGCCAGCTGGCCTACTGGTTTCCTTTTCTTATTGAGCTGCAGAAGTGTCGTGAAGAAAAATCTTATCTAAATCTAATCTAATCTCAAAATTACTTTGCTATCATGTGAGTGAGGAAGATATAATAGCAGGCGTGCGTGTGTGAAAGAGAAAATATTGATTGCGAATGGAATACAGGAAAAGGAAATGCTGCCAACTTAACATAGACTATTAGAATTTTGCAAATACTTGAAGTTAAATAATTGATTTGAAAATGGCGTAAACTCAATGAACACATTATACATAGATCAGTCAGGGGTGGTATTAAATGTATAATTTAAGTATTATAAAAGTGAAACTATCTGTACTTTATTTAGTAGGCGCTGAAAGAGACTAAGCCTTCACATTCAACTATATAACGCTTGTTCGGGTACCCCAACTAGATTTTTTTTAATAGTGATTTAGACTCAGTGTAGATATCTCACTGCTATTACTATCTAGCCTTATAACTAGGCTAATAAATAAGCCCAACTAGTTTATATATACAAATTTAAGATACTTACTCTTCAGATGATTCTGTGGTTGTAGCTTTACTCTTTTGATCTTCAACTGCCGTCAAATCTTTAGATTCATTATCTGGCTCATTTGCTGTATATTCTATTTTAATATCCACACAAACGGGTTTCTGAATTTCTTGATGTTTTTGCTGGTAGTCTTGAGTGTCCAGGGAATGCCGATTATCCTGGGTTTCTTCAGATCCCTGATTGATTCCATCCCCATATCCATCATCTTCCACTTCCACTTTGACCCATACAGTGGAAAACATTTCCGCTGGGGGCTGGTTTTCCGACTCAGGAGGTTTCTCAGGGTCGGCCATTTTACTCGGAATTGTGTTGGATTGGATTCAATCGATAGCTTCTACACATTCAGTATGTATAATTAAATTACAATCGAACATTATCATAATTTATAATGCTTTTAAATATACTTTTACCACCACTAAATATTAACATTTTTGTTTGGTTTTTGTCAAAAAAGCGGAAACAGAAGACCACAGAACTAGACTTAAATTTAATCACAGACTAGTGATGTTGCGATAGCGATAGTCTATTTATCGAATCGATTGTATCGTGATACTATTGTGACCTTGAAAATCAGTCGTACTATCGATAGCCCTATCGAAACTATCGTAATTTGACGACACTATCGATACTATCGATTGTTAAAATTAAGCTATTGCTCAAGATCGATATATCGATAGTCGTGCCCTATCGATAGGAGAACATTTTACGATAGTATTGCTTGATAACAATACGTCAGGCGCTACCGTGTAATATACTTTCGTAATCATTAAACACGCCGTATATTTCTGTCCCTCTGTAACCGACCAGGTGTCGTTTTATTCCCAGTCAATAGTATCGACATCACGTCGATAGTTACTAAACCATTACTATCGATACTATTGAAAGTCATCGATAGGTCATAGATATTATCGATAGTATCAACTATTTTTTTGCGATACTATCGATAGAATTGATAGTATCGTATTTCGATAGTATCAGTTCAATAGTATCGCCTGATTTGCTCTATCGACACTATCGATAGTATTGCAGCATTTCGATATTTTCGAAAGCACTATTGACTGAACTGTCGACTATTTTTCAAAGTCAACTATCGATAGCGAAACTATCGACTATTGCAATGCAACAACGCTGTGACAGACTAGAAGGTGTAGAGATGCTACGCGTACGCTACGCATAGTTTAGTTAATTTTTGACAAGTGACAGCCGTTAGCCGTCTGATCTGACTGACAGGTAGAAAAACCGACTGACATCTTCACAATGACAGTGACATTTTTCATATTTATTATTAGGTTTCATGCGATACGATTTCAATCGGCAGACAGCAATAATTTTGCAGAGGTGATGCCGCTGGGGCACTGCCAGCTGCCAGCCCAGCACCTAGCACACTGGCTGGCCGCTTGCGCCATGCCTTTAGGCCTCTACGGTTAATTCACCGTGAGTATACACAGTCGTCAGTGTTGTACTCTATGGATAACTGTGGAATCTTGTTGATATATGCCGGCGTCGCGACCACGGATAAAGACAGAAGGATAGGAAACTGACGTCTTAAAAAGTTCTGAAAATCTGTAGCAGAGTAGTGCTCAGGCCCGCTGGTTCAATGCCGGTGTCTCCGCGACGCGACGTGACGAGACACGACGCAACGAGACGCGACGTGACGATGCATTTGGAGTCGCGCGGCAAAACTTGCGACGCCACCAAATTATCTCAATGCAATTTGTATCTTATTGTGTAGTTAATAAAGTTCATTGTTTATCACGCGGTTCAATTGTTTCTTCCCACTGCGCCGCGCGGTGCAGCGTGACGTCGCACGGCGCAGTCTGAAGCCGTCGAACTAACTCAATAAAATGTGTATCTTTTTGTATATTAAATAAAGTTATTTTTTAGTTATTACTCTTAATAAGTGCGCGCCGCGTCGCGTCGCTTTGTGTCGCGGAGTGAGCCGACCCTGATGAGCTGATGACACAGTATATATCATGCACAATTTAAATAATAGTACACTCTTATGTTACATCTTGTACATATAATTATTTCATAATTAGATTGACTTCAGACCAATCCACACAAAAATTTCAAGCTGTCTTTCATACTGGTTGACTCAAGAAGTTCAACCAACGACATACCGGAACTCGGCGAACAGATTGGTAAAATAGATCAACTTTAACTTCAACTTTTTTTTTGGTGACTTTTGCAGTGCTCGAGCAAGGGTGTTCCCTTGCTCTAGCACTGCAGTTTATGAGACAGGATATTTTAGGTACTAGATGTTAGTCTATTATACACCCCACACAGCATCTCTACTCAGTCTGTGCATAGGTATAATGTATACAATAGTTTCAGAATAAATAAAGTGGCTATAAAAATATGGACGAACAGACAGACAGACATGAAAAATCTATAAGGGTTCCGTTTTTTGCCATTTGGCTGCGGAACCCTAAAAATCGCATTTAGCGTCTTGTAAAATTGCTGATATTAAATTGCTAATAGTCTCGTGTGGGGTAACTTGTTAATTATCAAGTGACATATAAAAAATTAAATGCCAAAATTCTCTGACACATATAGTAATCTGTGGCCAAAATCAAGCCTCCCTCACTCTGACACATATAGTAATCTGTGTCCAAATGTCTCACTCAAGCCAAAATGGTTCGTGAAAAATAATTTCCGAGAAATTTGGTGTTATTGTTTCATTGGAATCAGGCTATATATTTGGTACTTCAGTCGACTTCAAATTCTCGCCATTAATATTATTTATAACATAGTCTGCTTTGTGATCTGTGTGTTACCTTTGTCAGCAATAATCGTAAGTAAAACCTTATAACGTTGTCTATATTTATGGTACAGATTGAAATCGGCAAAAAAAGACTTCCACACAACGCATCTCCCCAACCTACCTGGTTCTTATTTTTATCTTTTTTATTATCGAGTTTACGTTAAGCGCAGGTTTTGCACACGGTCAATTTTCTGTGCCTCGTGAAATAATATCGGATAAAATATCGGAATAAAATCGGCGCTGCAAGCGAAACCAATACAATAAAAATAAATTTTATAATATTATCTTTTGAAGAAGGTACTTCAGAGGTTTTTATCGTGTAAGTAAAAGTACAATACAGATGCATGTACTTATTATAATTACATGTGTTGATGAAGGGTGTTTTATGTGTTCTATGCATTTTTTATTGTATGTCACTATAATGCAAGACTGCAAACAACATTATGAATATTTATAAAAGCTAAAGGTAGTGTAAAATACTGTCCTTTAAAATAGTGCTACTACACAACTAAATAATCGTAGTATGTGGACTTCTGAACTGGGCAAGCCAAATTTTGTGGCGGCAAGATGGACTTTTTTTTGTTATCTCAGTCTACAAATGAAAAAAGCAGCATAAACAGTTTCTTTCTCTACAGTCAATATATAAAATATTTGAAAATTAATTTCTGAAACACTTTAAATCTCTGCTGTATGAAACTTTGCAGAAGGACTTCAAAGTTTCATACAGCAGAGATTTAAAGTGTTTCAGAAATTAATTTTCAAATATTTTATATATTGACTGTAGAGAAAGAAACTGTTTATGCTGCTTTTTTCATTTGTAGACTGAGATAACAAAAAAATATTCATTAATAACTTGTTTTTGATTTATATCTATACTAATATTATAAAGAGAGAACATTTGTATTTTTGTATGTTTGTAATGATTTGGGCTAAAAAACTACTGAACCGATTTAAAAAATTCTTTCACTAATATATAGAATGGACTTTCGGAATGAAAATAGGCTATATATTATCCCGTTTAAATCAAAGGTACATTCGTGGAGACCTAATTTGCAACCTAAGTTGGCAAAAAAACGGTCGAAAAAACACGTTTCTTACGAACGCTGCTGAATTAAAAATAGATAGAAGAATATTTTCTATGCAAGAGTTCTACAACTTATTAAGACCTACAAAAAAGTCCGCGACAGCATATGTCTATCTCTTAAGGTTGACTCACAGTAACCATTTTAATCTTAAAATTTTTGGTAAAAAATATTACATAACTTCCAAGGCTATTTTCAAGTATATAGTATTAATCCTTATCCAAATAATTACGTTAATTAGCTTGGCCACATATTATAGATTAAAATTGTTCTTTACAGTATATAATTCAAATTAAAACTTTAGAAGATATCACGAATTTCACATACACACATCGCAAAATTAATAAAATATTTGCAGTGAAACCACAGATCAGGTCATAGTTACTACAAAAATATTATTATAAGCTTAGCTATGCTGTAGATCCCCATCAATCACAATCAATTTGAAGTCAGTATAGTATAATAATATGAACTATTGTATAAAATAATATTAATCTATATATATAATAATATAATATTTTAAACCACCCCGACTGATCTATGTATAATCTTTTCATTAAAAGCATTCTAATGACTCTAAACACGACATTTAAAATCTGAGCTGTAAGTTAGTGAGGATTTGAGTATTCTGTAGAGTCCAGGAGATGTCCTAGCATCAGGTGAATGTTTCCATGTTCTTACAATATCGTTGAAGAAGAAGATTTTCGAATTGATCAGATCTATGAAAGTTGATTTCATAGCGCAATTAACTAGAAAAAAGCTCATAGTTTTATATCAAAATCGATTCATCCGGTTGGGTGCTAAGATGCTACAGACAGACAGACAGATCCACACGTTAAACGTATAATACCCCTACTTTTTGTGTCGGGGAACGCCGTAAGGTTACAGCGGCAGATGTTCTCCTTGGTGGTAAGCTACTTTTTAGGGTTCCGTAGCCGAATGGCAAAAAACGGAACCCATTATAGATTCGTTATGTCTGTCTGTCCGTCTGTAGGTGACATTTGTGTGCCCCCCCTCTCTATGTATATATAATAAAATATATATAATTCGTTAAGGTTTTGTGTAAATTGGATGAAATATGACGATGATTGTTAAATATGTTCATATTTTATATTCGATGCAACAAACTGATGCAAGTTAGGTTTAAGTATCTGTTATGTTATATTTAAAGTATAGAAAATAAATAGATAACATTTTTATTATTCGTCATCATCAGCAAATATCTGTCCCTGCTGGACATAAGCCTCTCTAATCTTATTATTAAAGTATCCTATGGGTTCATCCAGGTTAAAAATTATCTGAATGATAAATTTCATCCAATTAGATTCAGCCATTTTTGCGAGAAAGATTAAAGCCTGCAATACATGTTGGCCGAGCTACAGCCCACATGAGCGTAGGCAAATCGATGCAAGGTAAGTGCTACCGTCTAGACGTTCGGCAAGTCTACGCAAACTATTGCAAGCGGCCAATGTAGACGAGTTTTCTGAAGCTTAAAGCTGCCCACACGTTGGTAGCCGTCAGTTTGTGCCTTTGATTTGTGCAGAAAAACCGACACGGCTCCGAAGTGAGGCGAGTGGCCGCGAGCGACAACAAGTGGTGACAAGTCACTGCAAATGACCTCTATACACGTTGGCACTTGTATTCACTCGGCCAGCTAGGCAAACGACACCAAGCGATGGCAAGGCAAGGCAAACATGCCGTCCAGACGTCGGTAATGGCTCTCACTCGGCAGCGTTGGGCCAACATGTATTGCAGGCTTAACAAACATTTATCTTACACTCACCATCACCAACTTATTACATCTTAATATGAAAGCATCTAGATGGCGCTAGGATGAGTTGCATCAATCTTCATGTATATATTGCCTAAATATATGAGATCCTGCATTATGCCAACTATATTTTCCATAATGTTAGTGCCAGATGCACTTTCTTCGTCATCAAACGTCTTGAAATGTGTACTCTTTACGCAACATTTACTTATAATATAAGTAGGACTTAGATAATCATTCTTTAACACGTTCGCTGCTGAAAACACACACCGTGCGTTTTTTCGATTTTTGGCATCGGAAGTAAAATTAAAAAAAATATATAATACATGTTTATTTTAAATTAATTTTTTCACAAGGGGTGCGTGTGACCTTCTGCTGTTGGATTTTAGTTTTTATTTGATGCCACACCTACGAAAAAAAATAATAAAAAAATAATTTAAAAAATGAAAAAATATGCGAAAAAGTGCCGCAGTCAAAGTGTTAATGCAATATTTACTTATACAGTTGACTCTCGTTAATTCGAAACTCTCTCTCTTAAATGACTCTTTAAATGTTATGAATTATCGAGTGTTTGAAATATCAAATGGTTCGAAATTCTTGAAAGAAAAGAAGTAATTCGAATTATTGAGTAATAATCAATTAAATATGTATGTATTATTTATTTAGGACTCATAACTAACTCAAACTTTTAATCTGTAAAGAACGTATACGATGATACTAGTTTGAACTTGTTTAAAAATGTACTTACCTCTGCAAATTTTATAATCTTTCTCTCTCTTTCTATCTGCAACTTGACGAATGTTTGACGCCAATGAGTTCTAATTATAAAATTTGCAGAGGTAAGTACATTTTTAAACAAGTTCAAACTTGTATCATCGTATACGTTATACGATGATACAAGTTTGAACTTGTTTAAAAATGTACTTACCTCTGCAAATTTTATAATCTTTCTCTCTCTATCTATCTGCAACTTGACGAATGTTTGACGCCAATGAGTTCGAATTAACGTGCGTCGTTTTGTTACATAGTGATGATATTTTTATTCGAATTACCAAGTGCATAAAAATGTATTGATTTTGTTTGAAATATAAAGAGATTTTCTAGGGAACTCATGATAAGTTTGAAATATAGAGAGGTTTGAATTAACGAGAGTCAACTGTATTATAAGAAGGACTTACGTCATCAAAGACTCAAATATACGATGGATACTAAGTACTTAATATTAATTCTAGTTCGTATACATATAGGAATGACGTCTATAGAAATTAAGTTGCGAAAAAAAACATATTATAAGTTAAAATTTCTGTTGAGGTCGCACGTGTCAATTTTTTTTGTTTGTTTTATTTAATTGCTCTAGTCATTGTAATACAGCAAAATAAACGGTTGCATTATTTTGACATGTAATAATACACTCAATATGTATCTGTGTTTTTAACAACAATTGTTTCTTGAAATTTATCACTATGCATGTAGAGACTACCGGCAGTACCGGCCCTCAAGTTAAGTGACAGTGTGACTGTGGTCACACATGCCAAATGTCAAGAATTGAGCAAATCTGTCAGTACCTCCAGGAATATATTGGGGACAATCTTTGCAAGGATTATCCTAGGTTAATCCTTGCTATGCTATAAAAATTGTAAGTCTCAGTGATAGTCTTATTTTGCTGTTTTTATACAAATAGCAACAGCCTCGCGGTTTCACTAGCATAGTTCCCGTTCCCGTGAGTATATGTGGATAAAATATAGCTTATCTTACTCGCTGATAATGTAGCTATCCATTAGTGAAAAATTTTTTTAAACTGTTCAATAGTTTTTGAGTTAAATCGTAACAAACAAATAAATAAAACCGGCCAAGTCGAGTTGGACTCGCCCACCGAGGCTTCCGTACCAACGCTGGTTGGTTCCAATTAAGCTAGACCTCTAAATTGTATGAGCACTCATATAACTCAGAACATAACATAACATATTATGATATCTTTATTGGCGTATAATATGTATGTATGGGGACACCCTTTTATTTTTAAACTGTTTTTATTATATGGATTTTTTCCTTTATTTGTGCTGTAAGACCTTGTTTCTTGCCAAATTTCATGAGTGTAGGTCAACGGTACCCTATAGGTTTTCGACCCAAAACCTATAAGGGTACTTCCGGTTGACCTAGAATTGTCAATTTTGGTTAAAAGCAAGGTAAAGGAAAAATTCCGAATAATAAAAAAAACTGAAAATTAAGGTAAATTTTGGTACTTACAAGTTTTCGCAAAAATCTAAATTTGCCCATATCTTTTTATCGTGTTGACTCAGGACCTTGATTTTAATACGCCTCATAGGGACTATAGACCTCAGTATCTGGTATAAATTTCAACTTGCTCGGTCAACCAGTTCCTGAGAAAATCGGTGGTGACACACGGACAGACAGACAGACGGACAGACAAGGAAGTGATCTTATAAGGATTCCTTTTTTTACCTTTTGAGGTACGGAACCCTACAAATCAAATCTTCCCTCTGTATGATATTAGTTATTAGTTTTATAATATTAATAGTATAATATTAGATAAACAATTTATGTATTGTATTTTCTCTTTATATATATATATACTAGAAATACCCCGCGGCTTCGCCCGCGCTAAAGACTTATTTTATTTACTTAAAACTTTTATTTGGTAAAAACCTTTCTATCATAAAAGAAATCAAAGAAGTAAAAGACAAATCGGTTCACCCGTTTTCAAGTTATTGCGTGACTAAGGGAAATAGGGATTTATATTTATAAAACCCAAAAAATCATATTGATTTTCAGACCTTTTTACCAACCCTTTGCAAAAATTCTGCAACATGTATTAACTAATTTATTTACAGAAGTACTTAAGTAAATCTATAAGGTTATATATATAATTAAAAATAATAAGTATTATCCGGGGGGAAATTTTTAGACAATCCTTTCTAAGCGGATACCTACGTCATAACAACTATCGGCATTCTAAATTTCAGGGCAATCCGAAACAATATTGATTTTTAGACTCGGTTACCCTACTTCACTCTCTTAGTGTGGCATACTGAAAAAGCCTGAAACTTATTTATTTACAGAATTACTTGTGTGTAATGTCGAATAAAATGACTATTCAAACTTTGAACCCCCGCTTCATCCCCTTAAAGAGTGCATTTTGAAAAATCCTTTCTTAGGTATCCATCTACGTTAAAATAACTATCAGCATGCCAAATTTCAGCGCAATCCGAAAAAATACTGATTTCAGACAGTGGGGTAACCCACTTCACCCTTTTAGGGGTGGTATTTCGAAAAAGCCTGAATCACGTACTTACTTATTTTTACTTGTGCGAAGTTTCGAATAGAAAAGACTATCTTATCTTGTTTCTCCATACAAACTTTGAACCTCCGTTTCATCCCCTTAAGGGGTGAATTTTAGAAAATCCTTTCTTAACAGATTCTAACGTCATAATGAGTATCTGCATGCCAATTTCAGCGCAATCCAAAACAATATTGATTTTAGACTTTGTTACCCCACTTTAACCTTTTAGGGGTGGCATTTCAAAAAAGCCTGAAACACGTATTTACTTATTTTTTTACTGAAGCAGTTGTGTGAAGTTTCGAATAGAAAATACTATCTAATCTTGTTTCTCCATACAGACTTTGAACCCACATTTCATCCCCTTAAGGGGTGAATTTTAGAAAATCATTTTTCAGAGGGAACTAACGTCGTAATAACTACCTGCATGTTAAATTTCAGTGCAACCCGAAACAATATTGGTTTTCAGACTTTGTTACCCCATTTCACCCTTTCAGGGGTGGAATTTTGAAAAAGCCTGAAACACGTATTTCCTTATTTTTTTATTGAAGCACTTGTGCGAAGTTTCGAATAGAAAAGACTATGCTATCTTTTTTGTCCATACAAACTTTGAACCCCCATTTCATCCCCTAATTGGGTGAATTTTTAAAAATCCTTTCTTAGTACACCCTTACTACGTACTCAAAGTCAAAGCATTTATTCAGTATATGGGCAAATAAAAAATTTGCACTTACACACGTCAAATTACATTAAACAGATCATATTCAATAAAAAATATTATAGATATAACAGAAACATAACTTATTGCTTTGAATTTACAAAAAAAAACAAAAGTATTGAGCCATTCAGCTTTCATCTAGACGTCGAATGTCACACTTAAAACACATGTTTAATTCCCCTGATTAATTTAGGGTTGCCAACCGTACTATTACGTGCACCTGCAACCCAGTGCATGTTTCAGTACTTCAGACAATTTTTATCCAAAAAATTGTGAAATAATGAAACATTATAAATAAATAAAATAAAACGCAGACTAATTGCAGTACAAATCATATTCCGAATGGAACTGATTGTCCGTCTATCAGCTGCATAATTCCGTCTTAACAGGCAACTCTAGATCTGCAAACAAAAGATGAAAACTGATTGACTATTGAATCTACTGAGACAAATATACCCATCAAATTTCAAGTCTCTACGACCAGCGGTTTAGGCTGTGCGTTGTCTGTCAGTCAGTCAGTATGTCAGGACAAAGATTCTTATAGTATTAGACTAGAAGTGCCCCGCGGCTTCGCACGCGTTAAAAACTTTTTTTATTTACTTAAAACTTTTCTTCTGTAAAAACGATTCTACCATTAAAGACATCAAATAAGAATTATCCAAATCAGTTCACCCGTTTTCATGTTACCACGTCAAGACTAAGGCAATTCGGGATTCATTATAAATGGGTGATTTTTTAATTTTACCCGAAAAACCCAAATTTTTAGACTTCGTTACCTACCCTATTTTGAAAAATCCTACAACACGTACTTTATCTCATCTTGTTTCGCCATACAAACTTTGAATCCCCGTTCCGTATCCGGGAGGAATTTTGAGAAAATCCTTTCTGAGCGGATACCTACGCCATAATAACTATCTGCATTCTAAAGCTTCTTCAGCGCGATCCGAAACAATATTGATTTTTAGACTTTGTTACCCCAGTTTATCCACTTAGAAGGGCATTTTGAAAAAGTCTGAAACTCGTATTTTACTTATTTATTTACAAAAGTACTTGTGTGAAATGACGAATAAAACGACTATCCCAACTTTGAACCCTCGCTTCATCCTCTTGAAGAGTAAATTTTGAAAACTTCTTTCTTAGTGGATACCTAAGTCAAAATACCTATCTGCATGCCATATTTCAGCGCAATCCGAAACAATATTGATTTTCAGACTGTTACCCATTTCACCCTCTTAGGGGTGGAATTTCGAGAAAACCTAAAACACGTGTTTACTTATTTATGTCCTGAAGCACTTGTGTGAAGTTTCGAATAGAAAAGCATATATTAACGTGTTTACTTACTTAAGTACTTGTGTGAAGTTTCGGATAGAAAAGACTATCTAATCTTGTTTCTCCATACAAACTTTGAACCCCCATTTCATCCCCTTAAGGCGTGAATTTTGCTACATCCTTTCTCAGAGGATACTAACGTCATAATAACTATCTGCATGCCAAATTTCAGCGCAATCTGAACAATATTGATTTTTACACTTTGTTACCCCATTTCACCCTTGTCGGGGTGGAATTAAAAAAAAACCTAAAACACGTATTTACTTATTTTTAGGGTTCCGTACCCAAAGGGTAAAACGGGACCCTATTACTAAGACTACGCTGTCCGTCTGTCTGTCTGTCTATCTGTCTGTCTGTCTGTCTGTCTGTCCGTCTGTCACCAGGCTGTATCTCATGAACCATAATAGTGAGACAGTTGAAATTTTCACAGATTATGTATTTCTGTTGCCGCTATAACAACAAATACTAAAAACAAAATAAAGTTAAAAATTAAAGGGGGTCCCCATACAAAAAACGTGTATTTTGTATAGCGCCATCTGGTCAAGGTGTCATCTGCGTGTTAACAACCTCAGAGTAACTATTACTCATAGACATATACTACTAGACGGAACATCTCGAACTGGCATTGTCGAATACCGCGAATAAGCTGGCTGGCATATTCTCGCTCACACGTAGCTCGGCACTCGAAACAACAGCACGCGCTTATGTTAAAAATTGCGTATCCGGAATGCCATCGTGTGTCCTCAGATACTGCAAAATCCAGTCAGGAAAAACAAACTGAGACGAGTCACTTTTCACAATTAAGTTCAGATTTTCGAATTAAAACCCGCATACATAAAACGTTATTTTGTTAATTTGTAATGACACTTCACGACGCGACGCCATGTTTGCTGGCGCCATGTTCGTAGATTATGTAAACAGATGTGACATTATAGCGCGAAATGAAATTGCCTATTTTTAAATTTTGAAGAAAATAGTTTGACATGTGTGTGTATACTGTATAATTATGTCTGTGGTATCTTAGCTCCCAACCCAAGTGACTGGACCGGATTTTAATTTAGTTTTGTTTATTTTTTTAATTCATACTATTCTATGAAACCGACATAAAAAGAAGGAGGTTCTCAATTCGACTGTGTTTTTTGAATGTGTGTTACGTTACCGCATAACTCCGAAATTTATTAACCGATTTGGAAAAATCTTTTTTATTTGAATGTGTATTAAGTACTTACGGATTGGTGCCATTTTATATAATATCGTATTCTATCCTTTTCTCTTAATAAAAATACATTGGACGTTGTCGGTAAGGACGGTAAGGCGATATGTGTTTAATCTATAATTAGTCACAACCGGCGGTGACAACCACTCCCCCGTGCCCCCGCGTGAATGATAACCGTTTGACAAAATTTATTTGCTGATGACAACTCTTTGTTTTACCCCCAGACCTGCTACATATTAAACTCGATCGCGTACACCGGCCCTCATGAGAACGACCTTGAACGGAGTTTGTCCCTTTCTTTTGTATGGATCAACTTACATATATATCATACATATAGTTTAGAACATATATAGGACTATCAGGTTGTTAGAGAAGGACACACTCCCACTCTGGTGTCTTTCAATTGGGCCGTTTTGTTCTACAAAGCAATTACAACCTTATCGTTAAAGCATACGGATTAAATTGAATTTGACAAAACATCTGCAGTGCACCATCATTTTTAATACGTCTATGGTTTTACCTCAATGCTATTACTACTCTCAAAGTCAAAGTCAAAGCATTTATTCAGTATATGGGCAAATTAAAAATTTGCACTTACACTCGTCAAATTACATTAAATAGATCATATTCAATAAAAAATATTATAGATATAACAGAAACATAACTTATAGCTTTGAATTTACAAAAAAAAAACAAAGGTATTGAGCCATTCAGCTTTCATCTAGACGTCGAACGTCACATTTAAAACACATGTTTAAATAACTCTAGTGACTCTAGTAATAGTTACTCTGAGATCAACAACCGAACAACAACTTTGTGTTAATAATAGCGTTCGTTAGATGGCGTTAAAAAAAACAAGCACGCGGTTCACAACTCTGTCATAGAAAAGATAATAATAATACTACTTAACTCTGTTATGTTTCGTATTGTACTGTGTTTACAGGCATTAATATTTTTGTAGCTCTCCCTACGTGTGTGAGACGCAAGTCTGACTCGCACTTGGCCAGTTTTACAGAATACGTCGTATTATCCGTGTTTTCAGCCAATGAAAAACTGCTACAATATTATTAGAATACGAAGGTAAGTTTCGCCACTTTCTACAAGGCTAGCTCGATAAGAAAACAAAGCCGGTCACGAAACTAGAGGGGACTAGGTATATTATATTTTCTGTGCTAGAGGACCCCGATTCGAGTCCAGACAAGATGGTCATTTTTACGTTTTTACAAGTTCCTTCTTTTATTATTGGGAGCCGAAGAATTGCAAAAAAAAACGATTTACAAAAAAATAACACCGAGCAAAGCATGGTGATACAGGTACCTACTGTCTAATAAAATAAATATTAATAACGAAGGTAATTTTGCGAAAATAGCGTCGCAACCATAACTCGTTAACATTTTATAAATGTTAAGTTTAAATGAAAAATATCTCGATGACCCAGCTTTGCTTGGTATTATATATATATTTTTTTTTAGTTAAATGAGTGTTTTTGCATTTTGTTTGCTCCTAATAGTAGTTTTACTCACAAAAGAAAGAAAAGAACTTGATAAAAAAAAAAGAAAAGTTAGTCACCTTATCTGGACTCGAACCAGGGACCTCCAAAGCGCCGTCCTATCGATCTTCCACCGAGCTATCATAACGTCTTAAAATACGCCGAAATTACCCTTAGTATTCTAATTATATTTAGTAGTTTTTCAATGCCTAAAACACGGATGAAATGACGTTTTCTAAAAAAAATTGATCGATTTACTGCCCCCGAAACCCGCTGCATACTAAATATCATGTAAATCGTTGGAGCCGTTTCCGAGATCCCGATTATATACATATATAAACAAGGTTTTTTCGTTTAAAGGTTACCTATAATATTATAGATGTTTCGTGAAAATGTTGATGAAATTATTGTGGTGACGCTACATTCGCTAAACTACCTTCGCTAAACTACCTCCGAAAAGTACCTAAATAATAATAATTAGTTGCTCCTGCTTGCCGCTTGCTCGGGTAGCGGGGGGAGTAACGTAACATCACGCAGCGAGCCATAGCCGCGCGTATTCGCGCGAGCGTCATCATGCTGTCCGGATGCGCTTCGAAACCCTGCCTATAAGTTTGCAATTTGCTACTTGAAATTTCGGTTATTTCTGGTTTAATAATAGAAACTTTGCAGTATTTAGGTGATATTATTTGCGTAACTAACTACGTAAGTTAGTTAACTGTGCAATTTGCATAAATAGAAATAATAGGTACCTACTAGTTAAATAAATACCGTCTTCTTATTAAAAATGCCGTGACCACCTTCTAGCTTCATCATCAGACCCTAGATCTAGGTGTACAGTTCTCCTTATGACGAATCAATCGAGCCCAATCTCGGTGGGTTTATGTTGTTTTATCGCAGTGATACCGTGGCCAATCAATCGAGCCCAAACTCGGTGGGTTTATGTTGTTTTATCACAGAGATGCCATGGCCACCTTCCGTCTCCATCATCAGACCAGCTCCATGGTACCATATCATTGTTGTCACCGAAGATTCATAAGTTCACCAAATTTGAGTGCAATCGGACATCGGGAAGTGGGTCTACTTTAGCTTCCAAGATTCCACCTGAACATACATTGTTACATACATACATTGCAAGTTAAATAAAAGCTTGTAATAAAACGTATTTAAGTAGGGCTCCCATACAACGGACATGTTTTTTTTGCCGTTTTTATAGATATTGGTACGGAACCCTTCGTGCGCGAGTCCGACTCGCACTTGGCCTGTTTATTTTACTTGAGCACTTATGTGAAGTTTCGAATAGAAAATACTATCTAATCTTGTTTCTCCATACAAATTCTGAAACCCCGTTTCATCCCCTTCAGGGGTGAATTTTGGAAAATCCCTTCTCCAAGGTAACTAACGTCATAATAACTATCTGCATGTCAAATTTCAGCGCAATCTGAAACAATATTGATTTTCACACTTTGTTACCCCATTTCACCCTTGTCCTAAAACAACGTGTTTACTTATTTTTTTACTTGAGCACTTATGTGAAGTTTCGAATAGAAAATACTGTCTAATCTTGTTTCTCGATACAAACTTTGAACCCCCGTTTCATCCCCTTCGGGGGTGAATTTTGGAAAATCCCTTCTCCAAGGTAACTAACGTCATAATAACTATCTGCATGTCAAATTTCAGCGCAATCTGAAACAATATTGATTTTCACACTTTGTTACCCCATTTCACCCTTGTCCTAAAACAACGTGTTTACTTATTTTTTTACTTGAGCACTTATGTGAAGTTTCGAATAGAAAATACTGTCTAATCTTGTTTCTCGATACAAACTCTGAAACCCCGTTTCATCCCCTTCAGGGGTGAATTTTGGAAAATCCCTTCTCCAAGGTAACTAACGTCATAATAACTATCTGCATGTCAAATTTCAGCGCAATCTGAAACAATATTGATTTTCACACTTTGTTACCCCATTTCACCCTTGTCCTAAAACAACGTGTTTACTTATTTTTTTACTTGAGCACTTATGTGAAGTTTCGAATAGAAAATACTGTCTAATCTTGTTTCTCGATACAAATTTTGAACCCCCGTTTCATCCCCTTCGGGGGTGAATTTTGGAAAATCCTTTCTCAGCTGATACTAACTTCATAATAACCACCTGTATGCCAAATTTCAGCGCAATCCAAAACAATATTGATTTTCAGAATTTGTTACCCCATTTCACCCTCTTAGGGTGGAATTTCGAATAAACCTAAAACTCGTGTTTACTTATTTATGTCCTGAAGCACTTGTGTGAAGTTTCGAATAGAAAAGACTATCTAATAATGTTTCTCCATAGAAACTTTGAACCCCCGTTTCATCCCCTTCGGGGGTGAAATTTGAAAAATTCATTTTCAAAGGTAACGTAACGTTGTAATAATTATCTGCATGCAAAGTTTTAGCGCAATCCTAAATAAATATTGATTTTCACACTTTGTTACCCCATTTCACCCTCTTAGGGGTGAAATTTCAAAAAACCTGAAACACGTATTTACTTATTTTTGTACTGAAGCACTTGTGTGAAATTTCGGGTAGAAAAGACTATCTAATCTTGTTTCTCCATACAAACTTTGAACCCCCATTTCATCCCCTTAAGGGGTGAATTTTGCAAAATCCTTTCTTACTACACCCCCACGTACTAAGATAAATATACCCTTCAAATTTCAAGTCTCTACGACCAGCGGTTTAGGCTGTGCGTTGTCTGTCAGTCAGTATGTCAGGACAAAGATTCTTATAGTATTAGACTAGAAGTGTCCCGAGGATTCGCCCGCGTTAAAAACTCCTTTACTTAAAACTTTTCTTGTGTAAAAATGTTTCTATAAAAGAAATAATATAAAATAAATTATAATATTATAATATAAATAAAGACATTAAATATGAATTAGCCAAATCGGATCACCCGTTTGCATGTTATCGCGTAACTAAGGCAAATCGGGATTCATAATTATAAAACCCGAAAAACCCAAATTTTCATACTTGGTTACCTACCCCATTTTGAAAAATCTTACAACACGTATTTACTTATTTATTTTCAGAAGTACTTAAGTAAAGTTTCGAATGAAACAGACTATCTCATCAACATTCAACTTTGTATCCCCGTTCCGTCTCTATAAGAAGTTAATTTGGAAAATCCTTTCTTATCGGTTACCTACGTCATAATAACTATCTGCATTCTAAATTTCAGCAATCCGAAACAATATTGATTTTAAGACTTTGTTACCCCAGTTCACCCTCTTAGGGTGGCATTTTGAAAAAGTCTGTAACTCGTATTACACAAGTACTTGTGTGAAATGTCGAATAAAATGACTATTCAAACTTTGAACCCCCCGCTTCATCCCTTTGAAAAGTGAATTTTGAAAAATCCTTTCTTAGCGGATACCTACGTCAAAATAACTATCTGCATGCCAAATTTCAGTGCAATCCGAAACAATACTCTCTTTGGGTAGGAATTTCGAAAAAATCTAAAACATGTATTTTATTATTTATTTACTTAAGTATTTGTGTGAAGTTTCGAATAGAAAAGACTATCTTATCTTGTTTCTCCATACAAACTTTGAACCCCCGTTTCATCCCCTGAATCCCAGGGGTGAATTTTGGAAAAACCTTTCTCAAAGGGAACTAACGTAGTAATGACTATCTGCATGCCGAATTTCAGCACAAACCGAAATAATATTGATTTTCACACTTTGTTACCCCATTTCACCCCTAAAAAAGGGTGGAATTAAAAAACCTGAAACACGTATTTACTTATTTTTTTACTGGAGCACTTTGATGAAGTTTCGAATAGAAAATACTATCTAATCTTGTTTTTTCATACAAACTTTGAACCCCCGTTTCATCCACTTCAGGGGTGAATTTTGAAAAATCCTTTCTCAGAGGGAACTATCATCGTAATAACTATCTGCATGCCAAATTTCAGCGCAATCCGAAAAAATATTGATTTTCACACTTTGTTACCCCATTTCACCCTCTTACGGGTGGAATTTCAAAAAAATCTGAAACACGTATTTACTTATTTTTGTACTAAAGCACTTGTGTGAAATTTCGGGTAGAAAAGACTATCTAATCTTGTTTCTCCATACAAACTTTGAACCCCCATTTCATCCCCTTAAGGGGTGAATTTTGCAAAATTATTTCTTAGTACACCCCTTCGTACTAAGACAAATATACCCTCCAAATTTCAAGTCTCTACGACCAGCGGTTTAGGCTGTGCGTTGTCTGTCAGTGAGTCAGTCAGTCAGTCAGTATGTCAGGACAAAGATTCTTATAGTATTAGATATTAGATAAATTTGAGTATTTTCTTTTATTTACAGGTTAACAACCAATAATGGCAGACCCAGAGCAAACGTCAGATTCTGATAATGAGCCACTTAAAAAAAGTGTGCCCTCACAAAATAATGAGTCCTTACAAGATAATCAATACTTACACGATATTGAACTTTTACAAGATAACGCGTCTCTACAAGATAAAATGCCACCTCAGGATATAAATCCTACATTGGATACAAACCAATCTGGTGATGAGTATCCACTGGATAAAAAGCCTCCACAAATGAAGCAGTTTAATGATAATGAACAAGATAAAAAGGACATAAATCTGGCTCATGATATAAAGACACACGATAATGAGACATCTCAAGATAATGAGACCCCCCCTCACGTGTTCTCTGTTTGGGTGAAGATGGAGATAGATGAAGATGGAATTGTGGAAGGTGTTGATCAAGATCAGGAGGATTTGGATCCAGATTACGAGGCGGGTAGGAGTTTCGAACCTGCTGCTGCTTTTAAAGGGTATGATGGATTTAATTTTTTTTATTAGTACCAATATCTTCATATCTCTGGAGATACTTATCAGATCTCGATTTCAATGGGACCCTTTGAATTGTACCCTTTCAAACAAAAATAAGAAACTACTTTGAGTAATCAGGGTAACATTCATAAAAAATTAATTGTAACAAATTGTAAACCTTTTTCGAATATTATGTTTCTTTGAAGTGTTACACACTTTATATTTTACTTTTTCGAAGTTGGTTAATAAAGTACTCCGTATCTCATATGCATTTCTTAAAAATGTAAAAAAAGCTTTGCAGACACAAATTAGGCATTAGGGTCAGTTTCACGAGTTCCTGATAGTGCTAATATGAAGAAATCTGACAGATTTTTGACAGCTTTTATATGGCGTCATCTGTCAGATAACTATCTAACGCATTATCAGGAACCGGTGCAACTGGCCCTTAAGCTATTAAATATAAAAAGATTTTTATTTGCTCATAATCATGCTTAAACTAGTACAACAGACCATAAACAACCTATGTACACTATTTAAACAATAATAGTTTTTTTTTATGCAGTAGGTATTTAAAAGAATTTCGATAACATGTTATAATTTTAACATTAACTTGTCTCAAACGGGTCACGTAAATATTAGTATAGGTTCATGTCTGCGGCCTAACTCCTAACTAGGTTTCCCTCTATTTAGGAATCATAAATATAAAACTTAACTACTAGTTGATTGCCTGCAACTTTGTTCACGTACACCAAACATTTTATCACTGTAAAGCTCTGAAAATCAACATTTGTGTTATCCGAGTTATCTAAGTAATGTGTAAATATCATGATTTTATTTTCACAATAACCGGGCAAGTACGAGTCGGAGTCACGCACAAAGTGTTCCGTACCATTATCTGTAAAAACGGCAAATAAAACATGTCTGTTGTATGATACAACAGACATACAACTTGTATGGGAGCCCCCCTTTAAATACTTGTTTTATTTTAATTTGTTAATTATATTTAAAGTGAATATATAACTAAATATTCTGTAAATATTTCAAGCTTCTACCTGCTAAATATTTATTATATTCTGTTTTTTAGTATATGTTATTGCAGCAACAGAAATACATCATCTGTGAAAATTTTAACTACCTAACTTTCTATTACTACTACAATTTTTTTTAATTGAGAGCCTGCCTTACCTACAGAACTGCTTTACCCACACAGTAACACTAAAGCTACTTCTACTCGCCAATAGATGTCGGAAAGAGTAATATTTTAAGTTGATTTTCAATAAAGTTGATTATTGAAAACACGAATAATAAATATAATATAAAATAATAATAATATTTTCTGAAAATGATTCCTAGCTAGATCGATTTATCGCCCCCGAAATCCCCTGTATAATAAATTTTATTTAATCGTTGGAGCCGCCGAGATTCAGATTAAGGTAAAGACGATAGCGCCATCTTTAATGATCATCTAGATGGCGCGGCGCTATCGTAAAAAACTTTTTTTAAACTTTCTTTAATTTTTAACTTTGTTCTGTTCTTAGTATTTGTTGTTATAGCGGCAACAGAAATACATCATCTGTGAAAATTTTAACTATCTAACTATCACTGTTCATGAGATACAGCCTGGTGACAGACGGAAAGACAGACAGACGGACGGACAGCGAAGTCCGTCTGGAACCCTAAAAAGCAGCCTATGGTAACAAACAGACAGAGTTACGAACATTTTTGTAATATTTAAAATTAACCCATTTATAATTTCAGAAGATCACCCAGAAAGAAAACACCAAGAAGAGCAGTACCACTAAAAGCCCAATTGAAATGCGATTTTTGTGAATACAGAACAATGTATAAAAACTCCCTAAAATTCCATATGATGGACCACACTAACCCAAAACCTCTATCTTGTGACCAATGCGATTATTCGACTAAATATCCTAATTCCCTACAACGGCATATCATAGGTCAGCATAAGGTCAAAGAAAATGCATTACCACCCGATATGCCACAATTCAAATGCACACAATGTGACTACTCATCAATTTTCAAAGGCAATCTCGAAGCACATAAAAGAAAGCACGCCTTAATCAAGAATTACAAGTGTGACAAATGCAACTTTTCAACAGCCTATCAGCATAGTTATAAAAAACATTGCAAAGTGCACCAAGAAAAGGTTAAAGTCGAATCAAATATAACGTACCAATGTGATAAATGTCCATTCTTCACTAAACATAAAGGGCATATAACGAGACACTTAGCTCAGATACATAAAGAAGTATCGGAGAAAGCGAATAAATGTGACCATTGTGAATTTTCAACGATAGTTCGATGGAGGTTGAACGTTCATGTGAATAGAAGCAGGCAAACAGAACCAATACGTTGTGAATTCTGCGAATTTGTCACTGATTACCATTGTGCGTACAAAATGCATAGAGGGAAACACTTTGGACTACGTAAAGCTGGTGACAATGAAATAGTCGAAGTGAGACCTGACTTTCATCCGGAAATGGATCCAAACGTACCACCACCTCCAATAAATTCAAAGAATTTGTTCCTATTGGACGCAGAGAATGTCGAAATAGATTGGAGAAGTATTGAAGTCGCTGAAAACCCGGGGCATGATAAGCCATTCCAATGTACACAATGTGATTTTAAAGCAAGATTCAAAGCATCCGTGCAACGTCACTACCAACGTCTCCATACGAGCAATGAAATGAAACCATACAAGTGCATGAACTGTGACTTTGCAACGAAAACTCGAGATCAAATCTCTCTGCATGCGAAACGGAGTCAGTCCAATATACTGCTACGTTGCAACAAATGTGAATTCAGCACATACTTCAAATGTCAGCACGTTATGCATCAGAAAGCTCATTATCCGTTCAAATGCAAGCTTTGTAGCTATACGTCAAGAGTTAACTATGATGTTCACAGACATTTCTGGGCCGTGCATCTCGGCAACGGTTTGCAATGTCGCTTCTGTGATTACAAGTCTTCGAGGAAAGAAAGTCTGCTTAACCATGAAACTACGCACACTGGTGTCAAACCGTTCAAATGCGGTCAATGCGATTATTCAGCGTTGAGAAGAGCTTTGCTTCTCGGTCATATTAAAAAGAAGCATTACGACAGAGATGCAGAGCCAGTAGTTTACAATCACGATAAAATTGAATCGTTGAAGCAAGTTAATAATCCGATGTTGAATGCAAGTGAGCATCTGAGCGATGCAACGGGATTTATTATGCACAATTTGCCGATCAGTGAGGGTCCTGATTTTGAAGCAGAGTTGAAGCGGTGTTATGAATTAAATACCTCGGAGAGTGCTAGTGTGAGTTAAATTAAGTTTGTTCCTAGGTAGAAATGTTTCCTGTCTACATTAAGCTTGCGAAATGCTTACTTACTTACTTCCTGCGGCTCTAAACCCTAAAGTCACTAATTTCCTCCAATTGATCCTATACCTGGCTGCCTTTTCCGATCTCCTTTTGTCCCATGGCTTTCTACTTCTTGTCAGATCTTCCTTCACACTGCAGCTGATATCAATTTGTCATCATACTACTAAACCGACAAAACTATCGATCGATAGAACTTCTGTGGTCTATGCAGGCTCTTGAGGAGAAAATGTGTTATTTTTGCCAGAATAATGCCTTATATGCAACCAGCTAATACTTTCGTTATAGGTTAGTACCTAAAGGCAAGGCTTGAAACCGGTTTATGCTTAACCATTTATTACAAGTTTTAAACCGGTTTTAACCAATTACTTTGACCAAAGCAGGGCTAAAACCGGTTTATGTACAACCCGTTTAAATACGGCATAAACCGGTTTTTTAATTATTTCGTTCAAAAACCTTTAAAAATCTCTAAACCGGTATATTCCGCGAGAGGCTCACGCGTACTTACTTGCATTTGGTACGGGCGATAAAAAAACATGCTCTCGCACTTTTCGAAGTTTGCTTACAACTATATATGTAATTTTTATAACCGACTGCTGTTTTCAATATGTGATTTACACTTACTAAATCTTTGTTTGCTTGCTGCCAGTGCAAACACGGCTGTAAATTGAAAAGTGGTCGCTGACCATAGCTAAAACCGTTCTAAACCGGTTTATTCAACGAAACCTTTATCAAAAAGTTCTTTGCACAATATTGTTCAATAGCGGTTTACAGAATGAACAAAACAAAAATAAAAAGTTTATATGTACTTACGCCCAAACCGGTTTGAATTTTTAACCCGGTTGCCAAGCCTTGCGTAAAGGCAGGTTTAGACAGGGTCAGTGACAAAACCTTGAAATTGATGCAACTATGTAGAAAAAACGAGTGCCTATGGGATAGTTAAGCAGAGCAACCAGTTTAGTTTCTGTCGTCAATCCATTTTCTCACACAAATTCGTTTATTTTTAGTTCAATAATTTTCTAACATTTTTGCTAACTCATTAAACATTATTATAATTATACACATATTTATTTTCTTATCTTAGGTCTAGGTTTTTTTACAATATAGATATCAAAACAACAATTAAAAATTATTATTAAATAAACAATATTATAAAATGCCGCCAGCAGCCGTCTAACGAGAGTCTCTTGAGATGTTGGTCGAGACACTTCGCTATTAGGCCGTTTGCTGACACGACTATCGGGACAATGCTAGTCGAGTCAACATCCCACGTGGCGGTAACCTCGTAAGACAAGTCATGGTACTTGCTAAGCTTGTCCTTTTCAGCCTTCACGAGGTTCTCGTCATGCGGGATGGTGATGTCGACCAACACTGCCCGCCGCTGGGACCGGTCGACTATCACGATATCAGGTTTATTGGTGACAATAGTCCTGTCCGTGATAATAGATCGGTCCCAATAGAGCAAAGCACTACCATTTTCGAGAACTGGTGCAGGTGCGTACTTATAGTACGGTACCTCGGACTCCACAAGGCCGTATTGAAGAGCAAGTTGCTGGTGGATGATCCTGGCTACGAGATTGTGTCTGTGCAAGTACTCGCCGTTAGCAAGATGAGAACAACCGGAAATAATATGTCTGAGTGACTCTCCGGGACGGCGGCATGCCCGACATATGTCGGCCGTACCGTCCTTCATAATATATTTCCGGTAGTTGTTCGTGTTGATAACTTCGTCCGCAATTGCACAAACAAAACCCTCGGTTTCCCCAAAGAGGTCCCCGAATCGTAACCAGTTCACCGACGCGAGCAGGTCCACGTCGGGCCCTGTTAAGGCACGATAGAACCGGCCATGCAGCTCCTTGCTCTTCCATACGTCCTTGCGGTTCTCGGTGCTCAGCACCTGAGGCTTGCGCCAGTTCTCTTTGCCTCAGGAGAGAGGCGTGAAAGTCTTATCAACTGTCACCACATCGCGATGCATCCCACACTCGTTGCTTAGGAAATATTCCCGGAGACTGCGCACCTCACGGTTGTGTAGTGTCTTGGCATTTAAAAGGCTTCGACCACCCCATTTCCGTGGGATATACAGTCTCATAACAGACGAGCGTGGGTGAAGCATGCGATGTGATGTCAATTGCTGTCGAACTTTTCTGTCCAGGGCGTCTAATTCGGTCTGAGTCCACCTTAGTATGCCAAAGGTGTATATAAGTAGGGACATAACCCAGCCGTTGAAGGCGCGCACTTGTTGCCTCCTGACAAAAGACTATTAAGTACCTTTGTCAGGCGACCGAAGAAGCGCTCCTTCACTGACTGTTTTATCCCTCCACTCTCGATACCCAATGCCTCTGACATACCAAGGTATTTATAGGTGTCGGCTTCGGAGAGAGATCTGAAACTCATTGTATCAGAAAGTTGTAAATTCATTGAATTCACAACTTTCCCCCGCTGCACGTGCATGACCGCGCACTTATCTACACCGAACTCCATGTTGATGGCGTTGCTGAATGTCTCAGTGACTTTCAGTAATTCCATCAAATCATGGCGCTTCAGTGCAAAAAGTTTGAGGTCATTCATGTACAGCAAGTGTGAAATGACTTCACCCTCTCTCTTAAGCCGATAGCCTAGCCCTGAATCCTCTAATAATGTGCTTAGAGGATTTAGGGCTAGACAGAACCACAACGGACTCAGACTGTCACCCTGGAAGGTGCCTCGCTCAATCCTTATAAAGTCCTGCGGAACAGAGAGGCTGTCTCCATCACCCGGTTGATGGAGGGCTGTGGTCCACTGCCTCATACAAGAACTTAGAAAAGATCTCAGAGTTGTATCAATTTTATACAACTCCAAGATCCTCTCCAGCCAGGTATGAGGCACTGAATCATAGGCCTTCTTGTAGTCAATCCAGGCGGTGGAGAGATCCCCTTTGTTCCGCCGGACTTGTTGGCAAATGGCCGTGTCGATGAGGAGGAGCTCCTTAGTACCACGGGACCCAACCTTACATCCATTCTGAGAGGGGGCCAAAATGTTGTGCGCAACAATGTGCGAATTCATTTTGAATCTCAGAATAGATGTAATCAGCTTGTAAAGCGTCGGCAAGCATGTGATGGGTCTGTAGTTTTTCGGTTCCGTGGTACTACCGGACTTGTGGAGCAGGAAGGTGACACCGGTTGTCATGAATGTTGGCAAGGAACCAACCTCGAGGGCTTGTTGGAATTGCGTCGCTAAGCAGTCGTGTGAGCATCGAATCCACTTTATCCATAAGTTGTGTAATCCGTCCGGTCCTGGACTTTTCCAGTTCTGGGCCGTACGGATCGCACAACTAACGTGTTCGGGGCTAATACTAATACCCCCATGGATTCGATAGGCTCACACGCACGCTCAACGACGCTCATCCAATCACCCTCCGTGTGTTCGACGGGCACCGACCAGATACTACGCCAGAAGTTATTCATGGTAGTAGCATCCGGACACTGCTCCTCATTCACACGTTGATTAGTTCCTTCCCAACCTCGGTATACCTTCCTTTGGTCACTTTGGAAGAGGCGATTTTGATAATAGCGATCTATAGCGACGAATACGGTTTGCCAATGCATAAACTTTCTGCTTCAGAAAGTCAATGCGTTCCGTGACACAGGTCATGTAGTCCCGGGGACTAATCCCGGTCTAATCTACTAATCCGGCAAAGGCCTGGTTCACGAAACGCATGAGTCGGGGGCGATTATTACCCCCTCTGAAGCAGATCAACTTCGCAATGAGAGTCCTAAACATATTGATGCGACACTCGATTCGTTCTTGTCAAGTTGCCACGCAGGGATAGCGGGGCGTCGCGGTATTCGGTCAGTATCCGGAAACTTGACGCGAACAACGCGACACGCCGCTATAGCCGCGCAGTAAAGAATCGAGTGTGACTGTGTATCAACTAATGTTTCGCTAGTATGCATATATGGGACTAGCAAAACGTGTAGGGCTCCCATTAACGCCAGGTTACGTTTATTCATTGGCGAACGTGGTAGTCGCCTAGAGTCTGGCGCAATGCGAAACTCCAAAATCGCGTCTTCCAAAGCCCTCCTCAAATGCTCATTAGCCTGGGTACTTACGTTTGTATTCGTACAATCGTCTGCGTCTAGCGCGGCATCCGCCGGGGCAGACGTCGAAGCCGAGCCTGTCGGCCCCTGCGTCGACGACACACTGGGCGGGTCCCGCGTTAAAGCAGAAGTAGCACGAATAATAGGTAACGCCTCCAGACGCAGCCGATCAAGCGCAGAGTCGTCCAACAGCTTGAGCCGCTGGATGGCCCGCACCTGATCCGATAGTCGTTGTGCAGTAACGGCGACGGCTTCAAGGGTCTGAAACAGAGGTAGTATCCTATCGCGGTACGCAGTCAGGTTTGTTCCTCCCTCTGTAGCTCCGTAGTAGGCGCGCATGCAGTTCTCGTTTATAGACTGAGTCCATCGCATGCGGCGCGCTACACCACCGGTAGCGGGGGCCGGGCGTGGAGCAGGATGCCCCGCAGGCCCCAAGCGCGCCGGCAGCGGTGGTCGCCCTCGTCGCACTGGTAGTGGCGGCGGCGGTGGCGTCGATGATCTGTCCTCTTCACTCGACGAACTGCCCTCGGGAGGAGTAACAAAATCATCTCCCGATGATGAGCTCGGAGACAAAGGCACGGGCGGTGATGGTGGTTGCGCGCTATGTCCCGCTTGTTTTTGTGCTTTTTCGCGTGTAAGCATTATTCACATTTGCATTTTTGCTGTTCATTTTCAGTAGGTGTGTTTTATATGCTTTCACTGGTAATTTCTCTTTGGAATAAATTTTTCATGATTGACATTTCATGTCACTTCAATATTATAAACAGATATTTTTCACAGGTTACACAGTTTATTCAGTATATAAATTTATATTATTCAATGTTTGTGGTGGTAAACATTTATTTTTGTCCAAAGCGTCAAATTTGACTTTAGTTATTATTATTATTTTATTTCGCACGTTTCTCGGGTCGTACACGCCCGGTCTTTTGGAGGGCATTGATGGAGCCGAAGCCAACATCAAGAGGCCCTTTACATTGTTCACTTATTACTTATTACCTGTGGATGGATGGATATGGGAAACTATTATAAAAAGATGGTACATTATATTATGAGACTATTGGGTGAGCTGATTAATGTCGGATTGCTGGTCTATGGGATACGGTGCGGCACCCGCCAATTATGCCTCATTACAAAATATTAAGGCGGGTGGTGACTTGCTATACACTGAATGGGCCCCCCATAAAGGCGGACCGTTATGTCGGCGCCGAGGGGCAACATTGGCGTGGGTAGCTAAGGGTGTTGAGAGGTGTGCTGCACTTTCACTAAACGCTACTAGCGGCTTTATGCCTTTAACACTTCCACCCTGGAGCTTAGGTCTTAGCTCTTGCGATTCTCACCACCGGCCGGCCGGTCAAGGCAAGCCGGGGGTCAGAGGGTCAGTTATCTTAACTACATTTGAAACTACGGCTCTTGTAGCTTCTTCCAATCTAATGACACTCTTCTCAAGTCTCCCATTAAGCGCAGTCTGTCTATTGTCTTCACCCGGCTGAGTCCCTTTTTCTTCTATATGAGTTTTTTCTCGGACTACTGTTGCACTAGAGATCGTTTGGATTATAGCTACTTTGAGGTCGTTATAATTGTAAAAATCGACAGCGGTCTCCCCAGGTTCAATGAGAGTTCCTTGAGATCCCCATCTCTTGTTCAAGAAGTTTATCATGGTTTGATTAAGAGAGTGCCATGCTTGATCCGGGTCATTCCTCTTGAGTCTATTCCAATCTTTGGGATAAGACTCCCTATCAGTTGTATATAGGCTGTCGAGATATTTAGGACGAAGGGTACTGATATCTGAGTAGGGCAATAGGTTTGAGGAAGATTGGGAAACCTTCTAGAGAATTCTGTTACTCCTGGGTTTGGGTCTTCCTCATCATCGAGGATATCGTCTTCGTTTCCTTCCTCCCCACCTTGGCCGCGAACTCGGTTCTTGTGGTGCTTCAGGGGTCGCTTGGGTTTCTTTTTCACCCGTCTTGTCTCCCCCTTCGTCGTCACCTAGGGATTCTGTGGTCTCAACTAATTTATTTTGATGGTCCGCCCCTGCTCTTCCACTACAAGATGCTAGAGTTAATTCATCGAAGATATTGTTTCTTTGTTTAGGCTTGGGCTTCGTTAAATTAGATATCCTGGTGGAAACATAATCTAGAATAAGCCTATTCGTCTTTTCTTTCGGATAAGCTGGTTTAATAATCCCTGAGTCATAGACTTGTTCAGGGGTGATCGTCTGTATATGAACTAGCTTCGGATCATCAAAGTTCAATTGTTCTGAAAAATGGCCTCTTAGTTCTTTAAGGACTGAGGAGATATGTGCAAGTATGGCCTTATTCCTAATTGGCGCCATGATATTTATGTTAATGTCATATGTCATTATTATTATTATTATTATTAAACAGCAAAATGGAAATATCTTTTAACGAGTAATTTAATCTTTTTTTCTGCTGATTTCGAGAATTTATTTTTCTTCCTCACTGACTTCACAAACGTGTGCTCACCACGACTACTGAATCCATGTTAACAAATGAAGTCTCGGATGGCGCCAGTTTCGGCGCCAATACTGACTTGTGCACTGACCCTGTGAATACCTGCCTTATTGGATGAAATTAAGAAAGAACAAGTCGGTTTCGCATATTTCGAAAAATTACAACCGTATTGATATTATAATGTAAATAAACAGAGGTAAAAGGAAACACATTCAATTACTTCGTCAGTTCAACATTTATAGGATTCTTTGTGAAACTGAACACGTCTGTACGCTATTGTCTATATATGTAGTTATATCATCATCATCACAATGAGCCAGAGTCAGTCCACAGCTCCTAAGCCTCTCCCAAGATACGCTACTGAGCCCGATCTTCGGCTCATTGGGAGTGATATGCCCTAATCGCCACGCTGGGCAGGCGGGTTGGCGATCGCAGGACGTAGCTTTTAACACCGGTGACGCTGCTGCCCGTCACCGGCACGTAGTATTTAGCTACGCCATAATTTTGAAATGGTTATACCGCCATTTGTCGGTCGCCACAGCCTCGTTCGTTGGTCAACAGGATGCACCACGGGCAGTTGAGGTTGGCTGGGTGCACTGAGGTGGTATTTGTGCTCCCTTACATCCCGACGACGAGCATTTGCCCCCTGTGATTCCTACTCCCAAATCCGTGTGGTCCTATTGTCGATTCAATGCAAGTTTGTTCTCCCACTTTGGCGTTAAAGTCTCCCATGATAACGTTGTAGTGAGCCTTGGAGGTGGTGTGTATAGCTCTGCAGATATCTTCATACATGCTCTCCACCTTCTTCTTCTTCTTCTAGAAGCAATAGAGTATAGATGCGTTTCCATTTACCTCTGTTTCAATTTCCCAACAATGACTATACATATAGAGAATGAAGACAGATCGTTTTTGTTTTGTTAGTCTGTGTCAGATATTTATATACAGGCTGTTATGGAGTGATGAGGAGAGCAGGTAAAAAACTTTGAATAACAACCTTCTAAAATATCGGTACTTCAAAACCAGACACCCTGTATACACATACACAGTAGTAAGAAATTATATGTATGTTAAAATACATTTAAAAAATTGGTACTTACAACATTAGACATACATACTGTGGCCCCAAATTGTATGTTACATCATTTCGGTATAATATTAAAAATAAATACTTAATAACCGGCCAAGTGCGTGTCAGGCCACGCGCAGTGTAGGGTTCCGTAGTAGCCTGTTATTCAATGCAAGTCTTTACCCGTTATAAACAAGCAACTAGGTACTCCGTCTTTGTCACTTTAAAGGATTTTTTCTAAGGATTTTGTATTTGGTACAAAATTATCCTACACCCAAGTTCAACGACTATTACTGCTAAACTAATAAAGTTATCTTAACCGCTATAATTTTCCTTTAAAGTTCATGAAATGCGCTATTATCACGAATTTTTCTAGATTTTTTCAAGCCAGCAGTTTAGCTTTTAGAGGGGGGGGGGGACGCCCTACTGGAACAAATATTTGCACTTTAAAGTTTAATATTTCGTAAATGGACCATTCAATCGAAAAATGGTATTAGCAACCCTTAACTCATTTTAAAAGACCTATTCAACAATACCCCACACGATGGGGTAGATGATGAAAAAAAATGCATCCCCACTTATCATATAGGGGAACTACCCTAAAAAAAAATATTTTTCACAATTTTATTTCAGCACTTTGTCGGCGTCTTTCATTTACATACCCCCACAAAATTACAGCTTTCTAGTATTAACGGTCTCTTAGCAAAACCTCAGACAGACAGACAGACAGACGGACATGACGAAACTATAAGGGTTCCTTGTCAGGACTACGGAACCCTAAAAAGCAGCGCAGAAATTGAATAAGTATCTCATCCTTTTCTGCTGTCGATTAAAAACAGGCTTCCGTTGAAAAGGTACGCAGGTTTTCTTATTTGTTTCATCTAAAATATCCGTAGGAGTACCTATTTAAATGTAATAAGTTGTATAATAATAGCGGTTTGCCAAGTTCCGGCATGATGTTTGGTGCCAGCCAATTTTTAAGACGGGTCAAACCATCTTCACTAAAGATGGGTCATCACTATCTCAAGATAGAGTCTGTGCAAAAAGAGAACCGTTGTAGAAATTGAGGTTGCGTGCTCTAATTTACTGTTTTGTTGCTTTTACAACACTGGTCTGTCATTGCCAGTACGACTAAAAATGTTTGATACATTAGTAGGTACCTACTCTTATCATTATCGGGTGCTACTAGATAGGTACCTTCCTTCCTTATCTTTGAATGTTTGTTCATCGTAACGCCACGACGGTTCGCTTTTTGCACAGACTCTAGTGATGCTATTTGGTGCAGGCTGAAGGCATTCCTGCGCCCGTCTTCACCTCTCCAATCAGACTTTTTTTCGTTAGACCGCATCATCATTTACCACCAGGTAATTGTCATGAGCTTGCCTGTTACCAATAATAAAAAATATATTAAAAGTAATTTAGTTTACTAGTTAGTACTTTCTGTAATTTAGTTAGGTACTTTCTGTAATTTAGTTTTTAGATAAGTAATTTCTGTAATTTAGTTTTTAGATAAGTACTTTCTGTAATTTAGTTTTTAGGTAAGTACTTTCTGTAATTTAGTTTTTAGATAAGGCACATCTAAGGAAAAATAATTTACTATTTTAGTATTACATAAGATTGAGTTCTTTGTGAAGTAAGTTTTCTTTAATTAATTTGTTAGCTTGTATTGTATAGAAGTGATTCAAGTTCCATTCATATGATATACATACCTAAGATTTTTTTTACATTTGCATTTAAACAGCAAGCTTACTATGCCTGGATTTCTTCTTTATTATTTTTTTATTATTTTTGGATTGGATGTTTAATTTCAAAGTCTATTGGTGTCCACGGCTGGTTTGAACCTACAACTGGATTTAGGAAGTCGAGTGTATTCTCGAATTAAAATAATCATACATGATTGAATGATTTATAATAATATATAATTATTATTATTTACATAATGGTTTGTATAATAATTAAAAAAATGTAATGTGTACAGTATATACAAAAGCAGGCCGGCTACAAGTTCAGTCAGTAGTGTCACGCGCGCTCTCGATCGGACGCGCGCCTTTACTTACTATTCAATCTGTTTTCTCACAACACTCAACCTTACAGTAAGAGACAGCTGACCGAGTGATACAGACTCTCGCCGCGCGGACTTACGGTGCATGTTACGGTGCGCAACACGCGGTTCCTAGTTATTATTAGTTTATTCTGTGTCGTAAATTCAAGGTCGCATCCGAGGCGTGAAGCGTATTTTGAACGTTACCGACGTTGTAACTAGGTTTTATCTCGCATTTTTGCTCGCAGGGAGTGCATCTTCTGTAATTATACTATTCATTATTCTGTGGTATAATTATTTATATAATATTTAAAAAAAATGTTTTGTGTAATGTATGTATACATAAAAGTCACATTCGTGAGAAAGAGGAATAAATATCAATATATCAAACGAATTATTTTTACATTTACCTAAGTCTACTATTTTAATGCCTAATAATACTAATGAACTAACTAATTGTTTGATTTGAATACATGTTATAAATATTAAAATACGGGACTTATCGCGCCTAAAACATAAATCTTATTTACTCGACGTTTCGACCAAGTTGCATTGATCGTGGTCACGAGACGACTGATCTTACTGTATCTGACTGTAATATGATCTGACTGTGAATAAGATTTATGTTTTAGGCGCGATAAGTCCCGTATTTTAATATTTATAACTAATTAATTGATAATGATAAAACTATTTATCATCACTTATATTGTAAAGTTATGATTATGAATTCAAAAATTGTAACATAACGACATACTTTATGCTTGTACATGTTTATGCATGTAACATGTACAACAAAATGAAATGGGGATTGCGCTAGGGCGCATGCGCGGGTTTACTACTTGGCACGTGCGCGGTTGATTTAATGTGTTTGTTTAGCATTTAGCTAAATTTTTATAAGAACGCGCCGATTGTATCGCCACGTCACTATCAATTTTGAATGTTGCACAATATGTACATATTTGGTAATAAGTTTTTTGAATGTTACTTGAATCATTTCTATTATTATCATGAAATAGTTTTATTTAATTTAATTTATAGGTGTAGGTATGCCTTTATTTTATGAATTATAATTGTGTATGTCATGGCCGGTCCTATATACCTATTATACAGAGATTTTTAAGATTGGACCGTTAGGTCAGGTTCTTATTCTGTTGTAGCTAAGGTAGGTAAGTCTTTCTCAGGAGTCTGTCCATAATTTTTACTTTTGTTTGAGCTTTCATATGTTTTGTTTCGAATATAATCATCATCATCATTATCAACCAATTTCCGTCCACTGCTGGACATAGGCCTCTCCTATGGCACGCCACTGATCGCTCGCTCGATAGCTCAGCTCTTTGTTTCCAACCGCTGCCAGCCAGCTTGCGTATATCATCGCTCCGCCTAGCTGGAGGGCGCCCTACACTACGCTTAATGAGCCATGGTCTCCACTTTAGAACATGTCTACCCAACGGTCAACGGTCTTATCGGTTCTACGACAGATGTGATGTGACCCACTGCTACTTTAGCGTGCTAATTTTTCGAGCTGTGTCGATAACTTTGGTTCTCTGAGTGAATACAAGAGTGATATAAATTTAATTAAAAGATAAAAACTATTCCAAACACAATCTTTTGTAAAGACACATTATCTTTTGTAATTAAAAGTACTAAAGTACAAATACATATTAGCCCTAATTCGACTGTCCTACCATTTTCCAATACGGAGTTCCAGTCCCTACAGCCAGGCTCCATCATTAGGTCAGCTCAATGTTACCATGTTATTGCATTGTCACTGAAGATATGCAAGCACATTATACCAAGTTTGAGGGTAATCATAGCTGAAAATATGGCCTAAAATAATGGACCGTCAGAATGTTTTACTGTATGTAGCTACAACGGGACAGGTCCCTGCCAATACGGTCCATTTAAAAAATCCATCTCCTGTATAAAGTGACATTTTTGCCATCCCTGTATAAAGTTGTTACCTTTATTTTTGTATAAATCGGAAGCTGCTCTTTTAATTAAGTAGATACCTACTTACCTCATTTATAAACGCACATTATAACCAAGTACCTAGTTGTGAAGTAACTAATGTTTAAAATACGTTTGTATTTTTAAATTGTTGTTTGGTGGTGTGTCGTAAAAAATGTGTATTAGGATTATGTATAGGTTATCTATAATTAAATTATTAGTGGAAGAAATCGTCTTTTATTTGAATCAGTTGGTTTCCTATACTTTTTTAGGCTTCCGTAAGTCAAAAGGTAAAAAGGAACCCTTATAGGATCACTTTGTTGTCCGTCTGTCTGTCTGTCTGACCATATTTCAAGACCTCTTTTTCTCAGGAACGCGTAGAGATATCAAGTTGAAGCTTATATCAAATACTCGGGTCTACGGTCTCTTTCGGCTGTGAAAAATTCAAACATGTAAGTCAACGCAATCAAAAGATATGACCGTTTATGTCGCATATTTTCGCATAATTTGCGATTTCACAAGGAAGAAAAAAAAAACATATAGGGTACTTTCCTGTTGACCTAGAATCATGAAATTTGGCAAGAAGCAAGTTCTTGAAGCACTTATATAAGAATAAATCAGAAAACAGTAAATATGTAGATTAATAATAAAAAAAAGTGATTTTCGATTACAAAGTTATTATTTGCGGTTGGTACAGTACCATTTCTATGGATCGAACTGCAAAGTTTTTTTTTAATATCTTATAAGCTAGCGTTTGACCACTATCTCACCTGTTGGTAAGTGATGATGCGGTCGATGATGGTAAGCACGCTAGGCCTAGAATGGGAACTGGCTCTCAAGGATAGCTGCCGGAACACATTACATGTTTGGCGACAGATCTTCTAACACTTGAGGGTGGTAGCTGGCCAGGCGGACACTAGATGGTGTCCTACCACCATGCGGGGGTTGTTGGTTTTTTAACGATGTTTTTCCTTCACCGGAGGGCCATGTGAGAAGCGCACATAAATTTTTTCGACAGAAAAATCCATTGGTTGGGGCACGGCGGTTTGAACTCGGCACATCAAAGCCGACCGTTCTTCCGATTACGCCACCGGGCCCTCCTAAGTTTATTCTTTAACTTAGTTTGAAAAATTTGTACGGAAGCCTCGGTGTGCGAGTCGAACTCGCACTTGGCCGGTATTGTTTCTTAATATTAGGTTGGGGAAAAAGTCTTCGCATTATAGTAAGAATGAACTTGTAATAAAATCTCTTTGGCTGTACTACTTATTTGTATCTTGCTGGTTTTGGTATCATTAATAGTTTACATTTTAAAGAAGATAATTCCAAATTCAAATTGGGAAAATGTGTGATTTTCATTTGTTTATCGTACTGTGAAGATGAGTGAATAAAATGAAGAAATTCGATACATTTTAAAATTTTACTACAAAAAAGGTAAAAATGCAACGTAAGCCGCGAAAAAAATTGCGATGTTTATGGACCTAGTGCAGTGTCTGTGCGAGTAGCACAAATTTGGTTTAAGCATTTTCAATCCGGAAATTTTGATGTCAAAGATGCACCTCGCTCTGGTCGCCCAAATACGGATAAAATTGATGCCATTTCTGAAAAAGTGGAGCAAGATCGGCATATCAGTAGTTACGACGTAGCTGAAGAACTGGGAATTGACCACAAAACACAAAAAAGCTCGATATTTGGGTACCTCATGACCTCACTGAAAGAAACCTAATGAACCGTGTACTCATTTGTGATTCTTTATTACGACGTAATAATATAATAAATAGAAACCGAACCATTTTTGTAGCTGATAACTGGTGATGAAAAGTGGATCACGTACGACAAGAACGTGCGAAAAGGGTCGTGGTCAAAGGCCGGTCAGGCTTCACAGACTGGCGAAACCTGGGTTAACTCGCAACAAGGTGATGCTGTGTGTGTGGTGGGATTGGAAGGGTTTTATTGATTATGAGCTGTTACCACCAGGCAGGACCATCGATTCTGAACTCTACTGTGAACAACAGATGAGATTAAAGCAAGAAGGTGAGAGAAAGCGGCCGGAATTAATCAACAGAAGGGGTGTGGTTTTTCATCATGATAACGCTAGACCTCACACATGTTTAGCCACTCAGAAAAAATTAAGTGAGTTTGGCTGGGAGGTGATAATGCATCCGCAGTATAGTCCTGACCTTGCAACTTCAGATTTCTACCTGTTTCGGTCTCTTCAGATTTCTACCTGTTTCGGTCTCTTCAGAATTCCTTAGGCAGTGTCAGGTTAACATCACGAGAGGACTGCCAAAACTACTTGTCGCGGTTTTTTGATCAGAAGCCCCAAAATTTCTATAGCAATGGGATCATGTCCCTACCTACAAGATGGCAAAAAGTTATCGAACAAAATTGTATCTACATACTTTAGTTAAATGTAAATAAACTATAGCTTTCAGAAGAATCTGTGCAGCTAATGCATTGGCGACGGGAAAACCCCGCAGTCACTTCGTCAGATCAACGGGCTTTGAACAAAAAAATCTCGAAGCTGGTAAGACGTGACCTCCGGAGCTCCAACACATGCTTATTAAAGAAGCGATCGAGCGAAACCGGGGGTCAAAATATGTTTTGAATTTTCTTAAAAAATGCGAAGAAACTTTTTCCCCAACCTATTAGACGTGCACTTGACCTCAGTCACCTGATGTTAAGTGACAACCACATGACCTGAGATGGAATCGTGTTCGTCTGGAATCTCGAAATTTACTACAGCTGCAGCAGCGAGACGAATGGCAGGACAACTGACTAGTCTAATCCATAGACGTAATATAAATTGACTTCGCAAAACGGCCTTGATGAAACCGACCTAGAACGGAGTTTGTCCCTTTCTTTATAACCGACTTTAAAAAAAGGAGGAGGTTTCTCAATTCGACCGTATATATATATATATATACATATATATATTTTTTATGTTTGTTCGCGGATGACTTCGTCGTTTATGAACCGATTTTGATTATACTTTTTTTGTTGGAAAGGAAATATCCCAAGTGTGGTACCATGTTAATTTTATCGAGGTCTGATTAGTATCTCCAGAGATATGGAGATAAACATCTCAAAATTGGTACTGAAAACTAATAACGCGGCATTGAAGTCGGTTCTTTTTTAGTTTTTTAAACGATATTATTATGTATGGACGACTTATATAGTATAGAATATTTGTAGCAATAGCAGGTTGTTAGACAAGTACACACTCCCACCCGGGTGTCTTTCGTTTGAGCCGTTTTGTTCTACAAAGCAATTCCAACCTTATCGTTATATACCTTAGAGTATACGGATTAATTTGAATCTGTAAAAACATCTGCAGTGTACCATCTTTTTATATTACGTCTATGGTGAACTATCGTATTATCAGACTACTTAGCGCAACCTTGCACTGAATATGCCCGAACTCCCCTAGCATGTCTTTGTTCGGTGAGTGGTTCGAGCCCATTCCTGGATTTGTCTATAGGCCGCGGCCTAGGGGCGGCAGATTTCAGAGGACGCCATTTCGATTAAAAACAAAAACCTACATGGGGCGGCGGAAATAAAGTGACCTACACTTAAAAAAAAAAATTCGGCACTGTACGAGCCTCGTATCACAAGTAGTCATCTATTTAGCACGTGTAGGTTCGATTAATTAAGGTCTAATCTAAGCCATGGCTACGGGTGCAGGAAGGTATCAATGAGCTTCCCGTAGGTAACAGTGTCCCCTAAATCTATATAATAATGCTACGTATACTTCTTCATCAATGAAATGGGGACAAAATAAGCAAAACCTTTGACTTAATATAACGTGACTTGCGGTGCCACGCTGTAACTATAAAGTTAAAAAATCACTGTCAAGTAAAAAATAACTCTGTACAGTCCGGCAAGTATAACTTGGCGTGCCTGTGCGCCACTGTGCTTTTACTTTGTACTTTGATAACAGTTTCTCTTAAACCACTTTTAATTACTTCTGGCATTATTGAACTATTTTAATGTAGCAGATTTATCAACAATAATGTCGCGGTAATCTCTCAAACCTCAAACTCACAGTTTCAATTAAAAGAATTAGTTCCAAAAACCACCACCGCCAAGTTATACTTGTGGCACTGTACCCTTAGCACGAGTTTTCATACCAAACTCGATATCGTATATCGAACAAATTTTGTATGAAAAACAATACAGCACCTCTAGTGGTTACTACACTTCACTAAATTTAGACCAATCAAAGAGCCAGAATAAGTCAAAAACTATGGGAGATCTGTCAAAAGCGTTTACGATAAAAACTCGTGGAGGGGTCTTGTCTACTAGGGGTACAGTTGCACTCGTCGTACTAGGGGTACAGTTGTACAGTTGTACTCGTTTACTAGGGGTACAGTTGTCGAGATTTTGGTAGGAACGTGGAATAGTGTGTGTGAGCTCATTGTATTTTCTCTTAAAACTTGTGATCTTCCGCGAGTTAATGTGTAATACATGTAGATTAATAACCATTAAGTGCCGGTGAATATGTGCGAGTGTAGGGAAACAGCACAATGTTGAAAAACATGCTATTTGCGTTCTCACCAAAATTCCACTGAAAATCTTCAGTATACATCAGATCTTTATTGAAGGTATGACTTAGACTAGACTTATACCTGAAAACTGACCTGAAATAAGAATTTGACCCATCTCTACGACTAAAATTCACAAAAACTTGAAGAATTTCAATACGTGACTCTGGCTAAATACACTAATCGTGTGGAGCCATATTAAAACTAAAAAAAAAAAATAACTCAACTTCTTCGTTGTCAACTTGTCATGTCACTGCTGTCAGTAATGGTGTGCCGATTCGATTATTTATCTAATCGATTAATCGATTATGCGAACCAAGATAATCGATTATTAGTTAAACAAATACATTTCCCCTACAATAGAGCATACTACCCATCACTTCACTTATTACTAGAAACGGGGATTCCCTTTGCATGTAGGGTTACCATAACATAAATGGCTTACTCCCAATAATCGATTGTATCGAAATGATAATCGATTAAAACGATCATCTTGATAATCGATTAATGATAATCGATTCCGCACACCACTATCTGTCAGTGTCAGCTGTTCACACTGTAGTTTGTGTACCTCTCGGTATTTGTCGCGAAAAATCTCCTGCAATTTCATTAAAATCAACGAAAATGTACACAGAAGTGGATGTTTTCGTGAGTAATTACACTCTAATAGACCCTGAAATATATCAGCTATGGATCGAAGGCTGTTCCTGTAAGTACTTATCGTTTTTCATCTATCACCTATGCATATCATCACTTGTGAATTTAAATCAATATTAAACCCCGAAAACTTTTGATTACTCTGAATATAGATGTTAAATTTAAGAACCAGTAACATATGTCGTCTATTGAAGCTCAGTAAAGCGTATTTATAGCCCTAAATTGTCTCGTAAATCTAAAAGTTTCATGGCATATCGCGTTTCTAAAAATAAATAACTATCAATCGTTCTCCAGCTAGCGAAGCGGTGTCTACGCTACATCAGCGAAGTATTGCCAAACAGATGGTCGCACCGGTCGATCTGATAGCCAGCGATGTTTTGGATCATTACAGGTAAGTAATCATCACAGCATTTATCTATGTGATAATTTTGTATAGGTGGGTAAGGACGCCAAAATTGTCGAATATATCACAAGAGTAACACAATAGATTGTGTATATTAACATATAATTTGTCACTTTTGTGTTACAATTGTAACACAAAAGTGTACAGCTTAGTAAATTTAGATTGAACATAGCTCATTTTAACATATAATATAGAATGGACTTTCGGAATGAAAATAGGCTATATATTATCCTGTTTAAATCAAAGGTACATTCGTGGAGACCTAATTTGCAACCTAAGTCGGCAAAGAAACGGTCGAAAAAACATGTTTCTTACGAACGCTGCTTAATTGAAAATAGATAGAAGAATATTTTCTCAGCAAGAGTTGTACAACTTAATAAGACCTACAAAAAAGTCCGTGACAGCATATGTCTATCTCTTAAGGTTGACTCACAGTAACCATTTTAATCTTAAAATTTTTGTTAAAAAATATTACATAACTTCCAAGGCTATTTTCAAGTATATAGTATTAATCCTTATCCAAATAATTACGTGAATTAGCTTGGCCACATATTATAGATTAAAATTGTCCTTTACAGTATATAATTCAAATGAAAACTTTAGAAGATATCATGAATTTCACATACACGCATCGCAAAATTAATAAAATATTTGCAGTGCAACCACAGATTAGGTCATAGTTACTACGAAAATATTAGCTATTCTGTAGATCCCCACCAAGCACAATCAATTTGAAGTCAATATAGTAATATACAAATCCGTACCTGTTTCCCACAGATTGTATATTACGTGTCCCTATATCACTCTCTTTGCTCAGCAGTGGCGCGCATTTAAAAAGTTGGTTCCGGTTCTTATAACTATGAGTAGTTTAATTTTTTATGATATTTATATTTATCCGTTATATGTTATATTATACTATTATATATATATATATATATATATTTATAAATATGTTATCAGTTATTGTTAATTTATGTTATTGTATCTATTTTATTTAAGTTATTTTTATCGGTGTTAGTCCTACTCCCGCTCTCAGGCCATTCTGAAAATCAGCGTCTTGGTTTTGGTTCATATTGTATTTCTTTTTTTGTTTTATTTAGTTAAGTTTTTTTACTCAAAATGTCAAATATATTTTTCATCTGTACTTTAACTTGAGGACCGCTGAATAAATGATTTTTCTTTCTTTCTTTTCTTTCTTTCTATAATAATATGATCTATTGTATAAAATAATATTCATCTATATATATAATAATATAATATTTTAAACCACCCCGACTGATCTATGTATAATCTTTTCATTAAAAGCATTCCAATGACTCTAAACACAACATTTAAAATCTGAGCTGTAAGTTAGTGAGGATTTGAGTATTCTGTAGAGTCTACGAGATGTCCCAGCATCAGGTCAATGCTTCCATGTTCTTACAATATCGTTGAAGAAGAAGATTTTCGAATTGATCAGACCTATGAAAGTTGATTTTATAGCACAATTAACTAGAAAAAAGCTCATAGTTTTATAACGATTGAATGAATTTTCATGAATCAAAGCTAAGAAAACTCTCGATGAAGACAGTTATCAAACAAAAAAAAACTACCAATAATAAAAACAAAATCGGTTCATCCGGTTAGGTGCTAAGATACTACAGACAGACACACAGATACACACGTTAAACATATATTACCCCTACATTTTGCGTCGGGGAACGCGTAAGGTTACGGCGGCAGATGTTCACTTTTTTTTTTTATATCTTATTGGCTAGCGTTTGACCACTATCTCACCTGTTGGTAAGTGATGATACGGTCGAAGATGGTAAGCACGCTAGGCCTAGACCGGGGAACTGCCTCTCAAGGATAGCTGCCGGAACACATTAAATTTTTGGCGACAGATTTTCTAACTTTAGGGTGGTAGCTGGCCAGGCGGACACTAGATAGTGTCCTACCACCATGCGGGGGTTGTTGGTTTCTTAACGATGTTTTTCTTCACCGGAGGATAAATTTTTCGATGGAAAAATCCATTTGTGCACGGTAAGGTTTGAACTCGGTACCACGGCATCAAAGCCGACCGTTCTCCCGATTACGCCACCGGGCCCGGGCTCCTTGGCGGTAAGCTACTTTTTGGTAGATTTAATGATCCCACTACCACTGTACGAAAACTCATGATTCATGAATGCACATAAAACTTTCATTGGTAGGTATATAGCTAGGATTAGAACCAACGACCGTCGAGTCAGAATCAGGGTAACTATCCTTTACGCTAAAGGGCTGTCCAATATCACTACGTAAGTATTATAAAACAAATTCCATCACTGCATCTGTCTGTCTGTTTGCAATAATCTCAATAGCTACTGAAAGGATTATCATGCGGTTTTCACCAATAGCCAGAGTGTTTATGAGGAAGGTTTAGGTGCATAATTCGTTAAGGTTTTGAGTAAATTGGATGAAATATGACGATGATTGTTATATATGTTCATATTTTATATTCGATGCAACAAACTGATGCAAATTTTGTAGGCATATATGTTCTACCCGTGCGAAGCCGGGGCGGGCTGCCATTGATAAATAAATTAGTAATAAGCGGCAAAAGCCCAATGGCTAAGGCATCAGCCTGGCGATTGAGAGGTTGTGAGTTCAATCCCCACCCATTGCACTATTGACGTGAACCCACTCTAGATACATGCATATTTAGCTTAGTTGGAGGGTTAACAAGACTACTAGTAATGTGCAAACCACATTGCTAGTTAGCTTTATAAAAAAAAACACTATCGAGACCTATGTCCAGCTGTGAACAGAAATTGGCGGATAATGATGATAAATAATAATATTTCTTGAAGTGTTACACACTTTATATTTTAGTACATTGTTACACACAATTGGCAGAGCACCTGGTATGTTTCCCAAGGGGTGCAGGTTCGAGTCCCGTCAGTATGATGAAATTTTGGATTGTGTGTAACAATGTACAAAAATAAACATAATATTTGCCTTACGCAGTGCAACATCTCTTGTCGGATTTGAAAACTGTAATAATTTCTTCCGAATGATAAACTTCGAAACAGTTATCATAGATGGCGCCACCAATGCATAATTGGGTTCAAAATACAATTCATTAATTTCGTCGTAACGATAGGATCGCTCCGTGGCTTATTTGGCAGAGCTCCTGGGCACATTTCCCAAAGGGTACAAGGTGGAGTCCCGTCGGTATGATAACATTTTGGATTGTGTGTAACAATGTACCATCGCGTACAGTTGTGCGTATCCAGTTTCAAAACATTTTCGGTTGCAAGTGTCGATTATTTTTCTAACCAATCAGAAGAGCCAAAGCCAAAAAAAAAATGTCTTACTAATCAGAAGAGCCAAAACCAAAAACAAAACATAAGTTTTGGCTTTGTCCCTTCTTGTCATTGGTCAACAATGTCAACATAGACAGAAGCGAGATGCCAATTCAATAAGAGTGCACAGGAAATTATTCCTTAAGGTGGATACGCACAAATGAAGGCGATTGTACATAAATAATATTGATATAAAATTTTTTCAGAACATTTGCTCTACTGGAGAGATTATTGACGGTGCCGTCTAAACTGTCTGAGCAAATGATATTCCAGATTGATGAGCCGACCAAACAGATGCTGATTGAAAAGTAAGTTCAGAGTAATTTCAAAGTTAGTTTGAAGGCCTAGTTTGAAGAATGGTCGGCTTGAGGTGCCGAGTTCAATCCCCGCCGTGCACCAATGGATGTTTCTATTGAAAACTGTATGTGCACCTTTCACAGTGGCCCTCCGGTGATGGAAAAACATCATAGAGAAACCCCCAACCCCCGCATGGTAGGACACTATCTAGTGTCCGCCTGGCCAGCTACAACCCTCAAGTTAGAAAATCTGATGCCAAACGTCTAATGTGCAGTTATCCTTCAGAGCCAGTTCCCATCCTAGGCCGCATCATCACTTACCAACAGGTGAGATAGTGGTCAAACACTAGCCTATATGATATATAAATAAAACTGGCCAAGTGCGAGTCAGACTTTTGTCTCGCACACGGAGGGTTCCGAACCATAGTATAATAATATATAAGTATAATATTATATTATATTACCGTGTCAATACCAAACATGCTTATTAACTACAACACCATCTAACAAATATCTAACGAACTTCTAACACCAACAAGTGAATGTTAACACAAAGGTAGGTAATTAACATTATTTATTAATATGTTAAACAATCGTTCATAGATGTTGCTATAGTAAAAACACGTTTTTTGATTGTATTTAGAACAAAGTTAAAAATTAAAGTGGTTCCCCCCATTTAATTTTTAACTTTGTTCTGTTTTTAGTATTTGTTGTTATAGCGGCAACAGAAATACATCATCTGTGAAAATTTCAACCGTCTAACTATCACGGTTCATGAGATGCGTGGTGCCAGACAGACAGACAGACAGACGGACAGCGGAGTCTTAGTAATAGGGTTCCGTTGGTACCCTTTGGGTTCGGAACCCTAAAAAAGTTTCAGTAAGTTCCTTCTAAATATTGTAGGGTTGCGTGGTAAAAGAACACTATTTCTCACATCCTTACACTCCAGTTTACAGCAGTAGAAGCATTATAACCACAACCTTGCAACCAAAGAGTATTTTACCACCATCAAGGAGAAAATCTGCCGCTATAACCTTACAGTATTAAAAACCATTACCACCTAGGCCTATCGTGTTCACCATATATGACCACACCATCGATTATCACCAGCCTATTAAAATAAAAAAAGGAAACCAATCATGAAACATTGTTTGAAAATGAAAAAATAGAGTTAACATTTTGGGTTTGCATCGTTTTTGTAAGTCTGTCTATTTTGACATATTTATGACAAGTAAAAGTGTACATTTATAATTTAATTAAATTTAAATAACATCTCATAAATCATAATATTATTATTAAGAACGGTTGTACACTCACGGGTTTTTTTATCGGAATTGCTCCGACCAGTTTCAGACACGTTTGGTGTCCTTCTTCTGTCCGTCCGTGTCCATCTCATAAATCAAAATCATTAAGATATCAGCACAGAATAATAAATAGTAAAAGTACAGAAGGAGCACTCCCTAATAGCAAAAATGCGAGATTAGATATACGAGTACCTAGAGATAAATAATAATAATAATAAAAAAAAAAAACGCTTTAACTGAAGGACGTGTCTTTTTACAAATTAATTTTTTATTTACTTTTATTGAACATATTTCCATAATCCACATTATTTGGCATCAACATATTCACAACAATATTAACCCTGCACCTATTAGTGATTATTTTACCCCTGTTCTGTGAAAATCCGAAGGACATCGCTATTATTTAACTGTGATAGTAATGACACAACATGTCAATAGTGAAAATAGTGAAAAACCAACAAACAATACGAGATGAAAGTAAATAGAAGAAATGATAACTCGTTTGAAAGCACGTCGAGAACAAGCGGTACATAGCGCGCACCCACCAACTCCGCCCGTCGCATCATCTCCGAGCACATCGTCGGGAGACGAGTTTGTCACTCCCCCGGAGGGCAGCTCGTCGAGTGATGACGACGGGCCTATGCCGCCGCCGCCGCCACCACCATCTACGCGATGACGAGGACGGCCACCGCCACCGGCACGCTTGGGGCCTGTGGGGCATTCTGCTCCGCGCCCGGCCCTCGCTACCGGTGGTGTAGCGCGTCGCATGCGATGGACCCACTCTTTAAATGAGAACTGCATGCGCGCCTACTACGGGGCTACAGAGGGAGGAACTAACCTGACCGCGTACCGCGATAGGATACTACCTCTGTTTCAGGCCCTTGAACCAGCCGTCACCGTTACCGCACAACGACTATCGGATCAGGTGCGGGCCATCCAGCGGCTCAAGCTGTTGGACGACTCTGCGCTTGATCGGCTGCGTCTGGAGGCGTTACCTATTATTCCTACTACTTCTGCTTTAGCGCGGGACCCGCCCAGTGTGTCGTCGACGCAGGGGCCGACAGGCTCGGCTTCGACGTCTGACACAGACGATTGTACGAATACTAACGTAAGTACCCAGACTAATGAGCATTTGAGGAGGGCTTTGGAAGACGCGATTTTGGAGTATCGCACTACTACTGACTCTAGGCCGCGACTACCACGTTTGCCAATGAATAAAAGTAACCTGGCGTTAATGGGAGCCCTAAACGTTTTGCTAGTCCCATATATGCAGACTAGTGAAACATTAGTTGATACACAGTCACACTCGATTCTTTACTGCGCGGCTATAGCGGCGTGTCGCGTTGTTCGCGTCAAGTTTCCGGATACTGACCGAATACCGCGACGCCCCGCTATCCCTGCGTGGCAAGAACGAATCGAGTGTCGCATCAATATGTTTAGGACTCTCATTGCGAAGTTGATCTGCTTCAGAGGGGGTAATAATCGCCCCCGACTCATGCGTTTCGTGAACCAGGCCTTTGCTGGGACCGGGATTAGTCCCCGGGACTACATGACCTGTGTCACGGAACGCATTGACTTTCTGAAGCAGAAAGTTTATGCATTGGCAAACCGTATTCGTCGCTATAGAGCGCGTGTAGATCGCTATTATCAAAATCGCCTCTTCCAAAGTGACCAAAGGAAGGTATACCGAGGTTGGGAAGGAACCAATTAACGTGTGAATGAGGAGCAGTGTCCGGATGCTACTACCATGAATAACTTCTGGCGTAGTATCTGGTCGGTGCCCGTCGAACACACGGAGGGTGATTGGATGAGCGTCGTTGAGCGCGCGTGTGAGCCTATCGAATCCATGGGGGCTATTAGTATTAGCCCCGAAGACGTTAGTTGTGCGATCCGTACGGCCCAGAACTGGAAAAGTCCAGGACCGGACGGATTACACAACTTTTGGATAAAGTGGATTCGATGCTCACACGACTGCTTAGCGGCGCAATTCCAACAAGCCCTCGAGGTTGGTTCCTTGCCAACATTCATGACAACCGGTGTCACCTTCCTGCTCCACAAGTCCGGTAGTACCACGGAACCGAAGAACTATAGACACATTACATGCTTGCCAACGCTGTACAAGCTTCTTACATCTATTCTGAAGTTTAAAATTAATTCGCACATTGTTGCGCACAACATTTTGGCCCCCTCTCAGAATGGATGTAAGGTTGGGTCCCGTGGTACTAAGGAGCTCCTCCTCATCGACACGGCCATTTGCCAACAAGTCCGGCGGAATAGAGGGGTTCTCTCCACCGCCTGGATTGACTACAAGAAGGCCTATGATTCAGTGCCTCATACCTGGCTGGAGAGGATCTTGGAGTTGTATAAAATTGATACAACTCTGAGATCTTTTCTAGGTTCTTGTATGAGGCAGTGGACCACAGTCCTTCGTCAACCGGGTGATGGAGACAGCCCCTCTGATCCGCAGGACTTTATAAGGATTGAGCGAGGAATCTTCCAGGGTGATAGTCTGAGTCCGTTGTGGTTCTGTCTAGCCCTAAATCCTCTAAGCACATTAGAAGATTCAGGGCTGGGCTATCGGCTTAGAAGAGAGGGTGAGGTCATTTCACACTTGCTGTACATGGATGACCTCAAACTTTTTGCACCGAAGCGCCATGATTTGATGGAATTACTGAAAGTCACTGAGACTTTCAGCAACGCCATCAACATGGAGTTCGGTGTAGATAAGTGCGCGGTCATGCACGTACAGCGGGGGAAAGTTGTGAATTCATTGAATTTTCAACTTTCAGACACAATGACTATCAGATCTCTCTCCGAAGCCGACACCTATAAATACCTTGGTATGTCAGAGTCATTAGGTATCGAGAGTGGGGGGATAAAACAGTCGGTGAAGGAGCGTTTCTTTGGTCGTCTGACGAAGGTACTTAACAGTCTTTTGTCAGGAGGCAACAAGTTACGTGCCTTCAACGGCTGGGTTATGCCCCTACTTATATACACCTTTGGCATACTAAGGTGGACTCAGACCGAATTAGACGCCCTGGACAGAAAGGTCGGACAGCAACTGACGCCACATCGCATGCTCCACCCACGCTCGTCTGTTATGAGACTGTATATTCCACGGAAATGGGGCGGTCGAGGCTTTTTAAATGCCAAGACTCTCCATAACCGTGAGGTATACCGTCTCCGGGAATATTTCCTAAATAACGAGTGTGGGATGCATCGCGATGTGGTGGCGGTTGACAGGACCTTAACACCTCTCTCCTTAGGCAAAGAGAACTGGCGCAAACCTCAAGTGCTGAGCACCGAAGATCGCAAGGACGTCTGGAAGAGCAAGGAGCTGCACGGGAGGTTCTATCGAGTCTTAACGGGACCCGATGTGGACCTGCTCGCGTCGGTGAACTGGCTACGATTCGGAGACCTCTTTGGGGAAACCGAAGGTTTTGTTTGTGCAATTGCGGACGAAGTTATCAAGACGAACAACTACCGGAAATATATCATGAAGGACGGTACGGTCGACATTTGTCGGGCATGCCGCCGTCCCGGAGAGTCACTCAGGCATATTATTTCCGGTTGTTCTCATCTTGCTAACGGCGAGTACTTGCACAGACATAACCTCGTCGCCAGGATCATCCACCAGCAACTTGCTCTTCAATACGGCCTTGTCGAGTCTGAGGTGCCGTACTATAAGTACGCACCTGCACCAGTTCTTGAAAATGGTCATGCTTTGCTCTATTGGGACCGATCTGTTATCACGGACAGGACTATTGTCGCCAATAAACCTGATATCGTGATAGTCGACCGGTCCCAGCGGCGGGCAGTGTTAGTCGACATCACCATCCCGCATGACGAGAACCTCGTAAAGGCCGAGAAGGACAAGCTTAGCAAGTACCTTGACTTGGCCCACGAGGTTACCGCCATGTGGGATGTTGACTCGACTATCATTGTACCGATAGTCGTCTCTGCGAACGGCCTAATAGCGAAGAGTCTCGACCAACATCTCAAGAGGCTCTCGCTAGACGGCTGGATCAAGGGCCAGATACAGAAGGCAGTGCTTCTTGACACGGCACGCATCGTCAGGAGGTTTCTCTCTCTGCAGCACTAACCCCCGGTAGCTTGGGCCCTGCCCCGCTACCGGCGGCACCCTAGGTTTAGGTTTTTTTATAGTATTGTTTATTTTATAATGATTTTTGTATTGTTGTTTTGATATCTATATTGTAAAAAAACCTAGACTTAAGAAAAAAGAATAAATACGAGCATAATAATAATAAGTCTTTATTTCAGGCAATAAACCCATAAAATTAAATAATATAGTATACAAAAAAACGCAAATAAAAAGAAATCAAATTGTAAATTGTTAAAAAATGAATGAATACAATACAATACAACATTCTTGTATTTACTTTAAAAATAGCTATAATAGAAACTAGATAATACTTGTCATTTTTTGTTTTCGCTCTGGTGCACACCTGTCCAGAATTTGTATATTGGACTATAGAAATGTTCTGACAAGCATCGAAGGATACTATTTTCTGATCGTCTTATCGCATTCCAAAAAGATGCGATTCGAGATCTTAGGATCGCAAAGAAATCAGGAACCCGTGCATCAGCGAACATACGTGACGCGCTACAAAATCTAGGTTTCCGCATCAGGATTCTGAAAGCATCATTGTACTGAACCCTGATGGTACTGTATGATTTTCTAGTATACCTTATCCAAAGCTGACACGTATATAGACATATACTGTAAGCCTTGAATAAGGTTACTTTTACATCATCACTACATTTTGCAAACTTGCGCGCCAGCATGTTGCACCCAATGGACAGGCTCCTTCTTTCTCGTTCGATATCCTTGTCATCGGACATATTTTCTGTCATTATGTGACCTAAATACTTAAACTCCCTTACAATCCTTACTTAATATAAAGCTAGTTACAACGACGGTAACGTACAAAATACGGTATACCCAGGCGTATAGCGTATGGCGACTTTGAATTTGCGTCACAGAATAAACTTATAGTAACTAGGAACCGCGTGTTGCGCACCGTAAAATGCACCGCAACTCCGCGCGGCGAGAGTCTGTATCACTAGCCAGCTCGCGGGCCGTCAGCTGTCTCTTACTGTAAGGTTGAGTGTTGTTAGAAAACAAATTGAATAGTAAGTAAAGGCGCGCGTCCGATCAAGAGCGCGCGTGACTGAACTTGTAGCCCACAGGCTGCTACATGGGTACTGATATTTTCATAGCTACGGCGCGGAGCTTGACAGCCTGATATCAGTAATATTTAAAATTTGGTAATAATTAGGTAACAGATAAATCGTTATTAACTTAAGTTTCGTTTTGCAGGTATTATGATCTTGATGATGCTGTGATCAGAGAGCTACTGGGTCGGAAACTGTCGTCCAGACATCGGAAGGATTTAGATGAGGTATTAACTGGTGGTAGGACACTAGTGTCCGCCTGGCCAGCTACCACCCTCAAGTTAGAAAATCTGTCGTCAAACATCTAATGTGTTCCGGCAGCTATCCTTGAGAGCCAGTTCCCATTCTAGGTCTGGCGTGCTACCATCCTCGACCGCATCATCACATCAAGAACAGGTGAGATAGTGGTCAAACGCTAGCCTACATGATATTAAAAAAATACTATTGGCAATCGACATAGCTCAACGGATTAGCAAACTGAATGGGCTGGTCATATCTGCCGCAGGACTGATAAACGTTGGGGCAGACTTGTCCTAGAGTGGAGACCGCGAATCGGCAAACGTAGCGTAGGACGTCCTGTGACCAGGTGGAGCGACGACATACGCAAAGCGGTGGGCAGTGACTGGAAATGAAGAGCCGAAGATCGGGCTCAGTGGCGTGTCTTGGTATAGAAGCCTATGTCAAGCAGTGGACTGACCCCGGCTGATGATTATGATGATGAGAATGATTCACTATAGGTACCTACTCAATTTCGCACGGCACAATATTAAGTCCACACGTGTTAGTAACGTATTATATGATTGTTCCGCCTGACTTGCTGCCAAAAAGTAGCTTACCACCATCAAGGAGAAAATCTGCCGCCATAACCGTAGGTGTTCCAGCAGCACACAGCCTTTAAGAGTCAAAGTATCTAGGCTATCTAGGCCTAGCGTGTTTACCATCTTGAAATCTTGAATCTCTACCTGTTTGTCGATAAGGAACTTCCACAACGGCGGCAATTTGAACAACTGTCAATTTTATGTCAATGTGTCAAATTTAGTTCTAGAGATGGCCGAAAGGAGGTGTTTCAAATCAAATCATTCATCAATAGAGTCTGTGCAAAATGAGAACCGTCATAGTAAGTTTGCATGATGGTTGGATGGTAGAATCAAGAATCAAGAATCAAAGCATTTATTCAGTATGTAGGCAATATACGCACATATGCACGTCAAAATCATCAATCGTAAAATAAATCATAACCAATTATCAAGTAAACATAGCAAAAGCAGAATTTAACGCTTTGAATTAGAAAAAAAAAGTAATGAACCATTCAGCTGTCATCGAATCGTTTACGTCAGAATATTTAAAAAAAATTAAAGTAGGTTAAAACCAACCATACATGTAACTGTGTGTTTCAGTACTTCAGACAATTTTTATATAAAAAAAATAAAAAAGTGAAATAGTGAAACACAACATAGAGAAACGCATACCGATCACAGTACATATCATGATCCAAATGGAACTGATAGTCCGTCTGTCAGCTGCATAATATTGTTTAAATAAAAATAAAAATGGCAAGCCTAGAAAGAAAATCTGCGGACAAAAGGGGAAAACTGAATGGCTGTTGAATCTACCGGTACGGTAGGACTATCTACTAGGATTAAGGACGTAGGTGGTAGGACTATCTAGTGTCCGCCTGGCCAGCAACCACCCTCAAGTTAGACAATCTGTCGCCAAACATCTAATGTGTTCCGGCAGCTATCCTTGAGTGCCAATTTTGATTCTAGGCCTGGGTGCTGACCATCTTCGACGGCATCATCACATACCAACAGGTGAGATAGTGGTCAAACGCTAGCTAAAAAATTGAGGGCGCGTGTGTTGTAGGTTCTAATTTAGTGTTTTTGTTTTGTTGCAGAGCAATGACAACATTGCTCCAACACGACAAAAAATGTTTGATACTTGGTAGGTACCTACTCGTACTCTTATCATTATCGGGTGGTACTAGGTAGGTATGTACCTTCCTTCCTTAGCTTTGTTTATTTTATTTATTTTTATTTTATTTATTGATCGTCAACATAATATACATTGTTACAAAGCGCTTAATCATTATTTTTTAACCGACTTCAAAAAAGGAGGAGGTTTCTCAATTCGACTGTATATACATATATATAATTTTTTTTTTTTTTTTTTTATGTTTGTTTGCGGATAACTTTGTCGTTTATGAACCGATTTCGATTATTCTTTTTTTGTTCGAAAGGAGATATCCCAAGTGTGGTACCATGGTAATTTTATCGAGGTATGATAAGTATCTCCAGAGATATTGAGATAAACATCTCAAAATTGGTACTGAAAATGAATCGCGCGGCATTGAAGTCGGTTGTTTTTTAGTTTTTAAACGATATTATCTGAGACAAAGTGATAAATGTTATCATAATTATAGACGAAGACTGCATGCACTAAAATACGAGTAGAACTATAATTTACAAAATTCATAATGATAGTGAATAAACATTAAAATTGAGTTAATTATGTACAGGTAAAAATTAAAATAAATTGGTTGAATGTAAATGACAAAAAATAAATATGTTCAATAATTTTAAAATAATTACACAGAGATAATAGCATTTTTAAACTTAGTAATGTTGTCCAAGAACAGGTCGACAGTTTCATGCTTTGAAACAAGTTGAAACTGCCGAACCATCCTATTAAGAGGCGCGTTGTGACCAAGGTTGGAATTGCTGCTTGAGGTTTTTAGAATATTGAATCTAGATACTCTTGGTAATGTAAAAGGTATGGAAAAGTTTAATGCAGACAGTAAATCGTATCAAATAAGGCGTGCGAAATCACTAGCAATCTTTAAAACAATGGTAAAATCTCATTATTTGTCCGAACGGAGCTAAAAGTACCACACTGCTGTAATATAATAATATTATTTGATCTAATATATAGGTTGTATGTATGTGTATGTATAAGTATATTATATTATTATTATTGTATTGTATATAATATTTTGTGTATGTCTATTATTTATTTATTCTATTTTTATATATTTCAGTTATAAATTGTACGCTACCGCCATGTTTTGTTTTTATTTTATTTTTTCCATACTAGGTTGTCTGGAAGAAATTGCTTCAAGCGATAAGACCGCCGATTGTGATGCCATTCAGATATATTTTATTTTATTGTTTTGTTTTTGTACAATTTGTTTAATTGGTAATCAATAAAGAGTTTTTGTATTGTATTGTATTGTAAATCTGGGGTGTCAAGCAGACCATTTGCAAGTTTGTACAAAGATGATGCGTCAAGCATGCGTCTTGGATCTGCCAAGGAACTCATCTTGAAGTATTTCAATCGTTCAGGGTAACTACACATTTTTTTACCAAGGTGACATGAGGAAGCAAGATGCCACAAGAACCGTTTTTGAACACTTTCAATGCGCTTGATGTAAACCTCATAAAATGGATTCCACACCACAATACAATATTCTAAGTTCTATTCTACCCTATTCTACTTGTATTTGAAGGTTAGTCCATCGTAAAAACATGACGGTTCTCTTTTTGCACAGACTACGGTATAGCTTATTTTGTGTACTGTAACTATACAGTTTTTAAGAGATAAATAAAAAAACTTTTTTGAACACCATAATAGTTACATATAGTTTGTTGATATAATAAAACAATTAGCAAAAGTTTCAATGGGTGAATTTGTGGGTTTCAATAGCAATGTGTCTAGTGAGATTACAGGGCATGTGAGACAATATTCTGGCTACCCAGAATTTTGCATGCCGCTGTATAATTCATTATTAATAATCATAATATAACCCCTATTCTAAGTTTTTTTTAAGTGCAATAAAACGTATTCTATCTATCTATCCAGCGGTGAACGAATATAGGTTAATGATGACTGATGATGTATCCAGGTAGCAGAACGTTCGGGCGCCCCGCTCCGTTGCTGTCGGCGTCAGTTCGACAATGTACGGCGCGTCTTCAAGGCGGTAGAGGAAGCTCCAGGCAATGTGGTCGCCAATGTACGAGCCGCTTTCTTACTTAGTGATGGACTTGCCAAGTTAGTGTCTGATTCTACAGGTACACTGTACTTTTGAAGACTTTGATACACACTTTAATCCGTTATACACATTCATGAATTTGCAAATGACCTGGGTCGTTGTAACAATTCATGGATCTATATAAAGTTGCATCTCTGCCAATTCATGGATCCATATATACCTGGATCACTGCCAATTCATGGATCCACCTTATAAATTTAGATCACTGGCAATTCATAAATCCATAAAAACCTGGATCACTGCCAATTCATGGATCCATATAAACTTAAATCACTGCCAATTCATGGATCCATATAAACCTGGATCACAACCAATTCAGGGATCCATATAAACCTGGATGACTACCAATTCATGGATCCGTTTAAACTTAGGTTGCTGCCAATTCATGAAACCTGGATCACTGCCAAGTCATGGATCTATATAAATCTGGATCACTGCCAAGTCATGGATTCATATAAATCTGGATCTCTCTTTCGATGTTTCCGAGAAAGGCCAGCAGCTCAGGTCTCTCGTATCTTAACTGTGAGCCGAGAAGTGTCCTTCGTTGTATCACCACGCTACAGCGCGATCAGGTTAAACGCCAGAGGTAGTGGGTTCAAATCCCGTTGTATGCATTTCACAGTGGTCCATCGGTGAAGAAAAACATCTCGTTAATAAACCCCCGGTTTAGTAAGCTGACAGGATACAGTACCGTTAGTACGAGTTTTCATCGTAAACGCTTTTGACTGATCTGACAGTTTTCGACTTATTCTGGCTACCTGATTGGTCTAAATTTAGTTAAGTGTGAAAACTACTAAAGGCGCTGCTAAGTTTGGTATGAAAATTCGTACTTAGGGTACAACAGATGTTGTGCAAGCTTGTACTTATCAGTCTAAAACCGACCCCGCATGGTGGTAGGACACTATCTAGTGTCCGCTTGGCCAGCTCCACCTTAAAGTTGGAAAATGTGTCACCAAACATCTACAGTGTTACTTACAAACGTGTCTCAAATTTTGAGCAATTGCTGATCAATATATTTGATTGATCAAGGAAAATCTCACTCATAAACAGTAATCAATGTTGAGAGTTTGTTGAGCATTGCATTGAAAGCTCTCAAAGTTACCCACCGTCGGGACCATGTTAAGCACTTGCTGCAGGGCTAGCATGGCAAGGGGACTATTTTGTCTTTCTATATATCCGTGTTTTGTTTGGTGGAGGAGGCAAATTATAAGTAAAGTTTTTCGACAATTATAAACGCTCACTGACTTTTAATCAATTCTTTTTTTAAACTTTTTAATATGAAACAAAATCAAAACTTCACCAAGCGTTTAAATTGTTGTGTTCATCTCCTGTCAGTGGCGAAAAACAGGGAAATAATGTTGTCTTTCCCCCGGGGATAAGGCCATGCTAGCCCTGCTGAGAGGCAAGATGGCGCTGGCAGAACCTACCAGCTGATATATGCCAAGTCTAGACTGGCGCGGATTTCGCGGTATTTTTGCTGTCACTTGATCTGTCAAATCTAGTCCGTTACAGATAAATAAAACCGGCTAAGTCGAGTCGGACTCGCCCACCGAGGCTTCCGTACCAACGTTGGTTAGTACCAATTAAGCTAGACCTGTAAATTGTATAAGCGCTCATATCACTCAGCAGCCAATCTTAACTAGCTCTACTATGTTTATATGGGGACGTCCTTAAATTTTTAACTTTTCTATTTTTTTTGTATTTTTCCTTAATTTGTGCTGTAGTAATCTAAGGCTCTTAAGGATAGATGCCGTTCCGGCAGCCTGTTCCCATTCTAGGCCTAGCGTGCTTACCATCTTCGACCGCATCATCACATACCAACAGGTGAGATAGTGGTCAAACGCTAGCCTATAAATTATTTAAAAAAAGTAATCTGAGTAAAAAATAATTAAAGTAATTAGAGTCTGTGTTTCCTGTGAAGTACAATCCGGGGGTCTTCAAATCGCGAGTGAACAGGTATCTTCTAGGCAAGCGTGCTACATCGTCGATCACATCTTCACTTAACATCAGGTGAGATAGTGGTCAAACGCTTGCTTATCTACAATAAAAAAAACCTGTACTTTGATGCGGTTTATGAGTCCGAGAGTGTAGTTTTAATAGATTTCATTTTGTTACAGAAAGTACGGGGCAGTAGTTTTTATAGCGTGCATGAGATTTGAAACTACGAAGCGGAAACTGCAGTATTTGTCCTTCAATGACTTTTATCATTGTGCTCAGGTAAAGACGTTTTCTAAAATAATTTAAAATGGTTTATCGGAGAGTCGTAATCAGAGATACTGGACATATTTCGATGAAATTTGAACGGGACCACCTGTAAAGTATACCCTTTCAAATAAAAAAAGAATTTTCCAAATCGGTTCAGGCGTCTTCGAGTAATCGGTAATAATACATAAAAAAGATCCCTACGAATCGAGAACCTCCTCCTTTTTTGTGAAGTTGGTAATTTTTTTTAAATAATATTGCAGGCTATAATGGGCAGTTGGACCTACAGCTGTACAGGTCCAGAATATTACGACACGGAGATGGACCGAGAGTTCCTGCTGGAGCTTAGAGAGTTGAGGATCCTGTTGGATAAGGAGAAGGAGCATAAACAGTGAGTTTTTTTTGCAAAGAGCATAAACAGTGAGTTTTTTGCAAAGAGCATTAACGGTCAGTTTTTTGCAAAGAGCATACACAGTGAGTTTTTTACAAAGATCATAAACAGTGAGTTTGTTGCAAAGAGCATAAACAGTGAGTTTTTTGCAAAGAGCATAAACAGTGAGTTTGTTGCAAAGAGCATAAACTGTGAGTTTATTGCAAAGAGCATAAACTGCGAGTTAATTGCAAAGAGCATAAACTGTGAGTTTATTGCAACGAGCATAAACTGTGAGTTTATTGCAAAGAGCATAAACTGTGAGTTTATTGTAAAGAGCATAAACTGTGAGTTTATTGCAAAGAGCATAAACTGTGAGTTTGTTGCAAAGAGCATAAACAGTGAGTTTTTTACAAAGATCATAAACAGTGAGTTTGTTGCAAAGAGCACAAACAGTGAGTTTATTGCAAAGAGCATAAACTGTGAGTTTATTGCAAAGAGCATAAACTGCGAGTTTATCGCAAAGAGCATAAACTGCGAGTTTATTGCAAAGAGCATAAACTGCGAGTTTGTTGCAAAGAGCATTAACAGTGAGTTTATTGCAAAGAGCATAAACTATGAGTTTATTGCAAAGAGCATAAACTGCGAGCTTATTGCAACGAGCATAAACTGCGAGTATATTGCAAAGAGCATAAACAGTGAGTTTATTCCAAAGAGCATAAACTGTGAGTTTATTGTAAAGAGCATAAACTGTGAGTTTATTGCAAAGAGCATAAACTGTGAGTTTGTTGCAGAGAGCATAAACAGTGAGTTTTTTACAAACAGCATAAACAGTGAGTTTTTTGCAAAGAGCATAAACTGAGAGTTAATAGCAAAGAGCATAAACAGTGAGTTTTTTTTCCCCATTTTAGATCTAGCGTGTTTTCCATCTTCGACCGCATCATCACTTACCTAACAGGTAAGATAGTGGTCAAACGCTAGCCTATATTATATTAAAAAAAAGAGCATAAACAGTGAGTTTTTGACTAAGAGCATAAACAGCGAGTTTCCTGCAAAGAGCATAAACAGTGAGTTTTTGAGAAAGAGTATATTCAGTGAGTTCTTTACAAAGAGCAACAGTGAGTTTTTGACAACGACATTGTACTATAAACTAGCCGTTCTGTGAGAGCAGTAAACCTTGCGAGCCCTTAAGCCCTTCTTGGAATTAACTTGTGTAGACTTTTGAACAAAATTGGGGTATAAGTTTCAGCGATTACTGGCGATTCCTTGGTCCCACCTTAGAGGTCGAATTTGATGTCAACGAGTTCATCTTGTGAAGGCAAAGAGGACTGCGTGGTCAGATTGGTATCTATGGGTATACATCTTCAGAAAAAAAACAAAGACAAATTCCCCCCTTTTCCCCCCTCCACTCCACCTTCTTAGAAACTATATTGTGTATTTGTATAACGTGACTATTGTGGAGATTTACCCTAGCCATGAAAAAAAGAATCATTCCAATCGGTTCACAATTATCAAATTATCCTTATAGTTACTGATGTTATAAAAGCGAAAGTTTGTATGTAATTAAATATGTCTGTCACTTCTCCACGCTAAAACTACTGAACCGATTGAGCTGAAATTTGGTATGTAGATAGCCTAGACCCTGGAATGCGGGTGCACGTAATGGTACGGTTGGCAACCCTACATTAATAAGGGGAATTAAACATGTGTTTTAAGTGTGACGTTCGACGTCTAGATGAAAGCTGAATGGCTCAATACCTTTGTTTTTTTTTTGTAAATTCAAAGCGTTATGTTTCTGTTATATCTATATTTTTTGTTGAATATGATCTATTTAATGTTATTTGACGTGTGTAAGTGCTAATTTTTAATTTGCCCATATACTGAATAAATGCTTTGACTTTGACTTTGACTTTGAATAATATAATATTATTTCCACGGGAACGATGTCTACGCGGGTAAAACCGTGGGGCCGCAGTTAGTATAATAATCAAATCAAATTAAAGCATTTATTCAGTATGTAGGCAGTATAAATATACGCACATATACACGTCAAAATCATAAATCATAAAATAAATCATAACCAATTATCAAGTAAACATAGCAAAAGCAGAATTTAACGCTTTGAATTAGAAAAAAAAAGTAATGAACCATTCAGCTGTCATCCAATCGTTTACGTCAGAATATTTAAAAAAAATTAAAGTAGGTTACAACCAACCATACATGTAACTGTGTGTTTCAGTACTTCAGACAATTTTTTTATAAAAAAAATAAAAAAGTGAAATAGTGAAACACAACATAGAGAAACGCATACCGATCACAGTACATATCATGATCCAAAATAATATTAAGAATCAGACATCAAGCAACACACATTCATAGCCATGATAAAATGTACCATCTTTGTATAGTTTCTCATCTTTCTATCCATAAACAATAGATAAGCTAAAATTGTAAAGGGCCTCTTGATGTTGGATTCGGCTCCGACAATGCCTAATAAAGGACCGGGCATTTATGACCCGAGAAGGTATATTTGAATAAAAATAATAAAAAATATTATCTTGTCACAAAGGTTTACTTAAGTTTACTTGTTTAACACACACAAAATATAATAAAAGTACGTGAACTAGATCTTTAAACAATTACTACTTTGTGAGAGCTGGCGCCTGATGTAGGTTTTTGTAAAAAACCTGTATTACAGGTCGCCAGGCCCCCTCGTCGTATGTCAAATCATTTTAGATTATTGTGTAGGTGAATAGGTCAAAAAATAGTAACACTAAAATTAGTCCGTCAGTTGGATTATCATAAAATATTGGACACGTATTTTTTTATTTTACAAATCAATAGAAATTGACAAAGATTTAGAGCGTCAAAGTTCGGGACTGGCAGCTCGTGACGTCACTAACCGCTAGAAAGTAGTACATTTTTTAGCGGTTTATGACGTCACGCGGAATTTCAACGCTCTATATCTTCGTAATTTTTTGTATAATTGAAAAAAATACATATATACTCTTTGATAATATAAAAGGACAAAACAATTTTTTTTTAGTAAACTAACCTATTGGCGGAATAATCGCGAAATAAATAAAAAAACATACAGACGAATTAAGAACCTCCACCTTTTTGGAAGTCGAATGGAAAAGATAAATCGAATGGTTGGGTTGGCTAAAATGGGATAGAATATAAATTGTATATATTATTAATTGTGAATTTATTTTTAGCTTAATCTGCATGCGTCTGAAGCCAAAACTGTTGGAGAAATCATACCAAGAATTGGAGCTTAATTTCAGGTAAGCCAATACAATGACGGACTTATAAACTGCATCAAAGTTCAGGATAACTTGGAATTAATTGAATGGTTCTTTATAGTATACAAACATACACTTAAGTCACATCATCATCATCATTTTCAGCCGGTGTCCGTCCACTGCTGGACGTAGGCCTCTCCCAAGACACGCCACTGAGCCCGATCTTCGGCTCTTCTTTTCCAGTCACTGACCACCACTTTGCGTATGTCGTCGCTCCACCTGGTCACAGGACGTCCTACGCTACGTTTGCCGATTCGCGGTCTCCACTCTAGGACAAGTCTACCCTAACAGTTATCAGTCCTGCGGCAGATATGACCAGCCCACTGCCACTTCAGTTTGCTAATCCGTTGAGATATGTCAATCACTTTAGTTCTCTAGTGAATTACTTCGTTCCGAATTCGATCCCGCAGAGAAATACCGAGCACAGCTCTCTCCATAGCTCGCTGAGCGACTTTAAATTGATGGACTATATATGAAACTACGCTGTTATGAAGTTAACGAACCAAACTATAGGTTTCTATTTACATTTGTATAAAAAGTTTGAATAATTGGTTAAATGTTTATTCCAAAGGCGTCTTTGAACATTGATGCAGTTTATAATTACGTCAGTGTCTATTTTTTACCAACTTCTAAATTTTTAAAGGTTATGTAATATATCTATGCATACTCATATTGTGAAAACGTTTGTAACTCTGTCTGTCTGTTTGTTACCTAATCACGCTTAAACAGACGATGTGATTTCTTTTCATGATATAAGGTAACAGGACAAGCACGACGCTCGCCTGATGGTAAGCGATGACGTCTACCTATTACAGATACAGCGGCATGCAACATTCTGGACTGCTAGAATGTTGCATGTCACTGTACTGCGCCTGTTACCTTGAGACATAAAGATGTTAAGTCTCACATGCCTTGTAATTTCACTGGACACCTTGCCATTTCAACCGAAAGACATTCCTATTTCACGGCTGAAAATTAATTGGCAAAGTGGTGGTACCGCCCCAGGCGGACTAGCAGAAGTCCTACCACTACTAAAAAAACGTATTTTAGTTATTACTAAAATTTGACAAGGAAATGATACTTTATAAAATTACAATTATTTCTTATGATTCTACCTTTTAATGGTTTTAACAGCAGTAGCGTTGATTAAAATAGTGTCATATAGACTGTGTCTGTTAAGACCTAAAAACCCTAAAACCCTAAAAACAGGCAACAGTTATGTTGCCTGTTTTTAGGGTTCCGTACCTCAAAAGGAAAAAGGAACCTTTTTAGGATCACTTTGTTGTTCGTCTGTCTGTCCGTTTGTCGACCCTTTTTCTCAGGAACGCGTGAAGGTATAAAGTAGAAACTTATATCAAATACTCGGGTCTACGGTATCTTCTTTCGGCTGTAAGAAAATTAAACTTATAAGTCAACGCAATCAAAAGATACGACCGTTTAAGTCGCATATCACTCCAATAGTAAATGCGAAAGTCAGTTTGTATATTTGTTTGTTTATTTGGGACTTCTTCATGGTCAAATGGCTGGACCGATTTAGGTGAAATTTTGCACAGGGATAGCCAGTATTGTGGATTAGGCTATAGGATACATTTTAACGCGGGCGAAGCCGCGGGGCACAGCTAGTTTTCGCATATTTTGCGATTTTACAAAGGAATCGAAACCTACGGTTTGTTAATAAGATATAGGAGAGGCCTATGTCCAGCAGTGGACGGAAATTGGCTGATGATAGGCTAGGGTTTGACAACTATCTCAGCCGTTGGTAAGTGACGATGCGGACGAAGAATAGCTGTCGGAACATGGCTTTCCATCACCGGAGAAAAATTGGAATATTCACACATGCATACATTGTGCTCGGCACGTTTTGAACCCACGACCTGTTGAGCCGGAGCCAACGTTCTCCCATTTACACCACAGATCCCTCAATTAATTTACAAAAACAACCGACTGTCATGCCGTGCGAGTCGGCTTCAGTAGCAAGTTTGAGATGTTTATCGTCATATCTCTGGAGATACTTATCAGATCTCGATGACATTACAATGGGATCACTTTGGAAATCTACCCTACCAATTAAAAAAAGAATTATTAGAATCGGTTCACAATTGACGGAGTAAACGTGTAACATGCATTTAAGAAAACCAGCATACAGACGAATTGAAAACCTTTCCCTTTTTGAAGTTGGTTGAAAAATATTAAAGTATAGAATGTTGTTTTGTAATTTCAGACTATACACTCGCGCCCTGGTTGGCCTGGCTTGTAACCTGCACAGGGGGAGAGAGCTGCGCTCGTTGTTCATTGATTTACTTGAAAGGTAATATTAACATAATGTAACGAAACTATCACACTACATCATTTCTAACAAAAAAATATAATTTTTTTTGAAGCAACCCTTTTTACCTTCTAGATTTTTCATGTCTGTCTGTCCGTCCGTATGTCGCAGCCACTTTTTTTAAAAGTATTGGAACTACACAGTTGAAACTTGGCATGTAAATGTATTCTGTAAACCGCTTTTCGATTTGTATACAAAAATAAAAAAAAATTAAAGGGGAGCCCCGAGCCCCCTTTAATAATTTTTTTAAATCTATACATGGAACTGAAATTAAAAAAAATATTATCTAACCTATACGTGTGGGGTGTCTATAGATAGGTTTTTAAAAATGACATTGAGATTCCTAAAACTATTTATTCTCAAAGTCAATCGTTTGTATGATAGACACTTCTAAAGTGATAAAATGTGTCTCCCCTCCCCTTAAAATAAGAGAGTGAAAAATCTAAAATAAATATATGCTTTAGATAGCAATAAACACTTTTACCGAATATTGGTTTGAACGAGATATAGTCAGCAGTTTTTGAGATATAGCACATTTTCAAAACCGCAAATATAACTTTGTTTTTGATACAAACCCTATGAAAAACAATGTTAATCTTTTGCTGAGGAAAAAGGATAGTTGTATAAGATCGTTTAAAAAACTAAAAAGAACCGACTTCAATGCCGCGCTATTAATTTTCAGTACCCATTTTGAGGTGTTTATCTCCATATCTCTGGAGATACTTATCAGACCTCGATAAAATTACCATGGTACGACACTTGAGATATATCCTTTCCAAAAAAAAAAGAATAATCAAAATCTGTTCATAAACGGCGAAGTAATCCGCGAACAAACATAAAAAAACAAAAAAAAAACATATGTACGGTCGAATTGAGAAACCTCCTCCTTTTTTTGAAGTCGGTTAAAAATACTCTTCTGTGTTACGGAATCCTACTAGTGTGAGTCCGACTTGCACTTGGCCAGTTTAAACGAATGAAAATGAAACGAACGTTTGTAAAATTAGTGAATATTCATTGCTGCATGGAAATGTTAAATAACCGGCCAAGTGCGTGTCGGGCCACGCGCAGTTTAGGGTGCCGTAGTAGCCTGTTATTCAATGCAAGTCAAAAAGACCAATTCTTCTTACTACATCTAAAATTATTAGCATAAAACATTAGTATTTGTTTTGTCTTATTGGCCTGCCATTGACCACTATCTCACCCGGTGGTAAGTGATGATGCGGTCGACGATGGTAAGCACGCTAGGCCTAGAAAGGGAACTGGCTCTCAAGGACAGCTGCCGGAACACATTAGATGTTTGGCGACAGATTTTCTAACTTGAGGGTGGTAGCTGGCCAGGCGGACACTAGATGGTGTCCTACCACCATGCGGGGGTTGTTGGTTTCTTAACGATGTTTTCCTTCACCGCAGGGCCACTGTGAGAAGCGCACATACATTTTTCTATAGAAAAATCCGTTGGTGCACGGCGGGGGTTGAACTCGGTACCTCTCGCATCAAAGCCGACCGTTCTCCCGATTACGCCACCGGGCCCTCAAAACTATTTCAGTCTTGTAGAAATTTTCACATTCCATGAATAGCAAATATGTTATTATTGTGGTGAAAAAAGAAATCTGATATCTGCATATATGCCTGCGTCTGTTTGCATCAGTTTGTTGCGTCGAGTATGAATTAACGTATTCAACAATCATCGTCATATTTCAACCAATGTACTTAAAACCTTGACTAATTATACAACTAAACCTTCTTCATAAATCAATCTATCTATTAGTGAAAACCGCATGGAAATCGGTTTAGTAGTTTTTGAGTTTATCGCTAACGCAAACGCGACGGTGGACTTTGTTTTATAATATGTATATAACGATTATTTTTGTGTTTGTTTTAGATGTATAGAACCTCTGAGACTCGGCTCGTGGCCGAAAACAGATTTGGCGCAATTTTTGTCTGCGTACGAACAATGCGCGCTACAAATGGATGTGCTCAGGTAACTATGCACTTTTTATTACATATATTACTGTCACGCACTTGACTGAGTTTTGGCGGAAACGTGGAAAAGTGTGTTGTCTGTGCTCTCATTGTATTTTTTCCTAAAACTTGTGTTCTTCCGCGAGTTAATCCGAACAACGCTAAAGAGCGAACCCAAAGGGTACCAACGGAACCCTATTACTGAGACTCCGCTGTCCGTCTGTCTGTATGTCTGTCTGTCTGTCTGTCCGTCTGTCACCAGGCTGTATCTCATGAACCGTGATAGTTAGACGGTTGAAATTTTCACAGATGATGTATTTCTGTTGCCGCTATAACAACAAATACTAAAATCAGAACAAAGTTAAAAATTAAAGGGGGTCCCCATATAAAAAACGTGTTTTACTATAGCGCCATCTATGAGCGATGGTAACCAACAAAAAGGTCACTGACCTTTGTGTTAACGTTTTCATGGTGGGTGTTAGAAGTTCGTTCGACATTCGTTAGATGGCGTTGTAGTAAATAAGCATGTTTAGTATTGACACGGTATTTATATATATCGATGTTAAAACTATGTAGATACTTAATTTTTCCGGCAAATTTTGTTCAATCGGAACCCTACGTGTGCGAGTCCGACTCGCACTTGGCCAGTTTATTAACCATTAAGCAAAGTCCTTCTACTTAATGTTAAACTTGACTGCGTACCTCGGCCCCAATGAGACCGACCTTGAACGGAGTGTCTCTTTCTTTTGTATGGACAACTTATATATATACCATACATATAGTATAGAACATATATAGCACTAGCAGGTTGTTAGACAAGGACACACTCCCACCCGGGTGCCTCTCAATTGGACCGTTTTGTTCCACAAAGCAATTACAACCTTATTGTTAAAGCATACGGATTAAATTGAATTTGTCAAAACAATCTGGAGTGCACCATCTTTTATATTACGTCTATCGTTTAAGTGCCGGTGAATGTGTGCGAGTGAAACAGCACAATGTTGAAAAACATGCTATTTGCGTTCTTACCAAAATTCCACTGAAAATCTTCAGTAAAGTCCACATCTTTACTGAGGGAATGACTTGGACTAGACTTAGACATTGAATTCAACTTTACCTGAAATGTGACTTTGACTCATCTTTATGACTTGAATTCTCAAAAACTTGTAGAATTTTAATACTTGACACTGGCTAAATACACTAATCGTGTGAAGCCATACAATGAACTAAAAATAATTTAGGATCGTTAACGTCGTCGAGATAAATAAAAACATCGTAATACAAATGTTGTTGATATATTAATAACGGCTCGGCCGATTTCGTTAAAATTTAAATGGGACCACCTGGGAAAGGTACCCTTTGAAACAAAAATTTTTTTTTCAAATCGGTTCAGGCATCCTCGACTAATCGGTGAACATACATAAAAAATCCGACGAATTGAGAACCTCCTCCTTTTTGTGAAGTCGGTTAAAAAGCACGGCTACTATCTGATGCATGGACTTACTATATACGGTACGGATGGTGTACAGCAGATGTTTTTACAAATCCAATTTAATCCTTATGCTCTAGACATAAGGTTGTAATTGCTATGTACGAGGGTCATTCAAGAAATACTTAGCCTACAAAAAGTAAACGAAATTTTTTTAAAAGTGGCAATTTTTTTTCAACATAGTCTCCTTTTAGTTCGATACACTTAGCCCAGCGATGCTCCAACTTTTTTAACCCGTCCGAAAAATAGTTTTTGTCAAACTCTGCAAAATAGGCCTCCGTGGCGGCGATGACCTCCTCATTTGATCCATATCTATTCCCGGCGAGAGATTTTTTCAGATTAGGAAACAGAAAGAAGTCACAAGGGGCCAAATCTGGAGAATACGGTGGATGGGGCAGCAATTCGTAGCGTAATTCGACCAATTTGGCCATGGCAACGGCAGACGTGTGAACCGGTGCGTTGTCGTGGTGAAACAGCACTTTTTTCCTAGCCAGATGAAGTCGTTTTTTCTTTAATTCGGCGTCGAATCGGCCCAATAAATCGGCATAGTAAAGCCCTGTAATTGTTTTACCCTTCTCGAGGTAATCGATGTAGATCACACCTTGTGAATCCCAGAAAACGGTGGCCATAACTTTTCCGGCCGATTTTACAGTTTTCGCCTTCTTTTATATTGATATTGCTCTTTTTCCATTTTTGTAAAACCGATCGATACGTTCGCTTCCATAAGTTGTCAAAATAAAACAAATGAAGGGATTGGAATGAAAATTTGAAAAAAGAATTAAAAAAGAATGTGCTACACTGTGGTAAAACTCTTTTGAAACTACAGCGCCCTCTGGCGATGAGGCTAGGTACTTATTGAATGCACCTCGTATATAGTACATTAAAACGGGGCGTAGGTTTTTTTTTCTGCGGTAGGGGGAAATCCTTTTAGATACCACAGAATTAGGGCTCTGTTGTTTTGTCAGACTGCTCCTATTTGTTTTTAGGGTTCCGTACCTCAAAAGGTAAAAAAAGGAACCCTTATAAGATCAGTTTCTTGTCCGTCCGTCTGTCTGTCCGTGTGTCACCACCTATTTTCTCAGGAACAGGAACGGGTGGACCTAGCAAGTTGTAATTTATACCAGATACTGAGGTCTATAGTCCCTATTATGTGTGTAAAAATCAAGGTCCTGAGTCGACACGATAAAAAGATATGCGCAAATTTATATTTTCGCGTAAACTTATAAGTACCAAAATGTACCTTAACTTTCAATGTTTTTTTTCTTTTTCAGAATGACTCCTTTACTTGTGCTGTAAGACGTTGCTCTTAACCAAAATTGACAATTCTAGGTCAACCGGAAGTTACCTATAGGTTTTGGGTCGAAAACCTCTAGGGTACTTCCCGTTGACTTAGAATCATGAAATGTGGCAAGCAGAATGATCTTGAAGCACATAAGGGAATAAATGTTAAAAACCTTGTAGAAATATGTAGTTTAATAACAAAAAAAGGTAATTTTACTATAACAAACTTATCATTTGTAGTTGGTGCAGTACATTTTCTATGAACCGAACTACAAAGTTAAGTTTAATATTATGTTTCTTTGAAGTGTTACACACTTTATATTTTTGTAAATTGTTAATTATTATGGCGCCACCAATGCATAATTGGGTTAACAAATGCTATCCACTAATTTCGTCGTAACGATACTTCGCACCGTGGCTTAATTGGCAAAGCACCGGAACATGTCATTCCGGAGGTTGCGGGTTCAAGTCCCGTCGGTACGATGAAATTTTGGATTGTGTTTAACAATTTACAAAGTTAAGTTTGTCCTTTAACCTAGTCTGAGAAGTTGATACGGAAGCCTCGGTGGGCGAGTTCAACTCGACCTGTTTTTTTTTAAAGCGTTTTAGCTAGCTTACTAGCCATGTGGCTTACACATTACTAGTAGTCTTGTTAACCTCCAACTGAGCTAAATATGCTTGTGTCTGGAGTGGGTTCACGTCAATAGTGCAATGGGTGAGGATCGAACTCTAGACCTCTCGTTCGCCAAGCCGACGCCTTAGCTAAGGCGACCTACTACATGACTGTTACTCGCTGATAATGTAGCTTTTCATTAGCGAAAGAATTTTTGAAATCGGTCCAGTAGTTTTTAAGTTAAATCGTAACAAACAAACAAACAATCAAATTCTGCCTCTTTATAATATTAGCATAGATTGTAATTTATTGTCTTTTAATAAAAATGTTTTTTTTTCCAGAGAAGCAGACTTAAAGAGTGTCTGGGAGAGATATATGCGAGTCATAAGCCAGTGTCTTCTAACAATGTACCACATATAGCCTCAGGCGCCCGTGTTCACCCGCCAGAAGCGGTTTAGCATCGTCTGAACCGATTTCGACGATGCTCTGCGTTTAAAATAGACTGAATTGAGTTTAAAATGTGTTGTATTTAATATTGGTGTTTAATGTTCGTGTTTTTTTTTATTTAATGTGTAATTTAGATTTATTGTATATAGTATTAGTTGTAATATTTGTTTGTATGATGACAAGCCGATATCATGTCTTATATAGGGTGTTCCAACAAAAAACTGTTATCATCGTAAACATTAAAGAGGCACCGCGGGGTACATTTTTCCATACAAATGTATTCCCCTGTTTCCACCCTGGAAAATGCTTTTAGAGCAAAATGTTTTCTACAAAAAACGAAGGTCTACTGTGCTCCTGTGCTGTGTCATTTGCATTTTTTGACCAACCAATTGAGAAAAGAAATATGACACTTCAAAAACCTGAAAAATTACCTATTTTATTGCCCTGATCCAGGCATGTCGCACTCCGCGCTGTAGCTACGAAGATATTAGGACATACGGGGCAGCCGGCCGGCTACTAGTTCAGTCAGTAGTGTCACGCGCGCTCTCGATCGGACGCGCGCCTTTACTTACTATTCAATATGTTTTCTCACAACACTCAACCTTTCAGTAAGAGGCAGCTGACCGAGTGATACAGACTCTCGCCGCGCGGACTTACGGTGCATTTTACGGTGCGCGACACGCGGTTCCTAGTTACTATTAGTTTATTCTGTGTCGCAAATTCAAGGTCGCACCCGAGGAGTGTAGCGTATTTTGAACGTTACCGACGTAGTAGCTAGGTTTAGGGCCAGTTTCACCGGTACCCTTAGTACGAGTTTTTATCGTAAACGCTTTTGACAGATCTCACATAGTTTTCGACTTATTCTAGCTCCCTGATTGGTCTAAATTTAGTTCAGTGTAGTAGCCACTAGAGGCGCTGTACTGTTTTTCATACAAAATTTGCTCGATATACGATATCGAGTTTGGTATGAAAACTCGTACTAAGGTTCCTGATAGCGCTAATATGAAAAAATCTGGCATACATTTGACAGCTTTTATATGGCGTCATGTGTCAGATACTATCTTACGCGTTATGAGAAACCAGTGAAACTGTCCATAATCTCGATTTTTTGCCATCAGAGAGTGCCTGATCTAAAAGGCTACCAGACAGTTTTGAAAGGTTTTTAAATAATTAAATCGGATCAGTTTTCGGGGAGAAAACAGGGGAATACAAAACCTTATTTTGGTCAAAAATTTGAAGGTAAACTGAGTCGCAGTTGGTGTTGTCCCTATCGCACTCGTGTTGATAGTTCGGGCACTGCGCGACGGCAATAGTTTCTTCAGTTATTTTTCAAATTCCTCGCACCCGCGTTGCCATAAAAATACATCGCAAAGTATACTTATTTTACAGGTTAACTAAAGAAAGTATATCTATAATAACAGGTTCAGACTGGGCTATTTTTAACCGACTTCAAAAAAAGGAGGTTTCTCAATTCGACCGTATATATATATATATATTTTTTTTTCTTTTTTTTGTATGTTTGTTCGCGGATAACTTCGTCGTTTATGAACCGATTTCGATTATTCTTTTTTTGTTCGAAAGGAGATATCCCAAGTGTGGTACCATGGTAATTTTATCGAGGTATGATAAGTATCTCCAGAGATATTGAGATAAACATCTCAAAATTGGTACTGAAAATGAATAGCGCGGCATTGAAGTCGGTTGTTTTTTAGTTTTTAAACGATATTATTTGTTCTCCAACTTCGTAGGGAATATACGATACAAGTTATAAAAAATACTCATAATACTTTTCTGTAGATTAATCGCGCTTGATTAGCCAAAACAGCTTAATTCTAAACTTTATTTTCGCTCTATAATGCCAGCCTAAATGTTCTTTCGAGACAAGTAATTGAGTAACGAGACGAGTACTTTTAACCGGTACCTACTCAGTATCGATTCCAAAGTATCGATACTATAATAAAGATAGTTTAAAAACTAAAACAACCGACTTCCATGCCCCGCGAGTCAATCAGTAGCATGTTTGAGACATTTATCGTCATATCTCTAGAGATACTTATCAGATCTCACTGAAATTACAATGGGACCACCTCGGAAACGTACCATACCGATTAAAAAAAGAATCATTCAAATCGGTTCACAATTGACGGAGGTATCGCGTAACATAGATACAAAAAAAACATACAGACGAATTGAGAAGCTCCTTTTTGGGAAGTCGGTTGAAAAGTTCTTGGAATCGAAAGAAAAGTACGTCTCTAGGAAATTGGACAACGAATAACTTGTCATGTTAAGTTATTATTTAATTTTATAAGTATTTACTTAAAAGTTATACTTAGAAATATATGTATATTCGTTTGTTTTTATAATAAATCGATGTCTTACTGATTTAAATAAAATTTTCTTTAATACATTTCCTAAATCCTAAGTGCCTAGTTATTGTATATCTTATAGGCTAGCGTTTGACATTATATGTCGCCTGGTGGTAATCGATGATGTAGTTGAAGATGGTAAACACGGGTTTATTCCCAACGACCCCCACTAAAACGGGCACCGGTGGGAGATGTTAGGACAAATTATCAATTTTCGTGCCAACGGCCGCCAGTGGTGGTCGTTGCGACATTAAAAACAAGTAATATTTAAAAACAACCTTTTACATAACCTAGGACCTGAGTAAGTCAAGACAAATCCAACGAGCCCAAACACGACGGGTATAACATGTGTAGTTTAGTAGTTCCTTTGGCCACCTTCCAGCTCCATCATCAGCTCAGCACCATGTCATCATAATATTGCATTGTCACGCAATTTACACATGTATGCAAAATTTCAGCTCAATCGAAAAGTAGCCCCTGGAAGTAGCTCTAAAATCAATCGCAAGATTGATTTGTGAAGGACAAATAAATTCGCCGTGAAGTAAAGATACATCTCTCACTTACGATTCGCAGATGACATCGTCATTATGGCAGAGACGCTGCAGGACCTACAAAGAATGTTGAATGGCCTAGCTGATTCTTCTCGTTGCATTGGTCTCTGGATGAATTTGGATAAAACCAAAGTCATGTACAACGAGCACGTTGTTCCGGAACCGATTGCCGTAGATGGAATCCCACTCGAAGTTGTCACTAAGTATGTTTACCTAGGGCAGACGCTCCAACTAGGCAAACACAACTTCGAGAAGGAAATTCAGAGAAGAATTCGGCTGGGCTGGGCAGCATTCGGAAAACTCCGTCGAGTCTTCTCGTCGCCTATACCACAGTGACTAAAAACAAGTCTAACCAGTGCGTCCTACTTGTCATGACATACGGAGCCGAGACGTGGACACTCACAGTCCGACTGGTCCACCAGTTTAAAGTCGCTCAGCGAGCTATGGAGAGAGCTATGCTCGGTGTTTCTCTGCGGGATCGAATCCGGAACGAAGTAATTCGCCAGAGAACTAAAGTGATTGACATAGCTCAACGGATTAGTAAACTGAAGTGACAGTGGGCTGGTCATATCTGCCGTAGGACCGATAACCGTCGGGGTAGACTGGTTCTAGAGTGGAGACCGCGAATCTGTAAACGTAGCGTAGGACGCCCTGTGACCAGGTGGAGCGACGACATTCGCAAAGCGGAGGGCAGTGACTGGAAACAAAGAGCCGAAGATCGGGCTCATTGGCGTGACTTGGGAGAGGCCTATGTCCAGCAGTGGACTGATACCGACTGATTATGATGAAGTAAAGATAAAGCTTTTAATAATATTTTATTTTCAGTGTTTTGTCATTATAATCTATCTATAGCAGATCAACGTAAACTTTTAGCAGTCGAATTTGGGTGTCAAGTTTTTTTTAAATTGAATTTTGTAAATGTGTCACCTCTTATTTGACCAAACTGCTTGATCAGCAGAAATTGTGTACAAAAACAGGATTTTTTAGAATACTCTCAACTCTCTGTGTGCTGCCGGAACAACTATCGGCAGATTGTCTCCTTGATGGCGGTAAGTAGTTTTTGGTGGTACCAAGTCAGGTTGAACATCGATATAATTATGCTCCTACCAAAATCCTGACAAAGCATTCATCTTTGAAACTTCTTAAAAGTTTTTGGTACTTAGTTAACATTTTGTGAACACTTCATATATGAAATATTGTTTCTTTGAAGTGTTACACACTTTATATTTTTGTAAACATGTTATCCAGGTGGTTGCGGGTTCAAGTCCCGTCGGTACGATGAAATTTTGGATCGTGTTTAACAATTTACTTCATATATGATTTAATTTCCTACATATTTTATATCTTATAGGCTAGCGTTTGACCACTATCTCGCCTGGTGCTAAACGATGATGTGGTCGAAAATGGTGAACACGCTAGACCTAGAATACTCTGTCTGACTCTCGCAAAGGCTCCTTTTGCATCGGGAGCTAAAAGGTGTAAAAAAGTGACAATTAATATATGAAATACATGGATATTATAATATTATTAAAAATGGCTCGAGGGTAAATAAAACACGAAATATAGTGGCAAATAATTTATTAAACCGGTTCATAATCTATTTACAAAATTGTATTTTTATACAAACAATTTTATAATACAATAATATTCAATTTTATGTACTTAGTATAATGAAATTTAAGATATAAATACTTTAAAGTAGGTATTTTACAAAAAGTTATTATTATACACATTGCAAGTTTTTTTCACGATATACAAAAATAACTAAAGGAAAGTTTAAAGTTTTTTTATGTACTTTATCCACAGATAAAATAAAACAGGCATAAAATAAAGGCCGGATCACAGATATATATGTAAATAGATAACGCAAGTATCACGATTTGTATTGAAGCTAAGCGTGTCAACTTTTCAATACATTCTGTGACGGCACAGCCGAAATGTAGTAACGGAAAAAGTTACACAAAAGATTAAGTCCTTGCCTTTGGGGGCTTGACATTTTTGGGCTGTTGCAGTGAATTATCATGGCATTTTTATAGTTTTCGCGGCCGTCCAGCTGCAAAAACAGACACGCGTGGACTTTAAGTAGAGGCGGCCAACCTTGACGTTTGGTCGGGGTTCGGACACGGGAAGTACACGCATTTGCGTTATCTATTGTTTGTATATATCTGTGGGCCGGATACTATTGTTTTTTTTTTATAAAATAAGGTTAGGTTTTCTTACTTTTCCGTTCGTAATACTTCGAATGTTTAACGCCTATTTTGTAAAGCGTGAATAAAACGCTGTGTACCATGATCCTTAGAGAAAATTTGGGACGAAAATTGCCCTTTTAGTTAAAATATAAGTAAATTCGAGAATTTCGAACAAGCAAAAGCCTTAATATTACTTACAAATAGGCATAGCCTCGAAGGCACAATTTAATACAATAAGCTTATAAACTTTAAAAAAATACGGTTTAAAGGTTGTCTGGAGGAAGTTGTTTCAATAAGACCGCGCTTTGATGAGAATACTTTTTGATAAAGGCAAAGCCGCGAGCGCTGCTAGATTGTAACCGACTTCCAAAAAGGAAGAAGTTCTCAATTCTTCTGTATTTTGTTTGTGTATGTCACTCGATTTTTCCGCCAATTTGGCAACCGATTCAAATAATTATTTTGTGAATCTCAGGGGTGGTCATTTAGTTATTTTATCAAGAGTATCGTCATAGATATGGATATCAATAAATACCTCAAACTTGCAACTGAAAACGCCTCGCGCCGAAATATTTTTTTTTTTACTAACACTATTTTTTTCCATCTTTAAACTGTATTTTTTTCAAGTTTTAAGCTCGAAAATACTTACAACTTTATAATTTCTTAGCCAAATCAGTGCCATGTGAGATATGACGGTTATTATAACTATATTTACAGGGTTTTTTAAAAACAATAAAACGATTTACCCCTCTTATTGAAGCAACTAATATAAAATGGCGACTGTATTGTCCTCACACTCACATACTATTTCTGTCTCCAGTTTCAAAGTTACGGTACTGTAGGCAAAAAGATATGGATATTTATACAGATTTTCTAGCTGGTTTGCAGCGGTTGGAGCTGAAGAGCTGAAGGATCGAGTTCAGTGGCGTGCCATAGGAGAGGCCTATGTCCAGCAGTGGACGAATACTGGCTGTTAATGATGATGATTTTGCTTTTTTAATTATTATTTTGAAAAGTTACCTTGTGACATTTATTAAACAGAAGAACATTTTGTAAAATAAAATAGTTTTTAAGTATAACATTTAGTACAGAAAAGATGAAACAATTAAAATGTCCAGCACATTTCACAAAAGTAAGGCCAAAAATCGGAATTGTAGGCTTAATTTAGGAAAAATAATACGTATTTAAATTTTTTAATCTATCTGACATTTTAAAATACAATGGGTACCACGATTTTAAGCAACTTTAACCATTTTTCAAAAATAAATAAATTCGTCACTTTTTTGCTGTCTGTATTTCAATTGCCATTTTAGATTTGTTTCTTAATTATTATAGGGCGTGTTATAACTATCATAAAAATACATTTAAATAATTTTAGCTGCATTTTAGCTAAGATTCTCTTTGTTCTAAAAACATGTCAAAAAGTTAATACTGCCTAATTTAAAAGAAAAAATATTTGTTTGTTTATGCGGGTACTTATAAATAAAATGACAGTATTTGGAAAAGTTAAATTAGTATGAACAGCTTCGGTCATTCTAATATGAACATAAAATAAAATAATAAAGTACACAAGTTACAATAAAATATATATATTCAGTTGGTACTTTATTGTAATTTTAATATTTTATTGCAAAGGTATAAGGCATGAGACAAATTATACTAATTATATAAATTAAAAATATGACAAATAGTAAATTTCTATATGATCTCTCGTCGGATTTGAAAACTGTAATGATTTATTCCGAATGTTTAACTTTCGAAATAAGTTGTCATAGATGGCGCCACCAATGCATAATTGGGTTAAAATAAATGCAATCCACTAATTTCGTCGTAACGATACTTCGCACCGTGGCTTAATTGGCAGAGCACCTGGACGTGTTATCCGTGCGACCTTTTAGGAATTCAGGATTTTTGAGATAGGACCTATAGGGTAGGTATACATCTTCCATTGCAGCTGCTGTAAAATATTCTTAGGAGACTGCATTACTTTTAAATTAAATTTCAAGCTGAATTCTCAGAATAAAAAAAAATTATCAGCAAGAAAATGGAAATTTGCATAAAAACTTTTTTGCTACGATTTGATTAGCTTCCCTGTCAGTTGTCCATGTTGACTGTAAATTTTTTTTAAATTTGTGAATGCAGCCAAAAATAAGAAATACTGGTCAATCTCATCGGAATGTTTTATTAAAAACCCACCTGTATAATGTCAAAATTAAATCTCAAATTAGCAATAGTTGTAGAGATCGAAATTGGAAAACGGCTGATAGATTTGTTTTAAAGCTTACTTACTCTCTATATGTTGCACATTACTAGTGGTCTTGTTAACCCCTCCAACTAAGCTATATATGCTTGTATCTGGAGTGCGTTCACGTCGATGGTGCAATGGGTGGGGATCGAAATCACGACCTCTCGATCGCCATGCCGACGCCTTAGCATTGGGCGATTGCTGCTTATCTGACAGTGATACTATTATTTGATATATTCGTATCATCATTCGTTATTAATAAATATTAATATTCGTTATAAATAAGTATTAATATTCGTTATAAATAATTATTAATATTAGTTATAAAGTTTACAGTATATTTATAGTTTACATATTAATAATATATTTATAATTTGCCTCCTACCTTTGAAAAACTACAATGCATGGGGAATGTCATTTTACTAAAAAAAATCTGCAAAATTGATTAAATACATTATAAACACATGATTTAATACAATCACAACTTTGTACAGTGGCGGGCAAAAGAAAATGGCACACATGAAAATGTATGTATGTAATATCGAACTATAACTTTAATAGTTATACCGAAATTCAGTACCGAAAATGTATAAATCAGTAATTGGTAATGAAATATAATAAGCATTTTTATAACAGGGATAACGTAGCTTTAGCAATCCTTATTATTTATGTGTGTGTACCCGAAGATCTGAAAAAATGTATTTATATACTGAACTATCATCATCGATCAATCATATTTAATAAGTGATAAGTTAAAAACTGATTTGAAACCTATCATAAATTAAAGTAACCTATGACTCCAAAATTTAGAAAAAATACGTACAATATAAGACTTATTAAAAAAAAATTAAATTAATTTTAACCGACTTTAAAAAAGTAGGAGGTTATCAATTTGCCTGTATTTTTTCTTTCTTTTTTATATTTCTTACCTCATACAGTCATACATGTCATTTTAATTTTTTAATAGTCGTTTTTAGCCGATTTGAAATAATAAGATGTTTAATTTTTTTTGCCTGCTACTGTAGAACTAAAACTAAATTCACATGCCTCAAAAATGATTCACATTAATCTTTTCTGATAGAGTCTGGCTAGTGAAAGTTGAGACTCTTAAGTATTTGCATTTTTACATGGCAATAATTATGCTAAAGTCATACATGTCAAAATCATCACAAGATGGCGGTTTTATAGTATGCTGCAAATACTTTGATACTTTTTTGTGCAATTATGGCTCGGACTTTCCTAGTTTAAGGTATCAAAATGAGTCAGTCGAAGTTTCCTTCGCAGTTAAGGTTGCCATACTTTTTTTTTTATTTGCCGCGCTTTTTCAATCTCTACTTTTGTTTGCCAAACTCTACCTAGTTCTTTGATTAGATAAACATAATACTTTTTTTAATTTTTGGCTTCATAGACAAGTATTTTTGTGCAAGCTGACAATTTACATTCAAATTATGTCCAAAAGAGAAAAAGCAGGTCGTTCGATTAATAGTAAGCGATACAAGTATCTACGCAAATTTAAATATCTAAAAATAATAATCTTATATTTCTTAGGTTTGAGGTTTAAATGTTAAAATAAAATGGTGTATATAAGAACATTTTTCATCAATAATTTATAAAATAAAAAAGGCCCTAGTACTTACTTATATTAAGATCTGTTTTATATTGTAGGAATGACAAAAATTATAATAAAATGGCCTAACAAAGTCAAAGCCCACTATAAGGCTGAATTTTTAGCTTGGGTTATGACAGTTACACATTGCACGATCAAATTTAATACATTTGCAGTTGATGCGTTCGAAACAGGTATCTTCTGGGTAAGCGCGCTCCATCGTCGACCGCATCATCACTTAACATCAGCTGAGATAGTGGTCAAGCCAAGTGCTATCCAGTTCGGTGTAAAAAAAATGACGCCAATTTTCATCTATCCATAAGGCGCTGTGATTGGCTTACAGCCAACAAGCGCGTTTTGATTGGCTAGCAGCCGAGAAAGCGTACAAATAACGTAACCTGATTGGCTGTTTTTTTTATGATATACGACAACAGGACAAGCACGACGCTCGCTTGATGGTAAAGCTACAACAGACGTCACAAGATACCTATTACAGATGGAGCGGCATTCAATAAGCCAGAATGTTGCATGTCACTGCACTGCGCCTGTTACTTTGAGACACAAGATGTTAAGTCTCACATGTCCTGTAATTTCACTGGACACTTTACCATTCAAACCGAAAAACATTCCTATTTCACGGCTGCTACTTACAAGTGCAAAATCACTGAGTAGTCACGGAATCCAATAACTGTACTAAGCAATACGCTTACATAGCTTGATTATTATAACCCCCCTCCCACCCGAAATTTACGAAGTTATTATTAGGTATCTACATTCATATTTTATGATGACACCACATCGCATCCATTCTGCGATTTTACCTGTATGTTGCACAGCTTGGCAATTCCAGCACATATTTGTATTTTCTTTATTTTCTTGGAAACCCCCCCCCCTACCTAAATCCTGCCTACGCCAATAAATTGACGGCAAGAAATCCAGCCTTAACATACTTATGACTGAAAGTTTTGACGTCACAACGTCTAATAAATCGATGAACGCCGGCATGCACGAAAAAGTGTCCCATTACACTCATTGTCCCATTACGCTCATTGTCCCGTTACGCTCATTGTACGCATGCGCCGATTTCATCAATGTTTTGTTATGACGTTGTCACGTTAAACTATCGTCCGTAAACCAACTTTACAGACAACCAATTTTTTTTTGTAAAAAATATCTGTGGAACTAACTACTAGGGTACTCTACATGCATATCAATAAATTTCGAGTGACGATCGTCGCTTAGAAAAGAGATGCAAATATACGTCTGTCTAGCTGCATCTCCTTCTATTAGATGTATGCGATGACAGGACGCATCGATACAAATGTAGAGAATTCTCTACCCCTGGTCCGATTTTAGAATTTTCTGAAGATTTTTTCCGAAAAGCGCCATACTTTCTTTACAATTAAAGATTATTTTATTATTGCCTTTTACGAATGTTCTTTAACTAAATAATTACGTTACAGTATAGTGCGCTAAGACTCAATTCAAACCAACTATAATAAAATACAATTAATTACATATATCTATATATTAAAGGTATATTTACACTATGATTTTGGTTTCAATCTCGAAATAAGAGATCCTGCAGTCTGCACACTTATCACATTAGTCTTTTAAAGTTCACTTCACTTCGTTTTAGTCGGCAACTTGCTTAAAGAAGGTTTTCATACACACACGAGTTTCCAGCGATAAGGCTATCCGTTGGACTTTTTTTTTAAGTACAACTAATTTTGTCCAAATTTATTACAACATAAGCTTAATTTTAAATGAGTTGTATTTTTTAATCTGGGAGTGAAATGTTGTATTTTTTAATCATGTTGAATTTCTTGATTCGAGTTGCAATTTTCGACTCTATTTAAATTTCTCTACACAACTCGTAGTTTCTGTTTCAATAGCCTGGTGTTGTATTTTCTGATTCAAGTTGTATTTTGGCGACTCGTATTGTATTTCCCGACTTAAGCCGAAGCCCGGCGATTATTCCCGAAGGCTCACTCTACGCTTAGGTTAGAGATGTCTTCTCATATGTCCACTTCGCAGATTTTCCTCTTTTGTGGGATGCCGAAGGAGTCCTTCTTGATGACTTCTTGTTTGAGATTTCTGTACACCTCGTAACGTGAAAGGGCGTATGGCTGTGGACAAAAACATATTTTTATTTATTTATTTATTTAAAAAGGTCTACCAACGATTGTTACAACAATACTTATACTAGACAACATATAACACATATTTCTTAGCTAATTGCATTAAATTAAGTAAGTAATTGTGCAGTTTCTCTCTTGTTTTTAGAAATGTAGGTAGGACAAATATAAATAGTAAATTTTAAGTGTTAATATGACTATTAACACTTAAAATTTACTATTTATATTATATTGCTCAATTACTTACTTACTTAATTTAAGTACCTAAATGAATTAATGCTGTACAATACATAACAACATTTAGCCTTGTTGTTAGCGACAATTGCTTTTGAAACTCGTTTATTGTGTTTTAGTTCAATTTTGGAAATGTGGAGTTTACCTTTAATTGATTGTGCAATTACCTAAGAAATATGTCTTATATGTTGTCTAGTATAAGTATTGTTGTAACAATCGTTGGTAGACCTTTTTAAATAAATAAATAAACACATACCTGATACCTATACCTGACATATACCTGATACCTATACCTGACATATACCTGACATATACCTGAGTAATTCATGACTATTTAACACGAATTACTCAGGTATATGTTTATACAAAGCAAATAGTTCTTTTACTGTAAGGTTCACTGGACATAAGTCCTTAACAATCATCGCAAAAATGAACGAAATTGCCAACTTAAGATGTTGGGAATTTGTTGTTGTGCTAAATCAGAAAAATGTAAGCAAGGGAGAAATAATGTTTGTTTTATTATGTTAACAATCAGATTTTAGTGTTATTTATTTTTACGCAAATATGATTAATTTTATATATTTTAATATGTTTAAAAATTTAATAAACATACTTAAAAATGTATGTCTTTGATCCTTTTTAAGAAATAAATAAGTTATATAAAATAAAAATAAAAATGATATTTTATAAAACTATTATTAATTATTCATTTGATATTGCATCCAACAATTGCTTACGGAGTGTTTTTAAGGATATTGAGTTAATATCAATAGTGTCACTATACTTATTAAGTGATTTACTTAATCGAGCTACCGGAGAATTACAACCGAGTTTAGTCCTACGATGAGGGGGAACTAATGGGACGATAGGCTTACGCGGATTATATTTTCTTGGTACTCTAAAATTAAAATAAGTGAGAAGCCGTGGACAGTCTATATTATTTCTTAGTATTTGGAAAAGGAAGGTAAGGTCAGCGAGAGTTCGACGTTTGTCTAATGTATGCATTTTTTTATAATAAATTAATATCTTTGATTTGCTATTGATTTCCGAAAATGCTTATCAATAATTAAGATTGTTTAAAAACTAAAACAACCGACTTCTATGCCCCGCGAGCCAATTTCAGTAGCAAGTTTGAGAAGTTTATCGTCATATCTCTAGATATACTTATCAGATCTCGATGAAATTACAATGGGACTACCTCGGAACCGATTAAAAAAAGAATAATTCGAATCGATTCACAATTAAAGGAGTAATGGCGTAACATACATAAAAAAACATACAGACGAATTGAGAACCTCCTTCATTTTGGAAGTCGGTTAATAAAATCACAGATCAATCATCAATCGAAACAGCACAATGTTGAAAAACATGCTATCTACGTTTTCACCAAAATTCCACAGAAAATCTTCAGTAAAGTCTTTACTAATGACTTGGACTAGACTATGTCTTTAACTTGACCTAAAATGTGACTGACATATCTTTATGACTTCAGTTCACTAAATCTTGAAGATTTTTAATACTTGACACTGGCTAAATACACTAATCGTGTAGAGCCATAATAAAACTAAAAAAAAATTCGTTCGCCGAATTAAAAGTCAAATGGTTGTAAATCGTCGCTCTTGCTCTGTATCGCTAACATCTGGTATTTGCAATTCCTAGGCTTGCTATTTGCTCCGAGCTGCGTACGATTTTCTCTTTCCCACGCTATAAGCGTGAAGTAGTTACAAAAATACCACAGATATCTAACTGACTGATAAAAGCACATTGAAAATCGAAATTTTTATACGTACAAATAGGCAGACAATACATTGCATGGGCAACTATCTGGCCGTTTTTCTGAGGATTGCAAAATCGGCCCTTAACGCCACAATATATTTCAGCGCACTAGGTATTTAGCGATACCTCCGTCCGTCTAATTACGTAGCGGGAAACTGTCAGCCAGCTAGCAAAAGTGACACAGGTCCTACGTCGAAGACGCCTCGCGGGCTGCTGAAGTAATGCGCGTTGGCCACTTTGTTATATAACAATATTGTTTAAAAAAAATGTCTATTTTGAAAAGAACTATCCATTTAATTACCTTTCTTTTTCTATTTTTTGTGAGTTTAATGTCTTTTAAGTAATACCCAAAAACTATATACATTTCTATGTTTTCGTAATTTTTTATGATCGAGTGAAGTCGATAATATCGAGTTTTGAACCATTAAATAATACACATATAACAAGAATGTTTCTTGAACTACATCATATATTTTTTTCTGATCAAAACAAATAATATTTAATTGTTTGCTGTTGAATCAAAAACTTGCCGATTTGGAATATTTAAGCCTTAAACAAAAGTAATAGACTAACTTCTCAATACCTAAAAGGTAAACTTACCCAATATCCAAATGGTATCTGACTTTTACTGGCATTCAGCACTGACCAAATGCTCCAGAACAGGTGACTGGCTAATGCGAACGTGTCGACTTCAGCCAACAACTTGTTAACTTCGTCGATAGATGGCGGGGCGGGCGTTTTGTCATCCGATGTTTGCGTCATATTGCTGTGCTTCAGGTATTCTTTTATGAATATTTCCTGGGGAATTGAGTTACGGTTAAATACGTTTTGAAAAGGTTGTTTTATTTTGAAGAATATTGGACGGAAGTTTGGGAAATTGTACCAAGATTGTGTTTTATTTCATACTGTCGTTTTGGTGTTACGACTAAATTGTAATTGTTTTTCAGTCTTTTGTTCAGTCTTAATCAAAAGATAATACCGACAAAATTCGTTGATGTTTTATTTCTCTCTTATTAGAAGTGGGCTGAATCAGGGAATTTCTTTGGATGGTAGGACGTTGTGAGATTTTTTTGGGGGAATTTAAGTGTTACGAATAAACAATGCGAATATATTTTGTATTGACACATGTTAAAGTTATCATCAAAAGATATCATCAAAAGTTATCATCAAAAGCGAACAGGATTTTTGTGAGGATAAACGTTAAGATTCAAAGAGGATACAGATATTTTTTGGCAATGATGGATATTATTTTTCATTTAGAGGTTTCTCCCATATTTTCTTAATAAGAAAGGGGGATCGAGAGCATATTCCAGGACGATATTGATACTGGAAAGAGCTGGATGAGAGTAGCCAAAAATCCTGCCATTGACGTGTTACTGAAGAGGCTATTTCCAGCAGTGGGCTAATATAGGCTGATGATGACGATGACTAGGATATTGACATGGAAATTGTGGGATAGCAAACAGTTAAAATGTAAATAATAATAAATTAATTAATCTATAAAATGTACGAAGCAAACTTAGATTAACATTTAATAATTTCATTTGTCAAGCAATGTGATATATTAAAAAATAATTTAAAAAGTTTTTTATTTTTTATCGGATATAAGCAAGCGTTTGACCACTAACTCACGTGATGTTAAGTGATGATGTGATCATATTTGTCAATATTTTTTTTATATTCTCACAATGCCTGACAAATTCGTTTTTGTTTTTGGTTGCTCGGTGAAAGAATGACATTGACATGGATAAAAAAAAATGGAACGTAAACTATTTTTAAATGATACAAGCTTATTTAACAAGCATGGCGCTCGTGTGATGGTAAGACGTCTACCTATAAGATGCTGTTGTAACGCAAAACTCTGAATAATCAGAATTTTTCTCGTAACTCACTGCACCTGTTACAGGCATAATGATGTTAAGTCTCACCGCCCTATAATTTTACAGGACACTTTGCTCTTTAAACCAGAAAATAACATTAACATTGCGGTCGTACAACTTCTAGCCAAAGACATTGTAGTATAAAGACTGTGCACTAAGCGCAAAAACCGGAACAAACGAGACCAACAATTGCACGGTGTCTGTCCCTTTCTATTGTGGTTACCACAAAATAAATAAATATTTATACTATAAATATAATATAACACATATATTGCACTGGCAGGTTACTAGACAAGGACACACTCCGTTCTTCAATCCTCTCGCTCGGCCCGTTTTGATGTATCACAGCAATTACAACTTTATGTTCTGATCATATGGATTAAATTGAATTTGTCAAAATTCTGGTGTGCACAGTCTAGTGCATAGTACAATTCTTTGCTATTAGCAGAATTCTTTCAAATAGCCTACCAATAACTTGGGTAAAACCACAGAGCATATATAGTAAAAAATAAGGAATGCCAAATCAAATTTAAAAATTATGATGAAATTCATGCTCGATTTTATTCTCTACTGACCGAATTGCGTTTTGTCTCTAAAAACAAACGCCACAATATAAAATTAAGAATCTAATAACTACAAAATGAAATGTTTTAAATGAATGACTGAATTTCACTGACCAACCAACAACAAAAAATCGTAAAATAAATCCCAATACAAATTATACTTCGTTCACTTCCCGCCATATTTGTTTCGGGCATAGACAACGGCGCGGGCGCAGGGCTACGGTCCAATGTCTATGGTAGGACGCGATGACAGCTGCAGCTAAAATAGAAGCATAGACAAACACAAGCTGCGTATTGGCAGAGACACAGCAATTTTCAAAACCATAGACAAAATAATATTCTAAAGTAATATTTATTACCACATACAATTAAAAAAAATATTACGGTGTAGATTTATTATCACAGATCCTATTTGATGATAACATTCATAACACTATCCGTCATAGACAATACTTGGAGATATAATTCCTATTTTCCTAAACTCCTTTAATCTGTGGTGATAGCAGTGTTTGTTATGTAGTGACGTTACTATCTAATTGACAATTGGTTATGTGCTTTGCAAATTAAAAAAAAATCCCTCGCTTACTTTGCATTATTTCAACCAATTAAAAAGTAATCTATTTTATTTTATTTGTACAACTCCATTTATTGAACTAAGCGGGACGAATGCCCGAATACGTCTTCGTTGTTCCGCGGATCTAAATAGAGGGCGTTTATGAATTTAAAATATAACATGACGCATACGTCACCTCCGTTGCAATCGGACCGTGACGCTACGTCACCTCCGTTGCATTTCAACCCAGTGCGCCTATTTTTGTTGTTTTTTTTTTAAAGAAATACATATGTTTAGAAATATGTATGTTCTATCGTACAAAAGCACATTACTATTTCTATGACAAAGGTTTAATCTGTGGTGACGGCAGTGTATGTTGTGACGTCACCTTCTAAATGACAATTGATGATGTGTTTTGCAAATAACATTTTCCCTCGCTTATTTTGCATTTTTCATAAAATATTTCAACGAATTAAAAAGTAATTTACTGACAAAAAGGGTACGTACTGTGCCTAGAAATCTACGCGTTAGAAATGAAACTCACAAGTTAATTCAATTTATTTCTCAACATCACCAATTATCTTTTTACAACTCCATCTGTTGAACTTAGCGGGACGAATGTCCGAATGATAGCGAATACGTCTCCGTAGTTACACCGTTCTACAATAGAGGGCGTTTATAAATATTAAATATAACCTGACGCTTACGTCACTATCGTCAAATTTTAACCGAGTACGCATAAAGAAGTTTCACCTCAAAAATGTATTCCAAAGATATAATATCAATACCAGAACTATAATGATTCTAAAAAATATATTTCAAGTAAATAAAACCATCTGAATAATACCTATTCCATCTTAGAACACATTCACAGACCTGCTACATATTAAACTTGATCGCGTACACCGGCCCCCATGAGACCGACCTTGAACGGAGTTTGTCCCTTTCTTTTGTACGGACAACTATATATAATATACCATACATATAGTATAGAACATATATAGGACTAGCAGGTTGTTAGACAAGGACACACTCCCACCCTGCTGTCTCTCAACTGGGCCGTTTTGTTCTACAAAGCAATTACAACCTTATTGTTAAAGCATACGAATTAAATTGAATTTGTCAAAACATCTGCAGTGGACCATCCTTTTATATTACGTCTATGAGTACGTGGCATTAAAGAGAAAAAAAAACAATAAAAACAGCACTAACCTTTTGTTCCAGTGAAGGAGTATTATCCGTCAACTCGTGGTAGAAAGGATAGTCAGGGTTGGTATAGTCATATCTCCACTCTTGGAAATGGTTCGCAATGTCAAATCCACGGTAGTTGTATGCGCAGTATTCAAAGTCTATTAGAACTAACTGCGGCTCGCCCGAGTCACTCATACCCGATATTATACTGGAAGAGAGTGAGTGAGAGTGAGTTAGAGGTAACAAACAGTCTTGAGTGACAGAGTTACAGACGTCTTTATAATATTAGTTTGATCAAAGTGCCTTTGACAGAATTAATAACGTAAATGAGAGCGTTTTGGGAGAGTAAGTGACTCGATCAGAGTGTCTTTGAGAGAGTGAGTGTATACTTAAGAGTCCGAACACACTCACGTGTCAGGTTTGAGACTGATAGAATGATAGTTTTTTTGAGACTATGGTATTGATTATTAAATAAAATTTAAGTAACTTTCCAAATAATTAATGTAATTGTTCGAAGTAGAAAGGACAATCACGATTGGTATATTCGCATCTCCATTCTTGGAAATGGTTCGCAATGTCAAATCCACGGTAGTTGTATGCGCAGTACTTAAAGTCTATTAGAACGTTAGACGACGTTAGAACGTTACGACTAGTTACACAGACTGTTAGATAGACTGTTAGACTAGTTATAAGTCACTCATACCAGATATTATACTGGAAGAAAGTAAGAGAGTGTGAATTTGAGAGAGTGAATAGATTATTGACTGGATAAAAGTTTGTTACAGATGTTAATCTAGCTAGATTAACATAAAGTGAGACTTAATAAGAGTATCTTTGATAGAATCAGCGACGTAAATAAGAGCACTTTGGGAGAGTAAGTGACTCAATGAGTGTCTGTGAGAGAGCGAGTGTATTCTTAAGAGTGTGTTTGGATGTCTCAACAAATAATGAGATTTGATAACTAATAAGAGTGTCTGTCTGAGTGGTGATGAATGAATTCTGAGTGGAAATTAGAGTGTCATTGACACAAGGTAAATGAGTGTAAGCGTAAAATTGTTTAACACAATCCAAAATTTCATCGTACCGACGGGATTCAACCCCCGGATGACACGTCCAGGTGCTCTGCCAATTAAGCCACGGTTCGATCCTTCAATACGACGATATTAGTGGATTGCATTTTTTAACCCAATTATGCATTGGTGGCGCCATCTATGACTACATATTTCAAAAGTTAATCATTCGGAAGAAATCATTACAGTTTTCAAATCCGACGAACAATTTCTGTTAAACAATTTTTATGTTAAACAATTTTACAAAAATATAAAGTGTGTAATACTTTAAGAAACATAATATTTGAGTGTAAGTGTGTTGAGAAGATTGCAAAGTTTTTACCTGTCAGTAGTGACGGCATCTTCAAAGCTCTCAATATCCTTAACGCTACGGTATTGCCTGTGTTGGGAACGTGTTAGATCTGAATATGTCTGTACGAAGACAGGATCTACACCTTCATCTTCCGACACGGGCGGGGGCGGGGTGTCTTCGTAGTATAGGATGTTGCCTGGAAGAGATTAGTGTTGTTGATAAAGTTGTACTAAAGGTTATATTGACGGATTCTATAATTAAAATTTAAAACCACCCCCGATCAATCTATGTTTACATTTTTAGTTTAAGATCGTTAAGAAACCAATTTATCCCCGCATGGTGTTGGGACACTATCTAGTGTCCGCCTGGCCAGCTACCACCCTCAAGTTAGAAAATCTGTCGCCATACATCTAACGTGTTCCGGCAGCTATCCTTGAGAGCCAGTTCCCATTCTAGGCCTAGCGTGCTTACCATCTTCGACCGCGTCATCACTTACCAACAGGTGAGATAGTGGTCTTACGCTAACGTTTATACTATACATAAAAAGTTACCTTCTTGCATATCATTGTGGCAGAAGACAACAGGCGATTCGACGGCCGCAATGAATTTCTTCAGCCAATCGAACTCCTGGTCAAAATCCACTTCATTGATATCTTTTATGATACTTTTCTCAAGGTCATTCTGGAAAAAAATAATTTAAGATCGTTTAAAAAACTAAAAGAACCGACTTCTAACGTCGCGCTAGTCAAAGTAGCCAGAAGACGTAGTAACTATTATATAATCTGTGCCAGTAGTGAGTAGTATGTCGTCGAGATAAGTAAATGCGTCGTAATACAAATGTTTAAAAGAAAGTCGCTTTAAAAGGAAAATTAAAACAGGAAAATTTAAAAACAACAATAATTTAAGATCGTTTACAAAACTAAAAAAACCGACTTCACATGCCGCGATAGTGAAAATATCCACTAGTCATAATCATGTCGTCAAGGTATTAAATTTGTTTATACAGTATAACCTCTATAAGTCGAAACCCAAGGGAGACGCCAAAAAATTCGAGTTATAGAGTTTTCGACTTAGGCGGATTTTGATTTGACTTGTCGAGGTTAAGGTTCTTTCTTACTAATTTTGAGCTTTCGGTTTACGTTTCACAGCACTTATTTGTAAACTGTTGTAAAAATTATGTGTATTGCAGTAGAACGAACCAAACTACTTCTGCCAATTTTTCAATCGACAATAAATAACTTGCATCGCTAAAGATTAAAAGAAATCAAAAATAATAAAAATAAACTGGCCAAGTGCAAGTCGGACTCGCACTCGTAGGGTTCCGTACCACACTACAGTATTTTATTAGATCGAGCAAAAAATACCACTATCATTTTTAAGCCAGCAAAAAAATAATAATATTCAAACATTTTATTTCTTATAACGCCATCTAACGTCTAACAAAGGTGTTAGGGATCGACATTTCAATATAACGCCATCTATGGGACGTTTACCTAACTTCATAGATGGCGTGAAATGCCGAAAAAAACACGTTTATTGTATGGGGACCCTCAATAGTTTTTAACTTTATTCTGTTTTTAGTATTTGTTGTTATAGCGGCAACAGAAATACATCATCTGTGAAAATTTCAACTGTCTAACTATCACGGTTCATGAGATACATGCCTGGTGACAGACGGACAGACGGACAGACAGACAGACAGACAGACAGACAGACAGACGGACAGCGGAGTCTTAGTAATAGGGTCCCGTTTTACCGTTTGGGTACGGAACCCTAATAAACACCTGAGTCATACATTCCTTAAGGATTAATCCTATCTATTGTGTATCTAAATTGTTTTCTTAGAAACAATTGTGTACTAACATTATCGGCAACGTATTTTTCTTCGAACTATAGAGGTAATAAGTTTCAAATAATCGAGTTGTCAAGTTTGTAAACCATTAAATATTGCTATGTTCGAGATACAGAGGTCAAACTTATTTTTTTCGAGTTATAGAGGGTTCAGATTTCGAGCAACGGAGGTTTTGGGGCTTGAAGGGAAGGGAACACAAACTTTTAAGAGTTTGGGAAGTTTTCGACTTATCGAGGTTCGACTTAAAGAAGTTCTACTGTTTTGTTTATCTCCATATCTCCGGAGATAATGTTCATACGTCGATAAAATTTGAACGGGACCGAACGGGAGGCATAATCTATCAAACAAAAAAAGATTTTTTCAAATCGGTTAAGATTTGACGGAGTTCTGAGGTCACAAACAAAAAAAAAATCGAATTGAGAACCTCCTCCTTTTTTGTGAAGTCGGTAAAAAAAAAGAGCGTGCATAGAAAGCTACGCGTTCGAAATGAAATTTCAAAGTTCATTAAATTTATTTCTCAACATCACTAATATTTGTTGTACAACTCCATCTGTTGAACTTAGCGGGACGAATGCCCGAATGACAGCGAATACGTCTTCGTAGTTACGCCGATCTACAATAGAGGGCGTTTATAAATATAAAATATAACATGACGCTTACGTCAGTTCCGTCAAATTTTATTCCAAACTTCAAAATAAATTCATAGTGGGCCGTTTAAAAAAAAACAATAAATATAATAATAATAATAAAGTTGAGAGCCCGGTGCCGTAATCGGGAGAACGGTCGGCTTTGATGCGAGAGGTACCGAGTTCAAACCCCGCCGAGCACCAATGGATTTTTCTATCGAAAAATGTATGTGCGCTTCTCACAGTGGCCCTCCGGTAAAGGAAAACATCGTTAAGAAACCAACAACCCCCGCATGGTGGTAGGACACTATCTAGTGTCCGCCTGGCCAGCTACCACCCTCAAGTTAGAAAATCTGTCACTAAACATCTAATGTGGTTCCGGCAGCTATCCTTGAGAGCCAGTTCCCATTCTAGGCCTAGCGTAGATGGTAGCACCATCTTCGCCCGCATCATCACTTACCAACAGGTGAGATAGTGGTCAAACGCTAGCCTATAAAATATAATAAAACGAAAAGTTCAGTTCATGGCAGAGACGTAATATAAAAGGATGATGCACTGCAGATGTTTTGACAAATTCAATTTAATCCGTATGCTTTAACTATAAGGTTGTAATTGCTTTGTAGAACTAAACGGCCCAATTGAGAGACACCAGGGAGGGAGTGTGTCCTTGTCTAACAACCTGCTAGTTCAATATATGTTCTATACTATATGTATGGTATATATATAAGTTTTCCATACAAAAGAAAGGGACAAACTCCGTTCAAGGTCGGTCTCATGGGGGCCGGTGTACGCGATCAAGTTTAATATGAAGCAGGTCTGTGGTTTATGGCAATACAGGCGATGCCACGGGACATGCTACTTAACATATAAATCCTTACCTTAGGCACATATGTGGTAGCCTTCCGTTCTTCCTTGATGGTTTTGATCCATTTGGACATGGTCTTCCAGATCCAGTTGGGTTCTTTTGAAAGAGGAATGTCCATGGAATGTATGGCGGCCATTTTTTCAGCTATTTTCATTGAAAGGGCAGGCTCGCCAAGCTCACGAGTTGTTAAAGGCCTTGCCTGTTAAAATAACAAGGATAAAACTGCTAAGTGTAAGTCGTAGTAAGTTCCTTACCACCGTATAATCCAGACTAATATTATAATAAGATAGTTTAAATACTAAAACAACCGACTCCCATGTCCCGCGAGTGAGTGTCAGTAGCAAGTTTGAGACGTTTATCGTCATATCTCTGGAGGTACTTATCAGATCTCGATGAAATTACAATGGGACTACCTCGGAAACGTACCCTACCGATTACTAAAAAAATCATTAGAATCGGTTCACAATTGACAGAGTAATCGATTAACATACACACAAAAAAAAACAAACCGACTTCAAATGCCGCGCTATTAATTTTCAGTACCAATTTTGAGGTGTTTATCTCCATATATCTGGAGATACCAGTCAGATCTCGATGAAATTACTATGGTACCACCGTGGGGATATCTCCTTTCCAACAAAAAAAGGATTATTAAAATAGGTTCATAAACGACAAAGTTATCCGCGAACAAGCATTTAAAAAAATATATATACGGTCGAATTGAGTAACTTCCTTTTTTGGAAGTCGGTTAAAAACGGTTGTAAATGTGTCACTCTATCTGTTTGTTACCTAACTGATCACGGTTAAACGGACGATCAGTGGCGTAGCGTGGGATTGTGCCGCCCGGGGCTGAGGCAAATTTTGCCGCCCCCTTTTCTAATATATCTAATATACTATAAGAGTCTTTGTCCTGACATACTGACTGACAGACAACGCACAGCCACACTGTACACATAGACAATGCACAGCCACTGGTCTTAGAGACTTGTAATTTGGAGGGTATATTTGTCTTAGTACGTAAAGGTGTCATCATCATCATCAGCCTATCTTCGTCCACTGCTGGACATAGGCCTCACCTATGGCACACCACTGAGCTCGATCTTCAGCTCTCTGTTTCCAACTGCTGCCAGCCAGCTTGCGTATATCATCGCTCTACCTAGCTGGAGGGCGCCCTACACTACGTTTACCGAGCCGTGGTCTCCACTCTAGAACACGTCTACCCCAACGGTTATCGGTTCTACGACAGATGTGACCAGCCCACTGCCACTTCAGCTTGCTGATCCTTTGAGCTATGTCGATAACTTTGGTTCTCTGACGGATGACTTCATTTCGAATTCGATCCTTCAAAGAGACTCCAAGCATAGCCCTCTCTCATAACCGAGCGTCTTGAACATATCCTCAAGAGTGTTGGTGAACAATTTGGGGGAAATAACGTCCCCTTGTCTCACTCCTCTATGTAAAAGGATATGTTCAGTCTGCTGATTTTGTACTTGGACGGCCATAGTCGCGGCGTCATACAGGCCTCTCAGTACTTGGACGTATCGCCAATCAACTTGGCACCGTTGCAGAGACTCCAGAACAGACCAGGTTTCTACAGAGTCAAAAGCTTTCTCATAGCCCACAAACGCAAGGCACAGGGGCTGGTTATACTCTTCGGTCTTCTGTATAACCTGTATGTGTGTATGTGGTCTATGGTGCCATATCCTCCTCGAAACCCAGCCTGTTCAGGGGGCTGAAACTCGTCGAGTCTACGCGCGAGACGATTTGTGATGACTCTCGAAAACAGCTTATAGACGTGACTCAAGAGTGAAATGGGTCGACAGTTCTTTAAGATGGTCTTGTCTTCTTTTTTAAAGAACATAACGACTACACTCTTGCTCCACGCCTTTGGAGTTCTCCCCGAAAAGAGGACGGAATTAAATATACGCTGCAGCTGTACAAGCGTTGGAGTTCCACCAGCTTATACCAGCTTATATCCGGAGAGATTATCCATCTTAGAGATTTTTTTGTTCAAAGCCCGTTGGTCTGACGAAGTGACTGCGGGGTTTTCTCGTCGCCGCTGCATTAGCTGCAGAGATTCCTCTGAAAGCTTAGACTTCTTACCGGCACCTCGCGTCTCGCAAAATTTCGTCCCCTCCTCCCTGAGGATTCGCACCACTTGGTCGAGATCCTGGTCCACGTCAACGTCAATTGTGGTTTCCAAGGCAGCGAATTGGTTCTCCAGTTTTAACTGGAACGTTTCAGAACCAACCACGGATTGGAGCATTAATATGCTCCAATCCGTGCGTAGATTTCATTAGGCGGACTCGTTCAAGCTTGCAGTCGATATCTAGAGTGCCTCAGACCAGTCAGTCATCACTTCCGGTGTTGAACCTAGCGATCACTGAGACATCTCTAAATATACGCTTCTTGTCCGTCATAATGAAATCAATCTCATTTTTAGTCATAGCGTCGGGGCTTTGCCACGTCCACTTCCGCCGGGGGTTTTAGTGAAAGAAAGAATTCATCAAAAAAAGCCCCTCTTTCTCCAGGAAGTTGACGAGCATTGCCCCCTATGATTTCTGCTTCCAAATCCGTGTGGTAATACTACCGATTCGCCGCTTGTCTGTACTCCCACTTTAGTGTTGAGATCCCCCATGACAACGTTGAAGTGGGCCTTTTGGGTGGTGTACAAGGCCTTGGAAATGTGTAATATAAAAAATTTGGTTTATTAAAATATATACGTTACTAGTTGTAACATGAAGGTTATAGAGTATAAAAAGCTAAAAATTAATGTTAGGTAGACAGTATTTATGAATATCGAGCGCCCTTGTTCTACCAAGATCTAAAACTTACCAGGATAAATCAGCGGTGTCATTGAGACTTTTAATCTCGGACCGGGGGACAGGCAAATGATAACACGGTTTTGGGATTGTATGACAAATTTTAATACTTCGAAACGTCCCTTACCTCCACAATGAGATACACATTATTTAGTTAAAGCCGGAATACTATGTCTAAACATTTGACTATAAATACCATTCGGTTTTCGTTACTTTTTAGGTTAATTTATTTTACATTTTACTACTGAAATTTGGTTATTGTCTTTCTTGCATCTTGCTAATATGAAATTAAAGTTTTAAGGGTAATAAAAAGAGTTATAAAGAAATTCGCTTAGCTGTAGCGTCTGGGGGCGTCTGAGCACACCGTTCAAAATAGACGACATCTAGCGTCACTCAAACAGCTCAAAACTACGACGACATCCAAACGTGGTGCGTCGAACAAACATCTCAAAATAACGACGTCTTCCGTCGTACAAATAGTTGACGACACCCATAGTCGCACAAACAGTAGACGGCAGTCGCCCAAACAGTTCAAACAGCGCCATAGGCTGTAACCAAAAATCCGATTGTAATTTGTCGCCATGAAGGATGACGCGAAACATTTTAGGTTATCAAAAATTGACTCACCGCAAAATCACGTCGCTATTGCATACTAGGACACTATATGTACGCCAATTAGCGTCGCATTCGTTATTTAAAAGAAGGATTCATCTGGTTGAATCAGATTTAAATAATTTACCAAAAATGAGCCCTTTGTATGCCAAGGGGTAAGGAAAAGTGACGTCTCCGATCGAGAATTGACAGATGTCAAAGTCTTTTGAAAGATTGTCTATAGGATATTGAATGATCCACAGACCAAGTAATAACTCGATTATTTAAAATCGACTAAAAATGGCTAAATACGAAAATGTTCTAAATTATTTAAAACCAAAAGGTAATTTTGTCAGTCTTAGAAGCTGAAATGTGCTTCCAAACGAAAAATATGTAACGAGTCGAAATACCTCGTTACAGTACATACCTTCCCAAAAAAAAATAAAAGAATGAAACTTCTTTTATTTTTGAGAAGAACTCCCAAAAAATTCCTAATAAAAACTTATGCAAAAAAAATTAATAAACAGAAAATATTCCACCACCAAAATATGAAATTTATTCAAACTAAAAGAAGACACTAATAAAGCATAACGTTAAATCAGTTAAGCTTCTAGCCACTGACTAAGTTGCTCTAGAAAAACAAGTTATAAAAACTTTCTAACCAAGTGAAAAACAATGTAAAGGTTTACCAAAACTAATCCATCAATATGACTCAATCCTAAAATCCATCACAAATTAATTATACTCAAGAGTGGATAAGCACCATAGCCTCCATCTACCTATCTGTATTACAAACCAAATAAATATTTCTGAAATATTTAACAAAAGTGTAGATAAGCACCATCGCCTCTATCTTTTATAATCTCAGAACGATTCTAACTAAATTAAAAGGTAATAAATAACAAAGGTTATCCATATTGTAGTACGGTTAAGCATTAGCTGCCGACTTTAGATAATTATTCACTGCAAACGATTCAGTGAACAAGTTTTCAATGAAAAAGTTGAACAACAAAAGTTCAAATTATTCTCATAAAAATAGAGAACCAAAAATAATAAGTAGTGACCGGCTCAACTCTACCGACTTTCCGAACACTAACAAATTAATAAAAGGGTTTGTCAAAAAGACCAAAAATTGTATATTGTGACCGGCTCAACACCACCGACATTCCGTGCACAAAAACAAGTTAACAAAAGTTTGTTGGGAAAACAACAAAGGTGTATTGTGACCGGCTCAACACCACCGACTTTCCGTTCACAATATCTAAAGTTTCCAACGCTTGAACCAAAAATGTCAAAGCGAGGAAAAAATGAAGAGTAAAAAACTACCCAAAAAGGTTAACTGAGACAAAAGCTCAAAAGAGTCGAATCCGAGAGGCAAATCCGGGTAAAAATTATATAGAGCTCTAAGTGTCAAATCCGAGGCTTAGGTCTACAACAAACACAAACTAAATAATCTAAATAATATATAACATGCTTCACAAAGACTGAAACACATCTATATTAAAAATGTATTTACATTATGTGCAGGCTATTTGAAAAGTGGAAAGCTTTTCATAGCAATCTAAAACAATATTTATACTAGAAAAGTGGAAAACTTCTCAAAGTATCTAAAAGAGTTGAATACTTGAAAAGTGAAAAGCTTTTCAAAGTAACCAAAATAATAAAATATACAAAAATATACATAAGATCTTTTGATGCCAAGAAAATTTCTAAAAGAAAATATAATCGTTAGATGTAGTTTTTTAAATTGGGTAAAAGTTTATAAGTAGGATAAAAGTTCCAAAAATAAGATGAAGGTATCAAAAATAGAATATAAGTTCCAAAAATAGACCTAAGTTAGGTTTAGTATATTTAAAGTTGTATTTCAATAAAGTGTTGGTTTCCTTTCAGATAATCATCTTTCATCTTGAACGTCTTCTTTCATACATCAAATCTCATTCTTCCACAAGCAACGTTCCTCCCAAGCAGAATATCAAAACAAATCTAAATAAAAGTTGAATCCAAAAATAAAAATTTTAATATTTAATTATATCTTTAACATGATAACGTCCAGTACTTGTTTTATTAAATTCCTTTAGTACATAAACATTAGGAGAAATTCTCTCTACAATTTCACATTTAATAAACTTAGGTGCTAATTTAGCCGAAAAATATGCAGGTGCATTTGACTGTACAAAACTTCTACGCCAAACTACATCACCGACATCAAAAGAAATGACTTTTCTTCCCCTATTATAATAAAGAGCATTACGCTTATAAGCTTTCAAAAGATAAGCTTGAACTTTAACAAAAACTTCACTAAGTGAATTTAAAGAGTAAGCATAAGTATCTCTAGTACCAAGCTCAAGTTGATCTAAGTTATCTAAAGAGTTACTAAAACGGTGTAAAGATGCATCAAAAATAAGTTCTCTACCGAACATCAAAAAGTTAGGAGTGTACTCTGTAGCAAGATTTACACTACTATTTAAAGCTAATTGGACATGAGGCAAAAATCTTGACCAAGTTCGATGATCATTTTTAACAAAACAAGAAATACATGTTTCTATTGTCTTATTATATCTTTCTACTGGATTATTCTGTGGAGTGTATAGTGCATTATAAAATATTTTAGTGATGTTGAAATTTTTTAAGAAATCTACAAAATATTTAGATATAAATTGGGGTCCGTTGTCGGCCACTAAAATTTTAGGTACACCAAATTTAAGAAATATTTCTTTTTCAAAGATTTTACAAATTACTTTAGAAGTAGCATTTATCATAGGAAATATCCAACAATATTTAGTAAAAACATCTACAATTGAAAGAATGAATCTATGTCCAGAATAAGATTTAGGTAAAATCCCAATAATATCAACGGATAACATTACCATAGGTTGATCAACTTTCTTAGGGTTAACCATCTTACCAGCAGGAGCAGAAGTTGAATGTTTATAAGCTTTACAAATGTCGCAAGAAGAAATATATTTTTGAACGTCTCCGAACATTCCTTTCCAATAATAATGTTGTTTTATTTTATTAAGAGTTTTATGTATTCCAAAGTGTCCAGAATTAATATCATCATGATTAGAACGAATAGTATCTAAAACATGTTCTTTAGGTATTACAATTTTCCAATTTAAACGACTATTAGGGTCAAATTTATTTTTACAGTAACGATATAAAGTATTATCTTCTACTCGAAGGTTTTTCATTCTAGAAGGGTATTTTTGACAATTTATAAAGACTTTTCTATACCAAGGGTCTTCTATATCTTCATCTGGTGAGACAATATTTATAGCGGAAACTAATATTGAAGTTATATTGATTCTAGATAAAGCGTCAGGAACTTGATGTAAAGATCCTTTTTTATGAACAATATCAAAAGTAAATTGAGAAATACGTGCAGCCCATCGAGCTAAGCGTCCACTAGGGTTATTAAGTTTTAAAAGCCACTTAAGACTAGCATGATCTGTCACAACTGTGAATTTCATTCCTTCGACATAAGGTCTAAAATGTTCAATTGAATCTAAAACTGCCAAAAGTTCACGTTCAGTGGTACTATAATTTCTTTCACATTTATTTAAAGATCTTGAATAATAAGCAATTGGATGTTGTTCATTATTTTCGTCTTCTTGACTCAGAACACTACCAATTCCTACAGAACTAGCATCGCAATGTAAAAAGAAAGGTTTTTCAAAATCAGGGCACTGTAAAACAGGTGTAGTTATTAAGGCATTTTTTAAATTAATGAAGGCTTCTTCAGCTTCTTCATTCCAAACAAAAGTATGTTTTATCTTTTTACTTCCGGAAGTTAATTTAGTTAAAGGGGAGGCAATATCAGCGAATTTACAAATGAAACGTCGATAATATGAACATAATCCTAAAAAGCTTCTAAGTTGTTTTACGGACTCTGGTCGTGGAAAGTTTTCTATAATTTCTAATTTAGACGGATCAGTATGTAGGCCTTGACTGTCTACAATATAACCGAGATAACGGAGTCTTTCTTTGCAAAATTCACATTTTTTAAGATTTACTGTTAAGCCTGAGTTTTTAAGTATTTCATGGACTTTTTTAAGGTACTCTATATGATTTTGAAAATTATCATTTACTAAAATCAAATCATCTAAATATTTAAACAGGACATTGTCAAATTCAGGTCCAAAGAGTTTATCAACCAAGCGTTGTAACTCTGCCGGTGCGTTGGTGATTCCAAAAGGCATCCGAACAAAATGGTACAAGTTTTTTCCAGGAACTACAAAAGCAGTCTTTTCACGAGAGGACACTTCAAGTTTAATTTGCAGAAATGCTTTAGAAAGATCTATGGTAGATATGAATTTAGCCCCACGAAGGCTGTCTAATATCCTAGAAGGGTACGGCAAAGGATAAGAATCTTTAACAGTTATTGAATTTAATCGTCTCGAATCGAAACATAATCTGGTTCCACCATCTTTTTTATCGACGGCTAATACAGGGGAACACCAAGGAGATTTTGAAGGTTCTATAATTCCTTCTTTTAATAAAACTTCCACTTCATCATAAAGTTCTTTTTGTTTAGCAGGACTCAACGGCCAATATCTACTTTTAAAAGGGTCGCCAGTAACGTTAATTTTATGTTCCACAAGGGTGGTAAGGCCTAAACCTTTTTTCTCATAAGAAATATCTTCAAACAAAGCAATGGTTTCATCTAATTGTTGTTTCTCAGAAGGAGTTAAATGAACTGTAGAAGTAACAGCGTTCACTTGAATTTTATTATTGTGAACATATTCAATATTTTTCCACAAGTCTTTAGCTAAGTTAAATTTCAACCAAAAATCAAATCCCAATATAATAGGTGGATCAAAAGAGGGTATTATTAAAAATTCTACAAGTTTACAAACATTGTCAACGGTAACCGGTAATCGCATAGAACCGATAACTTTTCTTGATGAACCGTCAGCAGTACAAGCGGAGGCATCAATAGGTTTAATTTGAAATCCTAGTTTAGAAAAATGCAAGTGTTGGTTATTACCTAAAACACAGCTATTTGAACCACTATCTAGCAATCCAGAAAAAGTTTCATTATAAATGGTAAATTTTAAAAATGGTCTAGTATCATTTTGTTTAGTAAAAAGTATAGGAGCTGCTTTATGAACAGAAAAAAATGTTTTTAAATAGTCAAGCCATTCTGAAAATTCTCTCTTACACGTATCATCATCAGGTTTATAATTGGGTATCGGAGCACCTGAAGTTTTTTTAAAAACTTGGGCCCGATGCCTTACAAGTTTTTTGAATTATTATTATTTTTAATATTGTCAGAATGACAAGTATCACAGTTCTTTGTCAAAACGCCTCGTTTATGACATTTAAAGCACACAGGTCCAAGAATCTCTGTACACTCTTTATAAGTGTGGTCAGTCGACTTACACTTCAAACAAGAAAGTTTGGTTTCAACCGCATGAAAGTTTTGTTTAATTTCCTTTACAGGTTTTCGGTTAGCTAAAATCTCTAATTCCTTACTAATTCGGATAAACTGTTCAATAGTGTCTATTGATTTTCCAAATAAAAACGGTGTGTAAATAGGTAACATGTTGTGTTTAATTATAGTTATCAAAACATTCTCAAAAATTGGATTAGCTAATCTGCTAGACATATCTAAAATCTCAGTAATGAAATCAGGAAGTGACTCATTACTCCGTTGTTTGCGAGTTCTCATTTCATACTCCAAATGATAATCAAATTCAGGTTTGTCGAATCTGTTCAACAATTCAGTTTTAAGTGTTGTCCACGAAGAAACCCTAATTCGAATACTACGGAACCATTTCGTTGCTGTTCCAGTGAGCAGATCAGAAAAAGAACCGACTAAAAAGTTTTCATCAAAGTTTTTATACAAAAAATATTCCTCAACCGAAGTGATAAAGTCTCTAACACAAGTTTTCCCATCAAAAGATATCTTACTACGCTTCAAATCAGGAAGTTTATTTGTTGAAGGCAAATGCTTTTTCAATTGTTCATTGAGTTGAACATTCATCGAGTTAAACGAAGGTAAAGGTGTAAAATTATGCAAGCTACCATGACCAAGGTTAGGTAAGAAAGGGTCAACAGCCTCTGTTGTATTCTGCATAACTAAATTATCCAACGCCGGATTAGAAATAACATCCCTAGAAGTACCAGGTAAATTCTCTTCCAACAAGGGTGGAAATTGAACCTGTTTGTCAGTCATGATGAATAATCAAAAATATTAAAGAAACAAAGACAAACAACCAACTAAAAATTCAAAGAATAGTTAAAACTCATCAAAGTTTATAAGATTTTTTGTTAAAAACCGGTTTAAGTTATTATGTTTTAAAGTTTATGTTAATATTTAATAATGTTCAAAAGTATTTAAAGAAATTTGAATGTACAAAGAAACATTCAAATTGTGAAGTATGTAAGATGCAAAAAAGATTCACAATTTATCTTAATTTTCAAGATTATTAACAACGGCTAAGGTTATATCTATTTGTGAAAAGTAAAATCAATAAACTAGTTAATAATTATGTTAATAAGCTAGTATTTTCTAATATGAATGTAGCTTAATGCTTCTCAACAGTAAACAAACGTTATAACTTTATATAAGACAAAGTCATATCAATTCAAACAAAAACTTAGCACTTTCAATGTGGTCAAGGTCAGTTCCTTACAAAATGTAAACAACGCATATCTCAAATGTTATTATATAGTAAGTACACACTTAGATTAGTCTATCCAGTATATAAGACATATAAAGAACATTGTATGTTAATTAGTTTTGTTAAAATACAAAAAAAGTTGTAAACAAAGTTACAATTCTGTTTTCAAAGTACAAAAATTGTAAAAATGCTAAAAAAATAACACAAAAATTGTACTAAATTGTGACAAGAAAAACAAAAATAAGATGCAAGAAAGATTATATATGTGGAGGTAAATCAGGTCCCTGTTCGGGCGCCAATTGTAATATAAAAAATTTGGTTTATAAAAATATATACGTTACTAGTTGTAACATGAAGGTTATAGAGTATAAAAAGCTAAAAATTAATGTTAGGTAGACAGTATTTATGAATATCGAGCGCCCTTGTTCTACCAAGATCTAAAACTTACCAGGATAAATCAGCGGTGTCATTGAGACTTTTAATCTCGGACCGGGGGACAGGCAAATGATAACACGGTTTTGGGATTGTATGACAAATTTTAATACTTCGAAACGTCCCTTACCTCCACAATGAGATACACATTATTTAGTTAAAGCCGGAATACTATGTCTAAACATTTGACTATAAATACCATTCGGTTTTCGTTACTTTTTAGGTTAATTTATTTTACATTTTACTACTGAAATTTGGTTATTGTCTTTCTTGCATCTTGCTAATATGAAATTAAAGTTTTAAGGGTAATAAAAAGAGTTATAAAGAAATTCGCTTAGCTGTAGCGTCTGGGGGCGTCTGAGCACACCGTTCAAAATAGACGACATCTAGCGTCACTCAAACAGCTCAAAACTACGACGACATCCAAACGTGGTGCGTCGAACAAACATCTCAAAATAACGACGTCTTCCGGCGTCGTACAAATAGTTGACGACACCCATAGTCGCACAAACAGTAGACGGCAGTCGCCCAAACAGTTCAAACAGCGCCATAGGCTGTAACCAAAAATCCGATTGTAATTTGTCGCCATGAAGGATGACGCGAAACATTTTAGGTTATCAAAAATTGACTCACCGCAAAATCACGTCGCTATTGCATACTAGGACACTATATGTACGCCAATTAGCGTCGCATTCGTTATTTAAAAGAAGGATTCATCTGGTTGAATCAGATTTAAATAATTTACCAAAAATGAGCCCTTTGTATGCCAAGGGGTAAGGAAAAGTGACGTCTCCGATCGAGAATTGACAGATGTCAAAGTCATTTTTTTTTGAAAGATTGTCTATAGGATATTGAATGATCCACAGACCAAGTAATAACTCGATTATTTAAAATCGACTAAAAATGGCTAAATACGAAAATGTTCTAAATTATTTAAAACCAAAAGGTAATTTTGTCAGTCTTAGAAGCTGAAATGTGCTTCCAAACGAAAAATATGTAACGAGTCGAAATACCTCGTTACAAATGTCCTCGTACAATTCCTCCACTTCATCATCCGAATGTGCCGAAGTCGGTGCGTATACTTGAGATGACCTTGAGGCTATACCTCTCAGTGAGTTTGATCACAAGATACGCTACCCTTGTCGACACACTGGAGATTTCTAGAACGTTGTCAGAGAGGACCTTGTGTACCAAGAACCCGACGCTGCCTTGGGATTGTTGGTCTCCCTCTCTGAAGTACATAAGATGACCGGATTCTAAGGTTACGGTATCCTCTCCCTCTCTTCGGACTTCACATAACCCCAGAATGTGCCATCTTATGTTCCTCAGATCCTCTTCGAGTTGTGCCAGATGTTCGTCGAGCCGTAGTGTGCGTCTGTTATATGTAGCCAGAGTCAGTCGGTGTTGGCGGCCTGCCGTAGCCCGGGGGATTCTTAGCACCCCCTGCCCCGCCGTTACCATGACCGCCGCCTTGGCCAGGAATAGCGGGGAGACCGGGAACTGGGGGCTGTTGTTCTGGTGTGCTTTCCATAGACAGAAATGCCCGTAATCACCTCACGCTGGGCAGGCGGGTTGGGTGATCGCAGAACGTAGCTCTCGCACCAGTGACGCTGCTGCCCGTCACTGGCCTGTGGCATTTAGCTACGTTGTCTCAAATGGTTATACCACCATTGGTCGGTCGCCAGAGCCTCGTTCGCTATTCGGCAGGACGCACCGCGGGCAGGTGAGGTTGGCTGGGAGCACTAAGAAAAACAAAAAAAAAAGCGGGTAGGCGCGAAACAAACAATACCACTTGTTGATAGCTCTTACTTTTAATAATAGAAATAAATATTATTAAGTGATAATTTGAAACAGTATTTATGTGTAAGTGAACATACCACTCCTGCCAGTGTTTTCTCACAAACAGTTCCTCACTAAACTCAGTTAATAAAAATAACCACTTCACTATCAAAATTTGTTCTGCTTCACTCACTACAAAATGGATGCTATACAAGAAAGTTTAAACCAGATGATGGTAACTTTCGGGCAGAGAATGGACTCTTTTGAAGATCGACAGGGTCGTCAGACATCCAATCCAGGCACCCCCACTCCGGAAGATGATAGCTTGGCTCTTGAATTCCAATCTTTTAAGATGTTTGTCATCACATCACTAAAGTCCCTTCAGGGCCAAATAGAAGTCATGGCGAAGCAACTAGACCAACAGGAGATGCGTGGGAGGAGGAAGTACCTACTTCTGCATGGCCTCAATGAAGTGCAGAATGAGCACACAGAAGCTTGTCTCGTCAAGGTATTATCTGACCACTTTAAGCTAAGTGGCCTCAATTCTGGTGCAATAACGCAGTGTCACAGACTCGGGCGTGCTTCCAGTAATGATAAATCTCGACCCATTTTATTTAAGCTCAGGGACTTGGACCTCCGGAGTAGCATCTGGTCGTCAAAATCAAGCCTGAAAGGTACAGGGCTGATAATATCAGAATTTCTGACTAAATCCCGCCAGGATTTATTCATGGCTGCCCGTCAGAAATATGGGATCAGGCAGTCTTGGACCAGAGACGGATCTATCTTCGTAGCTGAGCTGGACGGGCGTCGGCGCCGTATTGAATGCATCGCAGACCTCGCCGGGGCGTCAGACTGTGTCGTGTCTCACAAAGACACGTTGAAACCGGTGGCACCGACGAAGCAAACGGTAAAGGCGCCTACAGCGAAGACTAGACGAGCTGCTGCTTCAAAAAAATGAAGCCTCGGTTATCTTTGTTTATGTGAGCTTTATTTATGTAGGTATGTTGTTATCATTTTTTTTCTCGTGTATTTCTCTGAAGGTGGGTACATTTAATTGATATTTCGCAATCCCTCTGTTAAAACTTTTATGTTAAATGTACCCTTTATTGGCAATACTTTTAAAAAACTTTGTAGGTAATCTAATCTTGCGTTTACTATAATAGTACGACAGAACTCATTTGATTTATTTACTTTTATACAATTTTGGTAATTTATATTTTTCTGCTCTGACAGTGACACTCACGAACGTCACATGTCACGTAGACTAATTTCAATCAAACTTCAACTTCATTTGTCAAAGTTTAGACAATGTGATTTAGAGAGTACCAAATTAGGTTGTCAATTTGATTTGGTATCGATCGCACAGTCCGTAATAATTTAATGTTTCTCTAGTATATATATAGAAATTTTATTTTACTTTATTTCTATTTATGTATACAAAGTGATGTAAATATCAATTTTGTTTTAGAAATACATAATAAATAATAGTTTTTAGACATAGGCCCAAAATGTAAAATATTTTTAAACTTATTTACTTCTGAAAATACATAAACGTACCTAATTTAATTTTATGCTTTGAAATACCTACATATTTTAAATGTAACATGTTACAAATTTTAAACACAAATTGGCAGGAGAGGACTTTCGTAGTATAAATTATATAATTATTTGTTTTTAGCGCAATATATATTTATTTAGCTTTTATAATTAACATATAATTTTTTATATCTTATTGTATTAAATATTACACATATATTACACATAAACGCAATACATTAAAACAGATAAAATTTGTTATTTTTATTAGAAATGCCATGTAAGAAACTGTTAAAAATTGGTTTTATAAATGCGGGCTCGCTAAGTACAAATCATGACGATTTCATTGCTGCCATGGATGGGTATGATGTGGACATAATGGCCATTAATGAGACGTGGCTCAGAGCTGGTGAGGTAGGGCGAGCGCCACGAGTACCTGGCTATCGCTTACGTCATATCCCTAGGCCCCAACATATTTGTGGTGGTCGCGGGGGTGGTGTAGGATATTATATTAGACACGGATTAAATGTTCGCACTCGTCCCCACCCCGCTGACCCACAGCACAACAATGTAGAACAAATGTGGCTATCGTTCACTATTCATGGCAAGAATATTGCCATTGGCACTGCCTATCGTCCCCCATGGTTAAATGTAGAACTATTTCTGGATGCGCTGTCTGACTCTGTAAATTTTTTCTCAGGTTGTGATAGCATTATTGTGTTAGGTGATTTTAATATAAATTTACTAGATATTAATGATAACAAGACAAAACTTTTCAACATTACACTACAGTGTCTAAACTTATCACAGATAGTCACATCCCCTACTCACTTTACAGCAAATAGCCAGTCGCTCATTGATGTGGTGTGTACAGATTTACAACCAAAACTGGTCACTGTTGATCCTGTGGGGACATTAGGCCATTCCTTTATTATTTGTGAATTCAATAAAAAAAGAGAGAAGTTAATACCTTACACAATCTCATACAGGCCTTTAAAAGACATTTCGCATGAATTATTTACAACTGATTTAAATAGGATATGCTGGGATTCAATATGCTTGCTTAGTGATGTAAATGAAATGGTGATGCTTTATAACAAATATGTAATTAATTTATTTGATATGCATGCACCTTTTAAAATGATAACTATAAGAGACCATTCTTATCCATGGATAACAGATAACATCAGATTTATGATGCGACTGCGTAATGAAGCACTGTCTGAATACAAACGCACTTACCTAGACGTAAAACTTAATTATTACAAAGACATAAAATCCCTAGTAAACAAGTCAATATTTTTTGAAAAAGTTGCGTACTTCAAGCACAATATAAACAATAAAATTAAGGAACCTAAGACACTTTGGAATAATTTAAAATCTAGCGTATTGAATTTTTCTGATGACAAGGAATTTCCAGCGCATTTTACAGATGTTAATGCAATAAATGCTCATTTTCTCAATGTCCCTGGCAAGTCTGATGTACATCTGTCACAAATGACTTACTTCGAATTTTTCCACCACAACATAGGAAACATATTCTCAATTTCAACAATAAGCCCCGATAGTATTTACAAAATACTAAGAAATTTAAAATCCAACGCAGAGGGCTGCGATAATATCACACTAAAAATGTTATTTCTTACACTTCCTAATTCTATTCAAGCAATTACATCACTTGTAAATACCTCAATTAACACCTGTACTTTTCCAGACATTTGGAAAATGGCTAAAGTAGTACCATTACCTAAAAAAAATAACCCAGTTGAGCTAAAAGACTTGAGACCAATCAGTATTTTGCCATGTCTATCCAAAATAATGGAGAAAGTAGTGTGTCAGCAGTTAACTACATACTTAGAAATTAATAAAATTCTCCCTGAGGTACAGTCGGGTTTCAGACGAGGCAGAAGTACTACAACTGCCTTACTTGATGTCACAGATAACATTTTAGCATCTCAAGACCAGGGCAAGTGCACACTGCTGGTACTGTTGGACTTTTCCCGTGCATTTGATGCCATAAATATCCCACTTTTATTATCAAAACTAAAATATTATGGCTTTGACACTGCTGCTATAAAATGGTTCAACAGCTACTTAAGTAATAGGTGCCAATATGTCGAGACCAAACAAATGTCCGGTGGTCCCTTCAAGTCCTCTCTGTCTGAGCTGAAAAGGGGTGTACCGCAAGGTTCTATTTTAGGTCCAATCCTCTTTATACAACACATCGATTTTGTACCAGGGGAACTAGATAGGGCAATATATAAGCTTTATCAAGATCTAGCCAGAATTGTAGATTGGTCTGAAAAAAATTGTCTCTTGTTGAATCCATCCAAGACGAAATTTATGGTTCTTGGTAGCAAACACCAGCTCTCACAGCTCCCAGATGATATTGACTTAGAGCTCATGGGTGAAAAGGTTGAGCGAGTGTATGTGATACGCAACCTTGGTTTAAAAATTGATGTACATTTACGTTTTGAAGAGCACATTGCCGATTCAGTAAAACATTGTTTTTATAGATTAAAAATGCTCTATAAGCTAAGATCATACCTCAGCGAAGAACTTAGAACGCAACTTGTTGCTTTTTTTTTTTTACTTTTTACTTTTACCCTTTTTAAACAAGCACTATGCATTAAAGATGAAATCGCGGCGTAAACTCCATCTTGCATCTCTTCTTTTTGGCATTATAAATTTTAAGAACCCGTCGTATTTGTATGATAAGCTCAACGATCCTGGAACCTGGTATTAGCGATCCAGCGCTAATACCAGGTCGTGTTCTGCTAGAAATGTATCTCAGCAGCTCTCCACACAGCATCATAGAAGAGTCTGTTTTCGAGGCTCCTTCCGCTATGCCGCCACCAAGTGCTGGAACAATATTCCGCCTCCAATCAGGAGTCTGAAATCATTACATTTATTTAAGTACAAATTAAAACAGTACTTGGTGGTAGAGCAAATAAACTTTGCTGACATAAACATAGACATGTCATTCATTTAAACTTTTACTCTGATACAAAAATAAACATTACAGTGTTAATTTATACTTACATTTTTAGTCGTAACTTTTTATTTTTATTTTATTTTATCTTCCAAAATCAATTCCGAAAATCCAATAATATAAAATATACATTATTTATACATAATTCAATGAAATTACTTGTGTTGTCTTTATTGTCACGAATGTCATGATCAATAC